>OY728137.1:1400442243-1402988493 GCA_963277665.1 Viscum album | reverse complement strand
GGCTATGTCATCTCATGCATCATATAGTCACATGCTAGATATCACATTTCATGTGTAGTTTCCATGCCATGTAGGTGCATTAGAAAATTCATGTTGTTGTGATAGTTGTTGTGCTAATAAAGCATGTTGTTGTGATAGCTGCTTGATAAATACCTGCATTGTGATATGGTATTTTTGTTTGAGCTTGTTTATAGAATGGACACCAAACTTTGGTTTTTGGGGAGTATGAGCCCCCCATTGACCGAAATTTGGTGTATCATTGACTGTTTATTGGTTATAACACATATGAGATGTCAAAGATTGATTTGTGGGGAGTATGGGCCCCCACGGGTCGGAATTTGACACTTACGTGTTGTTTTTTGGTATTTTCTGGGTTTCGGAGAAGTTTCTGAGGAATACTGTCTAGAAACCCAGTATACACGCCGTGTAGTATTTATATACACGTCGTGTATGCTCTTCTGTTTGAGAAGAAAAATGAACTTTTTGATTACATGCTGTGTACCCTGAGTACACGTCGTATAGTCTCTTCCCGTGTCACAAACTGTGTAGGCGGCGACACGGGGTAGGGAAAGGCTTGGGTAAAACACGCCGTGTACCGAATGGACACGCCGTGTAGTGTGACCCAGGGTTTGGCCGTGTATCTAACAACACGGGTCGGTGAAATCCTTGACAGAACACGTCGTGTCAATGACGAACACGCCGTGTAGGGTGACCTGGAGACTCGACCATGTAACTAACAACACGGGCTGGTGTCACCTCTCCCTGAACACGACGTGTACCGTTGGGACACGCCGTGTAGTCTTGTCTGAGGACAGACCGTGTGGTGTTAGCCGTGTGGCTGGGAAATGGGGTGGTGTACACGCCGTGTGTGGGTGTAACACGCTATGTAGTGTCAAGCCGAGTAGTCGGCCGTGTCATAGACGACACGGGCAGTTGGGAAATAACACCATATACGCCGTGTAGATTATTTACACGCCATGTAGTTTTTGTTGAATGGAATCCATGTGGCTTAGCCGTGTAGAAGGACCCGGGTAGGGGAACGGAAGTCAAGTACATGCCGTGTAGTCAGTGTACACGCCGTGTAGTCTTGTTTTGCAAATTTTGAATGCCTTCTTCCTCTTGTTTCCTTTGTGGTTCCTTCACTTTTCAGTCATAATAATCTTGAATCTGAGGCATGCTTTTGACCCTGTAGTGTCATGCCACCTAGATGACCGTGAGTTGTTCGCCAGGAGAGCGGCGACGACTATACTCCAGAAATGGTGGGCCATGGGATACCAGTTGATCCTCCAGCAGTGCCAGATGCGGCGCCAACTACTATACCGGACACAGGCGCAGAGGCGCAGTTCCGTGAAGGCTTTATGCGGTTCATGCAGACCTTTCAGGGAGCACTGCAGGCTGTTACATCTATGGCTGAGCTGACTCATATCTTCCAGCAGCAGCATCCTCTTACATTTTTAGGGGATGACGTACCACAGGCTACGAAGTCTTGGTTGGGGTCGATGCAAACTATTTTCGAACATCTTGAGATGCCTCCAGGGCGGAGGGTCAATCTCGCGACTTACATACTGCGTGATTCCGCCAAGAGATGGTGGGATGTTACCACTCAGACAGAGCATCACATGGACATTGTGTGGGAATATTTTCAGGCAGTCTTCTATGAATTATTCTTTCCCGAGACGCTGAGGGAAGACAGATCTCAATAGTTCATGAATCTGCAGCAGGGCGCTATGTCGGTGATGGACTATTCTGCTCATTTTACAAATCTTCAGCGTTTTGCACCCGTGATGGTGGGTGATGAGACGTTGAGAGCCAGAAGTTTTGAGGATGGTCTTCGGTATGATATCTGAGCACTGTTGAATGTTTTTAGGTTGCCTTCAGTACACGCTATTGTGAACCAGGCGCTGATTACAGAGAAGAACCTGCGGGAATCGAGTGGTGTGGGCCCGGGCAGTTCAGTACCAGTTACTGGTGTTATTTCTACTGGCAAGAGGAAGAGACAGATGGACTTCTCTTAGGGAGGCAGTACCAATCAGAAGAATGCTTCAGGTGACCAGGTTATGTGCTACCATTGTGGTAGAGAGGGGCACAAGAGACCGTAGTGTCCACGAGACCCAGTGGAGTGCCGATCTTGTAGCAAGATGGGTCATATGCAGCGCTTTTGCAGGGTGTTTCCACCAGTGGCTAGTGAGAGGGGTTATGTGCAGACTTCGCGTGTGGGAGCAGGACCAGTGGCTTCTTACTAGTCAGGGAACTTGAATGCGTTAGGGCGAGCAGGAAGAGATGGTGGTCGTGGCCGTGGTAGCCAGACACCAGGATCGTAGAGGCAGCAGGGCGGGATAGCTCAGGGTAGCCAGGCTGTGTCACAGGGCCGTGGTACAGGGTAGGCATATGCAGTGCAACAGACCCAACAAGAGCAGGATCCCGTACCTTATATAGTCAAAGGTACTATTATAGTAGCTTCTGTCTTATCTTTAGTGCTTTTCGATATGGGTGTTACACATAGTTTCATATCTGTACCCGTTATGGATAGACTTGGGCTCTGTGTTTCTACTTCTTTGGATATCATGATGCTAGACACTCCGTTTGGGACTAGGACGATAGGTGTGCGTCAGTTTAAGGATTTCCCCTTGATGTTCGAGGGTGTCACTTCCTTTGGGACCTCTATGTCTTAGAGATAACGAGCTATGATGTCATTCTTGGGATTGACTGGTTGGTTCCCTATCGAGCCTTTCTAGACTGCTATCATCGCAGGGTGCATTTCATGTCACCAGAGGGTAGAGAGTTTCTATACAAGGGTGAGTGGGATGTTCAGGCGAGTTGAGCTGGACCAGAGCATCATGGGCGAGGTGGAGTCACAGCCCAGATTTTGAGCGTATATCTGGATGATCAGAGGACTTGTCAGATAGATTTCCCTCCATTTTTTTATCTTTTCAGGGATGTCTTCCCAGACGAAATTTTAGGTCTACCTCTGGTGCGTGAGGTGGATTTCTCTATCGATCTTGTTCTAGGAGCAGCATCAGTGTCAATTCACCTTCTAAGATGGCTACACCTAAGCTGTAGTAGTTCAAGAGGCAGTTAGAGGAGTTACAGGCAAAGGGCTTTATCTGAACCAGTACTTCTCCTTGGGGCTCTCCGGTCCTTTTTGCAAAGAAGGAGGATGGTACCCTCATACTTTGCGTGGATTATCTGAAGCTGAACCAGTTGACGATCAAGAACCGATATTCCTTTCTGAGGATAGATGATCTTTTTGATCAGCTTCGTGGAGCACGAGTGTTCTCGAAGATTGACTTGAGATCGGGATATCATCAGCTGCGCGTGAGACCATCGGATATACCACTTACAGCTTTTCGGAGCAGATATGGTTTGTACGAGTACTTGGTTATGCCGTTCGGACTCACGAACGCGTCGGCAGTTTTCATGGCTCTGATGAATTGTGTGTTCCATCCGGATCTTGATTCTTTTGTGGTAGTATTCGTGGATGACATCTTGGTTTACTCTCACACTCTACATGACCATGCCACCCATATTGAGATCATATTGAGTACACTGAGAGAGCATCGGCTATATGCTAAGCTCTAAAAGTGCCACTTTTGGATGGACCAGATTCACTTCCTGGGTCATATCATCTCAGAGGCAGGAGTTGCAGTAGACCCAGAGAAGGTGAGAGAAGTAGTTTCATGGGAGCAGCCTAAGAACGTGTTTGAGATACCAAGTTTCTTAGGGCTGGATGGTTACTACAGAAGATTTATATAGGACTTCTCCCTCTTAGAAGCACCATTGATAGGTCTGACTAAGAAGGGGGTGAAGCTTGTTTGGTCAGAATCTTGAGAGACAGCTTTTCAGGACCTGAAGGGAAGGTTGACATCAGCACCGATCCTGATACTCCCAGAGAAGGGGAAGAGCTATACAGTTTACTGTGATGCATCAAGTATTGGGCTGGGAGCAGTGTTGATGCAGGGAAATCGAGTCGTTGCGTACGGTTCTCGGCAGTTGAGGCCACATGAGAGGAATTATCCGACGCATGATCTCGAGTTGGCTGCAGTTGTTTATGCGTTGCGCTGTTGGATACATTATCTGTTGGGAGAGAATTTTGTGGTTTTCACTAACCAAAAAAGCCTCAAGTATATCTTTACCCAGCGTGACCTGAATCTGAGGAAGATAAGGTGGTTCGAGTACCTACAGTCCTTCGATTTTGATCTTGCCTATACGCCTGGTAAAGGTAATGCAGTAACTGATGCACTGAGCAGGAAGACTCAGATACAGGCAGTGCAGGAGGCCAGTGGTGAGTGGGAGCTCATGGCTTTATTCTCTGAGATGTATCTGGAGGTGCATGACAGTCCAGGATAGACTTATCTTTCCTTGTTAGCTATAACTTCTACCATCCTAGACAAAGTGAGGATGAGGCAGCTATCTGATTTGGAAGGCCTAGTTCTACGGGAGTCGGTGGCATGTGAGGACCCTCCTCCCAGTTGGACGATAGGTGATGATGAGGTTTTTCATTTCCATGGACGGGTATGGGTTCCAGGGGATATACACAAGGAGCTAATGCAGGAGTTTCATGCTTCAGCTTGGGTATTTCATCTCGGGGTTACCAAGATGTACCGAGACTTGAGACGTCTGTACCGATGGCCGGGTATGAAGAGAGGGATAACTGTTTTTGTTACGAGGTGTTCCACCTGTCAGCAGGTGAAGGCAGAGCACCAGAGGCCAGCTGGGCTGTTACAGCAGTTACCCATTCCAGAGTGTAAATGGGATGATGTCGCGATGGATTTCATGATGGGGTTGTCGAGGTCACCTTGAGGAAATGATGTCGTGTGGGTTGTTGTGGACAGACTCACGAAGGTAGCTCACTTCTTGCTGATCAAGGAGACCTTCGGTGTGAACGAGCTCGGAAGGCTATATATCCGAGAGATCGTACGCCTACATGGGGTCCCTCGTTCTATCATTTCTGATAGGGACGCCCTCTTTATGTCTCGTTTCTGGAAGAGTTTTCAGAGGGCGCTGGGTACACAGGTTCTTCTGAGCACAGCATACCACCCTCAGACCGATGGCCATTCAGAGCGTACGATACAGGTGCTAGAGGACATGTTGTGTGCATGCGTCCTAGACATCGGGGGATCTTGGGAGAAGCATATACCCTTAGTCGAGTTTTCCTATAACAATGGTTTTCAGGCGACTATTGAGATGGCACCTTACGAGTCTTTATATGCTAGTCCATGCCGATCACCTTTGTGCTGGTTAGAGGTAGGTGAGGTAGCTTTATTGAGACCATAGCTCGTGCAAAAGACATCTGAGCAGGTCCAGTTGATTAGGAAGCAGATGGCTACCGCGCAGTCTCGACAGAATTCATATGCTGATCGCCGCAGATGACCCTTGAAGTTTGTGGTCAGGGATCAGGTTTTTCTACGTGTTTCGCCGAGGATGGGACACAAGCGGATCGGAAGATAGGGTAAGCTTTCACTGAGGTATGTGGGGCCATTCGAGATTCTGGAGAGATTTGGTCTGGTTGCCTATCGGTTGCAGTTACCACAGCGTTACTGAGCCATGCACGACTTCTTCCACGTGTCTTAGTTGCACCTCTATCATTCAGACTCGTCTCATGTTTTTTCAGCCTGAGGAGGTTGAGCTAGAGGCAGATGCGTCCTTTGAGGAGCATCTGATTCGTATCGTTGAAAGGAGCATGAAGGTTCGCCAAGGCCGGTCAGTTCCTCTCATACGGGTGCTATGGCAGCATGGCCGAGTGCAGGACGAGACCTGGGAGTGGGAGGCCGACATACGTGATCAGTGGCCAGAGATATTCTGAGCTTTATCTTCGCCACCCTGGGAAGGGCAATTAGGGGAAGAATTTCTATAAGGGGGGAAGTTTGTAAGAACTCGGTTCCTATTTTTGAGGTATGGGTTTCTTATTTTCCTTTTCCTTAAGTGTTTTTGAGAAAATATGGAAAATGTGGAAAAATACTAAATTTTGGAACTACACACCATGTACTTTTTCCACACGTCGTGTACTTTTTGCTGTGTAGGGATGAGTACACGGGGCGTGTAGCCATGCCGGCGATGAGGGTGTAGGAACCGACTACACGTCGTGTAGTGGTACCTTACACGAAGTGTAGTCAGTCGGTAGGCCTAAACAGTAAGGAGGTGGAGCAGCCGATAACTAGGCAATAGTACACGCCGTGTACTTTACAGTACATGTTGTGTACTCATGTCGACCGTTCAACAGTGTGGCGGTGTCGCCAAATGAACAGTTAAATGAAAGAAGTACACACCATGTACTTAGAAGTACACACCGTGTACTTTGAATTACACGCCATGTACTTTGTTTTTTCGGATTAAAACAGGCAGTAGCCTCCTCATTTGGAAGAGGAGACACTTGAGCCGATTTGGATCCAAAGGAGGAGGCCGGACCTCTGAAGATCCACTGGGTGTTCGTCTGAAATTGGTTTCCGCCTCAGACGATCCTGTTGGAACTGGGTAAGGGATTCCACCTCCTTGGCTGGTTCTTACCAATTATTATCCTAAAAGGAGTTATTTACATTTGTTTGGATTTTTTTCTTTGTCAGATCTACGTCATTCTTGGGCATTTCTGGAGTCGGCGTTCGGGTATAACGTTCATTGGCGTATAAGGTAGGTGGATTGGTGTTTTTTTTTCCAACTGTCTTGTGTTTTGTGCGTTTTTGTGCCACAAACCCATGTTGGGGTGTCGTGTGGCTGAGGTCGTTGCTATATTTAATTCCTAGAATTGCATAGGTGATTAAATTGTGATAATAAAATGCTGGTTGAGATCGTTTCTTGGATCCGAAACCACCCTGGGGGTGTGTTTCACTGTTTAGCCGTTTGGCTAGGATACCCGATGGTATTCCTTTAATGTAGTAATTTTAGAATTTCCTTGAGAGGAATTCCTTTTTTACTGCATTTTGATATGTTGGGAATGGACCAGTTACCTGTTTAGCCTGAGGGCATTGTTGTGATTAGCCTGTGGGCACTAAACTATTTAGCCTGTGGACAGTAGTTATTTCGGCCTGAGAAAAACTTCTTTCGTGCCTGTGGGCAGCTGATTCTGTGCCTGTGGGCGACACTACCTATGGCTGAGGGAAAACTCTGTTATGCCTGAGGGCATATTCTTGTGTTGGATACTCGTTACCCGAGGGTAGGAGTTTACTTGTCTGAGGACACTAGTTGTTTACTAGAAATGTACTGTGGTGATTTCTTATATTAAATAGATTAAATGAATATTAAAAATGGCAATGTAACTGGTAGTTAGTTACTTTTGAGTACTTCTTACTTTATTGCATTTTACCACTGCACACTATTGTTGCATGTTAGCACGCAGTTGGGCACGGACCTTTGGTAGGTGCCTATTGAGATATATTTCTCACACCATGTTTGGGTCACACTTTTCAGCCCAAACAGATTACGTTGCTGCAGGTGTAGATAGGGGAAAGATCCCTACATAGGTACTTGACTGTTGCTGAGGAGCAAGAGGGCATGGGACCGAGCCTAGGCTCACGATGCCGCTGCCATCTGTTTTGCATGTTTCGTTGTACTCTATTTTTTTCTGTACTATATTGATGTATAACATGTTCTGGATGTTTTCTTAGAACTTGAGACATGTAGCATCATGTTTTATATACTGATGGTTATATCCACTGCTGTTTTTTATTTCAGGTGTGTATGGTTTATTGCTTCCGCTGTTTGTTGTATGTTTTACTTTCATTCCGTTGTGCTACACTTTGACAAATGAGGACATAGTTTCCCCACTATCAGACCTGGGCCCTCGCTTCTAGTCAGCAGCCTCTGGAGTTTGGGGAAATGCGCTTGAGGTCACGTGATGAACCGGGCTTCGGGGCACCTGTTGAGTGGCACCCGGGACCGAGATGTTACGGTCTAGGTGTCCAGGTGTCTATGTCTTTGTGTTTATGTATGTATGTATGTATGTATGTATGTTTGTCTGTCTGTCTGTGTGTTGGTACATAAATGTTTATGTATATATGCATTCTTTTATGCTTGTGTGTGTTTGTGTTTGTACATGTGTGTGTTTGTTTGTTTGTCATTATGAGTATCTATATGTATGCTTGTGTGTGTGTTTGTCAGTATGTGTATCTATATGTATGCTTTTGAGTGTGTCTGTGTGTCTATTTGTGTGTGTGTGCCTTTTTGTGTGTGTGTGTGTGTCTATATGTAACAACCATTCTCTTTATTTCACATTAATAAATGATTTATTACATAATATTACACTTAATACAACCTGGAATATCAATAAGCCTAGTGTCTTTGGGAATTAAGTACATTACATAACAATTATAACAGAAAAAAACATCTTTATTGAAAACATCCTTAACATGTTGGCACTTAAAACTACACAGGATAACCTAGGGAAAAATCTAAAAAGGGCTGAGATATAAATCCCACTAAGGGAATAAATATGGCATAACATGAAAAAAAAAATACATGTTAGACAATTGGTAAATCAATGGGGAATAAAAAGGAACATGAATAATAAGGCTTGATATAGCATGATAATCATAACCTGGGAAATTTGGAAACAACAAAAAACACTACATAAAAAACATAGGTCAAGGCTAACTGCCAATACATCATTATAGAAAAATTTCATTAAAGGAATCGGGTTCTATCATTATCCCAACTGGACGCATCATGATAATAAACATTACAAATTAAATGGGGCACTATATAATTTCGAGCTCACCTGTCACATTCATTTCATTCTCATTCTTAAGTGTTCCACGTAGATCATACGACATGGATTCAATCATCATAAAAATTTATTCCATGATCAAGGAGTGTGGAATAAAAATATTCAAGTCCCAATTCAAAAAGTTATAAGTGTATAAAGTTGAAACCATTTGTAGGGAATTGGTATGGTATTCACTACACAATTGCTTTGGCATCGACAATCGTGGTGAAATTTCCACATCAAAACAGCCTCACATAAAAATTCATAAAAAAAAAAGTTGATAAGAGAGAAATGGGTATCACATAATTTGGAAATAAATTGTACAGTAATGAGTATATGGAATAACATATCTCGTCACAAGTAAATGAAGAAAAAATTCATAAGGTAAATAAGACCCATGAATAAATATGAGAAAGGAAAAGGTCTCTTACTTTAGTGTGTGAATACAAAATCCTGGGAGAAGATTCTTGAGAGCTTGTGTTCATCTTGGGAGGACTCTATTTAGGGAAATGGAGAGTAAGGATATGTTCCATTGAGTTTTAGTGGAGACTGTAAAGACCCGTAAATTCCAAGGAAATTTTTTTCTTAATTTTCTTTAGAATTTTACAAGAACGCGGTTTCTGACGGTACCTGATTCCGAGGCCCGGTGTGCCCGGAATCATTTTCCGAAGTTTGGCTCGGGTATGTTCAGTGAACGGACGAGCGGGTTTTTCTAACTTTTGAACCGGTGCTCGGAATCGAATTCTGAGGGCACCGATGGAATCGCAGCGCCGGTACTTGCTTAGAAACGCCTCTTCCAAAGTTGCATTTTCTCGGGTGTGGTTTTTAATTTTCAGGCTTAAAGTTAAGAAATAAAATAATTGTACGACAAACTTTATTTTATTTCACTTAAGCCACTTTGAAGCCACATGAAGCCACTTAAAGCGGCTTAAGCTGAGTTGATCCGGATAGGGTGCTATCCAAAATTATCCTACCCTCTTGGTAGGATATTTGTGGGGTGGGGCCCGCACGAGCCTCGCCGTTTCTTTTCCGCTAAGTAACGCACCCGCGGAAACCCGTCATTATGAAAGTCAACTGACGAGTTTTCTTAATTTCTTAACACACCAATTAATTGGGTGGTTTATTTCATTGAATTAATTCTACGAATTAATGGGTCGTTACTTATCTCTTTTTTGTTTCTTAACCGGTTTGAAATCCGTTGGCGCAGTAATAAAATAAGACCAACGCCACATCTTGAGGATTACACGTTGGGAGGCTTTTGACAGAATTCTTGTGCCTTCACCCTTCTTCGCGAAGAACGCGAAGAACGTGAAGAACGTCGGCCTCCGACGAAGAACGCCGAAACCACGGAAATCGACGACGCGATGCCGTGTTCCGCGACAATGACGTTTCCTCTTCAGTGACGTTCTTCTGCGACGTTACTTCGTCCGCAACGAAATCTTCGATCTTCTGTTTGAGGTAAGAGTTTTCGGGTTTCTTTTAAAACTCCTTTGTGGTTTTTAACAACGCATGGATTTAATTATTAAAATTAAATCTGTTATTCTTGAACCTCGGAGTTTTTCAACGCGCACCATATTCCGCGACGATGCGACGCCCTTCTGCGACGATGTGACGCCCTTCCGCGACGACGCGACGCCTTCTGCGACGCGACGATTGCCTCCTTCCGCGGCGATCAAATCCGCGAAAAACCCGCGTGCGACGACTTGACGAGGTAGGGATTTTATTTGGAAATACCCTTTTATATTCTCGTGATCATTTCTTTTAAAAGTGAAGAACCCGGACAATTAGAACAATTTTAATTCCTTAAAATTGTTTTGGTTATGTTTTCATGTGTTGAATAATTCTCCCGTTGTTATTAACTAACGCGGAGGGTGCGGGCCAAACGAACACGGCCCGACAACCCTCCGTCGTTCTTCATGGTTGTGCGGATTTGGTGGGTGATAGAAAAACGTGATGCAAGGGAGATTTGATGATCCCACAGTGAAGAACGGAACCCGAGAGGAACAACGGTGCAGACGGGAAGGAAAACGGACCACCGGAGCAACTCTGGTGGCCCGCGGAAGCTGCCGGAGGCGGCGGCGCCCCGACGCGCCGCCGGACAGGGCTGCCGCGACTAAAGCCGCGGCGGCGGCGGCCAGTAGACCCGCGGCCGCGCGGGTCCGGCCCTCACACACGGGACGCGGCTATGCCGCGTCCGTTGACTCCAGCGCGGCCCTTCCAGGGTCGCGGCTTCTTCCAACCCGCGGGGGCGGCGCCCCGCGGCTGCCGCGTTGCTCGGCCGCTCGGCCGAGCCGAACCGATCCGGTCGGCCGAGCCGGGCCACGCCCTGGCCGGGCTGGACCGGGTCCAGCCGGGCCGGACCGGGTCGGGTCGACCCGGTTCGGCGGACCCAGGGGGGTCGGGCCGGGTCGGCCCGGGCCCAGACCCCCCGTCTTCGGACCATTTTCGGTCTTTTGCCCGTAACTTGAGCTACGGGCATCCGAATGACGCGATGTCAGCAGGAATACGATCCTTGGATCGAGATGGTCGTTTTGGTATAACGCACTCAACGTTTAGGAATACTTTGGGTTCGGCCAGGTTGGTTCATCCATGAAACCAACCGGGCACTCGGAGCGGAAACACTCATATCTTGAGCTCCAGACGTCCGATTGACGTGCTGTTGACTTTGTGGGATTCCTCTAAGGGATACGGATCTTTTGGCTCACTCCGCTCGAGGTTTGGATGTAGTTGGAGTACGGTCGGGTTGGTTTTAACTTAAAAACCAACCAGGCCCCCGGGACGAAAAAGCCCATAACTTCCAGACTGGGCGTCCGATTGACGCGCCGTCTGTTGCGTTGCGTTCCTGTTGACGATACGGAACTTTTGGAATCCTCATCCTGAGTTTTGGATGCGGTTGGGTTATAGCCGGGTTGGATTGTACCCAAAATCCAACCAGGCCCCTGGAAAGGAAAAAGATGATATCTTTCAGACCAGATGTCTGTTTGACGAACCGTCAGCGGTGTTGGTGATCATGTTGAGAAACGGTCCCTATGAGTATACCCTAGGAGACTTCGGGGTACAGTTGAGATACATCTAGGTTGGTTCACTTACAAAACCAACTGGTCCCCTGGGACGAAAAGGATAATAACTCACAGAACGGGTGTCCGTTTGACATGTCGTTTGTTGCGTTGAGACCCCTATGACGAGGCGGTCCTTTGAGATACTTCTTTGTGGGACTTTGAGATACTTGGAGTATCGACCTGTAGCTCATGGAGAGGACCCTCCCAGAGATGAGTGAGCAGAGTACGGAGACCGTGTAGACGACTGAGACCTCACGACTGCTTGACCGACTCGACTTAGAGTGAGTCGACTAGCCCAGTGGACGGAGCGCCCGGTATTTAGCGGCAGACCCACGGCGGACAGAGCGCCTGGTATTTGGCCGCAGACCCGTGGTACTCGACCGGAGGAGTACCTATATAGGCTATTAGGGAGATCGCCTGGTATTTGGCGACAGACCCTCAGCGGACGGAGCGCCCGGTAGTTGGCCGCAGACCCGCGGTACTCGACAGGAGGAGTACCTCAGTAGTATTAGGTTAGTGAGCAGTACCTCGGAGTTGTGACAGGAGCACTGTACACTCTAGAGATGGAGCTCTTCAGCAGTTACGGTTTCGGTAATGAAAATCCTGGTTTGAGCTGAGACTTTTGACCTTGTGTTTACCTCATGATTGAGATGGGTCACTTGCTAACTTAGGTATATGTATGGGCATATACCCGGGGTAGTGGTTATCCGTTTATTTCACAATCCTTGTGTTTCCTCATGATTGAGATGGGTTACTTGATAACTTAGGTATATTTATGGGCATATACCTAAGTAGAGGTTATCTGTTGAGATCTTCTTTGTGGTTATCCTTGTTGGTTTAGTGATACCTTGAGGGTCTCTGGGTCCCTACTGAGTATCGTTATACTCACCCCTGCACGGGCTATGCCCGCACCTCATTGTGTTGGTTGCAGACGACGGGCAGTTCTGACGGAGGCCGAGTGTTCGAGAACTGGATGGTACCCGGAGGTGGACTACACGACGAGTCAGTACCCAGAGGTGGACTACACGACGAGTCAGTACCCGGTGGTGGACTACACGACGAGTCAGTACCCAGAGGTGGACTACATGACGAGATGACACACAGAGGCGGTTGACGGGCGAGAGCATGGAGGAGGCTATCTGTACCTACCCTTTAGGTAGGATCCGTGGTGGACGACCAGGAGCTGTGCCATCTGTACCTACCCTTCAGGTAGGATCCGAGGAGGACGACCCAGGAGCCGCTTCCATCCTTCCAGCTGTTATCTTTTCTGTTGTACTTGTTCAGTTGTAGTTGTACTTTCTTTTGGGTTTGTATTCTGGCCCATTTACTTTTCATCACTTCTCTTGTACTTAGTGTTTAATTTTTCTGCTTGCTTACTCTGTGGTTCTTGTTTTCTTTTATAAAGGTAATGCCTTCCCAGATATCGGGATTTATGCCTTTGGTTCTAGTCACCAGCCCCTGGCCTATGGAAGGTGGGCTTGGGGTAGTCACGGCATGGGCCCCGAGGACGGGTCGTGACAAATTGGTATTAGATGAGTTCGGTTCTACCGCAGAATTTATAACTCTGATGTTTCTTTCTGTGAAGAAATAGTGTTAAGAGTACCGAGTGTGGTTTTCAGTTCAGGGAGTCCAGTGTTGGTGCGGGCGGCCGACGTATCCATACACAAGGACCCTGACAACTGATTTCCGACTTTGTGCACGAAAACACTGATTGCGTGTGTGTTTTCCCGAAGTTTTATTTAAGTGTCATCTCAAACCAGGTCAGCTCACCAGGGATAATCTTTGACCGTGTCACGATGTTTCTTCCAGGATGCCTTTTCACAGACGACCAGCTAGAGCCCGGAGGGATGTGCGTGCTGACAGCCTGTCGAGCGACGAGGCTTCGGTACAGGGCCCTCTTGCAGTTGAGGCACCAGCGGAGGCACCAGCGGTACTACCATACGTTGGGCCACCGATGCCACCAGCCCCAGCAGTAGGCAATGCACGCTACTTGAGTGCGCTGCACGAGTTCCAGCGCCAGAGGCCACCCAGGTTCCGGGGAGAGACGGACCTGCAGGCGGCTGAGGATTGGCTGGAGGCTGTGGTGAGAGTCTTCAGGCTAGTGGGGACGCCGACAGACTTCATGGTGATCCTTGCTGCCAGCCTCCTTCAGGCAGCAGCAGGCAGGTGGTGGAGCCACTTGTTCGAGTTTTTCGACGGGATGACCTTCGCATGGGAAGACTTCGAGACCTTCTTCAGGGTGGAGTTTGATCCAGTAGCTCTACACCCCGAGAGAGTACAGTAGCTTCTGCCTTTGCCGCAGGGCTTTCGATCAGTTTTCGAGTCATCTGTGGGCAGTAGACAGATGATGCAGAGGTCCAGGAGGACCAGACCAGCAGTTGGACGATCTCGGGTTTTAGGATCAGTGGTGTGGGGCACCCAGGGTGGGGTCAGAGCCAGGCGTGCCAGAAATGGACAGTGTTTCTCCTGCGGTAGGAAGGGTCACCTGGCACGTGACTGTACGACCCCCCGCACGGTTGATCAGCAGGTGTTGGAGGAGCCACCGAGACAGAAGCAGCGGCTGGTGCTTGAGCAATAGCCGAGCATTGGACAAGGTAGTAGAGCTCCGAGAGCAGGTGGACATGAGAGGAACTAGTGGATACATCCTTTTTACTTCTAGTTCCATGTTGCTTTTGTATTCGTGTCTTTGTACTATGAGATGAAATAATAAAAAGACACTTATCTTTGTTTTCTTTCCTGTCCTTTTGTTTGGTTGATACTGAGTGGTCCCAGTTAAGACTGTTGACTTGACCCTCACTTTCTAGTTTTCTACTGAAGGAGACCTAGTGACCGCACACTGATGCCGACAGTGTGACTAGACCCTTGGAGGCGAGAGTGATAGTTGGATCTCTTGGTAGTTACGTCGAGTCCTTACGACGTCATCCATGGCATGAATGCATCATTCATGTCAGGATTGACTGTATTAGGCAACGAATGTGGTTCATCCAGGGGATGAGACCGGATTTCTCTTATCGGCAAAGTAGAAATCATAGCAGCTCTTGTGTGACTAGAGAAGGCCCAGGTCATCCAAGAGCGGATGAGGACGGCACAGGGCCGACAGAAGCCTTATGCTGACTGGACTTGGAGGCCTCTAGAGTTCGAGGATGACCATAACGTCCTTATACGAGTCTCACCTCGACGAGGTTTACGGAGATGTGGACAGGGAGGCAAGTTATCTCTGAGGTTCAACGGACCTTTCTAGGTCCTCAGCTGGGTAGGCGAGGTGGTTTACCGCTTGACCCATCCACTTCAGTTGCACTAGGTGCACGACGTTTTCCACGTATCTCAACTGAGGAGATACGTGCTCGACCCTCCGCATATCATTGACTATGGGGAGCTGGACGTTGATGATGGGGTGACTTTTGCGGAGGTCCCAGTGGAGATCGAGAATCGACAGAAGCGGATCCTAGGAGGATGGTCGATTCCTCTTGTGCACTTTCTTTGGCAGCACGGGAACCTCCAGGTGAGCACATATAAGCGAAATGCTCAGATGCATGCTCAGTACCGCCTTTGTATCCCTAAGTTTGTGGTGAAGATTTACGGGGATGTAAAGCCCTAAGGTGGGAGTAATGTAAAGACCTGTAAATTCCAAGGAATTTTTTTTCTTAATTTTCTTTGGAATTTTACATGAACGCGGTTTCTGACGGCACCTGATTCCGAGGCCCAGTGTGCCCGGAATCATTTTCCGAAGTTTGGCTCGGGTACGTTCAGTGAACGGACGAGCGGGTTTTTCTAACTTTTGAACTGGTGCTCGGAATCAAATTCTAACGGCACCTATGGAATCGCAGCGCCGGTACTTGCTTAGAAACGCCTCTTCCGGAGTTGCGTTTGCTCGAGTGTGGTTTTTAATTTTCGGGCTTAAAGTTAAGAAATAAAATAATTTTACGAAAAAATTTATTTTATTTCACTTAAGCCACTTGAAGCCACTTAAAGTGGCTTAAGCTGAGTTGATCCGGATAGGGTGATATCCAAAATTATCCTACCCTCTTGGTAGGATATTTGTGGGGTGGGGCATGCATGAGCTCCGCCGTTTCTTTTCCGCTAAGTACCGCACCCACGAAAACCCGTCATTATGAAAGTCAACTGATGCCTTTTCTTAATTTCTTAACGCACCAATTAATTGGGCGGTTTATTTCGTTGAATTAATTCTACGAATTAATGGGTCGTTACTTATCTATTTTTTGTTTCTTAACCGGTTTGAAATCCGTTGGCGTAGTAATAAAATAAGACCAACGCCACATCTTGAGGATTACACGTTGGGAGGATTTTGACAGAATTCTTGTGCCTTCACCCTTCTTCACGAAGAACGCGAAGAACGCGAAGAACGCCGGCCTCCGACGAAGAACTCCGAAACCGCGGAAATCGATGACGCGACGCCGTGTGCTGCGACGACGACGTATCCTCTTCCGTGACGTTCTTCTGTGACATTCCTTCGTCCGCAAAGAAATCTTTGATCTTCTGTTTGAGGTAAGAGTTTTCGGGTTTCTTTTAAAACTCCTTTGTGGTTTTTAACAACGCACGGATTTAATTATTAAAATTAAATCTGTTATTCTTGAACCTCGAAGTTTTTTTGATGCGCACCGTATTCCGCGACAACGTGACGCCCTTCCGCGACGACGCGATGCCCTTCCACGACGATGCGACGCCTTCCGTGACGCGACGATCGCCTCCTTCCGTGACGATCAAATCCGCGAAGAACCCGCGTGCGACGACTTGACGAGGTAGGTATTTTATTTGGAAATACCCTTTTATATTCGCGTGATCGTTTCTTTTAAAAGTGAAGAACCCAGACAATTAGAGCAATTTTAATTCCTTAAAAATTTTTTGGTTATTTTTTCATGTGTTGAATAATTCTCTCATCGTTATTAACTAACGCGGAGGGTGCGGGCCAAACGAACACGGCCCGAAAACCCTCTGTCGTTCTTCGTGGTTGTGCGGATTTGCCGGGCGACGGCAAAACGTGACGCAAGGGTGATTTGATGATCCCGTAGTGAAGAACGGAACCTGGGAGGAACAACGGCGCAGACGGGAAGGAAAACGGACCACCAGAGCAACTCTGGTGGCCCGCGGAAGCTGCCGGCGGCGGGGGCTGCCGGCGCGGCGGCGCCGGCGGCCAGTGGACCCGCGGCCGCGCGGGTGCAGCCCTCACGCACGGGACGCGGCTATGCCGCGTCCGTTGACTCCAGCGCGGCCCTTCGAGGGTCGCGGCTTCTTCCAACCCGCGGGGGCGGCGCCCCGCGACTGCCGCGTTGCTCGGCCGCTCGGCCGAGCCGAGCCGGGCTGCTCGACCGAGGCGATCCAGGCTGCGCCTTGGCCGGGCTGGACTGGGTCCAGCCGGGCCGGGCCCAGACCTCCCGTCTTCGGACCATTTTCGGTCTTTCACCCGTAACTTGAGCTACAGACCTCTGAACGACGCGCCGTCAGTGGAAATGCGATCCTTGGATCGAGACGGTCGTTTCGGTATATCGCACTCAAGGTTTCGGAATACTTTGGGTTCGGCAGGGTTGGTTCATCCACGAAACCAACCGGGCCCTCGGAGCGGAAACACTCATATCTTGAGCTCCGGACGTCCGATTGACGTGCCGTCGACTTTGTGGGATTCCTCTAAGGAAGATGGATTATTTTTCTTACTCTGCTCGAGGTTTGTATGTAGTTGGAGTAGGGTCGGGTTGGTTTTAACTTAAAAACCAACCGGGCCCCCGGGACGAAAAAGCTAATAACTTCCAGACCGGGCGTCCGATTGATGCGTCGTCTATTGCGTTGCGTTCCTGTTGACGATACGGAACTTTTGACATCCTCCGCCCGAGTTTTGGATGCGGTTGGGTTATATCCGGCTTGGATTGTACCCGAAATCCAACCAGGCCCCTGGAACGGAAAAAGATGATATCTTTCAGACCAGATGTCCGTTTGACGAACCGTCAGCGGTGTTGGTGATCACGTTGAGAAATGGTCCCTATGAGTATGCCCTAGGAGAGTTCGGGGTACAGTTGAGATACGACTGGGTTGGTTCACTTACGAAACCAACCGGGCCCCTGGGACGAAAAGGATAATAACTCACAGACCGGGTGTCCTTTTGACACGCCATCTGTTGCGTTGAGACCCCTATGACGAGGCGGTCCTTTGAGATAATTCTTCATGGGACTTTGAGATACTTGGAGTATCGACCTGTAGCTCGTGGAGCGGACCCTCCCAGAGACAAGCGAGCGGGGTACGGAGACCGTGTAGACGACTGAAACCTGACGACTGCTTGACCGACTCGACTTGGAGTGAGTCGACTAGCCCAGCGGACGGAGCGCCCGGTATTTGGCGGCAGACCCACGGTGGACGGAGCGCCTGGGAGTTGGCCGCAGACCCGCGGTACTCGACCGGAGGAGTACCTCTGTAGGATATTAGGGAGAGTGCCTAGTATTTGGCGACAGACCCTCAGCGGACGGAGCGCTCGGTAGTTGGCCGCAGACCCGCGGTACTCGACAGGAGGAGTACCTCAGCAGTCTTAGGTTAGTGAGCAGTACCTCAGAGTCGTGACAGGACCACTGTACACTCTAGAGACGAAGCTCTTCAGCAGTTATGGTTTCGATAATGAAAATCCTGGTTTGAGCTGAGACTTTTGACCTTGTGTTTACCTCAAGATTGAGATGGGTCACTTGCTAACTTAGGTATATGTATGGGCATATACCCGGGGTAGTGGTTATCCGTTGATTTCACAATCCTTATGTTTCCTCATGATTGAGATGGGTTACTTGATAACTTAGGTATATGTATGGGAATATACCTAAGTAGAGGTTATCTGTTGATATCTTCTTTGTGGTTATCCTTGTTGGTTTAGTGAGACATTGAGGGTCTCGGTGTCCCTACTGAGTATCGTTATACTCACCCCTGCACGGGCTATGCCCGCACCTCGTTGTGTTGGTTGCAGACGACGGGAAGTGCTGACGGAGGCTGAGTGTTCGAGGACTGGACGGTACCCGGAGGTGGACTACACGACGAGTTAGTACCCGGAGGTGGACTACACGATGAGTCAGTACCCGGAGGTGGACTACACGACGAGTCAGTACCCGGAGGTGGACAACACGACAAGACGACACACAGAGGCGGTTGACGGGTGAGAGCGCGGAGGAGGCTATCTGTACCTACCCTTCAGGTAGGATCCATGGTGGATGACCAGGAGCTGCACCATCTGTACCTACCCTTCAGGTAGGATCCGACGAGGACGACCCAGGAGCCGCTTCCGTCCTTCCAGCTGTTATCTTTTCTATTGTACATGTTCAGTTGTAGTTGTACTTTCTTTTGGGTTTGTATTCTGGCCCATTTACTTTTCAGCACTTCTCTTGTACTTAGTGTTTACTTTTTCTGCTTGCTTACTCTGTGGTGCTTGTTTTCTTTTATAAAGGCAATGCCTTCCCAGATATCGGGATTTACGCCTTTGGTGCTAGTCTCCCGCCCCTGGCCTATGGAAGGCGGTCTTGGGGTAGTCACGGCATGGGCCCCGAGGACGGGTCGTGACAGAGATAAATGAGATCTTGGGTGAGTTAATATAAGAAATGAGGGGTATTTTATTATTATTTAGGTTTTGGACTCTACATAGTAAAATAACCAAGACCACAAACCATCCAAAGGTTTCATCCCATGGTTTCTCACAAATGGGATTCATTATCATTATTTTATAAGGCTAAGGGACGAACTTAATAAAATAATGACTTTAATTATTTTTTGCTGAGTCACACTCTTAAAGAAATTATTTTAAAACCTTAAAATATATTAATGGTTTTGGTGGATTCATAATGGATTTATAAAATAAATGAAATAAACATACAATCACATTATTTTAAATGGAAAATAGATACTTGGTCGTGGATACCTTTTATAGTATTTATTAAATCAGTTTTTGGTCATTATGATGTCATAATACTTATATTTATATGGTATTTAATTTTTACCAAAAAAATTGACTCTCAAAAAATTAAAACAAATCACTATTTGATCATTTCAACGTTATTATCTGAAAAATAATATTCATTTTATATAAATAATTATATAAATATGTCAATTTTCACTTTTAAATTAATATCGACATTTATTAAGAAATGATGGGTTTTTTGAAAATAACAGTTTTTGAACCCTTATGAAAATTATATGATCATTTATAATTGATAAACACTATTTAATAATAATATTTTATTAAAATATTTTTTATTTAAAAAAATCATTAATTAAACAAAATAAATTCTTTAATTTAATTTGAATATTAACTAAAAGTACTATTTGTGTTTTATTGTATCAGACTAGAAATAAACAATAATAGGATGAAAGTATATTCATTATTCTACACAAAATAATGTATATACTCATATTTCTAAGGTATTGATACATATCTCTTTATTACACTAGAAAACTCTCTAAAAGTTAGGTGTGTGATGGTGGTATTTTCATGTGGTGGTTCGACATACATGGTTTGGGTCATGATCTCATTGAGCTTAAACTTCTCCCGTAAACAGTTTCACTCATGCTTGAGTTGTTGGATCTTATCATGGGATTGTTCAAGGGAAAATTCCAAAGATTATATATTCATAAAAAGATCCGATAAATGGGATTCAAATGGTAAAATCCTACTGGCTAAGGCCATCACTTCCTTTGTCTGTGTCAAATGTATTTTTTAAGTCCATATATTTATACTAATCATGTGATCACTATTCAATGGATATATTATCAATGGTAATGATAGTTCACAGTATTTTAAATCCAATTGGATATAATAAAAAAATTATGTTTTTTCTATAACCATATTTCTTAATAAGACATTTAATTAAAATAGAAGAGTTAATTTTATTTATAACCATTTGGGTTTTTAAAATCTTTCCACCTTAAGAAATTCCATCCTTGAAATTTTCATTTCCCATACTAAAAAAGATGAGGGTAACACTATTTCATCACCTCCTCTAGTTCCCATGTTTCTTTCTCAAACTTGTAGTTTCTCCATAGCACTTTGACAAGGTTTATTGTTTTATTTTATAGACCTTTGTCTCCATGATCCAAGATCTTCACTGACTCCTCCTCATAAGAATAAACATTCGCCAATGGTACCACCTCTATATTGAGTACATGTGAGGGGTCTGGTATGTCATTTCTCTAAAGGGATACATGGAATACATTTCGTACATGAGATAGGTTTGGAGGGATTTAAAATCGGTAGGCCACCACTTTGATGTGATCAAGGATCTCAAAGGGGATTTTGTAACTTAGACTAATATTTCCCTTATTCAAAAATCTCATCAATTTATTCCATAGAGATATGTAGAGGAATAACATGAATACAAAATAAAACTCTAGGTCTATTAAATGATTTCTTGCATAGATCTTTTGTCGACTCTGAGAAACCCTGATGTGATGATGAATGGTCTTAACCTTTTACAACATTTCCTCGACCATTTCAGAACCTATTATTTTATGTTCCCAAACTTCATCCCATCATGCATGTGTTCCACACTTATTCCTATAAAGGGATTCATAAAGATCCATTTGGATGCATGAATGGAAACTATTGTAGTAAGAGAACTCATCCAGAGGAAGATTTTTATCCCATACATATTTGATGTCAATTGAGCATGATCTCAACATGTCTTAAAGTGTTCGGATAGTATGCTCAGATTAGCCATCAGTTTGAGGGTGATAACTACTATTGAAGTTCAACTCATTATTAAGAGCATGTTGGATACTCTTCTAGAACATATATGTGAATCTCTAATCTCAATAAGATACAATCGATAGTGGTAAACCATGTATCATCACAACTTCTATGATGTATATATATGTGCAAGTTAATCCGGTGAGAAATCATATTAAATTGAAAAGAAGTGTGAAGTCTTTTTAAGATGTTCTACCACAAACCAGATATCAATATTTTCTTCTTATGTGTTTGTAAGGCCAGTGGAAAAGTCCATTGTGATATTTTACCATTTCTATGTAGTTATGGGTAATGGATTCTTCATCCCCTTGTATTTTTTCTCTTCCTATTTCACTTTCTATCATACAGGACTTCTTGATGTATATTCTACAATATTCTTCTTCATCTTGTCACAAAAATATTTTTATCAGAGATATTGATACATCTTTGTGCTTCTTGGGTGGATAGAGAAGGTTGAGCTATATGAATCATCCAACAACTCCTTCTTCAACTCAGAATTTTATGGTACACATAGTGTTGAACCAAATCTCACAACTCCATATTCATTAACATTGAACTCCAAGGATTTAACTTTTTTAATAGTTTCAACTTTCTTATAAATTCCCACATTATCTCTTTGAGAATATTTTATCATTTCCAAAATATATGGTTGAGAAATAATTTTTAAAAGGATTTATGATATTACTTTCTTTATGATTGTCATGTCCATCCTCTTCAAGTATGTGAATATTGGATCCATATCAATTCTCATAAATGATAAAATTGTATGATCCATTATACTTAGAGCATCATGCACTTTATTTTCCTTACCAGGATGATAGTGAATTGAGTAGTCATTTTCCTTGATCATCTCTAATTATCATCACTAGCATATATTTATCTCTTTTTGTGTGAATATATACTTGAGGATTTTGTGATTGGTATATATATCACACTTATCCTAAAAGAGATAATGATGTTAGATTTTAAATGCAAAGATTATAGTAGATAACTCCATATCATGTGTTAGGAAGTTATGTTTGGGAAATTTCATCTTTCTTGAAGCATAAGCTATGTCATTTTTATTTTATAATAACAAATATCCCAAACCCTTCTTTGAAGAATCATTGAATACTATGAAAAGTTCTCCGCTAGTGGGTAGTGTGATCCTAGGGGTAATGATAAGCCTACTTTTCAACTCCTTGAATATCTATTCACATTTGTAATTCTAAGAAAACATTACACCATTCTGAGCTATATTGGTTGTAGGTTTTGAAAATCATGAGAAATTTCTCACAAATAGACGATAGTACCCAACTAATCAAAAAAATATGTTGGACTTGGCCATCCTTTAACTGCTTCTATCTTTTATGGGTCCATGAATATCCAATTTTTTATGATGATATTACTCAATAATGAGAATTATTCAAACCATAACTCACATGTGTTTTACTTATCATAAAGCATCACTTTTTCAAGGACTTCAGAATAGTACTCATGTTCTCCTCATGCTCATCCTTTCTTTTGGTGTATATTGGAATATCATCTATAAAAAATACCACAAATTTTTCAAGGTAATCTCTAAATACTATATTCATCAAGTCCCTAAATATTTCTTGAGAATTATTGAGTCCAAAAGGTATCACTATGAACTCATATTGTTCATACCTTGTACGAAAAGATATCATAGGGATATCCTACTTATTCCCACTAACATGGTGAAATCTCAACCGTATATCATCCTTGAAGAAGAATTATTATCCACATAAATGATTGATCAAGTCGTCAATATTTGGTATAGGATACTTGTTCTTTATTGTGATATTTTTTAGCTTGCGATAATCAATGCAAAGTCATATTTACCTATCCTTCTTATTGATGAAGAGGACTGGTGCACCCCATGGTGAAGCACTTGGGTGTGTGAACACTTTATCCAAATTCTGCTATAGTTGTTTATTTAGCCCCTAAAGTTTCATAATATCTATTCTATATGGAGTCTTGGATAATGATAATTCCCTAGGTATAAGCTCAACAGAAAATTCAACTTCTTGGCTAGGAGGAAGGATAGATAATTCCTTAGAAAACACATCAGCATATTCCCCCACAATAGGCATGTATTTAAGGATTATTATTTCCTTAAACTCAATAATTTGATCTAGATATTCTTTCTCATTAGGAAATAATATACATTCTTGAGATTTTGGTGATAAATAATATTCATCCTCATCCTTTTACTTGTATAAAATCAAGGGATGATTCATATTACAGAGAGTGATTTCCTTTTCATGGTAATTTATATTGGCTCAATATAGGGAAGCCAATACATTCCTAGAATTTCATAAAATTCCACCAAAGGGAGCATGACAAGGTTTTCTAGGAATTTCAGCCCACAATTTTTGACCGGGGAGGAGTTAATACTTGGGATGCAATAATTTCCCCATTTTTCATTTTCAGTGAAATCTATACTTCTCTACTTCATAGTGGTATTTTAATAGTTATACTAAACTTTAATGATATAGAGGAATGAATAGAAAAATAATCAAAATGTATATTCTATATTATTGAATGAATAACTAGCGTACCTATCACCACTTAGTTGTTGGGATCCACCTTAGTGGTTGCGATATAAATATCTCACCCTTGCTACCTTGGAGGTTTTTGGTTGTCTTCCAAAACCCTTGGCTTAGTGCATTGGTTTTTAAAGTTCCCTGGTTCCTTGAAATTTCAATAACTAATAATGTGCTAAGGGTTTACTATACCATTCCATTCTTCTATTTAATTATTATGTTTCTATTATCAACAATCGTTAGCTAGGTGTCCTTCCTTCCCACACCTAAATCATTTCTTCACCCCCCTTAGGAAATTTTCAGGGTGCTTCTTTCTACACCATTGAAAAATGGGATGCTAAAATTTCTTGGAATCGTTATATTTCTCCATTGGACAACCAAAATTAAACTCTACTTTACAATTCTTATCTCCATGATTTTCTTGAGATTCTATTATCTCTATTTTGGTTTTTAGGACACATCAGACAATTTTCTCATAGCTATCAAAGTCATAGATCACTAGGGAATTTCGTAGGCTAGGATTTAGCCCCCCAAAGAAGCGGTCATCCTTGAATTTTAGGAAAAACAAAGATAGATGTGTTTCATGCATGTCTTGTGAAGTTTTCTTCATACACCCTGATATATTATTCATCTTTTTTTCTTGAGGGAAATGAAATCCCCTTCCATTTTAAGACAAAGAGTGTGAGGAAAATATTTATCAAAAAACATTTTCTAAAATTCCTTCCACTCCATCGCTTTGATGTCATCCCCAAGATTTGTAATCTTGATCAATGTACACCCCTAATCGGTTTATCCCTATATATGATAAATAGTCAATAGAACATTCTCTTTCTCATAACATTTAAGGATAGAGAATTTCTTCTCAATGGAGTTGATCCTTTATTCCACAATTAAAGGATTGGAAGATCTATTGAAAGTCAAAGACCTTTTTCGCATAAAGGTATCAATCATTACTTGTTCTCTCTTGGTGGAATTTGGATGCTCCTTCTGATTTAGGTTTCTATTTATAACATGATTTATCTAAGAGAGTATCATCATAAAGTTCACAATTCTTGTGCTAGTCGGGTTGGGCATCTCATTATGGCAGTCATCACATTGCTCGTCGCATTGATTATTTACATGATTACTCCTATTTCCTACCATTTCCATGAATAAAAGTAAAATTAAGTATGGATATTTTTAAACTAGTAAACACATAAAATGGGATCCAATGAAATTGAATTCATAAATTATAAATTACAATTATTTCCTTAACTCGTGATTTTCTAGGCTTTTGTCTATGTTATCCATGATGTATTTCCTAACATATATTCTTATAGGAGTTGTTTCTCCAATAATAGTGGTTGATAATGTCATTATTAATTTACCAAAGAAAATCCCCTAGGAGTTTCAAACTAGTAGCACAGTAAGGATCATTTTTGTGTGCAAGGTTACACAGAGTCAGGCCCATCACACCTTTTCAGAGTTTTTACACCTTCTTATATCTATGCCAGAACCACATCCTCTTGTAGTATCAAGATAGATATGTATTTCTTGGTAAACCACTTACTCTATTCCTAAAAAAAATTAGGTATTTTTTATTATACTCATTCTTATTCCTAAATATTTCTCTAGAGTTTTCTAATCTTAATCCCAAAAATAGCTAAACATTTCCTTTGATACCAACTATAACAACTATGAACTTTATTTCATATTAATAAAACATTTATTAAATAATATTAAACTAAATAAAATAAATAATATTGATAATTATATTATATTTGGGAATTAGATACATTACATAATAATTTAAATCATGAAAAAAATATCTCTATTGAAAACTTCATTAATACATTCGCACTTAATATTTCACGAGATAACCTCGGGACAAACATAAGAAAGGGGTGAGATATAGAACCTAGAAATGGAATATAAATGGCATAACATGTAGAGAATAACAAATTTTAGACAATAGTAATATCAATTTCTAATAAAAGGAACATGAATAATAAGGCTTTATATAGAATGATAATCATAACAAGGGAAATGTGTAATCAAATTAAAACCTTGCATCATAAACTTAGGTCAAGGATAACTACCTAGAAATCATGAAGGAAAAAAGTCCCCTACATGAATCAAGTTCATTTTCTATCCCAACAAGATGTATCATGATACTAAACATTACTCGATGCATCGGAGCACTATATAATTTGTGGCGCACCTATAACACTCATTTCATTCTCATTCTTAAGTGTGCCACATATATCATAAAACATGGATTCATTCACCATTATAATTTATTCCAAGATAAAACAGTTTGAATACATAAATGTAAGTACCAATTAAAATTGGTATAACTGTAAAAAATTGGACACTATTTATAGGAAATGGGTGTGGTATTCACTACACAATTGTTTTGACATGGAAAACTGTGGTGAAATTTTGGCAGCATAACAGCGTCACTTAAAAGTTAATAAAAAGGTTGATCAGAGAGAAAGGGGTATACCATAATTTGGAAATTTATTTTAAAGTAAATGGGATATATAATAAATGTCCCATTAAAATTAAATGAAGATAAAATACATAAGGTAAAGAAGATACTTGAATAAATAGGAGAAAGGAAAATATTCCGTACTTGAGTGTGTGACTCCAAATGTTTGGGAGAAGATTATTTGTCACGAACCGAATCTGGTCGCCGCCAGAACTGAAACCAAACCCAGACCGTGACAAGGCCCTAAGGTCATTCCCAATCCCCAAGGTCTGGCACAAGTGCCCGGGTATCATTTATCTTGGTCTGGGAATGATTTACCCGAATATGTATACATAAAACACAAATAATATTTGATAAAATGAATCTGAAAAATTCATACCAACAAGGTTTATAAAAAACTCCATAACTGAATAAATAAGTTCAAATTAAATAAAAAAGGTCCAAAGACACAATGAAACATAAAAAATAAACCCATGGACTCCACATGAGAAGGGTTCATCACCCACCAGCCGTCTCTACAACTCCGCCCCAAGGATGAGAACTAACACCCCGAACCACCATCACCCAATGCCTTTCCTTTACCTGGGTCAAAAATAATAAATTTTACTTACACCCAAGGGGTTTAAGTAGGGTGTGAGCCTAATACTAATAGGATAAAACCCTATGATTCCAAGTTACATGAAATACAAGGTGAAAAAGCAATCAGTTTTAATATGCAATGAAAAGCGGTGACAAATTCAAAGAAATGCAACTTTAAATTGAAAACATTTTTCAAGATAAAACTTTCAGAATGTTAACACATTTAAATAGGAATGTTATATACTACAATATAATTCCAAATACCCCCAAATACAAGGTCAAATACCATAAATCCAATGAGAAACTAAATCGGGAACACCCCTAGGCACTAGATAGTCTCGGGCCCCATGTACCTCGTACCTCAGTGCAATGTAACCATAGTAAAATCCATTATCATGCATGATTCACTAGTAGGGAACATACCCATAACCTAGTGTTCCCCAATCATCATCCAAATAGTTTAGTTAGAGTTGTAGTTATCCAAATTCTAGGTGAATCAGGGACAAAACCCATCTGGTCAACTAGTCGTACTAGTACACATCCGCCCCACCTAGGTACCTGGGCTTCCCCCTTTTGTGCTCAAACAAATTCAGCATGCCACATGCATAAATTTTAATATAAAAACACCAATACGGGTCACTTACAAACAATACAGTAGCTAAAAACTCTTTATACCACCTAAAACACACAACAAAACACTTTGATTTTCCATAAAGCAATTTCTCAAAAACCCGCATTATTTTGCACGCAAAACTCCTTGAAAACCCCACATTTCACACTATGTGCACACTAAAATTTACCAAAACAGAATTAAAAGTGTCCAAAACATTTCTATAAACCTATTACATGTTTTATAAAACTACCCCATTAGAAAAGACATCAAATAGTCTTGTAAAACAACCAATTTAGCACCAAAATGGTGCCCAAAAATCTTTCACTTATCAAACGTCACCAAAATAAGATTTTTTAGAAGAAAACAAGGTATATAGACATTAAATGTATAATTATAATCCCTAATACATTTCAATAAAATCAACCAAGTAGTTATAGGGAATTACCAAATAAACTCATAAAACATTTCTATGAAAAACCCCCCAATTTCATATAAAATTGGCATTTAAAATTCATTTTCAATACAAACACCTCGAAAACTAATTTTTGCAAAAATAATAAAATTATATAAACCTAAAAATATGATAAATATATCATTATAAGACACAAATACTTCTTAAACATGGAATCACCTACCAAAACAAAGGAAACCCTTGAATCCTTTGTGCGAAAACACAAACGCACCACCACCGCACATCAAAGAGGGTAGATCAAACCTAAAAATATAACATTGGACCAAGAAAACCCAAGGTTAAACCTTAGGTTTTACACCTTACCCTCTGTAAATTTGGGACTTCATGTATAAGGGAAGAAACCCTAAGAACATTGAATGAAACCCTAAAAAATGAAAGAAGAATGAAGGTGACTCACTCACTTGAGGGTTCTTGAAAAAATAGCCCCAAATACACCAGTGGATGAATTTGAAAACATCTAAAAATTAAATTAAGGTTGTACCAAGAAATATAAGGTTAATTGAGAACTGGAATGGGGGGAAATAGTGAATAATTAATGATTTATGGAGGAATCAAATTACCATTTTAAATTTGGACGAAATGTGAGTGCTTCAGAAGTTTCAACCTAAACCGCAAGGAAAATAAGCTCCAAAGAGGGTGGGAGGATACTGGACGTGCAAATGGGTTAAATGGACGTGT
The DNA here is from genome assembly GCA_963277665.1 of Viscum album. Lineage (NCBI taxonomy): Eukaryota > Viridiplantae > Streptophyta > Magnoliopsida > Santalales > Viscaceae > Viscum > Viscum album. Next base: position 1,402,959,660 of record OY728137.1, on the reverse strand, counting down.
GTGGGGCTTTGAATAACCGAAACATTCTTAAAATTGAATAATTTCTTAATTAAACAAATTTTATTTTTAAAACTGGAATTGGTCTTTCGGGCAGGCCTAATCCCTTAAATAAAAACCCATATACAACTTGGTTATGGATTTCTAAAGGCTCCAAACCATAATGGTGGTGTTAATATGTCAGGGTAGGCCATTTAGGAATTATAATGGATGAAAAATATTAAAAAAGTAAAAAGTTATAAAAGAAACAAAATTTATTTTTAAATCTGGAATTCGGCTCACGGTTTGGCCCAATTCATGAAAACTCACACATTCCACCATAAAAACTTGAGAAACCCCAAAAACAAATCATAAATGGAAATTAAATTAAATATAACTTTAAAATAAGTCATGTATATGACAATTATACCCACCCTGAAAACCTTCCATCCCTGGAAAGCTACAACAAGTCCAGATACCAAAACCAAATCCAACCAATAAACAAAGATGTACTTCTTTGCCAAGCTTCGCCCCCAAGGGCGAAAACACCTCCAGAGATCAATTAAGGAATGATTAATCTCACAACCCAAACTTACACCACTTTCCTGAAATGATCAATCACATTCATACTTTATCCCAAAATAATAATCCTCAAACACTATCCGAACAAGACTCAAGCAATTCATCCAAACGAACAACAACTTCGAACAAGGTTACACTTACCTTACATTAACTAAACCATTGGGATCTCTACAATCCCAACGTTTACTCAAAGAAGATGATGGTATCTAGAAAGTTCCTAATGAGACAACCTACCACCAACCAAGACCATGGATAAATCTGAGCTATTAGTATGGGGGACGCAAATAGGCACCCACCATAAGAGGCAACCTATATTATTTTTCGAGACATAATCAAGACACTAACAGAGGGAGGCCTAAACGAACACCCTAGTACAAAGGGTAAAATTCCAATTACAGTTTACGAAGGAACTTACATGAGAATCATTGTGGGTCGCCCCACCATAAGAACCAACCATCCTAACGGACCAGCATGGGCCGACACAGAAGGACCCAATGTTTTTTTAAAGATTTGGGAAGGGTGCAGGGTCAGTCTGCATGGTTTTGGAAATTATGCACTAACCGTATAGATCATTATTTTTGCATGGCTTCCTGAAACATGGTCACTACTAATCACACACAAATTGTTTCCTCAGAACGTCTATCCAAATTTCTGACCATTCTCTAATGACTCGATGGAAACCAAAGGGGGAGAGAATAACATTAGGTGATGACATGGGTATAAGGCCCTCAACCTATTTCCACCGAATGGGAACAACAGAAGAAATATGATGATACTAGAGGTTTAAACTCTTAATATTTTTCATACTAAGGATAATAAATTGTACATGGGTTTAAACAACCCTAGGATTTCCCCTGACTATGAGTCAGCTTCTCTCTGATACCTATGGCTGGAGCTCAAATGATTGAAGCATCTTCGACCTCATAGTTAGGCCTTGGAAACCACCCCCCCCCCCCCTGAATGAGAATTCTTCTTTCAATTCCACCAACAACTATACTGAAATCCCTGATAATATTCCCAAGACATAACACATTCCAAACTCACAATACCCTAACTCGATATTTCACTAAAACAAGGGCTTAGAAAATGAACACACATAACACCTTGTTTCTTCGAGTGAGAAAATATAGAATTAAATAACACCTATAATCAACTTCCTTTAAAATGGAAGATTTTGAAGTTTTTTCAAGGGAGACATTCTAGAAACATAAAGATACTCTCAGAGGATTCCACAACTTTCACCTTTAAAGTCAATCGAGTGTACGAAATCACAAGGCTTCACCGAACATGACCATTGTGACAGATATAAACAATGCATGGAGTGGGACCTTATACAACATCCCCAAACAACACAAAATTCTAGAAATTGGCCACAATATCCTCTCATGACCAGATTTCCCACACTGGTAGTTTATTGTGAACTCCATCTTTGAAGAGACTACGAAGGACCAAGAGGACCTCTTAGACACCATCCAGATACTCATCCATGCTAACAACCCCAGACCACTTCCACCTTTGGAAAATCGGGAAACATAAGAGGCTAAGGTCTCTTTCAACCTTCTATGATTACTCTCCCACTACAAGAGGATACACAAAACCAATAAAGGAAAGCGTGTAGACTCAATCTAAAAATCTCAAGAAAAATATTCCTTATATTGATCAACTGGAGTGTCTTTGAATGGAGAAACAATCCGGGTTTCACTTCAGTTGTGCACTAACCCTTAATGGGGCGTACCTTATCCAATGATTAAACCTAAAGACCCAACCAAGATGGTCCTTTGCTCAAGATATACCACAAACCAGATCCAAACACATGAAAGGAAACAATGTAAAAGCATCCCAAAACATTTCTCAAAAGAGACCACTAATCGGCCCTATCAACACAACTTACCGACCAAATACAAACCCAAAACACAATAAAACCGGAGGGGTTCTTGGACTAAAAACATCCCACAACATCAACATTAAAAAACAGATAATACACACCATCCCAAACAAGTAATAAATACATCAAGTTTCTCATTTCAAATCATCTTTTCAAAAATAAATGATTCAGCGGTTAGCGTATCCACCAATGGTACCCTATGGGCCTTACACATGCATATTTCTGTGCCATAATGGGCACCCTCCTCATATCCATCCCAAAAATCATCCATCCATGCCATTAACCATCCATCATCCCATATAACCCCATGCATGTGGTCTCTCATGGAAATACTGAAGGTTAAAATAAAAAAAATTATTTCCACTTTTGAAAACCAAAACAATCAACCAATACCTCCTTTTTCTCAAAACCTCTAACCAAGAAATCAAACCCAAATTACATCTTAACAAGATTTTCATAAAATAAAAATCATTTAAATGAAAACTCACCTTCAATAAATACACATTAATTTCAAAACATATCATCTCATTAAAACTCCTTTCAATAGTTTATAAAACTCTATTGGAAACACTTTTTCAAAAACAACATTGACATAGTTCACGCTTTCAAAAGAGGTGCAAACACACTATTTTCCATTCCAATACAATTCTGAAAATTTAGTTCTCCATTTTCAAAAATCTAACCATTCTCCATTTATTAGATAATTTTTTCACAAAAACTTTATGCTTCATAAAACCAAGTCACTTTAAAACATAAGATCCACGATTTCAAAACTATAGAATACAAGACAATGCGAGAAGAAACTAGTTTCAGTGGGTGACTTCGACATATGGTTGGAAGCCATATTCCAATCACTTCACCATCATAGAGAGTGTTCTAGGTAAATATCCCCGGCTCCACTTGGCTTTCTAGACCCTGCGAGCTCACCAAGACTAGTAACCCAACTCTCTTTTCATTTCCCCTAATCATCATTAATCCAAGAAAACCAAAAGACTTAGATAAATCCTGACTTATCCTGGAAAAATGAATCTCATCATGAGGTGTGGTGATCAGGAACACTAAAAATAACTAGAATTCCAAGTCCCAACAATCCTAACTCTAGAAAATCTAGACTCATCCCCAAATAACATGACCCAAAGAGTTAACCTGAACCACCTCTGATACCATTTTGTCACGAACCGAATCTGGTCGCCACCAAAACCGGCACCAAACCCAGCCCGTGACTAGGCCCTAAGGGTGTTACTTATCCCAATGGGCTGGCACAAGTTCCTGGGTATCATTTATCTTGGTTTGGGAATGATTTACCCGAATATGTATATATAAAACACCAATAATATTTGATAAAATGAATCTGAAAAATTCATACCAACTAGGTTTATACAAAAATCCAGAACTGAATACATAAGTTCAAATTCAATAAAAATGTCCAAATACACAATTAAACATAAAAAAAACACCATGGACTCCACATGACAAGGGGCCATCACCCACCAGCCGTCTCTACAACTCCACCCCAAGGCTAGGAACTAACACCCCGAACCACCATCACCCAATGTCTTTCCTTTACCTGGGTCAAAAATAATTAATTCTACTTACACCCAAGGGGTGTATGTAGGGTGTGAGCCTAATCCCAATAGGATACCACCCTATTATTCCAAGGTACATGCAATACAAGGTGAAAAAGCAAGTAGTTTTAATATGCAATGAAAAGCAGCGACAAATTCAAAGAAACACAACTTTAAATTGAAAACATTTTTCAAGATAAAACTTTCAAAATGTTAACACATTTAAATAGGCATGTTAGATACTGCAATATAATTCCAAATACACCCAAATACAAGGGTAAATACCACAAATCCAATGATCAACAAAATCCGAAACACCCCTAGGAACTAGATAGTCTCGACCCGCATGTACCTCTTACCTCAGTGTAATATAACCGTAGTAAAATCTGTTCTCGTGCACGAGCCATTAGTAGGGAACATACCCATAGCCTAGTGGTCCCCAATCACCATCCACATAGTTTATTTAGATTTTTCATTATCCAAATTCTAGGTGAAGTAGGGACAAAACCCATCCGGTCCACTAGCCGTACTAGTACACATCTGCCCCACCTAGGTACCCGGGCTTCCCCCTTTGTGCTCAAACAAATTCATCATGAAAAATGTATCCATTTTAATATAAAGACACCAATAATCGTAACTTACAAACAATATAGTAGCTTCACACTCTTTATACCACTTAAAATAAACAATAAAACACTTTGATTTTCTATAAAGCAATTTCTCAAAAACCCGCATTATTTTGCACCCAAAACTCCTTGAAAACCCCACATTTCACACAATGTGCACACTCATATTTACCAAAACAGAATTCACAGTGCCCAAAACAGTTCTATAAACCAATTACATATGTTATAAAACAACCCCATTAGGCACAACATCAAATATTCATCTAAAACAACCAATTTAGCACCAAAATAGTGCCCAAAAATCTTTCACTTATCAAACGTCACCAAAATAAGATTTTTTAGAAGAAAACAAGGGATATAAACATTAAAATTATAATTATAATCCCTAATAAATTTAAATAAAATCAACCAAGTAGTTATAGGGAATTCCCAAATAAACTCATAAAACATTTCTATGAAAAAAACCCCAATTTCACATAAAATTGGCATTTAAAATTCATTTTCAATAAAAACACCGCTAAAACTAATTTTTGCAACAATAATAAAATGAGATAAACCTGAAAATATTATAAATACAGAATTATAAGACACAAATATTGAATAAACATGGAATCACCTACCAAAACATAGCAAACCCTTGAATCCTTTGTGTGAAAACACAAACGCACCACCACCGCACCTCAAGGAGGGTAGATCAAACCTAAAAATAGAACATTGGACCAAGAAAACCCAAGGTTAAACATCAGGTTTTACACCTTACCCTATGGAAATTTGGGAGTTCATGTATAAGGGAAGAAACCCTAATAACATTGAATGAAACCCTAAAAAATGAAGGAAGAATGAAGGAGACTCACTCACTTGAGGGTTATTGAAAAAATCGCCCCAAATACACCAGTGGATGAATTTGAAAAGATCCAAAAATTAAATTGAGGTTGGAAAAAAGAAATATAAGGTTAATTGAGAACTATAATGGGGGGAAAAGAGTTAATAATGAATGATTTATGAAGGAATGAAATTACCATATTAAATATGGACGAAATGTGAGTGCTTCAAAAGTTTCGACCTAAACTGTGTTGCAAATGAGCTCCAAAGAGGGTGGGAGGATACTGGACGCGCGTATGGGTTAAATGGTCATGTGTCGGGCTTTGAATCACCTAAAATCCTTAAAATTGAATAACTTATTAAATAAAAAATATTATTTTTAAAACTAGAATTGGGATTTCGGGCAGGCCAAATCCCTTAAATAAAAACCCATATACATATTGCTTATGGATTTATAAAGGCTCCAAACCATAATTTTGGCGTTAATATATCAGGGTAGGCCATTTAGGAATTGGAATGAGTGCAAAATATTAAAAAATTAAAAAAATTTAAAAGACACAAAATTTATTTTTAAATTTAGAATTGGGCTCACGGTTTGGCCCAATTCACGATAACTCACCCATTCCACCATAAAAGCTTGAGAAACCCCAAAAACAAAGCATAAATGGAAATTAAATGAAATATAACTTTAAAATAAGTCATTTATATGATATTATTTAGAACTTGGACACATTGTGAGGACATTATAGAGTGGAGGGACGAGAAAGGATGTGATACAAGGATTTATATTTACGATAAATGAGAGATTGGGTGGGTTTATTTTGGAAATGATGTGGGTATATTTATTATTAAGGTTTTGGACTCTAAGTAATAAAATAACCAAAACTATAAACCATATCATGGTTTTTGCCCATTTTTTCTACTAAATCGAAGTGTTTATAATTATTTTATAATATCAATGGCCGAAATTAATAAAATAATGTCCTTTCTTATGTAGATATGAGTCACACTCTTAAAGAAATGATTTTAAAATATTAAAATATATTAATGGTGTTGGAGGATTCATAATAGATTTTTCAAATAAATTTAATAAAATTAAATCACATTATTTTAAATGGTAAACATAATTTTCATATTATATAATTTTTATAGTATTTATTACATAACTTTTAATTCATTGTGATGTAATAATACTCAGAGTATATTTATACATTATTTAATTTTTACACAAAAATTCGACTATCTTGGAAAATTATGAAAAATTTTCTGTTGAATAATTTTGAGATTATGATTCCAAAAAAAATATTCATTTATATAAATAATTTTCAATATATTTTAATTTTCACGTTTAAATTAAAATCGAAATATATTAAGAAATGCTGGATTTTTTGACAATAATAGTTTTCGAACCCTTACAAAAATTACATTTGGCCTCATAAAATTTATATGATCATTTATATTTTATAAACATTATTTAATAATAATATTTTATTAAAACATTTCTTATTTAAAAAATCCATTAATTAAAAAAATTAATTCATTTGTTGAATTTGAATATTAACTAAAAGTATTATTCATGTTATATTGTATCAAAATAAAAAATCAATAAAAATAAGATAAAAATATATTCATTATTCTACAAAAATATTGTACATACTTGAATTGCATGGGTCTTTAAACATATCCCTTTAATACACAAGAAAACTCCCTAAGAGTAAGGTGTACGATGTTGGGACTTTCATGGTACAGTTCGGTGTAGATGGTTTGGGTTGTGATATCGATGAGATTGAATTTCTCCCATAAATGGTTTTTCTCATTCTTAAGTTATTGGATCTTGGTTTGGGATGGGTCAAGGGAAAATCCTTGATAAGCTATCTTTCTCTAAAGCACTAATAAATGGGATTTAAAGGGTATGATCCTACTGGTTGAGGACATCACTTCCTTTGTTTATGTTAATTGGATTTGTTAAAACCCAATATTTATACTAATCCTATGATCACTATTCAATAACTATATTATTAATGTTAATGATACGTAATGGTATTTTAAATCCAATTGGATATAATAAAACAAAATTGGTGCGTGTGTTTTTTATAAATATATTACTTAATAATACATTTAATAAAAATGGAAAGGGGAATTTTATTTATAACAATTTGGGTTGTTACACAATACATAGGTATTTATGTGAAAATGTTTTACATACATATGTACATTTTTTCATAAAAAATGTTAAAATAATTGAATTAAAAACAAGATTATATTCAACTAGGCTCGATAAACTTTCCTCCTTCAACTTCACTTTATAATACATCATCTAGACTCCACATTTTGTTATAGGATCACAAACCAACCTTTGAATACAATGATATATTTTTCAGCTCTTTTCATGAATTTTTCTACTAATATTTTTTCAATTTTTGTTATTCTTATATTTTTCCTAAAAAAACTGATGAACACCATAATCATAGTGAATGGTTGATATTTAACCCTTCTCCTAAAATAAACAATATATACCCCCCCCCCCCCACCCATTCATTTAATGGGACTCTCACCTTTTGATTCCATGAATAACTAAACTCCCTCTTCAATGATCAAGTTAATAATCATGAAATAATACAAATGATAAGGCTAGGAAGGATAAATCACCTTTTAGTGTGTCCCCATATAAAGGAAATTCATAATCTCTATGGATTCAAAAAAGATCAAATAAAGGATAGCTTCCAAGACCAAAATGAATTTTCTGGTTGATATGCGTATCTCGAGTTCTCCTAAAAAAGATGGTATTAGAAATATTATGAAAAATGATTCATAATACCTCTTGGGAATGGGAAACATAGTTTCAAAAAAAATAATCATAACATGAATAATAATAACAAAAATATCGACATAAAATTTATAAAATTAAATCATAAAAATTTTATGGGAATTTCATCAGCATAAATCGACCAATATTCTCAAATCATGATTCATCAAATCAATATTCATGTGTTTATCTTCAGACATACATCCCTAATCTTGAATATTAAATATTATAAAAATGTCATGCAATGAATTATGTTATTCCTAAGAAAATATTTCATAATTGATCAATAATATATCAAGAAATCTAAGTGTGTCACACAAATTCCTTATAAACTATATAAAAAATATATGTGAAGTAAAATATATAAAAATTTTAAAACAATAATCCTCAATCAAAGGAATCTCTATCAATTTCTCTCTCTTTTATTTTATTTTTGTTCCTTTATCCATTGTAATTGTTCTATAAAATTAAAATACTAAATTGAATGGGAAATATCCATTCCAATAAAGTTCAAAAATATATGGATGATTGATTTATAATTCATATAAAAAAATCCAAAAACCACATCCAATAAATGATTCATATGACATATTTCCTAAAAATAATAAAAACATGAGTTATCACCTATAATAAGTTTGTTAAATTCCTTTTAGCTATACATTATTCTTTATGTAACATAATAAGAGTGTGTATAGAAGTTACCCAATTCATATTTAACAGACTTATATTTTTTCACATTTGGAGTCATACTTATCATCCTCTTCATTAAAATCATATTGAAACTTCCTTGAGGAGCAAACATGAATTTAGATAGTCTTAAAGATTGAAAAAATAATTTATGAACAGTCTAAACCTAGTAATAATCATCTTTTTTAGCTTCTCATTTTCATAATTATTCTTTAAATTCTTTAATACTCTTCTCTTTTTAGCAGTCATCACCACCACTTCCTTGTTCTATTCTTCTATAAAAGATTATCCATATTTATTTTTACTCAGGTTCAATAATTTTTAGGGTGTATCCTTGAGTTTTTATCTCATATTCAACTTCATCATTAGATATCACCTTAGTTTAAACCTCAAAATCATCATCAGCATCAAATTTACCCTCATGTTTTGATCATTCATGGGGTATCATAAATTCTAATGGGGAATCGATTTTATAAATTATATTACACTTATCTGATAACAACAAAAAAAATTATAATACATGGTCATTTTTACGGTCAAAACCGCAAAGAAAATATTTATCAAGGAGAAATCTAATTAAATTTTTAATATAAACAATTTAATTAAAAATGTAATCCTAATATAAAATAGAAAATTATTAATTATGTGAGTTCATTGAGACTTTTAAAATATAATATCATGAATATTAAATCACAAACATTTAATGATGGATAGTCATGTTGTTGTAATAATTGAATCTATGGGAATACATGGTCTTGGTCATCACTCTCTAATTACTAAACTCCCATTTTATTACGGTCAATTAATTTATTTTATTTGTAAATCAGGTGATCCAAATCCATGTTTAAACATAACCACTCTAACTCATATAATATTCATGAATGAAGCAATTAAACTAGTTAATGAAATAGAAATCATATCTATCTTTAACACAAAATGGTCATGCACAAAGAACAGAGATAAGGTATAAAACAATTAAAGGATATAACCTGAAAAAACTATCATTAAACATTAAGATAACATAATATTGAATCCCCCTTCATTATAGAACTCTAAAAAAAGAATTGCCCTCTTATGATAAACAAGAGAGAGTGGAAAAAAACCCTAAACTAACCATGAAATCTATCCTTCAAACCTCTTATTGATCCCCGATAGTTAACCTCCTAGAAATATTTCCATCAAGTATATAGTGGTGACCTTTATTTTTAGGGAAAAGCCTCCTTTGAATTTACATATATCTCATATATTTATCCCAATATAACTAAAGCTCCAACTTCTCAAATATATCTTTGAAATTTATATCTCATTAAAACAAGAATATACCTAAAAATTTATCTTTTAAATTCCAAAATGAGAGGGAAATGGTGGCTCCGAATTATAGAATATGTCTCCAAAGGGACTTGTGTAAATTCCTTCAGCGAATAAATGTTCCCTTAAACTTTTCTTTGACAGGCCTATTTCAACTTATTCTAAGGTATAAAAACCAATATTGAAAATATCATAACATTGAAACTTTATATATCTCTACACCATAAAATTTAAGCAAACTTAAATGTTTTAAATTTACCTCCACTTTCTATCACAGCATGGGCATGCATACCACCCACATTTTCTACATTTTATTCATGAAACCACAGTGAAAACTCTCCAAAATGGTGGCATGGAAGGACTCAACTATATGTATATTTATTAAAAATTACTTATTTATTTCACTACCATATTGTTTTTTAAAGTTTTATTCATGTAGAATCTACCATGTCTTATTATATACCTAAAAAATTTTTGTTTTAGGATTTGAATTTCCCTGTGTATAGTGGAATTTGATTCCATGAGAATTTGATCGCCTATCATTTCAATCTTTATTTATGTCCTCATGTATAGCTCACTTTTTACACCATGGATTAATTGTAATTTCAATCTTGGAAATATTCATAATTTCCCTTGAATTTCAGTTACTTAAGAATCACTCAATCATGCACAGAAAGTTTCCGTCCTAGATGGATTTGGTGTTAATATGAAATGATCTCTAGTGCCTTCGGTTTATTTTAAAACATGATACCACACACTAATACACCCCCACCCCCCATTAATCAACACTATAAAAATCCTTTATCAACAATAAAATAGTTTTGTTAAAAGGGGTCATTTTTATTAGTGTTAAAAAAGAACTAATAAAGGCCCATTTAATCTACACTAAAAAAACTCTCTTAAAAGTCAAAAAATATTTTTTTATGTAAATAGATTTCTGATGAGGAGGACGCCCCCAATTTTATATCCAATTCAATCCCACCCACCTATTTTACCAGTTCTTATATGTCCCTATTTTTTACCTTTATCAGCACTAAAATACTTTTAACTCTTGTCCACACCTACATTTGCTCTCATTGGATTTAAACCTGAGACCTCACCCTCATACGCATACACCTTTACCACTACTCTATATTACTTTATTATCTAATTTATGATATATTTATTTATTTATATATATTTAGTTAGTTATATTTTTTACATATATATTTATTGGTATATTAATATATATATATAATTATTTTTAAATACATTTAAAAAGTAAATTTCTTGTGTGTATGTTTATAAATAAATACTAATATATATAAAACATACATACATACATATATTATATATATGTGTGTATCTCGAAATATTTTAATAAATATTATTATAAATATTATATTTATTTACATTTATTATATATTAATATAGATAATATATATTGGTTTGTTAATACAAACACACACAAATATATATATACACACATTATATAGGTATATAAATACTCATACATTTTTATTTTAAATAAAATGGATATTATTTTTTATTTAGATATGGTTTATATATTTATAAATATATTTTATATGTAAATATGTTTACATATTTAATAATAAAATTATATTTTTATGTGTAAATATATAAAAATATGTCTATATATGTATATATTTAATTATAAATAACACTACATTATAAAAAATGACAAAATTTGAATATAATACTATCCTCGTGACTGCAATACTTCAGAATAAATTAATTCTCCACAAAAAAAAAGATAAGTAGACTCCCATAAATGAGGATTACATTTCATCAAATGTTAAAAAATGGGGGTACCCCGATAGAAAAATCAATTTTGGAGGCCTTCCAATCCCTTTTTGACCAAAAAATGATGAGCTGGGTTTTTCTAGTTATCATAGTCTATATCATTTTACAATATTAAATTTGATATGTGGTAGAGCTTAAATAGATACTTGGGTCAAAATTTATGGCTGTTTTAAATTCGAGTGATATTTTCAACTTATTTTTTATCATTTATTAATTTATTGAATTTTTCAACCTTGAATTATTATTAAATTACTATTAATCAATAATAATTAGAAAATTGTTAATTAATATTATTTTTATTTATTTAATAAACCATTTTTAACTAAATATATTATATATTAAGTTTGATTACATATTTAGTATTATATAAATCATATTTTATAAAATATATTATATTTATATAAATATATTTATATTTATATAAATATATTTATATTTATATATTAATATACTATTTTTAATGATATATTTTTTTATGAAATATACCTTATAAAAAAATCATTTTAGCGCTAATAAATGATATACTTTTATGAGTCCTAAAAAGGGATTGATATAGGGGTACTTTTATCAGAACTATTTCTAACACTGATAAAAGTACCCCCTTTATTAGCACTATTTTTTAGCACTGATAAAAGGTAGCACTGGATACATACAAATTTGTGGTAGTGATAGCTTGTATCCTTTCACATTTTATTCTATCATAAGAAATTGATTATTTTTTGTGGCATTTGAAATGTGTCAAATCAATTTAGGTGATATATCTACCGTTATAGATATATATGACCTTATAAATTCATAGGACAAGCAGTGCACTATTAATATTATATGAGCAAGGTTCTGATATATTTAGTCCTACATATTAATTTTTTTCCTATTTTAATCATACATAGGTCTTTAAAAACTCTTAAATGATTTCATTTCTATTCAAAAAAAATCACCAAACTCCAAATTTATTATATTTTGGCCATAAAACATTAAAAATAATGACAATTAGTCATAAATGACTCATAAAACAATAAAATCATTGATGTTAACCATAAAAATTAGTGCATGAGATTTAGCTATCAAATCACTCCACAATTAAAAAGTTTGTTGTCCTCAAGAAAATAACTCCACACCATTGCAAAGATATTCATCCTACAAATGTATAAATTTCATAGTCAATAAAATTAAAAACTTATCAAGGAATAATAATCACATAAGAAGTATCTTTTGGACTCATCACTTTTCAAGAGAACCAATAAACCTTTTTTATACCTTCCCTCTTGAATTGATGATACTTATCATTATTTCTATACACATTTTTGATTTACTATTATTATTCATGGATATTTTTTATCTATCATATCAAAAAAAAATTCATCACTAAAGATCATATGATAGGATGAAATTCTATATCTCAAATATATGAACTATATTAATTGAATTATAATATTTTTAAATAGCTATTTAAAAATAAAACCATGATAATTATGAAGCATTTATTAAGGATATAATCATTGGGGATAAAGGTTGGGTGGGAAATGACGTGAAAAAATAATTAAGATCAAAGGTTTCAAAAAGTATGGTTAAAATCACTAAATTTTAAAAAGCAGGGTATTTAGTTAGGATAAATAAACTTTATTCCTTCAATTTTCTTTCAAAATATATTATCTCCACTTCAACACTTTTTGTTATAGGTTTTCAAACCAAACATTTAATATAGTGATATATTTTTCTCATTTTTTCCAGTATTTTTTTATTTTTTTATTCTTCTCTTTTTCTCAAACAATTGAGGAACCACATAACCGTAATGAATGAAAGATTTTGAAACCTTATCCCAAAACAAACAAGTGGTACCTCTACCACACTAATTTCATGGCACTAACACCTAGTATCACAATGAATAATCAAACTCTATCTTTCATGATTAAAATAATAATCATGCAATAATATTAAAGAATGTGGGTATGAAGTATAAATAAACTTGTAAGGTGGATTTCTATAAAAGTAATTCAGAGACACCATGTATTATTATAAGTTAAAATATAGGATTGGTGCCAAATTAAAATATATATAGTAATCAATCAATGGAATCATTCATATTAATGTCGTTTAAAATCGTCTTTCTCAACAATATCAAAATGTAGGTTTTGGTAGCTATGCATATCTTGAGTTCTCTCCATAATGTGAGAATTTGAAAAAATATAATAAAATAATTCAGAATACCCCTCTAGAATAGGAAACATAATATTGAACAATCAATCATGGCATGAATAATAATAAAAAATCAATTAACAAAAACTTCATAAAAATGAAGAATAAAATTTTTACAAGAATTTTTTCTATATAAATCATCCAGTATCCCTAAATAATGATCAATTAAATTAATATTCTCATACCTATATTTACTCATCCATATCTAATATTACTCATTAAATCTCATCACACTAATAAAAAATTCCCTATATATAGTGCTAGAAAAAATTGATGATAAAGGTGTCCTTTATTAGCGCTAAACAAACACGAATAAAGTGTACCATTTATCAACACAAAAAAACACTAATAATAAGTACTCATTAATAGTGGTTTTTTTAAGAGGTGATAAAAGGTACCATTTATCAATAATTTTTCTATAACTGATAAAAGGTTTTATTTATCGGCACTTTATTTTTATTATAGATAAAGGGTACCCTTTATCAGTACATTACTTTTAGCACTGATAATGGTCTCGATCGTCTGGCGAGCCACACATAGAAACAGTAGATATGAGGTCTCTTTCTATAAATCATTCCACCCCATCCACTTCTCAGAAGCCTGTTATAGGGATGGGCTTCCGTATTCACTGCACACACTTATATGGGCCTGCCACGGGCTCATGCGGACCTTGTCCCACCCTATATTTAACATGGGCTACGACCCGCCTTCATATTCGGGTCCAACATGACCTTGCCCGACATGGTCCATTCCCAAAAAAAATTTTGCAAACCAATACAAAAATATATGTATTAAACATAATTAAACAAGTAAAAATTAAAAATAAATAAATTTAAAGAAATTTAAAAATAATAATTAAATAATTAATATTAAATTTAATATATATATATATATATATTAATAAATATTATATATTAAATACAAATAAATAAAATGGATAAAATGAAAGAATTAAACAAATAAAAATTAAAAATGAGTAAATTAAAAAAAATATTTAAAAATTTATTAATTAAATAATTATTGATCACAATAAATAAATTTAATATATATATATATATTATAAATATTAATAAGTTATATATATTAAATATAGATATATAAAATTAATAAATTTAAATAATTAAACAAAAAAATGAATAAATTGTAATAATTAAACAAAAAATTTAAAAAAGAATAAATTACAAAATTATTAAAAAATATTAATGAAATAATTATTAATAAAAAAGAATAAATTTAATATATATATATATATTAATTATAAATTGTAATAAATAATATATATTAAATATAATAGTACAAAATGAATAGAATGTAGTAATTAAAAATATATTAATGTCTTACACATTTTTAATTTTTTTATACATAATTATTAATTAATACCTTTAATATTCAAATATATTCATATATATATATATATATCAAAATATATGATATTTCCTAAAATATGATTTATATAATAAAAAATATTTATGCTAACATTAAATAAGTCATATATTTAGTGAAGAATAATTTATAATTAAAAATTAATATTAATTAAAAATATTGACTACTAGTATCAAGTAATGGACATTAATTGAATATCATTTGGATTTCAATTTAACATATATCAAACTTGTGTTACATTGATTTCACACACACACACATATATATATATTTAATTAATGCATATTTTTATATACATCACACATACACAAAGATTTATGTAATTAATGAAATCTTATATAGAAACACATATACCTAATATTTATGTAATTTATTCAAATTTTAATATTCATTTTATAATTTTATTTTGTAACATGAAACATTTAATATATTATTTTTTCAATTGGTAAATATTATTTATTTATTTTTACTAATATTACAGTTATATATTATTTATATATTTTTAATATTCCTTTTTTTATTTTATTTTTCAATTAAATCGTTTTCTAATATTTATTTTCATTTAGTTATTTTCTATGTTTCAATATTTTCAATATGTATAAATATTTATTTAATAATTTATATTTAATTAATAAAATATATTTATTTTTTAATATTTTTGAAGTGTACTCATTTTTAATTATTCAATTTCCCTCATTTTTAACATGCATGAATTTAAGATTATATATTTAGTAATAATTTTAAAAATATATTTGTAAATAAATATTTATAAATAAATATATTTAAAATATATCTTTTCTATATTTATAAATTTATAAATTTATAATTAAAAATAAATAAATATTATTTAAAAAAAATATTCATATAATTATAAATAAATAATAATATATTTAAATAATTATAAAATTTTAATAAAATTATTTAAATAATGAATATATTTACTATATTTATATTTATATTTATGGTCATTATTATATTCATAATTATATTTATAAATATTTATTAAATATATATAAATATATAATTATATAAATATATATAATGATATAAATATATAACTATGTTATGAAACTTTATTAATCTGTGTCATAATTATGACAATAATGATGACTTCTCAATTCCCAATTAATTTCCCTCTTAATGGACAATCTTCCATATTCTCATTATTGGATCAGATCTTAGGCACTCTATAAATATGGGGATATTTTAATGAAATTTGAAGGAAATTTGGATCTACATTGTGTTCTCTACTTCTTGTATTTCTCTTGTATTTGTATTTCCATTTGTGGTTGTCATCTTTATACACAAATTCGATGCTCGCTTCTTCAATGATGTGCTTAGCCAACGATCGATCTAACATTTCTGTTTTCAAAATTCTTCACAGTTTCAATAAGTGTTTGATCGATTTCGCAACATGTTATCAGCACGATCGTCTTCTTCGCATTGTGTATCAAGATAAAGTTTTCATCATCAAAATAATATAAACATCACGAGGAAAAGGTATCTCACATGTTATTTATAAACATTCTTCTTTTGGAATAATCTTTCAGGTGTGCATCAACTCTACTCATTCGAAGTGCTACATCAAAATCTGAGTCATATTTTATATGAAAGATATAGTTACATTTTTTCTCTCTAGATAAGTAAAAAAATAATATATGATTTTCTTAATATTTAGTAGAAAAATAATGAGTTCTTAAAGAGCGTTAATGACTCATGATTGACAAATTTCACTCCATTACCTGAAGAGAATGTGTTTTATTAATAATCATTATGGTAGATGTTGAGAAAATCACCATTCATCAAATGAAACAAAATAACCCCATCAGTGGTCTCTTCGAATGACGAACATTTTTTACATGGAATATGTTAACCCGGAGTTTTCTAATCAGTGATAAACATCGTGTACTTGTCAAATGTTGAGATGAAGTTTGCTGATCATGTCATGAACAATGAAATTTCATCTCACTTATTCATGTGTTTACCCAGAAGGTGTAATGTTTTATTATGATATATAAAGGCTCATAATGAAGATGATATTTACTTTGAATATTTGTAAATATCATATTATTTTATTTCATTTCTCTTTATTTTATTTCTCATAAAATGTTTTAGGGACATTAAATGTTCTTGATGAACAGGAGTAAATATGATTTAAATATATCAATCCCCCGAAAAGGATAATATTGAGGAAATTTCATGAATTGAATATTCATGTTATTGTTGTGAAGACACTAAACTAAAACAGATAATTTTATTCTATTATCTATAGTGAATGAGAATATTTATTGAAAATGATTTATTTCATTCCCCAATGTGAATTAAAATGTGCATGATTTTATTATAAATCAAGTTCAATGTGAATATTATGTTTTGCGAATGATCATTGTGATTTATTTTTTTATAAAAAATAATAATAAGATAACCATCAAAAGTGATTTACTAATAGTAAATATTTACAATGCACAATGAATTTTATTAATATTTATAAAAAAATACATCCCTGAAGGATGATATGAAAAATTAGTATTTTATACAAGATGGTCATTATTAATAAATAATAAATTATCATTAATGGATCATGAAATCTAATGAATGAATTCATTCACTAATTTGAATGTAGTATTAATTACAATATCGTATTCCTTGAAATGAATGAAATTATTAATGAAAATTTAGATAGGATTTGTGATATCATGATTATTTCAGAGTTGATGAAGTTTGATCAATTGATTTATCCTTCATTTGATAAAGTGAATATTTTTTAGAAATTATAATTTTGGATGAAAATGAGGTATGTGTTGTGAATCCAGAATATTCTTCCACATTTGTTCTCGATACCACATTCACCAAATTAAAAAGACATAGGGGCTCCTATCTTAGGTAGATGTATTGTAAAATAATATTTGGGCACAAAGTTCTAAAATATTTGGGCCAGAAGTTCTAAAATATTTAATAATATTCTTGATTATGGTCCTAACTCTTTGAGATTATATTATGAATTCATCAACCACTATAAGTGGAAATTATAACGAAAAATATGAGTTTGCACAATGGAAATATCCTAGAGATCTTATATGTGTTGATCTTGTTGAAAAATATTTATAAATATTATTATGATTAAATTATTCAAAAGAAATCATATGTGAGTTAGTATATGCCCGTATAAGTACATTTACCAGTAGAGAAAATTAATTAACGACTCTAAAAGAGTGAATATATTCCTACCTCATCGTAAAAGTACTGAATTATTTGTTAAATTTGAGATCTTTAAGGGATATGAATGGTATTATTGAAAATAAATATCTTATGGAGAAACTATATAAAATAGGTACCTCCATATGTTATAGGAATTCATAAAAGGTAATTATAAAGAATTTCTTATGTACAATCAAATCAATAATGGAAAACCATAAGTTTATTGTTCATGACATGATTATTTATTCTATCCAGGACCAATTATAATGAAAAATATTGATTCATGTATACACGAGCATCGATTTGTGGATAACATTGTATACATCCATGAGGGGGAGAATGATGAATTTATTTAATGGATGCATGTTTACTGAATCATTAATGAATCCATTCTCATTAAGTTATTATAAATTCCCCCTATATAATAATTTACCTTGAGGTAACCATTTTTTATGTAAATTATTTATATCATTAGAATCTATTATGAAAATAAATTTCTCATATACTTATAAAGAAGTATATATGGGCGTACCCACCCAGTATGTGATCCATCTATATGAACTATGCATCAACTATATTATCACCTATTTTTTTTATGATAGTGAGTATACATTACATGCTATGCATGTTGATTCAAAAAAATATTGAGTATCATATACTATATGGTCCTACAGAACCATTGAAAAGATGATCACAACACTATGGATGTAAAGTGTTGAAAATAAAAAGTTTGATTATACACACCTGAAGTGTGGTTAAACTAGTCAGATAAAGTCATTTTTCATCATGAGTATAAAGTAATAAATATATTATCTCTTGAAGAGGAAAATGAATATATCAAAAAAATTATATATTTTTATATATTTTCCCAAAAGTGATACTGGTACCAGAAAAATTATGAGATCTTAGTCAAATGTTGTTGATGATATTTTTTTAAATGCTTTCAAAACTCACTGATGACAATAGATTTTGAAATATATTGACATCATAATAATTGGACAAAATTATTAATGGAATTTATGATATTTTCAACATATATTTTTTTGGAATTATTATCCAAAATACCAAGACTTTTGAATATTGATGATCTTATTATAAGAAATATTCTTCCCTATATATTCAGATATTTATATGAATCCTAGAAGGGATCAAAATGCCCAAAGCATATTCAAAATTATGAATGTTTCACCCAATATAATAAATTATGGAGTGATATAAATAATATATATTTCATGTATCCATATTAAATTTAGGAATAATATTAATAGGATTAACAATCCCATGTTTTGTATGAATAATTATATTCATTATATTATAAGATGTTTTTAAAAACATCTAAACTATCAAAGAGTTTTATGAAATTAATGACAATGTATAATGTCCTTTTATTTTGAATTAACCATCCTAAATATGAAATATTAAATTTTGGAATTGTTTTACCCTTAATTAATAATTAAATCACTTATTTCCAAGAGTGACAGATTTAATTCATGAGGGGTTGATGAAGAAAATTTTTATCCCAAAAGGATTAGATAAAAATTAAAAAAAAATCCCTAATGTATATACATGTACATGTGCATATGTACGTTACAAATAAAAATAAATCATATTATAATGCAAGGTAATGTTCTTCCTTGTTCATTGAAATATAAAGGGTGTGAATTATTTCAAAATTCAAAAATGAATGTTTATATTATGAATTGATCATGGATGTTCTATTTGTAAAATTATGGTCATTATGAGTGCTACAGTTGACTATTGTACTCTTTTTCCCTTAGTCGTGTTTTTCCACTAGGTTTTCTTTATAATGTTTCTGATGAGGCAACACTATGGATAATTTATGTTATTTTACTTTTTTCCCTAATTAAGTGTTTTCCCCTGATGGGTTATTCCTTGATGAGGTTTATAATGAGGCAAACATACATCATAATAGATATCCAAGGGAATGTTATAAATTATTATGGATATCAATAATTAATGGAAATTGATGTTTTTCCCAAACATTTATAATTTTTAAAGAGACCATTCCTTATTACTTAAGGTCTACCACCCATGTAGAGAAGACATAATCAAATAATAATATTAATTGATGTACAGGAGACATAATTAAATAATCAAGGGGAGTTGGGAATGTTTCACTCTTTTTCTCTTCATTAAGTTTTTTCCATTGGGTTTTCCTGGTAAGGTTTTTAATGAGGTAGCATGACATGGAATTCAATTAATTTGGATTTACTTAATTTTCCCACATATTTTTTTAAGTGAAGATTATATAAGATTCCATGAAATTATGACATCCAAGGGGGATTATAATGAATCATTATTAAGAGATTCCATAATTATGACAATAATGATGACTCCTCAATTCCCAATTAATTTCCATCTTAATGGTCAACCTTCCATATTCTCATAGTCGGATCAGATCTCATGTACTCTATAAATATGGTGATATGTTAATGAAATTTGATGTAATTTTGTATATATATTGTGTTCTCAACTTCTTGTATTTATATTGTCTTTATATTTCCATTTATTGTCATCATTTTCATACACAAATTTGATGCTCGCTTCATCAACGACGTGTTTCTCTAATGATCGGTCTTGAATTTCCAGTTTTGAAATTCTTTGTAGTTTCAATCATCATTCAATCGATTTCAAAGAAAGGTATTATTATTTTTAAAGTATTAATAAAATTATAAATAAATAATTATATATTTAATCTAGACGGTGTGAACCATGGGATGTCCCATGGTCCCTAAATTTATTGAAAAAATAAATACAATGTAAAAGAAGGAAATGCTGAAAGAAAACAAGTGACAAGTCATTTCACAACACAAAAACTCATTTATGGAATCAGCCATCACCACTATTTCTTGGGTGACATCCCCTTTACAATGTTTTAGGTTACTACCATGTCCCATCATTGACACCATCTGATGAGGGGATCATCCACCAGACCTAGGCCCAATGCTGACATGTTAGTCTTAATTCATTTTCCATAATGAGAATTACCAAATTCTTCAGAAAATACCTCCTTGTTGTTGGTCATGTTTAGGATGTCAAGAAAGATAAGAGTCCTTACCTTAAAACCATTAGGAATGCCATACATGATTTCATATTTCTTCCCTTGCTCCTCATCAGAAGATTTGGATGAGTTCTCCTTCCGTTAGTTGGGAGACTCAAATGTTGTCAATGCACCATCTCAGATTTTTCTCACATTTCCAGTCTGTAACTATTTTTCTCTCATGCCTCAACTAGTCATCAATCTTAATTATATATTTAAATAATTATAAAATTAAGATAAATATATTTAAATAATGGATATATTTAATATATTTTTATTTTTATTTTTTTATTATATATATATATAATTATATATATAATGATATATATATAAATTTATAATTATAAAATTATAATAAATATATTTAAATAATGAATATATTTAAAATAATTATATTTATATTTATATAATGATATAAATATATTTATAATTATAAATATATTTACAAATATATTTATTAATTAATTTATATTTACAATATTTATATAAATATAAATATATAATTTAAATAAAAAAATATAATTTTAATAAAAAGTATATAAATAATTATTTACATATCTAAATAACATTAAATTTATAATAAATATATTTAACTAATGAATATATTTATTATATATATAATTATATAAAAATATATAAATATATAAATACATTTATAATCATATAAAAACATTTTTAAATATTTTTACAAATATTTTTATTTATAATTATTATCATCAATCCTTTATCAGCACTAGATTTTTAAAGGTGATAAAGATATATTTTATCAGAGATTTTTTATTACAAAGAAATATATATATTTTTAGCACCTGTTATTTTATCACTAATAAAAGGTATCTTAATAAACGCTTTCTTGGGAGTCATAATAATGCCCTCCGATATATTTTTAAAAGAACCCTACCCGCACTGATTTCATTTGTGATTCTCAAGATTTAACAGAAGTCCATTGTTTTTCTCACTCCTCCATGACTTCCTCTCTTGGATGAATCAAGCCTCAAATATAAGGTATGTTATTTTTTTCTCATCCTCTCTAGTTGATTTCTTGTTCGTGTTTCTGATTTCACAAGCCTGGATGATCAGAACTTCACCCTATGAGTTCAATGAACCCCTTAAAATTGGTTTGGGTTCCTTCCCTACAAATTTAATTCTTAAAACCATAACTTCTTCTCTTATGATTCTAGATCATATTTGGATAGTTCAGGTTCCTTCTTCTTCTCCGATTCCATTTATTTATTATTTACCTCTCTTTTTTACTCTCTTCCTCATTACGCACAACCCAGGATAAACCCCAAGGGGTTATCACTTCTTATTTTGGTTGTGGATATGATTTTTTAGGGCATGTGACCTTTCTGTGGGGTCCTTATCTCTCTGTTCTTAGGGGTTTCTTCTTCTTCTCTTGGTCCAGGTTGTTTTTCCCCATGCTTGAGTCTTTAATTTCAAAACCATTGATTAAATTATTCTTATATTAGTGTTTTAATTATTTAATAATATTATTAATTATACTAATTGAGTATCTAGGGATGAATTTAGATTTTTTACTTGTATTTCATAGATATAAATGGGATTTCCAATCATTAAATAACAGTTTGAAAATGGTTTCAAGTTACTCAATTTTTAAATTACCTGATTGGCCCTTTAAAATGGTATTTACAATTTAAAAATATGTATTGGTCTTATAAAGTATTTTCAAAAATATTTTTCTTGGAATTTCAAGGGACACATAAAATTCCAATCATTGTAAAAATGTTTTAGGATGGGTTTTAAATTTCTATATTGTCCCTTTACCATGGTCCTAGGATTTAAATTTTTAAATTAATATTGTCTTCTAAAAAATTATTCATGCTGTCTTTATAAAGTTTTTATGAGATGTTTAATAATAATGATTTTCTTTAGAATTCTTGGTGCCCTACTTAGAATTTTATCATCATACCTATTTTAAATTTTAGTTCTGAAAAAGGAAAATTGGTTTTAATATTTAAAGTTGTTTTTGATATGAAAACACTTGTTTTTCCTTTAAAATGAAATAAAATGGATTTAGTGTTTTAAAAATCATGATGTGATTTCAAAGTGAACTTGTAAAGTTTTAAGCATTTCAAGGTCTACATATCTACATTTAAATGGTTTCAAAATTTTAATTTATTATTGATGGTTTTTGAATATGATTTTAAAAATTTTAACTTGATGCTAATGGTTTTTATAGAAAAGTGGGTCTATAACCTATTAAGTGTTTGGAAAAAATTTGATCAAATTTCATTCGGAATTATGACAAATGGATATCAATAGGGGTTTTAAAAATTAAAAAACAACATTTTGAACTTTCAAAGTGGTTTTGAGATGAGATTTGGAATTTTAAATTAATATATGGTTATTTAAGAAGTTTTGGTCTCCTTAAAAAAATTATAAAACGATTGGTTTCAATGGAATGGAAATATGGTTTCTCTAATATGAATGTTATACATTTGAAAATGTATCATCCTTTACATGATTCTCGGATTGATATGGAAAACAATTAAGGATTTGGTAAATTTCAAATAAAAACCCCTTGAAAGAAATGACCTGAAATATAGATTTAAATATAATGATTAAATGGTGAATTAAGATTTAATAATTCAATTAGGTAATTTATTATTAATATAAAGTAAAATATGTGTATAACTTAAAATATGTCCCAAAAAATGAAAATTGATACATAAAACCATTAATAATTTCATAACAAATTAAAAAGAATCCATTAATATAAAGAAAATGATTTTCCTTTCTTAATCCAAAAAAAATTACCTAAAAATATTTTATAATAAATTCCTGGGATAGTGAATAAAAAGAATACCAAAATATGGTCCACAAAATGAAACATGTATCAAGGAATTAAAATTTAGAACAATAAACCCTTACATCAAAATTCCTATTATTTAGACACACTCTCACTTATTACATAATAAATTTAGATTCATAATAAATATATGTGAAAATTTTATTTATATTAATAATACTAATTTACTTTAAATTATAAATTTTTATTACCCATTTAGAATTAATTATTTTCAATGTAAATATTTTTGTGTTAAATATTATGTCTCCCATGAAAGTTCTGACTCGGACGCTTTGGTCCTTTCTCATTGGTCATGGTTTGATCATATACAGTTTTTTCATTTTGTTGTTTAGTATTTTGTTAAAATATTTATAGATTATCATTTTCATTTTATGGAACATATGGTGACTATTATCATATAAATATAAGAAATATTTGTCTAGATATTCTGATTCCCAAAAAAGAACTGATTTTATTATTGAATAAAAATATGAATATCACAATTAAAGGATCCTTAAAACATATTAAATTAAATAATTTTAGATAATTGTTTTAGTACCTAATATTTATTTATCATTCATGGAAAAATGATTATAACATCGTTATTATATGTGGTAAAACAAACCCAGACAGGAGCATATTATATTAAAATAATGAGTAACAACATTCTATTTCATTATTATAATATTAATTTTATAAAATATTAATTGTTTTATGTAGATTTTATGATTTTGATAAATGATATTTAAAAAGATTCAAATGGATAAAATAAAGAAGAAAAACCATGAAGAACATATCATTTACGTTGAGATCTTTAATATCCTCCTGAAGGACCTCCGAGAAATGAGTGATTTAAAACATATTATAAAAAAATTAATCTCAATAACATGAAAGAGTATTATTAGGAAATTAAATACGATATAATATAATGGGGAGTTAAATTTTTGGGAGTATCTTTGAAGGGGTGGAAGAGAGATCCTTTTTTAAGTTATAGAAGTGTTTCTTTTATAAATATATATTTCTTATTATAAAGGGGAAGATATATTCTTGCTAACTTGATCCAAATTTAGAATATTTTCATTATAAGATATGGTAGGTGTAAAACCAACTTATCCAATCTATTAGAGATACATTTTTGTAATTTTTGTGTCCTTGTAACTTAATTTAACACTTTGATAACCATTTAAACATCTATAGTGGTGACTGATTTTTAATATATTGAAACATTACATATTAAAGGAATTATCTTTTCAATTATGTTAATTTAATTTTTTATGATAATATACAAAACACTTTATAAAATCCTTGGGAAATATGTCTTTATAACATTGATGATTTTAATAATATCTTATTAATTACTTATCCTCGTTTAATTTCATCAATTCCATATAATAAGAACAAATTAAATCGTGCTTTGAAATGAATATATATATATATATATATATATAGAATTATAATACATGTTTTTATAAAAAATAATATTAATATATTTTTAATTTCTTAAGGTTTATTATTATAGTAAATTTTATAATAATGTTTCACATTTTATACTCATGATGTATTAATTTTTACCATTCACAATAATATGGGATATAGTATTTTTTAGTTTATTGTCGTGTGTGATAAAATTTGCCCAACAAAATATTTATTTAAAGGAATGTACATATTTAAATATTAGGTTGTTATAAGGATACAAGTACTACATTACATAGAGACATAAATCATGGATCACTCCCAATAACATGATGTTTTATTCCTTTTATACCAACTAGGAGCCTCATCATAGTTTTTGGTATAAGTAGGACTAGGAAATCATGAATTTTTTACTATTAAGAGGTCATATTTATGTCTTAGTGAAATAATTCTTCTATTCAAGGTATATTGGTTCATGTATGCTTGAACCAAGGTGATCATGTATCTTAACCCATTGGAAATGGGGAAAGGTGTATAAAAGGGTAAGGGTGCTATGAACATGTATTGTATGGTCATCTCATCGATCAAACCATTGTGTTCCTGAGAAAATTTTCATCATTAGGAAACAAACTAATAAATGTTTCATGGTGCTTCACCAACTCTCAACATAGGAAAATTTAGATTTAAGGAGAAAATTTGAATCCTTATCAACTTCATCTAATAAATATTTATTATTAAATTCTTCTACTTTAGACTCATCCCTCATCTCTTCTAAACATGCACCTATGTTTCTTGAACTACTCTGGGAAGTATTTATTCCATA
Source organism: Viscum album (assembly GCA_963277665.1). NCBI lineage: Eukaryota > Viridiplantae > Streptophyta > Magnoliopsida > Santalales > Viscaceae > Viscum > Viscum album. The sequence goes on along the minus strand of OY728137.1, from coordinate 1,402,932,717 downwards.
AGTGGTATCAAATATCATTTTGGGTTCCCCTTATTTGAATTATCTATAACTTTCACTTTTGATAATGAATATCTTATGTGTATTTACTTATTTTTTGTACAAAATGAATATTTTATAAACCTAATAGGGTGGATATAAATTTAAAATGAATACACTTTAATCATATAAAAAAATATTATGATGATGGAGTTAAAGTGTTCATCAAGTTTATAATAATTCAGGCATACAACCCTTATTGAATACTTTTTCTATGTTTATATTGTTGTTATTAATGAAAAATTAGTACAGAATAGTTAAAATAACATTTTATTTTTCCTAAAATAGATCTGAGCAATATATTTTATACTAAACAAGGGGAAAACTGAATGTGAACAGCAGTTGGGATGATACTATAGTTCATCGATTATTTTATATGAATACTGGTGTAAATGATAATGCAGATCACATGAAATAAATGACCATATCATTTTACGATGGCCTTTGTGATTTTCCAAAGTTGTTTAAAAAGTTAAATAGTTTTACTATGAGAACATTGTATATTTTTTGTACTAAATACACAATATTTTCAGTGTATTGAAGTTTTATAATTTGAAAACTAACAAATATGGAGTGATACCAAATTTATAAAACCACTTGGTCTCTTGAATGATATGATACCAAAATAAAATGAACTTCCTTCTTAACATAAGATACTAAACTAATTCTACATTCAATGGGAATGGTCTCTAAAAAAATGTGTGTCCAAATGATTGCATATTGTTTCTCAAGGTCCATGCATCACTCATAAAATTCCATAAGTATGGTGTGTATTGATACATGAAATATGAATCAAGTCCTTCAAAAGTTCCGGGGTACTTTACTATCATTCCATGTTTTAGAACACTATATGGATGTCAAGAAATAGTGAAATAATTGACATGTCCAATAGATACAAGAATTAAATAATGGAACCTATTTCATCCAGTAGATTCCCCTTAGTATAAGAAAATTGATTACGAGTATCCTAAATTTGGAAATGATCTAGGAAACGTCCATATTTCATTATCTACAGATGGAATAAATCTTTTGGGTTTAAATATTAGTACTCAAAGCATATGTCCACTCATGTTGGAAAATTATAACTTACCGCCATTATTATGCATGTAATGAAAATACATAATGTTGTCTCTGCTTATATATGGACAAAAGAAACCCAGTAATAATATTGATATCTATTTGGATACATTTATGGAATATCTGAAATTGACATGGGATATAGGTTTTATAATGTGTGATGCTTATATAAGTGAAGAATTCACATTCAGGTCCATGTTGTATGAGATGATAAAAGAATTTTTTTTCTTATGTAAATTGTTCAGGCTATAGCATTAAAGGAATATTGGGGTGTCCCATTTTTTAATAATTCACACACTCAATTTTGTTGAAACATTCCTTTATGAATGTTTTTTAAGAGATTAGAAATATTTACCTCAATGAAATAAATACTGATCTTGGACAATAACATTCAATAGGAATACTGAACAAGGTACAACACTGTCTCCACTAAAGAGTGATCAACTATTTGATAAAGTAAAATATACTGACACTAATTTTAGAAAATAATTTTTTAAACCCCTTATGAAATCATGTTGGAAAATGAGAAAAAAATTATTTTAATTTCTATATTATAGTTTTTTGTAAGTAACACAACTTATTAATTTCATATATTTTGAAAAAAAATGCATTTGATAATTTTATTGGAATGTCACAAAATGTTCATGGAAAAAAGATGGAATGAAGGCTAGGTTGGACATTACTAACATGGTAATAGAGGAAGAGTTGGAACCAGTGAAGCATAAAGGGTGGAATTTTCTTTGTCTAGTATATTACACTCTATCCAGATCGGGAAAAATTGTAATTTTTCATTTTCCTTAATGGTGTAAAAGTTTTAAAGGGGTACTCATAAAATATCAAGAATATCATGTCAATGACTAATTTGAATTTACAATGACTATAACCACATTACTATCATGTTTTTATACATGATTTTATACCTATTTATTTAGGTTTCATTCTGCCTGAAAATTTACGACATATATTAACCAGACCTTGCTTCTTTTTTAAATCTATTTGTATTAAATTTATATACCCAACAAAGTTTCCAATCAGAAATAAGGATGTTTATATCATATTATTTTAATTATAGATATTCTTCCAACCATAATTATTCGATATAATGGTTCACCTTATGGTTCATATGGTTATAGAGGTTCAATTATGAGGTCATATCCATTACAGATGGATGTACCGCATTGAACGGTATTTGAATATTTTAAAGGGTATGTCCAGAATCGAAGTCGATCAGAAGGTTGTATTTCATAAAGATATATTGTTGAAGTGGATTTTGAATTTTGTATTGATTTCCTATCAAGTTTTGATAGAATCATTCTCCCAAAGTGTCATCATAGAAAATTCCTTATGTGTGAAAGTATTTTTGGAAATGATTTTCTTAAAATTACCATCAGAGAGTGGGAGAAAGAACACATTTAAATTTTACATAATAGTGAAGATGTTGATCCATACATTGAAGCCCACAAATAAATTCTTAGAGATTTCAATCCATTGAGGATGGAATAATGGAAATCAAATACACATAATAAGTAGTTTATAAGATGGTTCTAAGATTATATTTATAAAGATTTATCTGAAAATACAAATTCAATTGTAACATCAATTCAATGGATATCTAAGGAACAAAATGAAAATGTTATGTCTTACATTGGTTTTTTAATCAATGGTTATTCATTCTGTACAAAAGGAAAATATTACTAAAGTAAGATGAAAAAAAATGGATTTAAAATTTTAGTGAAAGCGATGCACATATCTGGTTCAAAGGATATAAAACCATTTTATGTGAATATGTCATATTTTGGCATTATCAAACAGATATACATGTTGGATAATAAAACATTTGAAAGTGCCCAATTTCCAATGAAAATGGGTTGACAACAATATTGAAATGAAATTTGATGAAATGGGATTCATGAAAGTGAATTTTGGTGTGGGAGGGGAAAAGAAAGATCCATTCATAATGGAATCTAAAACAGTGCAAGTATTTTTGACATAGATCCCGCAAATAAGAATTGGTTGATTATCTTACTATCAACTAAAACAACTATATGATCAGATGAAAATTCAACCAAGTATGAACCTTTCATTATAATATCATAATCATTTCATGGTGGTCCCATTGTTGACAATGTATTGTACGTTAGAGGGGACCACGAAGAGGGGATTTGGATTCTTGATAGAGAAGAAAAATCACTTCAACAATTAAAAAAAGAGTTTAATGAGAGGGTTAATTGGTTTTTTTAATATACTATATTTTTCCTCATAATATTATCTATTCAATACTATATTAACATAATCTAAATTAAATTTTTGACAACTAATGTAGAAAATGTCTCTTGCATATAATGATGTCACCAATCCCTAGGAAGAATAGGTTGTTGACATTGAAATTGTAGAATTGTTAGAGAATAAATAGCATATTGTTGAAAAAAAATAAGAGTGATGAAGCATCATAGTGTTGAATAAAATTATCAATGTAATAAGTAAGGGTGTAAAATTTTTGGTTTGCTGGAATCAACATGGCCAACCTATTGAATCCAAAAAGTCAATGTTCATTAATTATGTTGGGATCACAATGAGCATGAATGTGTCGATTGATATCGATTCATAGAGTCATGTCCATTCTTTGAAAAAGGAAATAATTTTGAAAGATATAAATTTAATGTTAGGATATACTTTCTCTATTTTATAAAAAAATAATATAATGAAACATTTATTTGATTTTCATTATTTCTTATAGAGTTTTTTTATTTTAGAATATTTCCTTAATAAATATGTCTTAGCGGCCACTGAAAATGCTGATATAATGTTATAGACTCTTCTTACCAAGTAATGTACCAAGGATAAGGAGGGAAAAGTACATCCACACCCACCAGTTAGTTATGAAAACATTATAAATCATGAAACATGGAATTCCTTCATCATTCATCATAATGATAAATAATTCCAAGTGCATTTTAGTGGATAATATATTATTTAAATTTATTTATTTTATCCAATTTGATTCAAAATTGTTAATTTATGAAACAAAAATAGTGTGATGAAAATAAATAATGGGAATCAAAACCTATGTACCCCTATCGCAGCATAAGGATGGGGTACACTTCACTAGAGAAGAAATTGGTATATATTTTAAATCAACAGTAAAATTTTTATGTGACATAAAAAAATATGTCTTTTTGTATTCATATTGATGAATCAAAATCCAAATCCACGTTCATCCCACATCATGTTCTATGTAAGGATTCTCGTGTAAATAACGAGGTTATCCTTGTTTATGAAATCAAAAAATTAGTATGGGAAAAATGTATAAATATGACATAATAGTAATTCGTTATACTTTATAACAGTATTAAATAAAAAATATCTATTTTTGTTCATATGTTTTTATATGGTTTGGACACAATAATCATTAGCAACTATACCAGGATAAAAACTACTTTTAGTCGCTTTGAAGTGGTGGAAACAATATGGTCTCATTACAGGAGTGGATTTTAGAGTGTCTCTGTAAACATATTTCGAGAAGAAAAAACCACAAGAAGAGACATATAATATGATTAAAGGATTTTAGGCACAAATAGATGCTTTTTAATATATTATTGTTTGTTCTAGTTTGGGAGACAAATAATGAGAAAGGATCAAAGTGAACTGGTGTTGGAACAAAGATTCACACATGAACAACCAAATAAACCCACTAGATTTCAGGCTAGTCATTCACCTGAACCATATACCTTACCCACTGTAATAAATTTTTTAGTTACACTTTTTCCTAAATTTGAATCAAATGACATTTGATAACATTATATTCCTAAAATTTTGAAAGTTAATGCTTTATGTAATATCTATTTTTCAACACCTATGCATTGACTTTTTGTGAGGGGTTTGGTGTATAATATCCCAAGGGATAAAATAAAAAATAAAAAACTCCCAAAATATCACATGAGAGTGTGGATTGAGGTATATTAAGAGTAAAATACTAAGTTTACTATTACACTTGATGATTCAGATATTACAATGGTCAATGATGATATTGAAATTTTTGTAGTATAGTCATATAATATTATATAGATAAAAGAGGTATGTATTTAGAAAAAAATTTCCTAAGATAAACCTATAAAAATAATGAAAAAATTTCTAAAGTGAGGTGTGGTATTACAGATGGAAAAAAAGATGGGGAAACGGAAGGTCAGATCAAGAGAATCTAGTGAATAGACCAAGAAATCAAAAGGACCTTTCGGGAGTACCTTCTCCCCACTAGTTCCACTTCAATAGTTATTATCATTAAAACTTCATGAATATTCCACATTTAAATATTTATATATGTCTTAAATTCCATATTAAGAAGAGATTTTTGGAACTTTCATTAAAGGCGCAGATGATCTTGAGAGTATAAATAAGATTCTCAAGATTGAATGGTTGGGAGTCTCAATTTTTGATACATAAATAAGGTACATTTTCATAATATGTATGTCCAAAAAATGATATAATATGTTCATTAAAGATTATAACTATTCATATTTCATATAGGAATTTATAGTATAACTATATAAAGGTAAAATCGTATGAATTTTGATTTGGATTCATTAATCCTTATATCATTACTATGTAAGAAACATATTTGGAGAAGGAATAAATTTATAAGAAAAAAATGAGTTAAACAATGCATTTTAGAAAATAAATAATAGAATACAGACTCTTTTAGATACCAAGAAAGTAGGGGTAAACTCTAAAATCTAATCACATAAAATATTTATTTATTTTCCTCATTACTTATTTGTTTTTTAAGGAACCACTTGATGTTGATCAAAATCTTTCTGGATACCTGAAATATTTATTTTTTGGATCCAATGCATGGAAATCCAAAAAACAACCACAAATGATGTTTATTTTGAATTTTAAATACACTAAAATCAATATTTTATAGATAAACTTTGAATTATATGTTTTAGTCTATGTTTTAATAGGAATTTTTTTATAATTGGGTGGTCACTAAATATTGGCTAAATAATGGAATGTAGTTAGTGAATGAACATAAAAAGTCTACGGATTACTTAAAATGAAAAAATATTAAGTTATATATTGAAATATTTGACTATAAAATCATATTTAAATATAATTTACTTATTTTGGTCAATGTTTTTGCACTATCTAAAGTAAGATAATAACAATGTTTTTGGATATTATGATTGAAAATTTATGAGATTGATTATAAACCTTGAAAAGGCCGGAATCATCGAACATGTAATTTCTGAAGGTAATTACAATTTCATTAAAAAAATTCTAAATCATTTTTTTCCTATATTTACTTAGTGCTACCAAGATTTCTGAAAACCTTAAAACTCAAAAGAATAATTGAATTTGATTAAAGATAAGTGGGAAGCTTACATGGTGTGATAATGTTTAGCGGTATAGTATTTTGGTGATTACATACTATATTTATGATCTAGTATGGTATATGACCTTAGAAATATATTTGGGGTTTCAATAACTAGTATTAGAATTCTCATATATTATTTTTTATCTATGTATCAAGGAGAAGTATAATGGAGAAAATCAATTTTTTTTAGAAAAAAATTTGTAGAATACATGATTTCATAATGTATATAGACATCATGAAAATATGAATTCCTAAAACATATTTAGTTAATTTTATAATCATTTTATACACTTTTTTTAGTTAATTTTGTTAACATTTTTATCTAATAATTATTTTGTTAAATTTACAAATTAGTTCAAAACACACTTCATGTTATCAAAACCATGAAAATGAGCATAAAATGTTTTAAAACTTTATTGAGACAATCCAAAAGTCATTTATGTTGTATGGTAATTTACCACACATTGATCTGATACGTGATGTGGTCGTTATGACTCAAAGTATATATTTTCAATAAAAAAGTATCATTTTAGTTTAAAACATACATTAAAAATTCCAAAACCAATAAAATGAGATTGAATAATTTTAAAAATGTATCAAAAAAATCTATAATTCATTTTTCATGTGTAGGAATTGATTTCACATAATCTAACACTTGATGTGCACAGTATGACTCAAAGTACATGTTTTCAATACAAAAGTGACATTTCAGTTGCAAAACATACATAAAATAGAAAAAACTAAGAAAATGAGCATAGATTGATCTTAAAATTTAGTAAAATGATCCATAATTCATTTTTTCATGTATAGGAATTTACTTCATGTCAATCTGAGACATGATGTGGTCGATATGACCTGAATTACCTATTATTAACAGAAGTGCATAATTTTAGTTTAAAATGCATGTCAATATAGCCAAAACCAATAAAATTATCTTGGATTTTTTTAAAACAAAAGAAAAATGATCTATAATTCATTTTTCACACATAGGAATTGAACGAACATAAATTTGACACACGGTGTGATTTTTAGTACTCAAATTATGTGGTTTAAGCTTAAAATTCATACTAATTTTAGTAAAAAGACAAGTGACAAACTCAAAACTAATAAAACCAAATTAGATTGTTTTGTTACATTAGTGAAATGATCCCTCTGTAATTTTTGACATTTAGGATTCATTCATACCTCAATCTGATATACAGTGTATCTGGTATGAATCAAATTGTGTAGTTTAATTTTAAAATTGACATTTTATTAATGTATTGTTTCATATTTTTGTTTAAATTATTTATTTAGTATATCACTAATATAAGAATTTTTTTCTTATACAAGTTGGTTCTTTTATTCGAGTTTTTTTGGTTTTTTCAAAGTATTTCATGCCAGTGAAATATTGGACTTCAAGGTTGGAACTGAGATAATGACCATAAGGAAATGGGACACGAATGTATACAGTCATCATGAAAAATTGAATTCCTACTACTTATTTATTTAATTTTTCACCATTTTATCTACTAGTTTTAAGTTAATTTCCATGTAATTTTTAACTAATAATTATTATTATTTTCACACATCTTTGGGAAAGTCGTATTTTTCATTCAACTGTCTACAGAAATCTAAAAAAGATAGAACATGTTGCCTTTGGATGGGTAATTTTAGGCAGCGTGTGGTTTCCTCTTCCATCCAAATAAAACATGTTATTTATATCCTAACTTATTACAGATAGTTGAAAGATAAACACACATCACATACTCAATCATTAATACCTCAATATGATACACAGTGTGCTCGGTATGACTCGAACTATATATTTTTAGATTATAATTTACAATTTAGTTCAAAACATACATCACATACTCAAAACTAACAAAACCCATTCATATTTTTTTGATACTTTTGTAAAATTATCCAAAATTAATTTGAGATGTGTATGAATCATCCACACCTCAATCAGACACATGATGAGATAATTATGACACCAAGTGTGTTTTTTTATTTAAAATTAACCTTAATTTTAGTTAAAAAACAAAAGTAAAATACTCAAAACATAGAAAAAGAATTCATATTATTTTAATAATTTAGAAAATAATCCATAAGTCATTTGTGACATATAGAAATCAGGAACACATCAATCTGATACAGGGTCTTCTCAGTATTACTCCAAGTGTGTATTTTTATTTACAACTAACATTAATTTTAGTAAAAAATACATGTGACATACTCAAAAATGAGAAAACACATTCATATTGATTTAATAATTTAGTTAAATAATCTATGAGTCATTTTTTTCATGTATGAATCATCCTCACCTTAATATAATACAAAGTGTTCCTTGTTATAACTAAAAGTGTGCATTATTAGTTTAATAATTTATTAAAACAATTCATAATTCATTTAAGACATGTAGGAATTTGTATCATATAAAACTGACACACAATTTAAGTTGTATGACTCTAAGGGCATGTTTCTGAGTTAAAACAAAATTTTCATAAAAAACACAAGTGACATACTCAAAACTGATAAAATGAATTTTTATTTCTTTGATAATTTATAAAAACAATCTATAATTCATTTTTGACATTTAGAAGTTAGCCTTACCTCAATTTCATGCATGGTGTTGCTGTTATGACTCCAAGTGCGCATTTTTATTTAAAATTGATATTCATATTAGGGAAAAAGACAAGTGAAATACTCAAAAACAATAAAACATATTCAGGTTTTTTTGATACATTTTTGAAAATGATACATAATTAGTTTTTTATGTGTATAAATCATCTGCACCTCAATCTGATACACAGTGTTCCCAGTACGACCCCATGTGTCTCTTTTAATTTAAAAATGACATTAATTTTAAAAAAAAAAAGACAAGTGGTGTACTAAAAACCGATACAAAACATTCATATTGTTTTGATACTTTATGAAAATGATCAATAAGTTATTTTTGACTTTTATAAATTAGTCTCACCTCAATTTAAGCATGGTGTTCCCGGTATTACTCAAAGTTTTTGTGATCAGTTTAAAATTGAAATTTTAGTTAAAAATGTATTTCATTCACTAAAAAATGATAAAAATTATTTGGGTTGTCTTGATAATTGAGAATAAAGACTTGTAATTCATTTGTGATATATATAAATTAATCTCACATCAATATGACACACGATGTGACCGTTATGACTCAAAGTGTGTTTTTCTAGTTTAAAATCACATTTTAGTAAAAAGGATAGGTTACATACCCAAAACCAAGAAAAATCATTTGTATTATTTTAATACTTTAGGAAAATGATCCATAAGTCATTTTTGACATGTTTTAATTATTCTCATGTCAAGCTGACATATGATGTGACCGGTATGACTCAAAGTGTGTGTTTCTAGTTTAAAAAGACATTTTAGATAAAAAACAAAAGTGACATACTCAAAACAAAAAAATAATTTGTATTGATTTGATACTTTAGGAAAATTATTCATAAGTCATTTGGGACATGTAGGAATCAACATCACCTCAATCCAACACACGGTGTTATCAGTATGACTTCAAGTGTGTCTTTTTATTTAGAATTGAAATTAGTTTAAGTAAAAAAGACAAGTGACAAAATCAAAATTCATAAAAACCATTTATATTATTTTGATACCTTAGTAAAATAATCCATGGGTCATTTTTTACATGTATGAATTAGCTGCACCTCGATCTGATACACAGTGTGCTTGGTATAACTCCGAGTGAGTCTTTTTATTTAAAAATGATATAAATTTTAGTAAGAATGAAAAGCAAAAAACATAAAACTAATAAAATGTATTAAGATTTTTTTTATAATTAATAAAAATTATCTATAATTCAATTTTTACATCTGGGAATCAACCTCACCTCAATATGATGCACGATGTGCCTGGTATAACTCAAATTATCCATTATCAGTTTAAAATTGACATTTTATTTCAAAAAGTTTATCGCTCAATAAAAACTAATAAAATCCATTCTTATTATCTCAATAATTTAGTAAAATCATTCATAAGTCATTTTGATGTGTAGTAATTAGTCTCTCATCAAACTGACACACAATGTGATTCGTATGACTCAAAGTACATGTTTCGAGTTTGAAATGGAATTTTAGTAAAAAATACAAGTGACATACTCAAAAACAAGATAATGAATTTTTATTGTATTTATAATTGAGTAAAATGATCCATAATTAATCTTTTAAATGTATGAATCAGTCTGACATCAAAATGACACACGATGCAACCAATATAAATCAAAGTGCATGTTTCCATTTTAAAATGACATTTAGTAAAAAAAGTGACATACTAAAAACTATGAAAACATAGTAGGATTGTATTGATAATTTAGTAAAACAATCCATAAGTTAGTTGTGATGTGTAAGAATAATTTTCACCAAAATTATATGGATATTGTTATTGGTATGATTCTAGGTGTTTCTTTTTATTTATAATTGATATTAATTTTAATAAAAAAGACAAGTGACATACTCAAAACAAATAGAACACAATATTATTATTTTTATACTTCACTAAGATGATCCATAAGTCGTTTTTTATAATTAAGAATCAACTGCACCTCAATATGATACCCGGTGTTCCTGATATGACTCCAAGTATTTCTTTTTATTTAAAATTGACATTAATTTAAATAAAAAAGACAAGTGACATACTCAAAAATGAAAAATTTCATTCAAGTTATTTTGATACTTTATAAAAATGATCCACAAGTCATTTATGATGTTTAATAATCATCTAAACCTTAATCTGATGTATCGTGTTCCTAGTATAACTCAAAGTGACCGTTATTAGTTTAAAATTGACATTTTAGTTCAAAAAGTGAGTCACTCACTTAAAGACAAGAAAATGAATTCAGATTGTCTTGATAATTTATGAAAATAATTAATAAGTAATTTTTGACATGTAAGAATTATTCTCAGGTCAAGTTGTTACACAATGTGACTAGTATGACTCAAAGTGCATGTTTCCAATTTAAAATAACATTTTAGTAAAAAAGGAAAGTAACATACTCAAAACCAATAAAATTCATTCATATTGTTTTGATACTTTATTAAAATGGTCCATAATTCATTTGTGACATGTAGGAATTAATCTCACATTAAACTGACACACAATGTGGTTGATACTTCTCAAATTTCTTGTTTCCGTATTAAAATGATAATTTAGTAAAAAACAAAATTGATATACTCAAAACTATGAAAACACATTCAAATTGTTTTGATACTTTAGGAAGATAATATATAAGTCATTTTTTATGTGTAGGAAACATTTTCCCCTTAATCTGATAGATGATTCCACCATTATAACTCCAATTGTGTCTTTTTATGTAAAATTGACATTAATTTTAGTAAATAATACAATTGTTATACTCAAAACCCATAAAATATATTCTTATTGTTTTTATACTTATTAAAATGATATATAAATCATTTTTGATGTATAGGAATGAACCTCACCTCAATCTGATACACAGTGTTTCTAGTACGACTCCAAGTGTGTCTTTTTATTTAAAATTGACATTAATATTAGTAAAAAAGCGAAGTGACATACTCAAAACCAAGAAAACATATTTAGATTATTTTAATACTTTATTAAAATGGTATAGAAGTCATATTAGACATGTAGGAATCAGTTGTATGTCAATCTAAGGCATGGTATGCCCAGTATAACTCAAACTATCCATTATTAGTTTAAAATTGAAAATTTAGTTCAAAAGTGTATAATTCATTGAAAAATGAGAAAAAAACATTCGGATTATCTCAATAATTTAAGAAAATTATTCATAAGTCATTTGTGGAATATAAGAATTATTATCACATAAAACTAAAACACTATGTGATTAGTATGATTCAAAGTGAATGTTTCCAGTTTAAAATGACATTTTAGTAAAAACACAAGTGACATACCCAAAAACAAAAAAAACATTTAGATTGTTTTTACACTTTAAGAAAAATATCCATAGGTAATTTTTGATATATATAAATTGACTGCATGTCAATCCAACACATGATGTGTTAGTTATGACTTAAAGTGTGTGTTTTCAATATATTAGTTCCATTTTAGTTTAAATCATGCATCACATTGCTCAAACCGGTGAAATTATCTTATATCATTTTCTAATCATTTTATCTACAATTACTTAATGAATTTCCTAAAAAATTTATCTTATACTTATTTATTTAATTTCTATAGTGATAATGCTTGATGAAGAATAAGAAATGGTGTAACATTTAAGAATTAGCAGCAACTTAATCTGATACATGGTATTCTTATTATGAATCAAAGTTTAGTATTAAATTGACACCTTTTATTTTGTTTATTTCTTTATAGAATTACTAATAAAATATATTTTTTGTTAAATAGGTGCATTATTTTTTTGAGATAGGATGGTTTGTTTGGAAATAGAATGATGGGGTCGAGGGCCAAAGATAATAGAACATTGATGTTTTTTAATGTATGGAAACTTTTGTTCTAAATCATGTAATTGTATAAACCAATGTTTGAAATTTCTACAATATAGTGTTTTTTTCTTGTATTTGTGTCATAAATATTATTTCATTTAAATTCTATATTTTTAACTTATTTTTTCTATTGTCCCTACTACTATAGTGTGATGTAAATTTAAGAACATGTTGATGTATACCACTTTATCAGTGCTTCTAAAAGTGCTGATAAAGGGTTCCTTTATGACTGCTACTAAAGGTGATGATAAAGTTGTCCTTTATCTGTGTTTTTTTAGCACTGATAATGGATCCCCTTTATCATAATGTTTATTAGCACTGATAAATGACATTGTTATCAGTGCTAAATAAAATTATTGATAAAATCCTAGTTCTTTTATCAGTCTTTGATAGTAATCACTTTATTGTGCGGGAAATAGCTAATTTTAGAACTATTAAAGGAATGTTTGGTAGTATTCTCATAACAAAATTTCAAAAAGATTAATAAAGGCCCCACTTTATTAGTGTTTTTAGTATCACATATAAAGAAAATCATCATCAGTGTTGAATAAAATTATGGATATAATCCTAAGTCTTTTAATCGTGCTTTGGTAGTAATCACTTTTTTGTTCAGGAAATGGCCAATTTTAGCGCTATTAAAGACATGTTTTGTAGTAGTTTCATAATTAAATTTGAAACATGGGATGATGGTATTCCTAACCAAATTTATCATACTAGATTAAAAATAGACAAATATATCTAAGTGTGGAATTAAAATTCCACACAAAATATATAACAAATATAGGGAAATTCAAATATATAAAGATTTTAAAACAACAATCCCATATCCATATAAGTTCTTTCCTTATCTCTATTTTTTCATCCTTTTTATAACTTCCCCCATGGTGTAACACCATGAACCGAACCATTAGGTAAGAACCAAAATTCCACATGACCTTATTGAACTTCCCCGTAATTGAGTGGTTTCCAAATAGCTATGAGGTCCAAGTGGGACATATCAAGGAGATTATTCCCTTGGTGTCAAACAATGATTGTATATAATGTAAGTGACAGTTATAAAATAAAATAATAAATAATAAATAAATCCTCACAGTAACAAAATAAAAAATAAGTACCTACCCATGCAGTAATAGTATGTAATGCTAGTCACACAACCCAAACAAAATAAAGGATCATGACATGTGGTGGATCAAATTACAAGGTAAAACAACTAAAAAAGGTAAAAATAGACATCCATATTGAGTTCCATTATAAAATACCTATATACTATTTTTAAACTTTCTTAACCATCTACCATATAGCCCTTTCCCTTCACTAGATCCCCAGCCATTTAATCTACAAGAAAATTAAATTTCTCGAGTATGGTGTGATTATGAAACATAATAGGACACAAAAAAACATCCCTTTTCATTATTTCATAAGATATAGTAGTGTATTCAATTAAAGTAAAAAAAAATACATATAATAATCATGTATATCACACAAGAACAAAAATATATATAGGGTCCTCATATATTAGCTCAACCTTCTTTGAATCCATATTGGAAGGAACATTTATCATATTCATGACACATCACCTCAATGGGATAGTCCAAAAATATGTCTAACACATCCCCTTTGATGGGATGACCCATGAAAATATCTACAAATAATCTCACACATCCCCCTTTAAGGATAGCCTATATGGGTCAACCTACTTGCTCAACTACAAAGGTAGATAAACAGCACATTAAAAAAAATATAAAGATGATAAATAAAGCATCACATCATATTAATTAAGAATCATAACCATCATAATCCACATGATGTCAAACATCAAAAAAGTATACACATTCACACCTCCTGTTATTAAGAATCAAACATAGGTATCATGGGCATATACACACATTCCACAAATCATGATAAGATCATATATAAACAAATGTTAATGTTAAGGACTTCCTAACTTAGGTGTAATAATGATCGATGAAAACGGTCAATGACCAAGTGCAATTTCATTGTAAAATCCTAGCAACATCAATGATTTGTAATGATCAGAATTTGAGGATAAATATTCCGGAAAAATCACACCCAAAAGTGAAGGACAAGATAACACTTACCTGAGAAGATCTTCTGTCAACAATGGTTTAGGTCCAAATAATGCATAGATGCTAATTCCCTGAATCCTGGAGTCGGTTCTACCAATTATCAACAATTCTATAATTATACATGTAAACATCGTTATATTAGATAAAAACATAAAGGTTTTAATTATTTTTTATCAAGTATAATATAATAGGATAAATATAGATAATAGAAGTTACTGGATTATACGCATAGGATTAAACCAATGTTCAGGCATTGAACAGATGAGACAGAAGATGATGAGAGATCCCCAAAATCAAAGAATATATATCATGGATTTTTGGGGTTTTATGAGGTCTATAGAGAATGAGATAAATTGAGTGGGTATTGGGTTTTAAATTTTTTTTATAAAACTTGGTTGTTCTGTAAGTCCTCAAATGATGCCACTAGTTGGCCGATGGGTGCTGGGTATAACAGATTCTACCCAAAACCCTCATCAACTATTCAATCACTTCCCACAAATTGGTTACTGGGATCTACAAAAATTCTATAGATTCAACATTCCCTATTAGATAGCTATTGGAGCCCACCTACTATTTGGTGGATCTACTGTAGCATTTCATGTTGCAACATTCGTGCCGATCTAGCCCCTTTTCATTCCCAACCTATAGAACACCCCTAACCAGCCACAAATTACTTTAAAACATATTAAAAATATATATAAACAAGATGAAACAGATTCATACTATAAATAGAGGGTATCACAATTTTCCCCCTCTTATAACTTATCATCCTCGAAATGTATCCCTAGAGGTTTTCCTAAACAACTCAGGCTATTGCACCAGATTATCTTTTTCTTGCTCCCATGTATCTTCATAGACACACCTATACTATCATTGAAGTATAATAGGATAAAATTTATTCCATTTCATCAACTTATCTCATTGGTCAACAATTTGAATGGGATTATCCATAATAGATACATCAGGTTCTAGCTAAAAAACCTCTTAGTCGAGTACATACGCAAGTTCAAACTCGTACCTCGGAAGATGAGACACATGTAACACATTATTCATACCTTGAGATGGTGTATGAAAATAAAAATGATAATCCATCATCCCTTTTTGTTCAATGATGTCTAACATCCCAATGTACTATGGTTCCAACTTACCTTGCTTCCACAAATTCTTTTTCCTTAACTAAGGGGACACCTGTATGAAAACCATGTCACCCACATTGAACCCTAAGGTTCATATCCTTTAGTTGATATAAGATAATTAACTATTATGAGTAATAACCAACCATTTTTTAATCAATTAAACCCTCTTCAAGGTCTCTTAAACCATACTCGACCCAAAAATTTAAAATTCGCATGTCTTTTGCCAATATAGTTTTTAATGACATGGTCACACATACAAAGACTTAAACAAGTACTTCTGAATCTAAGATTAGAATCTATTATTGTAGGTTAACTCTACCAAATCCAAGTGATCATCCCAAGCACCTATGAAATTTAAAACACATGCATGAAGTATATTCTCTAGATTCTGGATCATTCTCTCTAATTTTCCATTGGTCAATAGAAGAAAATACATACTCAACTTCATATAAGTCCCAATATTCTTCTGCAATACCTACAAAAATATATATGTAAACCATGAATCATTATGAGATATGATTCTAGAATTCACTCCATATAGCCATGTGATATCCCCAACATAGATATTTCCTAACTCAACCACTGAGTTAGTCACTTGGAATGGAAAGAATTGATCCACCTTGATAAACCAATATACTATAACCCAAATGAAATATCAACCTCTCATGGTCTTGGGAAACCCTCTCATGAAGTCCAATGTTACATCATCCCACTTCCACAATAGAAATAGAAGTGGCTTGAGAAATCCTCCATGTATCTCATTCTTAACCATGATCCTCTATAATGTTAAGAAATGGGAGAAAAATATTACAATGTCCTTTCTCATGTCAGAACACTAGAACTATCATCTAACATCATGATACATTTTTATTGATCCTAGGTGCACTTCACACTATGAATCAAGAGAGTATATAACCAGATATTCTATCATATAAGTAGGAACCACCACTCTTCTATAAACCAGAATCAAACCACATCTATCAAAGATCCATCATTGAATAGAACCATTTGTTTCCGACCTCTCATGAACCATGACATGCTCTATTTAAATATGCTTACAAGAATTCACTCATTCTACCAATGTGTATTTAATCATTAAAGGTTCACAAAACACTATCCCTTGATACTTTGTTACACCCACCAGCATATCTACCAATAAATCCAAAATCTTCCACCTTGACTCTTACATCCACTATCCAATTTTTGGGTATTCTGGCCCAATAAATATTCAAATTCATTCCCTTTTCCTGGGAGAATACTTTATCTCAAAGTCAAATATTTTCAATTATTCTACCTAAATCCTCTAACAAATATTCAGGTCATGCTAGTAGAAAATATTCTTCAGACTCTTATGGTTTGTGTATATGAAAAATCTCTCACCTAATAGGTAGTGTCTCCAAAATTTAAATTCATGAACCATAGTTTCCAACTGTAATTCATGGGTATGCTAGTTTTTCTCATGATTTAATATCTAAAAATACCTATAAGAAACTACCTTATCACCCTATTTCAGAGCAGTTCCCAAGATAAAGCCAGATGAATCCCAATATACTATATACCCAACTCCTAGATTATTAAGAATTAGAATAAAAGTTCAATTCAGCCTCTTTTTTAACCCCATGGAAGCCTCCTCCAATATTTATTTCCATTTAAAATTAGCGCACTTATTTACAAGTGTGATCATGGATGTTGTTAGGAAATAAAAGTCTTGAATGAGTCTCATGTAGTCTATAGTCAAACTGAGGAAACTTAAAATCTTAAACACATTCTTTGATTGCACAGAAAACATAATTGTATCTACCTTATCTGAATAAAATGATATTCTTATATGATAATGTTGTTCATGTATTGTCTCAACAATAATCTATAAATATTTTTGATTTTGATGCTTACAAATACCCTTGTTTGTTTTACTAATGATCTTATTTTAAGTGTGTTTCAGGAAATTTATATTCTTTTTAATTATTATTTTGGAATAATATTCAAGTATTTATTCATGATAAATATTTGTTAAAGTGTTCATAATGAACTTATGCATATTCTGGAAACATTGTTCGTGGTTTTTCATTTTCTAGAATCAATGATCATTCCCTACATTGAAGATCATAACGTAAGGATCATACCATACATTTGTATTAAATATTATGATAAAGGATCAGAATGTATTGATTATCAACCGTACATTGGAAAAACATTATGGTTAAAGAACATTACGTTTGAATGAAACATTACGTTTTTCAAAAATAAAAAGTATGGATAAAGAACCCTATGTAAGTATAGAACCCTACGTTTGAGAATAAAACTTATGGATCATAAAACTTACTTTTATGATGAACCTTACATTTTCAACCTTACTTTTGAATAATGAACTCTACATACTTGAACCCTTCATTTGGTGTTTTCTCATTTTGTGAATGAACCTTACTTTTGACTTATCATCGCCAAAGATTTGAATTTACAACATCATTAGTGTTTCTATAAAATTAATTGTGGAATATTACGGTGATTTAAAAATCGATCTTGACCAATTCAAAGATTTTATTAAATTCCTTAAAGATCCATTTATAGTGGAGATTTCCTCTCCCACTATTAAGGGACGTTATGCGTACTCTAAGCTGTATTTTTGAATTTTAATTCTCTCGATTTATCAGGAATCTTTGTGGATCTGAAATCTTTCTGCAAAATATATTGATATATATATATATTCTCAATAGATGATTTGGATATCTATCTATCTATATCTCAATTGTGTTGATATTTTTTATTCATCAAGTTTTCATGTGAAAATTAATTTACAATGCTAAATCAATCGAGAATCTCAGAAACAAGGAATACATTTTAGAGATATACAGTTTCAATCTTGGAAGTGTGATGCACTTTTTTGTTGTTGTTCTTAAAATTGAAGATATCTTGTGAAACCATATCACTTCAGAGATATTTCAAAGATTACTATTCTTCTGAAGTTAAAGATCCATCTTCTGTCAGTTGCGGCCTATAGAAGATGTGAAGTTTAAACTATTTTATCAAATCAATCTCTATTGATTTTTTTGAGTATCGGCTACATGGATTCAGTCATGGTGGAGTGTCAGCATCTCATGATAAGATTTAGATATTACAGTTCCCTATAAAAGAACTAGAAGGCTCTATTTTTATCCTTGTTTGTAAGGGTGACAACTGCCTACACTCAATTGTGGATCGATCTAATAAGAAGAGGACCTGACACGTGAAATTCACCAAGACCACATATATGGTGATTGGTGGAGTGGAATAGGGGATCTTCGTTCCTCAAACCACTATAAATTATTATGCTCTATTTATTTTTTTCTGTTGCACATATTCTCTTACAGAAATTCCACCAGCTCTATCTACTATTGATGTGAAACTACAGAATTTTTGAAATTTTTAAAAGGAAAAAATTCACCCCTCACTTGGGTATTCTTCATAGACTTTCCAATGGAACGTTTTATATCAAAGGTTGGGATTAATATATTTTCTTTGGTTCTAACAAAATAAAGTTAAAGATTCAGATGAATATCAATAGATAATCTCAAAGAAGGAATGTCATTGGTTAATTATCCATATTTCAATGGTTAAAACTATGTATTCTAGAAATGACATATGATAATATATTTAAAAAACATGGTTTTAAAGTATACTCAAAGATCGTTACTCCTTATGAAATTCCTGAAAAACCCGAGTCATGGACTGTGCTATAGATGTGGAGTATGACATGAATTTTAAAGCTATGAATTCTATCATCTATGGTCTTGGACTAGATGAATTCAACCATGTCTCACAATTCTCTACAACTTATGAAATGTGGAAGACAATTGTAGTTTCTTATGAAGGTATAGACAATTTAAGACATATGAGGTATGAAACAACAAATTTGAAATTTGATACATTCAGAATGGTGATGGAGAAAGCATCAATCAAATGAATGGAAGGCTCACAGAAATTATAAACAACATTATAGCCTTAGGTGAACCTATCAAACAAGCTGATCAAGTGTTAAAAGTAATGATAGTACTTCCTAATCAGTGGAATGGAATCTTAGCTGCAATTATCCAATCAACACCTATCAAGAATTTGAAAATTAGAGAATTGATTGGAACTCTAATGATATATGAAGCTTAAATGCAAGATGAAGTTGAAGATAACAATGTCCTAGTGAAAAATGATAACATTTCCTTAAAGTTTACATCTCAAATGCAGAATAGAAAAATGAAACAAGAATTCAAAGAAGAGATAAATTCAAACTCATCTAATTTTGAAATTGAGCTGGTTCAATTATCTAGATAATTTAGAAAGTTTTATAGGAATAATAGATGATTCTGAAAACCCTTCAAAAAGGATTAGAAAGAGTCAAGGGAAGTTATATGATACGAATGAAAAAATTTGGGTCATATAAGACTAGAATGTACTCAATTAAAAAGTGAAAAGAGAAAGATAGAAAAGAATTTTCTGAAAAATGATGACTATGAAAGCAAAGGAAAAATAGTTATGAAGGCTACTTGAAGTGTTTCTGAAGACTCTAGAAGCTCATCAATATCTGATTCATATAAGGAAGAATTGAATCTGAAATCTAATATGTGCATTATGGATAAAGTAGAGAAGGTACAACCCTGCTATTCATCTGATTCTGATTCTAGTTACTGAAATGATAAAATGGTAGCCTATTTTACAATGTTAGAAGAAAGTTATGAATCCCTATTAAATAAAGAAAAATATTTAAATAATATTCATAATTCTATTTTAGGAGAATTGGGTACTTTACTTAAATGTCATCAATAGTTAGTGGAGAAATATAACTCGTCAACTATAAATTGTACTGACCATAAAAATAATATTAAAATACTATATGATGAAGTAGAAACTTATAAAAGTGATGCTCTTATATTTAAAAAAGGAGAAAATATTTTGAATGAAATACTTGGAAAAAATTTCATTAAAAGGGAAGTATTTGGTATAGTAAGTAAGGGTGAAAATCCAAACTATATAAGAATTATTTTATTCAAAATCCAAAATATTCTATTTGTTATTTTTCTAGAACAGAAGGACATATAATAGAAATTTGTTATTAAATAAATCCTTAAATAGGTAGAATTAAATGAGCTTTTAGTTCAAAAAAATTATCTAAATTAAATGAAAAAATTCATAAAAAATAAAGCATATTTGTATTCCTAAATACTTGTTAGCAAACACAACAGTACCCAAAAATATTTGGGTTCCAAATTTTTTTTTTTAAATTGTCTTTGTAGGTAATAGGTCATAGAAAAGGAAAATTTATATGGAATATGGACAGTGGCTGCTCCAGAAACATGAGTGTAAATCCATCAAACTTTAATACATTGACATAGATTGATGTAGGTTTAATCACCTTTGGTGACAATTCCAAATGAATGATAATTGGGCTTGGAACAGTTGGAGATCCAAAGTTTGTCTCAGTCAATAAAGTATTGTATGTGCAAGGATTGAAGCATAACCTGATAAGTATCTCTCAAATCTATGATGATGAATATTGTGTTTATTTTTCTAACAATTCATGTTCAGTATTTTATGATCATTTTCTTAAATTTAGCTCACCCAAAATAGATAATTTCTACACCTTGGACTTAAATTCTTTGTGTAAACAGAAAGTGAGTTGTTTAACTGCTATGATAAATGAATCTTGGATTTCGAACAGAAGAATTGTTCATTGAAATATCTATTCTTTACATAAATTATCTAAGAAACAATTAGTTTCAAATTTACCTATTCTCAATTTTGACAGTGATAGATTCTGTAATGCATTCTAGATTGGAAAGAAACACAAATCTTTCATCAAATATGTTTACAAAATTGATAGATAAAATCCCCTAGAACTCATCCACATGGATCTATTTGGACCATCTAGAGTAGAATGTTAGGATGTAAAAAAACACTGATGTGCTTAATTTTAATAGTACACCTATCTTATATGATAATATAATTTCAATAAATATTTCAAAAAATCCAATAAGTCATTCTAGAACTAAGAATATTGATATTAGACATCATTTTCTAGGGGATCACGTTCTTAAAAAAAGATATATCTTTAGAATTTGTTAAAACTAAATATAATTTAGCTGATATTTTCATTAAACCCCTTCCTACTATAATTTTTTATTTAATTATGGGTGATCTAGTTTTATTCAATTTCTAAATAAGTTATTTTATTTTATTTTATTTTATTTTATTTTATTTTCTATTATATTATTTTATTTTATTTTATCTTATTTTTATTACCGTAAATCTAATTTATATTTCATATTTCTATCTTATTATATTTTAGTTATTTTATTTAATACTAAACTTATTTACACTGCATAATTATTAAAAAAAATTTGTTATAATTACTCTGTGAAATTGGAAATGAACTGATGTGTCACCCGTCACAAACCCTTCTTCTTCCATACCCTTCGCTTACCAAAACCATTTCGTCTAACCTGAAACCCTTGTTTTTTACTCCAAACCCTAGAAGCTAAAAACCTTAGACATTTATATTTTTTAAATATTGAAAATCAAGGTAGTTGAAGAAAGAGACACAAGTGATCTTAAATTCCATCATGTTACAGGTAGAAAAATACTTCAAGGAAAAGTGGTTGATTTTAATTGGTTATATCAAATGAATCTACTCCTAAAACATGTATTGAAATTTCAAGGGCTATAGACTAATTTCAACAAAATAAATTCCTAATTTATTTAAAATGTATAACTAAACTATTTTTAAAAGATTGTATAGTTAATTTTTTGCTGATTCTAAGGATATGATGCATGCAAGTATTGAAGATAAGAATTTTTCGATTTCTTCAACTCAAGTTTTGAAAATCTTAGACTGCCCTCATGAAGGAGTTTTTCACTTTGATATTCGATCAATTGGAGACAAGAATCAAACTTCCAAATAAATTAAGTATTTTCTATCTAACTCTATGAACATTAAGAAAATGTTTGTTAAGGATCTCAAGGCAGATCATAATATCGTAGTTAAGTTTATTCAGACCGGTATTGTGCCAAGGATGGGAAAGATGGTGAAAATTTTGTACCTTGATATGTACATCATGTTTTTATTTCTAATTGAAATTATGATTAATTTTTTACTATATATGTTTAGGTATCTACATTACTATTGTCAACACGATTCTTGGATGAATTTTTATCTTTATAGACAGATAATCTCTAGAATTCTATTCAAAAAGGATATGATTTTATTAGTTTATTTGAGGCTAAAGTGTCATAATAGTAATGTTTTAAATGATGGAACTCTCTGGAAATCATGTTTTTTTTGGAGTAAAATGAAAGGTGAGATTCTACCAGTTGTTACTGAAGAAGAATAGAGATCAGGAGCTTTTTCTTAGGGGGGGAAGTGCTGTTCGAAATGAATGTATTGCAGAATCTCAAACCGATGTAGTTTCTCAACCATATAAGATAAGTATTTGGTTTAATACTATAGTATAGTAAGTGGAGGAAGAACAAATTCATGAGTCACTTTTTATGAAACTGAGAAAAAAAAATATTCAATAGGTTAAATAGAAAGTGTTGGCCTTCGGATAATCAACCTGCTCGGTTAATTTAGATGAACCGATTCTCGAAGAAGAAATACCTGTGGACAGTCAATATAGATAGCTTATTGTTGTTCCTCTAATCATTGATCAAGTAAAAGTAAATATTCAAGAAGAAACTATTCATAAATAAGCTTATCAAGAAGAAGAAATTGTACAAAAAATTGGTAACTAATGTTACAGATGTGATTGGGAATCAAACTGTGGAAAGGTTAGGTCTTTTTTATGGAGATCAGACTGAAGTAATTGACAATAAGCCATTTTCAACTTAAAAATATATGGATAGATTAGTGGAAAATACTTTGCCTAATTTTGTTGATCAGAAACTAAATTCAGATGAATGTTCATATGATTCATTATCACGTCATGTTGTAGAAATTGTGATTAAATTTAACAAGTTTTAGGAAGAGAATGCCACTATTTAGAAGGATCTTGAAATTGAAAAAAAATCTAGGAACTTAATGAGAATATTACTTCTACAAGGGATTTTGATTCCTTATAGATAGATATGTTAATTGAGATTGGTAAGATCAGATTTGAAGCTATTTCAAAGACATATTTTGTAGCATTGAAGTGGTACTTGGGAATTCAGTTTGAATTGGTGAAAAGTTCAAAAAATCAGACAAGTATATATACTTCTACCCATATAACTAGTCCTGATTTGATTTGATGATTTCAGGCAATTACATTTATTATGTAATACATGAATGCTCATATTCAGGACCCTCAATGAAATATTTCTCCTATGTCAGTTTTATTGGACAATCAGAAATTTCTTGTCGATCAGTTGACTCAGAGTAGACCTAGTATAAAACTTTACTAAATTAGTTTAAAAAAAAGTTGGAACAATCTATGAAGAAAGAGGTTAGCTTAAATGACTTTTTTAAAGACAGTCTTATGGATTATTTTCATGGTATTCGTGATTTCATACTTCTGATAATGTAGTTGGGTGATAGTTTGATGAAAAAATTACGGTTGCAGATGGCTGAATTGAAGGATTTGTTTGAAGCTACTCAAAATCCATATAACCTTAACTGAGCAATCTCCTACCCATTTCTTTTGTACCCAACCCAACCTTTTATCCTCATTCTGACATTGAATATTCTATTTCTTATTTTCATCCTGGTTGTATTTGTATATTTTCTAATCAATGAAAATTGTCTTTATTACTATTTTTTGTACTTTATTTTTATATTAGTTTCTATATTTTTTTAATAGCCCAAACATCCAGTCTTCATTATCTTTATCAGTTAATTATAGCATTCACTTATTAATATATTCAACATTAAATTTGTTTTAATATATTTATTTACTTTCTTTTTTATATCAAAAAAGGGGAGAAATTTGGATAAACATAACATTTATTTTCAATTTTGAAATATTTGGTGAGAAATTTTGATAAACACAAACATTTCTTTTTATCGAAATAATTATTTCAAATAAAAATTATTTCACTCTATGTTTACAGAATTATAAATTATATTACTACATTTATATTTTTAATTTAAGGGTTCTGTGATCATCAAAAGGGGGAGATTGTTGGGAATGTATTGTCTAAAAAACTCTACAAATATTATTGATTTTGATGCTCACAAATACCCCTGTTTTTTTACTAATGATATTATTTTAAGTGTGTTTCAAGAAGTTTATATTATTTTTAATTCTTATTTTTATATAATATTCATGTATTTATTTGTGAGAAATATTCATTAATATGTTCAGAATGCTCTTAAGAATATTCTAGAAACATTGTTCACAGTTTGTCATTTTATGGAATCATTGTTCATTCCCCATGCTAAAGAACATAAAGTAAAGATCATACCATAAATTTGTATTAAAGATTATGATAAATGATTATAATGTATGTTTTATCAACCTTGCATTAGAAAAAATGTATGGTTAAAGAACATTACATTTGAATGAAACCTTACGTTTTTTCAAAGAGAAAAAGTATGGTTAAAGAACCCTACGTAAGTATGGAACCCTATGTTTGGGAAGAAAATGTATGAATCATAAACCTTAAATTTTTTATCAACCATACGTTTTCAGCCTTATATTATAAGAATTAACACTATGTAGTTGAACCTTGTGTTTGATGTTTTCTCATTTTGTGAAGGAACCTTATGATTAACTTTTCAACACCAGAGATTTGAATTTATGACTTTATTAGAGTTTTCTATAACAGTATTTTTGGAATATCATGGAAATTTAAAACTCGATTTTAACTGATTCAAACCTCATATTGAATTATTTAAAGAGACATTCACATCAGATATTTCCTCTTAAATTCTTAAGGTATGTTACGACTACTCTGTGTTGTATTTTTGAATTTAAATTCTCTCGATTTATCAGGTGTCTTTTGTAGATCTGAAATCTTTCTGCAAGATATATCATTATAAATATCAATTCTTAGTCAGACTATTTGGATATCTATCTGTCTGTCTCTCAGATTTGTTGATAGTTTTTATTCTTCAAGTTTTCTTTTGAAAATTAATTTACAGTGCTAAACAGATCGATCATCTTAGATATGAGGACTAGATATTGGAGATATACATGTTCAATCCTGGAAGTGTGATGATCTTTTTTTATTGTTGTTATTAAAATAAAATATCTCTTGTGCAACCAGATCTCTTCAGACATATTTCAAATATTACTATTATTCTAAAGTTGAAGATCCATCTTCTATCAGTTTCATTCTGCTATAACTATGAAGTATAAACTATTTTATCAAATCAATCTCTATTGATTCCTTTAAGTATCATTTGTTTAGTTTCAATCGTGATGGAGTGTCAACTTCTATTTCTAATATGTGGATATTTCGGTTCCCTGTAAACAAACCATAAGGCTCTATTTTTTTCCTTGTTTGTAAGGGTGACAACTACCTACACTCAATTGTGGATCAGTCTTATGAGAAGAGGACCTAAACATTAACCAAGCCCACAGAGAGGGTGATCAGTGGAGTGGAATAGGGGATCGTCATGCCCCGAACCACTATAAATTATTATGCTCTATTTTCTATTTTTCTGCTGCACATATTCTCATACATAAATTCCGCTAGCTCTATCTAATATTGATGTGAAATGAAAGAATTTTGGTAATTTTTAAAAGGACACAATTCACCCCCTCTTGTGTCTTTGTCATAGAATTTCTGACATAATAGATAAAACATGTTCCCAAGAAAGTGGTTCTCCTCTATATATAAGTGACGCTTGGAATACTTGGCGTATAGAACATGTGCACGAAGTGTTCTCAATACGATCTAAAGGTGTCTTGCATGTGATTTTGATGTCTTGGAATATATCAGTATTTCATCGATGAACACAAATATGAAAGATTATAGGTATTGTAAAATAATCATGTTAATGTGGTACATGAACACATTCAAATCATTGATTAGTCCAAAATTCATAATGAGATACTAATATAACCCATACCTAATATAATATGTTGTCTTCGGTATTTCTTCCTCTTTGATCTAAAGTAGATGGTACCTAAAATTTAGGTCATACTTTGAAAACAATTAGGCTCCCATCAACTAGTCAAATATATTTCTAATTCTAAGCAGTGGGTATCTGTTTTTCACAGTGATCTGATTCAACATCTGTTAGTTCACACAAAATCAAAGACTACATCCCTCCTTCTTGGAGAAGAACAATAGAGAAACCTAAGGGGAGGTGATTGGTCTAATGAATCCATTAACATAAAGATCATAAATCATTATCTTGAGATCATTCAAAACAATTAGTTCCCTGAAATATGGTAGAATCAATATAGTTCATACACCATGCATGAGATAGATCTCAAATTAAACACCCCTATGTGGAGGTAACTTAGATAAATCCTCTAGAAATATATCTTAGTACATGTCTATCGTG
Organism: Viscum album; assembly: GCA_963277665.1. Lineage (NCBI taxonomy): Eukaryota > Viridiplantae > Streptophyta > Magnoliopsida > Santalales > Viscaceae > Viscum > Viscum album. The sequence goes on along the minus strand of OY728137.1, from coordinate 1,402,905,079 downwards.
GGAGGAAAAGATGATAGAGACAATGTCTCATCAACTATAAGGATCATGCTAGCCACCTACTTTAAAAATACTTCTCTTTGATGAGTATCTTGTCCCACCCTTCCTTCCTCAAAATCCCATTCACTGTAAATCATGAAATCATCCCCTTTATGTGAAATAAATTTCACCCTTATCATGTAATAATCGGTGTTTTCATGGTAACTAGTCAACCAGTATATGCCAAGAATCACATTGAAGCCTGGCATCTCAAGAATTGAGAGGATCCATGCATGATCGAAGATAAAAATCACCATTTTACATTCTGTATATATATGAAAACAATTTACTTTCCAACCCATGGGTGTATTGATAGATAACGACTCAAAAAATAACTTCATTGGTAATTCTAATCTAGAAACCACATGATCATTTATAAATATATGGGATGTTTCTATATAAAAATAATAATAGATAATTTAGTATAAATTTGGACCAAAAATCAAACTATTGAATGTCACTCTCCACCATCTACCAAATTCCTATCAACTACATAATCCCTTCTAGGAAATACTCCATGATTCCCCAAACGCCCATGAGTCACTCGATTCACCAACCATTGCAATTTATGCACCTACTGCTAAGGTGTTTCACCCACACCATAGACTGAATTTACTGAGTGCTTCCATAAATCCTTGGAATAAAACTAATTTAGTTGAATATTATTTCCACACTAGTCAAAATACTTGATAGAAATAGTAAAATCCTTAAGATAATTCTCATTTCATCCTCAATTATAGAGCCTAGAAGAGTCATATCCTGAAGATGGAGTCGGGGAACCCATACTCCACTCTGACTGTCAACCTACCACTGGTGTTCGTACTCTTAATTTCTTTTCCTAATCATATAATAAACAATTGGGAAAATACTGAAGAAAGAATCAGTCAATCTAGTGGTAGCTAGAAGAAGACCTATAAAATTATTTTACATAATTCCCTTCTCTATAGCCAGCGCCTTATGAAGCACTATAGTATTGGTTGTTTGATCAAAGGTCATGAACTGGTGTTTCAACTCTAGATGAAGACCAGTCTTTAAATTTTTATCCTTTTTCACCTCATTCCCCACAAAAAATAGGTGTAAAGTGAATCATCTTAAGGAATGATGATGAATAGGATAACATTTACATCATCCCCTACTACATCTCTATGAACTCCTGAGCATGGTCCATCTTCAGCACATTAGGGAATAAATCCTCAAAGAAGTGGTCCTTAAGTATTTCTCATGTCATGCCTTCATGTATACCATCCTAAATCATAATGTCCCAATAACGCCTAGCAGTTCCCTAAATCATAAATGTTGTAAGTTTCACCTTTAAATCCTCCAGGGTCTCCATCAGATTGATGATCCTCTTGATGACTCATATTCAATCCTCTCCATACTAGGGGCCTCCAGTTCCCCCGAAGGATGGGGGATGTTGGTGCTAGAAGTCACAATCATAATTGACCATCATAGTCCCACCCCTACAAGCTCCTTCACCCAGAATATGTACTAACTAAAAGTTTCCTAGATGGATTAGTCTTATAGCTTGACCTGTAGAAGAAACCAAGGGAACAAGCTCAGTTGTATCATTCTGTACAATAGGTGGTGCAACTGGTTGTGCAAGATGTATACTAGGTGGAATTTCTTGAAATGTTAGATCAAACCTTGGATAAATCCAATAGCTAAAACATGAAGATCATTATTAGATCACATTCACACCGAAGGGTTTACAAAAAGGTTCAACCAATGAGGATACACATAAGAACAAGGAATTACCCCCTAATCACTACCCATAACCCAATCCAATCCTCTAGTACCTACACATTATTAATATCCATATATACACACTCAAGAATATAATACACATGCACAAATAATAATTCAATAAATAATTCCCCAAAAGAACATATCATAATTTCAATAGGAATTTAATCATTTCGGACATATCTAATTTAAGAAATAGAAATATGATATTTGATTTTATGTGCCTAAACCTAATACATGAACGGACACTAAATACCATAAATTAGTATACCAATATCAAGGTCATCACCCAAGGAGAATTTAAATTGAAGGTAACATCGAACTGCAAGATTGTATATTCCAACATTCTCGAAACTCTAACATCCACTATAAATTACTAGCTAGGAACTAACATTGTTCCCCAGCCAAAGTCCCAACCATCCTAACTCTTGTCTACCCAATCCCAAATCAATGTAAATAAAGAAACAAGTTAGTCAACCTGGTGGTATAATACCATTTTTTATCACCCTGATCCCAACCACCGAGTCTATGATGGAATTTCATACAACCTCATGAATTCCTCCTCATACACAATAGGTTTTTGACTAGCGAAGAGGAAAAAAGGTACATATTTAGAATACTATTACATTAGTATCATAAAATAATATTATATAATGGAATAAAAAATAATAAAATCAAATAATAAAGAATAAATAATTTATTAGAGTAGCAGTACAAAAATAAGTACTAACCCATTCAATAACAGTATGCCCTACTACTCACCCAACCAAAAAAAGAAAGTATCCCCACAATATATGGATCAAATTATGAGGTAATAGAACTAAATAAAATACCATAAATATATAATAATGTACATCCAGAATCACTCACATCCTCCTCCTACCCTTACTCAACTATTCATTGTATGCCTTTTTCCATTCACCAGATCTGTGTCCATGAAATTTACAATCCCATAAAAATTCCCAAGAAGGGTGTGAGTACAAAACCAAATAGTACCCCACCAACATCCCTTAAAATCTATGAATAATATATACTAGTGCATGATATAAAATTAAATAAAACACATTTAACCATTAAATATACCACACATGCACAAATATATATGTTGCAATCTCATAGATTGACTCAACCTAATTTTTCTTCATGACTGAAGGTAAATTGATAAGCCACCAAACTCATCTCCATTGATGGGATGGTCCAAAAACAAGTCTAACACATCCCCTGTGAAGGGATATCCTATGCACATATAGACTAAGGATCTGAAACATCCCTCTTGAGGGATAGTCTATATGGATCAACCTACATACACTAATATTAATATAGAGGAACAATGCACGAAATACAAGATATAAAGAACAAAAAAAATATCACATCATATCAAGAAAGAGTCATAACCATCACAATACACAAGCGATAAAGCATCAAGAATATGTCTCACAGGGCTACACATTCACACCACATGTGATAAAGAATCTAACATAGGACTCATATGGATACACATACACACAAAAAATATATTTCTAAGAACATGTATAAAAATAATTTCAAATACATGCAACCTTAGGAGAAACAATAATTAATTATATTCTTCGATATCTAATTCTAAATGCACCATTGAATATTATAACCATCCTCGATCCAAAAAAAATAGAATTCTAGGATCAATATCTATGAGAAACCACACCCAAAAAGGTAAGAAAATATAACACATACGCAAGAATATTTAATTCGAATAATTCCCTAGGTTCAAACGGTGTATAAATGCTAATTCAATGAATTCGAGTATCGATTATACCAACAATAAACAATTACCTAGTTATATTGTGTCAAAAAACATATATCCAATCAAAAAATCAAGGATATAAATTGTTTTAATCAAGGAGAATAGATGAGGGTTGATCTAGATCAAGATAGAACATACCATATTGGAAGATCATTATCAAACAGATGTCTAGGCATCAAACGAATCAGATAGAATGAGAGGATAAAGCCCAAAAATTGCTAGACAGAGATCCTAGGGTGTTGGGGATTGAAGAGGTATTGATTGAATGTGATAAATTGAGTAAGTGTTGGGTTTTTAGGAAAAAATCATAAAAATTAGTAGGTATTATGGACTTCGAATAGCACCATCGATGGGTCAGTTTCTGCTAGTCAGAACCGGTTCTACCCAAGAATCTCACTCATCAGCTAGTGGTATTTTCATCATTATTGTAGATTATAAAAACGCTAATAGCTGGCCAGTTGTTCCCACCATCATATCCCATTTTATTTTCCATCCTCCCAAAAACCTCTAACCCACCTCAAATCACTTTAAAACATATTCAAAAATATATGCATATGAAAAAAATATGCTTAATTTAAATATAGGGTGTAATACATAGTCGTGTATCTAAAAAATTAAAAAGTGAATATTCATGATATATTTGAATAAAGTTTCAAAATATAAGGGTGATTGAAATATAATTCTGAAAAAAAAACTACTTCATAAAACAGATTCCAAAGATCTATTTCCTCAAAAAATAAAAACTCAAGTTTACTGCATACATAATTTTTTTATTGTCTTTTAGAAAGATATTTCCTCTTTCTGTTATGTAATAGAAGTGTAAAAATAAGCTAAATGGTTTGTATTTAACCCTAAATAATATTTAAAATCATCTATAGCGATACAACTTTTCATCTTCATTGAAATAATCCTAACACTTTATTTAGGTTAAAACATGAAATTATTGAGTTTTAATTATTATAAATAATTCATGAACTACCCAAACCTGGTAATGTAACTCTTTTATATATTCTCCCTTTCACTTATCCTCTTCAATTTCTTTAATTATCTTTGTTTTTTCAATGGTTGTCACTCCCACTTATTTATTCTCTTCTGCTATAAAATATTGTTTTTATTCTTTATCCTTAGGTTCAATAATTTTAAGGGTGTATTTTCAAGGTTCTATCTTATATTTGTCATTAATATTTGAAATAAACATAGGATCAATCTCAAATTTAACATCACCATCAAATTTCTCCTCAAGTTTTTCTGTGAATTCAGCTTCCTCATTAGTTACTTACTTAGACTCATAAGACCCTTTTTCCTTTCTTTCCAGAAGTTCCAACCCCTATTTGAATGCTTATTCCCTGCTATATAGGATTTTTTCTTTCATACTCAGGTGGGTTTATAGAACCCAACCTTTTCTTTGTATATTCATTTTGAGTATGGTAATTTCATGAATATGATTCTCTATTTATACCACCAAGAACATGTGGGAACTCATGATGTCTATAACCTATAATCACAACCAAGACTAGTCAATCAAGTAAAAATAAACTAAAGAAAAACATGAAATAAAAAAATAAACAAAATGATAAAAGGAATGTCTTGGTCCAAATATATTGATCCAAAGTGTCTTACTAAATCCAAGTCCCAAGAAATAGTTCCAAAAACATTAACCGCCCAAGATGTGTCATTAATTATTAGGGTGAATCATTTTGGAAAATTATATTACTCTTCCCTAATCACAACTATAATATCTTAGTCTGTGGTTAAGTCTATGATCAAACCCATGGAGAAAATTACATTACAATGAAAACCCTAACTCAATAGTTTAGATAAAAAATTTAATTAAATGGGTAATCATAATATTGAAAGGAAAAATATGAATTATGTGAGTGATCAGAGAATTTCTGTATCCAAGATCATGAATATTGAAGAATAAAAAAGAAAATTATGGATAGTCATGTCATTGGTGGTATTGGATCTAAGTGAAATCTCAATCGTTATCACCACTCTCTAATCACTAAAATCCCCTTTTCTTATGGTCATGTATTTCATTTTATTTAGAAATTAAGTGATCTAAAACCATTTTTAAATATAATACATATATATCACACTATGTTCATTCATGAATCAAATAAATTATCCAATATACTATAAATCATATCAATCATCAACACACAATAGTCATACATACAGAATGAGGGAAAGGTACGCTTTTGTGAAAAATGATTAATGATTATTTTATGTGGTTAAAATGGAAATAAAATCCTTTGTGCATGTCTTAGTTTTTCAAAATTGAATAATCGTGATTTAATGGGTGGTTTCATGATGTTTTCAATGAGTATATAGAATTTTGTTTATTTCCATTGTGTAGTTATAAAGGTCCAATGGGACCATGGTAATTGAAGAGAATGAGGGTTAGTAAGATAGAACCCATTACAATTGGGTTAGTATGTTACCATGATTATTAAATGAACTAAATAAAGAATGGGATTATTTTAGGATATAACATAAGGGGGTGTTTGGAATGATGTGAAAATAGGTTAAATGGGATTAGTGTGAATGTTCCCAATATATTGTGATGTTTACTTGAAATGATTAAGTGATTTAAAATAAGTAATGGTTGAAAATTTGAAATGGGTTAATGTATGGGAATTAGTGAATATATTTAATTAGTTAGGTATAAAAAGTGGGAATTGGGATAAACAACAATGTAATGTAAATAGAAATGTGTTAATTGGTTATGGAAAAAGATTTATTCCCATGATGATTATTTTGGACTGAGACTATTATTTTCATTGGTTGTGTTTTGTTTTGATATGGTATATGTGTGGTGAATGGATAAATAATCATGTGAACATGGATTAGTAGTGTGGGGTATTGACTGAGTATGTACGTCCACAGGTTGAGTTAGACTAGGGCTATAAACTCCAACCCATAATGCATGAGATAGGTAAGGGAACATAGTTATATTCCCCTAACAGTTTTATTCCACCCAGACAGAGTCATTAAGGTGAGGATAATGTGTTGTTGTGATGTCTTAATCCCTACTAAGATAAGAACTTGGGATTATTCCCTTATACAAGGTAGTTGACTAGCTTAGTCCACGGTGTAAATGATGTAAATTCCTAACTCATGTAACATGAGATGTAGATGAATTTATTAATTAATATGGTATAAGTGATGAAATATAAACAATGATGAAAATGGAATAAATAAATATTGTTTCTATGAGGTATGCAAAGAGTTAGGATTAGTTAAATCCCTTATGGTTAAATGTGTGTGTGTCATGCTGGTTTCTTGGCTTAGACTCCCAATGTGACCTGAGTTACTCTTGTTGATTGGTCCATTTTAGAGAACTTAATGGGTAGATGGATATTAGATAAATACTTAAATATTTTAGTTGATGCTTTTTTATTTATTACACTTGTTACTTATTTATACCTTTTTACATCCTATATATTTCTTTAGACACCATTGGTGGTGGCCTAATGAGTTGTACTCACACCCTTCTTAGGGTGCCATGGAACTTGGGTACCCGAGAAGATGCTACTTTTTTTTCAGGTACAGATTCAGGATAGGGATCTAGTGTTTTCTTGGGCTTGGGATGATGGTTTGGAGTATGGAGGTTAGGACTAGGTTGGGACACAGGTCTGGGTTTACAATCATTTGTTAGTTATGGTTTTGTTTTATAGGATATGACTGCTTGGCATATAGACTATTCACTAGATTTTGTTACAGCATGAGTACATGGTTACTTATTGGTTTTGTTTCATGATGTACATTTATTTTTCTTTTTATTATTTTATATGCTTATGTTACTTATATTATGGATATACTCTGATAAGCAGGTATGGTCACCCCATGTTCTTCTTTATAACTGCACTGCTAGTCCACAACCATTGGCATACAGGGAGGTGCACCTGAGGTCATGTGATAACTCGGCTCGGGGAACTGATTATAGTGGCTTCCGGGTCAGGTAGATTACAATGTGATTTCAGATCCAAGTTATATTTTTTCATACTATTTGATCATTGTAGATAAGAGAATACAATATTTTCAGGAATTGGCAATGCGCCCATTCCTGGGTGCATGCAGGCCCACGTACGAGGGAATACCCAAGTTTCTAAGGGTGGTAAATGATGTAATGGTTTGTGCATTTACAGTTGGATGATATTTCTTCCTTTTGTGGATCACATGGATTTTATGTTATTAATTTACAAGGTTTCATCTCTAGGACCGACATGGAAATAGAGGGTGTGTGAGTTCATGCATCATGCCACACACATAGGTTAGATAGTTTATATATTTGTTGCCTCTGATTAACATGGGAGTGACATGATGATGAACCAAATGTGTATGAAAATTAAAAATGAATGAAATAATGGGTGTTCAAAAGTGGGTTAATAATTGGTTTTGAGAAATTTAAATCCATGATTTTGTAAATGGGAGATGTTTTGAGATGTTATTTTGAATAAAGTTGACATTTTTTAAATTATGGGCTAATAAAATGTTTTTTTTAATGTAATTGATCGAGTTTTGAAAATGATAAGTTTTTAAAAGTGGACTTGTGGGTTTAAATGGTAAGGTATAATTAAGAAGATAAATTATAAAATTATGGAACTCCTAGAGACACCAGTTGTATTTATCCCTCATTTTGGTTATTAACCCCTTGTATGGGTGGTTTGGGCTATGAGAGTTCCATAGTTTGAGACCTCAGGTTATGGGATGTGAGATGTTGTTGAGTTGGATGTGTCGATTAAATGGAATTTCTTTTTTATTTACTTGGATAGGATATGGCCTAGAATATTTGAAATTGAATATATTAATGTTAATGTGGTGAATATTGTGAGTTGAGAGCTTGTGAGTTGTGTTTTGAACCCTAGAGTGGGTGTTCGATTCATGATGCAAGTGTACAGGTGTAAGTATCAATGTTGTGGGACCCAGAGTAAATGGTTTTTTTGTGCATTGGACTCAGTGTGTTTTGAACGGGGGTAGGATTACCACCATGAACAGTCGGTTGTTTGAGGTTTGGTGTGTATGGATTAGAGTGAGATAGTGACCCTTGCTTTATGTGACTCCAGTTTGGGGGTTTGGTATCGTTTGTATTTTTAGGATGACCGTGAGAGAGTTTGGTCGTGGTCTTAGTGCTTATGGGTGTGTGTCGCATAAATAGATTCTTTAAAGTTGAAATAAATTCATGGAGGTTTCCCTAGAGTTTTGGTAAAAGTCTATAGTTATTCCTTGTATTTTCCTCAAGGAATCACTTGGGAACTTATGTTTGGTTATAAGAGTGGTTGTGAAGGAAAAGATCATTCAGATACCTGGACCCATGACTTGATCAAGTTAGATATGGAAATCAATGTTGACTTTGGTTGGAAAAGTAAAGGGTGAACTAAATGTATATGAGTGCTTTTGTTTTATGGAACACCTGGTGGAGGGTGGTCATGCGGTTGGTCTGTTTGTCAGAGTAGTTATCTTGGGGTGAAATGTTGAGAAATCCTCATGTCTGATGAAGCTGGCATATTAGGTGGCAAGAACGGTTTGTGTTATATAGAGATGGGTTTTTTTGTCACAAGAGATTGTGATACACTACTACAAAAATGGGCATTAACAACGCTAAAAATGGGCTTTAATAGCACTAAAAAAGCACTGTAAAGCTCGGCGCTGATAAATTGAGATTTTATCAGTGCTAAAAAAGCACTGATAAAGTAAACCTTTATCAGCGCTAAAGGAGCGCTGATAAATGAGGGTTTTATCAGTGCTCCTTTAGCGCTGATAAAATTTTCCTTTATCAGCGCTTCTTTAGCGCTGATAAGGGTGTAGTTTATCAGTGATTTTTTAGCACTGATAAAAGCCCCATTTATCAGCGCTAAAAATACGTTGATAAATGCCCTTTCTACTGCTATGAAAAAATCTTCAGCAGCACACCCGAACACCTGCAAAAAAAATCAGCATCTTAATAAGCTAATTAAAGAAAGTATACCCATACAAAATTAACACATAAATCATAAGATAATTAGACCAAGTATACTCATACAAAAAGTATACTTGTACACCATTAACACATAATACATAAGTTAATTAAGTACATAAAGAATTCAATTCAGAATTCAAGGGGTTGGGGGTTGTTCAAGGGTTTGGGGTGGCTGTCCAAGGGGGGTAGGGGGTGTCCGGGGGGGATTTCCAGGGGTGGGCTGGTGTCCAAGGTGCCGGGGGGACTTTACAGGGGTTGGGGGTGTCCAGAGGGGTGGGGGTGTCCAGGGGGTGGATTGGTGTCCAGGGGGGTTGGGGGGCGATCCATGGGTGGATTGGTGTCCGGGGGGGCTTTCCAGGGGGTGGGCTGGTGTCCAAGGTGTCGAGGGGGATTTACAGGGGGTGGGGGTGTCCAGAGGGGTGGGGAGAGTCCAGGGGGTAAATTGGTGTCTAGGGGGAGTGGGGGTGGTCCAGGGGGTGGATCGGTGTCCGGGGGGCTTTCCAGGGGGTGGGCTGGTTTCCAAGGTGTCGGGGGGGCTTTACAGGGGGTGGGGGTGTACAGAGGGGTGGGGGTGTCCAGGGGGTGGATTGGTGTCTGTGGGGGCTTTCCAGGGGGGTGGACTGGTGTCCAAGGTGTCGGGGGTGCTTTACAGGGGGTGGGGGTTTCCAGAGGGGTGGGGGGTCCAGGGGTGGATTGGTGTCCGGGGGGTGGGGGTGGTCCAAGGGGTGGATTGGTGTCTGGAGGGGCTTTCCAGGGGGTGGGCTGGTGTCAAATGTGTTGGGGGGTATTTATAGGGGGTGGGGGTGTCCAGGGGTGGATTGGTGTCCAGGGGGTGAGGGCGGTCTAGGGGGTGGATTGGTGTCCGGGGGGCTTTCCAGGGGGTGGGCTGGTGTCTAAGGTGTCGGGGGGGCTTTACAGGGGTTGGGGGTGTCCAGAGGGTTGGGGGTGTCCAGGGGGTGGATTGGTGTCCGGGGGGGCTTTCCAGGGGGGCGGGCTGGTGTCCAAGGTGTCAAGGGGGCTTTACAGGGGGTGGGGGGTATCCAGAGGGGTGGGGGTGTCTAGGGGTGGATTGGTGTCCAGGGGGGTGGGGGTGGTCCAGGGGGTTGGTGGGGTTGACTCTAACACGTCACTAAGGACCCTTGGATCATTCTCCTAAAGGATCAAGGAAATCTGAATGCGTTTGGTCGGATTTTCATAGGTCAGTTGTTGTTTTCAATTAAAATCGTGTTCATTTTAAACAAAAGAGAGACCCTTTGAGTGGTACCAGCCACACTGTGCCTCGGATTGATGCGGGGTTAACTTTTACACATCACCAAGGACCCTTGGATCGTCCTACTAAAGGATCAAGGAAACCTGAATGCGTTTGGTCAGATTTCCGTACGTCAATTGATGTTTTCACTTAAAATCGTGTCGATTTTAAACAAAAGAGAGATCCTTTGAGTGCTAGAAGCCACAACGTGCCTCAGATTGAGGTGGGAATAACTCTTAAAAGTCACAAAGGACTAGTGGGTCGTTCTCCTAAAGGATCAAGGAAATCCGAATGCGTTTGGTCATATTTTCATATGTAAGTTGTTGTTTTAAATTAAAATTGTGTCCATTTTAAACAAAATAGAGATCCTTTGAGTGGTACCGGCCACACTGTGCCTCGGATTGAGGCGGGGATGACTTGTACATGTCACCAAGGACCCTTAGATCATCCTCCTAAAGGATCAAGGCAATCCGAAAGCGTTTGGTCAGATTTTCGTACGTCAGTTGTTGTTTTTACTTAAAATCGTGTCGATTTTAAACAAAATAGAGACCCTTTGAGTGCTAGCGGACACACTTTTACTCATATTGAGGTAGGGATGACTCATAAAAGTCAAAAAGGACCATTGGATCATTCTCCTAAAGGATCAATGCAATCTTAGTGCGTTTGGCCAGATTTTCATATGTCAGTGGTTGTTTTCAATTAAAATCATGTCCATTTTAAACAAAAGAGAGACCCTTTGAGTGGTACCGGCCACACCATTCCTTGGATTGAGGCAGGGATGATTCTTACACATCACCAAGGACCCTTGGATCGTCATCCTAAAGGATCAAGGCAATCCGAATGTGTTTGGTCAGATTTTTGTACGTCAGTTGCTGTTTTCACTTAAAATCGTGTCGATTTTAAACAAAAGAGAGACCCTTTGAGTGATAACGGCCACACCGTGCCTCATATTGAGGCGGGGATGACTCGTAAAAGTCACAAAGGACCATTGGATCTTTCTCCTAAAGTATCAACACAATCCAAATGCCTTTGGTTGGATTTGCATATGTCAGTTGTTGTTTTCAATTAAAATCGTATCTATTTTAAACAAAAGAGAGACCCTTTGAGTGGTACCGGCCACACCGTGCCTCATATTGAGGCGATGATGACTCATAAAAGTCACCAATGACCCTTGGATAGTCCTACTGAAGGATCAAGGCAATCCAAATGCGTTTGGTTGGATTTTATTACGTCAGTTGTTGTTATTACTTAAAATCGTGTCGATTTTAAACAAAATAGAGACCCTTTGAGTGATAACGTCCACACCATGCCTCGTAATGAGGTTAGGATGACTTTTACAAGTCACAAAGGACCATTGTATTGTTCTTCTAAAGGATCAAGGCAATCTGAATGCGTTTGGTTGGATTTTCTTATGTCAGTTATTGTTTTCAATTAAAATCGTGTCCATTTTAAACAAAAGAGAGACCCTTTGAGTGGTACCGGCCACACTGTACCTTGGATTAAGGTAGGGATGACTCGTACACATCACCAAGGACCCTTGTATTTTCCTCCTAAAGGATTAAGGTAATCTGAATGCGTTTTGTCAGATTTCTGTATGTTAGTTGTTGTTTTTATTTAAAATCGTTTCGATTTTAAACAAAATAGAGACCCTTTGAGTGCTAGCAGCCACACCATGCCTCGGATTGAGTCAGGGATGACTTGTAAAAGTTTCCAAGGACCCATGTATAGTTCTCCTATAGGATCAAGGAATTCTGAATGTTTTTGGTCATATTTTCATAGGTCAGTTGTTGTTTTCAATTAAAATTGTGTCCATTTTAAACAAAAGAGAGACCCTTTGAGTGGTACCGGCCACACCATGCCTCGGATTGAGGCTAGGATGACTCATACATGTCAACAAGGACCTTTGGATCTTCCTCCTAAAGGATCAAGGCAATTCGAATTCATTTGGTCAGATTTCTGTACGCCAGCTGCTGTTTTCAATTAAAATCGTGTCGATTTTAAACAAAAGAGAGACCCTTTGAGTGCTAGCGGTCACACCGTGCCTCAGATTGAGGCATATATGACTTGTACAAGTCAAAAAGGACTAGTGGATCGTTCTCCTAAAGTATCAAGGAAATATGAATGCGTTTGGTCAGATTTTCATATGTCAGTTGTTGTTTTCAATTAAAATCGTGTCCATTTTAAACAAAAGAGATACCCTTTGAGTGGTACCGGCCACACCGTGACTCGGATTGAGGCGAGGATGACTCATACAAGTCACCTAGGACCCTTTGATCGTCCTCCTAAAGGATCGAGTCAATCCGAATGCGTTTGGTCAGATTTTCGTATGTGAGTTTCTGTTTTCACTTTAAATCGTGTCGATTTTAAACAAAAGAGAGACCCTTTGAGTGCTAGCATCCACACCGTGCCTCGGATTGAGGAGGTGATGAATCATACAAGTAAAAAAGGACCATTGTATCATTCTCCTAAAGGATCAAGTCAATCTGAATGCGTTTGGTCATATTTTCATATGTCAGTTGTTGTTTTCAATTAAAATCGTGTCCATTTTAAAAAAAAGAGAGACACTTTGAGTTGTACCGGCCACACCATGCCTCGGATTGAGGCAGAGATGACTCTTACATGTCACAAAGGATCCCTGGATCTTCCTCCTAAAGGATAAAGGCAATCCTAATTCATTGATCAGATTTCCGTACTTCAGTTGTTGTTTTCACTTAAAATCGTGTCGATTTTAAAAAAGAGGGACCCTTTGAGTGCTAGAGGCCACACCATGCCTCGGATTGAGGCAGGGATGACTCTTACAAGTTACCAAGGACCCTTGGATCGTTCTCCTCTAGGATCAAATCAATCCGAATGCGTTTTGTTGTATTTTCATAGGTCAGTTGTTGTTTTCAATTAAAATCGTGTCCATTTTAAACAAAAGAGAGACCCTTTGAGTGGTACCGGCCACACCGTGCCTCATATTGAGGCAGGGATGACTCGTACACATCACCAAGGAAACTTGGATCGTCCTCCTAAAGTATCAAGGCAATCCAAATGCGTTTGGTCGGATTTTCGTACGTCAGTTGTTGTTTTCACTTAAAATCCTGTCGATTTTAACCAAAAGAGAGACCCTTTGAGTGATAGCGGCCACACCATGCCTTGGATTGAGGTGGGGATGACTCTTACAAGTCACAACGGACCATTGGATCATTCTCCTAAAGGATCAACCCAATACGAATTCATTTGGTCAGATTTTCATAGGTCAGTTGTTGTTTTCAATTAAAATTGTCTTTATTTTAAACAAAAGACAGACCCTTTGAGTGGTACCGGCCACACCATTCCTCGGATTGAGGCAGGTATGACTCACACATGTCACCAAGGACCCTTGGATCGTCCTCCTAAAGGATCAAGGCAATCCGAATGCATTTGGTTGGATTTCTGTACGTCAGTTGTTGTTTTCACTTAAAATCGTGTTGATTTTAAACAAAAGAGAGACCCTTTGAGTGCAAGCGGACACACCGTACCTCTAATTGAGTTGGGGATGACTCATACAAGTCAAAAAGTACCAGTTGATCATTCTCCTAAAGGATCAAGGCAATCCAAATGCATTTGGTCAGATTTTCATATGTTAGTTGTTGTTTTCAATTAAAATCGTGTCCATTTTAAACAAAAGAGAGACACTTTGAGTGGTATCGGACACACCGTGCCTCAGATTGAGGAAGGGATGACTCGTACAGATCACCAAGGACCCTTGGATCGTCCTCCTAAAGTATCAAAACAATCCGAATGCGTTTGGTTGGATTTCCGTACGTCAGTTACTGTTTTCACTTAAAATCGTGTCGATTTTAAACAAAAGAGAGACCCTTTGAGTACTAGCGGCCACACCGTGCCTCGGATTGAGTCGAGGATGACTCTTACAAGTCAAAAAGGACTATTGGATCGTTCTCCTAAAGGATCAAGGTAATAAAAATTCATTTGGTTGGATTTTCATATGTCAGTTGTTGTTTTCAATTAAAATCGTGTCCATTTTAAACAAAAGAGAGACCCTTTGAGTGGTTCCAGCCACACAATGCGTTGGATTGAGGTGGGGATGACTTGTACACGTCACCAAGGACCCTTGTATAGTCCTCCTAAAGTATCAAGGAAATACGAATGCGTTTGGTTGGATTTTCGTACGTCAGTTGCTGTTTTCAATTAAAATCGTGTCGATTTTAAACAAAAGAGAGACCCTTTGAGTGCTAGCGGCCACACCGTGCCTCAGATTGTGGTGTGGATGAATCTTACAAGTCACAAAGAACCATTTTATCGTTTTCCTAAAGGACCAACACAATCCGAATGCTTTTGGTTGGATTTGCACATGTCAGTTGTTGTTTTCAATTAAAATCGTGTCCATTTTAAACAAAAGAGAGACCCTTTGAGTGGTACCGGCCACACCGTGCCTCATATTGAGGCAGGGATGACTTGTACACATCACCAAGGACCCTTGAATCTTCCTCCTAAAGGATCAAGGCAATCCAAATGCATTTGGTCAGATTTCCGTACGTCAGTTTTTGTTTTTACTTAAAATCGTGTCAATTTTAAACAAAATAGAGACACTTTGAGTGCTAGCGGACACACCGTACCTATTATTGAGGTGGAGATGACTCTTAAAAGTCACCAAGTACCCTTGGATTGTTCTCCTATAGGATCAAGGCAATCTGAATGCGTTTGGTTGGATTTTCATAGGTCAGTCATTGTTTTCAATTAAAATCTTGTCCATTTTAAACAAAAGAGAGACCCTTTGAGTGGTATCGGCCACACTATGCCTTGGATTGAGGCAGGGATGACTCGTACACATCCCCAAGGACCCTTGGATCGTCCTTCTAAATAATAAAGTCAATCTGAATGCGTTTGGTCGGATTTCCATACGTCATTTGCTGTTTTCACTTAAAATCGTGTCGATTTTAAACAAAAGAGAGACCCTTAGAGTGCTAGCGGCCACACCGTGCCTCAGATTGAGGCGGGGATGACTCGTACAAGTCAAAAAGGACCAGTGGATTGTTATCCTAAAGTATCAACGCAATCTGAATGCATTTGGTCATATTTTCATAGGTCAGTTGTTGTTTTTAATTAAAATTGTGTCTATTTTAAACAAAAATAGAGACCCTTTGACTGGTTCAGCATTCTTGCATGTTGCTGGTGCATATCATCTTTTAAAATCAGAAAATGACTCATTGGGGAAAGGATGTTTTATTTAATAACAATTACAATTTTACTATGAACATTTACATACAACAATGTTTCAACTTTTGATCCCCTTAACCCCTCTCAAAAATGACCACCAATTGTACATGTCCCCAAGTCAGATCTTCATTGTAGTTGTGTACAATCGGCCATCATTGTAATTGTGTACAATCTGCCATCAGGTATGTGTCCCACTCGTTTTTGAACACATCTATGTCGTCTTGTGAGTATGAGTCTTTTCGATAGTCAGAGTAGTACTACAAAATATAAAAATAAAGAATTAATAAATAACTTAAACGAACTAGTAGTTGTTTTCAAAAATACCTCTTTAGGGATGCTAGTTTGTTGATGAAAAATGATCTCTTTCATAAATTTAAAAAAATAATAACCACAATAATTATTGTTTGTTTGTTTTGGGCACTGCAAAAAAAATTATCATTAGGATAATATGTAACTTGTGTTGAGATGTGTTTGGATAGTGAAATTTTATTATATATACCCTGATATTTGTCCAGATGTAGTACTTGTTGGCCTCCTTATGCTTAGCCCCTATCCTCATTCCATGTTTTAGACGATAATGATACACCTACCTATCAAAACATAATCATCAGTAAAAGATAATATAAATTATATTACTTGATTTTTCGACCTAAAACGTAGGATGTAGTATCTTACAGATTCACAAACTCCCTCATGTGTGGTCGGTTTGATGGATATCCTTGCTTTGAATCCAGAAAATAAATCTTTAGAGTATCCAAGTTCACCGCAATTAGCAACCAATGTTTCCTAAAAACACAAAAAGGAATAAGCAATAAAAGAAGTGAAAATATAATTGATATTCTTTAATCGTAGAGTTTTACCCCTGCATGGTTGGTATTAGGAAGAGTTTGTCATCTGTAATCTTGCTTTCTAATGTTTTCACCAAGTCGTTCATTATTTCATTCTTTTCCGATTGCTCTAATTATGTTAGGTGTGTTGATGTGATATGAGGACTAACGAGTCCAAATCTTGGCTCCTGGGAAAACTCCTTCAACTGCTTTTCATAAATGCGTCTTTCAACAATATAAAATGCATTTAGTCATAATTTTCACATTAGATTAGCTTTTAGAAAATCAATTTATGAAAATATACCTCATATATATATTTACAACTGTGACGCCTAGCCAACCATTTTCAAGGATCTCATTTACATTTTCTACAGCAACGAAATCTTGACTTTCCTCTCCGTATGTATTCTTTTAGAAAACCAATATATGACTACTACCATCTTTTAGATTCATATCCACATGAGTCTTAATGCTAGTAAATGTGGATAGAGAATAGGTGGTGTTATGGTGCTTTCAAGAGCTCCTTGGGATCGGTTGGTCGATCCTTTAGATGGTTTTGAGCCGACATTTGTCACCCCCTTCCCTTTCTCCGTCTATAACAACAATCATTGGTTCAGACCCTTTTTCATTAATTGTTAAGGGTTTATCTTGAAGAAAAAAAGGAAATAAATACCTCTTGTTCCGCATGTACTCTTACAAGTTGTGACGACCATGTAATGAAGATCCCAATAGCCTTTTCTACCATATGAATATCATCCTCATCAAGTGGAATAGGTAGCTCTACATTTGGCTCGTGAGCTACAGTAATCATCACTTTCAGATGATCTTTCGGAAGTGGTCTATTATGCAGTGTGGCATCTGGGATATTGAACACTGTATCCCTTGCTACAAGGTGATAGGTGGGTGTTAACAGATATAAATCACAATCATTATCACCTTGTAGAAGATCAGTACAGAAAAATTATCAGTGTTTTTCTGATTCACATTTCATGGGAACAATTATTAGAATATGGATTACAACGGCTAAGACAGTTCTTTGAGGCGAATGGCTCGCCTTAAAGCTGGGGGTGGGGCGGGATGTTCACGCGCTGATTGTTCCTAATTTATGTCTTCCCTTTGCTTCCCACCCATAAAAGTTGCTATCAACTCTCCCTACCATTGCAATCATTCTTCAAGGGTTGATATTTTTTCTCTCATTTCTTCCAATTTTTCATGTGTATCATCCATTTTTTTATTCTTCTCAAAATATACTCATGGTTTCACCCCAAACCCTGCACCTCTGACACGACCGTATTTTTCTGGAAACTTCAAAGCCATCGATAATAGGTCTGTATCCGCTACAGGAGTAGCTGATTCCTGTGACTGTCGGATATAGGAAAATAACTAATTATTTTTATATAATAGCAATTTAAAACAAATCTTTTTATCGTCATTTCATACTTACACATATTTCCCACACTTTCTATCTGTTCTCATCTACTAACTTCCCTTCTTTGTTCACACGTGCCTCTTTCCATAGCACATGACGTGGGATGGAAGTGCATTTGATTTTAGACTCATAAATCTACACATAAACATATAAAGATAATTACGATGTTGTTTATTAGAACCTAACAATATTAATGTAAATTTAAAATACATACCGTTTTCTTTTCTAATGAAGTGTACCCCATCCTAGCTTTACAATAGGGGTATGTTGGTTTTGATGCACGTTCCTTATTTTCAGTACAGAGTTTCTATTTCATAACTAAAATATTGACAATCAAAATGATGAATACAGGTATCCTCATACAACATATTATCACCCAAAATGTACCTGAAACTTCTCATCCCCACATCATCCAATAAATGAATCCCATGCTTCTTGGGATATCAGGTGAGCGTAGACAATGGGTGGGTGCAGTTTTATTTTAACTTTGGAATCTTTCAGGTGACATCTTGTTAAAATAGTGTGAAAACCTAGATGAATCTTTCCTACAATCCTTAGTACATAATCCTTATGTGAATCATCTACTATAAATGTACTCTGCAAGAGATTGAGAAGAGTAAGACATTGTTTCATTATTTTATTTGCTAGTAAATTAAAGAAATAAATTCATAATGTTACCGTAATTTCTTCCTAGATCACAGCCTTCAGCCCAGACACAACATGGTGCCATGAATCTATGTCAATCGGCATGTGTTACCGAGTGAAAACTCCAATATAGATGCTAAACATAGCCTTGTTGGGATTCACATGTTGGCCTCATGCATTCCATCCGACTTCAAATTTGATTCCTTTTTTTCGCCTTAAAAATTTTGGCCAACACCGTCAAACTACGACGCACTTGTGTGTTCTGCGACGTCGGTCCTTCATTCCCGACCATTTCATCGATATCAAAATCATCTATATGTTCATCTGAAATGGTATCAACAGCATGTGCAGATGGTTGTTGGACCTCAACACTAGGAACAGCAGGAGTCGCAGCAGTAGGAGTCGTAGCAATAGCAGCAGGAGCAATAGGAGCAACAGGAGCAGCAGGAGCCGCAGTAGGAGCCGCAGCAGGAGGAGCAGCAGGAGCAACAGGAGCCGCAGTAGGAGCAACAGCAGGAGCAGCATGAGCTGCAGGAGCAGCAGTAGCAGCAGTAGCCGCAGTAGCAGTAGCTTGAGAGACTTGTTCAGCCTCAAGGTTAGGAGCACCAGAATGTGCAGAAGTCATTATCTACAAAATTGGTTGAACAGTTAATTCAGATTACATAAATTCAGTAATGATAAGATAATAACATGAGATAACAAGACCTATATTACAAAAAATATATAACCTGTTTATTGAACTCTCTTTTTTTCAAAGGTTGAAGGGATTTGACACCTCTATCGATTATCCAAATCCATTTATTGTGGTCTCCTCTAACATAAAAAACATCATCTGCATTGGGACCGCTCCGAAATGATTGTGACGTACCACTAAAAGGATCGTCCTCAACTGAATTTTCATCAGAACCTTCAGTAGTTTTGGACGATAACAGAATAATCGACCACTTTCGGTTTACGGGATCTGGAACATAAAAAACTTGTACCGCTTGTGATGCCATTATAAATTGTTCATCTTTGTACCCTTCTTTACTAAAATCAACTTTCACAAATCCCTATTCATCTATTTTAACACCACTGTTGTTATCAATCCATTTACATTGAAAAATTGGCAATTGGAATGTCGTATAATCCAACTCCCATATTAGTTTGATAATGCCAAAGTATGACATATTTGCATAAATTGGATTTCTGTCCTTACTACCAGAAACATGCATCGCTTCAGCCACTAGTGTAACTCCACTATTTTGCATGGTACTATCTTCATCATGTTCGTCTATATAGAATGTATAACCATTAATTACATAACCACTGTAAGATAATACATGCACACTTGGTCCAGTGGCTAGCCATCGAAGTCGTTCTGAAATTGATTTCGGATTTTCATCCAACTGCTTAAAAATATGGTCCTGAAACCATCCTATAAACTGGTGATTATGTGTATATGATAACCATTTTTCATCCCTTGATGGATTCAACTGCCTAAGAATTTCTTTGTGAGTTTCAATATATGGAGAAACCTCCCAGCTGTTATGAAAATCTGAAAGATGGGACTACTCCCGATCTGTAATACTGATTGTCACAACTTCTCTTCCAGAAATTCCCTCACCCTCAACATGTCCAGTGTGATGAGATTTCTGGAGACCAATGCTTTCCACATCAGATAGGTATTCATTAAAAAATTCAATGGCTTCCTCAACAATATATCGCTCCACTATACAACCCTCTGGCTGACTTCGATTTTTGACATACCCTTTCAAAATCTTGATATACCGTTCAACAGGATACATCCATCTATAGTGCACAGGACCACAAAGTCGAATCTCTATCACCAAGTGAATCATCAAATGAACCATTATATCAAAGAATGTTGGCGGGAAGAACATTTCTAGTTCACATAATATGATGACAATTTCTTTTTCCATATCTGTAAATTTCTCTGGGTCTAAAACTTTGCTACATATATCTTTGAAAAAGAAACAAAGTTTGGTTAACGTATGATGAACATTCTTGGGAAAAATGCAATGTAAATCTATAGGAATTAGATCTTGCATCAAAACATGGCAATCATGTGATTTCACATCTTTTAACTTCAAATCATTCATTGACACAATGTTCTTGATATTTGATGAGTACCCCTCTGGAACCTTTACATCATTGAAGAAGTTGCAAAACTAATATCTCTCCTCCCTAGAAAGAGTATAAGTAGCTGGAGGAAGAAACATTCGATTTTCACCCTTCACGGGAGGCAAATATTCTTGTATTCCCATGTCAACCATGTCCAACCTTGCCTTAATTCCATCTTTTGTTTTTACAGGGGCATTTAGCAACATTCCGATAACACTGTCACATACATTTTTTTTCACATGCATCATATCAAGAAAATGTCTGACGTACAAACAATTCCAGTATGGTAATTCAAAAAAAAAATTGATCTCTTTTTACAACTGATTTTCGTAAGGTTTTTCGAAAAAATTTTATCAAAAATAGTGTTCAGGTTTTTTACTTTCTCAAACAGCTGATCACATGTTAGTGGAGACGGTGTTGCACGTTGTTCTAAACTTACATTGAATGATGTCATTCAAGATCGGTACTTATGCTGATGAGGTAGAAATCTACAATGTCCTAGAAACACAGATTTCGATGAATCTTTCAACCTAATTGATTCTATATCTTCTTCGCACATGAGACACCCTTGAGTTCCTTTAATGCTATAGCCTGAAAAATTTCCATAACCAGGGAAATCATGTATTGTCCCATACAACATCACTCTCAACATGAAGTATTCACTTTTATAAGCATCATAAAACATTACACCTGAATCCCACAATAACTTTAAATCCTTGTTCAAAGGAGCCAAATAAACATCAATATCGTTACCTGGTTGTTTTGGTCCTAATATAAGCATATATAACATCATTAATTTACACTTCATGCATAACCAGTTTGGAAAGTTATAATTTACCAACATAACAGGCCATGTACTATGAGTGCTGGTTTGAAAACCAAAATGATTCACTACATCTGTAGATAACGCAAGACGAAGGATTCTCGGATCTTTTCCAAATTCAGGATACTCATGATAAATTTTCTTCCATTGAGGAGAGTCGGCCGGATGACATAACTTCCTATCTTTATTTCTTTTATCTACATGCCACGACAATTGTCTTGCAGTTTCTTCACTTCCATATAGACACCTAAACCTTGGAATGATTGGAAAGTACCATACAACTTTCGTAGGATTGGATTTATCTTTCTTGTATCGAGAAGCACCACACTTTGGGCATTCTGTAAGTGATTTTTTCTCCTTGAAAAACAACATACAGTCTTTCGGGCATGTATGTATTCTTTCAGAAATCATACCCATCAAGCGTAGAATTCTTCTTGTCTCATATATCCGGCTTGGGAGCTCATTATCTTCTGGGAGCATGTCATTAAAGAGAGCAAGTAGTTCCGTAAAATTGACATCACTCCATCTATTGCATGCTTTCAATTTATACAACTTCAGTATAGCTGACAATGTTGTATAGTTAGTGCAAGCAGCATACAATGGAATCTTTGCACAAATCTTTAACTTCTCAAACAATTTTGGGAAATCACGGAGTTCATCTTCAATTGTCTTTGACATTTCCTTAATATGATCTTCATCATCATTGACATCTGTAATCACATCCTCCATACGGTCTTCTTCATTATCCATATTTGTATTCATATCTGATGATCCATAAAACACAGTTTTATCCCAGCCAGTAGCTACATTCGCTTTTTCTCCGTGTTTATTCCAACATTTATAACTCTGATCTATTCCATGACATATCAAATGTTCTTCCAACTCCTCTTGAGTAAATAGTCTAGAATAACAACAACGTAAACACAGAAAAAGTATTTAAGAAGGATCATGTGCGTGATCCTTTGCAAACTTGATGAACTCTTTCACTCTGTTCTCGTACTCTATTGTTAAACAATTAGCATCCATCCAATCTTTATTCATCTCCATCCTATTTTAATCTCAAATA
This sequence comes from Viscum album, assembly GCA_963277665.1. Lineage (NCBI taxonomy): Eukaryota > Viridiplantae > Streptophyta > Magnoliopsida > Santalales > Viscaceae > Viscum > Viscum album. The sequence goes on along the minus strand of OY728137.1, from coordinate 1,402,882,190 downwards.
TTAGTATTTATGGTTCAATTAAACAAAACAAGACTTCCAAATAGAGTACAAGAGAACCAATTCATTATAAAAATAGAGATTAATAGAGCCTAACCATTAGTATTTATTCATCTTCATTAAATATAATTACTTTAGATTCATTATAGTTTCCTCAAATCACCCCAGACCAAACACAAGAATAATCAAGAATGATACATCTACCACTCCTAGGTCTCTTCCCTACATTCAATATCATAATGCCTAAATACTCACTGCTGGTGGAAGTGAAACCATTCCTGATGATCATGCCAAGAATAAATGGAAACCAAAAGGGGGAGTGAATCAAAATACCCCAAACAAGATGGAAAAACATGGTATTTGAGAATAGGTTAGTGTCTTTCATGTTGGCTAGACACCTATCCAATAGACTCCACAAGTGGTGATGGCCCCTACAGTTGTTGCACCAGGTGAAACTGTCACCTGATAAGATTAGATCAATGAGGCCCTTCCCAGCCATGAACTGAACAAACTCCATGATGGCCTTCCTCTGGAATGGTCTTCTACCTTTCCCTTCCTTTGGGTTGGAAATGACATTAAATTCACCCCCAACAAACAATGTATGGTGGTCAGGATCAAAGTTATTTTGTTCAAAAGGACAATCAATCCCCCTCAATTTTTTAAAATACCAATACCATAAACCATTTAAAAAACAAGACATTTTAATTTATTTTGGAAATCATTCCCAAAAAATATCAATAAACAAACACATGCCAAACAATTTGGAATTTTATTTAAAGAATCAAATTATCTTCATTTTAAACCATGATTTTCATTTATAATATCAAATCCACCAACGATAGAAGGAAACCTAATTTATTTCAATGAAAAAGGTTAATTCAAAACAAGATACCATCCATTCCATATATTATTTTCATTAATAGGGTTATTTTGTGCTTCAAAATGATCAAAACACGTCTAAACAACTTCAAATGGATAAAATATGAATTCATGAAACACATGAATCCCAAAAAAATGATATAGTATAGAAACACCCACTTGGAATCTGAATGAGTCTACTCAAATGAAGAACATCATACATCTCCAACTACATTGATGCTTTCTCATATACAATGACACCACTAGCTAGATAGTGGCCCTCGCCAAGAACATCATACATCTCCAAATAAGAGACTACAACCACTAACCATGAAGAACATCATAAGATGGAAATATACTAAGAACACATCCCTTTACCCAAATAAGAGACTACAACCACTAACCATGAAGAACCACTAAGATCATAATTTGAAACCTAAGGAAAGGTACACCCAAAACATACCAATGAATTCAATTGAAATACCTTCGAAGCCAAACCATTGAAATCCTCAAATGTTCCTAACATCAAACCCCATCATATCTCATAATAAAATTCTTTGATAACACTATTTCATGGACTATACCCATTTAGAACCCTCTATTGGTTAGTATATTATAGTGTAGTGACCCCCTAAAACCATCCTCCAACATGTCATGGGTTAGTGAATGCACCGAGGGTATTTATCACAACCATGTGCAATGTACTTCTAATAATAAATAATTGATATAGTTTAACATCAAGTTGTATAGATGATTTTTGGAATGATAAAAAGTGAAAGTTAGTATGGTAAATATGTGTGATAAGACATTTTTGGTCTAACTAAAAGGGGATATAGCCTAATGAGTGTATTTTGGATTCACAAAAAAATATGACCCTATGTGGTATAGGGTTTTTTCAACTAGTAGGAGTATGGACAACTTAGTGAATATGGTCCTCTATGTGTGGGAATGTTTTCATTTAGAGTATGGCCTAATATGTATGGTTCCTATAGAATAAGGCCCATTTGAATTGGATATTTGGGCTCATGGGTAATTTTTTGATGCCTCTACTGGGGAAATCACTCAGGCTTGAATCTGTTTCCTTGGGCTAGCCACAATCCTCATAACCTACCTTACCTATTTACAAAGGTGGAAAGAGTCCACCTCCATGGTTGATAATATTTTCCCCTTGATTGGAATGGGAATATGGGATGTTAGATATTCCTTCTATAGTTTCCTTCTTGGAGTATGATTCCTATTATGGGTCTTTGTTCCAGATATAAGACATGTTTCTGAATCTAGTTTTTGGTTCTACTCTCTAGTGGACACAAGTTAATTATAATTATTATTCTATTTACAAGGAATATACTTTTAGTTGAATATAATAATGGTGATGAGTGTATTGATAAACTATAAAATTCATCTAAAATTGAAGTTATTAATTTTTCATTAGATCATGACATGAGGTGTATTATCTGTAATACATGAGTCATACCATGATTGATAATTGGTAACTTATTCTTATTGCAGAAGGAATTTAAGTCTTATGACCTCTATAATCTTATGCTCATTACACAAGGTGGATCACATTTTTCATGTGAGGAATCTACACCAATTTGGTTCATAAAACATATTCATAGCACATAAGGATTTCTATATTCATCAACTAATGAATTGTGTTCTTATCACACCAGGTAATAACATAAGATCATCTACTAAGGGAAGTGTTTAGAGATCGTATGCTCATCACATAGGGGATTCTTTGGAACATTGCCTAAGTAATCTCATGCTCCTCATGTGAGGTATAATCCTAGGATCATTACCTAGGAGATGAATAAGAGATCTTATGATCATCACTTAGGGGATTATTAGGTAGATCCCCTAATGAATCTATTTATAATCTCATGAGGTATAATCAAGGGAACATTATTTGGGAGATAAAGAAGATCTCATATTCCCATAACATAGGGACTTCATATTCCCGTCACCTAAGGCAACCTAGGATTATCACCTAGAGTTGGATGTTTCCTAAATTAAGAGTGGCCATAGGTTTATATCTCGGTAAAGGAACTCATATATTTTAATTTTAGAAGAGGGAACCACCTGATACACTCATCGCGTAGGGGGTGAGCATAGTTTTATAGCCACCATTTCATTTTTATCCATGAAGTTATTCAATTCCCACCAAACCTTTTTCAATTTCATTGTTAATAACTATATTCTATGTCACTGGGAAACTAAAAGGAAAACCCATATCAACTAAAGATGTCATCTCCCACAATAACCTACTCATTACATCTTTTTAACCATGGAAAGGTTGATGCTTCCCCACTGCACGATTTACCACCTCAACCATATTACATTTTCCCCCAATGGAATCTATCACAACCAAGCTAACAAAAAACTTCTCAAACAACCCCACCAAAAAAAATGATGATTTTCAACAATAAAAGTAAACAAGCACCATGTTCTTGATAAATATAATGAAAATTAGTAAACACATGTGAATCATCCCATTTACATCATTTTCCATCAAGTATGGTTCATTTTCTTCAATCGTTCAATCCATAATACTCACCCATAGAATAAAAAAGCATGTCAAAAAATGATATACAAATGGGAGAGGAGAAAAATATTGAAAAAAGATTTGGAAAACATGCCTCAAAGGAGGTCCGGAAAATCGAAGCTTGAAAGCGTTGCGGGCGGCGGAGGTCCGGAAAACTGAAGCTCGAGGGCGGTGGAGGTCCGGCAATGTGAACTCAGTGGGCGGCGAAGGTCCGGCAACGAGAAGCGAGGGCAGAAGAGGTCCGGCAACATGATCTCAGCGGATGGAAGAGGGGAGTCACAGGGTTCCAGTACTGCGAGAGCTTTAGGTCACGATAAAATGAGGGCATTGTGCGACCGACTTTATAAAAAAATGCACTAAGGTTTTATCAGCGCTAAAAAGCACTAATAAATTCTTACTCTATCAGCGCTAAAATTTTAGCGCTGATACAGGGAGTATTTATCAGTTCTTTTCTAGCACTGATAAAGGGTCTTTTTGTCAGCGCTATTTTAGCGCTGATAAAGGAGTTCTTTATCAGTGTTTTTCTAGCGCTGATATAGGGACTCTTTATCAGCACTAGAAAAGCGCTGATAAAGACTCCTTGTATCAGAGCTACAATTGTAGCACTGATAAAGAACTCATTTATCAGCGCTAAAATTTTAGCATTGATACAGTGTAACCTTTATCAGCGGTTTTTCTTAGTGCTGATATAAGGGGGCGCTTCCCTTTCCCGCTTTTGTAGTAGTGATACCTCCATGGTTCTGAAAAAGTGATGAATTATGGGAATGTGATAGGATTACATGATGTCATTGAGATATGTGATAGGTGGTCTGGTTGTAAGCACACAAGTTCTCCATGGAATCAAACTGGAAAGTCCCTCGTAGTGCAGGAATCCTACTAGTTTAGACCACTGGAGTGAATATTTGTGTGTCTTTCATGGTCATCAGGACTATGGAAGAATAATTTGAGTGTGGTAATGATAATGGTTCCAAAAGTAATATTGGGTCATGAACACTCGGTATAGGGTCGTGAGGTGGTGGTGGGTTTGGTTGAAAACCCAATCGAGTTGTGGTGTTCTAGTGTGGATGAGGAATTGGCAAGCAGGCAAGCTCAAGTCCTTCAGTAGATTGAGGTGTCCTCTTGGTGAGAGGTAACAGTGATGGTGTATAGTTTGTAGTTGTAACATACCAAGTAAGTAAAGAATAATATATTTTCATATCTATATCTATTTATGAATTATATAGTGTTTTAGATGCTTAAAATGAGAATAAATCCAATCTTAAGCATAAAATACTCTAATATTTTCAAAAGATTGTTTTACTGCCTTTTGATGAAAAACCATTTTTAAATCTAAATTTTGAAAATTTTATAATCTCTATATTTTAAAATAAACATATTATTTATAATTGGTACATTTAAATTTACTTTGGATAAATTTTTTGTATTTTTCTGACAATGTTCATTTTTTAATGAATAGTGAAAAATACTGCATTTTACTTCAAAACTGCTTTTCATCTAATTTAATTATATGGTTAGATTATCTTTTTAATTTATTTTTAAGTGTAATTTAATATTTTTTTACCATTTAATCCAATGTTTGTCATTATAATTAATTTCACTTTGAAATTGGACATAAACAACTGTCAATCTTTTGATAGATATTGTTTCTTAAAAACACGCTATTTGTTTTGACAATGGGAATTATTTTTAAATTAATTACTGAAATTTCTGTGTTTATAATTTGGTAAAATGGATTCCATATTTTCAATCATAAGGTCCAAATTATTTAATTAATACTCTTTTGTTTTTGGATATTATGAATAGTAAAGACAGCAATTATCTTTAATTATTGTTGAGCCCTCTTGAAGATTGTTGAATTCTTCCTATGATTGCTGTTTTAATAATCACAAATCATAAATTACTTAATCCGGTTGGATTTCTCATATAAATAGTCACAATCTCTTAGTGAATCTGTGTATATTGGTTGGATCATGTTTTTATCTCTTTGTTATTGATTTACAAGTATTCTGGAAGTCCTCTGGATCAAAGGACAGCGGTCGCACCGATCCATATCAAAAGACAACGGTCGCACCGATCCATATCAAAGGACAACGGTCGTACCGATCCATATCAAAGGAAAACAGTTGCACCGATCCATATCAAAGGACAACGGTCGCACCGATCCATATCAAAGGACAACGGTTTCACCGATCCATATCAACGGACAACGGTCTCACTGATGCAGATCAAATGAGTCACCGAAGATGTCTCACCGATGCTGATCAAATGAGTCACCAATCATGACACACCGATGCTGATCAAATGAGTCACCGATCATGACACACCGATGTTGATCAAATGAGTCACCAATCATGACACACCGATGCTGATCAAATGAGTCACCAAATATGTCTCACCGATTCTGATCAAATGAGTCACCGATCATGACACACCGATGCTGATCAAATGAGTCACTGGTCATGACACACCGATGCTGATCAAATGAGTCACCGATCATGACACACCGATGCTGATCAAATGAGTCACCAAAGATGTCTCACTGATGCTGATCAAATGAGTCAGCGATCATGACACACTGATGCTGATCAAATGAGTCACCGAAGATGACACATCGATGCTGGTCAAATGAGTCACCGAAGATGTCTCATCGATGCTGATGCTGATGACCTATTGATCGCTTGACACACCGATAGTCATAAACAGTTGTTTGAATTTCTTTATCTTTATTTAATCTAGCCAACGGTCATGTTAGGAATATTTTAATGCTCTGTCATTTATTTAATGAAGGTTGTTGGATGTCAGGGAACTGTACCTCGTACCAGCAAAAGAAATCATTTCTTTTACTGGAGCTCGTGCCATAAATACAAGACGCCCTTACTGGTGCACATATACGGGAGTATCAATGACAAGACAAAAGAGTGAAAAAGAGTGGTGGAAGAGATAGTAGTAGAAAAACACAGAACCTCATACACACTCAATCTTACTCAAGAAAAGTTTTGTACTTCCACGAGGACATTGAAGAACTTCATTGACTACATTTCTCACTATCTCTGAGACTGGATGCCAAGAAGACGACACTCTGTTTTTCAGACAAAAAACCATACGAGGACTCAGAATCATCTCTGATCAAACTCAAGGAGTCCAAAGCTTCATTGCAATCACTAGAGCCATTTCTAAACTCTACATCTCTGCTCTGTGATTCATTATTTCACATTTTGAGCAGTGTGTGTTATCTAATGCATTTAACACACACATTGTCTCCTATACTTTAACTGTAGGATCTATAAATCCTCACTCAAACTCTCACATATTCTATTTCCCACTAAGATAGTGGTAGAGGTCGTGTGTGACCTGGATAGCTGGTTACTGTTGTTCTATTTCCCACGAATAACAGTGGTAGAGTTCTTGGACCTGGACAGTTGTAAACTGTTGTGAACCCTGATCCAGGGTGTGGATCAAATTTATACAAATTGTTGAGAGGACTAGGTCTCGGATTGAGACTGAACCTCTTGGTTATATCTGCTGTGCTATATCTTTCAAAGTTATTCTTTTATTCCTCTGCTAATTTCTTTAAAACCAAAATTGTTTTAAAGTCAATTTGATAATTAAATTCGCAAGTGTTTATATTAGTTGTAAATCAGTAAGTTGGTTTAAAAAGTTAATCAACCTTTCTATTTTGATTAACTGGGAAATAATCAATCCCTTGAGAGCCCAACCGAACCCTTACTTTGATATAAATTCACTACAGTTTAATTCAGTATTTTATTTGGGGGTTTTTAAGACAAACTTTTTAAAACAGAAATTTTAATTGGAACTCAATTAACCCCCCTCTTGAGTATCCACTCCGACCAACAATTGGTATCAGAGGTTAGATTTAAATATTTTCTAAAAGTACTCTATTTTCCAACTGTGATTTTAGTTGTATTTTAAAGTTCTTAAAATTTCTGTTATTTCTAAAAAATTTATCTCTTTAAAATCTTTTCTTTAAGTAAGCTATCATGGATAATAGACTTGAAGGTTTTTCTACCAATATACCACCATTTTTCAATGGCACTAACTATGCTCAGTGGAAAATAAAGATGAAAATTCATTTAGAAAGCATGGGTTTTGATATTTGGACTGCTATAGAATCAGAATATAAAATTCCTACTACTGTTAGAACTACTTGGAATGAAGCTACTAAGGCTGCCTACAATAATAATTGCAAAGCTATGAATGCCTTGTACTGTGCTTTAGGAGATGAGGAATTTAATAGAATATCTTCTTGTAAAACTGCTTATGAAATTTGGGATACCTTAGCTGTTTCTCATGAAGGAACAACTAATGTTAAGGAAATGAGATTGAACACTTATACTATTAAGTATGATAATTTTCAGATGAAGTCTGATGAACCCATTTCTGACATGTATCTTAGGTTTAATGAAATTTTCAACACAATGACTTCTCTGGGAAAGGATGTTCCATCAAAGGAAAAATTTATGATAATTCTGAGATGTCTACCTGAAAGATGGAGGGGAACTTCTATCTCAATTAGAGAATCATGTGATATTGGTGAACTACAATTCAAGGAACTAATTGGCAAGTTGATGATGTATGAAGAGGAACTCAAGGTTAACAAAGAAGAAGAAGATGAACCTAGAAGGAAGTCTGTTGCCTTCAAAACTACAACCTCGAATAATAAGGATAAGGAAAAGCTTCAAGCTATCAATGAAAGTTCAAGCTGTGAAGACAGTGAGAGTGATTCTGATAGTGATGCTGAGATGGCTCACATTTCTAGAATATTTAAAAAGTTTTATAGGAAGAAGAAGTTTTTCAGAAAGTAAAACTACAAAGGTAAGTATGACAACAAAGGACATTGGAAAAAGAATTCGAAGAAATCTGACAAATCAGATGAATTTGTCTGCTATGAGTGCAAAAGAAAGGGACACATAAAAGCATATTGTCCAAAGTTGAAATACAAGAAGAGGTATGATTACAAGGACAGTAAGTACAAAAAGGATATGAAGGATACTTGGAGTGCTTCTGAGGATAGCTCCACTGAATCTGAAGTTTCTGAAACTGAGCACAAAAATAAGGCAGACTGTGTTTTATGACAAACACTTCTGAGGTAACATCTGAAACTCCTGCTTTAAATTCATATTATTCTGAAGGTGATTCTGACTCAGAAAACATGTCAAAATCTGAACTATTTGAATATTGTGATATGTTAGAAGAAACCTGTAATGAGCTAAAAGAAAAATACAAAGGTTTAAAGAAACAATATGCTTTAACTGTTAAACATATATCTGATCTTGATATTGAAGTAGAAAAGAATGCTCAGTTGTTTAAAGAGAATACTGAACTAAAATTATCCAATGAGCAACTCAAGAAAGACTTAGAGAAATTTACAAATGGTAAAGACACTCTTACTCGGATTCTAGGTAATAAAATAGCAACTAGATACACTACTGGTATAGGATATCAACCTGGACAAAGGAAGATTACCAAAACTAAATTAATTCCTAAATCTGGACAGAATGTAGCTAGTTCCGAAACTTCATATGCTTCAACTAGATATATTCATATTTATGGATCTAATAAGGTTTATCTCTCAAAGTCTGTTAATTCTACAACTTTCATGAGACCCATAAGACAAATTTGGGTATCAAAAGCTCTGATTGGTAACCTGTCTGGACCCAAGAAGATCTGGGTACCAAAATCATTTCCTATCTAAATCTATTTTGTAGGGAACCTGTTTAAAGAGATCCTGTAGAAAGCCTTGGTATTTGGACAGTGGATATTCAAGAAATATGTCTGGAGACTTCTCATGCTTTAAAATCTTAGTCAGAGTTGATGGATGTTTTGTCACCTTTGGTGATAATTCTAAAGGGAAAATCATCAGCTTATGCCAGATTGGTAACACTGACTTAGTACTAATTTCTAAAGTTTTATTTGTTGATGGACTTAAATACAATTTGTTAAGTATTTCTTAGTTATGTGATGATGGTTTTTATGTTAAATTTGAAAATGATTCTTACAATGTTTTTAATTTTAAAAATGCTTTAGTGTTTTCTTCTTTAAGAAATGAAAATGTTTATGCTGTCGATTTAAATTCTTTAGCTAAGCAAAATATTACTTGTTTAAATGCTTTTCATAAAGAGTCTTGGCTTTGGAACAGAAGATTAGGACACTAAAATGTGCATTCACTTAGAAAACTTGCTAGGAAGAACTTAGTTAGAGACCTACCCAAACTTGAATTTCTAGCAGACAAAGTTTGTAATCCCTGTCAAAAGGGAAAGCAACATAAAGTTTCTTTTAAATCAAAGAAAGAAGTTTCAACTTCTCAACCTCTCGAGTTGGTTCACATGGATTTTTTTGTACCTTCTATAGTTTCTAGTTTAAATGGAAATCATTATGTCTATGTTCTTATAGATGACTTTTCTAGATATACTTGGGTATATTTTCTAGCTCACAAAAGTGAAGCATGTTCTTTCTTTGTAAAATACTCCAAGTCTGTAGAAAACCTTAGTGGACTTAAGATTAAAACTCTGAGAAGTGATCATGGCCGTGAGTTTGAAAATCATGAGTTTGAATCTTACTGCTCACACAGTGGCTATAGTCACAATTTATCTGCCCCTAGGACACCTCAACAGAATGGTGTAGTGGAAAGGAGGAATAGAACCCTGCAAGAAATTGCTAGAACTATGCTTAATGAGTATGACCTACCTGTTTATTTTTGGGCTAAAGCTGTAAATACAGCTTGTTATGTTATCAATGGAGTATTGATCAGACCTGTTCTTAAGAGGACCCCTTATGAGTTATGGAACCATAGGAAACCTAAGGTTAACTACTTCAAAGTTTTTGGCTTCAAAGTCTTTATTCTTAATACCAAAGACAATCTCGACAAATTTGCATCCAAGAGTGATGAAGGAATTTTTCTAGGTTACTCAACTTCCAGTAAAGCCTATAGAGTTTTCAATAAAAGAACCAAATGTGTGGAAAAATCTGTTCACATCAAATTTGATGAAACTGATCCACATGAACCTAAGACCTCTCTTGAAAATCTTGAAGATGATCTCTCTGGTTTGAACTTTAATGATAAAAATAGTGGACCTGTAGTTAAAACATCCAGTTCTGGAAATTTTCCAGACCCTGCTTCTGTTGAACCTCAACCTGTAGATAAACCTGAAATCTTGAGCCCTACCTTTTCTAGATCAACTAGAATTCTGAAGAATCATCCTTTAGATGCTGTTGTAGGAAATCTTGATAGAGGGACACATACTAGAGCTTCTCTTAGAAATCAGGTTGAACATCAAGACTTCTTGTCACAGCTAGAACCTAAAAATATCAATGATGCTATCAATGATGAATTTTGGGTAATGGCTATGCAAGAGGAACTAAATCAATTTGAAAGAAACAAAGTCTGGAAATTAGTAGAAAGACCTAAGGACACTATAACCATAGGCACAAAATGGGTGTTTAGAAACAAAGTTGATGAATCCGGAAACATCATTAGAAACAAAGCTAGGCTAGTTGCACAAGGTTACAATCAAGAAGAAGGAATTGACTATGAGGAAACCTTTGCACCTATAGCTAGATTAGAGGCTATTAGGATCTTACTTGCCTATGTATCATATCTGAATTTCAAATTATATCAAATGGATGTGAAAAGTGCTTTTTTAAACGGTTTTATTATTGAAGATGTTTTTGTAGAACAACCACCTGGTTTCACAAATCCTCATTTTCAAAATCATGTCTTTAAACTTTCTAAAGATTTATATGGTTTAAAACAATCTCCAAGATCTTGGTATGAAAGACTTTCAAACTTTTTTATTTCAAAAGGATTTACAAAAGGAATAGCTAATCCCACTCTTTTTATAAAAAGGATTTCAAAAGATGTGTTAATAGTACAAATCTATGTTGATGATATTATTTTTGGATCTTCTAAAAATTCTTTATGTACTGAATTTTCAAAGGTTAGGAAAAATGAGTTTGAAATGAGATTAATGGGAGAGCTTAAGTATTTTCTTGGATTTCAAATCTTTCAAACTAAAGATGGTATTATTCTAAATCAAAGTAAATATAATAAGGATTTATTAAAATGTTTTGGTTTAGATAGTATTAAGGAAAGTGATATACCTATGAGTACTACCTGTAAATTGGATGTTGATGAAACTGGGAAACCAGTTGATCAAACCTATTACAGAGGTATGATTGGGAGTTTACTTTATCTTACTGCTAGTCGACCGGATATTATGTTTAGTGTGTGTATGTGTGCTAGATTTCAAGCTAATCCTAAAGAATCACACTTACTGGCTGTTAAAAGGATTTTTAAATATCTTAAGTATACTGTGAATTTAAGTTTGTTTTATCCAAAAGGACAATCATTTGACCTAACTAGTTATTCAGATGTTGACTTTGCTGGATGCAAGTTAGATAGGAAAAGCACATCTGGAACATGTCATTTGCTTGTAAAGTCCCTAGTATCATGGTGTAGTAAGAAACAGAACTCAGTTGCATTGTCTACTGTTGAAGCAGAATATATTGCTGCTGGTAGTTGCTGTGCACAGATTCTGTGGATGAAACGCACTTTATTGAACTATGGATTTGATTTTAAACAGGTTTCAATTAATTGTGACAATACTAGTGTGATCAACATATCTAAGAACCCTATATCTCACTCTAGGACTAAACACATTGATATCAGACATCACTTTCTAAGAGATCATTATCAGAAAGGTGATATTTCTCTAGAATTTATTAGTTCTGAATATCAATTAGCTGATATTTTTACAAAGCCTTTATGTTCTGAAAGAATGAATTTTATTAAACAAGAATTGTGTATGATAGATCTGTGAAACTGATCTGTGAAACTGATCTGTGAAACCGATCTGTGAAACCGATCTGTGAATCTGATCTGTGAAACTAATCTACGAAACTGATCTGTGAAACCGATCTTTCTTTATATTACTTTTTATTTTGTTGTGATTAATTAACTACTTTTATCTTTATTATGGGAACCCTAAATGATGAAATAAATGATATGCGACTATTTCTATTTCCCAAACCGTCGACCTTTCATTTCTTTCCCGCCAAACCTTATTTCCTCTCTTCTCCTCCACTTCGAACCTTCGAACTCCTGCTTTCCCCAGAATCGTCAAATGGCTAAGTAGAAGAGACCGAGCAAAGGATCAGAAAGTCATGTACCTTCAAAGCGTGCTCGAGGCGAGTCGAGTAGTACCACTCAAAGATCAGTAAATCCAAACCTGGAAACTCGGATTGCTGCTGTAGAAAAGGAAGTGAGCTCCGCCTGGCTTTTGACAAGTAAGTTGATATTGTTACAAGTTTTAGATTCGCAAGGATGGAAAGCCTGGTTCTCAGATAACACTCATGTATACTACCCAAAGCTAGTGAACGAGTTTTATATAAATCTGCAAGTTACTTTAGATGGTGTCGAGGCCGCCAGAATGTCTTCTGTAGTGAAAGGAAAGAAAATATCTTTTTCGTCTAAACAATGGGCTGAATGTTTGAATGTACCCCATGAGGGTCGGTATGAGGATTATGCTGGAAACATTCCTCCAACCACTGAATACTTCTCTTATGAGTTAGCTTTAGAGCTTTTGACTGGAAACAGAGAGTCAAGGAGAATCGTAGCATCAGATCTGGATGGTGAATGTAGACTTCTCTTTAAGTTTATTCAGCACCAAAGTTACCCCAGGAAAGGAGATTTTGCTGTTGTAAGATACCAGGATGTTTTTTTATTGTTTTTACTAAAGACCCATGAGAAGATCAATTTGTGTAGATATCTAATGGTGCACATAGATGGAATGGTGAAACCTTCTAAGAAATCCACTACCCTGTTCTATTCCAAAATGATCTCTACTATGTTAAAGAATCCGGAATGTGTTGATGAAGCTGATGAGATAGCTGAATCTGATAGTGCTTTTTGTATTAATAAAGAAATTTGTAAATGGATGAAAATAAACTGGAACCCATGGAAGAAATGATGGGTTGCTGATGAGGAAAAGTTGTATGAATCTTTCAATCCCTCTGATCATGGAAAGAGGCCGAAGGGTTTGAGAGACCCTGGTTTGAAATCAGATGAGGAGCCAATTTATTCTGATGATGAAGAAGAAGTAGATGTTGAAAGGAATAAAGACACTGAAGAGTCTGGTAAACAAGGGATGGAAGAAGCTGAAACAGAAGAAGGAAGTATGTCACCTCCTGATTATAGGAGTGATCCTGATACTGTGAGCCCTAAAAGAAGAATAGAATTTGGATCTGCCAGTCCACCTTTACCCTTACCTGAATCAGAACCAGTTCTTGGTGATGAAGAAGCTAGTGACACTGAAGTATCTGACAGTGACGTTTCTGTGAAGAATGGAAATGAGAATGGAGATGATGATGATAATGATGATGATGGTGAAAACAGACCAGTGGATGGTCTTGCTGTACCTCCAACAGAAACACATCAAACTGTACCAGAAACCGATGCCAATGGCAAGAGAGAATCTCTTGAAATCAGTGGAAAAGCAAGTTATGATAAACCGAAATATACTCTGTGTGCTGCTGTCTGGGATGATTACCCTGGTTTTTCTGTTTTGGGTTTAGAGTATTCTGAAGAAGAAGAAGAATCAGAATCTACTGCGGTTATGATGGAAAGCCAACCAGTTGAGGCAAGGTCTGCTCATGTTGGTGATGCTGCAGGTGCTCATCTACCTAGTTCTATTGTCTCTCAGTCTGATTTTGATAAGTTCAAAAGGGATTTTCTTACTGCTGTGAGAGACATAGTCAGAGAAGAAATTTCAAATGCTATTAAACCAGACCTGGCCAATACTGGTGAGTTTATTGGCAGGCACATAGCCTCTCTAAATCAGATTCTGAAGGATCTATAATCTGGGCTAGTTTCTTTATCCAACGAATTTAGATCCACCATCTCTGGTATGATGGAAGTGTTGAGAAATCTGATTGAACATCTTAAGAAGTCTGATCTGAGAAAGATGAAAGTTGATATAACTCAGATAGTTTCTCAAGCTAGTATAACCAAAGTAACCAAGATCACTACTCGTGAGCTAGAGGCTCTAAGGCAGATTGTGCATGATGAATTGGTCGCCATTAGGCAAGTTCTTGATTTGGACTCATTGAGGAAGATGAAGGAGCACAGTGATCACATTCATAAGATGGTAACAGCATATTCAGTAGATTCCACTAAAGCTCAGAGAGAGATCAAGGAAAAGGATGATCACTACTTTTCAAAAATCTATACCAGGCATGAGATGACCGCGAATTTCAAAGTGTTAGCTGACAATTTGAGACTACCTCCAGTCACTCAATCTTTCAAGACTCAAGTTCGACAGTTGCAAGATTTTACTCCAACCTTGGAACGGCTCATGGAGAATAAGGATGATTTTGAGAAGGCTATGCAGTATGGTGCAGAAGTTATTCAGAATTTCATAAATCTTTTAAAGCCTTATCTGAATGCACAAGCCACCGCCATTGTGCTTCCTACTGCTGACCCTCTCGGTGCCTCTGATGTTGCTCCAAATCAGATCTCTGTTGCTCAAGCTCTCTCTCAACTCTGACCAGTTCCTCAGCAATCTTCTCAACCAGCTCCTACAGATCCACAGAAAATCCCAGTGGCATCCTCTCCTCCAACCTCCAGAGTCATCTTACCACCGTTTCAAATTCGTCCAGTTCAACCTGCCTTCAAGCCTTCCAACTTACCAACCATTGATCCTTGTGACAAGGGAAAAGCCCCGTTACATCCCCAGAAATAGTTTTGCGTTGTTTTTGATAGGGTGAACCCTGTTTTGATTGTACTGTGATGTCTTATAAACTTTATTCTCTTTTCTTTTTATTCTCACTACTGCCTTCTTTTAATCTCTTCTTTATCTGCTTTCCCTCCTTTTTGATTATCCCAAAGGGGGAGAAATCTGTATATCTATGGATCTATGGGAGATATGGGGGAAATGAGAGAAATCTGTATATCTATGGATATATGGGGGATATGGGGGAGATGAATCTCTAAAGGGGAGATTTATATCTTTTTATGGAAATGCTTGCATAAGTATTTAAAGGCCTAAATTTAGGGGGAGATTTATATCTCATTATGTTTTTATTCTCATTATGCCTTATTATTGATGATATATTATATTTATTTATGGATAAGCTTTTTGATTGGCTAAGATTTTTGATTATCAAAAATGGGTATATTGTTAAGCCCTCTGGAAGATTGTTGAATTCTTCCTATGATTTCTGTTTTAATAATCACAAATCATCAATTACTTAATCCGGTTGGATTTCTCATATACATAATCACAATCTCTTAGTGAATCTGTGTATATTTGTTGGATCATGTTTTTATCTCTTTGTTATTGATTTACAAGTATTCTGGAAGTCCTCTGGATCAAAGGGCAACGGTCACACCGATCCATATCAAAGGACAACGGTCGCACCGATCCATATCAAAGGACAACGGTCGCACTGATCCATATCAAAGGACAACGGTCGCAACGATCCATATCAAAGGACAACGGTCGCACCAATCCATATCAAAGGACAACGGTCGCACCGATCCATATCAACGGACAACGGTCTCACCGATGCAGATCAAATGAGTCATCGAAGATGTCTCACCGATGCTGATCAAATGAGTCACCGATCATGACACACCGATGCTGATCAAATGAGTCACTGATCATGACACACCGATGCTGATCAAATGATTCACCGAAGATGTCTCACTGATGCTGATCAAATGAGTCACCGATCATGACAGACCGATGTTGATCAAATGAGTCACCGATCATGACACGCCGATGCTGATCAAATGAGTCACCGATCATGACACACCGATGCTGATCAAATGAGTCACCGAAGATGTCTCACCGATGCTGATCAAATGAGTCACCGATCATGACACACCGATGCTGATCAAATGAGTCACCAAAGATGACACACCGATGCTGGTCAAATGAGTCACCGAAGATGTATCATTGATGCTGATGCTGATGACCTACCGATCACTTGACACATCAATAGTCATAAACAGCTGTTTGAATTTCTTTATCTTTATTTAATCTATCCAACGGTCATTTTAGGAATATTTTAATGCTCTGTCATTTATTTAATGAAGGTTATTGGATGTCAGGGAATCGTACCTTGTACCTACAAAAATAAATCATTTCTTTTACTGGAGCTCGTGCCATAAATACAAGACGCCCTTGCTGGTGTACATATACGGGAGTATCAATGACAAGACAGAAGAGCGCAAAAGAGTGGTGGATGAGATAGTCGTAGAAAAACACAGAACCTCATACACACTCAAGATTACTCAAGAAAATTTTTGTACTTCCACGAGGACATTGAAGAACTTCATTCAATACATTTCTCACTATCTCTGAGTCTAGATGCCAAGCAGACGACACTCTATTTTTCAGACAAAAAACCAGACGAGGAATCAGAATCATCTCTGATCAAACTCAAGGAGTCCAAAGCTTCATTGCAATCACTAGAGCCATTTCTAAACTCTACATCTCTGCTCTGTGATTCATTATTTCACATTTCAAGCAGTGTGTGTTATCTACTGCATTTAACACACACTGTCTCCTATACTTTAACTGGAGGATCTGTAAATCCTCACTCAAACTCTCACATCTTCTATTTCCCACTGAGATAGTGGTAGAGGTCGTGTGTGACCTGGACAGCTGGTTGTTGTTGTTCTGTTTCCCACGAATAACAGTGGTAGAGTTCTTGGACCTGGACAGTTGTAAACTGTTGTGAACCCCGATCCAGGGTGTGGATCAAATTTATACAAATTGTTGAGAGGACTAGGTCTCGGCTTGAGACTGAACCTCTTGGTTATATCTTCTATGCTATATCTTTCAAAGTTATTCTTTTATTCCGCTTCTAATTTCTTTAAAACCAAAACTATTTTAAAGTCACTTTGATAATTAAATTCGCAAGTGTTTATATTAGTTGTAAATCAGTAAGTTGGTTTCAAAAGTTAATCAACCTTTCTGTTTTGATTAACTGGGAAATAATCAATCCCTTGAGAGCCCAACTGAACCATTACTTTGATATAAATTCACTACAGTTTAATTCAGTATTTTATTTGGGGGTTTTTAAGAAAAACTTTTTAAAATAGAAATTTTAATTGGAACTCAATTCACCCCCCTCTTGAGTATCCACTCCGACCAATAATTATCATGATTAATTAGTAATCAGGTGGTTAAGAGTAATAAAATAATATCATAATAATATAAAATGACCCCAATATGTGTCCAAATACATTTTTTTGTGTCATGGTCGACCATGGGATTCCTTGTTCCATCTTAGGGACCCCACGGAATCACTTTTGTGTGATAGTGACCTTTTATCATATTATTTATAAATAAATGAAAATATAACCAAACTATGTAACACCTAAGTAAAAAAAATTAATTTTGTTTACATAAATGATCTCTTAGACTATAAATAGTCATTAGAAAGATAAAAATATTTTCTACATCATGATAAATTTTGTATAATTTTTAGACATCAAATAAATAAAATTATTTATGACACAATGATGACGCAGTGTTTACCTCATTAATGAATGATTTAAATAAAATGAAAAGATAAGGTAAAATCGAAGACTTACACTTGTCTAAAACCTATTTTATGGGTTAATTTCGAACACTTATAACCTTATCCTTGAAATATATCATTGGGGGATCTTTAAAATCTGAAAACCATTTTATAATAAAGTAACATTTCAAGACTTTCCAAAAGTGACCCTCCTCCCTCTTATAAAAGGCCCCCACCTCTACCCCCTTACCCACACCTCTCAAGCCCTTGTATCATCCAAAATATGCTCATATTAAATCTCCACATCCCTATCTTACTCATAGAAACCTCACTTTGTGCATAAGTCTTCCCAAGGAAGCCTTTGGCTCAAATCAAAAAGAGTTACCCGATTTAGAGATAATGTATTCTCTCGAGTTTCTTCCTTTTATTTTCCTTCTTCACTCACCACTATCTTATTATTATTTGATCCCATAATAAAACCAGTATCCTCAATATAATATTATGTTGTTATGAAAAGGATTCTACCTACACTTACACACACCTCCGTCTAATGGTTAAAGAACAAACTGTTTCTGTGGGTGGCGAATTACTGCCTCACAAAATGATGATTATTCAATCTTCTTTTAACACCTTTCATGGTGGCCATTAAGATGTCATTGTATTTATATATGATATATATTATTTTTATGTTTTCTTTATGCTTGTGTATTTTTTTTATATAGAAAACCTTTATGGTTTCCATTATGTGTAAACACGATAATTTCATTTGAGGAAGTGCAGACTACCGCCCCCTCAAAATGATATGACTCGTTTATACCATATGTGGTATGTATAAAGGATAGGTTTAATTATATTATATATGATACAATACTGTAATTATAATACTACTATGTGTCATTATTTTTTAATTCCATTAAATATGAAATAGAAATGGAAGTATCATTTATGCGTACGTATGGCTTACCATCTCCATGAATGTTGCATTTCATTTCTTACCTCTAAATGTTATGTACTATTATAAATACATGTATATGCTGGATATATATAATATATAAGATATCCAAATCATGAATATCATTCTGGATATAATGAAACTTTGACCACATGAACAACATGTAATTATAAGAAGTCCATTTTTGACTTAAGTACCAAATATCGACAAAACAAACATTATTAACTTAAATGATTACATAATATTTATAACATGGAAATAATTGATATAAAAGGAATAATAAAATTGAAAAAGGTTCTTAAGAAAGTATAAATTAACTTTAGTTTATTATTCAGAAGATTAAATAATGGCCGAGTCAAGTCAAAGACGAGGTAAGGGACTTTGTCTCAATCTCCTTTCATTGAGGCATATTTTGTTTTAATAAAAAAATTTCTTTTATATGATGTATAAACACCTTTGACTTTTCATTTCATTCAAAGGGAATCTTTTTCTACAAATCTTTTTACTAAATGAAAAAAAAAGGAATGTTTCTTTTAATGTACGCGGTGACAATGACCTTTCCGCCGCAGTGAGTATTATTTGATCTTTGGATTCCTCAACAAGCTGTAATGTTTTTAAAAGAAAATAAATACCATATACTCTATTATGTATTTTGGTATTGAAAATGGTTTTGATAATGGATTTTTTATAGCAATATATTTAAGTGATATATTTTGATTGAAATGTGGAAATTTTTTCTTTCCTTTATATTTGTTTTATGTCTTATGATTTTATAATGGTACTTGGACATTTGACAGGTGGTTACGTGATAAACCAAATGATGGGTGGTTCTGTGAATACCAGGACAGGTGGTTATGTTATAACTTCCAATGCATTGGGTATAGAAGTCGGCCTTATGGCTATTCCATTTAGTGACATGTGTGGAAGTCGACCATATGGTTATTCCATTTAAGTATGTTTATGTCCTAAGTTACCTTTATATGTTATGTGTTCTTTATATGGGAAATTATTTGGTTAAAAAAGGGTAAGTAGTGATATTTTATTCAGTTAACAGTATTTACTACTTCATAAAGGTGAAAAGTATTACTTAGGTTAAAGTATTCATGGTTTACTTGTTGTTTTGAAAAAACTAACAGTTTCTTTCTTTGTGTATTTCTTACTGAGATTTTTATTCTCATCCCAAGTTTTTGAAATGTTTTTCACAGGACATAAAGTGGAATAGGGTCAAGGATGGTATCAAGGAAATTCATGCTGTCTAAAACATGGAACTGGACATGACCCTTTTTTTTCAAGAGTTTTTATTTTATAAAAAAGTGTAAACTAAGTAGAGGTGTCTACTTTTTAACTTTTGAGATGTAATAGTTATAGACTAATTCTCTAAAACTCTAAACCTGAAAAGATCCTCAATGTGATTTATTCATTTAATTCAACATTAAGTAATGTTTTAAGGTCGGGGCCTTATAGTAGTGGTGACCACTAAGGACTTATTAACATACTTTTTCTAGTGAGGATCATTCCCAATATCGTGACATCATCCCAAGTGTGTTGAGAAGTATCCGACTATATTCCTAGAAAATTGAGTGTGTTTTTGTCATATGTGGTAAATCTCTAAGGATATGTGTGGGGAATGGTATGTGTTAGGGATCCATATGATGGGGGTACACTATCAGTCTGTTTCTAAACAGGTCCCTATAATGGACCGTATGTCGACGAATGTCAAGGGTGTCATTATCAAAAGTCGGGGATGAGTTGTGGGTGATGTTTTTTTTTCATAACATTTGAAGATAGACAATTATATAAAATTTTTGGGGTTCAACATTTGTTTAACCATGAACTGCTAAGGTCAATATTTCTTGAGGAAAGTGGTTACAATAATAATCCTAAGGTGGGGAGTGTCATGATAAGTCTTGGATATGTGGAGAAAGTTATGAGTTGGATGTGGTGGCATCCATAAGAGAATGGAAATCTTATTAGGTTCTTCTTCGGGTTCCTTGGGAAAAATATGATTTGTCTTTGGGTGTGATGATCAGTTGATCTTAGCGATGGCTTTGACTAGAGGCTAGTAATGAATGTAATCAATGTGGTCATGTAATAGGTGTGTTGAGGGGTTATATGAAGCACAACAATGGTTTGAAGAGTAGTTAATTACATGATGGAAATTTTTAACCGGGCATCAGGGGTGACTTAGATTGGTGCATACGAATGAGGGTGGTATTCCATGAGTAAAAATGGCATCATGTCCAGGTAAATTGTAAATGTACCAATATCATAAGTTGGGCATCAATGGAGTGAGTCGGCCAAGGATGGCCCGACCCAGCTGGGAAAAAAGAAATGGATGTTATGGGATGTGATCCACCTATGGTCATTGTTTGAAGGGTAAGTACGTTTGGTAATGAGAATAGAATCTGAATATAAACCAATTTAACCTCAAATGATTATAGATAGTGGAGGTTTCCAATCCAGTTGGTTTTTATGGAAATAAATAATGATAATTTTGGATGGTTCACTTGTGTATGTTTGAGTGTGGTGAGTTGAAAAACATGTTGGGTAAATTGTGAAAGTATAATTGAAGTTTTGTTGGACTATTTTTAGATTTTTGAAGTGTTAAATACTGAAAAAGGGTGGTAAAATGTTAAATCATATGGTGGGAAGTACCATAGTGGGAAATTGGTCGGTTAATGGCGTAACCATCTATTTGAGATGGATGGAATCAGGGGGAAGCCATCTTGTTGAAACAGTGTTGGTGATAGTCATTGGCTTTGGTGTAGGTCGATTGAGTGAATTAAGATGGATAGAATATTTGGGTTGTGATTTTATAATGTTTGGTAATGAATTGAGTCAGTTGGGATTTGAGTTGCGAATTGGGTAGGTAATGAGATGTGGTTGAAAATTGGGATGTTTCCTCGGGTGATGTTGAACTTTGATTGTAGTTAGTATTTCGAAATAATCTGGGTGAGATGGACCCAAGTGATTTAGTACATGATTTGTGAAGAAGATTAGACTGAGATTGTTTTGGTTGGTTCTTCCAGGGTAATATAGTTCATAGCCAGAATCCATACTTGTAGTGGTTTAGTATAATTAATTGAACCTTCCTCTTGTTCATGGTGTTGGTAATGAGGAGTTGAGGTAGATGTGTCCTCAATGAGAATCACATTATGATCGTGGGACTTGGTGAGAGAAATATTCTCAGGGTAGAACTATTTCCTTGGTCTGAGCATTTTCATGAAATATCCAAGTTTAGGGTAAAACTCATAAGGTAAAGGTTGATCAGTGGGTCTATGCTCTGACCCGTTTGGTCTTGAGGGTTTGGAAATTCTTGAAATTGCAGCTTGATGACAATCTATTATAAGGTGGGGAGTTTTTAAGATCTTGATCTTTCCTGAAGGTGTTTCCTTATTAATTTTTTTGGTTAAAATCTATTTTTATCATTAATAAATTGTTTATTGAGTGATTGAGGAGTTTAGTAAGTGTTATGGGGTTGTGGGACACGAAAAGAGGAGGAAAGTGGCCATATAGTTCATAGTGCACAATTTGTGCACTATTACTATAAACTGTGCACTAGGACCAGGAAACCATTCATATTGGTGACCATTTCTGACATAGGTATAGTTCATGGTTATCATATGATTTTAAAAACCATGTATATATCTCCATGTAACTGTGCAACCCAACTTCCCTTAGATAGTGTCTTGCGCATGGTTTACACACGGTTTGGAAAACCATGTGGTTAAACTATGATCCCCATTAAATTTTGATAAAATTAAAGTTTTTCTATCTCATGATTTTTATTTTCCATCTAATTTTTCCTCCCATTAAACCCCCTCTACCCTAGGTGATGAACCATAAACAATCTCTCCCCCCATGGATGATTCTACTTTGATTTATGAGTGTTCGGTGCAAGTTTGGGTGAAAATTTAATACACAGGTGAGTCTAGCATGCCTCTTTTCACCATTTTTGGGATTATGTATTGTAAAATATCTCCTATTTATCTGAATCCATAAAACCTTCACTTTTATAAATGATTTTAGGTTTCAGATTTATCACATGTTTGATTTCAAATCAAGGGTGAATATTAAGAAAGTTCTCATTAACGATCATGAGGTAGGTGGTCTTTAAGATCTTTCCCATAGTTTAGATCTTCTATAAGTATATTTGGTTGGGAGAATGTGTTTCCTTGTTCAATTTATTTATCCTTGATTTTGGAAAGTGATTTGGTACTTAGTTTGTGGTGATAAACCCTTCACATACATCGTGGGTTCATTGGTGAGTGAGACCAAATCATGGACTACCCATGGGGTAGGCCCAACGCATGTCAATAGTGAATAAAAATGGTATACATTGAGATAAGGGAGTTATGGGAGAAAATGTGCATTAAAAGTTTAATTGGTATGTTATTTGGGTAAATGGGTTAATATAAATAAATATTTGTTGTATTTTGTAAATGCTTAAGTGGTTTTGAAATGGTTTTGTTGGTTTGTTTTGGGGATTTGACCTAATTAAAGATTTATTGATGTAAAATGATGTTTGAAAGTGAGAAATTATTTGAATGGAGGTGTTGAAATTAAATTGATTTAAAAGGGGGCTTCTAATGAGATTCCAAATGATATTTTGAAATGAGTTAAATGTCCCCTTTTTTTGAAAATGATTTAATGGTTGTTTTGGATGGTTAAAATGGAAATAAAATAATTGGGGCATGTCTCAGTTTTTCAAAGGGGAAGACCCGAGTTTTAAAGGGTGGTTAAAAGATGTTTTCAATTAGTATATAGAATTTTGTTTATTTCTATGATGTAGTTATAAAGGCCTGATGGTTCAATGTTAATTTAAGGGACTTTAGGGTTGGTAAGATAGAACCCATAATAATTAGGTTGTCATGTTAACATGATTATGGAATTAACTAAATGATGAATGGTATTAGTTGATGATGTAATTTAAGGGGTGTTCAACATGATGTGAAAATGGTATTAGTGTGAATGTGCCCAATGGATTGTAATTTTACTTGAAATGCATAAATGAGTTAATATAAGGAATGGTTGAATAAGTTAAATGGGTTAATGTATAGGGATTAGTGAGTAAGCTTAATGAGTTAGGAATAAGAAATGGGAATTAGGCTAAATGGAAAGGTAATGTAAATGGACATGTGTTAATGGGTTATGGAAAAAAATATTAATTCCCATGATTATTTTTGTGGACTATGATTACTATTTGTATTTGTTTTGTTTGGTTATGATATGGTATATGTGTGTTGAATGGATAAATAAGCATGATCACATGTCTTGGAAGTGTGGGGTATTTACTGGGGTTCTATGTACATGGGTTGAGTTAGACTGAGTCTCTAAAATCCACTCCATAATGCATGGGTTAGGGAAGGGGGTGGAGCTCTATTCCCCTAACGGTTACATTCTACCTTTACTGAGGCTTCTAGGTGAGGATAATGTGTTGTTTTGATATGTTAATCCCTTTTGAGATAGGTGTGTGGGATTATTCGCTTATTCATGGTAATTTATTGTATTAGGCCATGGTTTAAATGGTGTAAATGCCTATCCCATATAACAATATATGAAGATGAATTTATTAATGAATATAGAATAAGTGATGAAAAGAAAATAATTATAAAAATGGTCTAAATGAACATTGTAGCTATGGGGTATGTGATGAGTTGTGATTAGTTAAATACCTTATGGATAAATGTGTTTGTGTCACCCTAATTCTTTGTCTTAGACTCCCAATGTGACCAGAGTTAGTTTTCATGATTGTTCAATTTTAGAGAACATAATGGGAAAATAGATATTAGATAAATACTTAAATGTTTTTCTTATTACTTGTTTATTTATTTCACAAGAAACCTGCATACACCTTTAAACATATTGGCTATTTCTTTAGACACTGTCGGTGGGGGCCTATGGGTTTGTACTCACACCCTACTCAAGCCTCCTCGGCACTTGGGTACCTGAAAATATGCTACATTTTTTCAAGTACTGGTTCCAGATAGGGAACTGGGGTTTGGTTGGGCTTGGGATGACAGGTTGGATCTTGGAGGTTAGGACTAGGTTGAGACTCGAGTCCGAGTTTAGAATCTTTTATTAGTTCTATTTTTGTTTTATAGTGTATGATTTCTTAGCATGTACATTATTCACTAGATTTTTTTACAGCATTATTACTTGGTTAATTATTGGTTTTGTTGCATGTTGTCTATTTATTGCTCATGTGGTTATTTTATTTTCTTGTGTAACTTCTATTGTGGCTTCACTCTAATGAGCAAGTATAGTCTCCGCATGTTCTTCTTTAGACCTGTGCTACTAATCATAAGCCTCTAGCGTACAGGGAGGTGAACCTAAGGTCATATTATGACTCGACTAAGGGAACCAGTTATAGTAGATTCTAGGTCAGGGATGTTACATGGTCTCATAAAAATACTATTTCAAGGAGCCTTAATCGGTATCTTAAGAGGAGGTTGTTAAAGGAAAATAAAATATTCTTGACTAATGTATTTCAATTTTATTCTTTCTATACCACCCCATATAACCTCCATACACATAATCATAGTAACATTAGTAGCCTAGATATACTACTATGTTATTATTATGGTTTAATATTCATCTTCTACTTTTCCTTCTTTTGTTTCATAATCGAATGTTTTGTTTACATTATGATTGGTTCACTACCACCATGATAAACATACTTCTTTTTACTCCACCGCCTTAAAGTATGGTCATAAAAATATTATTATGGTTAAATAAGATGATAATAAGTAAAAAATATCTCATTTTAATTTTTTTAATGTTTTAATGGTCATTTCATTAAATAAAAAATATTTTATTTCGTGATGGTTGGTAAATATTCCTAAATGAACTAATCGAATAATATTAATATTTTTACTAAAAAAAACACCCCTATAATGAAAAAAAAGAATTTTTGTGACCACTTCAATTTTTTGAAGTATATTAATACTATTTCATTTCAATTTTTGTGTTTAGTCCCATTTGACAAGAACTTCAATAATTATCCACAAGTGATCCGGCTAAGAAACCATGTAATAAACCTTCATGGAATAATGAAATTAAACATTATATCTCATTAAAATGCTTATAAATGAATATATTATAATTATATTAAAAAAATATGCAAGTAATGTTTTTAAAATTAAGTAATTAATCAATTTAATTGACTATCTATGATGATAAGTGCAAGTACGGGGCAATTTTGGAACATTAGTTAAGGGATCTCTATGAACCTCCCTTTTGATTTAGGTTAAGTATTTTCTCTCTCTAACTCACTTTATCTATCTATTTAATGTTATGTAATGCTTATAAATTCTGTATATATGTATCTTATATATATACCTATCTTATTATCCATTCCTTTTATTGGGTAATAAATGCCTAAATTCCATTTCTCAAATGTAAGACATTTTTTCATGGGTAATTAATATGGTATGGGGAAAGATTATGCAACCCATTTCTTTGCATGGTTAATTCTTAGGTTTAAACCTCGTGATTGGTTCCCAATTATGGAATACGTAATCATATAAAAGTTGTGATGGTTGTTCACAAATAGCGCTCCAGTGCATTGGGTAATTTTTTGTCTCATGAGACATTGTGAATGGGATTAGGTGGTGAACCTAATCTGTGATGGGAATATGTCCACCATGTGATGTTTTCATGGAAATCATCCTTGAATTATTATTATTTAATGTTTTATATTACTTCTACCTTACTATATTTCAATGATTATGTGATAGCATGTTTATTATGTTATTCTCTCATTTGGTTATTCATGATACTTCTCTTTTATAATATCATTTTATGCCTTTAACTCATGTGTTATAATTCAGTATCATGTTTATTCTCGTACTGAGATTTTTAGATCACCCCTTTCTTTTATGTATTATGTAGTTTATCCTATATAATTTTAGGATCCCAAAGATCAAAGGTATTTAGGATCACATTATGGATATCAAAATAAAGGAGTTTTATTTTAGTTTCACGTTATTGTATTATGAACCTAGTCTTCCAAAGACATAAGTATTTTTGATACCTTGGTTATATTTAATGGATTTTTATGATAAAATTGTGCATTAATATGTTTAAAAGGATTAGTTTGATATATTATCTATCATATTGATAAGTTCATAACAGTTCCCCGCTATTATGAGAACCTGGAAATGCTATGACGATATACTTAGATATGGTTCTATGGCTGGATATCATTCTATGATGGGTAACATGGTATATATATTTTCAAGTGAAAGTAATTTTAAGTTGATGTGAATTCCTCTCATGAAGTTTAATCTTGGTAATCTCAATGAAGAAAGATTGTGAGAACAAACTCGCCAGTAGGAATTTCACATATTTTAGTGTCATCAGATATTCCTATTTATGAGTGTGTGTAATGGTCCTTAGACTATAATATTATCATTAATTCATGACAGTACTCTCACACTTAGATTTATTATTCAAAATCATTATTTTTTATGTTCATGGAAAGTAGAGTATGTTGGATAAATCATGAATTCCATGTTTTTAATGGATAAGATGAGGAAGTTTTTTTTTCCTTTGATCTTTATGAAAGTTGATATCTCATCCCTTTAATAGGAATAAATACATCCCCTTAAATCCCATGGACATAGTGTAACTATGTGTTTATTTTAGATAGTCAATAAAAGACGTATCAAGCGTATGGGTTGATGAACCAGATGTCCAACCTATTTGATGATATATTGAGACAAAGGGATTATATTACATAGGAAGTATTTGTATATGGTTGTTGACATTGTGACATTAAGATCTTTCTCTTGTGTGCCTTGACCCATTTTTATACATTAGTCTTGGACTTTACGCAAGACCTCCTATTGCCAATGAGAAAGGATCCTATAGGGTCACACAATAAGTATTTTCATTGATCTCAATTAAATTCTATCTAAATTTAATTAATGGAATAAATAAAATTATTAAGACCGAGGAATAATTTTAATTATGTTTTATTGATTTAAAATATTATTTAATTTTTAATAAATATTTATTTAGCAGTTTGTGGATAAAATATTTTGTTATAAATAAATTCTTTATTCCGGTATTCCATAAATATTGAGGATTTGGAGCAAATAGAGATCATTTCTCATGATAAATATTAATTTTCATGATGATAAAATAATAATTATCATATCACGAGTTATCACATGTAATAAAATAATAATATTATTATTATTATTATATAGCATGGGATTTTATAAGGATTGTTATATTATTTCAGGTCCAGTGTGAAATTAAATAATATTTTAATGTAAACCCTATCTATATAAATAGATTTTTATATCTATTAAGTAGGGTTAATCGAGATTTGAATATAGTTGTGCACACCATACTTCTCTCACCATTCCTTATCTGATTTGCCTCTTGAGAATGAGAAGTGCTAGAGATATTCCTTCAAGCCTGAAGAAACAAAACATGATCAAGATGAATAATATAAGATCATAGATTCATCGTGCTGGCACCAGGCATTCCATAAATATTTCATAGAGATCAAAGGAGCACATGTGGATCACTACTAGAGGGATTATATACTTGGATACTACCTAAACAATAATGGTAATCTGAAAAGGGTTTTGGATGATAAATGTCATCATTGTAGAAATATCCTCATATTAAATATTTTTTATTCCAATCTAATATAAATTAATTATAAATTTAATGTTTAAAGATCCTATCTTGGTTCTTATCTTTTCCAATGTCAATATTTAATGGAAAACTTTCATTGGTCTTGATTTTTACATCTTTCACAATTGGAAAATGACCCATCAAATCAACAAAACAATTATGGTTATTTCTCCAACTAGGTGCTTCCTTTATTCCCAGAAACTTTAGGTGTGGGGCTGTATGTACATAAGTATGTATTTATCTATGTACGTATGAAGTTAGGTGTGTGTGTGTGTGTGTGTGTGTTTCTAGGTGTGTATGTACGTAAGTATGGATATAGGTATATATGTGCATACATAAATATGCACATACATATGTATGAATGCATGCATGTATATTTATACGTAGGAATGTAAGTAGGTATGTATGTATATAGGTAGGTAGGTAGGAAGGTATTTATTTATGGATGTATGTATGGATGGATTGATGCATTCATGTATGCATGGAAGTATGCATGCATCACTACTACAAAAAAATTAATAGCACTAGAATATGTCTTTATCAGTGATAAAAAAGTGCTGATAATTTGAGTGTGGTTAAAAGTACGGAACTTTTATCAGCATTAAAAAATCAATGTTAAAGGAACCCTTTAACAGCACTAAAAAATCACTATTAAACAGGTCCTTTAACAGTGCTTTTTTAGAACTGTTTAAGGGCCCTTCTAAAAGTGTTTTTTTTAGTGCTCTTAAAGGGGGCCTGTAACAGTGCAATTTTAGTGCTAATAAAGGCAATGTTGTTAAAGGGGGGGAAATCATACATCCATGATCATCTGACCTCTTTATCAACACTTCAAAGACCCCTTTAATAGCGCTCCACCCCCTCCCCCCTATTAGTGCTTTGTGAATTTCCAGCCTCATGCGCGCCTACCTGGATTCGAACCTTGCACCTTCCATTTAAAGATAGAATTCCTTTACCAGTGCACCATGTTGTTTTGGTGTCTATTTTATGATATATATATATATATATATACATATATATTAACATATATTAATATAATTATTTTTAAGTACATTTATACAATATGTGTGTATGTGTGATATATATATACTTATATTTATTTAAGTATATATATTCTTTTACATATACTCAAATATAATATGAATATATTTAATAAAATAAATAATAAATCAGTAAATCAATAATTAATTAATTAATTAATCAATAATTGAATAAATAATAAATAATAGATAATAGATAAGAGATAAATAATTAATTAATTAATT
Source organism: Viscum album (assembly GCA_963277665.1). NCBI lineage: Eukaryota > Viridiplantae > Streptophyta > Magnoliopsida > Santalales > Viscaceae > Viscum > Viscum album. Next base: position 1,402,852,375 of record OY728137.1, on the reverse strand, counting down.
AATAAATAATTAATTAGTAAATATTTAATAAATAATGAATAAATAATATATAAATTAATAATAAATAATAAATAAATAATAAATAAACAAACCCTAAAATGTTACGAATGTAAATACATGGATTTTTCCATATAATTTTTTTTAACTATATGGAATTATTAAGAGTTCGCGAAAATTGAAGGCATGTGATTCCGAGGCCCAGTGTGCCCGGAATGAATTTCTAAACTTTTTTTTCAGGTATGCTTAGTGAACGCATGAGCGGCGTCTTGTAACTTTTGAACCAGTGCTTGGAATTGAAAACTGAGGACACCGTTGAACTCGCGGCGCCGATATTCACTTAAGGAGACCTTCACCTCGACCGCAGTAGGTTGAGGGTGGAAATTAGTTTTTCAGTATCTTGGAGGAGAAGAAAAATAAAATAAATAACATTTTTTTTTGAAACCTACTTTTTGAATTTTGGAGGTGGGGACCACACGAGGGTGGTCAGGAATTTAAGACTGGGCATTAAATGCCCAGTTACAAAAATTATGTAACCACAAATCTCTTTAATTAATTGGGTTCATTAAATCTAAATTAATGAAACAAATTATTAATTAAGAGTTATTTTTTAACTCTTCTTGAGAGAATTGAGGGTTGTTTCTCCATTGGAAAAAGGGAGAGGAGGCCTTTGAAGGAAGATCCTCTAACAAAGAAGATCCTACAACGAAGAACCACCGCCAATGAAGAATGAGGACGACGCTCGAGCCCAGATCATAAGCGTCTTGCAGGAGCAACAAACACCAATGTCACCATCATCGTCTTTCTCCTCACGAAACCACCAATGGACGATTGAGGTAGGGGTGTATTTTTATGATTGTTCTTCATAGCTTCACGCTGATTCCATCCTCTTGAATTGTCTACTATCAGTCAAATGCGGAGGGGGAAGGCCAAACAAACATGGCCCGATCCCTCCACATCTTTTATGTTGACGTGTTCTTCGTGGGCCGCGATGATAGTGGTGGCACAACCACAATGCCTAAAAATACCGCGACCCATCATCTATGGAGGAGAAAGGTGGTGATCGACACCTTGCCGGCTGCGTGGAACTCGGGCGGCATGTCCGCACCGCCGATAAAAAAGGAGGTCACGGCCTGTCAGCTGCGGCGGTGGGAGGATAGCGGCCAGCAACCGGTCAGCCGTATGGAGGTTGGGAGGCACACGTCTGCACCGCCAGTTGAGTAGGAGGCTGCAACCCGTCAGCCGTAGCAGAGCAGGGCGGCGGCTAGTATGCTGGCCGGCCACATGGCGAAGCGGCAGCGCGCATCCGTGCCGCCGGAGCAGGAGACCGCGGCCGCTTGGTCGTGGTTGGGGTTGGAGGGCGGCCAGCATCTGGCAGGCTGAGGAAGCCTAGTGGATTCTTTTTTCCGCTGGGAGGTGGACCGGCTGGAAATATGGTCGGCTATGTCGCACTGAGCGGGACCCCTTCGGCAGGTCCTGTGTGCCAGCAGGGCGAACCGAATGGTTCAGCGGACCGTTCGGGTGACCTGGGGGGGGAGCGTCTCCCCTCCCAGGTGTCGTCTAGGTCAGACCCCGCCACGAAGGACCACCCAGACAAGCATGCCACCCCGCAGTGGGTCGCACCCAGCGGGCCGCACTCAGCGGGCTGCACCCAGCGGGCCGCACCACAACGGGCCGCGCCCAGCGGGCCGTGCCTATTGGGTGGCGCCCAGCGTGTCGGGTCACCCCCTTCACGAGTTGATCCCACCGCGGCCCTACCCATCCAAGCCAGACCAGGAATGGTTCGGGCCAGCCCGAAACGGGTCGGGTCGGCCCAGACCGTGTCAGGTCGGGTTGGACCGGACTCAGGCCCATCTCGACCCAAATACGCCTTTTTTGTCATATCTTTAGAACCAGGAATCCATTTGACGAACAGTTTGTGGAACTGGAATCCTTAGATAGATATGGTACTTTTTTTATACTCCACTTGACTTTTAGATAACGATGGAGTATGGTCGGGCAGGATCAAAACCGAATCCAACAGCGCCCTCAGAACTGAAATGATAATAACTTACAGACCGGGCATCCGATTAACGTGTTGTCTATCGCGTTGGTTCTGTTATGATGTGACAGACCTTTGTGATAATTCTTCATGGGACTTCATGGAAGTTTAAGTATCGACCGATGGTTTGAGGAGTGGAACATCCTGGAATCATGTGTTCTTTATGCGGGAACCCTGTGACTGGATGTACTTGAAGAATCTTCAGATCATGTGTGGGTCATCTCTAGATCTTGTGTGGGTCATCTTTGAATCATGTGTGGGTTAGATCTCAGTGATTCTGTGTGGGTCAGCGTATACCGATCTTGTGTGGGTTATCCCCAGATCATGTGTGGGTCATCTCCAGATCCTGTGTGGGTCATCTTCGGATCTTGTGTGGGTCAGCGCTCAGTGATCCTCTTTGGGTCAGCGCATACTGATCCTATGTGGGTAAGCGCTCAGCGATCTTGTGTGGGTCAGTGCATACTGATCCTGTGTGGGCCATCTTCGATCCCATTTGGGTCAATAGTAGAGCTCCTCAATGAAGTAAGATGATCTAGAAATACATATAATCATCTATACTTTCATACTTAAGTTATACCTAGTGTGAGATGAGTATTTACCTTTGTGTTATTCTTATGTGTGGTGATACCTTTGTGGTAATCTTCTATGTGGTGTTATCTTTATGGTACTTACCTTAATGGTGTTACCATTTTGGTATTCTTTCCTTCATGGAATATTTGTGCTTTGGGCTAATGATTTGGGCCTTATGTTTCCTCATAAATGAGCTGGGTATACCTGATAACTTAGGTATATGTATGGGCATATACCTAAGTAGGGTTGATTGTTGTTTTCATGCTTTTGGATTATCCTTTGTGGATTTTGAGGGACCTTCAGGGGTATCTGGGTCCCAACTAAGTATCTTTATACTCACCCCTGCAAGGGATATGCCCGTACCTTGTCGTGTCTTGTGCAGATGACGAACAGTGCTAACTGAGGACGAGGGTACCAGGATTGGAGGCTGATCGGAGGTGTACCTTAAACAAGGTGTACCGCAGAGATAACCCTTCAAGTTTTGTACCTACCTTTCAGGTAGGATCCTTGGAGGGTGTTCATAGGAGCTGTTTTTAGTTTTACTTATACTTTCTAGTTTTACTTGTACTATTCAGTTGGGCTTGTATTCTGCCCCCCCCCCTTACTTACTGTGCACACTCTTTTTACTATACAGTTTAACTTGTGCTCGTATCTTGATGTGCTCTTGGTTGTGCGAGTTTACAAGTTATAAAGGCAATAACTTCCCGGTTTTAGGGATAAGCCTTTCCAATGCTAGTCTCCAGCCCCTGGCCTATGGAAGGAAGGCTTGGGGTAGTCATGGAACGAGCCCCGGGGGACGGGTCGTGACAAATTGGTATCAGAGGGAGGTTCAGTTCTACTAAAGAACTAGGACTCTGATATTTTCTGTGTGGAAATAGTGTTAAGTGTGATGAGTGTGGTTTTCAGTTTGGGGAATCTGGTTTTGGTGTGGCGGGCGACGTATCCATAAACTAGGACCCTAACTTCTAATTTCCAACTCAATGCATGGAAACACTGGTTGTGTGTATGTTTTTAAAAAAAAATCTTTGCGATCACTTTGAGTCAGCTCACCAGGTATAAATTATTGACCGTCACACACCTGTTTTTTTTTTTTCAGGATTCCTTCACGTAGATATCCAGCCTAGGTTCCTGTTATAGTACGTGATAACAACCCATTGAGCGACAAGGCTTCAGTGCAGGGCCCCCTTACGGCAGTTGTACCATCGGGTGGTGTACCAGCTGCACCACTACCTGTTGGGAAGCTGATTAAACCATCCCCTGCAGCAGAGGTTGCACACCACTTTAGCGCATTACACGAGTTTCAGCACCAAAGGACACCGAGGTTCTGGGGAGAGACTGATCCACAGGCAGCTGAGGACTGGCTGAAGGCCTTGGTTAGAGTTTTTCAACTGGTAGGGACACCAGCTGATCTCATGGTGATTCTTGTCGCCAGTCTTCTTCAGGCAGTAGTGGGAAGATGGTGGATCTTGATGCTCCAGGTTCATGATGAGGTCTCTCTCATCTAGGCGGACTTAGAGATCCTTTTCATGGCAGAGTTCATCCCAGAAACCTTACGCTCTGTGCGTATATAGGAGCTTCCCCACTTGCAACAGGGTAGCATGGTTGTGGCTCAGTATTTAGAGAGGTTCACTGACTTCTCGCGCTACTCCACTGACATGGTGTGAGACCCTTTCTTTAGGGCCCAAACCTTTGATAAGGGGATCAGATGGGAGATTAGAGCTTCGATGACTTCTCTCAGCATCTTGACACAGGCGGGGGCGTTAGAGAGAGAACACTTAGTAAAAAGTTTCCTTGTTGAGCAGTCGCCGGCAGCGAGACCCACTATCGAACGTCACATAGCAGAGTCATATGTCGTTGGTAGCAGACTGATGATGCAGAGGTCCAAGAGGACCATATTTATAGGTGGATGACTGCAGGATATAGGGTCGGTCATGCGAGGCTATTGAGATAGAGTAGGGTAGGTGAGGAGCAGGCAGTGTTACACATGCGGTGGGCAGGGTCACATGGCTCGCAACTGCCCAACCTACCGTACGGACGACCAGCAGACGGTTGAGGGACAGCCTGGGCAGAGGTGAAAATTTGATCGAGGAGGTCCGCAAGTATTAGGCGGATATGGAATAGGATTTGGCCGTGTAGTAGGAGGTGGGTGGCGATTTGAGGTTCTACCACCACCACCACCAAGTGGTCCACCCCAACCATAGAGAGAAGGTGGACAGGGACGAGCTCAGCTTCAGGCAGCTAAGGCCTATGACCACGATGCTCTAGAGATGATACGAGTTATGGTCTATGTATACTCCACCCTAGCTTTAGTACTTATAAACATAGGTTCCAGTCACTCATTATGTAACGACCCAAACTTTCATCAATGGAAATACCTCTTGATCTAATTAAATGTCTCTTTATGTAAAATGTTTATATAAAATGTCAACTTCTTTGGTTTTATGTTTTTGGATTATAAAATACTGTTAAGAATTGTAACCTTTTCTAATATAGTCATTGAACAGTTATCACACGATTAGTATAAATATAGGGCTTTAACAAATCCAATTTACTCAGAAAAAGCAAGTGAGAGCCTCATCCAGTAGATGTGCCCCATTCAAAGCCCATTTGTTAGAACTCAGAAAGGAGGTTGCATATTTGGGCTTTAATCTTGACCAAGCCCAAGCTGAGCTTGAATATGTTAAGCTTGGTCAGGACCGCCTATGATAGAAGTGGAAGTTGATAAAGATTACCACCCAAGCAATGTTATCCAAGCCACCACAAGAGTATGTCACCATCGCACACCTTACTCTTCGGTCTTATGAAAGTGTTATAAGGGTTTATGTAACAAGACCTTAGCACTATGTTTATGTACATTATTTTTGTATATAATAATGAATATACTTTCATTTTATTATTGTTACCTTGTAAATAGTTTTTAAAGCACAAATAGTATTTTTAGTTAATGTTCAACTAAGAAATCTATTTTGATGAATTAATGGATTTTTGAATTACATAATATTTTAATAAAATATTATTATTATTATTAAATTAATTTTTATTAAATATAAATGATTGTATAATTTTATGAATGTAATTTTATTTTTTATTAAGGTTTGAAAGCCATTTTTGTCAAAACCCATGAATTTTCGATAAATGTTAGTTTTTATTTTAAAAGTTAAAATTAACATATTTAGAAAATTATTTATATAAAATGCATATTATTTCTTGAATCAGGACAACGAAATTATCTAATGTTTAATTTTTCATAATTTTCTGAGACAGTCAAATTTTTGTGTAAAAATTAAATACTTTTTAAATATATAATGTGTTTTATGACATCATAATGACCCAATAGTGATGTAATAAAATACTATAAACTTTATGTTAGGCCAATATATATTTTACCATTAAAATAATGTAATTTTAGGTTTGTTTTATTTGTTTTACAAAGCTTTAGTGGACCCTTCAAGACTTAATAAACATTTTGTATTTTTAAATTATTTTCCTTGGGAGTGTGACTCACCTCCACATAAGCAACCCCATTATTTTAAGAAGTTAATACTTTTTCCTTATAAAATATTTTTTTCCACTTCCATTTTATAAAAACCATTGGAAAAACCCATGGTCTGGTATGTGTTTGGGATTAGTTTAATGTGAGGTGTCCCAAACCTAAATAATAAAGAATTCTCTCTCCTTTCCTATATAAACTCACCCAAGCTCACACTTACTCCTCGCTCAAAGCCTTTTTAATTCGTCCAAACTCTAACCTACTCTCTCTATAATCCTCCAAAGGTGCCCCAAACTCCCAAGAATCCTCTCTCAAGCCTCTCTCAAGCCCTTGTAATCATACTTCCAAGTAAGGGTTTTTCTTCCTTCCTCATTTTTGTCCAATTTTCTTAATGTTGTTATGCCCTTTTAATTTCAATTAAAAATGTTGGGGTATGGTTTTTCACCTCCCCCATACTGCCCTCTTTATGTTTTAATTATGATATACCCCTTTCTCTCTCAATAAATACCTCCCATGTACACCCGTTACTATGCCGAAATTCTAAAAGGAATTTATCTCTCCTCACTTACATTCAAGCAATTCTTTTGTATCATGAATATAAATTCCATTACAATTGTTGGTAAATGTATCTATATGACCCCTTTACTGCCCATTTCATTTACATATTATGATACATCCCTTTCTCTCTCATCAACCATTTTTATGAATTCTTACGTCACGTCGTTGCACTGCCGAAATTGCACCGATTTTCCAAGCCAATGTCATTGTGTAGTGAATACCATGCCCATTTCTCTATCAAGGGTATTCACCTTTATGCACATTTACTTATGGATTATTAATTTTCATGTATGAATTACATATTCCTTTATCATGGAATAAATAATTATGTTTTATGAATCCATTTTATATGATCCATGTGGCACACTTATGCATGAAATGAAATTTTTAAGAAGGGTGTGCCCTTATAGATTTCTAATGCATTGGGTAAAGTATAGTATCGTGATACGTCATGTGCAATGGTTGTTTAATAATTATAATTCAAGTGAAATGAGGGTTTACTCGTGCTTCATGTGTAATGATAGTTTACTCATGGTCCATGTACAATGACCCTGGTATGATGCTAATTCCAGGTCAAGTGTTGTTGCAACATTTCCATGTTATGATTATCGTGATTTATTATGCCTTTATGTTTATGCTTCTCTTGTACTTTATTGATATGGCTATTGTCTAACATGTATTTTATTCCTCATTTTATTCCATGATTATTACCTTACTGGGCTTTATAGCTCACCCTTTTCTTATGCATTTCCTCATGTTATCCCATGCAATGCTAAGTATGAGGGAATGTAGTAGTCATGTAAAGGAATTTTTTAATAAAGATATTATATTTCATGTTTTAAGTTGTTATGTAATGATCCTAAGCCCCAAATACACTATACCTCTCGATCTTCTATGTTTTATCAAGTGAATTTTATATAATAAATTATGTTTAATTGTGTAATAAAAGATTAGGGTTGTCATACATTCACTACCATGACCCTGGTTCGGAGCTTGGAGATACCAGTGGAGCTGTTGGCTCAATCCTTATGGATAGAGATTCCTACGGGAGCGAATTTGATGATTACACACTGGTGTCGGTAGTGTGAGCTTACTCTAGGAGGCAAGAGCTTTGGCTGGGATCTTCTAGTAGCGGCGCTGAGACCTTATAACATCATCTTGGGTATGGATTGGTTATCCATAATCCATGCTCAATTTGACTGTATTATGCACAAAGTGTAGTGTGTACACACGGACGGGACCAGGTTTTCCTTCACCGGCGAGAAGGAAACCTTTGTAGCACGGGATGGACTTACTCGAAAGAGGGTACAGTCGATCACACATCATTTGGATAGCCTTACCCTCGGAGCAGTTGATGTGGAGAGTCAGAGTTGTCTTGTAGTGGTGAAAAAGTATGCTGATGTTTTTCCAGACGATGTTTTAGGTATACCTCATCACAGAGAGGGAGAATTTTATATTGACTTGTAACCCGGGAGGGCACAGATATCTACACCAGCATATCAGATGGCTCTCACGGAGCTTTGAGAGCTATGGGTATAGCTGGAGGACTTGCAGGGCAAGGGGTTCATTAGGTCCAGTGTTTCTCCTCGGCCAGCCTCGATTTTGTTCCCCAAGAAGGTGGATGGGAGTTTGAGACTCTGTGTAGACTATCAGTGCCTGAACTAGGTGACCGTGAAAAACAAGTACACACTTCCGAGTATTGATGATCTATTTTATCAACTGAAGGGAGAACGATGGTATTCGAAGATAGACCTTAGATCAGGCTATCACTAGCTCAACGTACGAGATGAGGATGTGTAAAAGACGACCTTCAGATGTCGTTATGGCCACTATGAGTTCTTGGTAATGTCATTTGGCCTGACCAATGCCCCAGTATTTTTCATGGGACTCATGAATGGAATATTTCATCCATACCTCGATCACTTTTTGGTAGTATTCATCAACGATATCCTGATATACTCAGTGATAGAGGAGGAGCATGTCTATCATCTGCAGATAGTTCTAGACACACTCTGAGAGCACCAACTTTATGGTAAGCTCTTGAAGTTCTAGTTTTGGATACATGAGGTCCACTTTCTAGGAAATTTTATCTAAGAGGCTCGAGTTGCGGTGGATCCAACAAAGATTGAGGTTGTTCTTGCTTGGGATCCACCCAGGATTGTGGCGGAGGTGTGAATTTTCATGGGTTTGGCTGGTTACTACCGAAGGTTTGTTCCTGCCTTTTCCAGAGTTGCAGCACCCTTATCAGTGTTAACAAAGAAGGGGCATCCCTTCGTGTGGTTAGAGATATGCCAGTGGAGTTTCCAGGAGCTGAGATAGAGACTAAAGACTTCCCCCATCTTGAGACTACGGGAGGAGGGTGTTGGGTACGTAGTCTACTGAGACGCATCAGGGACCGGGCTTGGATGTGTCTTGATATAGGAGTGATAAATGATTACGTATAGTTCTCGATAGCTGAGACAGCATGAGAAGAACTACGTTACCCATGACATAGAGTTAGCAGTAGTGGTTTTCGCCTTGAAGATGTGATGACATTACTTGATGTACGAACGTTTTACAGTCTACTCTTTTTTTTAAAGGTCGGGGCCGAAGCCTCAATTTATTATTTAAAGAAAAGACCTCTTTATACTGGGTAGAGGGAGAACCATTACATATCATGAAGTCTCAAGGCCAAGTGGCCTGAATACAAGGCTTGAAGGCCCCTTTTTTTGCCAAAAGGACTCCTTGGTGAGCAGTACTGCTACAGGACGCGCACTACTACGGTACCTGCTACAGTACAATCGCCGCTACAATGTCGTCGCTGCTATAGTTCCACCACTGGTAAAATACTTCTACAGTTCCCTACTACAGTACTACTACAAAAACCTAGAAATTCTCCCCTGCCCATATTTGATCCTAGGTCTTTTGGATGCCAAGAAAGGAGCTTATACCACTAGGGTATAGGCTCATTGGAATGTTTTACAGTATACTCTAATCACAAGAGTATCAAGTATATCTTCTCTCAGAAGGACTTAAACCTGAGATAGCGATGTTGGATTGAGTTCCTCCATGACTATTACTTCGTGATAGTTTATACTCCTGGGAATGGGAACATTGTAGCGGATGCACTCAGGAGGAGATCTGGTATATAGCTTCTAGTTGAGGCCACAAAGAAGTTGTCCGCTTTGCAGATATCCTTTGAGGATTGAGATGGAGAATCCTTTCTTCAGTCTCTTACAGTCACTCCCCCACTTCTTCAGCGAGTCAGGGAGGTGTAGTGTGGGGAAACTGGCTACAAGGCTCGACGTGTTCAGATATCCACAGGTCAAGCACCTGATGGATTTTTTGAAGGTGGGGAGCACGTCATCCTCTTTAGAGGGCGTACCATGGTACCAGTGTCATTTTGAGAGGAATTGTTGAGGGAGTTCTACACGTCCCCTCTAGCGGTACATCTGGGAGTGGTGAAGATGTACCAGTACCTTCGATGATAGAACTGGTGGTCGGGAATGCAAAAGGTATTAGCAGAGTTTGTCTCTCGGTGCCTCACCTGTTAGCAAGTTAAGGTAGAGCATCAGGTACCAGTAGGATTCGTTCAGCCTTTTGAGGTACCAGAGTGGAAGTAGGACAGGATATCCATGGACTTCGTGATAGGACTTCCACGTACATCCAGGGGTCATGATACTATCTGGGTGATCGTAGACCGACTCACCAAGTCGGCCCACTTCCTACCAATCAGAGAGCAGAGTTCAGTAGAGAGCAGGGATGACTCTATTTGCAGAAGATTGTGTGGATCTATGGAGTACCCTTGATGATTGTCTCTGATCGTGATGCACGCCTCACTTCTTGTCTATGGAAGGGGTTGCAGGAGGCTTTTGGGATATAGCTTCGTTTGAGCACCACCTTCCATCCTCAGAAGGATGACCAGACTAAGCGGACCATTCAGACCCTCAAGGAAAAGCTATGTGCTTGCGTCCTCAACTTCAGTTGTAGCAGGGAGGATCACTTGACCTTGGTGGAGTTTTCATAAAACAATAGTTATTACTCCACCATTGGGATGGTACCTTTCGAGGCATTGTACGACCGACCTTGCAGATCACCTTTGTGTTGGACTGACCTAGGGGAGTAAGCACTCATGGGACCAGATATGGTACGAGATACCATGGGTAAGGTGCAGATCATCTAGAAGAGGATGAATACTGTATAGAGTAGATAGAAGTCTTATGCCTATAGGAGACGGAGACCTATGGAGTTTGAGGATAGAGACCACGTCTTTCTACGGGTCTCACCCCGACGAGGTTTGCGGAGATTTGGCCGGGGCGGCAAGTTATCTCTGAGGTTCATCGGACCCTTTTAGGTCCTCAACAGAGTTAGTGAGGTGGCTTACCGCTTAGCTCTTCCACCTCAGTTGCACCAGGTACATGACATTTTCCATGTATCCCAACTGAGGAGATACGTTAATGACCCTTCACACGTCATCAACCACAGCGAGCTGGACATCGACGATGGGGTGACATTTACGGAGGTTCCAGTAGAGATTGAGGATCGACGGGAGCGGGTCCTTAATGGGGGTTTGATACCTTTAATGCGTGTACATTGCTAGCATGGGAACCCCCAGGAGATCACATGGGAGTGGGAGGCTCAGATTCATTCCTAGTACCCCCGCTTGTTTTCCTGGTTTTTGTTTTGTCTTTTGGGGACACAATGCCCCGAGGTGGGGAGAATGTAAAGACTCGGAAAATTCCATGTAATTTTTTTTAATTATATGGGAATTTTATGAGTCTGTGAAAACTAACGGCACGTGATTCCAATTCTCGGTGTTCCCAGAATGAATTTCTACAACTTTTATTTAGGTATGTTCAGTAAACGTGCGAGCAGGTTTTTATAACTTTTGAACCGGTGCTCGGAATTGAAATCGGAGGGCCCTGTTGAACTCGTAGCGCCGATATTCGCTTGAGACTTTCACCTCGACCGTAGTATAACGAGGGTGAATATTAGTTTTCTTGTTTTTTTTGGAAATAAAAAAAATAAAGAACAAACTTTTATTTTATTTTTAACCTCCCATTTGGATGTGTGGTTGTGGGGACCACCCGAGCTTAAAACCTCCTAATTTGAAATTAATGGTGGGGACCACCCAAACCCCTCTTAATGGGGGAAAACCTTTCAACTCTCCATCTAATTAATTGATCCAACTACAATTAATTAAATGTGTAAACTTTAATTGTGCCAATCTAATGCTTTTAATTACGCCAACATCATCATAGTTAATGGCCAACTTTATTTTAATAAGTTAGCTATTCTTTTTATTGGGTTGGGGGAAAATCGTTGGAAAAGGGTTGGAAAATCCTTAGAGAACTTTGGAGAAATTTCTCCCTCTCCAACAAAGAACACCTCTCCAACGAAGAACTTACTCCAACGAAGAACGAGGACCCGACCCCAAGCTAGAATCGGAAGCACCTTGCGGAGGCAATGAACACTGATGTTATTCAACAACTTCATCTTCTACCTCTTGAATCCTCCTCACTGACTTCAATGAGCCATCAAGGTAGGAGTTTGATTTTGGTTTACCTTTGTAAATTTTCTTTTACATTTAACCTCTCCCCTTGAGCAGCTTTCTACTGCTCTAATGCCGAGGGGGAAGGCCAAACAAACATGGCCCAACCTCTTCGAAATCCTTTGTGGTTTTTGATGTGTTCTTCGAGATGGAGGAGGACGGCGAACAGTGCCGGCTATTGGCACTAGTGGGACTCAGAAGTGGTGGTCGGCACCACGGCCTACTGCGAAGATGGCGGCGGAGCAACCGCGCTACCGGAGAAGAATTGAGGCCCGTCGGCCGCGGTGGAGCAAGGGCGGAGTTCGGCACTCCGAACGGCTGTACAAAGGGGATTGTGGTGCACGTTCGCATCGCCCAACATGCAGGAGTCGTGGCCTTGTGTCGCGGCAGCGAGAGGAGGGAGGCCGGTTCGCTACCGGCCGCCAGAGAAGGTGCGGCACGCGACTGCACCGGGCGGAGGAGGGCGTTGGTCGTCCGGCCAGCCGCGGAAGTCCGCCACACCGCAGGTCGCCTCACCTCAGTCCACCGCACTGTAGACCACCTCACCACGGTCCAAGTCACCACGGGCCGCCGCACCGTGAGCTGCCGCACCGCGGGCCACCACACTGTGGGCTGCACCGGCGGGCCTGGCCAGATCCAGTGGGCCGGGCCGGACCCAGCCGGCCAGGCCAGACCCAGCGGGCCGGGTCGGACCCAGGGTCGGACTCGTGTCAGCCCAGGCCAGGTCGGACCAGGTTGATATGACCAGACCTGGGCCCACTATGACCCTTTTCGTTCTTTCGTCCATATATTGAGCTACGTGCGTCCGTTTGATGAACTGTCTTCAACACCAGAAACCTTGGATCGAGACGGTACTTTTGATATACCCAAATTGAGTTTTTGATAATGTTGGGGTATGTCTAGGTTGGATCGAACATGAATCCAACTGGGACCTCAGGACTAAAAGGCTAATAACTTACAAACCAGGCATCCTATTGATACACTTTCTGTTGTGTTGAGACCCCTATCATGTGGAAGTCCTTTGGGATACTTCTTAGTGGGACTTAATGGAAGTTGTAGTATCGACATGTGGCTTGAGGAGAGGATTCTCCTAGAATCAAGTGAGCTTAGTGTGGGAACCCTGTAGCTGGCTGTAATGTGAGAAAGGGATCCTATGTGGTTCTGTGATTTGGGATCCTTCGTGGGTCTGAGTTTGGGAAACCCACAGGGATCCGCTCTTGGAATCCATGTGGGACTACTCTAGGATCCTTCCTGTGTCTTCTTTACTAGGATCCTATGTGGGTCTGTTGTACTAGGATTCAAAGTGGGTCTGATGATTTAGGATCCTACGTGGGTCTGATGATTTAGGATCCTATGTGGGTATGATGATTTAGGATCCTAAATGGGTCTGCCTTTTAACAGAGTAAGATGATTTAGTAGTTATATCTAATCATATTTACTATTGTACTTAAGTTATACATGGTGTGAGATGAGTCCTTACCTTTGTGGTAATACCTTTGTGGTATTCTTCTGTGTGGAGTACCTTTGTGGTATTTAACTTCTTGGTAATACCTTTTTGGTATTCTTCTATGTGTCGTAACTTTGTGTTACTTACCTTCATGGTAATACCTTTGTGTTATTCTTCTGTGTGGTGTACCTTTGTGGTACTTACCTTCATGGTGATACCTTTTTGGTATTCTTCTATGTGGCGTACCTTTGTGGCACTTACCTTAGTGGTGATACCTTCGTAGTATTCTTCTGTGTGGTGTTACCCTCGTGGTACTTACCCTTGTGGTGTTACCTTTGTGGTATTCCTTCCTTTGTGGGACAGTTGAGCTTTGGGATAAGGATTTGGTCCTTGATTTTCCTCATGAATGAGATGGGTATACTTGATAACTTAGGTATATGTATGGGTATATACCTAAGTAGGTTTGTCAGATGTTTTCATGCTTTTTGGTTTATCCTTTGTGGGTTTTGTGAGACCTTAGAGGGTCTTGGGGTCCCTACTGAGTATCGTTATACTCACACCTACACGGGATACACCCACACCTTTTTTTGTTTGGTGCAGATGACAGAAATCAATGACTAAGGAAGAGAGTACCAGGATGGGAGGTAGCTCAGAGGTGGACATTAGACGTGGATTACTATAGTGATGATCGTTCGAGAATGACTATCATCTATAGATAGTTCTGGACACACTCCGAGATCACCAGCTTTATGGTAACCTCTCAAAGTACTAGTTCTGGATACGAGAGGTCCACTTTCTAGAACACGTTATCTCATAGGCTAGAGTTACGGTGGATCCAGTGAAGATTGAGGTTGTTCTTGCTAGGGAGCCACCCAGGATTGTGAAGGAGGTTTGGAGTTTCCTGGGTTTGGCTGGTTACTACCGGAGGTTTGTGCCTGACATTTCCAGAGTTGCAGCACCCTTATCAATGTTGACAAAGAAGGGTAAACCCTTCGTGTTGTCAGAGATATTCCAGTGGAGTTTCAAGGAGATGAGGTAGAGACTAATGATTGCCCCCATCTTGAGACTACCAGAGGAGGGAGTTGGGTACGTAGTCTACTGTAACGCATCAGGGACCGGGATTGGATGTGTCCTGATGTAGGAGCGAGCAGTGATCGCATATGGTTCTCAACAGCTGAGTCAGCATGAGGATAACAACGCTACCCATGACCTGAAGTTAGTAGAAATGGTCTTTTCCTTGAATATGTGGAGAAATTACTTGATGGGTGAACATTGTACAATCTACTCTGATCACAAATAATCTTAGGTGTATCTTCTCTCAGAAGGACCTGAACCTGAGATAGAGATTTTGGTTTGAGTTCCTCTAGGACTATGACTTTGAGATAGTCTATACTCCTAGAAAGGGGAATGTAGTAGCAGATGCACTCAACAGGAGATCTGGTATATAGTTTCTGAGTGAGGTGATAGAGTAGTTAGCCACATTTCAAATATCCTACGTGGATCAAGATGGAGTAGATTATCTTTAGTCTTTGATAGTCACTCCCCCACTCCTTAAGCGATTCAGGGAGGTGCAGCTTGGGGACATTGACTACAAGGCTTGACGAGCTTAGATATCCACAGGATATGCACCTGATGGATTTTATAAAGGTAGGGAGCATGTCATCCTCTTCATAGGACGTACTATGGTACTGGTGATGCTACAGGAGGAAGAGTTAAGGGAGTTTCATACGTCCCCTCTAGTGGTACATCCAAGTGGGGAGAAGATGTACCAAGACCTTTGGCATCAGCACTGGTGGCCGGGAATGAAGAAAGTAGTGGTAGAGTTTGTCTCACGGTGCCTCACTTGTTAACAAGTGAAGGCAGAGCACCAGGTTCCAGCAGGCTTAGTTCAGCCACTAGAGGTGCCAGTGTGGAAGGGGGGTGGAATTTCCATGGAAATCATGATAGGACTTCCACGCATGACTAGGGTTCATGATTATATATGGGTGATTGTTTACTGACTCACAAAGTCAACCCACTTCCTACCTATTAGAGATAAAGGAACAATAGAGAGCTTGGAATGCCTCTAATTACATGAGATTGTATGGATTCATGGAGTGCCTTTTATGATTGTCTCCGATCCTGATGCATGTTTCACTTCCTGGCTATGTAAGGGGTTGTAAGAGGCGTTCGGGACACAGCTTCGGTTGAGCATCGCCTTCCATCCTCAGATGGATGGTCATACAGAGCAGACCACTCAGATGCTAGATGACATGCTTCGTGCATACATCCTAGATTTCGGCTGCAGTTGGGAGGATCACTTGACCTTGGTGGAATTTTCATACAACAATAGTCATCACTCCACTATCGGTATGGCACCATTCTAGGTGTTGTATGGTTAACCTTGGAGATCACCTCTATGTTGGACTGACCTAGGGGAGTCAGCACTCGTGGGACCATAGATGGTACGGGCTACCATGGAAAAGGTGCAAATCATCCAGGAGAGAATGAAGACTATACAGAGCAGGCAGAAATCTTATGCTGACAGGAGACGGAGACCTCTGGAGTTCGAGGATGGTGACCATGTCTTTCTACGGGTCTCACCTCAATGAGGTTTATGAAGATTTGACTTGGGTGGAAAGTTATCTCTGAGGTTCATCGGACCCTTTCAGGTCCTCAACAGAGTTGGCGAGGTGGCATACCACTTAGCTCTTCCCCCTCAGTTGCTCTAGGTGCATGACATTTTCCACGTATCTCAGCTGAGGAAGTATGTACATGATCCTTCGAACATCATTGATTGGGGAGAGCTGGACATCGATGATGGGGTGACGTTTTCGTAGGTTCATGTGGAGATTGAGGATCGACAGGAGTAGGTCCTTTTTGGGCGGTCTCTACCTCTGGTGTGCATTCGATGGCAGCACGGGAACCTCCAGGAGAGCATATGGGAGTGGGAGACTCAGATTCGTGCTTAGTACCCCCACTTGTTTCCATAGTTTGGGTTGTGGATTTTGGGGACATAAATCCCTGAGGTGGGAAGAATCTAAAGACCTGTATTTTTTCACGTAATTTTTTTTAATTATATGGAATTATTATGAGTTCGTGAAAATTGACGGCATGTGATTCTGAGGCCATGTGTGCCTAGAATGAATTTCTAAACTTTTTTTAGAGTATGTTAAGTGAATGCTTAAGTGGAATTTTGTAACTTTTGAACCAGTGCTCGGAATTGAAAACCAAGGACACCGTTGAACACGTAGCTCCGATATTTTCTTAAGGAGACCTTCACCTTGACCACAGTAGGTCGAGGGCAGAAGTTAGTTTTTTAGTTTCTTGTGGGAGAAGAAAAACAAAATAAATAACATTTTATTTTTCTTTTTGAAACCTCCTTTTTGAATTGTGGTGGTGGGGACCACACGAGGGTGGTTATTCATTTAAGGTTGGGCATTAAATGCCCATTTGCACAAATTATGTAACCACAACTCTCTTTAATTAATAGGGTTCATTAAATCTAAACTAATGAAACAACTTATTAATTAAGAGTTATTTTATTAACTCTTCTTGAGAGAATTTAGGGTTGTTTCTATGTTGGCGAAAGGGAGAGGAGACCTTTGAAGGAAGATCCTCCAACAAAGAAGATCCTCCAATGAAGAACCATGCCCAACGAAGAATGAGGACGATGCTCCATCCTGGATCGGAAGCATCTTGCGGGAGCAACGAACACCGACGTCACCATCATCGTCTTCCTCCTCACGACACCTCCAACGGATGATCGAGGTTGGGGTTTATTTTTATTATTGTTATTCATAGCTTCACGTTGATTCCATCCTCTTGAACCATCTGTTATCGGTCTAACGCAGAGGGTGTGGGCCAAAAAACATGGCTCGATCCCTCCGCATCTTTTATGTTGACGTGTTCTTCACGGGCTATGATGACGGTGACGGAACAACCGCACAACCGAAGGATACCATGACACATCAACCGCGGAAGAGAAAGGTGGCAGCCAAAACTCGTCCAGCTGTGTGTAACTGCGGCGGCGCGTCCACACCACTGGTAACGAAGGAGGTTGCTGCCCGTCAGTCGTAGCGGTGGGAGGACAGCGGCCGGTAACCGACCGGCCATGTGGAGGTTGATCGGTGCGCATCTGTGCCACCAGTTGAGCTAGAAGCCACAGTCTGTCAGCCATGGAAGGCCAGTGGTACCATCACGCCGCTGGGAGGTGGACCAGCCGGGAATCTGGTCAGTTGTGTCACACTGAGCGGGACCCCTCTGGCGGGTCTTGCGTACCAACAAGGCGAACTGAATGGTCTAGAGGATTGTTCGGGTGGCCTGGGGGGAATGCCTCCCCTTCCTGGTGTCAGCTAGGGCAGAACCTGCCATGAAAGACCACCCAGCCGAGCGGGCAGCACCGCAGTGGGTCGCGACCAGTGGGCCGCACCACAACGGGCCGCACCTCAAAGGTCCACGCCCAAAGGGTTGCACCTAGCGGGCCACACCCAGCAGGCTATAAGTAGTGGGTCGCGCCCAACGAGCTGCGCCTAGCGCGGTCCGTGCCACGTCCAGCGGGCCGGGCAGCACCCATCACGGGCCAGGCTAGACCGTGGCTCAGCGAGCAGGGCCCGTCGTGGCTAATCCCATCTGAGCCAGACCTAGACCGGGTCAGGTCGACTCGAACCGGGTAGGGTCATCCCAAGTCGTGTCAGCCTGGGTCGGTCCGACCAGGTTGGACTGGACCTAGGCCAATCTAGACCCAGATACGCCTTTTTGGACATATCTTGAGAACCGAGCGTTCGTTTGATGAACCCTCTATGGAACCAAGATCCTTGGATCGAGATGGTAATTTTGGTATACTACACTTGAGTTTTGGATAAAGTTGGAGTATGGCCGGGTTGGATCGAAACTGAATCCAACTGAGCCCTCAGAATGGAAATGCTAATAACTTATAGACTGTGCGTCCAATTAATGCATTGTCTATCACATTGGGTCCCTTATGAATGAAAGACCTTTGGGATACTTATTCATGGGAATTTGTGGTAGTTGAAGTATCAACCAATGGATTGAGGAGAGGAACCTCCCGGAATCAATCGTGCTTAGTGTGGGAACCTTATAGCTGGTTGTACATGAAGAATCTTCCGATCATGTGTGGTTCATCTCCAGATCCTGTGTGGGTCATCTTCAAATCCTGTGTGGGTCAGCGCTCAGCGGTCCTGTGTGGGTCATTACATACCGATTCTGTGTGGGTCATCTCCAAATCTTGTGTGGGTCATCTCCAGATCCTATGTGGGTCATCTTCAGATCCTGTGTGGGTCAGCGCTCATCGATCCTATGTGGGTCAGCGCATACCGATCCTATGTGGGTCATCTTCGATCCTATGTGGTTCAATATTAGAGCTTCTCAACGAATTAATATGGTATTATTATGTGTGGTGATACCTTTGTGGTAATCTTCTATGTGGCGCTACCTTTGTGGTACTTACATTCATGGTGTTACCTTCATGGTATTCTTTCCTTTGTGGAATAGTTGTGATTTGGGCTAATGAGTTGGGCCTTGTGTTTCCACATAAATGAGATGGGTATACCTAATAACTTAGGTATATATATGGTCATATACCTAAGTAGGGTTGACTATTGTTTTTATTCTTTGTGGATTATCCTTTTTAGATTTTGAGAGACCTTGAGGGGTATCGGGGTCCCTACTGAGTATCGTTGTACTCACCCCTGCACGGGCTACGCCCGCACCTTGTCGTGTCTTGTGCAGACGACGGACAGAGCTGACTGAGGACGAGTGTACCAGGACAAGAGTATGCTCGTAAGTGGACCTTAGATGAGGTGTACCGCAGAGATGACAGTTCGAGTGTTGTACCTACCTTTCAAGTAGGATCCATGGCGGGTGTTCACAAGAGATGTTTTCACTTTTACTTGTACTTTCTAGTTTTACTTGTACTTTCTAGTTGGGCTTGTATTTTGGCCCCCTCTTTACTTATTGTGCACACTCTTTTTACTATACATATTACCTTGTTCTAGTATCTTGTTGTGTGCTTGGTTGTGAATGTTTACAGGTTATAAAGGCAATTCCTTCCCAGTTTTACGGATAATCCTTTCTGGTGCTAGTCGCTAGCCCCTGGCCAGTGGAAGGTGGGCTTAGAGTAGTCATGGAACGGGCCCCGGGGGATGGGTCGTGAACACGAAACTCTAAAAACCCAAAAAAATTGAAATAAAATATGATATGGGAGACCTTTTTCAGATCCACAACTAGTCAAATTGAATATCATGAAACAAGCTTCGATATGATAGGTGGGGCAAGCCGAACAGACACCTGGATGAGAAGTTATAACCGTTTGAATAAAAAGAAATCTGGATCAGCAACTAAAAACTCTGTTTCAGAGGTCTTCTAGGCCTTTTTGGGGGGAAATGGGGGGGTGATCAAATATCTAGTCCCAGACCTACACGGTGTAGAGTTCATCTTAGACTTTGATTGGATATGTGGTAGAACCCAAATAAACACCCAGATCAAAAGTTATGGCTATTTGAAGTTCGATTTATGTTTTGAACTTATTTTAGATCTTTTATTAATTTTTTGATCTTTTATTTTTAAATTGATATTAAATGACTATTACTCAGTAATAATAAAAAACTTATTAATTAAAAATATATATTTTATCATTTAATAATCCATTTTCACTAAATATCTTATATATTAAGTGTAAATGCCTATTTACCTTATCTAAAACATATTTTAACAAATATATATTATATTTATATTTATATAAATATACATAAATATTAATATATTATTTTTAATGAAATATAATTTTTTTGAAGTATACTTTTATCAGTGCTTGTAAAAAAGCACTGATAAAGGGGGATCTTTATCTGCACTTGTAAAGAAATGCTGATAAACACCCCCCCCCCCCCATATCAGTTCTTTTTTACAAACACTGATAAATGCCCTCGTTTATCAGTGCTTTTTTAAAATTGCTGATAAAGGTCCCCCTTTAGCATTTTTTTTAGCGATGTTAAAGACCCCATTTAATAACATTTTTTTATGCTGAAAAAGGGGGCCTTTAACATCATTTTTACCTAACACTGTTAAATCCCTAACGTTGGATAAACCCAATTTTGTAGTAGTTCATGGATTCATGTTTGCATAGATATATGTTTGTATTTATTTATTTATGTATGTGTGTATGTATGTAGGTATGTATGTCTGTGTGTATGTATGTATGTACAAATATATGTATGTATGTATATACGTATGTATGTACGTATATAGGTACGTATGTACGTACGTATGTACGTACGTATGTACGTACGTGTGTAGGTACGTTTGTATGTAGGTATGTATGTATGTAGGTATGTTTTTAGGTATGTATGTATGTATGTATGTATGTATGTATGTTTGTTTGTTTGTTTTTTTTTTTTTTTGTTTGTTTGTATGTATGTATGTACGTATATACACATGTATGTATGTGGGATAGTAAGTATGTACGTATGTATGTACGTATGTATGTATGTATGTATGTACGTATGTATGTACGTATGTATGTATGTATGTATGTATGTATGTATGTATGTATGTACGTATGTATGTATATATGTATGCATGCATTCATTTAGGTAGGTAGGTTGGTTGGTTGGTTGGTTGGTTGGTATGTATATATATATATATATGTAGGTACATACTTACACTTATATATATGTATGTATGCACAGGTGTATGTCTCTCTCCCCCCCTCTCTCTTTGTACATGTGTGTTTGTATGTGCCTCTGTGTGTGTGTGTGTCTATTCTTTTTTCCATTTTGTGTTCATTTTCATTCATTAATATCTTTTCACATTAACAATTTATGTTGCATTTCATTCATTATCTAATTCACAGTTCGCTTGAAAAATACTTTCTAGTGTAAATCAAAATCACCATCCTTGAGGGTACACTGTGGATATTTCTAGAAGACTTGGTGTAACGTGTTGATATATTAGTGATTATATCATCTTTGTAAGTATTGTGTTGAGAATTGAATGTTACATGTAATAACAGATGAAACCAAAAACCGCAAAACTTTAATAAAATCAAATTATTCAATATGGTCGTAATATTCATTAAACTAGTAAGAATATATAGTAATAAATACATTTTAAATTCCAATATTTATAATACATTTATTATTTTAATTTGAAAAAAATAACATCATTTTTATATTTATCATGGAAATGTTAACATAAGATTAATTTTCTGGAATTTTATAAAATAATTTATTTTTAGGTGATTAGTGAAAAATTATGATTTTACTAATACTATCACTTTTATGAATTCATTTTACCAGAATTCCATGAATTCTTTTGAAATATTTTTTAGTAAACAAAATATATTTTAAAAATTAAAATTTAGTGTTTTAAAATACTACGTTGATATATAAAATTCACGCTTAACATTTAAAAAAAATTAGGTAATGTTTTAATGAAAACTAGTTTTCGTCGATTTCTCTTAATAAAATTTTTACATGGTGGAATTAGATTTTTGAATTAAATTAATGATAATTAAATCTTATTTTAATAATAATAACAAAATTTATTGTAAATTTATTCAATAACATTGTTAATTTTATCCTAAATAAAAAAACTTAAGTTTAAAAATACACTTTTAATAAAAACAAGATTTTGTGTGTTAAATGCGCTAATGTTAAAATTAATTTTACTTACACAAAGCAATTTTATTTGAAAATTATATTTTTTATTTATAATCATTACTTTCAAATTATCTAATTAGTATCATTTTATTTTTATCCATTAAAAATAAATTACCTAGGTAAAAAATTAGTTACCTCAGTAAAATACAAAAAATGGTAAAAATGAAAATCTAATAGTAAATGACTTAAAAATGTTTAAACCATGTATGTAAAAGTGTGGTTCAATATTTATAAACCTTACCCCTTCCCACACTCTATTACTATTCACTTTGGATTTACTTTCCATTTGAAACATGTGAGCTCTTTATATTAAAGAGTTGTATGTGTCAAAAAATTCTCTTCCCTTCGATTATTAAAGGAACCTCCATCACTCCGCACTTACAAATACCCTTAATATCAACCAAAACTCTACCCTAGTCTCTCATTATAAATCTCTCTATATTATATAATCTTTTATCTTTCTAAAAGACCAAGCTAATGTGACTTGAGGATGTGACCAAAGGAGAACTTCCAAAGTGAGGGTTAATATTTTCCATCACACCTTCTTAATTATTTTTTTACTTCTACCACCCCAAAACTCTTTTATCCATTAGATTATGATAAAATAGTATAATTAATATTCTAGTTTTTTTATTCTAATGGAACATCTATTTTATACCTTCATCCAAAACCATTCAAAAAATCAAGACGTCGTCATGCGAACGTAAAGACTAACACCTCAACATGATGATGATTCTTTGTTTTCCATATTGACTGACATGGGTGCAATAAAACGAGTATGTAATGTATAAAAATTTTATATAAAAAAATTAAAATTATCTAATGATAATATTAAACATTCCATTAGTTTTATTAATAATAAATGGTTATAGTAAATTTAACTATAAAAATGACATATCAAATTAACTTTTCTCATTTGAGTCCACTCATGGAAAACATATTTACTTGTATATATTATGTGATAATGGAATAAAAAAATAACTAATAATATAAAATTATGGAGATAATGAAACTATGTTACAACACTTTGACCTTGATCAACATACCATGAAAGTTTCTAAGAAATTGATCAAAAAAATTTCAAGTAATCGACATAAGTGAAAATGATGTAATAAATTGGTGACACATGATGATAATAGAAATTATAAAAAGAAATTTGGATCAATAAGGTTCTTATGAAAAAAATTAATTAACTTAATTTTATTTTTCAATAATTTAAGTGAATGTTCATATCATTTCATATATGGGGAAAGAGATCTTCTAGACCTCCTTTGTGACATGTCAGTTGCACATTCTCTTTATTTTTATCTATTTTATGAAATATTAGTCTCATCTACCACTTATATTTTTTTATATATTTAAACTAAATATTTAAATATTTAAATATCCTTTTCATTGTTTAAGTTATATATTTTTTTAGTTCCCTTTGAAATTCCCACTTTTAAGTAAACCCGATTTAAGGGGATTTCCTATTTCTTGTCTTGCATCAAGAATAACCCCATAAAATGTTTTAAAACCATGAAATATTTTAAATACCCTCATTATTATATTGATAACACTTTAGTTCGATTTTTGTTTTATGTAATATATTAATGACTTTAGTTATGTAAAATGATCCTTTACTTATTTCAATAAGCTTCACCCAAGTGGTATATTTTTATTCTTTTTTCTCATAGATACTTCTCATAAAATCACTATATTTAAACTCAATATCCAAGACCTGTGTTTCATTTTCAAATATGAACATCCAAATGATTTAATTAATTCTTCACTTAGAAATCCTTATGATTTAGCTTTTGGTTATCCCTTGAATCAGAATAATGAAACTCACTTTCTTCTCATGGGTTTGATCGTGCTTATTTTTTATGTATGGTTTAATTTCATTATGTAGCATACATATGTAAGATTTCATTTATGTAATGGTGGTCCTAGAATTATATATCCCTCAAATACATCGGTTAAATGTTTATACATCTTGAGATGCTTTGTAAAGGATTAAATAGTGAACCTTATCAAACATGGGACTTTGTTCACTTTATGATGATGGTCAAGGGAGTAACCCATGACATATGTTTATGATATCATGTTTTATATTGTTTACACATGTTTATAATATCATTAAATCACTTTATTATGACATGTATTCTTTCTTATGATCATTCTCTTTATGAAATCTTGATATTCCTCTTGACTCTAAAGTTATTCTTTATTTCCATGTTTATTCTCTTATATGGATTTCAAGGTCACTATTTTCATTATGTATTTCCCTAGGATATCCTATGTAGTTTTAGAATATCTTGGGGAGTTATGAGAATTATGTGGATTTTTAAATAAATATTTTGTCTTTTTATTTAATATGGTGTATTTTTACTTCTAATATTATAAAGACACTATAGCACTAAATCCTTGACTTTTATTTATTGGAAACGTTTGTTTATAATTTTAAAATAATATGTGATTAAATATTGATTCACCATAGTTGTATCAGAGGAAGGTCTATTTATTTTTTATGGTTAGGATGAGATAAAATTAGACCAAAAACCCTAGGGATAAACCTAATCATAGGATAGAATATTAAAATTTTGTTAAATTAGATAGAATGTGGTTTTCTTGACAATAAATTTCTATTTGGATATTAAAATGTGGATTTATGCTCTAGAACAGTTTTACCTAGAAGCAATACCCTAATATAACACCCCAAAACATTATAATATTTTTCTTTAAGAAGAAATTTAATTTGTGTTCCTAGATTTATTTATATGAAAAAACAAGTTAATATTATGTTACACACAATATAAAGTTTATCTTTCTCTACATAGAACATCAAGGTTAGCTTGTGTTACATGCAAGACTGACTTTCCTTGATAACTTTCATAACACGCAAGACTGAGTTTTACCAAACAATAATATATTATTAAACATATTATTATTTATTATAATAAGATATAATATAGTTGTTAAATTTATGGTTATTAATAGTATTAACTAACTTATGAAAATATATTTTTGAATTTATTGGTTAAAAATTAATTAGAAATGAATATAACAACCAGTTGAATATAAAGGGAACATTTTTATAATAAACTATTTTTATGCTCACAGAGCAGTTTTATCCAAATAAATTAAATTAATTGAAATTAGTGAGTTAAATTAATGAAATATATATATTAAAAATTAAATAAAAATTCTTCACATTAATCCAATAGATTTGATAAGAAATGATAAGAACAAACTCAATTTTTACACATAAAAACCTATATTTTTATAAAGGTAGTTTTAACGCCTTTTAGTGTAGAACCAATTTTAAATATAAATTTTAGAATGTTTATAAATTTTATATGTCAAAATAAACATAATTTTTGAAATATAAACATCAAAAAATTGTTTAGGGTGAATTTTTGGTATTTCTATGAGAAGGTTCATTTTTTAATAAATAGTGAAAAATACAGAATTTTAATTCAAAACTAGTTTTTCTTCTAATTTATTTATGACATTAAATTACTTTATTATTGATTTAAAATTAAAATTATATAAATTATACAGACATTTATCCAATTTATTTAATTATAATCAATTTAAATTTGAAATTGTATATAAAAAAATAACAAACAACTAATCATTTTTTCTCCAAAAGCATGCATTATCGTCCTGTCTGCGGGATTAAATTTAAATTAATTTCTTCCACTTATGAAATTTTAATGTGTAAAAATGGATTATATATTTTGAATTAGAATAATTTATAGTTTCTAAAATTTTCAAATTATTTTTTACCAAAACTATTAGTGAAAGTGATTAAAATTAATTACAATGATTAAGAGGAAAATTAGCTTAATATGGGACTAAACCTTAAACTTAAGAGCCAAAATGACCTATAAACATGTAAAAAATATATTTTATGGACATATTTTGGCCCTATCAACAATTTTATCATATTTTTATGATTATTTTATCCACTTTTCATAGGAAAAACATGGTTGGAATTCCCTTTTTAAAAATTTACAAGAATGTCACTCCTCTTCCACTATAAAAAGGCACTCAATCCACATCTTTATTAACATATCTGAAACAATTTGTATAGCCCAAACCCAGAAAAAAAAAATAATCTCCCAACATCCCTTAAATTATCCTATAATCCTCCCTTTTCGCATAATCCATCCAAGGAAGCCCTTTAGTGCAAACCAAAAAGAGTTTCCCAAAGAAGAGGCAACATCCTACCTAAAACTCCTTTATTTTATTTTCATTCAACACCCCCATAAACTATTATTATTACATGATTATATAATAACCATACTATCCTAAAAATAGAGATATTTTTTTATTCTATGTGTTTTTCATACCTTTATCTAATGGGTAACGAGCATACCGTTTATGTGTACGAAGAACTACCACCTCACAAAACAATGATTTTTTGTTCTTCCTTTACCACCTATCATAATCAGAATTATGATGGAAAAACTATTTTTATATGATATATATGGTATTTATAATTTATTTATAATTTTTTAATTTTTTATCACAAACCTCTATGCACTACATTTTGTGGGAATATGATAACATCGTTTGTGGAAGTGTGGACTACCTAATCCTCAAAGCGAAATGATTCATTCACGCTATACGTGGAATGTATTAAGGATGGTTTTAATTAAACATATGTGACATAAATAAAATATATATTATATTATTTACATAATTAAATTTATTTAAATATACTATATCATTTTATTTATTTCCATTTTCACACACTAAAAAGGTGATAATGTCATTCGTGGACGTGTGGAGTACCTTCTCCTCGACACGATGTGAATCCTTTTACATCACACGAATTATATATATAAGTATATATAATTAAATAACATAGTATTTATCATATAATTATCATAATGGAAATATATAATGTAACATACCTTCTTTCAATAATGATTATTGAAAAATGGTAATGTTACCAATGCATACGTATGACCTAACGTGTACGTGATTGTAACATTGGTTCATTTTTCATAACCATGTTTCATAATTGGTTTTAAAAATATAATTAATGTATAAATATAATAATTATTTCATGATTATTATTCTATATATGTTTATATATTGAACCCTTTGACCATAGTCAACCTACCAAAGTCGTTTTGACACATGAACCGAATTTGGTCAAAAACACCCAATGTAAACTTAATTATTTAAGTAATTGTATAAAACACTGTAATAAGTGAAATAAAAGTAATCATAAACATGGAAAAAAAATTTATGAAATTAAATAATTAACATAATTTTATTATTTAGGAATAAAGACACACATGACAAGTCAGACTCAAGGTGAGGGATTTCATCTCAATTTACATTCTATTAAGACTTATTTGTTGTTATACTCCAATTCACTTTTATATGGTGTATATACTAACTTTTTATGTATTATATCATGAATATAATTATTATAATAATAGTATAAGTTTCATTTAATGTTATTCCTTCATGGGTATTATGATTCTATGTTTCAAACTGGTATAGGACACTTTGGAATGTTTAAAGTTTATTTTCCTTGAGAATGTGTTTTATAATTCCTTTTCAGTCTCACCTTCTATTATGATTATTAACTTTATCTTGAAATAATAACTTTATTTATCATAATTTTTAAGGTACATTAAATTTTTCTTAAATATCCATATTCTCATGTAACTGATATTATTATTTTCTAAAAAGTATATAATTTTATATATGGTGTTTACTTTGATAGTTATTTGATTGACTAAGGAATTATAGATAAATATATATCTTTTATTCAATAAAGATATTTGATAAGTTGCATTGTGAATTAATTAAATTTATTATTCGATATATGAGGAATTCTTTGGATATCTATAAAATGGTTGGGTCTCGGTTATAGATAGTCCCTTGATGCATCGATATTCTCATGAGATGAATCAGTTGGCCAAAATAGATGGGTTTTTACCCAATATGCTAAATCTTCTTGTGAAAGTTCTTGATCGTAAAGGTCCCATGTACCTATAAAACATGGCATCCAATAATTAAGATTTTACTTCATTTAGACTCGTTTTTTATTTATCCATGATATTGTTTATTTGGAATATCTATGGATGCATTATATTATTAGTGTATTGATTAAATGGAATGTTTTTCAGTTTCTCACCTTACCATATTGATTATTTCTTATCTATTAATTTGAATGGAATGTGTTATATGTTATTTACCACACCATAATGATTTATTCTCATTAATTAATTATTTATTCCACTTTACACACCCATACTGATTCTTTTAGATCATCCTTATTATGTTTCATTTCTCGAGGTTATGAAGAAGAGTTCTTTGAGTGAGTTTAAAGGATGATGATTTTTTACTGGTGTTGTGTTTTATTTTCTATTTACCAATGTATTATGGGTTTCATACATGTAATTTGGATTTCCAAAACTGCTAGATAATTTAGTCCTTCATGATGTGATTCCTTATAATCATGACAATATAATAAAATAATGCACCGGATCCAAGATTCTGGGTTCATGGCATTATAGTTGGTATCAAAGAAAGTTTAGAAGCAACCTTGGAAACTAGATTTAGAAAACATATATAAGAGAACATAACCCTGTAACACCACAACCCCAGTTACCCAGAGTTGGTGTATTTTTACATAACATTGGCCTGATCACAAGGGATCATGTCCCGAAAGACTGATCAGTTTAGTAGCCTTGGAAGTACTAGATACATACATAAGTTTTACATTACATTATGAAATAAAAAAACATTATGTCTCCTTTGAACACAGTCATATCCCATAGCCTATCCCTACAGGTCAATCATAATATACTTCTTCACATCATGGGAAAAATAAAACATGATAAAGGGGTGAGCTCATATTCCCAGTAAGGATAACAATATAGTAGAAAATATTATAAATAAGAATAAACATTTAAGGTAATGTATAAGACTAGAAAAAAAGCCTTTTAAACTTAAACTTCAGTATAATATGGAAAAGATAAATCAAATAATTCCATTTACTTATTCACATGGATATTCTAATAGTTGAATAATCAAATGTAATATCAATATCCAATTTCATAATAATGTAATACATAATATTGGACATCATAACCACATAGTCAAGGCCTCATTCCATGACTACAAATAATATTTTGTCAAGACCTTGTTGCAAGACACTAGTTTGTCTCATGAGACCTACCGATGCATCGAGGGGCTATATCAAGCCCCACCCATCACTTACTAAGTCTAATTCATTCCTCATATGAAAATATAGAAACATAACATAAACATTTGTATTAAAACTAGCATAAAAATGTAAATACTTTATCCATAAACCAAGAATGGTAAAAATATAGCACATTCATAGTAAAACATATCATAACTCATTCAATACAATATAGAATATTTTATTATAATAAATCAACCTCAATCAAGAATAATATCCAGTAAAGGATGTTGATATAGTTGAAAATGATCAGTAAAACTCTTTGAGTGAAATACCCCTTTTTTTATGAAATCATTTAAAAGTCACACAATTTATAAAAAAAGAAATTTAAATTATATTTTTGAATAAAAGTGTCACATACCACTTTGAAACTTTTTAAAGGAATTAAAATTTTAAAACATTCATTTCCATATAAATAAATCCTTAAAACCATTTTGAAAACATAGAAATTAATGAGAAATATTTAGAAGAATAAATATTTAAAACATTTAAATTGATTTTTTAGTTAAATAATCCCATAAAAGAATAATTTTTAAAATTCTTTTATGAAACATGAACATGGATAATAAATATGTCCCAGAAAATACTTACACATAAACAATCTCGGATAATAATGAGATTGAGGAAATTAACCCTTACCATGTACTTTTCCTTAGTCGAGGGTACGTTAACCTCCTGTATAATAGATAAATAATTTTTATTAAATTTTAAAAGAACCACATACATAAATATGATATAATATATTATCTCCTAATATTTTTTTGTTAATAATATTTCAGTATTATCATTGTTTCGGGTGTTAATTAGTTCATTTTCCTTTATATGTTTTGTAATAAAAGTCATGTTTGTTATGGATAGGAAGTTTTCGATTCATATCCAGAATGATATTTAGTTATTAAACATTATTTTTAATCATAAAATGAAAATTATTCTTGAATGGTTACGATGAGGAAATGAATCTTATCGTGTTCGTGGAGACGGTAATCCGTACGTACGCATGAGAAACAATATCATTATTTTAATGGTAAAATTATATGTAATTGGATGGTTTATAATATATGTAGAATAATTAAAATTTTATATTTATTATTAACATCAATTATACTCATTATTATACCTATCTAAATAATGAAGTGTTTAATAACAAACTACACCACGACGTGGAGATGGTAAGTCGTACGTACGCACGTATGGTGACTTTTTCATTCATAGGATGGATAGAATAATGAATATTTTTGTACCATATTTATAATAACATCATAGTATGTATAAGGCACTGGAGTTATTATTTTGCTATGGAAACAACATAGAAAGAGGAAGTGTAAGAAAAAAAGAACTTTGAAAGAGGTGATGAAATTATTACCTCTTCATCAGGTGCTTCCTTTTGATTTGATCAAAAGGGGTCATTAGGTTGGATTTCTGATCAAAGTAAGGACTTTATATTAAATTTTATGAGAAGATATTTGATCATGGTTTGTCCAAGTCAAATGGCTTTGGAGGTGTTATTTTGAGAGAAGGGGAAGTACTCTTTGATAAGAGTGGTGAGGGTCACTTTAGAAAAAGATTGAAATATTAATTTATTATACAATCATGTTCGATTTATAATGGCTCCAAAAGGATTTACTTCTAGGATAAGGTGTGTATGTGTTGGAAACCTCTCAAACAATAGGTTTTAGACTGGTTTAGGTCACCATATTAACCTTATCTTTTAGATTTAAAATTAGTTACATAGTTTAACTTTTACCGTGTATTCTTGTATTATTATAATAAATGGTTCATAAAATTACTATAAAAAATCCAAGAGGACCCCAAGTGGTTCATTAATATCATATATATTATTATATGTGTCCTTTGGTAGAACCTTATATTTTTTAGGAATATTATATCATTTAATAATATAGTATTTGTTTTAAAAACTCATTTATGTCAATTTTGACACTATTTAGTATTTGGTTTTTGTGAAATTCATAACAACATTATCACTTTGAAAAAAAAATTATTTAATCAACCATAAAATGTCATATTAACCTATAAAATTCTTGTAATACATAAAAAGTCTCAATTTACAATAATTATAATATTTATAATATCAATTATTTTAATCTTTTAATAATAAAATAATTACTGAATCATCATTATGTCACAAATAAATTTAATAATTTAATGTCTAAAAATTATAAATAAAATACCATTATGTAGGAAATATTTTTATATTTATAATTAATATTTATAGTCTAATTTATCTTATGTATAACCCTATATTAAAAATGTTTTAGTTATGAAAATTTCAATTTAATACTTTTAACTCGTATTTAAATAAATTAATAATAAATGTCCTAATCTAATCCATGTAGATCAAAGAAGATCATATTTTATTCCTAAGGTTTATTTTGGTCGAAATTAACTTATTTAATATAATTAGGACATGTTTTAGGGTAATTATAATATTGTTTTTACCTTTAATTACCATATTTACTTTTAATCGTGGTAAATAAAATCCAAAAGTTACTATTCACCAAAAATTATTTACATCCTATTGAACCACATTTAACTTACTTATGACAATTGTGTCTCTCAAATTTTTTAAATTCAATTCATAGAAGCATTAAAATTACGTTTTATTCAAATTTGCAAATGTGTCTAGAAGGTGGGTAAAAGACGTTAAAAAGATCAATAAAATTTTATATATCTAAACTTATTATAAAATGAATCCAATGAATTATATTGAAAAAATATAGTTATTATGTATCTATTTTTACTTTAAAATAAATTTCAATAAAAAATAATTATTATTTAAATAAAAGACGGTTTTAAACAATAACATAGTGTTTTTCACTATTCATCAAAAATTGAATGTTTTCAGAAAAATACCAAAATTTCCCCCTAAGATAATTTTCATATTATGAATTCAAAAATGATTTCTATTTTACCAAATTCAAAAAAAAAGGATTTTCATTAATTAATTTAAAAATAATTCCCATTGTCAAAACCAGAAAGCGGGTTTTTAATAAGTAAAAACTATCAAAAGATTGGCATGTGTTTATGTCCAATTTAAATGTAAAATTACCAATAATAACCTAAATTATATTAAATTATAAAAATATAATCTAATAATACTTTAAAACCACTAAAATTCATAATTTAACACTATAAATTATTTCGATTAAAAAAGTTGTTTTCAATTAAAATTTAGTATTTTTTACTATTCATCAAAATATGAAAGTTATTAGAAAAGTACCAAAAATTTATCCAAACTAAATTTTTATGTCTTACTTCTAAAAAATATTTTAATTTCACTAAATTTAATATATAAAAGTGTCAAATATTATATTTAAAAATGTTTCTCCATTAAAAGGCGTAAAAACTACATTTTTTGAAAAATACTTCTTTTATTTGAAAAATTGAATTTGTCCTTATATTATGTATAATAAATACAAAAGTTGAATGTTAAAATTATATAGGATATATATAAAATTCAAAATTCAGTTAATATTATACATAACTTCTTTTTGAACGGCTAGTTTGGTAAGTTGTGGTGCGTTCGAACTCAGTGTTGCGTGTAGCACAAGCTATTTAATTACGTTAAAGAGATAACGTACTATGAAATCTTGGGGTGTTACAAAACCTATTATATTATTTTAGGATAAGTATAGAAGAAAATAATATAATTTTAGTAAGGTATATATTGTGTGGGTCAGAGAAATACATCCCTTTATAGATACTACAAGTGGACATAGTTCTAGAAAAGATGTAATTAGGGGTAGAAACTCCGAAAAGGTGTGTCGGTCCTAACTATATGTAACATTCTAAACAAAAATGGGCCTTACTGTGCACATGGTTTGACTCTCCTAGGGGATACATTTAAGATAATTCACATTCTATTTACAAATCATTATTATGTATTTACAAGTAAGATTCCCCCAAAGAAATCATGTTTATGATTTTGAGATTAACAACGCGTAAAATTTTCATTTTATGTTAAGTGTTATTCCATATTTAGAATTATGAAAAGTTCATAATATTATGAACTAATCAAGTATGTACCATTGTTTATAAATGGTTCTTGAAATAAATAATGGTGTCAATACTCATGGGAAATGTAGATATGTACCTGTTTAGGAAACCAATATAGCGGGTATTAGAACAGATAAAATTATGGAAATTTTGTTGAAACTTAATCAAGTTATAAAAAATAACCTTTCATGAATGGAGAAAATTATTCTGAAGCGATAATCTCCTATGTTGTATCACTTTATGTGATAGAGGCCCCCATCATATATTGGGACTACTGATTCAATGGTAGTTGTGCATTAATTAAGTATTTGGAGAACATAATTATGGAATTTAGATGTGGTGAAAAGGAAAAGGTTGAAATTGAAGTGTATCTTATCAATAGTGATGCAGATCAATGGTGGTCATTGATCTAGAATACTAGGGAGGAAGAATAAATAGAACTCATAGAATAGAGAATATTTAAGGAGACATTATTCAATAAATACTTCCCTCGTGATCAAAAAGCTAAGACGAAGAGAAATTTCCTTAGTTTAAATAAAAAGGAGGAAGAAAGTGTTGCAGAGTATGAATATACCTTTACAAGGTTAGTAAGGTATTATATAGATTTCATACACAACATGGAGTGAAATATTTATCATTTGTTCGAAGGATCTAATCCAAGAATCTGAAGGGAGTTGGTGTCTCAAACCTTTTCTTCATATGATGAAATAGTTTTATGTGCTATCAAGATAGAGAAATAATTCTCTAAGACTTTTATTCAGTTAATAATGAGAATAAGATAAATCAATAGAAAATAACATATAAAGAGAAGAAGGGGAAGAAGGATTTTCCCACATGTGATAACTATGGAAAGAATCACCCTAGTAAATTTTTGAAAGGGTTGAGAGATAGTTATAAGGAGAAATGGGTCACCTAGAAAAAGAAAGTAAAGGGAAGAAATTAAAACTCTTCTATTCGATGTTATAACTACAATAATATGGGGCACTATTCCAATGAATTCCCCAGCATTAAGGGGGTATACCATATAAAATTCCAAGGGGAGAAGTCCAAGCATATGCTATTGATACGGTCGAAGTGGAATTACATCTATTATTGTGTATTTGGATCTAAGAAATATGTTGCAAGTGTATTCCGTTAATGATGTTAAGGAATATATAAAGATTATAATATAGTAATTTTTCATTAAAAATTAGAGATCATGTGTTTAATGGTACCAAGAAAAGTGATTCATTAGCAAGTTAAACATTTTTGAAAACACATGGTTATGGGAAAGATAAGCCTTAATATATTCCTAATTTTGAGATAATTTTGTTTGGATAAATAAATGGTTGATTTGGATAAGTGTCAACTACCTAAGAAGTAATTAATTATTTTTCAATAAAGTTGATTATGGTATTATTGATAGAGTTTGTAATGCTTTTGGATTTAGGGAATATATCTAATAACATGTGTTTTTCTTAATCAATACGGAATAAGTCATGTTTCTAATAAATATTTTTGGTAATTAAATATATTATAATATTTTAAGAGAATACATTATGAAGGTGTTAAAATATTTTATATGTTATGACTAAAGAGGTAATTTATGTAGATTGAAGGCTAATGATAAGTTCATTTTGGAAATTTAGTGACCATCTTTCTAAAAGTGTTGGATCACAACCATTTGGAAAAGTTTACCATTTATAAAATGATTTAAGTTTATAATTGAATGAGGTTTTAGAGATTAATGTATCACTTAAATATTTGAAACATCTTGTGCTAAGAGATGAAGTAGAAATAGTTCAAGGCATAATCAAAGTAAAATATTATGTTTACTTAAACATATATTTTTTTTATTTTCTTAGAGTGAGAAATAATTCCTCAACTATAGGAAAATCATCTTGAAACTGATATTTTGTCATATTATCATCATTTTTTATGATATTAATGACATTTTTAATAATAGTAGTTTAATGATTTGTGATAATAAAATTTCATCTAAACATATTCTCTATCACTCTCCATCAGAACTGGATTGTTAGATTTTTCTTTTGTATCCATTTTCCATTTTCCACCTATGTTCTCCTACTAGGGATCTATTTACATGAAAATTGTACTTTTCGTTCTCTCTTATTAAAAATATGTGTTATTAACCATATTTATGATATGGTTTTTTTAAAAATGGTATATTTCCAAATATCAATCCCCTGATTACTAAGATCAATTTTTAATTGCAAATACACAATTTATTTAAGGTGGAGATAATGTAACACCCTAAGATTCTACAATGTTTTCCTTTTAGAATAATTTTAATTTTTTTGATAGATTTATTTAGAAGAAACACCAAGTTAAGATTATGTTACAAAAAATATAAAGTTTATCTTTCTCTAAATGGAACACTGAGATCATCTTGTGTCACACACAAGACTGACTTTCCTCAATGGATTGCGTAACATTCAAGATCGAGTTTTACCAAAAAAAACATATTATTAAAAAAATTATTATTTAATATAATAATATATTACCTATACATTAAATTTATGGTTATTAATAGTATTAAATAACTTATTAAAATATATTTTTTAATTAACTGGTCACAAATTAAATATAAATTAATATAATAATAAATTGAATATAAATGGAATGTTTTTATAAGAAACTATTTTTATGCTCACAAAGTCATTTTATCCTAAAAATTAAATTAATTAAAATTAAAGATTTATATTAA
Source organism: Viscum album (assembly GCA_963277665.1). Classification (NCBI taxonomy): domain Eukaryota; kingdom Viridiplantae; phylum Streptophyta; class Magnoliopsida; order Santalales; family Viscaceae; genus Viscum; species Viscum album. The sequence goes on along the minus strand of OY728137.1, from coordinate 1,402,816,145 downwards.
TGTATTGTATATATTATATATTCAATCAAATATTTTTTACATTCATCTAATATATTTTCTATGCATACTATAAAAATAAACCCAATTTTTACACATAAAAACATATATTTTTATAAATACAGTTTTACCGCCTTTTAATAGAGAATTCATTTTAAATATAAATTTTGGAAATTTTATAAATTTTATATGTCAAAATAAACTTCATTTTTGAAATATAAATATTTAAATTATATTAGGGTGAATTTTTGGTATTTTATGAGAAGTTTCATTTTTTAATGGATAATGAAAAATATTGAATTTTAATTCAAAACTTATTTTTCATCAAATTTATTTATATGGTTAAATTATGTTTTTTGTTGTTTTTAAAGTTTTATTAGATCAAAAATAAATCAATTAATACAATTTTATCTCATATTCATCAATTTCACATTTAAATTGGATAAAAAACATAACAAAGTATTGAACATTTTTACTTTAAAAACCGGCATTTTCGGCCAGTCAGTGGGATTAAATTCAAACTAATTTTTTCCAATTAAGTGGATGGAATTTTTAAAAATGTATTCCATATTTGGAATAATAAAAATTTATAATTAGTTAAAATTAGTTTTTGACAAAAATATTAGTGAAAGTGGTTGAAATTAATTACAACAATTAAGAGGAAAATTTGCTTAATAAGGGACTAAAACTTAAACTTAATGGCCAAAATGTCCTAGAAACTTATCCAAAAGATATTTTATGACCATATTTCGGCCCTATACTCAATTTAATTGTATTTTTACCATTCTTTTATCCACTTTTCTGAAGAAAAAAGAAGATTGAATTCCCTTTTCAAAAATTTACAAGAATGTCACTCCTCCTCCACTATAAAAAGGCACTCTACCCTCCCCCTTATTCGCACCTATCAAGCCCTTTGGATCACCCAAAATTTGATAAAATAATCTCCCACAATACCTTCCCTCATTCTATAATCCTATATTTAAGTATGAATCCATCTAAGGAATCCCTTTAGTTCAAACCAAAAGGAGTTACCCAAAGAAGAGGTAACATCCTTCCTCAAGCTCCTTTGTTTTATTTTCATTATCCAACACCTAAAATATACTTATTCTTTGATTATATTATAGAAAATTTATCATAGATATACTGATATTTTTTTATAATAATGGTTCTAGTTACACTTATACACACCTCTATTTAATGGATAACGAACTTAACGTTTATGTGTCTGATGAACTACCACCTTACAAAACGAAGATTGTTCATTCATCCTTTACCACCAATCATGGTGGGAATTTTGATGGAAATGATATTTTTATATCATATATATGATATTTATAATTTATTTATTCTTATATTATTATTTTTTATCACAAACCTTTATGCACTTCATTTTTTGGGAATATGATAACATCGTTTGTGGAAGTGTGGACTACCACCTCCTCAAAGTGATCTAATTCGTTCACACTATACATGGAATGTATTAAGGATGGTTTTAATTAAAAATATGTTACATAAATTAAATCTATATTATATAAATTAAATTATTAACTTTATTTAAATATAATATATCATTTTATTTATTACCCTTTTCACGCACTAAAAAGGTGATAATGTCGTCCGTGGACGTGTGGACTAACGCCGCCTTGATGCAATTTGAATCCTTTTACATCACAATAATTATATATATAATATTATTAAATTAAATGTTATTTATTTTATAATTATAATTTTGGAAATATATAATTTTATTTACCTTTTTTCCATAACAATCATTGAAAAATAGGAACATTACTCATACGTATGTACGGTCTACCATCTCCATTGTTGTAACATTGGTTCATTTTTCATAAGCATCATTCAGATTTGGTTTTAAAAGTATAATTTATGTAATGATTTGATAATTATTTCATGATACTTATTATTAATACTTTTATATAATGACCCCTTTGACCATAGTCTACCTACCAAAATAGTTTTGACACATAGACCGAATTTGGTCAAAAACACACGATGTAAATTTTATTATTTAAGTAGTTGTGTAAAACATTGTAATAAGTGATGTAAAAGTAATAATAAAATTTAAAAAATTTATTAATAAATTAAATAAATAACATAAGTTTATTATTCAATAATATAAATACACATGTTACAACTTTAACTTAGGGTAAGGTATTTCATCTCAAATTACATACCATTGAGACTTATTTGTTATTTTGAACCAATTTACTTTTATATGGTGTATATACTACCCTTTAACATGTTATATCATGAATCACATTATTATAATTATAGTATAAGTTTTATTTAATATTATTCATTCAAGGGGAATATGATTCAAATGTTTGAAGGTGGTGTGGGACACTTTGGAATGTTTAAATATTATTTTCATCAAGAATGTGTTTAATGGTTACCTTTTCAATCTCACCTTATTTTATGATTTTTAAATTTATATTAAAACAATCACTTTCTTTATGATCATTTTTATGGTACATTACATTTTTCTTAAATATCCATATTCTCATTCAATGTATATTATTATTGCTTAAATCGTATACCATTTTAAATAAGGTGTTAACTTTAATAGTTATTTGATAAACTAAGGAATTATTGATAAATTTTTATCTTTTATTCAATATGGATATCTTATAAGGAACACTGTACGTGAATTAAATAGATTATTTTATATATGAGGAATTATTTGGATAAGTACAACACTATTGGGTTACGGTTATAGATAGACCCTTGATGTATCAGTAGTTTCATGTGATGAATTGTTTGAACAAAATAGATTGGTTTTTACCCAATATGTTGAATCATGTTTTGAAAAGTCTTTATAGTAAAGTTACCATATACCTAGGAAACATTGCATCCAATAATTAATAATTTCCCTCATTTAGACTCCTTTTTTATTTATACATGAGATTTCTTCTTTTGACATGTCTTTGGAAACATTCTATTCTCATTTTATTGATTAAATGGTATGTGTTTTAGTTTCTTACCTTTCCATATTGATTATGAATTATATAGTTGTTTGAATGGAATTTGTTATCAATTATTTACCTCATCATGATGATTTATTCTCTTTAATTCCTTATTTATTCTTCTTTATTTACCTTTACTGATCATTTGAGCTCACATGTATTATGTTTCCTTTACCTAGGTTATGAAGAGGAGTCTATTGAATTAGTTTCAAGGATTTTGAGTTTTTAATTGTGTTATATTTTATTTTATATTTCCCAATTTATTATGGGTATCATGTATGTAACCTGGATTTCCAAAAATGCTAAATTTTTTAGTCCTTTGGGATTTTATTCCTTGTAATCATGCGAATGTAATAAAATAATGCACTGGCACTTGGCTTCTGGGGTCAGGGATTTACACCTGAAGAGGGTGTGTTGGTTATTAACACAACTATGACCCGGTGCTTCACAAAGCGGTATAACAACACATATTTCTAGATACTATCAAATTATATGATTTGGTTAATTCACATTCTCTTTACAAACCATTATAAAGGATTTGAAAACAACTTTTATGCAATTTAATTAGGTTAGAGAACCTAATAGAAAAAATAACTATGGATAACATAGATTGAAACATAGAGATTAATAAGTCATGTTTTTTACATCATTTATGAGATAATTCGTTTAAGATTAGGATTTACTTTTTTTAAATTTATTAATTAGATTATTCCCATAGATAACTATCATTTATTTTTTAATATGGATGGATAAAGGAGGAATCATGTTAATGACATGTGCAATGGTAAATTTGATGATATCCATAATGAAATGCCTACATGATGAAATAAAGAGTTGAGAACATTTTGGAAATATGGGTAAAACTAACTGAACTTATCAATAATAACCTAAATCTTGTAGAACACCCTCCAAGATAGAAATTTTTCATTGAGTCCTTTATGCATTCGATACCGCCAACTTTTAATGGATCTTCTGATTCCATAATCGTTAAAAAATATATTAGCACAATTTAGAATATATTATTTTTATTTCAATGATATGAGAAATAGTAGTTTATTCTTTCTATTTACTACCTTGAGAGATAAGTAAACTAGTGGTGAGAACTGATCAAGAATACAAATCCTATAGAATACATAGAATATATATAATATATAGAGTGGGATGAATTTAGGAGGTTATTTATCAATAAATATTTTCCTCTCACTCTCCATATTAAAATGTATGGGGAGTTCCTTATACTCAAAAAAATAGAAGATGAATCCATTAGATATTATCAGGTGGACTTCATAAGGATTCCATGATATTCCTATAGTTTTATCACTAACACCAAATTTAAAATCCACCATTTCTTTAGTGGACTAAAGTCATAACTATGAAGATCTTTGGAAATTTGGGACATTGAAAACCTTGAAAAAGTTTTTTGATACGCCCTAAAATTTGAGATGGAAATGGGTGATTCTCAATGGCCTCATGGGACACGAGATAAAAAGTGAATAATAGAGTTTAACTCTAGGTAATCACTGGATAAAATTCATGGAGACAAGAAAATCCAACATCCCACATGTCAAAAGTAACTATATAAAATTAAGGGACTAGTGGTGGTTTTATTTTAGTTTGGTGGATTTTTAAATAACCAAAAAATGGTTCTATGATGATTTATGTAAACCATCAATAAAGTGTGTTTTAGGAATTAATATGTTTCATTTTCACCCATTTAGTAGTAGTTCCTGGGAAGTTTCATTAAAGTTTATTTAATGATGGTTATTTCAATTTTTATAGGTGGTATTTTCTTTGAAAAGTGTTAAAGGTTTAAATAAGGTTTAAACTGCCCCTATAATTAATAATATTTAGTGGTAGTTTAAATAGATACCAAATATCATGTCCAATATAGTAGCGGTTTAAAACACCAAGAAAAATATTTTTAACATATATAGCGGGTATTTAAACTACCACTATAAATCGTTGTTTAAAGAAAACTCATAGAAGTTGCAGCCCCAAAAAAAATACCAAACGGATGAAAAACTAGAAATATATATAGAACCATAAACATAAAAAAACATACATAACTTATTTTTCAATCCAAACCCATAGCACTATTTTCAAAGAAACATATAAATTTACTTTTCAATTTATAGAAATATGAATAAAAAAATCACATATGATTTTACTTTATAAAAACAAACTACCTTAAAAATAAACTAAAAGTATGGAACATATGATTAAAACCCAAATAAAATATATAAAAAATATATATTAATATAAAAAAAATTAATAAGTAAACGATGCCATGAATATTACACAACATACAATATCAAACTTGAATTTAATGGGATAACATAAGAACCTGCTAAATGTGGACCACTCCTTAGCCTATGATATGGTCTTAATAGTTATGGATCCTAACTTACCTTCATTGGCCTCCTCGGGTGGCAACCCTCTATCCAAGGCATGAACTATACTAGGATACACTATCTGTAATATCCTGACCCTAGAATCCCAGAGCCATTAATGCATTATTTTATTATAATAGCAAGATTACAAAGAATCAAATAATGAAGTACCAATTATTTTAGAACATTTGGAAATCAGATTACATACATGAATAATACATTACAATTTAAATCATAAAATACAACAGAGATAATCTTTTGATAATACCATCGTTCTCCTAGCATAACACGGCATGTCCTTCATAATATACATCTTATAATCCTGGGAAAAATAAAACATATGAAAGGGGTGAGATCAAATGATTAGTAAGGGTAAGCGTATAGTAGAATCTTTGAATAAATATGTCATAAAAAATATGGAAAAGAAAACAACTGAAACACAAGTCATTTAAATACTCACATGATCTAAAAAAATAACCATGGATACTCTAACTAATCAAATAATCAAATGTAATAATAATTATTATGAAATTAATAATGTTTTATGTATACACTATCAAGATATATCCTCAAGATAGTTACTGTTAATATCTATTCTCAAGACAGTTTAAGTCCCTGGGTAGAAACCTATCTAATTTGTGTCAAGATCTATCCTCCTGGAAATTTAAAACTACTTGGAAAAAAATGCAAAGGGATTGGCACAAAATGATTTTGTATCATTATACCTACTGATACATTTAGGGTCTTTAGTGGGGATCTCCCATCAATTACTAAGTCTAATGCATTCCTTATATTAAAATAGTGAAACAAAAACAAATATAAACATTCGTATTGAAAAACTAGCATACAAAATGTGAATACTTCAATCATAAACCATGAATGGTATAAAAATAGCACATTCATATTCAAACTGATCCTAAACCATTAAATGAAATATTATGAATGATATCATAAGATATCAACCTCAATTAAGCATAATATTCAATAGAGGATGCTGGCATAGATGAAAGAATAAAATTTAATATTAAAATAATAAGAATAATGAAAGAATAAAATTTAATAAAGCATTAAATATAATTATAATTAATTAATTAAATTATAGTTGGGGTTTGGCTTAGTGGTAAGTACCCATTAAATCTACATGAAAAATGGGGGTTCAAAACCCATTGGGCATAGGTACTGTAGTAGTACTGTAGCATACTGTAGCAGCGGCGACACTGTAGCAACGGCGGGTACTATAGAGGCGGCAGGTCATTGTAGCGGTGGCAGAGTACTGTAGCAGTGGCGGGTACTGTGCAGTACTGTAGCAGCACGGGTACTGTAGTAGTACTATTCACATAATGGGTTTTGGGCCATTAAATTGGGCATACGGGCCATGTAATGGGCTATATGCCCTATGGGCTTTCGGGCTATGTAATGGGTCTCCCTGTACCCAATTAAAAGAGGTCTTTGCTTTGATTTAATAATAAATGAGGCTTCGGCCCCAACCTTTAAAAAAAAAAATTAATTAATTAATGACCCGGTAATTCAAACGGGTTGTATATACACCTCATAAAAGAAAGTGGGTGTATAACATCAAATTATGCCTCAATGAAAGGGTATTGAGACGGAGTCCCTTTCCATGCATTTCAGTTTGTGAGAAGGTTCTTTAATATACTATATAATGGTTTAAATCATGTTATTAATTTATACCAGAACCATTTTCATATTTATTATATATTATATGATCCTATTTTATCATTTTATCACCTGCTTATTAGTAATATTTCATTATTACCCTTGTTTTGGGTGTTAACTGCTTCATTTTCCTTTAAATGTTTTATTATGTAAGTTGTTTTTCTTATAAATAGGATATATTTATTACATATAAATAATTATATTAATTTTATATAGATTATATTTACTTATTATCTACACTTTTATAATCATTCTTGAATGGTTGTTCGTATGTAAGCACAAGCGACGATACCATTCCCTTAATGGTGAAAAGATAAAGGAATTGGATGGTATATTAATTATAAAAAATTAATATCATATTATAAGTATTATGTATATTAATTATTTCCATGATTATACACATATAAGTAAAGTGCTGATGAAAAACAAGTTATACCACGGCGTGGAGATGGTAAGTCATATGTACACACGCCGGTATTTTCATTTTTCATGGGATGGATAAATCCTTGAATATAGTTGTATGATAATCATTTTAATATCTCGTAATATATATTATACTAGATTTATTAATTTAATATTTAAACAACAAATAAAGAGGAAGTAGAAGAAGAAATGAACTTGAACGAGTTAGTAAAAATGATTACCTCTTCTTTGGTGGACTTCCTTTAGATATATTCTTAAGAGATCTCGGTTTGGTATTTTGGAAGGAAAAGAACCTATAGAACTTAGATAAGGATGTTTTAGAGAGAAATGTTCATAATTTTGTCAATATAGATGGCTCAAATTGGTGTTAAGAAGTGAGGTATGAGGTACCCTTTTATATTTGAGATGATCGGCACTTTCGGAAATCCTCAAAATATTAAAATATAATAATGTCATTCTAGACCCAAAGGCTTCAAAATGAATATAAATGAATATTTTAAGACATTTTAGACCATATATTATCTCATTTATTATTATCTAACATTTTTTCATTTTTAAGTCATTTAGTAATATATTAATTCAATAAAATATCATTATTATCAAATTTGATACTCTTCTGTTAATTTGAATTTAAATACATCCATACAAATTTTGAATTAGAATATAATTATTTAAAACATATCTATTATATTTTATAGTTCTATAAATTCATTATACACTTTAACTCACCCCAAATATATCAAAATTAATATTTTTGAAATCAATTATTTTATTTTTCTGATAATTAAATAAATAGTGTTTTAGTATTGAAGAAGATTTTAAGGTAATTATATAAATTATAAAAAATAAAAATAAATTTATATAATGAAACTAACATCCTTATAATCAAAATATAAATTTATTTTTGTTCATATTTTGGGTTTTTTCTTATGTAGACACATAAAAGATATTAAAAACAAATATAGTGACATTTTGTAACTATATTTAATTTAAATAATATATAAGTTACTTTCATATAAAAGTTTCCATTAAATAACTCCAATATGATATTAAGGTGATAAGGTTTGAATTAAATTCATCCAATAATTTTTAGGCATGTTTATATCACATTATTTCTCTTATCTTTTGGTTTTTACTCTTATTTAAACTCTTTAACTCTTACCGTGACTACATGGTTATTTACTATTTAAAGGTTAATATAGATGCTATAAAATGGAAAATGAACCATAAATGAGTAATTTTTTATATTTTCAACTTTATCCCAATCATTTTTCCTATTTTTTATTTTAATTAATTTCATATCTTTTAAGAAAATATTATTTATTTTAAAATATCATACATGTAAATTTAAACACTATTCATTACTTGAATTTTTAAAAATATCATAAATACAATATAACTTCGAAAAAAACCTTTAATACATCTCCAATATTTATATTTACTATATAAAATTATTTTATGATATTAATTATATCAAATTATATTTATTTTAATATTTTTAATAACATTTTTTTGATATGTCAACTATTTAAACAATTATTGTATCATCGTTATGCAAGCCTTTAATTTAATTATTTTTTCACTAAAAATTAAAACTAAATTATCATTATGAATATAAAAACTTTATATTTTCAATTAATATTTATATTCTATTATGTATTCTTAATTAAAATATATAATATTTTTAATACTTATTAGAAACATGAGTAAGACATATTGGACTTTCATTCCAATAAAATACTATATAATATATAAAGTCATTCAAGTGAATCCAAGAGGACATAAAATCTGCCCAAATATTATTTTGGTCAAAATTAACTCATCTAATAACATTAGGACAAGTGTTAGGGTAATTTTATAAAGCTTATAATATTATATATACCTTTAATTACTCGATTTACCGTTAACCGTAGTAAATAAAAAAATAAATAAAGTTACAATTCATAATTCCCAAAAAATAAGTCAATCATATTAAACTATATGATTTAAACCATGTATTTCCATTTTTCAAAATTCAATTCACATAAGTGAAAAAATTATGTTTAATGATAATCCCACAAACAAGATGACAAAGCGGGTTTTTAATGTAAAAACGTCCAAAAGTTTGCTATGTTTTTATATCAAAATTTAATGTGAAATTGTTTATAATGGCCTAATTTGTCTTAAATGATATAAAATTTTTCTAATTATACTTTAAAATAAATCAAAACATAATTTAACTATATAAATAAATTATATGAAAATGCAGCTTTGAACTATAATGCAGTATTTTTCATTATTCATCCAAAATTGAAAAATCTCAAAAAAATAAAACAAAAATCAACCAATGAAATTTCTTATTTAAAAATTTAAAATAATAAGTTTATTTTTTTATATATAATATATAAAGGTGTCAAAAATTTATTTAAAATAAGTTCACCATTAAAATCCAGTAAAACTACTTTTATAAAAATATAGGTTTTTGTGTGTAATATTGGGTTTGTTCTTATCTTATTCCTATAAAATATATATTGTATGAATGTAACAATATTTTATTATATAAATAAAATATAAATTCACTATATAAATTCTCTATAATTGTTAGAATTTAATTTATTGTGCTAAATGTGACTAAATAGTGTTTTGTTTAAACCCAGTGTTGCGTGCATTGTAAGCTATCAAAATAAATAAATTTATTCTAAAAGGAAAAAAATATGGTAAAGTACGGGGGTGATATATTCTAATTTCCTTAAATAAATTTTTTCCTCAAATTTTAAAATTTCAATTCAAAATAAAATCTTGATACTTGAAAGTTCCTTTGTGGGAAACCCACATTGGAAATAGGGTCAATAAAATATCTTCTTAATAAGAGGGAAAGGGATATGTGAAGGTCACCACAAGATTAGGCTTTAAAATAGGATAACAATAAAGGAAAGTGGAAACATGGACATGGAATAGAAATATAACTATAAACTTCTGATGAATATTGATATATAACATATTCATTATAAAGTTAACCATTACAAAGCTTCAAATCTTGTGATAGGTTCAAAGACTATTGATTTCTTATTAAGAAAAGTAAATGGATAAAATTGTTGTTTTAAATTATTTTTCCTAAAGTTGAGAGATTATTTTACTATCTAGATAAATCACTCAAGAAAACATACTTTATTTCATTCTATGTCATAATGTTATCCTTTGGTTGTGATTTGATCAATTTTCACTTCAATTCGTAAACCTAGAGATGAATATTCAAGAAGAATTTTTATACCTTAAGTACTTTTGATTATTCATAAGGTCCTCCAATCATTCCTTTGGCCTTAAAAAATTTATTGAAACCAAAAAGGATATCATAATGTATCCAATAAATATAAATTTAACCTCAAATAATATTATCTAATGTTCAACATAATCCATTCCAACCAGAGACTTGTCCAAAATACTTACATCTGAATTCACAGTCCCAAAAGGTCTCTAAATTTCTAAAATCAATATTAACATTATATTCCCCAAATAATATAATGTAGCTATTATTTTCAGATTTAAAATACCTTAAAAATGATAATGAAATTTTTGGGGCTTCCAAATCTTAATAAAATAATTACTGCAGTATAATCCTTATATATCTCATGATTCTTATAACTAGAGAACCATTGATGAAATAATTATTAAATCTAAAAATACAAGAACTTTAATCATTTTAGTTCATCCTTAAACCATTAACTACGCTTCATTATCTTATTAATTAATACCTCCTTCATTTCATTTTCCTTTGTAGTCTCTTTATTTTTGGTGGTATAACCATAACTTGTATAATCTTTCTTATTCTAACCATTGACCAAAACCCAAATCATAATGTGAGAAACACGATTCATAGTGATATAGTCATGATGAATCATTTATAGAATTTCAAAATTGTGACATCTTTATCTCAATATATGAGTTCATAGGTTTCAACTTGGTTATCCATAGTATTAAGAAATATATAGTAAAATTTCCTATACTTAGACTTATCCTCAAAGTCAGTCATAGGGTAATGTTTTCTAATCCATGATTTTCTAAATCTATTTTCCAAGGTTGTTGTTAGACTTCATTTAATAGAAACTGTAATGCCTTGACCCCATAATCCCAAAAATGGTGCATTATTTTATTATATTAGCATTATTACAAGGAATCAAATCCCTAAGGAATCAACTGTTTAGTAGTTTTAGAAACCATATTATATTCATGATCCTTATATTAAAATTTAAATCATAAAAAAACAAACATAATATTTTGAGAAAACCATTGTTCTCCGAGCTTAACCCTACATGTCAGTCATAATATACATCTTGGCATACTAGGAAAAATAAAACATATGAAAGGGGTGAGATCAAATTCTCAGTAATATTAATTGTACCACAAAAGGTATTATTAAAAATTCGATAAATAATATATCAAAGTAAATAACTAAAACATGTTCCATATAAATAATCACATGATCTAGGAAACACAACCATAGATATTTTATGTAATAAAATAATCACATGGAATAGTGATGATGATAGAAAGCATGATGTTAGACTTATTCACTATCTATATATATCCTCAATATAGTTACTATCAAGATCTATCCTCAAAATAGTTTATGTTTTTGGGTAGAAACCAATCTGAATTGTGTCGTGATTTATCCTCTTTACAATTTAAAACTTCTTGGAAACAAACTCAAAGTGTTTGGCGCCAACTGATTTTGTCTCATGAGACCTACCGATGAATTGAGGGGATATAGTGGGACCATACCATCATTTAGTAAGTCTTATTCATTCCTCATATGAAAATTATGAAACATAAAAAAAATAAACATTTGTATTGAAAAACTAGCATACGAAATGTGAATACTTCAACCATAAACCATGAATGGTATTAAAATAGCACATCCATTTTAAACAGATCATAAACCATTTAATGAAATATGATAAATTGTATCATAAGAGATAAACCTCAATTAAGAATAAGATTCAACAGAAGATGTTTAAATAGATGAAAATCATTGATATTTTTTTAGAGAAATACCCTTTTTACTTGCCGCTTTGGCGGTGGCGTAGTGGTGCAAGGTCGAGGGCCATATCAACGGTTTTCGGTTAGGTCTGGGGTTCAATTCCTAGGAGCCCGATCTTGGGGGAATTTATGACTCCCATGTACCACTCGTCTTGTTGGGTCATCTGGTGTCTCACCAGGTGGGCAGAATGGGCGCACTTCACCTGGCTGATGGATTTCTGTGACGAACCATCACCGATCGAGGTGTTACCCCGTGGGATGCACAGTCATCTCGGCTGGTAACGACTCTTTCCCGACTGGGGCATCTCCGGATGATCTCTTCATGGGGAGGGGGATTCTCGAGTGTGGAGGTTTTGAAAAGGCCACTCTTGGGGATTCTCTTATTTAAAATAAAATAAATACCCTTTTTTACTTTGAAATAATTAATTTCAAAAGCCGTGAAATTATAAATGAAAAAAAAATTATTTGAAAACAAAATTTTAAACTTTTAATGGAATCATAAAATTTTTAAGGCTTCATCATGGAAGAAAAATCCTCACATGCTTTATAAGTTAAAAAACATTTCTTCCATTTTTTTCAGAAAAGCCTCGAAGGACATTATTTAGGAAACGAAACAATGTAAATTTTAAATAATTTTTTAAAATTTAAAAAGGGTTAAAATTTCTTTAAACAACTATTTTATAATAGTAAAAACATTTTTGAGAACTTTTTATAAAACATTAATATAGATAAAAAATGTGATAATTAAATCCTTAAACATTTATGGTGTCCCATACCACTTTGAGTATTTAAATAATAAGACCAATAAAAGAATAAAATTTAAAAAACATTAAATATAATGATAATTAATAAATTAATGACATGATAAGTCAATGGGGCTGTATATACACCTCATAAAATATGTTGGGTGTGTAACATCAAAATATGTCTCAATGAAAGGGGATTAAAATGAAGTCCCTTACCTTGAGTTTACTTTTCTGTGAGTAACATTATTTAATCTCATGTATAATAGTTTAAATAATGTTATTAATTTATACCATAAATATTTTCATATTTATTATGTCTTATATGATCCTCTTATATCATTTTATCACCCGCTTGTTAGTAATATTTCATTACTACCCTTATTTCGGGTGTTAACTCCTTCATTTTCTATTGCATGTTTTTTAATTAAATCCTTTTTATTATGAATAGGATATATTTATTTCATATAAAAAATGATATTAAGTTCATATATATTATATTTAATAATTATCTACACTTTTATAATAATTCTTGAATTGTTAACATGGAAAATGAGTCACATCGCATCGTGGAGACGGTAGGTCATACGTACGCACGAGCAACGATGTCATTCCCTTAATTGTGAAAAGAGTAAATAATTAGATGGTATATTAATTATAAAGAATATATAGAATGTTATATAAACTATATATATTCATCATTTCCATAATTATACCCATCCAAGTAAAGTGGTGACGAAAAACTAATTACACCATTGTGTGGACACGGTAAGTCGTACGTATGCACATCAGTGTTTTCATTTTTCATAGGACAGATAAATCATGAAATATGGTTGTCATATAATCATAATAAAATATAATAATATATATGATACTTTATTTATTACTTTAGTTTATAAAAAAGCACATAAATAGTAAGTAATAAAAGAAATGAACTTGAAGGAGTTAGTAAAAACAATTACCTCTTCTTTGGAAGACTTCCTTTAGATCTCTTATTAAGGGACTTAGGGATGGTATTTTGGAAGTATGTGAACCTATATAACTTATATAAGTATGTTTGGTAGAGAAATGGGTAGATTTTTGTCAATATATATTTCTAAAATTGGTGTGATTGAGTGAGGTGGGAGGTGTCCTTTTATAATTGAGGTGAGGGGTACTTTTGGAAATCCTCAATATATTAAAATATAATAAGGCTATTCTAGAACCAAAGACATCAAAATAGACTAAAAATTAATATTTTAATAACTTTTATACCATATATTATTATGTTAATGATTATCTAAAATTTTTGTGATTTTTAAGTAATTTAATAACATATTAATTCAATAAAAGATCCTTATTATCAAATTTGATACTATTCTTTTAATTTGACTTCAAATACATCAAGTAAAAATGGGAATTAGAATATAATTCTTTAAAACATCTATTTTATATCCTACATTTCTATAAAATTAATTATATTAATTAAATAATATCAAATATATCAAAATTAATATTATTAAAATTAATTATTTTTTCTGTTAATTAAATAAATACCATTTTAGTATTGAAGAAGCTTTTAAGGTAATTATATAATCTCCAAAAACTAAAAATAAATTTATATAATTAAACTAACTTCCCTGGGATAAAAATATAAATTTATTTTTGTTCATATCTTTTTTTCCTATATGGACACATAAAAGATATTTAATACAAAGAGAGTGACATTTTGTAATTATCATTGATTTAAATAATAAATTAGTTAATTTCATATACAAGAGTAAATTAAACAAATAATATTAGATATTAAGGTGATAAGGTTCTAATTAAATTCATCCAAAAAAATTTAGATAACTTTATATTACATTCATACCCTTATCTTCTGGTTTTAACACTTATATAAAATCTTTAACTCTTATCGTGACAACTTGGATTTTTAATCTTTAAAGGTTAATATAGTTACTACAAAATGTCTAATGGACCATAAATGAGAAATTTTTTAAATTTTAAATTTTATCTCAATAATTTGTCCAATTTTTAGATTTTTATGAATTTTATATCATTTAATAAATTATTATTTATTTTAAAATATCATTAGTGTCAATTTTTCCAATATTAATTACTTGACTTTTTAAAAATATCATAACTATAAGATAACGTCAAAAAAACTTTAATAAATCTATAATATGTCTAGGTCATCTATAAAATTCATGTATTATATTAATTATGTCAAATTATATCTATTTTAATATTTTTAATGACATTTATTTGATATTTATAGTATTTAAACATTTATTGCATCATCATTGTGAAAGATTTTAATTTAATTATTTATTACCTAAAAAATAAAAATAAATTATCATGATGAATATAAGCATATTATATTTCCAATTAATATTTATAGTAGATGATATCTTCTTAATAACCATATATAAAAATTATAATACTTATTTGAATCTCAGGTAAGGCATGTTGGACTTTCATTAGAATAAAATACTATAAAATCCATAAATTCGTATAGGTGGCTCCAAGAGGCCATAAAATATACCCAAATATGGTTTTCATCGAAACTAAATCATACAATAAAATTATTATAAGTGTTAGGGAAATTTTTTAATGCTTATAATATTATTTTTACCTATAATTACCTGATTTTCTCTTAACTATGGTAAAAAAATACTAAAGTTGTTATTCATAATGTCAAAAAATTAATTTGATCTTATTAGAATATCTGATCAAAACCATCTATTTCCATTCTAAAAAAAATAAATTCATATAAGTGGAAAAATTATGTTTAATGATAATCTTGCAGATAGGACGACAAAGTGGGTTTTTAAAGTAAAAATGTCCAAAGGATTGCTAAGTTTTTATAACTAAATTTAATTTGAAATTGTTTAAAATGGCCTAAATTGGTTTAAATGATATAAAAATTTTATAATTATACTTTATAAATAAATAAAAACATAATTTAATTATATAAATAAATTAGACAAAAATTCAGTTTTGAACTAAAATGATGTATTTTTCATTATTCCTTAAAAAATTAAAATTCTCTGAAAAATACAAAAAAAAAATCAACCAAAGTAAATTTTTATACTAACCTCTAAAAGAAGAAGTTTATTTCTTTCAAATAGAATATATAAAATTTTCATCAATTGTATTTAAAATAAGATCTCCATTAAAAGGCAGTTAAACTGCTTTTATAAAAATATAGGTTTCTATGTGTAATATTGGGTTTTTTATTATCTTATGCCTATAAAATATATATTGTATGAATGTAAAAATATTTTATTGGATATATAAAATATAAATTATCTATAAGTGTTATAATTTAACTGACTGTTCAAAACGTGCCAAAATAGTGTTTTGTTTAAACCCGGTGTTGCGTGCATTGTAAGCTATCAACAAAATTAAATTTATTCTAAAAGGAAAAAAATTATTGTAAAGTCTTGGGGTGATACACTATCATGTTTTTAATATAATATAGTGTATTAATTTTATATATTTTCCTTATAACCACTCAAGGTTCTGATATTAAACAAGTCAAATATAATTCCCATAATCACCCCTACCAATTATCCAACATTAAAAATTATGAAAATAATGCCAAGGAATAACTATATATATGAAATAAGGAGGTAAAAATGATAAATAATTATTTAAAACTCATTGAATAAACATTTACATATCACAAAATAATAAAAAACAATGAAATAAATTTCATAAAAATCATATATCTTTTAAAACACCATATAGAAATCCATTTGAACTAGCACAAGTCTCAAAGAATTTACAAAAACACCTTATGAGAATGAAATGAAATTTTAGAAATATAAAACCTAAATACTCTTTAAGTAAAAAATTTATCAAATTGAAAATTAAGGAACCCACAAAAACAATTTATAATTCATTCAAGGATAATCGATATGGGTAATAACTTTATAGAATTAGACTTTGAAAGTTTAAGAACATTATGTACATTAATAAAAGGATATTATAAAGAATAACTTACCTATCACCAATGAGATAATTCCATCTATATTGAATAATAATGGATTATGGATAATGATAACCTTCATAGTTATAAGAAACAAAAATCCTCATGTTAAACCTAATCTTATGTTTAGATGATTCCACCATTATTGACTAGGGAAAGAAGAGTGTATAGAAAAAGAAGAAGTGAATGAGAGAAGAAAACCTTTGGTGATAAAAATCAGGGGTAAAAACCTACTCACGCACATAGGAAGGATGTATGATCATGTAAGGGAATGAGATCTAATTTTAATGCTTGATTAAAAACTTTAGTGAATAAAATCTTTTTTTGTTGGCTGATTTCAATATTTAATTACATAATTAATGGTATAAAAGGGATTATGATTGAGTAATTATACCTTCTCATTGTTTGATACATCGGTTTTTAATTTAAACTCTCCCTCAACTTAGTGTAGTTTATATATAATGTAATAGGATAGGATTAGTGATGAATGTCTAGTTAATTCATGAATGTGTGTGAAGGTAGTGAGATTTTCGTGAATTTCTAAGGAACATGAAAACTTGATTGGGATTTTCTTATGTGATTTAGGATGAGTTTACTATTTAGGTGTCATTGATACATGATATCACATATAATAAGGGTGGATAATCAAGAATTGATAATTTATAGATAAAATATCAAAATATCGTTCAACCTAGGGTTATTGATGAAATGATCATGTATTCTTTCAATCATCAATTAATAAGAATAATAGTGATTATTTCAAAGACTATATTAAAAAAAATCACCATTGAGGGGTTTTGGTGTGAATTCTTATCCCAACCATTATACTAACCAATGTGTTAAAGTGAAAAAAACTAATATTTTTGTATCATCTCATCAAAAGAATAGTTTTAGAAGTCTGTTCATCGATATCCTTGAATAAAATCAGGTTATACTACCTTAATAGTATTGATACCAATAATATAAACACTCCCATAATCTATAAAAAAACATTCATTTTTTGGACATATATTCATAGATTCAATTTATATAGAAATATAAATATATATCAATTATAACATAAATATTGAAATAATATAAATTTTTAGTTATGAACATTTATATCAAATTAAATACAATAATTTACAAATAATTATTTTAGTTACACAATACCACCACCAAATCCAAAGTTAAGCCCCATTTACTCCCAAAAAACTAAGATCTTATCGATATTCACACCCTTATCCCAACACATATATAACAATTTTCTTGAAAATTATATAGTGATTTGTATTTAAATTTCAACTAATAACCAATAAAATATTCTGTACTACATGATTATGAAATTTTCTAATTTATCTTCTAACTCAAACCATCGATCAACAAAATGTCACTAGGGACACATCTAATTGTCTTCTGATATAATTAAACCCATGATTCTTATATAAAAATGACCTTTGTATCTAAAAACTATATACGAGTCCCATGTTGCTAGATTGTGCTCCCCTGTTAATGAATTGTGTTTTTACTTACCAAAAATTGCCTCTGAGAATCTAGATGTAGGGAGTAAATACAACCTATATTAGATGTTATTTCAATCTAGGATTATATCCTAAATACTTTAAGAGTTAATGATCTCAAACTCATCCCATGCACATGACCAAGATTTTTCTTCCTAAGGACTTGACCAACTAGATTATCTTGGGATACCGAGAAGGATTGTGTGTGATTAGAATATGATAGATCTTTTATTTTTACTTAAAAATCAAATATCATTAAAATTTAATGTAATACATATTAAAAAAGTGACAATGTAAAATAAAGTGTTATCCTAAGTGATAGGGAATATATTACAAACAATATTGGTTATCAAAATAATTTTATGTTGATCATTGATATCAAAAATTTTAACATTTGAAGTTTTTTTATAAAATAGAACACATTTTTTTATTAACTATAGTTTGATGCTCATAAATGAAAAATTTTCATTGATATCTTTAGTGTCATAAGTTAATACATTATTAGAGATGTTTGTGTGAACTTTTACAATGAAAAAGGAATTCATACCCTAACTTTTATTCCAGGATCATTCACATCACTCCCACCAGATTTCATATAAACATCCAAAAAAGTTCCATCATGTAGACTTGGTGACATAAATTATTTATCTATATTAAAAAAATATAAAATAAAAAATTTAGTATATAAAAAAGATAATATTATCATATTAATATTTAAATTGAGGAAAATATTACCATAGTGGATCTGTTTCTTGAAAATTTCTTTCAATTGGCAATGTAGGGGATGATTTTTTTCACTCAACTTCATACATTTTTTCTTAAAAATCCTAAAATAAATAATAGTTAATTTAATAATAATGTATGAAATTTTATCTCCATTCCATATACATGTATATATATAAAATGATATTAATATAATAATATATTATTTATTACCATGTTCTTCTCATGGCGATGGATATCAATAAACACTTTCCACTACTCTCTAGTTACCACTTCAGGCACCTTATCATGCTACTATTAAGTGTTCAATTATATAAAATTGAATTAATTCCACAATATATTTTTAAAATATTTCCATTTCTTACCCAAAATTTTCAATGCACACTTTCATGTAATAAGATCAATGATGGTAAAGTTGAATTTCATCTATATAAATAGATTTATCTTTAAAATATTAGAATTTAATTAAATAATGGAATTTAATTGAGTAATAATTTATTAAAATTACCTTTATTTAGGAATCAAACAATTCATTCTCCCAAGATTAAACAGCATACCTCCAATCAAAATATGTACTTGTAAGTGTAAATTTTTCATCTTCTAACTAGCCTAGAATCTGTCCAAATATTCCTACAACATTATCTGTGGGGACCATTAACGATAAAATGGGAAAACTATATTCAATCCATTCATATTCCACACATATAAACTATTAATATTTTTATTAGTAGTAATATGATTTATACATTTTATGTAAAAAAATTATTATTATAAAAAGGTGAAATAATATTATTCATATTAAAATTTATACCTATAACTCTCACCCTCTAATATCATTAGGAAAAAATAAGAGTGACCACTTATTCCTTAGTTATAGAGTCATTATGTTTGAACCTACTAAATTGGTAGGTGGTGTGGAATATTCTTATGGAATGGAGATAGAGGGCATGGAATATTTTAATAGGAGGTAGATGAAGGGAGTCCCATATGCTATAGGGAGGGAGCCTGAGGAATCATCATGTAATACTAATAATGTCTGTATGGTCAGGGGAATGTTAACTAGGAGTCGATTACGACCAGAAAATCACCTCTTATTTGGTGTTCCTATCATTTAAACAATAAAAAAACATTAGAACATATATTTCAAATGATTCATGGAGAAAAAGTAATTTAGAAATGATAACATATGCACAGTACAAACAAAGATAATATACATAGGTATGTTAATGAAATAATACACATAAAAATAAATATAACATGTACTTTTTCAAAATAAATCAACTCATACATAAAATTAAATTTAAATATAATAAAAAATCCAAAGTACTAGAAATGAATAACATATAACATCGATGGTGGATAAGTTAATGTATGACTACACATACAATCATTTTGTCATTTAATCATTTCATTATCCTACTCCATCATTACTTGTTCTACTTTATCCACCCTCGAAAGCCTGATATTTTCAATGTCCTGATGAAAAAATATATCAATTTTTTACTATTATTGGGATTTAATGTCAGAGGTCAAATCATCCACTTCATCACCCATATCGTACAAGTCTCTTTATTTTATGTGAATAACTACACTCAGCCCTTTATCCATAGAATATTCCATATAACATACCATTTTCTCTTATTATTAGAAGATATATAGATTGTGTACTTCATAGTCATTTACATCCATCAAGTGAGAGTTCATAGAATTAAATTGCAAAGAATCTCTTTTAATACTCTTGGTAATATCAACCCACTTGCATTTGAATAAAACAATTAAAAAATGACCATGGTGGTTTAATTCAATAATATCAGTCAGATTTCCACAGTATCCCAATTAGAAAACTATAAATACTTCATTATTCCAAGTTTTTAAACCCTCTTCTTGATGGATTATATGAAATTTAAATCCATTCACATAGAAAGTGTCAAACTTTTTATCCTATTTTAGAGGTCCCCAAGCTATAAACACAAAATATTTTGACAAATCATCCCAAGTATCAATATTAACGATATAAAAAACGTAATGTAAATTATTTAATTTAAAAAATATATTTTTTAACCTAATAACCTTATTTATTTCATTATTTATGAACATACATAATGTGAAAACCATTCTATAAGCTCTTTGTTAATAGATTTTGTTATATCTTTCTCATTTCATGTTTGAATTCTCATGTACCTCTTTTCTTGTATCCTAACATCTTCAATAAATGAATCTAAACGTTTACTATTCAGTAGAACATATATTTTGGCATGTAATAATTCCATTTATTTTAGTGTAATATTTTAAGTTCTCTCAAATAATTGTCCAATAGTAGGAAATATTTTTATTTATCGTATATTTGAGATTGAGTCAATATGTCATCAACACGTCCATATTGATTATATATTTTTTTAGTATCATATAAGTATCTAAAACAAAATTTAAGATACTCCACTGATAAATAGATTTCAGATTTAGATCCTTTAGGATGAGTAATATTTTTAACGTATGATTTCAAATTACTAAGGTATCTATGAAATAAAATGAATAAAACCTAGGTACGCATTTAATTAGGTTCCAATAGTTATTTATATAAGAGGAAAAACATATAAATAAAATACTTATCAATTGTATACATCCCTTAACAATGTATGGGTCCTCCTAATTTAGTTTCCTAGAACAAATTCAAAGTTAAATGCATCATGGTAGAAAAAAATGATGAAGGAAAGATCATCTCTATTATACAAAGTGTCATTAAAAATATATCATGAATCTTGTTAATATCATCTAGTTATAGATTTTCTCTCATAGTTTTCTAAAAAATGTTTAGAATTGTAATGCAACTACATTAACCTTTTTAGGTAACAATTTTCACAATTTCAATGGTTGAAAATGTTATAATAGAATATGTAAATCATGAATTTTCAATCTATGCAACCTATGATGATTTAAGTCAACTCACCTTGATATGTTACTTGAATACCGATCAGATACTTTCACATGTTTTAAAATTTGAATAAATATATCTATATATATAATTTTCACTGTAAAAAAAATTCAAGAATACTTTCATTCTTATCTGTAAATAGATCATGATTTATATTCATTGATTTAAATTAATTTTGAGTATTGAGATGGTCCTTCAATTTTCGATGCTCATAAAGTAATGTGAAGATAAAATTATAAAAAAAAATTATTCTCAATATTCATAACATCAAGATTATTATGCAACAAATTAAATTCCCCATATGAAAGTTTAAATAATATAATTTTTTTCCATTGTTATGTTTAGACATCAGCTGATAATGAACTTTGAAATCATTTCCTACTATCATTCAAATGATGAACCTTCCCAAATTCTCCTTCAACATTTACTAGTTGTGACAATATTTAGAACATGTCAACAACATTGGATGTGGTCTACAATAAATGGACCCATTTAATTTTGACTTTTTCAATTGAAATCTGTTAGATGCATATAAAAATCTACGATGACATAAGAAGTTCCATTTTTTATTATAAGGAAGTCATTCAAGATAAAAATCAAATTTATAGATAGAACAAGACAAACCCATGTAAGTTTCCTAAACATATAAGTTCCCAAATCCAGGGATGTCACTAATGGTCCACATTAGAGTAACGTGCATTTTGAACATTGTTCTAGAAGCTTCAGCATACGTCACAAAACCATTTCTTCATAACTCTAACAATTCTTTAATTACGGGATGCAAGTATAAATCTATATCATTTCCAAGACTTTTTTCTCATGAATACTAATCGAAATGATAGAGGAAATATGTTTCAGACACATCCATGGAGGTAGATTATATGGGGTCAAAACAATCTTCCAAATGATATTACAGGTACTTAAAGTCCTGAATAGGTTGAATCCATTGATAGTTAATCTCAATCACACATTCCAAGGATGGGATGAGGAATATGGATGTAAAAAATCAAATGTATTCCACGATTATGAATCTCTTTTATTTAATATTAACCAATCATTTTTATTATCTATAGAATTCCACTACATGTTATCAACAGTTTTTAATGACATGAATAATATTTTCAATAGAGGTTTTAAAAGGAAGTAACACAAAATGTTTATAGGTGTATTCTTTTTATAATTATTCATAGTAGTATATTGATTAAAACATAAAAAATTACCCATTTACTTCCATCAATAAGATGAACATTTTTTTACTCACATATACTTGAATCCTCTCCCTGATAAAGCATTCAATCATTGGGAAAAGCATGTGTTTGTGTATAATTCAGACCATACTTCTTACCAACTTTAATCATATCATAAAAATTATCAAGAACATAGATTTAATAAATGAATCACACAACAATTACAATATCATGGACATTTCCTTATTAACAATTCCACATAGTAATTTGATAATGTAAAACTTAATTAAAAAATATAGTTTTGAATATTTATGACATCATTCATATAGATCTTGATTTCCATCATCAACTAAATCATAAAATGCATTTTTATTCTTATTAATGTTCTCTATTATATTTGTATCCATATCATCTAGGGTAGGATCCACTGATATGTTATAATCTTCATATAGTTATCCTATATTCCCCAAAAAATCATTTGTTATGTTACTATTTATAGCACATTCAATTGGTTGTACTGATATTTTTTGATGCTAATAATTTTTTCCTAGAATGTGAAAATCTTCATTTATATGGTTCAAAATTTTATTTTCCATTGTTAATGAAGTTGGAAGCTCATTCTATTAACTAACATCAGTGAAAAAACTTTATGTAACTTATGATTCTCTATACCAAATCCAATACACATATTAAGCAAGTAATTGATTCAATATAATTTTTTCATAAACTTCATATCTCTTCAACCATCTTCTAAATTTATATTTAGGGTGTGTACATCTTATTGTCCCATCAATGGAATGATTGGAAATTGAAAAATCTAAATACTCTTCAAAACCCTTAGGATACAGAGGTGTGTTCCTAAGTAATGTGATCCATATTTTATCCATATATCACAAAATACCTATAATTAAATAAATAAAACTAAAACACTGAAGAAATATTATATCATTTAATGAAAAATTACTAATTTAGGTGGAATCAAATGTTGATCGACTTATCTTCCCTATACTATTATGTTAAAATCATGAAAATTTTATGGGAAGTTTCATTTAACATGTTCTCTAAAGTAATCTTCTCTAAAACATAAATTACCTTCATTTAGAATTCAATATAATTATATTACATCACATTTATTTAATAATAATTTCATCTTGTATTATTAAAACTAATAAAAATTAATTAAGATACCTATATTGACAAATGTGTTAAATAACATCTAGGTTTTCTTTATAAAAAATAATAAAATAAAATTCATTCAAAATTGTTATATTTTTATATTAATATATAACATAAGAATGAATTTTTAATTGATTTAATAAGTTTATATTTGTGTAAACATAATAGTAAATCACTAATTGAAAACTAATAATAGTACTTATCACATATAATTAGATCATTCTATATTTCTTCACAACACAACGTAACATACAAAAACAAATTACATAATTTTCTCATTGAAAAATATAATATGATGGATTTTAATTGAGTTGATAAGTGATTCTTGATAGGAGGATAACACTCACACTAATTTTAAACTACATACAATACTAATCATATATAATGAATTAATTGAGTATATTTTCATAACACACCTCAAAATACCAAAACAGATTTTTCAATAAACATTGTTCAAAAATTTCTATGAATAATTTTAATTGAAAAGTGATTTTAGATGGTAAATATAAGTACCTATTAACTTCAATGTGCTGATAATATTAGTGACGGTTTGGGTAAATGATGGAAAATGACTGGCATGATGGAAGGGGTAAGGAATCCACAGGGAGAAAGGTGGGAGACTGATACACTAGTAGGGGAAAGAGGGGTGACCATCATAACAACAAGGGGAATAGTGGGTGACATAGCAGTTTGATTTTAGGGGGATGAGGGATATATAGGGGTAAAAGGGGAGTGAGGGTGGCTGTGAGGTAGATGTAGAGGGAGATAGTGGTGTTAGTGAGGGGAAGGGCATGTGGGTAGGAGGAAATTAAGGATAAGGTGAGAACAGTGATGTAAAGGGAGAGTGTGGTTGTGGTGAGGGTAAGAGTGGTGGCAGTGAAGGTAAGGGCATACAGGTGGGAGGAAAGTGGGGAGAGGGCTTAGGAAAGGGAAAACGTATTTTCATTTTCATTTTAGTAAATATTTAGGGGCAGTTTTTAAAAAACTACCGCTAAACTATTTAATTTTTATTTAGTAGAAATTTGACAATCCACTACTAAATAACCCCTGCTAAACTCAGATTTTAGTGTAGTGTGTGTGGAAAGAGGCATCATCAAAATTTTTACATGGGGATAAGGAAATTATTCACTTGTTGAAAAGAGGTACATCAAGACAATGCATCTAAGTGAGATGATAAATTCCACTAATGTGATCGAAGAAACAAATGTCCATATCAATCCTCAACTAGGTGTCCAATGTTTCAACTATAATGAACATGGACACTATGAAAACCTATAAATTATGCCATGGGTTGTCAAATATAACTAACAATAATAACCCCTGAGGCCAAGATAGAAAGGTCAGTCTTATGTATTACTATTTCAAAAGTGGATCAAGGTAATGATATAGTAACATATACAATAATTATTCATTAAAAATAGAGAAAATACTATTTGATTATGCTTCTACACATTCTTTAATATCATGAAAATTTAGTCTATATATTCAATGCCACCACAAATCATGGAGGTTATGTTATCAATGAAATTTTACAATGGCGTGATTATTGTATTTTAGGTACATAACTTTTCCCCATATGATTTTTTTGGTATGACAATCCTGGCTAATCTTGTCATAATCCTTTTAGTGGAATTTGATTCTATTTTGGGAATGGATCGATTGTCACTATATAGATCCCACATCAACTGTCAGGAGAAGAAAAGTACCTTATATATCCTAAATTACCTAGTAGTTCTAAATAATTTTAAAAAGGATGATGAATCTCATTTGGAATTAGTAAAGGGAAATGGAAGGGATGGGCAGTGGTAGGCCAAGCATACGTGGGATTGAGCCCATATGAGTTTTTCCAAAAAAATCCAGCATATAATTCCAACAAAAAATTTCAAGCCCCCCCCCCACATAAACCTATTAGATTTTTAATATTTTAAATAAAAATATACTATTTATAATTATTCAAATATTTTATTTTTTATCATTCTTAATGGTAATTGTGGGTAGAAGTATGGATAGACCATGGCTAGAGTTTTAAGGGATGTGATGGAACATTTTTTTATGGGTTAATGGTGGCATGTGATGATGCCGATTTGGTGGTGAACTATTGTGATGAAAAGTAGGTGAGTGATCAGTGAGGGGTGATGAATGATTATGTTGGTTGTGTTTTAATGTGAATAGATGGACCTTTGAATGAATAATGAATCTATAGGTAATGACCGGTTTCATAGGAGGTGATTAGGGTTCCCATGATTTCCTTCACTATTTTCTTATAACAAAATAAATTTAAATAATATTAATAATAAATAGACCAAAAAATATTATAATTATAATACATATTTTTTAATTGGAACCATTTGAAATGGTGATGGGTTCAATTTATTGAGAGGTTGGATGACACACCATTTGAATATGGTTAGTAATTGTTATATAAATATTATAATATCATATTACGATGAGAAATCATATGTCATGGTTTAATCAATATTTTTTATTAAAAAACTAAAATGTTAAAAAGGAATATATTTTAAAAAATAATTAAAAAAATTAAATCATGCCCATGAGTAAGCTCTCACCCATGAGAGCTCAACCTTCCTGAGCCCACACCCGTGCGAGATCAACCCACATTGGCCCATTCTCTTAATAGTCAAAAATGTTTAGCCCCCACCCCCCACATCTTCCCCATATTTGCAAAGCCCATGGGCCACATACCCATTCCGGATTCCAAGAAGGCTTCCTACAAGGATGTTCTGTGTGGCTCTCCCTCGTCGGTGGCTGCTGCTGGCCCTTCCTCCTTGCCTCCGGTGGTCCGTCCCCACTTGGCTCCTATCCAGGTGGAACGTCAGCCCCCAAGGTAGGTGGAAGGTTGTCCGTTGGTGGACCTCTCTGCTCATGAGCTCCAGGAAGTTGCTTCCCTCCTTGACCTTTCTTTGGTGGCTCGCTTCGGTCGTAGCAAGCCCTCGCTGAATTTCTTTCAGGGTGTGGTGAACTCTTGGGGTCTTTCTTGTCCTTCGGCGGTCTCCGAGCTTTCCAGAGTGGCCTTCAGCATCCATTTTGGTTCCAGACTCAACTTTGTGAGGGCTTGGTCCAATGCTAGCATATGGTGTGGCTCCTGGCGCTTTTCCCTTTCTCGTTGGTCTTGGGACTGCCATTTTGGCCGTGAGTCCTCCTCGGGCGCGGTTTCGGTCTCCTTCCCAGGCCTTCCGCTGCCTTTCCAGAACCCCTCCATTCTGCAGTCTCTGGGAAACTCCTTGGGCTCCTTTCTCTACATGGATGATTTGACTCAGTCCCTCTTGTCTATGGGCTCCCCCCACATCTATGTTGAACTCGACCTGGCCAAATGTCTGCCCTCCTTGGTTATTTTGCAGGCTAGCGACGGTTTTTCTTGGAGACAAAAGGTCCGATTTCACCACTCTTTGAAGTTCTGTGCCCATTTTGGGCTACATGGACACTGGCTTTCGGCTTGCAGAAGGAGGAAGGATGCTGCTAGCTCATCCCGGCAAGCTCCTCAGGCGGGTCTGGGTCAAGCGTCGCCCGGTCGAAGGCTCGAGGGGTCCCCGGTTCAGCCCGTTTCATTTTCAAATTTGAATTCTCCCAAGAGGGACATTGCGACAGAAGAGGTTTGCATGGGGGTGCGGTCTACTGTGTCGGACCGGTTTTCGGTTCATCCTGAGCCTCGTGATCTGATTGCCTGGTCCCCCTGTCCGGTGGCCGAGATCTCCCCCCGACAAGATCGAAGTGCAGTGTTCACGCGTGGCTTTTTCCTGGATCTTCTGGGGATCCCTCCCAGGTATCTCTCCCCTCCATCCTCTCCTGTCCGCATCTCTTCCCTCCTTATGCCAGAGAACCTTTGGAAGTCTCTTGTGAGTATCCTCACTCTGGATGTGGAGGGGTTGGTCAAGAAGGATCTTCCCTCTTCTGGGCTGGAGAAAGAGATGGTGTTATCTCGTCTCTCCCCTCAACGTTGTCTACTATCCTCCTCTTCTTAGAGAGATGCGCGTTCGTTCTCTGATGTTGTTTATAAAGTTAAAGGCAAAGACCCGGTGGAGGAGGATTCTTATTCCTTCAAAAAGTTGGTTCTTACTCCCAAGTCGGCGCCCCTTGAGGCAGTGTTTTCAGGCCCTGTCACCCGTTCCAGATCCAAAGATTCTGGACGTTTTGCGCCGGCCCTTTTCTCTTTGTCCTCCCCCGCTAGTGCATGGAAGGGCCTGACTTGATGCTCCCCGTCCTTATCTGGAACGCACGGGGCTTAGGGGATCAAGCCAAATGTGCCTTTATGGCCTCTGAGGCTAGGAGTTTTCATGTCCAAGTTGTGGGGATTCTGGAACCCAAACAGGTTCATAGCAAAGGCCTGTCTCTTACCAGGAAAATGGGATTCCCCAACTTCTTCCATGGCGGCGCTGAGAACCCCCACATCTGGATTGGCTGGAAGAGCCATGTTTCTGTTGATGTTTTGAGCCTCTCTTCTCAATGAATCAATGCTAATATCTCCACTACAAGTAATGTTTTGGTGTTTTCCTTTGTTTATGCGGCCACTGAGGTTTCCAAGAGGAGGGAACTCTGGAATCTCCTGGGAAACTTGCAAATGGGGTCTCTCCCTTGGTTCGTGGGTGGTGACTTCAACGTCATTGCAGATGTCTCTGAGAAAAAGGGGGGAGTTGGTTATAATTTTGGTGGCATGCATGACTTCAATGATTTCATGAGGAGCACTGGGCTTTTGGACCTTGGATTCTCTGGACCTAAGTTCACCTAGTGCAATCACCGCAAGGGCGCAGATCGCATTTGGTGTCAGCTAGATCGTTGCCTTTCCAACCTTCATGGGTTGTATTTTTTCCAAAGACGTCAGTCTCTCGTCTTCAGCGGGTGCTCTCTGATCATAACCCGATCCTGGTCAACATCAAGAGAGAGGAGGCTGCGCGTTCTCTCTTCTCCTACTTGACTGCATGGCATGGGGAGGACTCCTTTTTTGATGTTATCAGGATGTCTTGGACTAAATATGATGATTCTATATCATGGGGTGTCCTAGTGAACCGCCTCAGGCGTCTAAAATTAGATATGCAAAGCTGGGTGAACACCAAACCTGATGTTGCCCAGGGTATTAACATCCTCAGGTTGTAAGTCGGCAGGTTGGAGGATTCTCTTCAAAACTATTGGGATGAGAATGTGTTTGTTGTTTTGTGTGACAAAAATAATCTCTTGGCCGAGAGGCTTGTTTCTTTGGAGAGAGATTTCAAACAAAGGTCATGGGTTCAATGGATTAAGGAAGGGGATAGAAACAGTGCTTTTTTACATGCTTGCATTAAAGAGAGGAAAATCTCGAGGATGAACCTGAGAATGGAGAACGGGGATTACACTTCGAATGTGAACACTGTGGGGAAGATCTCCCTAGACTTCTTCGAAAATACCCTAGCAGGGGAGCCTGTTTCTTCCTTCGTGAGGGGGTTTCAAGCTTCTGAGGACTTTTTCAGCCATATCCCCTCAACAGTTAACCAGGTGGACAACTGTGACTTGTCCTCCATTCCCTCGGCCAAGGAGATCCGGGTAGCTATCAAAAACATGCCCCAAGACAGAGTGCCTGGTCCCGATGGCTTCCCGGCCAGCTTCTTCAGCTTCGCTTGGGAGATTGTCGGCCAGATTGTTGTGGAGTCGATCCAGGACTTCTTTATCGGTGGCCCTCTCATGAGGGGCATTTCGGCCTCCAGACTGGTTCTTATTCCAAATATCAAGAACCCTACCATTGTTAGTCAGTACAGGCCAATTTTTCTTTGCAACGTTTCTTATAAAATTCTTGCCTCTGTCCTTGTCAGAAGGCTCGACAAGGTTCTTCCTCGCCTGGTCTCAATGGAGCAGCACGGTTTCATCAAGGGAAGGAACATTCAAGGGGTGGTGGGCATCGCTTATGAAATGGTGCAGGACATTAATAGAAAATCGGTTGGTTACAATTTCATCTTCCAAGTCGACATGAACAAGGCGTATGACATGTTGGAATGGAGCTTCATCATCCGGGTCATGAGGAAATTTCGGTTCAGTGAGGTTTTTTGCGATATTTGCTTCAAATGTTATTCATCTTCATGGCTCTCCATTGCCTTGATGGGCAAAGCTTTTGGCTTCTTCAAGACTGTCCGTGGTGTTCGTCAAGGGGACCCCATGTCCCCATTCCTCTTTGTTCTCACCCAGGATGAGCTTTCAAGAAATTTGAAACATGGGATGGATACAGGCCTTATGATTCCCTTCCGCGGAAGGAATAGTGTTACCATCTCCCATCTTATGTTTGCAGATGATATCCTAATATTTATCAATGGCAGTAAAAGGTATTTGAAGGCTCTCATGTATTTCTTATCCACCTATAGCAGATGGAGTGGACAGAGTGTCAACCCGGCTAAAAGTCATTTCTTCACTTCTGGAAAATGCCATGTTTCAAGGTACAAGGAGTTCCAAAAGATCCTGGGTTGTTGTAGGATGTCATTTTTCATTTCTTACCTCAGGGTTCCGATATACTATGGCCGCATTAAAAAGGTGCATTTCTCTGTGATCCTTGATTGCATTCTGGGCAGAATCTACAATTGGAAGAATAAGCTACTCTCCTTCGGTGGACGGATCACGTTGATCAACAGTGTCCTCACGTCCATCCCCATGCACGTCTTCTCAGTGATCCATCCTCCTAAGGGTACTGTGGAGAGGATGGAACTTATCCTTAATTATTTCCTGTGGGATTCCAAGGAGGAGGGAAGATTCCACTGGGCTTCCTGGAAGCGTATGTCCGGACCAGTGGAGGCAGGAGGAGTTGGCCTCTGTGATATCTAGGGTACGCTTCAAAGTCTTCAGGCTCGACTCGCTTGGGAATTTATCGTCGGGGATTCGCTGTGGGCGAAGTTTTTTAAAGCACGCTACCCGGGGCTTGAAGCAAGGGGCCTCTACAGTTCCATGAGGCTGGAAAGGTGCATGTTCTCCTTCATTGACACGTTGTCAGGTCATGCGAGGTGGATCATCGGTGCTGGGAATATCAGTTTTTGGGACACCAGTTGGTCGGGGGAGCCCTTGCGATACCCCAACTGCCCTTTTCTGGATATCAACTTCAGTAGTACATGTGAGGAGTTAGACTTGATCAATACCTCTTTGAATGCTAATCATATGTCTGTGTTAGAGAATATTGTCATGAGTGAGGAATCTGATAGATGTTGCTTCTAGGCCACAATCTTAAGAAGGTTTACCTCGCAAGGATTCAAGAGTATCATTCAGCCAGGTAGCAACACCAACGCTTGGGCTCCAACACTCTGGTGCAATGATATCCCCATTAGAATGAACTTTTTACTATGGAGAATCAGAAACAGGGTGTTACCTACGGAGGACAGTATCCAACACTGGTGTGTTGCTTTGGCCTCTAGGTGTTTCTGTTGCACTAATCACACGTGAGAATTGGCAAAACTCCTATTCTTTCAAAGTCAGTGGGCGCTTCATCTTTGGTCCCTGTTCACGTATAATCCATGCAGATCAGTTAGAGAGTATTCAATACAGGAATACGTGGAGTACTGGTTTTCTGGCTCAGGGTCTTCTGGCCAGGAGCGGACTGTTAGAACGATCATCATTGTGGCTTTGTGTTGGGTGCTTTGGGAGGCTCGCAACCAGGTTTGGAGGGGTGAAATCTATTCGTTGTTGTTCCTCCAGGCTAGCCTCAAGTCCCTCATCTTCGAGATTTATTCTCAGATCAAAGGTGGTTCGACGTCAACTGCGGTTAATAATCTGCTTAATCGTCCCTGTTTTCTGAGAAAGGGGACTGGTCAGTGGGTTAAGTGGCTCCCGCCGGTCATGGGACTCAAACTCAACATTGATAGATCATGCATGGGGGGATCATGAGGGGGGAGGCGTGCTATGAGATTCCTCAGGCTCGATTCTCATCGCCTTTAGTGCCTTTTATGGGCCAGGAAATTCTCTGAGTGTGGAGGTCTATGCACTGGATTCGGGTCTATCGGTGTGTAGAAGGAGGAAGTTGACAGCATCCGAAATCGAGACGGACTCAGATACTCTTGCGAAGATCATGAAAGGGACGAGTGGGGTTCCTTGGGAGATCACTTACATTATCAGAAGGTGCAATATTGGAACCTCACATGGGAAACTTATCCATTATAGTTGGAGGGAGGCTAATTTCGCGGCGGATTCCCTTGCTCACTTAGGTGGGCAGGACGAGCCTCTCATTATTTATGACTCTCTCCTTTCCCTTCCTCCAGAATGTGCCTCTTTTTTGATGGGGGATGCTCTGGGGATCCACCATTTCCGACCCCCTTGAGGAGTCTTGTATCCCTTGTCCTTTTCTTTTTGAATAAAAATAAATAAACTACTACTAAAAAATACAAAAAAAAATCAATTGAATCAAAGGAGAGGACCACTCTTGAGGACTTTCCCATTGTAAGAGATTATACTATTGTATTATCTGAAGAATTTTCTAGTCTTTCTTCTGAATTATAGGTTTATTTATAAATTGAAATTATACTTAGATGTATACCAATATCCAAGAATCTATATATAATTTCCCTTATTGAAATGGAGGAACTAATGAAGAAATTACAAGAACATCTAGACATGGGTTCCATATTCTTGTGTGCTTCACAATGAGGTATATCAGTCCTATTTTTCAACAAGAAGGATGGGTCTAATCATCTCTATCTCTATTATCATGAACTAAAAAAGATCACAATAAAGAAAAAGCATCCTCTACCACGGATTAATGACTTGTATAATAGTTATGTGTAACTCAATACTTCTCTAAAGTGGACCTTTGGTTAGGATACCATCAATTAAAGGTTAAGAAGATGGATTTCCCCATGACTACCATTGATAAATGGTATAAGAACTATGAGTTCATAGTCATTCCATTTGGACTCAAGAATACTCAAAAGATCTTTAAGAACTTAATTATTATAGTATTTAGATATTAACTCAATAAATATTTTATAGTCTTTATAAATAATATTCTTATATACTCCAAAAGTAAGGAGGAACATGATGAGTATTTGAATGTTGTTCTAAAGACTTTGAGGATGGAGAAGTTATATACAAAGTATAGTAAATGTGAGTTTTTTATAGAGAAATTATCATTCTTGGGGACTTTATCACATGTAAGGGGATTTATTTAGACCCTTAGAAGACTATGGTGATTGAGGGTTATCCTAGACCATCATATGTGATGGATATTTATAGTTTCCTTGGATTATATTGGTACCATCGGTGATTTGTGAGAAACTTATATTGATTTTTAGAACTGCAGACCAAGATTACTCCAAAGGGAGTGAAGTATGTGTGGATAGATGAGTTTGAATATAGCTTTAAGGATATAAAGAATAGGCTAACCACAACACCTGTACTCACCATACCCAAAAGTGGGGAATGATTTGTGATATATAGTAATGAATTAAAAAAGTCTTGGGTTGTGTACTCATACAAAATATTAAAGTGATAACCTATTCCCCAAGATAGTATAAGGTTCATGAACAAAAATATTTAATGCATTATGTTGAGTTTTTATGGAATTATTTATTTTAAAAATTTAGATTAATTATCTCTATAGAGAGAAGAGTGATATATATATATATATATACAGACCATAATATATTGAAATATATATTAACATTAATGAATATCAACATGAGATAATGAATATGGTTAGAGATGATAAATGATTATGATTTATCAATCCATTATTATCCAGGGAAGGAAAATAAAGTGAAAGATTCTCTAAGTATGAAAGATCCTATAACCTTATCTATGTTGAGGATTGATAAGGATCTGATCTTCTTACACATGGAAAGGATGGACATGGGAATCATGAAGAAAGTAAAATCATCCTACCTTTCTCGAATTATTTATCAATAATCACTACTTTATAAGATTAAGAAATCTCAAAGTGATGGTGTTGAGAAATTGAAGAAGGTGGATGCTTTGAGTAATGAAAAAATATCTGAGTTCAAGGTTCATGATGAAGTATTTGTGATATTTGGGAAAAGGATTTGTGTTCCATTGGATCTGGAGAAAAAGAATAATCTGTTAAATTATTCTCATAGATCATCATTCTCAGTCCACCCAAGAAACATGAAAATGTAAATAGATCTCTAAGAACACAATTTTTGGGACAATATGAAGAATTATATTGCAAAATATACATCAAAGTTCCTGGTGTATCATCATATGAAATCTAAGAGGATAAATTCCAAAGGGATGATGCTACCATTTCCCAAACCTATATGGAAATGGGAAAACATCACTATGGATTTTATTATGGGACTTCTAAGATATAAATAGGGAATAATGACATATGGGTTGTAGTGGGACATCTTATAAAGGATGATCACTTCATTTATATTCAAGAGTACTTCTCACTTGATCACCATGCAAATATATACATTGGAGAAGTGGTGAGGCTTCATGTATCACAAATATCAATTATATCTGATCAAGATACAAGGTTTAAATCAATGTTTTGGAAGAGTATTCAGCATGATCTAAACACAAATTTGAAATTTATTATGGTCTATCATCCCCATACTTATGTCCAATATAAACGGACTATCCAGACACTTGAGGGTATATGGGGAGATTTCTCTATGGACTTCAAGGGATACTGGGACAAACGTATTTCTCTAGTTGAGTTATCTTGAAATAATAATTTCCACTCAAGAATCCTAATGGAACCATAGAATCCCTCTATGGGAAGATATGTAGAACACATGTGTGTTGGTATGAAGTAGAGGAATTAAAGTTTCTAGGACTTGAGATGTTTAATGAAATTTTATAAAAGGTCCAGATCATTTAGTAACACATAAAATCTATATAGTGCCGGTAGAAAAGGTATGTTGATAATCATCAATGAGACCTATAATTTTAGGTTAGAGATAAGTTTTTCCTCTGTATATCTCCATGGAAGAGATTCTTGAGAATTAGGAAGAAGGGGAAGCTAATTATACAATATATTATCCCATTTGAGATTATTGATCATATTGAAGGTATGGAATATCAAAAATTTCTCCCAAAAAAACTTTCTAAAGTAAATTATTTGTTCTATATCTCTCTATTAAGGAAGAACATATCAAATCCCTCACATGTACTGAATTCATAGGAGGTATAGTTGGAAAATGATATCTCTTACAAGGAGTAGCCGATGAAGATCATGGACCACAGAGAAAAATTATGCACAATAAGACAACTCACCTGGTTAAAGTACATTGTATAAACTATATGTATGATGAGGTAATGTGAGAACCAAAAGAGACTATGAAACAAAAGTACCCTCATTTGTTTTCACCTTAGTGTATGAAATCAAATTTTGAGGTAGAAATTTCTTAAGGGGGTATGTAACAACCTGTGATATTAGTAATTATTTCTCCTTAGTAAGTATTTTTTTGAGTATCTTATGTTACATTAAATGACATATTAAACAAAAAACCATGAAACTTTAATAAAATTAAATTATCCAAGACAATTGTTATATCCATTAAACTAGAAAAAATATTTAGTAGTAATTACATTCTAAATTCCTATATTTATAATAAATTTAGAAATTTAATTTGATAAAAATAACTTCATTTTTTATTTATCATGGAAATATTAACTTAATATTATTTTTTTGGATTTTTATAAAATATTTTATTTTTAGGTGAATGCTGAAAAATTCCAATTTTACTAATACTATCACTTTTATGACATTATTATAAAAAAATACATGAAAGGTTTTGAAACCTTTTTTAATATAAAAAATATATTTTATAAAGTTACAGTAAGTATTTTTAAATACTATGTTGATATATAAAACTAACACTTCACATTTTAGAAAATATAGGTAATGTTTAAACGAAAAATGTCTTTCATCTATTTCTCTAAATAAAATCATCACATATTAGAATTAGTTTTTTGAATTAATTTTTTGTTAATTAAATATTATTCGAATAATAATAAACATTTTAATTTTAATATATTCAATAAAATTGATATTTTTTTCCTAAACACAAAACATATGCTTAAAGATATACTTTTTATAAAAATGGGTTTTTGTGCGTTACATATGCTAATGTTAAAATTAATTTTCATTAAATATAGAAATTTTATTTTATAAGTTTGATTTATTATTTATAATAATTATTTAAAATTATATAATAAGGCTCATTTTATTTTTTGAATTAAAAAAATACATAGGTAAAAAATTAGTTACCTTAGTAAAAAACCAAAAATGGTAAAAGTAATAATCTAAGAGTAAATGGCTTAAAAAATGTTTAAAACATGTTTAGAAAAGTGTGGTTGATTATTTATCAACCACAAACCTTCCCACACTCTATTAGAATCCTCT
Source organism: Viscum album (assembly GCA_963277665.1). Lineage (NCBI taxonomy): Eukaryota > Viridiplantae > Streptophyta > Magnoliopsida > Santalales > Viscaceae > Viscum > Viscum album. Next base: position 1,402,779,103 of record OY728137.1, on the reverse strand, counting down.
TTGGTTTCACATTACATGCAAAGCATGTTCTATTTTTATATTAAAGAGTTATTTGTTCCAAAAATTCCCTTCTCTTAAATTATACACCGAACCATCACCCCTCCCCCAATCCAAACTTTTACATCCCCTTAGTATAGATCCATATTGTATGCTATATTATCTTAAACCATATCCCCACTTCCTAGAAGCATTTATCTTTTTAAAATACTAAGTTAAGTTCACTTAAGATGGTGACCAAAGGTGAACTTCCAAAGCGAGCGATAACATTTTCCACCACACCTTCTTAATTATTTCCTACTTCCACCACCCCAAACCTATTATATCAATGATATTATGATATAATTATTATTATTTATATTTTTTATGTTGTTATACTAATTTAATATCCATTTTTTACTTTCCTACAAAACCTTTCAAAAAATGAAGACATCACCATGTGTACGTGCGTACTACCGTATACACAAGATATTGTTTCTATTTCATTTTCCATACCATATAACATGGGAGGAATAAAACATGTAATTAATGTATAAAAAAGTTATTTAATAATACATTAACATTATTTAATGATAATAATATACATTTTGAACACATAATATAAAACTAGTCACAAAATTACATTAAAAATATCACATAGCCAAGGAAATAAAGACATAAGGAAAACATAGTGTTTATGGGGGTATAAAATAAGGAAACCCACGAGAATATTCAAATACTTTATCCACACATTCTAGAGTAAGGCTACCAATTCTAGAGAAAAACAAATGAGGATTTTTCTGGTCACCCCAGGATGCTATAAAATCTAACACTTTGTTGCCTTCTCTCCATGTGTGAAGTAAGATCACACCATTTGAGATTTTTTTTACACCTTAAAATGTGATAAGTAATAGGATATGGGATGTTACCCTTACCTTTTATGGAGTTATGAATCACTAAAGTGTTAGTTTCAATGATATAAATCATGATACTACAGGCAAGACACAACTCCAACCCATTAAGAAAAACATTGGCTTTGGCCATAATGAAATACCCTCACCCATAATGGCTTATAAAAGGATATAAGAAGCAACAAATTATGATATCAGATGACATATACTCCATTTATAATTCCAATCCCACACAAACCATTGATATTATGTTTTATCCCACAAGTGGGGCCCTTCCGGCAGACCTAACATCCTGGTCTAAGTATATCTGGTGCATTGGAGAAATTCCTCTTACCCGCCATGACCATTATATAGAAGTTTTTGTACTCCACCTATATTACCAGTGAACCCAAATCCACCATAAGACACTCGGTCTAAACTTACATGTCCAAGGACAATTTGAATTTACTTCAATTTGTGCCTTGTTTCTGGAATACCATATAGACCAACAGCCTACAAAAAATAGATGAACCCCGGCCATAAATTCTTATTTGTTCATAACAATGACATGAAAACCATTCTAGAGATATTCCATGCATATGGATGGCTTCATGTCTAACCCAAGTAGGGTTCCAAAGCTTCTCCAAACCACTGCATCCTAATCGCTATAAAAGAAAATATGTTTCTCCATTTCCTCACATGCATACCAGAATCACCGTCATTTTGAAGAATTGATAATCCCCTTTTTATTATTATGTAGTCTATAGAAAAATAATGATTATAGATTTTCCAAACCAGAATGTTTTACTTAATTTATATTTCTTTACACCAGTACTCACTTCCTTCACTTGTGCTACCATTAGCGAGCTGATAAACATGCATGTATGTTTTGGACAAGAACACCCTTGCAAGAGATTTTGTGAAGAAAAAATTGTCTCAATATGAATATATTTAAATTTTACCATATATCTACCATTATTGTTGATCTAGAATGGATTCAATAATGGATTGGTGTTGGTTTTTCTAAGAAAAAGAAATATTGGGTGTAGGGAAACCTAGAATGATGAGTAAAAATCTAGCCCATTTTTGAACCATAAGTTGATATCACCTTAACGCACAATACACTAGGAGTGCTACCTAATTTATATTAAGAATAAACAATTATATTAAATTTAACTTCTAAAAAGGGCATATAAAATTACTTTTTCTAACTTGAGTCTATTCATGGAAAACCTATTTATCTATATAAATTATGTGTTATTGGAATAATAAAGGCCATAATAATCTATAATTTTGGATATTATGAAACTATGTTACTACACTATAACTATAACACCCCAATATTTTATAGTATTCAACTTTATAAATTTATCTTCTTCAAGAGATTACCAGCTTAAAAAAAATTTATATATTATTATTTATTTATTATAGTTATCTCGAAGTTTTTGGGAATGGAGAGAATGAATAACATTAAATAAATTATAAAAATATATATAACACATGTTTATAAAATTAATTAATTGGTTACCAATTAAATAAAAAAGAAAACCAATTGAATATAAAGGATGTATTTTTATAAATACAATTTTTATGCCCACAATGAAATTTTATATTAATAAATTAAATTGATCACTGTTAGTTAAATATATTAATGGTATTTATATATATTATATATTTAATAAAATATTTTTACATTCATCCAAGACATTTTTAGAGACATAAGATAATAATAAAACCAATTTTTCACATAAAAAGGCTAGATTTTTTCTAAACACGGTTTTACCTCCTTTTAGTGGAAAACTTGTTTTAAATATAGATTTTGACACTTATAAATTATATATAAAAAAATAAACATTATTATTGAAATATTAATATCAAAATTAAAATTGGATAAATTGTTGGTATTTTTGTGATAAGTTTCATTTTTAATGAATAATAATGTGATAATTGGAATAACAATATAACCTTTAGGAGTAGTAATATGAACATTATAAAAATAAATTCACATATGAAAATATAAATAAATTTTTGAAATATTATAAATGGTAATATGATATAATTATATCATAGTATTAGTAAATAAATGTCTTGGAATTCATTAATTAAATGTTGATATTTTTATAAAATATAAATGTTTATTTTCAATTTTAAAATTAATAAAATGATATAAAAGAAAATTTATACTCATAAAATGTATTCAAAAATTATTATTTTGTTTTATTATTATTATAAGATAATTTGGTGGTACATTATTAATTTTTTGAAGTTTTATAAAATTAGTTATAATTTTAATATCAGAATTTTTCCAATAAAGGATGATTTTAATTAAAAATTAAATTTCTCATATATAGAAAATTATTTTCATAAAATGGAGTTAATTGTTTAATTCTACATGTCTAAAATTAATTAGGGTGAATTTTTTGGATTTTTCTAAAATAGTTGAATTTTTTTGAATAGTAAAATACAGTCATTTAAAGTATTTATACATTATAAGTAAAATAAATTATTCCTTGAGTCATGGATGATGTAAGAACCATTGGCCCAAACTAAAATTCACTATTTACTATAATTAGTCATAATAATCAAAAATATTTGTAGTCTTGATCCAAAATAATAAACAAACAAATAAAATATTCAAAAAACACCCATCTCCTCCACTTTAAATACCACCCCTCAATGCCTATTCTCCTCAAACCCTCAAAGATTTGAGACTTGTAAAATTTATACCCAATAATCTTACCAAGACCCATATTCACATCTAAGAGAATCATTTCACAACAAAATAAGAAAACCAATCCCTTTAAGGAGGATCTCAAGGAGGAGAATTCAAGAGGTAAAAATATGTTTTCTTTTCTATTATTTTATTTTCAATTTATTTTATTTTCTTATCCTTCCCTAACCTACCCTATAAAAATATACATGATAAATCCAATATAATTTATATAGTTTAATTATATAATTTTAATGTAATATCAATCTTCATACTAATTTCTCGCTCCCTTTTATTCTATAAATGAAAACATCGCTCATGATGTGTCAATTTACTAACATCATGGACGATGAATTTTCATTTTCCATTAATACCTTCAAGGATGGTCATAAAACCATTTTTATATTTAAAAAAAATTATAACATATTTATTATATCCTATTTAATTTTCTAAAACCATTATATACACATGATTTTAATTAAGAAAATAAAACTGGTTTGTGATGATCGAAAAACCATCAAAATAATCTAAATGATTATCATTAACGTGTTATCTAATGATTCATCCTATACCCAAATAAAAAAATTACTTATATAACCATTTAATATTATTTGTGTTCATTAATATCATATAACTTCAATTTTTTATATCTATTCCCATTTTACATGAACTTCTATACTCATATACAAGTAAACTGATCATGAAAACAAAGGAAACGATTGCTCCCAAATGATAAAATTGTATCTTATAACTCTTAAAAAAGACCATAAATGAACTTAATAAAATTATATTAAATAAAATACATTTATAAATGGTTTTTAATTAATAAATTTATTTATTTAATTTGATTATCGATGAAATTGAGGTCAAGTATGGAACACTTTTGGACATAAGGTAAGGGTTTCTTCCCAAACCTCCATTTTCATTTGGGTTATGTTTTATCCCTATTTAAAAATATTCAATTATTCATTATTTTTATATACTTATTCTAAATTATTAATATATATTCCAAAATCATGTATTCTTATTATTTCATATTTATTTTATAAGGAAATACATATTTTACAAGTTTTCCTTTTCAATTCCTCCTGATAAGCAAGCTCAATTAAAGGGAACTTCTCGATTTATTTCCCATTTTAAATTACAACCCATAATATATTTTAAGACATCATTATTATTATAAAATAAAATAAAAAATCATGAAAAAATATATTTTTTTCATTTTTAGTTTTTTTCAAACAATTATGACAAATAAAAATGATTTTTTTAGAATATTACTTCTTTCCAAAGTAAAAAAAGGTGTATTTATATTAAGAATTACTTGATGATTTTATTAGAGTATTTTCATATATTTAAATATATATATTTAATAGTATAATTTATTTATATTTTACTTATATTATTATCGTATACCATATTTTATTAAATGGTTTATGATCAGTTTGACTATGGATGTCCTATCTGGATATCATTCACCATACTACTCAGAATAGTAAGTGATTATGTTTACAGATTGAGGGAGGTTATTTAAATTTTTTATGTTTGTATTTTTTATGTTTCACCCCATTCATATGAGGAATTAATTTTATATTAAAATTAATGGGTGGGGGGCTCTATATCCCCTTGATGAATCAGTATGTCTCATGAGACAAAATAGAAATAAATTTTGTTCGGGGCCTTAACCATTTATTTTCAGGTGTCTTAGCCAAGGCCTCAACGGTATGTTTATGATTTCCAGCATTTTCATTCCCTTATTATGATTAGTAATTAATTATCCATGTGAATATTTTACTAGTATAAAATCTATGGTTAATATTCGTTCTCATGTGATTATTTTTATGGAATTATTTATTTAGCTTTTATTATTTCCATATTATGCTCAAGTTTATGTTCTAATAGCATGTGTTATTACTCATTCACTGTGACTTATTTTTTATATTAGATTATGTTATATTACTTACCATTACTGAGAATCTGAGAACACCTCTTTATTATATTTTATTTTTCCCCAAGATACGAATGTGTATATAATAAATGACTTGCATGGATAATCTAGGAATTATAAATGTTTCCAGTGGAGTTTCTATGTTGTTTTTACATTCAAGTTATAATGTAAAACATATATTTGTATCTAGTTTCCCAAAAGTACTTAACTATTTAGTACTTTAGGATGTAAATTCATTGTTTATTATACCAATGTATTAAATTAATTCATTGGATCTGGGCAACTCGGGTCAGAGTCTTTACAGTTGGTATCAGAGGAAGTTTAGTAAAAAACATGGAAAATGGATTTAGAAAACATTGATAGGGGAACAAAACCCTAAGATATATATTGAGTATAAACATAGAATAATATCTTAGAAATTTGGTAAGGTAGAAATTGTGTGGGTATTCCAAGTAATACAAATTTTTCTGGATACTACAAGTGGTCATGGTTCAGACACAGATATACCTAGGGGTAACAACACTAACAAGGTGTCTCGGGCCTAACTTAGGGTAGCCTGGTACACAACAACAGGCCTTAATGTGCGCCTAGTTTGACACTCCTAGGAGATATGCTTAGGATAATTTACATTTCATTTAAAAACTATTATCAAGGATTTAAAAGTAAATATGTCCCCAAAGAAATCATTTTTATGATTATGATATTAGCTACACATAAATTATTCAATTTATGTTATGTATTTCACTATTTTTGGGATTATACATTATGTTTCATAATGTTGTGATCTAATATAGTGTATTCCATTATTTAGAAATGGTTTCTAGTGGAAGGAATGGGAACCACATCAATACACATTATCCAAATAGTAATAATGGTCATTTCTTCAATGGGTTTAAGTCAGTCTTTCAAAGGGAACTAGTCGCTCAAAAATTCTCATCATATGAGGAGGTAATATCATGTTGTAACAAGAAGGAGAAATATTTTTCAATGTATTATGGATTTTTAGGGAATCACTAAAATAATAGTAAAACAAATAAAATGTTTTATAAATAAAAAAAAAGAGAAATAAGTATTTTCCAATATGTGATAATTATGGGAAGAAGCACCTTGTTACTTTCTAAAGAGGAATGGTAGTTTATTACATGTTTGGATAGAAATTACACTATGATAGTTATTTCAAGGTAATAAAAATTTTTCTATATTAAATTATTAAACTTCAAGTATATGGGTCACTACACAAATTAATATCCCAAACATAAAGGGAATATAGCTTATAATAATAAAATGGAGCATGATCAAGATTATTCTAAAACCTCAAAAGAAGTGGAATGACTAATATGATTATGTTTGGATTAAATAATTATGTTATTTGAGTATTTTATAAATAATTATATGGTTATACGAATCATGATATATATATGGATTGAACTACAATAATTTTTCATTAAGGATTTGAAAGCGTGAGTTGAATGGTACCAAGAAAAGTGATTCAATGAAAAGTTGATCTTATTGAAACATGTGACTTGGGAATGATAACCCCAAATATGTACTTGATGTTGAGATAACAATAAATATATGGTTATGGGATAATATTGGTGACCATGAATGTGGTTAGTGATTTTATGATTTATATTTTCTTTACTTGGATTATTAGATGTTTAGATTTAAGGAATAAATTCAAAAACCTGAGAATTTTTCTCTTGGAAACATGCATGTTTTATAAAGGATTAATGGTGATCAAGTTAATCATATATTTGGAATTAGGTATTAATAGATACATTATTTGGGTAATATTATATTAAGTGTATTTTAGAAATTTAGTGACCTTCCTTTTAAATCTTGGTCATTGAATGTGGACAGACAGGTTTTAAACGAGTCTTAATTGGAATGAATCACGTTAAAATTTGGAAATTATAGTTAATTGATAACGTGTTCTAAAAATCTTAGTTCAGTAAACTTTAAAAGGTTGAAGGAATAACTTAAGAACTATGTGATTCATAAAATGTGCTTCAGGCATGAAAAATTCCTCTTGAACATTCATTTCTAAGGGTAAAGGATGATGTGAAAATAGATCAAAGCACAACCAAAAGATGATATTATGCTTATGAAATGGAAATTAATCTTGTAATTTTACTTTCTAAAGTGATTATCTAGATATTAAAATAATCCCAACTATAGGAAAACTATTTTTTAAATAAAAACATCATTTGTGTACTTTTCATTCAGTGAAATCAATCATCTTTTAACTGGTCATAAGATTTATGATTTTTTTATGGTTAGCTTTATAATGAACATATTATTTATCACTCCCCATCAAAAAATTATAGTTATATTTTTCTTCCATGTCCATATTTTCAATTCTCACAAATTTTATCCTATTTGAATTCCTAGTTTTGTGGTGATAAATGCATTTCCCTTTCCCTCTTATTAAGAGGATATTTTATTAACCCTATTTCTATTATGGGTTTCCCACAAAAGAATTTTCAATTATCAACCCATGATTATTTATAATAATTTAAAATTTTGAGGAAGAAATTTATTTAAGGAGGGGAGAATTTAACACCCTCAGATTTAATAGTATGCCCCTCTTTTAATTTAGTTTCTTCGATAACTTACTAACTTAAAAAATATTTTAAATATTATTATTTATTTATTATAGTTATCACCTAGATGTTGGGAATGGAGAGAATGAATGAATTAAGTAAATTATGAAAATATATATTACACATTTTTAATAAATTAATTCATTGGTTTCCAATTAAATATAAATGAAAATCAATTGAATATAAATGATGTATTTTTATAAAAACAATTTGTATGCCCACAATGACATTTTATATTAATAAATTAAATTAATCATTCTTAGTTAAATATATTAATGAAATTTATATATTATATATTCAATAAAAATATATTTACATTCACCCAAAACATTTTTAGATTCATAAGATAAGAATAAAACCAATTTTATACATAAAAAGGCTATATTTTTTAAAATGCAATTTTACCACCTTTTAGTGGGGAAATTGTTTAAAATATAAATTTTGAAACTTTTATAAATTATATATGAAAAAATAAAAATTATTATTGAATTTTTATTATCAAAATTTACTTTGGATAATTTTTTGGTTTTTTTATGATAAGTTTATTTTTGGATGAATAGTAATGTGACTGTTGGAATAACAATATAACCTTTAGGAATAGTAATATGGAAATTATAATGATAAAAGCATCTATGAAATTATAAATAAAATGTATGAATCTTATAAATGGTAATATGATATAATTATATCATAGTATAAGTAAATAAATGTTTTAGAAATTATTAATTATGTATTGATATTTTTATTAAACATAAGTGTATATTTTTAATTTTATAATTAATATAATGATTTAGAAGAAAATTTATATTCAAAAAATGTGTTCAAAAATTAATATTTTGTTGTCTTATTATTATAATATAATTTTGTGAGACTTTAATTAATTTTTCAAGGTGTTGTAAAATTAGTTATAATTTTAAAATCAGTATTTTTCCAATAAATGATGATTTTAATTAAAAATTAAATTTATCCTATATATATAATTATTTTCATAAAATGGAGTTCATTTTTTAATTCTACACGTCTAAAAATGGTTGAGGTGAATTTTTTGTATTTTTCTAAAACAGATGATTTTTTGTGAATAGTGAAATACGGTAATTTATAGATATATACATTATAAGTAAAATAAAATGTTTCCTGGTTCATGGATGATGTGATAACCATTGGATAAAACATACATGCACTATTTAATATAATTATTCACGATAATTAAAACTATTCCTAGTCTTTATCCAAAATAATAAACAAATGAATAAAATATTCAAAAAACACCCCTCTCCTCCACTGTAAATACCACCCCTCACCGTCTCTTCTCCTCATACCTTCAAAGCTCTGAGACTTTTAAAGTTTCTTCCCAATACTATCCAAAAATACCCCCCACACACACATTCATGAGCCTTTAGTCTCAACAAAAAGACCAAAACTAATCCCCTTAAGAAGGTTCTCTTGGAGTAGAATTCAAGAGGTAAAAATCATATTTCTTTTCTTTTATTTTCTTTTCAATTTATTTTATTTTCATATCCTTATCTCACCTTCCCTTCCCAAATAGACATAATAAATATATAATAATTTATATACTATAATTATATCATTTTAATTTGAGATCCATTATCAAAATCCTTTCTCTTCCTCTTTTATTCTATAAATGAAAACATCACCTGTGATGTGTCAATTTACTGACATCATGGACGATGCATTTTCATTTTCCATTAACACCTTCAAGGCAGGTCATAAAACCATTTTTATGGTTAAAAAAATTATAATAAATTCATTACATCCTATTTTATGTTATAGAACCATTATATACACATTATGTTAATTAATAAAACAAAACAAGTTTGTGATGATCGAAAAACCAACAAAATAATTTAAACGATTGTCATTAACGTCTTATCTAATAATTCGTCCTCACCCCAAATAAAAAAATAAATTACATAACCATTTAATATTATATATTTTTATTAATAACATATAACTTCAATTCTAGATGTTGATTCCCATTTTATATGATCTTTCATACTCAAATACAAGTAAACTGATCATGAAAATCATAGAAACAAACGCTCCTGAATGATAAAATTATGTCTTATAACTCATAAAAAGACCATAAATGAACTTAATAAAATTATATTAAATAAAATGAATGTATAAAATGTTCTTAATTAAAAATTTAATTGATTTAATTTTATTATCCAAGACATTAAGTTCAATTGCAGAACACATTCGGACAAAAGGTAAGGGTTTTCTTCTCGGGCCTCCATTTTCATTCAGGTTATGTTTTCTCCCTCTTTACACCAATATAATTATTAATTATTTTTATACCATTATTATAAATTCTATGGATATGTTCCAAACTCATTTATCCATATTATTTCATCTTATTTTATGGTTAAATACATATTTTATAATTTTTATTTTTCAATTCCTTCCGATAACCAAGCCTAATTAAAGGGAACATTTTGATTTCTTACCCATTTTCAAGTACAATCCATAATCTATTTTAAGACGCCATTATTTTTCTAAAATCACTAATTTTTTCATGAAAAAAATATATTTGGTTCATTTCTAGTTTTATACAAACAATTATGACAAATACAAATGATTTTTCTAAATGAACTCTTCTTTGCAAAGTAAAAAGGGTATTTCTCTCAAAGATTCCTCGCTGGTTTTATTATAGTATTTTCATCTATTTTAGAACCTATTTTGTATATTATGATTTATTTAGATTTAACTCTTATGATTATAACCTACCATATTTTATTAAATGGTTTATGATCAGTTTTACTGTGGATGTGTTATCTTGATACCATTCACCATACTACTCAGAATGGTTAGTGACTATGTTTATAGATTGGTGAATGTTATTTACATTGAATATTTATATGTTGTTTATGTCTCACCCCATTCATATGAGGAATTAATTGGACTTATAAATTGAATGAAGCGTCCCATTATAGCCCCTAGATGCATCGGTGGGTCTCATAAGACAAAATAGAAATGGATTCTGGATGAGGTCTTAACCATTTATTTTTAAGTGTCTTGGCCAAGGCCTTGAAGGTATGTTTATGATGTCTGGAATATGAATTCCATAATTATGATTAGTAATTTTTTATCCAAGTAAATGTTTTACTAATATAATATTCATGTTTAAGCTTCATTCTCATGTGATTATTTTTATGGAATTATTATTCAGTTTTTATTCTTTCTATATTATGCTCAAGTTTATGTTCTAATGGAATGTGTTATTAGTCATTCACCGTGACTTGTTGTTTTTATTAGATTTTTTTGTATTACATACCCTTACTGAGCATTTGATACCACCCCTTTCTTATATTTTATTTTTCCCTAGGATGTAAAGATTTATATTATGAATGACTTGTAGGGATAATCTAGGAGTTATAAATGTTTCTAGTGAAGTTGCTATGTTTTTTCCTTTCAAGTTGTAAAGTAAAAATTATGTTTGTATCTATTTTTCTGAAACTAATAAACTATTCAGTCCTTTGGGATATTAAATCCTTGTTTATTATACCAATTTATTAAATTAAGGAACTTTATCTTGGAAACTAGGGTTGGGGTCTTTACAATTACCTAGGTAAACATACCATGAAAATTTCGGAAAAATTGACTGAAAAAAACTTTGAGTAACCAACATAAGAATAAATAATGTAATAAATTGGTGACATGTAATGATAAATAGACATTATAAAAATAAATATATAGATATATTATTTGGATGAATTTTTTCAATAAAAATAATTAGATGATTCGTAAAATTATGTGCAATTGTTGAGCACTTTCAAACACCTGGAAAGGAATATTTTGTACCTCCTTTGTGACTTCTCTGTTATGCGTTCTATTTTTTTATTCCTTTTATCCAATATTATTCTAATGTACCTTATTTATTTTTTATATATTTATCTTATATATATATATACATATATATATATTTAAACATCATTTTCATTACTAATATTATACATGTTTTTAGTTCCATTTGAAATTCTAACTTTTAAGTAAATCCCATTTAGGGGAAATTTATTATTTTTTGTATCATGTAGAGAATCACCCCCATAAAATGTTTTTAAACCATGAATAAATTTTAAAAACCCTAATTATATTTTATATAACCCTCTTGGTTAAATTATGTTTTTATTGAAATAATAACTTATTTCCTTATTTAAAATATCATTTACTTATTTCATAATGCTTCGCCCAAGTTGTACATTTTTATTCTTTCTTATCCTTGATCCTTCTCATGAAATCTCTATATTAGAACTAAATGATCAATACCTATATTTTATTTTCACATATAATTATACAAATTATTTAAATCCTTATTCTCTTGGTAATCCTTATTATTTAGCCTTCAATTATTCCTTGAATCAGAATTATGAAACTCACTTCCTTCTCATGGGTTTGATGATGTTTATGATTTATGTGTAGTTTATTTTACTCATATGACACACATATATATTATTTTCATTTATGTGATGGGTTTTCATGAAATTATATATTCCTCCAATTCATTGGGTAAATATTTATATCTATTGTTCCAAAGTGAGTTTGGTTTCATTTTTTGTCAATATTTTAATATGTGTTTGTAGAGAAAGTTTCTTAAGAAACTTGGAGAAGTTTTAGAGAAGATATGTTTCTAGAGTCATGTAAGAAAATTTCCTTATGGATTTTCATAAATTTTAATTACATAGTTTGATGATTCTATACCAATATTCAAGTTCCTAACATCATAAACATACTCATGATCTAAGCTGAGTTTCTACACATTCATATAAAGGAAAAAAGGTACAAAAGTTGATGTGACTCAATGTTACTAGAAATGATAGGTATGATGTTACTATATGGAGAGTTTTAAGAAGTTGAAATTATTGAGTTTGTATGAGTTTTATAAAGGATGAGAAGTTTATTTTTGGAGAAATCTTGAGTTGTAGGTTATACAAAGTTAAACAATGTTATCGAATGGATAAAATCAATGTGAATAGATGGAGATGTATGTAGTTCAAGTTTTAGAGTTTGAATATATGGATTTATGGAGATCTATTTATAAATATTTAGTGTTCCAAACTTTTATTATTAAATTTATCGTGATTATATGAATAATGATTGAATGGAGTAAATAAGTGTAGTGGATAGGTCGGGGAGATTTATAAAGATAGCTGAATGAAAATAAACAAAGTCATACTAGAAGGGAGAAAATTGAACAAATAAATATGATGAATCAACAAAGTTACAATGGTCATAAAACCTTTTAAAAAGGTTGAGAAACTATTTGTATGAATCTAAAGATATAGTATGTACAAGGAAGAGTTAAAATATGTATCGAACAAAAGATAACATGTCAGAGGAATCATGTAGAGATAACTAGTTTTGCTCATCGGATGGAGAAATCTATGAGGTTTCATTGAATTAAGGTCTGTTAGACATGAAGTAGAAAGATATAACATATGGATTATTTTGATTAAATTGGATAGAGAATTATGATTCCAAAAAATGGAAGAACTCTAGGAAGAGAAGGAATAAAAATTTTGAGATGAAGTTAAGTTGTATTAAAAAGAGATATATTGAGCCCAATGGACAAAGGATTCATGATAGAGTAAAACAAGGAAAAGACATGTCAAATATAGATTTTTATTTTGATTCCATTGGATGAATAATGTGAAATATATACCATCATATAGAGGTTTTATTGCAAAGTACACTGATAAAACTTTTGATGAATGGATTTTAAAGAAACATTATATAAACTTTGTAATGTTCTTAACAATAATGATGATTAGATCTTAATTCAATATTTGTTATCTCTTTAAGGTTAAGTAAGTGTAAATAAGTTTCTTAATGTTGAGTTAAGGAAGTTTTAGGAATTATTTTAACAAATATAATGTTTCAGGAAGTCTCAAGAAGATTTAGGTGGATTTTAGAAGTGTCCTGTGAGATTTAATTGAATGGGAAGTCTGAAATTTGAGTCTCAATTCAGTAAGAAAATACATTTGAGTTCCCACCTATTCACTTGAGAAGTGTACCAATAAAATTAGGGGTACAACAGTACAATTGATATTCAGAGTTCATATGCTAAGAAGCAGAAGTGTTGAAGGATTTTTGTCATTAGTATCAAACTAAGGTTCTACTTGGTTGAAGGATAAGTATCGAACCAAGGAGATTAAAGTAGTAGAACATTAGACCATGTTTAAATAGTTTAATAAGGAATTATTTTACCAAGTTTTATTGGTTGATGAAGAATATGGGAATGAGTGGTAAACTGAGTTTCTACTTAGTTGAAGGAAGTTAATCGAATAGAGATAGAGTATCAGACCAAGGTTTATTGGACCAAGTTTCACCAAACTAAAGTGAATTGATTTGAGGATTATAGAACAAATACATAATGAATAGATATTGTGACCCATTTGGTGGAGGAAATTCTGAACAGAGCTCGATCAGATAGATTTTTTCTAAGATAAATTTCTAAATAAAGTTCATTAAGGTGAGATTGAGCTATCCAGGTCTTTCTAGTATCCAGAAGAAGTTTTAATACCAATAATATTTTAATAGATATGTTTAAGATCTTGAATATTTTATACATGTAAAGGTGGTATAACTTTCTTGTAGAGAAATAACATCTAAAGAAAATGGTTTTTCTGTAGTGGGTCAGAAAAGAAGAAGGAAGAGCTTATACCTAGGGTGTAGAACTAGTTACTAAAAAGGATTGTGGTTGGGGTGTATAACTAGGTGGGAAGGAAGTGAATACAATAAGTAAAGTTGGGGATATAACAAATTGTGGTGGAATAATTTATTGATGGGATGTAGAGCTAGAGTTAACTAGAGGAATGATTACTAGGGTGTATAACCAATTGTTGCTTATACCATTGTATTCTTGAAAGAAGTTAGTAATGGAATTCGTGTTGGGGGGATAACCAACATGGAAAAGAGTGGGTTTTTGTACTAAACCTTGTAAATATATTATGCTAATATACAACTTTATATTACCCTATAATAAGTGACATTGAGAGATATCTTTGAGTGGATCATAACTCTAACAAGTTTCAATGTTCGAGTTATTAAAAATAATTCATTATATAAAGTAATAACTGATTCACCCTCTCCCCTCTCAATGATTCTACACTAATCAGATAACTTTAATATCTTATGAAATTTTATGTAAGGGATTAGGGAGTTAACCTAATCAACTGTGATACATTTTCCACTATTTGAGGATGGTCTTAGGAGTGACCATTGACTTGTGTTTATGATATAATATTTTATGTTGTTTCCAGATGTTTATAATCTTATGACATCGTTTCCTTATGTCATATCTCAAAGATTATGATCATCCTTTTTATGATAACATGTTATGAATTTTAACTCTCATGTTATGATTTATTGTCCTGTTTATTCATTTACTAGAATTTCTAGATCTCCATTTTCTTTAGGATTTTCCCCTAGGATATCTTGTGTAGTTTTAGAATATCTATAGGAGTTAGGATCACAGTGTGGAGTTTTAAATAAAAATAATGTTTTTATGTTTAAGTTGATGTATCTTTATGTCTAATCATTCAAACACACTAGAACTATAGATAATTTTATTATATTTATTGGAAAAGTATGTTAATAAGTATGAAATAATATTTTTTTAAGTTTTGGGTTATAATAGTTGGTCGATTATTTCTTATCTCATGGTTAGAATTTCATCCTTAGATTCTTATTATTTTAATTCATTCTAAGGTCATGCTATTATTATTTTTTAAATAATTTTTTTTGTTTGCTGATTTTTTAGGCTTCTTCATTTGTAGTTCTTTCATGTTAGTTTACTATGGTAACATTTTCATGTTTTTATTTTTTAGGATTTCGGTTTTTTCATGTCCCTAGGTTGCAGTGTGATTCCATGCTCATGGTTCTCATGGTTATTCTTATAAAATATTTTCTCAATATCATGAATTTTTTCATTGTATTTCCATGATATAGTAAGGGGATTTGGAGTTACTACTAAAAAAACATGTCTTAACAGTGGTTTATTAGAGGTGGTTATTATAACTGCCATGAAATAAATTGTATTAAAAAATTACAATATATATGTGGTTTAATATAACTACCACTCTGTTTTTTTATTTTAAAATTTAGTGGTAGTTTTATTTAAAACACTGATAAATCTTTTTTTAAAAACCTATTTTGAACCCCTCCCCCCAATATCTTTAGCCCTGACCTATCCCCCCCCCCCTCCGGCTCCCCTCAAAGACCCCTGACCCCCACCCCTCCTTTCATCGATGACCATCATGACCTCAACTCCCCTAGCTCCCAACGGAGACTACTATGATTCTAACCCCAATGGATACTACCATGATTCTAACCCCAATACTAGTGACCTTCGTGACCCCAACCCCCCCCCCCTCTGACGACCATCGTGACCATGACCCCCTACTATCGACAGTGATCGTCGTGACCCCAACCCCCACTACCAGCGACCATCGTGATCCGGACCCCCCCCCCCCTTATTGATAGTCATAACCCTGAACCCCTTGCTCCCAACAATGTTCATCCCTAAAACCCTCCAATCCCCATGACCTTGACCCCCCCTTATCACTGATGAGGACCTCACAGCAACCCCCCGCTCCTTAATGATGACCCCCAACAGCCTCTCTTCCCATTTTTTGGTGATTATGATCCCCTGCATCACTGAAGGTATGATTGATTGAATTTTTTAAGGGTTTTAATTAAATTATATAAATACCTATATAATTGAGTGTTGTTTATGTTTTTAATTTTGGATTGAATCGTTTTTATATTGAATTTTTGTTATGTTAAATCAAGACCCTACCTTGATCAATGATTAATTTGGGTGATGTTTAATTTTGATTATACGTGTTTGATTAAACATTTATATCTTTATATCTGAATATAAAAGGATAAGAGTTACAATCCAATACCTATGGATATAATTTGGACTAATTTACCTTGAAACATACATTATTATTCCAAGGGTTTGGAAGAATTTTTAGATTATGAAATTGAAAACTGATTAGTAGATAGTATAATAAATTATTCATGTACTGATTTTAAATTCAAGAGATAGTTGAATAGAAACAAAGAATATGATCATTTTATATTGAAATAATTTCCTAATTTATATGTAAGTTGGATTTTTCATGGTTAATATAATTTTATGGAAATTAAAAATGATAAAAATCTTGTCAAAAAAACTCAAAGTAACCCACTATAGGATAATTCAGTTTAAAATTTGATAAATGACACATCTGTATTTTCAAGATACAATGTATTAGGTTTTAATAGATTAAAAGAACCATCAATTTATCCTAAGTGGATTAATATTACTCAAAACATTATTGAACAAAAAAAATTGGTTTTATGAATTAGTTAAAGATAGAAAAAAAGAACTATATGAACAGTGTTGTATCATATAAAGTGTCTCTCTGTAATTACTAACAAAGAAATGTACATGATTTTAGAGTTGATTTATTATGAATTTAGTGAAGAAAATATCCCTATATCATTCTATGAGATAAATAAATTATTCATCAAACTTATACATGATTATAAAAAGATACATGCATGCCCAAATGATTGCATGTTTTACTGTGGAGAAGATTTGGATGAAGAAGAATGCATAAGATGTCATACAATATGATAGAATTAAATGAAAAATAATGATATTCTAAATTAATACAACCCCAAGAAGAAACAGAAGAATAAAACTCATGTAAAGGTATTGTGTTACTTTACTCTAAAACCATGCTGGTAATGATTATTCATGTCATCTAAGACTACATATGACATGAAGTGGCATGCATGGGATAGTAATGATGGATTGATAAGATATCCAAAATATTCACATCATGGAATATTTTTGATACATTATATCCAAATTTTTCTTTGGATCCCAGGAATGTATGTTTGGGGTTATCTTATGATGGTTTTAAACACTTTTGGTATATTATGTACTAATTATATCATTTGGCTGGTTGTTTTGCTCCCCTATAATCTACCTCTATGGACGTGTATGAAGAAGACTTCTTTTATTATTTCAATGATTATTCCAAGAATGTAAATTCCTAGAAATTACATTGATGTGTACCATCAACCTCTAATCAAATAATTTCAATAATTATGCAATGATGGCATGATACCATCTGACGCTTTAACAAAAAAAATAAAAATTCATGCTTCTTTAATATGGAAAATTAGTGAATTTATTAAAATAGGAAATTTATATGGTTAGAACACTCATACTTATTTATATTTTCCAGTTTATAATTTTGATTTTTATCCTCAATGATTACCTCATTGTATAAAATGGTGTTATATGTGTCATCATCAATTTCTTGATGATTCTCATAAACTCAGGTGTAATAAGACCCAATTCAATGGATATATTGAATTGAGAAATCCACCAAATGTTTTATCTAGTTCATAAATATTAGGATAATTAATGAATTTCGTTGACAAATTTGGAAAATTTAATTAGTTTAAAGAATGGGGAAAGGGGTATGAGGTACAATATTCAAAGTTGATAGAACGCAACAATGGAAAAAATTGCATATTTTTCAAACTTCTTTGTTGGGAGATTAATTTGATACGTCATAATCATAACTTAATGCATATTGTGAAGAATTTATTTAATAAGAATATTAAATCAAAGGATCACCTTAATGCTCGTAAGTATTTGGAGTCAATGAATATAAAGTGTGGTTTGTGGGAAAATGAGAATGGAAAGTATCCTTCAACTATTTTTACTATAAAAAATCAGGATAAAGATGCATTCCTTTGAACTTTAACGAATGTAAAAGTGTCTGATGGATATTCAAGTAAAATATCAAGGAAAGTTGACTTAAAACATCAAATGTTACATGGATTGAAAATTCTTGACACACATATTATGATGGAGTATTTTTTATCATTGAAATTGCATAATACATTACATGAAAAATTAATTATGGTTCTTGTTCAGTTTTGTACCTTTTTTAGAGAGATTTTTAGAAAAATTCTAAATCCAACTGATCTTAATAAACTTCAAGAATTAATATTTTTGACACTTTTTCATTTAGATATGTTATTTCCCCCTTTATTCTTTACAGTCATGATTCATTTGACTATTCATTTGGTTGAAGAAGATAAACTTGGTGGACCGGTACAATATTGATGGATGTATCCAATTTGAGAGGTATATTGATATTATTTTCATTTTCATTGATGAATTCAATTTTATCAAATCATTGCATAAATTTTTTTAATATGTTTCTTATTTTTTTATCTGGTACTTAGGTAATTTAAAATCATATGTGAGGAATGATCATCAACTGGAAGGATCTATTGCTGATGGTTACATAGTGGAAGATTTTTTGACCATCTATTCTAGGTATTTGGATGGGATTGGTACTAGAGAAAATTATTTTGGATGTGTTTCTGAAATCTCCACTAATTCTCATTATGAAAACCAATCATCGATATTTCCAACTATTGGACAACCAATTGGAAAGGGGTTAAATTTTACACAAACTAGATTATTTTTGCTACAAGAACATAGATATATGCTACTTAATAGTCTTATTACAGATCCATTTATTGAGTAATCATGATTGTAAATAAAGGGGAAACTAAGTTGTGATGCTCGAAATGATATGGAATCAACAAAAGTTATTAATAATGATATTGTTGAATGGTTTTTCCATTGTGAAGTATATACTCATATTCATATTATTGATGTGTAGATATTTTGTCTATGCTAAAAGTAACACCTTATATCTACTTGTTAAGATAATTAATGTTAATAATCGATCTAAAATATCAAATGATTTGAAGTTTTAGGCATGATGTCCTCTAAGGAAGGATAAGATATTTGATGCCTACAATATTCATGGATTCATATTTCATACAATTTATCATGAGTAATACTTAAAAACTCAAAATAGTTGTGTATTTATAGTTAAAGCGGTGGGATTCTATGGAATGTTGGATGATATAATTGAATTAAACTATCATGGTTAGTTTTTAGTTATCTTATTCAAATTCATGTGGGACAAAATTTATAGGGGTGTAATGAATGATTAATTAGATTTTACTTATGTCAACTTATCTCACTTGATCCATACAGGTGAGCATATAGAGCATGATCCATTTAACTTGTCTTCATAAGAGAAAATGTTTTATTATATGGATGATGAATTACATGAAGTTGGAGTGTTTTTATACACTTAAAACAGAGAGACTTATTTGATATAGGCTATGAAGATCAATTATTGCTTTGATAGTGAACCTCATCAACCACAAAACATTGAATAGTTTTTTCTTGAAAATATTGAAACAATAAAACATGAAATAGAGGGTGAAAATGAAGAACTTTTCACAATGGAGGTTGATAAAAATGAAAAGAATGAAGATAAAGGTAATTAAATGTATAAATCAGTAATGGAAATATATTACAATTTCTCATTGATAACTGTTTCACACATATATACATATAAACATTATCATATTTTTTATTTTATTCTTGTAAAAATATTTTATTTGTTCATTTTGTAAAAATTTAATATATCTGAGCCATTTTAATTACAAAAATTCAAAGAATAAAAAAATTTCAAGATCTTATCTGATAAGTATCTTGGAGCACACCACCACTACTGTCAACTTCAGTGGATATGAGTTGTGTCATTGTACCTGAGACTACTAGTGATCCAGTCATTTCCCCATATTTTATTGTTATCCCACCATCTAATTCACCTCTATAGATGGAGTAGTTGGTCACCCCTCCATCTAGGGGATATTATTGAGTTACCTTTAATGGTATGTATTTCATTTAAAAAAACTATATATTTTATTAATTGTTTAATTCATTTTTCAAATATATTCAGATCATAATATATGGGATATAAATATAAACAAGAAAGATGTGTGGGACCAATGGTACTTCAAGATTATCATTCCATTTTATGGGTTAGAGGTTCCTACCCGTGACATTTCCAGAATCGACGGGAATATTCTTAGGTTTCATTATTATTAGATGGTGATTTACCATTAATTATAATGATTAGAGACATATTCCCATGGTTTATAAAAATGTTTTCTTTGATAATCAATTAAATGTAACATTAATTTAATATTTAATGATAACTAATTTAAAATACATGAGTAAAATTATGTAATATACTTATAAAGTTTTATGTTTTTTATTTCAACATGTTTTTTCATTTTGATGTCCTTGAATCTGTTTCACGCCCATGGAATCTGAAAAATTTTGGCAAGAAATGGATAGATTAAAAATGGATATTGTAGCATGAGTTTAATGACACATCTCTAAACTAACGAAATATGTATGAGAAAGTTCTTGAAGGAATTTCTCATGAGTAATGGAAGTTGTTTATCAATATTAATAGAGATGCATCTCATGCGGTAATTTCATATTTTATAGTATCTTAATAACATAAACATAATAAAATTATAATTTTTATTAATGTTTCTATTTTTTGTAGGAATTATCTAAAAAATATTATGAATCGTGAAAAACAATTCATTCCTCATATCACTGGGTCTCATAGTTTTTCAAGAAAAAGAAAAAATTGTATTTGTATTTTATCCATTATTATTTATATTTTTTTATTATAAGTCAAGGATTTTTATAACTTGTTAATATTTTTTTATAAAGGATAATGAATTAAGTCACTATGTTGGATGAATAGAAATGTGGTTTAAAGTGCATAGAAAACTTAATGGTAGTTTTTTAAATGACCCTACTAAAGACATTGGAGTAATTACATTTAATTACTATTTCATGTTATTTCATTAATATAAAAAATAATATGGAAAAATATATTATAAAAAAAAATAAGCCTTAAACCAAATTAAATGGGGTCGACTAAATGGATCAAACGATGCTAATTTGGCATCGTTTGATACATCTAGCCAGCCCTAATTAATTGGGTTTTATACATATCTGTTATTATACTTTATTTTATAATATTATGTTTTTATAGTAATGAAATTATAATAAATATTAATAAAAACATTATTAATTAGATAATATTATGAAGTTAATATATTTTAAAAAATCATTGTCAATATTTTCGTACTATGAGGTTAAAATTCAGGAAGTCTGGGATGTGAACACTTTGCAATCATCATTGATTTCCCAGAATGATGCAATTGTAATCATTTTATGGAAGGGCCATCCTATACATGTATGGGGGGTGGGTTCTAGGCCTACTCCACTAGATATCTTTAGTAAGGCATCGTCATCAGTTACAGCTACACCCAATGGAGGTTCGAGTAGTGTCGTTGATCAGGAATCACAAAGAGAAATTGAAAAGTTGGAAGAAAAAGTGAAAGAATAAGACTCTTATAAGTAAACATGGGATCAATGGTGATAGGCAATGGAAAATGATTTATTTTATGTAATTCAATGGATGAGTTACATGATCCCCATGGAAATTTCTATCCATATAGATTATTTTATTGAGGTAAATTCTAAATTTCATAGATCATTCACACATTTTCAAAGAACACATATAACTTCCATAAATAAAACTGAAATGATGATTTTATATTGAAAACACAAACATAAAGCCATACCGGCCACATATTGTGCTAGATATAGGTGGGGTTGATTCCTATACATCAAAAATGGATTATAGATCATTATCCTAAAGTTTGAAAACAATTTGAGTTTTTTTTCTTGGTTTTGACTTGGTTAACATTTTTTAAAGTTACCAGATTCTTTAAAAACTTTTTTGTGGGGTTAAAACCAGGAAAACAATGTTATATTTCCATGAAATTAGAGGGAAAATCCGTAAAATTATTTTTGAAATGTAGGAGCTGACGTCATGTCATTCCGAGATATGGTTTGCCTAAGATGGTCGTAAATGCGTTTATAGTGTTCTAAAACACTAAAACATGCATGTGATAGTTAAAACCATATAAAATGATCTAAAATTGATTTTAAATCATGATAAAATCATAATTTAGTTATTTTTTACATGTATGCATAGACAATACATCAATTTAACGTGTGGTGTAGTCGTAATGACTTGTTTAACAATTTTTAAAGGTACCAAAGCCTTTAAAAACATGTGTTAGGGGTTAAAAACCAGGAAAAAATGTTAAATTTATATTAAATCATAAGGAAACTAATGTAGATTGTTTTTTAAATGTTTTGACTGAAGAAACATCATTTTGAGTAACAATTTTCCTGAGATGCCTGTAATTGTGTTTCTAGTGTTTTAAAACACTAAAATGTGTGTGTAACCAGAAATACCATGGAAAATAACCTAATATTGATATAAAATAATGGGACAACCAACATTGAGTTATTATTGATGTGTATGCATAGAAAATATGTCAATCTGATGTGCGGTGTGGTCGGAATGACTCAGCAAATAGTTTTTAAATGTACTAAAGCCTTTAAAAACATGTTTCAAGGGGTTAAAACCAAGAAAACAACATCAAATTTACATGAAATCAGTGGAAAAAGACCATAGATTAATTTTTTAAAATTAGTAACTGAAGTCACATCATTCTAAGTTATGGTTTTCCCAGTATATCTATATACATGTTTTTAGTGTTTTAAAACACTAAAACTTGTTTGTAATAGACAAAACCATAGAAAAAAACCTCATATTGACATGAAATCATGGGTAAAGTACCTTTGAGTCATTTTTTATGTGTAAACGTATAAAACAAGTCAACCTGTTATGTGGTATGGTCATAATTACTTAGTAAACAAGTTGTGAATGTACCAAAGCCTTTAAAAATGTGTGTTGGGGGGGTGTCAAAACCAAACAAACAACATTATATTTCCATGAAATAATAGATCAAAAACCTTAGATTTATTTTTGAAATTTAGGAATTGAAAACCAATCATTTTGGGTAATGGTTTTCTCAGGATACCCGTAAATATGTTTTCAGTGTTTTAACACACTAAAACATGCATGAAATGGTCAAAAACATATCAAACAGCCTAATATTTATATGAAATCATGGGGAAACCACATTTGAATTATTTTTAACGCATAAATGTAGAAAACATATTAATAAAACTTGTGGTGTGGTTATAATGACTTGGTAAACTATTTTTAAAGGTACCAAATCCTTTAAAAATGTGTATTGAATGGTTAAAATAGGCAAACGACATCGTATTTCCATTAAATTAGAGGAAAATGACCATAAATTGATTGGTTAGATGTAGGAACCAATGAAACATCATTATGAGTTACATTTTTTTCAAGATATCCATAAACATGTTTTTAGTGTTTTAAAACACTAAAACGTTCATGTAGCACTACTACAGATATGCCCTTTAACAACATGAAAAAAGGTCTTTAACAGCACTAAAAATCATTATTGTCCTCATATTCATTAAATGGGTTGATAAAGTCCACCCTTTATCAGTTCTTTCATTAGTGTGGATAAAGCCCCCCCCCCCTTATCCATGCTTTAAATAGCACTGATAAAGGCCCAACCTACAGTAGTGTGCTGTTTATATTAAAGAATACTGCAACAAATACTTGTAACCTTTATGAAAAAAATATGATTTA
This sequence comes from Viscum album, assembly GCA_963277665.1. NCBI lineage: Eukaryota > Viridiplantae > Streptophyta > Magnoliopsida > Santalales > Viscaceae > Viscum > Viscum album. The sequence goes on along the minus strand of OY728137.1, from coordinate 1,402,754,438 downwards.
GTTGAAATAAATTTCACATCATGAATAAAAAAATAACACTAATATATACATTTCAAATAATTTTTTATATAATTTCATTTACAATTACTATCCAAAAACATTTAAAAACAATAATATATCATCGCCTTTGGTACCCACAATCCCCTCTCAAAAAATTCTTCCCATGGTATCAGTTGTCAAAAAAATCACATCAACCCAAGAAAAAATCCACCTATATAAGAAAACATATTGTATGGTAGTAATACCGATCACATAGTGTGTCGGTTTGATTTGAGACTACTTCATAGACATCAAAAATTACATATGAATAACTTTCCTAAATTATCAAGATAATTGGACTATGTTTTCTTAGTTTTCAGTGAGCAACCCAAGTTTTTAACTAAAATGACCATTTTAAACTGATAATGGACACTTTGAGTCATATTGGTCACACTGTGCATCGGATTGAGGTTTGGTTGATTCCTACATGTCAAAAATGACTCATGGATCATTTTTCTAAATTATAAAAACAATATGAATGTGTTTTATCATTTTTTAGTATGGAACTCATTATTTTTACTAAATTTAATGCCAGTTTTAAATAAAAAGACACACTTTGAGTCATATCAATAACACTATGAGTCGGATTGAGGTGCAGTTGATTCTTGCGCATTAGAATTGAATTATGGATCGTTTCCCTAAATTATAAAAAAAATTTGAATATGTTTGATCAGTTTTCAGTATTTCACTTTTTCTTTTTACTAAAATTAATGTCAATTTTAAATAAAAAGACACACTTGGAGTTATACTAGTCACACCATGCATCATATTTAGGTGAAGTTAATTCATACTCATCAAAAATGACTTATGGATCACTTTCCTAAAGTATCAAAACAATATGAATGTGTTTACACAGTTTTCAGTATGTCACTTGTTCTTTTTACTAAAATTAATATCAATTTTATATAAATATACACACTTGTAATTATACTGGTCACACAATGCATCGGATTGAGGTGAAACTAATTCATACACATCAAAAAATGAATTATATATCATGTTCCTAAATTATCAAAATAATCTAAATTCTCTTTCTTGGTTTTGAGTTTGTCACTTATGTTTTTTATTAAGATGTCATTTGAAACTGGAAACATTCACCTTGAGTCATATCGGTTGAATTGTGTATCAGTTTAATGTGATAATACTTCCTACACGTCAAAAATAACTTATTAATCTTTTCTATAATTTATCAAAATAATTGGAGTGTGATTTCTTGGTTTTCAATGAGTGAAAAAATTTGAACTAAAATGTCAATTTTAAAGTGATAACGGATATTTTGAGTCATATCAGTCACACCGTGTGTTGTATTAAGGTTTTTTTGATTCCTAAATGTCAAAATTTATTTGTAGATTAGTTTCCTAAAGTATCAAAATAATCAGAATGTGTTTTATTAGCTTTTAGTATGTCACTTGTTCTTTTTACAAAAATTAATGTAGATTTTAAATAAAAAGGCACACATGGAGTTATATAGGTCACACCATGAATCAAATTGATGTGGGTTTGATTTCTACATGTCTAAAATTACTTATGAATAATTTTCATAAAGTAATAAAAAAATTTGAATGTGTTTTCTCGGTTTTCAGTATGTCACTTGTTCTTTTTACTAAAATGTCATTTGAAATTAGAAACATGCACTTTGAGTAAAATCGGTCACATCATGTGTCAAATTGATGTGAGACTACTTATTACACATCACAACTGACTTATGAATCATTTTCATAAATTATCATGACTATTAGAGAACGTTTGGTTGGTTTTCATTGAGTGACCCACGTTTTGAACTAAAATGACAATTTTAAACTGATAAAGGACACATTGAGTCATACCAGTCATATTGTGCATCGAATTGAGGTGTGGTTTATTCCTAGTCATAAAAAATGACTTATGAATCATTTTTATAAAGTATAAAAACAATATAAATGTGTTTTATTTCTTTTTAGTATGTCACTTATTCTTTTTACTAAAATTAATGTCAATTTTAAATAAAAAAGACACACTTTGAGTCATATCAGTCGCATCGTGTGTAGAATTGAGGTTTGGTTGATTCTTACATGTCAAAAATGAATTTTGGATCATTTTCCTAGTGTATCAAAACAATCCAAATGTGTTTTCTTGGTTTTAAGTATTTTACTTATTCTTTTTAATAAATTTAGTGTCAATTTTAGATAAAAAGACACACTTCGAGTCATATTGGTCACACCATTCATCGGATTGAGGTTTTTTTGATTCCTACATGTTAGATATTACATATAGATTGTTTTTATAAAGTATAAAAACAATATGAATGTGTTTTCTTGGTTTTCAGTATGTCACTTTTTCTTTAACAAAAATTAATGCCAATTTTAAATAAAAATACACACTTGGAGTCATATTGGTCACATCGTGCATCGGATTGAAGTTCAATTGATTCCTACACACCAAAAATTCTAGATCATTTTCTTAAAGTATTAAAATAATTTGATTTTGTTTTCTTTATTTGGAGTATGTCACATTTTATTTTAACTAAAATTAAAGTCAATTTTAAATAAAAAGACACACTTGGAGTCATATCAGCCATAATGTGTGTCGTATTGAGGTGTAGTTGATTCCTACACATCAAAAATGACTTATAGATCGTTTTCCAAAAGTATAAAAACAACAAAAATTCATTTTCTCAATTTTGAGTATGTAATTTTTCTTTTTACTAAAATTAATGTAAATTTTAAATAAAAAGATGCACCTGGAGTAATACCGGTCACACCATGTGTTATATTGAGATGTGGATTATTCTTACACGTCCCAAATGACTTATGGATAACTGTAATAATGTATAAAAAATATTCGAGTAACCAATGTTACCACACTTTCTATTTTATTTCTTTTTTGAACTGATAACACTGCATATTGAGTCGATGTTCTTAACTGAAATATGTTCCTCTAATCTTCTAATTTTAAACAAAGATAAAGGTTTTTCAGCTAAGAACATCAACTTAATATGTAGTTTTGGATGTTTGACAAAAGAAGGCAATGAAAATTAGGGTAACATTGGCATAAAGGAACATGTTATCTCTTTTGTGTCTTGTTGCAGAAAGGTGAAAGAAAAATATGACTTCTCAAAATATTTGTGAAAAAAAATTAAATAATTATTAAATAAAAATAATAAAGAAAATAAATTATAAATAATATATAAAAATATTACAAACATAATTAAAAACATGGTAGGAATTCACCTTTTCATGATGTGTTTTTACATTCTTGACCCATTTCCTTGTTTTCATTATTTTAGTTGTAGCCTCGAAGTCCAATATCTCAGGAGCATGAACAGCTTCGAACAAACCACCCCAACTCAAAAAAAAGAATCCACCTATATAAGAAAAAAATTCTTATGTGAGTAATACTAAAAATAAAAAATAGATATAAATATTAAACAATCCATTACTTATATATAAGTCACATCTTCATGATATATGTGTACATTCTACCATTAGGTATACTGTCCATTTGTTTCTAAACAGATCTATATCATCTTGTTGATACAATAATTTTCAACAGTCATAGTATTACTAAAAAAATATAAATACACAAAGGATTAATATATTTTTTTAATAAAATATAAATTATCTTCGAAAATACCACTCTGGGGATTATAGTTTTTTGACAAAATATGATATATGTTATAAATTTAAAAACATAATAACCACCATATTTTCTATTTTATTGTTTCAGAAACTGTTTAAACATTGAGAAAAATAAGTAATATATTTTGATATGTTTTTGGATAATGAAATATTATTATATATACCCTGATAATTGTCCACTTTTAGAACTTTTTAGGCTCCTTGCGAGCATGGATTTTCCTCATGCCATTATTTTCTTAATATTTAAACACATCACTATCATAAAATAATTTTCATTAAAACAAGATATAAAATATATAAATTGAATTTTATTCCTAAAATGTTGGATGTAGTGTATGAAAAATTGAAAAAAATCATCATGTGTGGTGTAATGTCCCGAATTTTCTGTGTATTATTTTTAAATATTATATGCAACTAATTCATGACCAAGCATTGAGGTGTCGTGTGATTCTGAAGTTTGGGGTTCTAGGAATAAATTTTTAAAATAAATTAAAAATTAAATAGAACACATGAGTGGTTTTCCTAAAAAGGTGGAATAACTTCTAAATGTGTTCTTGGATCAGAAATTCAAGAGTACTGTTGTTTATGGAGCAACCACTTTACTATAGGAGAGGCTTATCATCGTCCAGTACTGGTCGACTGAAAATGTTAATTTTTGGACGTTTTAAATAAACAATATAAATTAATAATTAATTCTATTTGACTTTACGTTAACTTAGCAACGTGTTTTTCCTTTTTAATAAGCAGCATGGTAGAGACCTAGGGTTATTATTCATAACTCTAGAGGAATCACTAGAAACATTGGAGAGGTAACCCCTTGGAGAAACCTCTCAATGAATGGTGATGATAGATTAGATCATGGATCGTTGTTTCAGTGGGTTATAGGATCTCTTCGATGACGAAAACACGATCATCATTTATCAGTGATCGGTCAAAACCCTGAGGTAGGGCATGTGATTTTATTTACTTATTTCTCATTATTTTATTCAATGACGAATGCAGATCAACCCATGAATAGGTTGACCCGTGGTTCATTCATTCTTACGAGATGGATTATTTTGGGTTTGATTCAGGGGATTATTTTTATTTTGATCTAGTTTCTTGATACTTCTAATAGTAGAATATTAAAACCATAACAAACAATGGCTGAGGTTTATTCCTCGAGTTGTTCATGTGATTTCTTCCCCCTTTCTGCTCGTGTGTTCTTCGTTCTTCATGGTATTACGAATGAAGGATTTTTTCACATTCAATTCGCTGGCCAATGATCTAAAATTGTGGATTTGGCTTCGTGATGACCTAGTGGAGGTGTGGTAGTGATGGAGACAGACGGATCGACATATTTTAGGAGATATTTTTCTTTGATTGTTTGTTGTGCGGATGATAGAAATCAGGTTTAAGAGATTATTGAAGGCCCAAAACCTACTGAATTAGTGTTGCAAGGGAGAGGTGGCCATGAATTGGTTGTTTTGAGGTTAACAGACCATCAGATCGAGCACCGGAGGATTAACTGAAGTGCTGGAGGGAGAACAGTGATTCTAGAAAATCACGAAAAACACGGCGTGTGTCATGGGATACACGGCATGTGGGACTAGTTCAATAGAGGATAGGGTTTTGGGTAATATAGAAGCATCACACAATGTGTGAAACTAGTCAAACAGCGTGTAGGACCTTCCCTGAGACTCGGTGTGTATCTTGGAGGATACACGGACACGAGGTGGAGTACATGGCATGTACTCCACTACACAACCAGACCCCAACCACATACACAAGCTACCCCATGTACTATTGCATGGGTATTCAGACACAAGTTGACACCATGTACCGACACTTGGATGAGGTATATGGGTGGACCCCGAATAGATGAGCACAACATGTAATCCTTTATACATGTTGTGTATACCTTTCCCTACACGACATGTTCTTCTGACATAGGTCGTTGTACACAGGAAGTACCTGGGGTCAACGGACATGGTGGGTGAACCTTCTACATGCCACGTACTCTCTTCTATATGGATTTATATCCTTTTCCAGCGTATCTTGTACATGTTTTGTTTTGGTAGGTTCCCTTTGCTCGTTCCCATGAAGGTCAGTGGTGTTGTTTCCTATCTACAGAATTATGACCCCCTTCAATATTACTTTCTAGATAGAGTTGGGATTCCCCTACGAGAGGCCTAGAGCAGGATCCTCTATCCATTCTTAGACCTATGTAGAGTCATGTTATCAACTCCACCAATCCTACCAGACATTGGTCCTCTTCTTAGCAGTAGAATTTGGATGAGTTGTGGTATATGCCAAGGCCCTGGCAGTGATCCTCATCTATGTATCATGATCTTCCGCATTCGTGGATTTGGTTCTCCCAAAACAAGTGTATCGTATACTCTCTTTATCTCTATCATTTTATCTCTCTCTCTCATGATGGTTCTCAATGAATAGTACTTCTCAGGCAGATTTCATTAGTGTTATCAGACTCAGGAGTTGGTTCTCCCGGATGAGTGTTTCGTGGAATCTTCAGACTGAATCCCTAGTGTGGGTATGCAGATCATTGTGACTTACCATTAAACTATGGTTCTAGATTTCTGTATATCTAGATATGTTCTTGTTACATGCATTTTAGACATATACTATGTATCGATGACTGTATCTTTACTTTGTGTATTGCTTTGTGATTTTCAGGGTGTCCTAACTGAGTATTATTATACTCAACCCTACACAGGCTTTTCCCAAAAATTTCATGTCTTGTGAAGATGAACAACATTTTGATGGATTCCATGGTGGACCAGGGTCAGACATAGCTTTTTGAGTATCATACAGGCCGAGGTGTTCATACAGCTTTGAGTACAAGTCCCAGTACCTATCTAGTTTACGGGTTGTACTTTGTAGTTGGAAGACTCTTTCTTTTGGTGGGCTTGTATTCTGGCCCAGTTTACTTTACTATAGTTTTCCTTCTTGTTGTAATCTATTGGTTAGGTTTAGTTGTATGCATTCATTTTGTTCCTTGTGGTTTTTAAATTTTAGCATTATGGGCTTGGAGATGTGTGTGTTTGTACATGTACTTAGGAAATTCCTCCCATTTGAGTGATATGCCTACTTGATGCTAGTCACTAGCCCCTGGCCTATTGGAGGCGGGCTTGGGGAGTCACAGCATAAGCCCCACTGGTATGGATCATGACATAGTTGTATCAGTGGTGGTCGGTTATACCATAGGATTGAGAGTCTGTGTGATTGGTTTGGGGAAATAGTGTTAAGTGTTTTAAATTTGGATTTTAGGCCATGGACTCTAATTTTGGTGTGAGCAGCCAACATATCCATACACGAGGACTCTGATAACCTTCTTCTTGACTCAGTACATGAGATCGCTATTTATGGGGGGGAAATAATGGTATATGTTTCATATAGAAATGGGTTGTGGTTTCCATATACTTGTTGAGTCAGCTCTCCAGATATACTCATTAACTATGGTACATCTTCTTTTCTTACAGGATTCCTTTGTAATGCATACTAGCTAGTATTAAGTAGCTCAATCACAAAGATGACCCTCTTAGTGACGAGGCTTGGATATAGGGACCAGTTCCCCAGGCGTTACCTCTAAGTGGTGCACCAGTTATACCACCACCAGTGGAGCAGCACGTGGTACCTATAGTACCAGAAGATGAGAAGCGTCGACTGAGCGTGCTCCATGAGTTTCAGAGACAGAGACCCCTCAAGTTCTGATGTGAGTCTGACCCTTATGCGGCTTAGGATTGGCTTGAGGTGGTGACCAGATTTTTCTATATATTGAAGACACCAGCAGACCAAATGGAGATCCTAGAGACAAGCCTTATTCAGGGTTTGGTAGTGAGATGATAGAGTTTAAACACACATTATTATGAATAGGAGACTCTTTCATGGATTGGGTTTGATCATCTCTTTAAATAAGAGTTCTCTCTAGTTACATTGAGATCAATGCATATATAGGAGATTATTCAGCTCCAATAGGGTAGCTTGATGGTGGTTGACTATGCATAGAGGTTTACCAACCTCTCTAGGTACTCGATGGACTAGGTCAGGGATCAGTACTTTAGTGCTTGTACATTGGAACGATGTCTACGCCAGGATATCTGATCCAGCACTATACCTTTATGCATTCTGACTTATGCTAGAGTGCTCGAGTGAGATTTTTTGGTTGAGAGCTTCTTGGAAAAGCATAAATAGATAGTGACAATCAGTAGTCAGTAGACTGGTGCAGAGACCCTGGTCATGGGAAGTCGACATCAGATGCAGGGATCAGGATGTGGGAGACATCATAGAAGGTCCTAGGACAAGTGATCTATAGTCCAGGACTCTTAGGCTTGGTATAGTCAGCCTAGGGAGAGGTGGTGTTATACATGAGGAACTTAAGGACATCTCGCTAGAGATTGTCCAACTCATCGATCTGCTGACAGGGAGGTGGTGGATGGACCACCAAGGAAAAGGCAACTAGTGGAGAAAGCAGAGCTTCTAGGTAGTAGATTCAGCATAGGATTAGGGAAAGTTATAGGATGTGGTAATAATTTTAACATGTTACCACCACCACCACCCCCAGGAGGCCTATTCCAGGCTTATGGAGCTGGAGGATAGTGGCATGGACAGCTACATGCAGTTAAGGAAAATAACCCAAGGAGTTCTGGGATGATCTGAGGTATGATCTATGTCTTTTCTACCATATCTACCATACTTAAAGACATAGGATCCAGTCATTACTTCATCACCACATACCTTGTACAACACCATGATATTCTAGTAGAACCATTAAATCAACCCTTACATTTATAGACACCTACGAGAGGAGACTCGATGATCACACACATTTGCTGATAGTGTGATCTTAACCTTGGAGGAGAGTGTTTTGGTTGGAACCTCTTGGTGGTAGTGTTGAGGAATTATAAATACATTCATGGTATGGATTGACTATCTTCATTCCATGCCTAGATTGACTATTTTAGTCCAAGGGTGCGGTGTGTCTGCAGCGGTGGGATGAGGTTTTCCTTTGTTGGTTAAACAGAAACCTAGGCAACACATGAGGGGATCATGAATAGGTGGGTGTAGTCATTCGTTCATGAGTTGGCTAGCCTTACCCTCAGATCATATTATGTTATGAGCTTTTATTTCCTAATAGTATTGGTAGAGTATGAGGATGTCTTTCTAGAAGATTTTCTAGGATTACCTCCCCACCGAAAGATCTACTTATGCATCGACTTACACCTCATTATAGAACTGATATCATCACTAGTGTATCATATTTCTCCCTTAGAGCTTCATGAGATGATGGTGCAGTCAGAGGACATGCAGTGGAAGGTATTTGTGAGACCCAGCATTTCCTCCTGGGTGGCCAAAGTTTTTTTTTCCAAAAAGAAAGACAAAAACATAAAGAAGTGTGTGTATTACTGGAGCTTGAACCAGGTGACAGTTAAGAATAAGTATCCACTTCCAAGGATCGACGACCTCTTCAATCAGTTGAAAGGGGAATGATGGTTCTCAATGATTGACCATTGATCGGGTTATCACTAGTTGTGAGTACGAGATGAGGATATACCGAATATGGCTTTCAGATGCCGCTATAGTCACTATGAGTACTTTCTAATTACTTTCTACATAAAGAAATCCCTAGTAGTTTTCATGGGACTCATGAACCAAATCTTCCATCCATACTTAGACCTTTTCGTGGTGGTCTTCATCGATAACATCCTTGAGTAATCAGCGTCTGAGGAGGAGCATGCAAGGAACCTATGGAAGGTTATGGATGTACTCTGATAGCACCATCTTTATGGGATGCTCTCGAAGTGCTAGTTTTGGATTCAGGAAGTCCACTTTCTGAGACATGTTATTTCAGTAGATAGAGTAGCAGTGGACCTATACAAGGTGGAAGCAGTGTTGGCATGGGAGCCACCTAGAAGTGTGATGAAGGTGCAGAGCTTCCTTGGGATGGAAGGCTATTACCAGAGTTTCATAACTAATTTCTCTCAGATATAATCACCGATGACAGCTTTTACTCAATAGGTGAAGCCTTTCTTATGGACGTAGAAGTTCTCGAAATATTTTTATTGGTTGAGACAGATTTTGACGAGCGCCCCAATCTTGAGATTATCGGAGGAGGGTGTTAATTACATAGTGTTTTGTGATGCATTGGGGGCCAGACTTAGTTGTGTTCTAATGCAGAGACAAGTGGTGATTGCCTATGGTTCATTCCATTTTAGTCCACATGATCATAACTACATGACCCATGATCTTGAGTTGGCAGCGGTATTCTTTTCATTGAATATGTGGAGACACTACCTGATGGGAAAGAGGTTTATCATCTACTCCAATCATAAGAGTCTCAAGTATATCTTCTCTTAGAATGATATAAACTTGAGATAAAGGGGATGGCTAGAGTTCCTCCAAGACTATGGCTTTGAGATTATCTATACTCCTTGGAAGGGGAATGTGGTGGATAATTCTCTCAGTAAGAGTTCTATCATGAAACTACTAAACAAGGTGTCAGAGCAGTTGGCCTCGTTACAATTATCCTTCATGGATGGAGATGATGCAACTTACCTCCATTCGATGGTTTTTACCCTTCTACTCTTATAGAGAGTCAGGGAGGCATAGCTTGGGGATACCGACTATGAGACCTTATATGATCATATGTCCACAGGGCATGCTTCTGATGGATATTCACAAGGTGGGAGCATGTTGTTCTTTTTAGAGGATACACAATTGTACTAGTGGAATTGCAGGAGGAGGTTCTAAGGGAGTTTCATACATCCCCTTTGGTGGTATATCTTAGTGTGGTGAAACTGCACCAAGACCTCCACCGTCAGTTCTGGTGGATAGGGATGAAGAAGGTAGTGGAAGAGTTCATTTCTTGATTCCTTACATGCCAATAGGTGAAGGCTGAGCATCAGGTTTGAGAAGGTTTATCTCACCCCCTTGAGGTGATGGAATGGAAGTGGGATGAAATATCAATGGACTTTGTGATGGGTTTACCACATATGGCTAGGGGCATGATACCATCTGGGTGATTGTTGACCGACTCACCAAGTCGGCCCACTTCCTAGCTATTCGGGAGTAGAAATCTTAGGATGCCTCTGTGTATAGGAGATAGTGTGGCTTCATAAAGTCCCATCAATGATAGTTTCTGATTGTGATTCTCATTTTAAATCCTAGATTTGGAAGGGATTAAAAGAGGTGTTTGGGACTTTGTTATGCTTGAGCATAGTGTTTCATCCCCATACAGATGGCTAGATAGAGAGGACCATCCAGGTCCTAGAGGATATGTTTCGAGCTTGCATCTTGGACTTCATTCTTATCTAGGAGGACCACTTACCACTGATGGAGTTTGTATACAAAAATATCTACCACTCCAGCATTGGTATGGAAATGTTCGAGGATTTGTATGGGTGACCCTGTCAGTCACCACTTTGTTGGAATGACCTTGGAGAGTCACCACTCATGGTCCTGGAATTGCTACGATCTCCTAATAAGAAGGTGCAGATCATCCAGAAGTGGATGAAGACTAAGAAGATCCATCATAAGTCTTATGATAACAAGTGGTGAAGACCCTTTGAGTTTGAGGAAGGAGACCATGTCTTCCTACAGGTATCACCTCGATGAGGGTTATAGAGATTTGGTCATGGAAGAAAGTTGTCTCCAAGGTTCATCATCCCTTTTCAGATATTATGTAGAGTTGGAGAGGTGGTGTACCGACTAGATCTACTACCATAGTTGCACTAGGTACATGATGTCTTCAATTTGTCGCAGCTAAGGAGGTACGTGCATGACCCATCGAACGTCATCGACTGGGAAAGCTGGAAATTGATGATGGAGCAATATTTTCTGAGTACCCAGTGGAGATCGAGGATCGTTGGGAGAGGATCCTTCATGGTAAAATGATTGCCTTAGTTTGTGTTTAGTGGCAGCATGAGAATCTTCATAAAATCATGTGGGAACGAGAGGCTCAGATTCGTACGTAGTTCCCACACCTTTTTGTATAGACCTTGTTTTTTGGCTTTGTTGGGACATAAAGCCCTAAGGTTGGGAGAATGGAATGTCCCTAATTTTCTATGTATTATTTTTAAATATTACATGGAATTAATTCAAGACCATTCTTTGAGGTTTTGTGTGATTACGAGGCCCGACGTTCCCAAAATAAATGTTTGAAATAAATTAAACTTTAAATAGCATGTGTGAGTAGTTTTCCTAAAAAATTGGGATAACTTCTAAATGCGTACTCGGTTCAGAAATCTGAGAGTACCATTACGTTTGGAGAAGTGACAATACCTTAGGCAAGGCTTAACATCGACTAGCGTGGTTTGGATGTGAAAGTTAATTTTTAGTTGTTTTAAATAAATAATATAAATTAAGAATTTATTTTATTTGAAGTTATGGAAATGCAATGACATGTTTTCCCTTTTAAATAATTAGCATTGTAGGGACCCAGGGATAGAATTCATAACCCTGTAGGAATATTTGGAAACATTTTAGAGAATACCCCTTGGAGAAACCTCTCAATGAAAGGTGATGATAGATTGGATTATGGATCATTGCACCAGGGGTTGGAGGATGTCGTCGACAATGGCAGTACAATAATCCTCCGTCAACGATCTATCCAAACCCAGAGGTAGGGAATTTGATTTTATTTACTTTTTTCCATTCATTGATTCAACTATGAACACGGATCAACCTAGGAATAGGTTGAACCTTGGTTTGTTCGTTCTTACTAGATGGGTGATTTTGGGTTTGATTCGGGGGATTATTTCTGTTTTGATCTAGTTTCTTGATCTTTCAATGACACCAGATCAAGGCTATAATAAACAACGTCCTAGGTTCATTCCTTGAGTTGTTTAGGTTATTTATTCTACCTTTCTCCCCATACATTTTTCATTCTTCATGGGATTATGAACTAAGGAACGTTGCGCATTCGATTCACCATGTAATGATCTAAAATCGTAGATATGGAATCATGACGTCCTAGAAGAGGCGAGATGGTATTGGTGATAGATGGATCAATGTATTTTGGTGGATATCATTCTTCAATTGTTCTTCATGTGGATGATCATAATTGGGTTTCATAGCTGATCAAAGGCCCAAAACCTACTGAATCGGTTTTGTAAGGGCAAGGTGACCATGGATATGTAGTTTTGAGGTGAATGGACCATTTGATCGATCACCAAAGGATCAACCGAAGCACTAGAGGGAGAACAAAAATTCTATAAAATCACAAAGAACATGGTGTGTATCTCGGGATACATGTCTTGTGGGACTAGAATAGTAGCGGCTAGGGTTTCAAGTGGCAGAGAAGCATCACACAGTGTGTGATACCTATCACACTACGTGTGGGACCTTCCCCAATACTCAGCATGTATTTCAGAGGATACATGGACACGGGGTGGAGTACATGGCATGTACTCAGCCACACGGCCAGACCCCAACCACAGAACAGGGATATCCCATGTAGTGGTGCTTGGGAAGGCATACACGGGTTGACACCATGTACCGACACATGACTGGGGTACACAGGTGGACCCCAGATGGATTTTCATGGCATGTAATCCTTTCTAGACACCGTGTATACCTTTCCCTACATGACATGTTCTTCGAACATGGTTTGTTGTACACTTCCAGTACCTAGGGTCAAGGGACACAACATGTGACCCTTCTACACACCATGTACTCTTCTACATGGCTTGATCTCCTTGTACTCCATATCTTGAACAAGTTTAGTTTGGGTTGGTGACCCTTTCTCATTCCCCTGAAGGTCAATGGTGTCATTTCCTATCAACATTGTTGGAAACATACATGTAGCGGAAGCCCTAAATAGGTGGGTATTTAAAAAATTTCCACCGATGGTCGACATAAACTTGTCGACGTTGGAGAAGAGCAGCCCGGTCTTAGCCGAGGACCACGCATGATGGATTTTAAGAACAAACATAAACCGTAAAATACTTGGTTTAGATCCAAAGCTGCGCACAAAGTTTTCTCATCGTTGGTGATTGTTGATCGAAGAATCTGAAGTCGAATTCATCTATATCATCCACACGCGCTTCATGGAATCCATGGGAGCATCATTTGTCATAGTTCGGGTGCTAGTGCGGAATAACAACGATGCCTTCAACGTTCCAACGATCACTGCATCGCTTCGCTAGCGATGCCCGAGAGAGATCTCCATATGAGCTCCTTGGATCCAGAGAATCTCTCTCTAGAATGTGGGAGAGAGGAAATGAGAGAGAAGATCCATGAATAGTGTTTGGCAAATGCCCCTCCTCTTCTATTTATAGTGCTTAATTAAAATACCTGGTATCGCCTCTCCAGCCCTGAATACTTAACGCACTATCAATGACATTTTATTACTACTAATCTAAGACATAAATATTATTATAATTTACTTGTAATATATTAAAATATATTGCACGATAATAATTTAGTCATTAACTTGACTCATCACTCCCATAAATATTAATTGAACCTAGAATAATTTAATATTTGTCAATTAATATTTTTCATGTATTTACTAAAACTTGTAAATACATTTAATAAATAAATTCAATACTCATTATTATAAACTTTAATAATATGAATTTATTTATTGCATTAGTGATCGTTTAACTTTGTACAAATCCCGAACCCCTATGGCGGGGCCCACTATGTCCAAAACTCATATTAAACTAAATAGAGCAGATTCTTGATTACGCTATTGTGTGTGACCATCTAGGCCCTTATCTCAACAGTAGTGAATAATATTCACAGACCAAGAGTGGGATCTGGAAACCCATCATGGTCCCTGAAGAGATAAGGATTGTCACAACAGCGACAACCAACTTACGAACATGCACTGTGTAATATAATATCTTTTTCAGTAATATCTCATAAAGAAGGACGCACTTACGTGTCATCGTCCTTTTTCTTGCTTTATTGTTTGTTGATGTAACTAGATGGATTTACCCTTGATAGCCATGGCCATGGTCTTATAAAGATACTACCATCCATATCAACATGGCCTGAGATATATTACTTCCATAACCCAGAAGCGATAAATCCTTTCTTGAACATTCAACCAATGTCATGCCACCAATGATGCACCCAACACAAACTACCTCACCCCGACTTCATTTCCATGGTTTTTTTCTTGCATCAAAGTATGCAATCAAATGACATGCATTGGTAATGATCTCAAGTCATGAGACCATTACACATGATCATAGATAGCAACATCCAATGACACCTGAAACATGTGGTGTTTCTATTGGAGGGTCAGTCCCCATGATCTCACTACTAGAGATCACCAAGTGTGGACTTCATGAGAAGAAGTCTCAGTGCTTATGATCCCCCAGCACCTGATGGTCAGACATCTACTGTGTCCATTCAGTAAGATGTATCTAGACCATAGAACATATATTTAAGATTAATGTCATAGTATCTAGAGGTTCTCATTATAGCCTGGGAACTTCTATAACCTTTCAATACGACAATTAATCTTTGGACATTACCATTTCAATAGTGGATGCAGAAAAGTCTTACACTATAATGGTAAGATGACATCATGCATAGCTTACTGTACACATGATATGATAATCAAAAGCACTGAATAGTTGGGTCTAGGGAACCCACTATTTCAACACTCCCACTTGCACTAGAGCCAACTTTCTAACCAAAATTGTTAGCCACTCACATGATGAACATCATGTTCCTGTTGAGTAACGGCTTTAGATACTGGGTCTGCCATGGTTCCGCCGCATGGATATTCTGTTATAGAGACCTCATCTCTTTGAGTAAAACTACTCAAGAGATGGTATCCCGAGTATATCTCACTTTTCATCCACTGTCATAACTTGACATCTTGGCTAGTAAGAATATCATAATCTGTATTATGATAATACTTTTCTCACCAGGTGTGATTCCAATAACTGGAACAAATTGTTGCATATCTACTTCTTAGCTGCCTTAGAAGTTTCAAAGTACTCGGTCTTTGTAGGTATGGCTACCACTGGATTATATGAGCTTGTCTTGCTCATTGTCTCTAATTGTAATATTAGATCTCTTTATCTATGGAAGACTAGTTTGTATGCCTGAAAACTAGTATCCTTTTTTCTCCACTAACCAGGTACATATCGTTTGTACTTGCTGAATTATAATTAGATAGTTTTGACTACATCCCTTGTAGTGATCCTAGATATAACTGATATTTTCCTATTGTAAAATATTGGCAATATCGGTTCTTGTACATATCATGGAATACGTGATTGATCCATCACTCTGAAGATTGGATTTCAACTCACCACATTTATCTCTTCCCATATCATGGACATGTCAACGTGGAGAGATTATTCCCTGTGACATAGGCAACAATTCATCTCTTGAATTGTTCCAACATGTATTTTTCAATACAATGTCATTATATGTATGATTGAGTAGGACCAAGAAACCTATAGATCTACCTTAGTAGATCCTATTCCCTATAACTTAGGTTGATACTTTAATTCAATCATTGGAGAGTAAATTTCATTTTGGTCTTAACTAACTGTGAGACCAATGTCTGTTTTTCATATGTTTCCAAACATATTTTATTTAGAAAACATTGATGCTCCCACTAACCTCACGTAGACACATGGAAAACATTTTTGCAAATGTATTTTCTATGATCATGTTTCTTAATTTAATCCTAAACCAAATTTTAGTAACTTGCAACCTTTATTGGAATTCTGTGAGGTGACCATCCCTTTCTGGTTGTGTCGTATAGACATCATCCACAATTGGTGATCATGGCATCCAATGCTAAATAAATTGATCATAGATATTAGCTATGATAAGTAAAATTATAACGGATTTAGGTATAATGACTTGGTCAAATCAGTCAATCCTTTTTGGTACCAAGCTTGTACCATCTATGTATCAACTCACTTGAATACCCACCGCAGTATTCAAAATAATAGCCTCTTTTCACTTTGATACATGGAATCCATTAATTGAATTTTAGTTGGTCTTATCAATTTTATCTAATTGTCATATACTACTTAATTGTAGGAAATATTATTCACATTGAATAATATATCACCGACCGCGGTGAATATAAAAACCATCACCATGGTTTTATCCTTCCTACGCAGTATGTGTCTCTGGAATATACTTTATTCCACATGCACTTGTGGAACTAGTTCCTATGCCATCTATTTTGTGCATCTTGAGAATTGACTAAAAACAAGTAAATATAGATCCCACTATCTCTAATAGAGATGTTCACCCTTATATAGATATGTAGTCCCTTACTTGACTACAACTTTTCTATCTTAGGGATTTATGTAATATTCTAAGCAATTTGTTAGGATAAGTACCTTAGATGCACAATGTGTTTATCTTGATGCAAGTTTGTTTGTATCTGAACAAACTATTTGCATCCAAACACATGTACTTATGACATAATGGATTTCTATCATACTGTTACTCGTATGATATCCATTTGTCATTATAGTTGGCATATGGTTGTGGGATATCATTTTTATTTGCAAATCATTTCATGAAATATAATGGAAGTTTTTGCTAGTTGCAACATTGATATTACTTACATCAAAATTTTGATGTATAACATATGCGTTTAGTAATTGCTCCACGCTATATGTTTATTGATAAATGTTGATATGTAATACATGATCATCAATCCTACTCATTAACATCAATGTTGTGATGTTGATAAGGTAATTTTCGTTTAGGAATTACTCCACGCTACATTATCATGATTAATGAATGCTTGGTCGATATATTCTTTGGTATCCCAACCTGAAGCAACTTATGTCTCCTGACCATGAAAATATTTCACTTTATTATTCATTAATTTCTTAAAGTAATCTTACGAAGCATATATACCTCTAGCTTATACTTAGAATAGTTCATGCTATCTCGTTGAACTATATCCAAAAGCTTTGTGACATACCTTTATTTCTAAAGGCTCATTTGTCCAAACTAAAGACATTGATAATACCAAAAGTATTTAGCTATGACGAGCCTAAATACCATACTTGGTATATTCATCATGTCCATTTTTAGTATTACTTGACAAAGAATTATCCAGTCACAACTGGGTATAAGTATTACATTTATATTCATCACTAATTGCCTATGATTCATGTATTATTGAACTAGCGATTGAGTATACCAAAAACAACATTCATTCAAGAACCTGAAAGAATGTATCCTTGCGTCCAAGGACACATGAGATTAATGTTTTTGGTTATACTCAATAATAGTTCAACATGAATCATTCACTTGCCAATTAAAGAAGTCATGTACTTTTCACCACTGGCCTAGGTATCACCCTTTCACAGCCACTTGGAGAATACACCTAACATCTACTAATGTTTCTATACTTACTTGGTTATTTTATTTAAATACACATATGTAAAAAGAAGATAGTATTAAATACCCATGTAGTAAAAGGAAACATTACATTAATGAATATGTCTGATGTAGAAGCGGAAACTTGCTTCTTTAAATTAGTTTATTTCTTTTAAACTTCCATGAAATTATTTTATAATATGCAATGCAAACAATCTTTGTTAATACCTCATTAATTGAAGGATGTTGCAAATGTGTCATTGGAATTAAATTTATTTGACCTTTCCACATTCTCTTTCAATTTATTCGCCATAATAATTAATGATAAAACTGTATTTGAATTCTTATTCACTTGGAAAATCTTTCTTGGAATGGTAATGAAGAATTTACTCAATACTTGTTCGTTTTGTGACTTAAAACGAAACTTGATTAACGTGGTGAACATGATATTTAAATATCATAATCAATCATTCAATTTACACATGTCGTTGTAAACATTTCCTTATTCATATCATTGTTTCGCTTTCTCCTTGCAAAATTCTCGGAGATGAGACTTTATGTTATATCATCTATGTCCTGGTGTAGCGACCGCAATTGACACCGGACGTTGATGAAAGCATAATGATATAACTATCATATGCTTTGTACATTAGTCTCCTGTAATCATTTTTCACCCTCGCTTCTTGAGGTAGTTTAATAGTGTTGGGGACACTGACACCTTGAGTTTCCTATATCATAGTACTATGCACACGCGCATGTACTATTCATGGATACTCATGTCAGTGTGGACATTTAATTTGTCCAATATTTATCATAGTTAAACTTGTGATAGACTTTCCATTTTTCTACAAAAATGAATTTTAGCAGATGAGTGCCTTTTATCTGGATTACCAGTTTAGATATTATTGATTAATTACTTAAATAATTTTATGTCTCCCACTATTTTATCGGATTCTAATAACCCTCTGTGCTAGAATCTAAATACTCTATCTCTTGACTATTCTAGTGGTAGGGATCCTAGAACCACCCCTCATAGTCTACAAGCTATGGTTATGCCACTACTTGAAGGGTTCTAGGTAGGATTTTGGCTGGCCGGCTGCTTTAACTTGCGGCTCCTCGATCTGTTGAGTGAAGTCCCAGCTTCTTAAAATCAGAACTTGATTTACTCAATGATTGCCTCTAAAATTAAAACAAGCTAGCTATGGCTATTTCTTTGCTGAAATTTTAGTTAAATCAGCCCATCATTCTTATAAGGACTTCCTTATAGTAAGATGCACCCTCAGCTATGGCATGACCGGCACCTCAAACAGCTGGTTTTGTCCAAACTTGAATGACGGAAGGCGGTTATGACTTAATATATATTTTGAGGGTTTTATTATTTTTAATGTGATGAATGAAATCATTTTATATTTTTTATAAACACGTATTATGTGATCGCACTCACAACTGACCATGCAAGAAATACAAATTTAATCGTGTCACATGTTCATTTTATCTTGCATGTTGGTTTATTATTATTCAATGTGATCATGCAATAAACTACACATGCCCAAAAATAATAAACCATGAAAAATAAAATGAACACCTGATCATGAGTCAGTACTATTGGTTGATCCGTTAAGTGAAAAACGGACCAACCGAAACCCTAGGGGTAAGTACCTTTTAGTCACGTGGCTTGCATCTTGAACAGCAACGTCTGCTCATCCAATGCAACCAACTTCTATCTGGTGCATCACCATCACTTGGTGCGAAGTGCGTCATATGTCGTCTCGTCATTATAAAACATTATTTGAACGCAGTCAAGGGGGTCTCGAGGTAAAAATGTACAACTTTGAGAATGGGCGCGTAGGCCCTTATACATATAAGGGCTCTGAGACGACACACAGATCGCCTTTTATTTAATTAAAATAACTATTATAAAAACATTGCAATAAATAAATAATTAAATAAAATAAATAAACACCAAACATTCGTTGGTCAGTCCACGGCTCATGACCAGTACACACTTTAACTCGTGTATATATAAATAAATGCAGAATAAAATTAAACATGCATTAAAATGAACTTGAGGGCATTTTAATTGAATTAAAAATTCACTCTTATTTTTAATTTAATTATCACATCGATCGGTACCAGTTAATTAATTTAATTTTAAAACTAAAATTAAATTAATTAATTAACTTAATTAATCTCACAATTAAATTAATTATGCCGCATTAAATTTTAATAACCGAAAATTAATTTTAAATTAATTTAATTATCAACTGTAATTAAATTAATTATTTTAATTATTTTTTTATTAAATTAAAACACTCGGGCCCTTAAAACTTTGGGCAGGGCCTGTGCGGGTCAGGGCGGACCTGCACGGGCCCAATCTGGGATGTACCGACCCCGTTCAAGGGTGTTCTAGGCTGGGCAGGTCCACCAACCCCGTTGCGGGATGAGCAGACCTGCCCAGACATGTTTTGGGTGGGATCTAATTAAACCCCATTCATATTGGTTACCTCACAGTGGTGTGCGTGACACTGCGGGGACGCGGTCGGGATTTTCCTTACGGCAGCCAGGGCGGTCCGCGTCCGTGGTGAGGGAGGAGGCCAGAGGGTTCTGGTGGGGTTTCTCTCTCGCCGGTTGGTGAAGGGAGGCGAGCACAGCGGAGGCCAGTCGGGATCAGGGCGTTGAGGTCACCGGGGGGCCGGTTCCAGGCTGTGAGGCGCGGCAAACTGAGGAGGGGTCGTGGGCTCGGAGCATCTTACCCCTAGCCACTAGTCCGGCATGTGCAAAGATAGGGGGCGTCCGATCTATGGGGTGCCGGTGAGTGCAAGCGGTCCGAGCAAGGGGGCTCGGGGAGGTTTCTGCGTAGCGGCTCCGTGATGAGGGAGGCAAACCAGTGGGTTGCTGGGCGCCGCGGGGCTGCGAGCAGAGGGAGAGGGGTCGCCTAGTGCTACTCTGCAGGGTAAAGCAGCAGTGGCCAGCTGAAGCACGGCGAGGTAGCAGGGGAAACTGGGAGGCGGCCTCTCGTGCGCATGGTTGTATGCGGAACCTGGGTGCAGCATGGGAGAAGCGGCGGATAGGTTGGGGGACGCCTGGTCCTACAGCACGGCGATGAGGAACAGGGGGCCACTTTGGCTGAGTTCGCTTCTGCATGGGAGAGGAGGTGTCGTGCACTACTGCTGTAGCTGAGCAGGGATGAAGGCAAGCTCGTTCGGTGCCAGTTCTAGGAGGTTCCGGAAGGGATGCAGGGCGCGGGACATGGACGGGGTGTCGGGGTGAGCTTGGTGCGGCTGTTTCCGCAGTCAAGACAGAGGATTCGGGTCTCTCTGGTCATCGCGTAGTGAACAGGGGGGCGATTGGCCCCCGGCCTATTTTTTTCATTTTTTTGACCGGATGCTATACCCCCTTCCAAAAAAAAATCACGACCTGCACATGCTGGTAGTCCCCTCCACCTTTACTCTTTTTTGTTTTTCTATTTTTTACAACTTGACCAACTTGGGTCATGGTCACCCTTTTTTTATTTAAAGCCTAATACTTAATTTGAAGTCTTTTCTCTCCCCTTTAAATATTTTTTCCAAATCCTATATTAAGCTTTGAAAAAATAATATTATTATTATAATAATGTTATTATTATAACAATATCAATATTATTATTATAATAAAACCAAATAATTTTATTATTATAATAATAATACAATTAATTTTAATAAATTAATATCAAAACAGAATTGATTTTCCGGTGAGTATTTCGTACTAGAAATCAACCTCAAATCCGAATTCAAAACTTCGGATGGCTCCAGACTGGTCATCTGATGTCCCATTCAGATTTCGTCTACAGCGTTGGGACCGTATCAACACCCTCTATGATGTTTAATGCAGATTTAATTTTTCTTTGACTTAAAATCGACATGTTCTCCCTTTGATACCACTTGTTGGAAACAGGCATGCAGCAGAAGCCCCAAACAGGTGGGTTTTTAAAAAAATTCCACCGACGGTCGACGTAAACTTGTCGACGTCGGAGAAGAGTAGTCTGGTCTTATCCTAGGACCACGCGTGATGGATTTTAAGCACAAACATAAACTGTAAAATACCTTGTTTAGATCCAAATCCACGCACGACATCTGCTCATCATTGGCGATCGCTACTCGAAGAATCCGAAGCCTAATTCCTCTAGATCATCCACACGTGCTTCAAGGAATCCGTGGGAGTGTCATTCTTCATAGTCCGGGTTCTAGTGTAGAATAACGACGATGCCTTCAACGTTCCAACGATCACCACATCGCTTCGCTAGTGATGCCCGAGATAGAGCTCCATCCGAGCTCCTTTGATCCAGAGCATCTCTCTCTAGAGTGTGGGAGAGAGGAGAGGAGAGAGAATATTCATGAATAATGTTTGGAAAATGCCCCTCCTCTTCTATTTATAGTGCTTAATTAAAATACCCAGTATCGTCTCGCCAGCCTCGAATACTTAACGCACTATCAATGACATTTTATGACGACTAATCTGAGTCATAAATATTATTATCATTTACTTGCATTATATTAAAATATATTGTGCGATAATAATTGAGTCGTTAACTCAACTTGTTACTCCCATAAATATTAATTGAACCTAGAATAATTTAATATTCGTCAATTAATATTTTTCATGTATTTACTAAAACTTGTAAATACATTTAATAAATAAATTAAATACTCATTATTCTAAAATCGAATAATATGAATTTATTTATTGCATTGGTGATCGTTTAACTTTGGACAAATCTTGGACCCCTATGCTAGGGCCCACTATGTCCAAAACTCCTATTCAACTAAATAGAGTAGATTCTTGAATACCCTTTTGTGTGTGACCCTCTAGGCCCTTGTCTCGATAGCAGTGAATAATATTCACAGACCAAGAGTGGGATCTAGCAACCCATCATGGCCTCTGAAGAGATAAGGATTGTCACAACAGCGACACCCAACTTACGAACACGCACTGTGTAATATAATCTCTTTGTTAGTAATATCTCATAAATCAGGACACACTCACGTGTCATCGCCCTTTTTCTTGTTTTATTGTTTGTTGATGTAACTGGATGGATTTACCCATGACTGCCATGATCATGGTCTTATAAAGGTATTGCCATCCATATCAACATGGCCTGAGATATATTACTTCCATAACCCAGAAGTGACAAATCCTTTCTTGAACATTCAACCAATGTCATTCCACCAACGACGCACCCGACACAAACTACCTCACCACGACTTCATTGTCATGGTTTTAATCTTGCATCAAATTACGCAATCAAATTACATGAATTAGTAATGATCTCAAGTCAAGAGACCATTACACATGATCGTAGATAGGAACATCTAATGAAACTTGAAACATGTGGTATTCCTATTGGCGGGTCAGTCCCCATGATCTCACTACTGGATATCACCAAGTGCGAACTTCATGATAAGAAGTCTCAATGCTTATGATCCCCCAGCACCTGATGGTCAGACATCTACTGTGTCCAATCAGTAAGATGTATCTAGACCATGAAACATATATTTAAGATTAATGTCATAGTATCTAGAGGTTCTCATTATATCCTGGGAACTTCTATAACCTTTCGATATGACAATTAATCTTTGGACATTACCATTTCAATAGTGGACGCAGAAAAGTCTTACACTATAATGGTAAGATGACATCATGCATAGCTTACTGTATACATGATATGATAATCAAAAGCACTGAATTATTGGGTCTAGGGCACCCACTATTTCAACATACATGAGTATAACCCCCTTCAGCAGGACTTTCTAGATAGAGTTCGGAGTCCCCTATGAGAGGCCCGGATCAGGATCCTTTATCCATTCTTAGACATAGGTAGAGTCGGGTTATCGATGCGAGCAATCATATCAGATGTTGGTTCTATACTTAGAAGACGAATTTGGATGAGTCGTGGTATAAGACAAGGCCATAGCAGTGATCCTCATTTTTGTATCATGATCTTTATCACTTGTGGAGTTAGTTATCCCAGAATGAGTGTATCGTATTCTCCCTTTCGATATATCAGTATATCTTTCTCTCATAAAGG
Organism: Viscum album; assembly: GCA_963277665.1. Classification (NCBI taxonomy): domain Eukaryota; kingdom Viridiplantae; phylum Streptophyta; class Magnoliopsida; order Santalales; family Viscaceae; genus Viscum; species Viscum album. Next base: position 1,402,730,396 of record OY728137.1, on the reverse strand, counting down.
TTCCCGATGAACATTACTTCTATGACAGACATCATCAGTGCTATCAGACTCAGGAGTTTGTTCTCCCAGATGAGTGCTTCGTGGAATCTTCAAACTGAATCCCTAGCGTGGGTATGCGGATCATTGAGACTTACCTTTAGACTGTGGATCTTGGTTTGAGCATATCTTTATATACTCTTGTTATATTCATTGTAGACATATACCGTGTAGAGTTGATTGTACCTTTACTTTTTGTATTGATTTGTGATTTTCAGGGTGTTCTAGTAAGTATTGTTATACTCACCCCTACATGGGATTTTCTCGCACATCTTGTGTCTTGTGTAGATGTGTGACCTTTTGACATAGTCTAGTTCAGACTAGGGTTAGACAGAGATTTGTGAGTTCTAGATCGGTTGAGGTGTTCCTACGGCTTCAAGTACCAGTCCCATTACCTATATTGTTTACATGTTAGACTTTGAAGTTGTCATACACTTTATTTTGGTGGGATTTTATTCTATCCCATTTTAATTTACTACATTTTTCTTTCCTAATGTACTCTATTGGTTTTGTTTATTTGTTTGGATTCATTTTTTTCCTTGTGGTTTTTTCATTTCAGCATTGTGGGCTTCGAGATGTGTGTGTGTGTACAGGTACTTAGACAATGTCTCACATTTGAGTGATATGCCTACTAGGTGCAAGACACTATCCCCTTTCCTATTAGAGGTGGGCTTGGGGAGTCACATCACGGATCCCACTGGGACGAGTCGTGACATGTGGTCAGTTTTTTGGGTATCCATGTAGTGAATCTGGGAAATAAATATTTGGAGTATCCAAATTGAGCAAAATTAGAATCTTATATTGCCTAAAAACATTAAAAAGAATAAGTAATTAAAGAAATGAAAATATATTTTATATGGTTAAATTTAAAAAAAAATCCCTACATCATTGGTATTGAGAAAAGTTTGTCAATCGTAAGTTTTCTTTCAAATGATTTGGCCAGTTATGCCACAATTTCATCCATTTTTTATTATATTTGTAGAAGTGATGTGAGGACTAATGAGTCCAAATTTATGTTCATGGGGTAATCCCTTCAATTGGTATTCATATATATTCCTGTAAAAAATATGAAATGTATTTAGTCATAATTAATATAGTATATCATATATTATAAAAATAAATCATGAAAACACACCTCATGTATACATTTACAATTAAGAATCCTAGCCGTTCATACTTGATGATTTCATTTATATTATCAGGAGTTATGTAGTCTGTAGTGTCATGTCTATACATGTTTTCTACAAAATCGACTATGTGATTAATACCACTTTATAACTTTGTGTCTGCATGAACCTTTAATTTTAGTAAATGTGAATATTGAACAGGTGGGGTAAATGTGCTTTCCGAAAATATTTTTGATCGGTTGGTTGATCCTTTAGGTGGTTTTGATTTGACCTTTTGTTTCACACCCTTATTATTGTCTGTTTGTAATAACATCTATAATTTCAGACATGTTTCATTAATTATTAAAGGTTTATCATGAAAAATAAATTGGAAATAAATACAACCTTGTCGACATATTTTTTAAAATATCTGACAGTCATTCTATGAATGTTCCATTATCTTGGTCAACCATATGAATATCTTCATCACCAAGTTGAATATTTATCTCGGTGCTCAACTCATGAACTATGCTAATCGCCACTCTTAGATGACCTATTGGATGTGATATTTTGTGTAGACTGTCTTCTTGGATATTGAACATGGTAGCCATCGCAACAAGGTAATGGGTAGGTGTTTATATATATAAATCACTATCGTTTTTACATTTTATAATATCAGTATAGGAATGGTATCATTTTTTCCCTGATTCACATTTTATAGAAACAATTATGAGAATATTTATTACCACATCTAAGACATCTATTTTAGGGGAATGGCTCACCTCAAAGATGGTGGGGGTGGGGGTGGATCTTCATGAAATGGTTGTTCTTGAGTTGTTTCTTCTCTATTATTCCCCCTAGAACATTTTCTAGAAACTTAGAATTCCAATGAAATTTTCTTCAAGGTAAACTACTCTTGATTTCATATCTTCAATTTCTTTATATTTATCCTCTTCTTGTTTTCTTTTCTCAAAATATGTTTAGGGTTTCACCCCAAAACTCGCACCTCTGACACGGCTATACTGTTCTAGCCACTTGATGGACACCAATAGTATGTGTTCATCTAGAACATGTGTTGATGATTCATGGGTCTAATTTAGATATAAAATATAGGAAAATATGTAATCATTGTTATGTAATAGAGATTTAAAGTAAAAAAAGTATTATGTCATACTTAGACATGTTTCCCACGATTTTTGTGTGTTTCATCTAATAGTATCCCATATTTATTTATATGTGCATCCTTCTATAGCATGTGACATGGGATGAATTTGTTTTGGATTTAGATTCATAAATATGCATATAAGCATAAGAACATAGTTATGTTTTTGTTTCATGTCACATAAAATTATTACAGTAGATTTAAAATATGTACTATTTTATTCAAGTGAAGCATACCCCATCCTTTCTTTATGGTAGGGGTACATTGGTTTTGTTTCTCATTCCTTATTTTTAGCACCCATTTGTTATTTTATAAATAAAAACTTATAAATCAATGTGATGAATGCATGTATCATTAAATAATGTATTACCAGCCACAATGTACCTGAAAACATATCTCCCCGGGATGGTCAGTAAATGCATCTCACACTTCTTGGCTTATCATGTGTGCATACATATGTGGTGGGTGCGAGTTTATTTTTCCTTCAGTATCTTTAAGGAAAAATCTTATTAGAATTATGTAAATTCCTCTTTGGATCCTTCCAGCAAGCATTAATACATATTTCTTGTTTGATTCATCAACTATAAATGCACTCTATAAAGGATGATTAAGAATAATTCAATGTTTCATTATTTTATTTTTTAGCAAAATAAAGAATGGATATCACAATGTTACCATAATATCATTCCAAATCAGTGTCTTAAGCATTTCCACAACATGTTCCCACAAATCTATATCAATTGGCATGCACTTCTGAGTGATGATCCCAATGTAACTACTCAAAATTTCCTTGTTGGGGTTAATAGGTTGGTCGCACACATTCCATCTGACCTTGAATTTGATATATTTTCTTTTCACCTTAATAATTTTTACTAACACCATCATGCTACGGTGCTTATATTTTATATGAATCATCAGTTATTCACCATCTACTATTTCTTCGTATTCAACATCGTCAATATGCTATTCCTATGGATTGATTGCATCGGAATGTGCAGAAAGTCATCATTCCTCTACACTGGGATCAGTATCAGGTTGAGAAACCTATTTTTCCTCAGGATTGGTATCATCATCACATGTAATAGGTGTTATTTGTATAAGTGGTTTAACATTTAATTTATAATACATAAATGCATTAGTGAATAGATAATAACATGAGTTAATGTAATATATATTACAAAAAAATATGCATTACTGAACACTCTTTTTTAAGGTTGAAGGGATTAGAACCCTCTATCGAGTATAAAAATACCTTCATTATGGTCTCCTTTGACATAGAAAACCCTATCTAAATTAGAACCATTGTGAAATGAATGTTATGTCCCAATGAAAGGTTCATCCTCAGTTAAATTTTTATCTAACCCTTTAGTGGTTTTGGTCGATAACTGAACAATTAACCACTTTTGATTTGTGGGATCTGGAACATAAAATACTTGTACTGCCTATGATCCCATTATTAATAGTTCATCTTTGTACCCTTACTTACTAAAATCCACATTCATGAATCCCAATTCATCTATTTTAACAGAACTCCAGTTATCAAACCACTTAAATTGAATAAAATATAATTGAAATATTGTATAATCCAACTCCTATATTTGTTTGATGGTACCAAATCATGAAATATTCACATAAATTGGATTTTTTCCCTTTATACCAGAAACATGAATTGCTTTAGGCACAAGTGTAACACTACTATTTTTCATGGTATTGTATTCATCATTTTCATTTTTATAGAACATAACCATTGTAAGATAATACAAACACACTTGGTCCTGTGGCTATCCATCAAATGTGTTCTTAAATTGAATCTAGATTTTCATATGAATCCTTAATAATATGGTCTCGAAACCATCCTATAAACCATTGATTATGTGTATTTGATATAGTCCTTGATGGATTCAAATTCATAATAATTGTTTGTGGGTTCCAATATTCATGGAATCCTCTAAACTACTATGAAAAATGTAAAGGGGGCCTCCTTCAGATCTGTAATGTTGATTGTGACAACTACTATTTCAAAAATCCCTTCTCCCACAAGCCACCCAGTGTGATGATATTTTGTTAAACCAATGATTTTTACACCAGACATGTAGTTTTTACACAATTCAATGGCTTCTTCAACAATATATTTCTCCATAATGAAACCCTCTATCCAACATCAATTTTTGACATACCCTTTAAAAATATTCATATGTCGTTTAATAGGGTGCATACATCTATAATATACAGGAACACATAGTCTAATTTTTCTCACCAAGTAAACCATCAAGTGAACCATCATATCAAATAATGTTGATGGGAAAAACATTTCCAATTCACATAATATGATGGAAATTTTTTTATAGTTGTAAATTTTGTCAGGTCTACAACTTTTCTTCATATAGCTTTGAAAAAGAAACAGAGCTTGGTTAATATATGAAGGTCATTCTTGGAAAAAATGAAATGTAAAGATATAGGAATTAGATCTTGTATCAAAACATGACATTCATGTGATTTCATACCGTTTAAATTTAAATCATTTATTGATATGATATTCTTGATATTCAATGAATACCCCTCTAGAATCTTTACATCATTAAATAAATTAAAAAAAACTATACCTCCTTCCTGGAAAGAGTGTATTTAGTTGGAGGAATAAAAGTTTGTTTTTCACCCTTCATTGGCACAAACTCTTCCCATATTCCCATGTCAATCATGTCCAAACTAGCCTTAATTCTGTCCTTTGTTTTTTTGGGTTAATTTAGTAATGTTTAAATGAAACTATCACATATAATTTTTTCAACATGCATAACATCAAGAAATTTTTTTACGTACATACAATTATAGTATGGTAATTCAAAAAAAACAAATATCCTTTTCCAATTAGTTTTCGTAAGGTTTTTCAAAAAAAAATTACCAAAATCAGTGTTTATATCTTTTACTTTCTCAAATAGTTGATCACCTATTAGTGAAGATAGTATTTTATGTTCTTTTTAACTTCCATCGAATTATTTTGTCTAATATCGGTACTTATGTTATTAGGGAAGAAATCTGTAATGTTCTAGAAACACAATCTTCAATGATTTATTTAACCTAATTGGCTATGTACCTTGTTCACCAATGGGACACCCATGAGTTCCTTTAATGTTATATCCTGAAAAAAAAAATCTATAATCAGAAAAGTATTTTATCATCCTGTACAATATGGTTCTTAATGTGAAACCTTAATTTTTGTAAGAATCATACAACTAACACCCGAATCCCATAATAATTTTAAATATTCAATCAATGGATCTAAATAAACATCAATGTCATTACCCAGTTGTTTTGGTCTGTATATAATCATAGATAACATAATTAATTTTTTTCATGCATTACCATGGTGGTAGGTTATAATTTACCAACATAACCATCCATGTATTGTGAGTGATTCTTTTAAAATCAAAATTATTCACTCAATCTATAGATAACTCAAGATGAAGGTTTTGTGGATCATTTAAAAAATCTGGTTAATCATGATCAATTCTCTTCCACTGAGGAGAGTCTGTTAGATGAAAAAGTTTCTCATATTTATTTATTGTATCTTCATGCCACGTTAATTGTCTTGCAATCTCCTCACTTCTATATAGGCACCTAAACCTTGGAATTATTGGAAAATACCATACCACATTCATAGGACCTGATTCATCTTTCTTGTATCGTGAATAACCGCACATTGGGCATTCTTTAAGTGATTTTTGGTCCTTAAGAAATAGTATAGAGTCATTTGGATAGGCATGTATTCTTTCAGAGGTCATAACCATTTAACGTAACATTCGTTTAGCATTCTAATTTTGGCTAGGGAGCTCACTATCTTCTGGGAGCATATCATTCAAGAGAGAATGTAGTTCAGTAAAACTGGGTCACTCTATCTATTGTCATCTTTTAAATTATACAGCTTCAGTACGGTTGACAACGTTGTATATTTAGTGCAACCAGCATACAATGGAATCTTTTCATAACTCTTTAACATCTCAAACAATTTTGGATAATCACGAAGTTCATCTTCAACTATCATTTTCATTTCCTCAATATGATCTTCATCATCATTAACACCTATAATCACACCCTTGATATGGTCTTATTCATTATCAACACTTGTAATCATATCATATGATTTATAAAACAATGTTTTATCCTAGTCACTAGCTACATTCACTTTTTCCTCATGTTTATTCCAACATTTATAACTTCGATCTATTCTGTGACAGATCAAGTGTTATTCCAACTCCTATGGACTAATTTTTCTTGAATAAAAATATCATAAACATAGAAAAAGGATTTCAGAAGGGTCATATGCATGATATTTTTCAAAATTTATTAACTCATTCACCCCATCTTCATACTCTTTTTTCATATGATTGGCATTTTTCCATTATTTATTCATTTACATACTATTTGATTCAGTAATATTAATATTTGAAAAAATAAATAAACAAAAAGGGGCCTTTTCAAATAATTAGAACCCAATATTTTAATGTTTCAAATAATTCCATATTGCTTTGATGGAAATAGGTAATCAAATTTGAGAAAGCAGTTACTTCACTATCGGTAGGTGTTATCCTCTGAATTCATCCAGAAGAGATGGGGGATGAGTCTTAGGAAAAAAAATCAATAATAGAGTTAGAGGAATTCCCTTTCCATGATGTTATTATCAATATATATTATTTATGGTGTGATATTTTGTGTATCCAAAGGTCTCTGAAAGTTAATATGATCATATAAATATAGATAGCACCCTTTATGAGTAAACCATGGTCTACTGATGCAATTATAAAAAGGAATTGAATAAGTTGCCCCTTAGATACATTATTGAACATGAAATCCAAAAAAATATAATTTTGAAACTCATTAAACACTCAATTAAAATCATACATCCAACTTTTATCCGCTATGATTTAAAACATAAAATATTGAATATAATAAAATAATTCTTAATTATCCAAATGAATTTGTTGAAAAAATAAAAATCATATTACAAAATTATAAAAATATATAATTTATAATTTATAAAAATAAATTTTATAGGAGTATATAAAAGTATTAAACTATTGATAAATTGAAAAAAAGTATACATGTAAGATCATGTATTTTTTTAGGTATGTCTCTCTGAGTTTTTCATTTGAACCTCGGTGGTCGAGTCCTATTCAAAGACGAAGAGCCTTTGTTGGATTAAATAACCTAAAGATCCGGGATGTTTTCTCATTTGATCTAATGGATTCTAGGTATAAATGGGACTAATTGTTTTATGGTTTCTTGGTAAGTTGAGAAACTTTAAAGGAGGTTTAGAGAGTTAAAGGAATAATGGGCTGAAAACTCAACTGTAGAACATTTACATGTTGTGTAAGGGGATTACAAATCGTGTAATTGTTTAGGATTTTTAATTAAATAAATCTGAGGTGATGGGTTTTTCAGTGAATACCATTAATAATATTTACATGATGTGTAACTGAATTACATGTTGTCTAAATGGATGACTTGTAGTTTTAAACTTTCTATGCAGATGAAATTCATTCTATTTCACTATAGCGCCTCTCCTCTCGACCCTGGGGTATTATCCTGGAGATTTTAGGGTGCCAACTTCCCTTTTAGATGTTCTATTTGTGTCTGCAACACCTTGTAATTTTCTTTTTTTAGGTTTCTTCCTTCATCCCTTTGGTTCTCCAACAGTTACGGTGAAATCCTTTGTCCAATTTCATTGTTGGTTTTGATCTTGATCAGTCATGTTCTAGGAATCTCTTTTCAATCATCTACACCTACTTCCTTATGGTTGTTGGTCATTAGAAACATTGTTGGATATTCAGTTAAAGGTAGGGAGGTCTAAATATTAACCCTATGGTTTGATACTTTCCAATTTATGCAATTTTGTGATAGCGCCAACATAGTGTGCACCCAAATTAATTGAATTCAAATGAATTGACTAATGGATAAATTATATTTAGCATGACATGTGACCTAGGGTGATTTATTATTATTGAATCCCTAAATTGGGGCTTAATTCTTATTGATATAATTGTAAATAAATTTTAAATTGAATTTCAAAGTGGCATATAAAAGAATAATGGAAATTATCATAATTAAACATTGAGATATATGATGTGATATTATGATATCCATGTTGTATGACAAGAATTGTGTTCTATGTTGAGATTATTATATAACGGGAAAGTCCCAGGCACTTGCACATGTATATGTTGTAATGATGATAGTGACCAGGCTCGCCCGAGTCCATACTGTAATGTTTATATATAGTGGGCTATGCCCAGTTCCATGTTATAATTTTTATCTAGATTTGACCCAGATTGTTTGTTCTGACTATACCATGGTTATATGGTTGTTCTAGGCATAGTCATAAGACATGCTCATAGATATTATGACATGATGTCGAAGCATGTTATTTACCTTGGTTATATGGTTGTGGTAGGCATGGTCGTAAGAAATTCTTAGATATATTCTAGCACAGAGCCAAAGAAAGTTATTGTTTTTATTTAATTATTGAATTAATTAATACACTTTTTTATCACTTTATTGAATACAGTTCTTATTAGACTAGTTTTTTTTTAGACACGGTGGTGTTGACCTACTGAGTTTTACTCACACCCTATTTGGGATTCTATTTTGAACCTGAGCAGATTTTGTAGATGCAAGTTTGGAAAAGGGAAAATGACCTTTCTTTTGATTACTTATTTGTTGTTAGGCTAGATTTTAGATATGGGACCAACATGGGGATCTATACCTAGGACATCGAGTCTTTTATTTGAGTCTACTAGTATTTTTCTTGTATTTTTATTACACGACATTTAGTTACATTCCATCATGTCATTGCATTTTCCTTATTATTTATTGGATTATTTAGTTGGATTTTATTATTTTATTCCACGTTATTTTAATCTAATTATTTTCATTTTATTATGAATTGCTTCTTATACTATGACACTTCATACCAAGGGGTATAGTCTCCCCACTATACTATCTACACACCTACTACTAGTTGGTAGGCTCTGGCGTACAGGGAGGCACACTTGAGGTCCCATAAACAACCCTTTCTAGCCACATGAGAGAGTGACAGATTGGGGGATGTTACAAAGTGGTATCAAAGGGAATGTTTGGTTTTATTTTATTTTGATTTATTATTTGGTAAAGGTATAAAGTATACTAGGATGTGTTGGTACTTGGTAATTAGTTTTTTCATGGGAGTAGCTAACCCATGTATGAGGGAAAATCTGAGTACCCAGGTATGGGATTGTTATTTGTGTTGTGTTTTTGTTATATTTGATGTTATTTTACCTTGGGTGATTCACATGTTGTGTGAGGGTTATTGTTTTATGATGTTATTGTTTCTTGAGTTTTGTACTCATGGCCTAGTACTACATGAAATGATAGTGCATGCATCATAAAGATATATTTTCATTCATTTTTTCTAATACGGACATATATTTTTTTCATGTGATAGATACTTTCCTGTTAAGATGTAATATGAGATATCTATTTCACTATATAAATAAAATGTGTTGTTGTGTCATGATAAAATACTTGTAATCCATGTCTAGGGAGACCCAGAGTTAGTGGTTCTATGTTGAAGTCACCTGTTAGGTTGACCTTGTTGCTATCCAATTCTCTAAGGTGTGTGTTTTTATTGTAGAGAAAATGTCTCTTCATCATCTTTGAATTGAGAATCAGGAGAGTGGAAATCAATATGATCCTAATGTAGATGAACCAGAACTTATTATAGATCCTAAGGAGAAGATGGATGTTCATCTTTGTGACAGCTTCCTGAGGATCATGTGATCCATGGAAAGGGATATTATTCATACCATTCCTTTGATGTATGAGCTGGAAAGAGAGGTTCAGCTTCAACATCTTCTTGTGTTTACTGGGGAAGGGGGGCCCAGGCAACCGATTTTTGGATTGAGTCAATACATACATTATTCAAGCATCTCGAGACACCCGCGTGGAGGAGGGTGAAGCTTGATGTGTATATTTTGTATGGACCTGCCAAGAATTGGTGGAATATTCTGGAAGAAGCTAGGCAGCATGAGATATATTGGAAGGACTTCAAGATGAAGTTTCTGAGACATTCTATCCTGAATCCTTGAGGGATAAAAAATCTAATGAGTTTATGAATCTAACATAGGAGGTTCTTTCAGTGTTGGACTATATTAGATGTTTTACCAACCATCATCACTTTGTTCTATCTTTGGAAGAAGATGAGATATCCAGGGTGATATGTTTTCAGTATGGTCTTCCTTATGAGATTAGGCCATAGGTAAAAGTTTTCCATTTAAGAAGCTTTGAATATGTGATGAATTGGGATCCCATCACATAAGGGAATCTAAGAGAGGATTCGAATAGTGGTCAAGTTGTTTCAATAGGGAAATCTGGGAGTTCTTCTTTGAGTGTTAATAATCATCATTATGATATTTTCCTTTGAATTAGTAGTTGGTAGATCATTCGGGTTGGTGGAAAACCATCTCAAGATCTTATTCTATTATAGAGTTATTAGTGTGGCATGTTTGGTCACAAGCACCCATAGTTTCCTTACCCTGTAGTCTAATTTCATATCTGTAGTAGACTTGGTCATATTCATAGGTTATGTTCAAACTTTCCACAGAAAACTAGTGGAAATGGATCAAGACAATCACCAGAGTCAAGAAGGGGCTCAGATACCCCTTAGTAGGCTGGTAGTTGGAGTTTCGTAGGCTGTTCAGGCTGAGGTAGGGGACGTAGTACCCCAATGCATGAACAGTAATTCCAAGCAAGGGAAATAGATCAAGGTAGTTAGACTGGAACCCAAGGTAGAGGTACAAGTCAGTTTCATGTTATGTATACTACTCCAGCTAACAAGGATGCAAGATCGTCTACCTTTAGAGGTGGGATTCTTGTATCATCAACCTTATCTTATGTTTTTTTTATACATGATCGTCACATTATTTTCTATATTATATTTTTGAAAATGGTTTGGTCTTGGATGTGGAAATATTGGATGGTGTTTTATCCATTGACACGCCGTTGGGAGTGCGGTCTAAAAATATAAAATTTTGAAAGGCGTGTTCTCTAGAGATTGGTGGTTACCATTTCATTTGGGAACCATCCATGCTGGAAATGACAGGATTAGACTTGATTCTTGGTATGGATTGGTTAGTTCTATACCTATCTCATATCGACTATTATAGGTGGAGATTTACTTTCCTATATCTATAAGGAATCATGTATTCTCACCGAGGAGAGTGGAATCTTTAGGCTGGTCGTGCAAGACCAATTTAGTGAAAATTCGATTTTCTCATGGCTCAAATCATCGGTCTTTCTCTAGTTAATAGTAAAATGTAATAGGGTTATTTTCCTTCAGTGGTATACTATTATTAGTATGTTTTCCCTAATGAGTTTTATGTATTACCGCTCGAGTGATAGGTCAATTTCATGATCGAGTTGGTGCCGAGAGCAGAGGCAATTTCAATCCCCCCTTACCAAATGGAACCAGCAGAGATTCAAGATTTTAAGGTTCATTTGGAAGATATATAATCAAAGGTATTAAAATGTATGATTATATATCCTTAGGGCTCTCTAGTTCTCTTCTCCAAAAATGCTAATGGATCTTTTCACTTATTTTTGGATTATTAGAGGTTGTACCAGATGACGGTCAAGAACTGGTATCCTCTTCCATGCATTGATGATCTTTTTGATCAGTTGAGTGGTGCTAAGATATTTTCCAAAGATTGGTATATCATCAGTTAAGGGTGATACTATCAAACATAAATTGGACTACTTTTAGGATTGGGTATAGTTTGTATGAATTTGTAGTGATGTTGTTTGGGTTTACTAATGCGCCTATGGTATTCATGGCCTTAATGAATATTATTTTTCATCCTTTTCTAGATTGGTTTGTGGTGGTTTTCATTGATGATATTTTAGTGTTCTCACAATAAACATACAATCATGAAAAAAATATTGACATCTTCCTGATTACATTGAGAGAGAATCAATTTTACACCAATCTAACCAAATACAGTTTCTGGATAAATAAAGTAAACTTCTTGGGCCATGTTATCTTAGATGTAGGAGTGTCAGTGGATCCATTTAAAGTTGTAGCTGTGATATCTTGGGAACATCCCAATAACTACATTAAAATATGGATCTTTCTAGGTTTAGTGGGTTATTACCGACATTTTATCCAAGATTTCTCCCATTTGGTATCACCAATGTCTAGGATGTCCAAGAAAAGACTAAAGTTTGTTTGGTCTGACACTTGAGAAAAATATTTTAAAGATCTTAAAATCATTCTGACCTCAGCATCTATCCATACTTTACATGTGTCCGGTAAATCATATATCGTGTATTATGACACATCTGGAGTTGGACATAGAGAAGTTCTAATATAGTAGGGTCATGTGGTTGCTTATGGATCCAGGAAGCTGAGACCGCATGAGAGGAATTACCCAACTCATGATTTAGAGTTAGTGGTAGTGGTATATACCCTAAGATGATGGAGACATTATCTCATGGGTGATAGGTTTGTGTTATACATGGATCACAAAAGCCTCCAGTACATATTTTGTCAGTGAGACCTTAATCTTCGACAGAGGAGGTGGGTCGAGTATCTGCAGTCTTTCGACTTTGAATTGGATTATTCACTAGGAATGGAAAACACCATTGTTGATGCTTTAAGACAAAAGACACAAACAAACGAAGTATGAGAGTCTTGTGAAGAGTGGAAGATAATGTCCTGATTTGAAAACATGCCTCTGGATGTTCAGGAATCTCATAGGCAAATAGCTTTGACATCAACATCTTTTATACCCGTGCTTTTGGATCAGATTAAGAATGATAATTTTTTTGATCCGGAGGGCTCAGATATGAGAGACAAATTATATGGTGGGGATAAGCCATCAATATGGTAACATGGAAGTGTAAATTCTCTTCTTTTTGTGGCCGAGTATGGATTCCTACGGGCTTGTGCGAGGAGTTGATGAGGGATTTTAATTCTTCTAGATGAGAGGTACATTCTGGTTTAACAAAGATGTATCATGATCTCTGTAGACAATAATGGTGTTCAGGAATAAAGAAGTGGGTATCAAGGTATGTCTCTAGATGTTTCACTTGTCAGTAGGTGAATGCCGAGCATCAGAGGTCAGCTCAGATTTTTCAAACTTTATTCATTCCAGATTTGAAATGGGATGATGTCATGATGGATTTTGTAATGGGATTGCTATGGATGACCTGTAAGAATGATGTTGAATGGGTTTTTGTGGATTGATTTACTAAGGTAGACTACTTTTTACCTATTAGGGAAACCTTCATAGTTAATGATGTGGGAAATATTTGTGTGCGTGAGGTTGTTCAGTTAAACGGTGTTTCAAGGAGTATCGTTTCAGACAGAGATCCTCGTTTAACATCTCATTTCTGGAAGGGTCTTCAGAAAACCCTAGGATCGTGAGTACTTTTAAGCACAACCTATCATCCGCGGATTTATGGTCGACCTGACCTGACTATTCAAGTTCTAGAGGATATACTACAAGTCTGTGTTTTGGATTTTCGCGGTTCATGGAACCAGCATATGAAACTCGTGGAGTTTTCATATAAGAATAGCTTCCATGCATCGATCCAAATGGAACCTTTTGAGGCTTTGTATGGTAGGTCGTGTCATTCACCTCTTTGTTGGCTCGAGGTAGGTGAGTCATCACTTGTTGGGCCTAATCTCATACAAGAGACATCTGAACAAGTTCAGTTGATCAGATAATGGCTGGTGATCGCACATAGTAGGAAAAAATCATATGATGATCATCATAGGTGACCTCTATAATTCAAGGTTGGTCATCATGTTTTCCTTCGGGTGACACCTGGATTGGGAAAACTTTGAATCAGAAAACAGGGTAAGCTAGGGCCCAAGTTTTTTGGGCCATTTGAAATAGTGTCAAGGTTTGGTCCAGGGGAACACTATATATCCCTTCCATGGCACTACAATTCCTTGCATGATATGTTCCATGTGTCTCAACTATGAAGATATCATGCAGAACATTCCCATGTGATAGACGTAGCAGGTGTCAAGCTTTATGTTGATGCGTCCTTTGAGAAGCATCCAATACGGTTTGTGGATCGTAGTGAGAAATATCTTTGAGTTCGGATTATACTGTTCGTTCAAGTGTAGTGGAAACATGGGAAAGTTTGGGAGGAGACCTAGAAGAAGGATTCTAATATGAAAACATTATGGTCAAACTTGTTTACTAAGACCTCACAGTGATGCTGGGATTATCTCAGAGACGGTCTCTAATAAGGTGGGAAAGTTGTAAGATCTCTTCTTTTTTCATGTATGTGTCTCTCTATGTTTTTCGTTTGAACCATGGTGGTTGAGTCTTGTTTCAGATATGGAGAGAATTTATTGGAGAAAATGACCTAAAATTCGAAGATGTATGCTTGTTAGAGATAATGGAGTTCGGGTATAAATGAGATTAAATGTTTCATGGGTACTTGGTATGTTGAGAAACTTTAAAGGAGGTTTGGAGAGTTAAAGAGATAATGGGTTGAAAACTCAACTGCAGAACATGTACACATCGTGTAAGGGGATTACACATCATGAAATTGTTCATGGGTTTTAATTAAATAAATCTGAGGTGATGGGTTTTTTGGAGAATTCCATTAAAAATATTTCCACAATGTGTAACTGAATTATGCACCGTGTAAATTTCCAGCCAGCAGTTTTAATCTTTCTATGTGGCTGAAATTCATTCTATTTCGATATAGCTCCTCTCTTATTGACCCTAGGGAATTCTCCATATGGTTTTGGTGTTCCAACTTCCCTTCTGTACATTTTTTTTGTGTCTTAAACCCCTGGTAAGATCCTTTTGTTAGGTTTCTTCCTTCTTCTCTTTGGTTCAAAAATAGTTTTGGCGACATCCTTTGGGAAATTATGTTGTTTGTTTTGATCTTGATCATTCTTGATCTAGGAATCTCTTTGCAATCATCTGCATCTTCTTCCTCATGGGAGTAAGTCATTGGAAGTGTTGATGGAACTTTGGTTAAAGGTAGGGGGTCTAAATCTTAACTCTATGGTTTGATAATTTCCATGTTATGTAATATTGTGATATTGCCAAAATAGTGTGCACCCAAATTAATTAAATTAAAATGAATTGACTAATGGATTAATGTATGTTTAGCATAACATGTGACCTAGGGTGATTTCTTATTATAGAATCCCTAAATTGAAGCTTAATGCTTATTGATATATTTTTTAATCAATTGTAAATTGAATTGCACTGTGGCATATGAAAGAATAATGGTAATTCGCATAATTAACTGTTGAGATATATGATGTGATATTGTGATATCCATGTTGTATGATATGAATTGTGTTCTATGTTGAGATTCTTATATAATGGGCTATGCCTGGGCACTTTCACACGTATATGTAGTAATGCTGATGGTGAGCGGGCTCAGACCAGTCCATGTTGTAATGCTTATAGAAAGTGGGTTATTCTCATTCCCATGTTGTAATGCTTATAGGGAATTGAACCGGATTGTTTGTTGTGTCTATACCATGGTTATATGGTTATAAAAGGCATGGTTGAAAGACATGCTCAGAGATATTCCAGAATGGCGACGAAGTAGGTTATTTACCTTAGTTATATAGTTGTGGTAGGCATGGTCGTAAGACATGCTCGAAGATATTCCAGCACAGAGCTGAAGAAGGTTGTTATATTTATTTAATTGTTGAACTAATTAATACATCTATTTATCGCTTTATTGCATACACTTCTTATCATACTGATTTTGTTTAGACATAGTGGTGTTGACCTACTGAGTTTTACTCACACCCTATTGGGCCGCCGTTTGGCACGTGAGAATATTTTGTGGATGCGGGTTTGTACAAGGGGAAAGGTCCTTACTATTGATTGCTTGTTTGTTGTTGGTCTGGAGTTTGGTGATGGGACCAACATGGGGCTCAGGACCCAGGAATTTGAGTATTTTATTTGAGTCTACTAGTAATTGGAAATTTCCATAAATAAAAATAAGGAAAAAACACATATGAAAAAATGGAATGATAAGAACTACATGTCGAAATGTTAAAAAAACACTACTTAAGTTGTTCTTTAAAATGCTATGATAAAATGTATTCTCTCTGGTCTAATTAGAAGTAAGGAGAAGTGATCTGACCGAGTGCAATGATTATAACTACAAATTTTAGGATTGGTTTAGAAAATGATTGGTTCGAGGAGGAGTAGAGAAAGTACAAGTTGTCCGCCTAAAGAGCCACTTCATGTGCCACGGTTCCTCAACGACATGTGTCTCCTCACACAACATAGGCCATGGTCGATAGAAAATGGGTAGGACTAGATTTAAGACAAACAAAACTAGATCTAATGTGGAGATGGTCTCACACACCACTGTCGAAGACCTTCAACCCCAAACCAGTGCCATCGGCGATAAAATTTCCACTAGAATCGAAGCTAGGGCGCCGAGAGAGCGAAGGCATAAGGAGAATGAGAATATGACACTCTTACCCAAACCAGATACAAGAAGGATGTGAGAAATTCATTCGGTTTGTTGAGAAGAAGAGAAGACGCGCACAGGCGAGGTGTGACTGAAAAAAATAGTATTGTCGGAGGCGCTAACAAGATAAATCTGCACATACCTTAAATTTGGAGAGATCGATTCATAGAGAATGTAGAACGACGGCAGCAATAGGGTCTCGCAGCAGCAGCGGCGATAGCAGAGTTCTGGTTCCATGAAACCTTGAGGCGTGAGTGACGATAGGGTTCTATTAGGGTTCAATTTATAAGACCCCGTAAGGATTTTATCAGTTCTTTTGAAAAAGCACTGATAAAACTGACCATTATCACTGCTAAAAAAGCACTAATGAAGGTCTAATCTTAATAATTTATTTATATTATTATATATATTTATAAAAATAATATATATATATATATATAATTAAAGTTATATATATAGTTAAAAATTATTTATATATAATTATAAATATGTAATTATAAATATAATGAATATTTTTATTATTTAAACATATTTATTGTAATTTTATAATTATTTAAATATGTATTTATTTATTTGTTGTAATTGTACACTCAAGCACCTAATATATTTATAATGTTATAATAAATGTATTTATTGTAATTTTATAATTATGTATATATATAATTATAAATAAATATATTTAAATATATTTCTATATGATTATAAACATATTTATATAATTATACCTCATGGTCTGCACCACTTTGGCATATTTATATAATGATGTATGTTTATATCAATATATAAATATATATAATTATAAATATAATAAGTATATTTATTATTTAAATATATTTATTATAATTTTATAATTATTTAAATATATATTTATTTATAATTATAATTATAATTAAATTTATTTAAAATGTATTTATATATAATTATAAATAAAATAAATATATTTATTATTTAAATATATTTATTGTAATTTTATAATTATTTATGAGAACATAAATAAGTTTATGGGTATAACATGAATGAAAGGTAGATATCATAAAAAAAAGTCATCTCATACGTGGAGTTGTGAATAATAAGTGTGTGAATGTACAAATGAACATTTCACGAGTCATGAATACATAACATATGCATTTTTCATCATAAGAATAGGTAATCTAACGTTTGGAACATATATAGCAACTCACAATCATCTCCAGAAATAAACCTATGAACATAGCTAGTGTCAATATACTCACGCATCAATATATGAACATAAACATGTCCATGAATATCATCATTATCTCATGATATATATACTCAATCCATTAATGACAAATATTTATTTAAATATATATATATTTATTTATAATTATAAATTAATATATTTAAAAAGTATTTATATATAATTATAAATATTATAAATATATTTATTATTTTACAAAAATTATCATAATTTTATAAATATTCAAACATATGTATAAATTTATATATAGTATTATAAATACTTTATTTAAAACATTATATATATATATATATATATTTTAAAGAGGACTGAGACCTTGCCTAGAAAAGCAAGACCCCTATATTAAAAGTAAAAGAAAGATTACACAAGCCTTAAAGTAGAAGTTTTACACTGATCCCTCTTAAGAATAAAAAGAAGATCCTCCGGTACCTGATTATCCCAGTGAAAAGCATCACCAATGACACCTTTGTTAGAAAGCGCATCCGCCAGAGAGTTCGCCTCACGATATACATGAGTAACAATAAACTCCTTCGAGGAGAGAAGATCTAAACACCTTGCCCAATGATTAGTCAACTTCCAAGAAAGATGAATAGAACCAGTTTGAAGAGTCGTAACTACAATCTGAGAATCACATTCAATCCATAATTTTTTCCAACCCCTTCTATCAAACTGTTCAACCGCTTCAATAACTCCATACATCTCTGCTTCAAGGGCAGAGACAAAACCGCACGATCCATAAAAACAGCCAAGAGAATGTCCATGATGATCCCTAAAAACTGCACCAAAACCTGAAAGTCTAGGATTACCATGTGAAGCTCCATCTGAATTGATCTTGATCTATACATCAAAAGGAGTATGCCATCTCACTTCGATTGTACCAAAAGGTGGCCGAAAAATCCCCTTGACACCAACCCGATTCATGACCAACCAGTCATGCAATGATTTGTCACAAAACCTGTTTTTTGGAACCTGCACAGTTTGAGCAGCCATAAGAAGTGTGGTTAAAACAGAACTGACATGCAAGTTGCCTACTGCATGCATGATATTACAGTCCATCCCATCCTTAACATTGCCAGCATGAGAACCATTATATAAAGACCCTTCAGAAACAAATCCATCTTAGTGAATCCAATGGTCATGCAGAATTTTGTTTCGTAGAAGCCACAAAATTGCAATAACTCCTCTACAACAGCAAGGAACAAACAAGCAAGCTGTTGAGACAGCTTAAGATCAGGCCAGCATTTCATAAAGTCAACAGTTGTGCTGGCATGAATTGCTTTAACTTTAAAGATATCAAAAACTGCCTCCCACATAGCTGAAGCAACCACACAAGTAAGGAAGAGATGGTTTATATCTTCCCTGTGTTGATGACACAAAACACATCTTGAGCAAAGTGAAATCCCACATTTTTTGAGAAAACCATCAGTTGGAAGCTTTTTGTGAGCAATTCTCCAAGCAATCAAGGTTCGAGAAGGCCTCAAGAATCCTTTACTTAGATAACCCATCCATTGAAATCCAGAATTTCTCCCATTAATGTGCTTGTAAAACAGTTTGGAGGGAAGAATCCCATTTGAGGTCGGGTCCCATACCTAGAAATCCTCTTGAGAGTAAAAGATATACTGCTCAACAATGGAACTCACCTGACTAGGTATACCATCCATACATTGAAGTTGATCTTTAATTAACAAATCAAAATCAATATTATTACTATCTTCAAGGACCAGATCCTGCAGGCGAATTCCAGTCCAATTACACTTCCAGAATTGAAGTGATGATTCCCTTGAGACCAACCATCTAGAATTGATATCAATTCTGGAAAAGATATTCTTGAAGGCAGGCCAAACAGAAGAAGAAAAATAATTAAAATTCCCTACTTTGAGCTTGCTCAAGAATCTAGTTTTAAGAAAGTATAAATCCTCAGATTTCATGTTCATTAACCTCCAAATAAATCCATCCTGCATAGAGTCATTAAAACAACCAAGGTTCTTGATTCCCAAGCCCCCTTCCTCATAAGGTTTACAAACAGTATTCCAAGAGAATGTTGCAAGCTTTCTCTCAGTGATACAACCACTCCAAATGAAATTCTTAATAGATGCATTGACACTTTTTAATAAAGAAATCGGCCACTTATAAACCATGAAAGAATACACAAATTTTGAAATGATGATGGATTTTACAAGACAAACTCTACCAGCAATAGACAGAGACTTGCCCTTCCATGATGATAACTGCCTTCTTATACTGCTAATAATTGAAGAGAAATAAACAACCTTCGGCCTTCCCCAAAACATTAGAACTCCCAGGTATAAAAAGGGGAGAGCTCCCTCCCGAATACCCAATTCTCTGATGATATCAGTCTTCCTATCAAGAGAAAATTTCCTTCCAAAGTAAACAAATGATTTATTCCAACTGATCTCCTGACCAGAAACCATCTCATAATGTAAAAAAACTCTTTTAATGTTCTTGATGTTTCTTTTGTCCCCTTTAGTAAATAGAATAATATCATCAGTATAAAAAAGGTGTGAAGGAGCTACCAATCCTCTACCAGCATGAATAAATTTCAACTTTCCATTGTTGGCCATGATGGAAAGAATCCTACTGAGATAGTCCTCAGCAATAGAAAAAATGATTGCTGATAAAGGATCTCCCTGCCTTACACCTCGTGAACAATCAAAGTATCCCTCAGGAGATACATTAATGAGAACTGAAATGTGAGCAGAATTCAGAATGGACTTTATCCAATTAATGAAAACATGATCAAAGACAAACATGTCTAGAATCCTGCATATGAAACCCCAATCCATTGTGTCAAAAGCTTTTTTGATATCAAGTTTAAGAGCAATGTTACCACCCCTAATAGGACGTTTAATAATATTCACACACTCTGAAGCAGTTATGAGACAATCCTGAATCGATCTTCCCTTGATAAAGCCAAACTGATTATCATAGATAATCTTACAAGCAATCCTTGATAATCTAGTCGCAATAATTTTGCATATAATTTTGTAGATAGTGTTAACCAATGAAACAGGTCTGAAAAGATGAATTTCATTTGCATTATCCACTTTTGGAATTAGATAAAGGAATTGAGAATTCAAACCTTTCGGAAGATATCCACCTTTGAAGAAGTGAACAACTAACCTGCAAATGTCAACATGAATAATATCCCAGAAAGATTGGAAGAAGAAATTCCCGAAACCATCCGGACCTCGAGAGCTTTCTACTTTAAGGCTGAAAACAGCCTCCTTGATTTCGATTCAAGAGGAATAATGGTAAGACTAGAATTATCCTCTTGACTCACAAGCTTGGGAATCACACCATCCATGAGGTTGCTATTGAGAGAAGAGCCATTGAAGAGACTCTTGAAGTAAGGAATTATATGTTCTAATAAATCTTTTCTATTATCAATAATGCTATCTCCATTCTTGATCAAATAGAGAGGCTTGGACATCCCTCTGACTCTCTGTAGAGCATTAAAAAACTTTGAATTCCTTTCCCCATCCTGCAACCATTTAACTCTAAAGGATTCCCTCTGTAAAGCATCCTTTAAGTTAAGCATCTTATTGAGTTTAGTAATTAGCTCAGTTTCAGCCACACACCCATTCGAGAAGTCAATGTATGAATTAGATTCTTGAAGATGCTGCAGGGAAGCCTCTATGGAAGAAATGTCAGAATCTATGGAGCTGAAGCGATCCCTACTCCAAAGTTTAAGATTCCTCTTAAGAATCTTTAACTTGGTAATACAAGCAAAAGAATCATCCTTGCATTTCACAGAATTCCAGATAGACTGCACAATAACCCTACATTCTGGATGTGTAACCCATGCTTTATTAAACCTAAACGGAAAAGGGAGTTTGGGTTCCTTTTCAGAAAGATCCATTAAGATTGGATGATGATCAAAATTAAGCCGAGCAAGAGTAGAACAATAGATGGAACCCCACAAATCCAGTGAAAACCCATTGATAAAAGCCCTATCAATTTTGCTGGCAACAAAACTATTTAAGCGCTTCCTATACCAAGTATATTTAGCACCAACCAGATTAACCTCTAAAAGATCAGTTTGTTCAATACAAGATCTGAATTCTCTGGAGGAAATAGAATTGTTGACAGCCCCATCTTTTCATCTGGGTTAAGAATTGCATTAAAATCCCCTAATATGATCCAGGGACTAGAGATGCTGGAGTTCAGAGATAACAAATCCTCCCAAAGAACCCTACGATCCTGATATCTATTACTGGCATAAAAAAGTACATATAAAGCTAAAGCCAGGATATGTATAAGAACAAGTAACTTGATGCTCACTTGAAACAATCACAGTACTGCTCAAAGATGAATGAGCCAAAACCCAAAGGTTTTTCACCTCAGAATGACAACTATTAGTGTCAATTAAAGAATAATCCATCTTCTCAAAATTTGCAATATTTGAAACAAATACCTTTTTGGGCTCAGAAAGTCCAATAAGGACAGGATGATGCTTTTGGATAAATAGCCGAATGGATCTGATGGTTTCCAGATTCCCAAGACCCTGACAATTCCAAAACAAAATCTTCATTTGAAACTAACTCCAAGGTTGCTACCCCTTATGCCATGTCCACCCTGCTTCTTGGTTGGATGTCCAACCTTCTTTTTAACTGCAGGACCTTCCAATAAATCAGATATATCAACATTTCTGTCATTGACTACCTTTACTTGATCATGAAAATCCTTGTTTCCCAGATCTGTCAAGTTTGTAATATTAGAATTACTAGCCTTAACAGAAGTGAGATTACAACCAATTCCTCCTCTAGCATGGTCTGTTACTCGCTGCTGTAATTTCATACCAAAATCCTGAATATCCTCATACACTGAATTGCCCAAATTGCCCAGATGATTCAGATTTCCCAGCCTTATTAAAATCCAATGATCCCTTCAGGGTAATTGGTTCCTCTTCTAGCTCCTACATTGAAGACTGCCCATCCATTAAGGAACAAACCATGGTATGAATTTGATTGGAAAAATCCATAAATATGACTTCATCTTCCATTTCATACTGCAATTTCAGAGAAAATTGAAAAATATCCTCTGAAAACACAGAATCCAGATCCTGAAGAACCTTTAACTCCTCTTCAGCCTGAGATATTGCAAGTGCTTCCTCATGTTCCTCTTAAAAAACTTTTATCAGCGCATTTTTTAGCGCTGATAAAAGTTACCTTTATCAGTGCTTTTGGCTAACAATGATAAAGGTGTGGCTTTTATAAGATATTTCCATTTAGCGCTGATAAAATCATATATGTCTCTTGCATAAATTTGTGGTTGTGTAACAGTCAAAACCGTAGCAAATGACCTAAAATTATCATGAAATCCTAAGACAATCACCGTTGAATTGTTTCTTACGTGTACACACAGACAACATGTTAATCCCACTTATGTTGTGGTCAGAAAGACTCGATAGACATTTTTTAATGGCACCAATGCCTTTAAGAACCTATGTCGGGGGTCAAAATAGGAAAACGACATCGGATTGCCATAAAATCAAAGAAAAATGACCATAGACTGATTGGTGAAATATAGGAACCGATGGTACGTCATTCCGAGTTACAGTTTTTCTGGGATGCCTGTAAACGCATTTTTAGTGTTTGAAAACACTAAAATGTGCGTGTAATGGTCAAAACTATACTAAAAAACCTCGCTTTGACGTAAAATCATGGGACAATCATTGCTGAGTTATTTTTGACATGTACACGCAAACAACGCGTCAATTCGACTTACGATGTGATCAAAATGACTCGATAAACAATTTTTAAAGGTATCAAACCCTTTAAAAATGTGTGTCGGAGTGTCAAAAGTAGAAAAACGATGCCGGATTATCATGAAATCAGAGGAAAAGGACCGTGGATTGATTTTTGAAATGTAGGTACCAACGACACATCATTCCGAGTTACAGTTTGTTTGTGATGTCTGTAAATGCGTTTTTAGTGTTTTTAAAACACTAAAATGTATGTTTAACGCTCAAAATCATAGCAAACAATTTCATATTAATGTGAAATCATGAGACAACCAATGGTGAGTTATTTTTGACTTGTACTCTTAGACAACACATCAATTTGACGTACAATGTAGTTGGAATGACTCGTTAAAAAGTTTTTAAAGATATCAAAAACTTTAAAAACATGTGTTGAATGTCAAAATCAGACAAATATATCGGATTGTCATGAAATCAGAGGACAACAACCGTAGATTAATTTTTGAAATGTAGGAACTTACAACACACCATTTCGAGTTATGGTTTGCTCAAGATGCACGTAAACGCATTTTTAGTGTTTTAAAACACAAAAACGTGTGTATAACGGTTAAAGGCACAACAAACGACTTCGTGTTGACATGAAATCACGTGACAATCACCGTTGAGTTATATATGAAATACAGGACATGTTGTCATATCAAAATCTTTAAAATTTGTTTATTAAGTAAATTTCAAGTCACCGCACGTCTATTTTAAAATTAATTAGAATGTTATATACTTATCCATTTTTCAGTTTCAAGTGTTGAATCATATCTTAAATAGTTAATTCTACGTTTTTAAAGTGTTTTGCATGATATATTATGTGTTTTATGTTAAAATATTTTTTGATTAATCAACAAAATAACAAATTTTATGCGAACATTCTGAATATATTTTGTGTATTTTCTCTCTGACATTTCTTTTTTTAAATGTTCTAGTTTTTATTGTAGATGACAGATGTCGGCAGTAGGCAAGAGGTTGACCGTTCTGATCCACGACATTCTTCAGAAGACAGTCGTGATGGTTCTTAGTTGCCATGGTATGTTTAAATTTTATCAATAATTCTACTGTAATTCTGATTTATTATATTCAGTTTTAATTTCTTTCTTCTTTTTTGTTACAATTGATGAGATGATATGGTTGGTTCTAGTTGATGAGATGACATGGAGGCAGATGGATGCAGCGAAGGTTGTGGGGTGAACGTATATTGGACATGAGTTGTTGTTAGATATTATATATATATATATTGATGACTAAGGTTATGATAATTGGGGATATATGACTGGATGTATGATGTATGTATGATGAGTTTAATATGCATTTATGTTTGAGTTTATTACATGTCAGAGTTTTTATATTTATATTTTTTTATTAAATATTTTAAAAAAAATTAATTTTTAAGAGAAATATTTAGCAGCGGTTAATAAAAACCACGGCTAATTTAATAACTTCAAATCTTTATTAACGGCGGTCAATAATAACCATTGCTTAACATAAGCTCCGCTACATATATTAGCGACCGTTAGGTTCGCTTTATATATTTTACTTTTGTATTAATTTTTATTTAGAAAAAAACCCCGTTAAATATAACTGTGCGGTTATTGGTTTTAGGTATTCCAAATATTGGAATTCATTTTTCCTTTGGTTTGAGGTGTGATTGGTTGATTGCGTTTGGTAGGGGTGTAACCCTATTTGGAAGTCTGGATATCAAAAAAATAATAATAATAATAACCACCCCGTCCCGTTTTTCAATGTGTATATATTGATTTTTTTTTTTTTGGCATCCACGATGAGAATGAGCCGACATTAATGTTTTATTTAATTGATTGAAAAGCGTGTAAATAATTAATATAGCCATTAATATCGTTAGTGCCTTTATTTGATTTATTAAATCCTGCTCTATAATGGAGTTGACCCTTATTTTTCGTAGGAGAAATTTTGGTGAAAATATTGTGAAAATAGTTCTGAATTATAAACCATAAATTTTAAAATGGGCGTATGTTTTTATTAATGAGTGTTTTTTTCCATAAAACACATTCAATTATAATATTTAAATATTTATTTATCAATAAGATAAAAAATGTTTTAAATTTTTTTTATGTTTGATCATTGAACAAAAAAAATTAACTATTTAAAAATTCATTATATCATTTGTAAGTATTTATAACTATATTATATACCATGATTAAAGATTTTTATTGACATTTTTTGAGCCAGTCGTTTTCCCTTTTTGAAACGGCGTACACACATTTAGTGGAGTCGTCACCTATAATAAACAAATAGATCTCGTTTGTTTTTTAATTTAAATCTCATGACCCTAGTAGGGTGATTTTGTTATTTTCAATGATTAGTAATTGAAGTGAAAACAAATAGTAAATTTCTTAACTTTGTTATATTTATTTTATTATTATAAAATAAACTATGATGCGTTCACAGCCTACTGTAAATACATGTAGTAAAAAAAATAAAAATAAAATGTCTTTTTTAGGGAATCTTATTTATACGAAACCTTCATTTTATCTAACCCTTCGTATTTCAATCATTGAAAATGACACATAGATAAGATTAATATAGAGCATTGATTGCAACTTTCTTTATGTTAATGGAAGATAAACATTTTGATATTCTATTTTTTGTATACTTATTTTACATTATCCCCTTTGTTCGTCATCCCTATCATCATTACAAAGGTTCAGCTTCATGTTTCGTTAATGCTTTCACTCCGCCTACGATTGATTACACATTTCAGATTTCAAAATTCATTGTTGTTTCAATCGACGTTCGATCGGTTTGTCAACAATATTGTTACATTTTTTTTTTAAATTGTTAATGATGTCTCAAAACTCAGGAATTCTTATTGATTAAAAGAATATAAAAAATACTATGGTTGCTACATAATGATTGAACCAATATACGCAACAAACATTTTTTGTTTATTTCTTCCCAAAATAAGACTGTCTCCCTTTGCGAGCACATTTCTTGATTCAATCTTTGAAATCAGGCCACGACTTCAATAACAACACAAAAACAAAGAAACTATTTAATTTTTTTCCTTCAATTTTTTTTCACAATTAGAACCAATTTTTAACTTTTATAACATTCAATGAAAAACCTATAACCAAGAAGAACAAGAAGGATAAGATAAATTTTGACTTAATGATTAACAAATAAACCAAGAGATTCAAAAATAATCTATCCAACTTAATTGAGAGTGATTTAATAAAAAAGAAGAAGTAAGTTAACCCCAAATTGATTTTCCCTCTGTTTTTTAATTTTTATGTAACATCCCGACCCCAACCCCATTGGTTTGGGTTAGACCGGAATGCCACTAACCCTAGGTGCATCTCCCAAACACCAATCACTAACAATAAATGGTAAGAGTATACAATGCCATTGGGGGGCGATTTACCCATAGATACAACACAATCTGTATAGACGAGAGTCATAGATAGGTAAAACATGATGCATGAACAAACAAGACCAAACCACCACAAATACTAACATAAACTAGTCATAGTTGTAACGTATAAAAATACAACCAAGCAATACTACAAGACAAAGATTCAATAGAAGAACAAAGTGCCAATGTGGCATGCTCCAATGCTCCACAAGATTGCTACCTGTAAGCTCTCAACTCCATTGCTAAAGACAACAACAGTAATGCGCTCCTCTAGAAAGTTAAGAGGTCGCCCCTTACCTGCATAACGTTGAAAAATGCTTGCATATGCACCAAGATACTTATGCAAGGGGTGAGTATACAAACCTAGTAGACAATCTCCCAAAGACTTCCCACACACGTCACTTAAAAAAGAACAAGTTAGCTCACATTTTATATAAAACAGGAAAGAAGAAAAACACAATAAATAAGCCAAGCAAACCATATAGATAACTCACACCATAATCCATATTTCCCTTTTAAATGCATTATTTCTATGAAATAACCTGTAATATCCCGCACCTCCTCATTGACTTGAGTAGGTGGTGGAACGTTACTTCGTCTTAAGCGACATTCTCAAGGCGCCAAAAGCTGGCAATAAATGCAAGAGCTTCATTAACAGACGAGAGGACGATTTTCCCTTTGAAAATAAAACAACCCAACCAAACATGCCATAACCAAATGACCACTACATGATGCATGATACCAATGTAAAACAACTCAAAGTAATACTAATGATATCAAAATCAAACTACAACAAAGTATCACAACGGAAGACAACTAACATCAAAGTACACAGTGGAAGATGAAACCAACAAAACTCAATGACAACCCACAGCAGTAATGCACTCCTCTCGAAAGTTAAGAGGTCTCCCTTTACCTGCATAACGTCGAAAAATGCTTGCATATGCACCAAGATACTTATGCAGGGGGTGAGTATACAAACCTAGTAGACAATCTCCCAAAGACTTCCCACACATGTCACTTAAAAAAGAATAAGTTAGATCACATTTTATATAAAACAGGAAAGAAGAAAAACACAATAAATAAGTCAAGCAAACCATATAGATAACTCACACCATAATCCATATTTCTGTTTTAAATGCATCATTTCTATAAAATAACCTTTAATATCTTGCACATCTTCATGTGATAATGTCCTAAGGACAGCTGTTGCATTAATAGATAATGCGAGAAAAGATTTGTCCCTTCTGTTCCATAACATAAGTAGATATCTCAGACCTTTTGATGGAATTGATATAGCCTAAATAAATCCATGGCCATGATAAGGTATGAGCGAGTTCAATTCCGAAAATTCAAAGAAAGAATAATCGAGCACATGAGTTGATGACACTAGCATGCAACCCGCTTGATTCGAGATATCGTGACAAAGAGATTATATTACACGGTAAACATTCGTAGGAGGTGACATGTCATTGCGGCGTTAACTTCTTTCTCTATGGGCGCCTTGGTGTGTTGCTAGACGCTAACCTTGGACTTTAGGCAGACTCCGCCTAATGCCACTGAGAAATGGGCCTAGAGGGTCACACACTAAGTGTGTCCATGTATCTCAGTTAAATATTAATTTAACAAGTTAAATAAATATTATCCCCGACTGTGGTTTAATAATTATTTAAGAATGTCTGATTGCATTTATTTCGACACTAGTTATTCGAGAGAATATATTGTGGGCGAAATAATATATATTTATTAGCGAGTAATGCAGTTACATTTATTTAACAAATGAATAGCCATTACTCAAGGACTAATAAATGTGGTGGAGGAAATAAAGTAAAATGGAAAATAAAAGTACACACCGTGTAGTTTTATGAAAAAATGAGTACACGCCATGTATTAATGATTACACGCCGTGTAGTTTTTCCAGTTGGTATTTTGAGGATGTAATATTGTTTTATTAAATGATATTTATTATAATCAGCGTGGGCGCATGTCAAGGAATTAATAATTGGACATGGGGGTTTTCAATAAGAGTTAATGAAATAAATAAAACGCGTAACACATTTATTTATTGTCATAACTCTATAACCTCAACCCGATTATAAATATCCTCACAACCCCAACACTTTTCCCCAATCACTGTGCACAACAATTCTGGAGAATTCTTTCAAGGCCGAAAGAACTACTTCCTCCAAGAACGCTCTCATGACCAAGAGAGATCCTCCTCCATCGGATCAAGGCGATCGAAGGCGGACATCGCAAGCAAAGGTTCTTCCACGCTAGCACCCAGAGATCCCTTGGACGACGTCTAGAGATATGTGGCACACATGTGGATCACCGCTAGTGGAATCCTACACTTGGATTCTACTACGCAACGACGGATCACATCAGATCGTGATCGGAGACATCAACGAAGAAAGAATTCCAATAAGGTAATTCTTGTGAATTAATTAAATTAATTATAACCAACATATGATGATCCTATCTCTATGGTTCCGGGACTCCCTCTTTTGTTTTTCGTTCTTTGTTATATTTCAAAGATTCGGCGTTTTACATCGTGACAGATCTCGGATTGATCGTTGTTAACGCTAAAATTAAAGTTGGGCACTCCCACCAACGCGCTTCCGCTGCGCCCGGAACCTACAAGTGGTATCAGAGGGGTCATATCGTTGATTATAATTATTTATTTTTTCATTTTTGATTTATGAATTTAATAATTTAGTTGTTTCAATTCAAGTTAATCATTCTTTAAATCTGAATCTCGAGATCTGTTCCTCCTCTATCGTTCTCGTTCACCATACAAAAACGACCTTTTCTTTTAATTTTTGATTAAAATAAAATAGAGGATCTCATCCGGAGGAGCCAAACGTTCCTTTCCGTACAACACGAGAATACACGGCGTGTATTCGGAAGTACACGCCATGTATTCTAGGTTCATGCATCAGACTGGTCTGCCAAATCAGGCCGTGTATTGATCCTATCTAAGTCATTTATGACACCGTGTGTTGACCAGGAACAGGTGGCACATGGTTTTCAGATTACACACTGTGTGGTCCAACAGAACACGGCGTGTAGTCCCTTCAGGTTAGGGTTGGACCGTGTACCCCGTACACGGCTTGCTCGACTGGAAACTGTGTAACGCGGAAACTACATGACATGTGTCCCACTGAATATGCCGTGTACTCCGAAAATTTCTGAAGTACATTAACACGCCATGTCCCCGGGCGTGTACTTCAGATGGACGGTGAAGAAAATTACACGCCGTGTAGTCGGAACTACACACCGTGTACTCACCCAAATTACGCAGATTTATTAAAATTTATTATTATATTATACAAACCCTTGAAACGTGTACCATGGTGCAGGCGTAAAGCTGAGGCACAACACGTGATAGGTGTTTTATATATATGTGTTTAATTTAACATCTGCGTAATGAACGGGAATTCATCGGGTTGCCTCCAAGGTACAAGTTACGCACAAAGATAATTTTAAATGAATTTATTTGTTTAAAATTATGATGGATGAGAATCTCAAGGAAATTCAGAAAATGGTTTAAGATAAAAGGATTTATTAATTAAAGATAATTAATTGATTCGAGCGTGATTTATCTTAAACAAGAACGATTAAAGAATTGAATTCTAGTTTTATTTATATGTAAATATCATCGCATGTGTGGATGATGATGAGATAGACCAAGACCCTTATATGTGAATGGTTTCTTTAATTTATTTATTTAAATTAAATTTGTTGGCCTGCGAGCCTTCTCCTCATTAATATGCAGGGCCTGCGCGCCCAAGGATTCTTTTATGTAAAATCCCATTTTTACCCCTCTCCTGCATGTGAGATAAATGCATATGTAATGGATGGAGCACCGAAGCTAGTGGATGCGGCTCAAGTCAGGAGCCAAGGCGAAACCAATCCAAGGAGATACAAAGGTGGACAGGTGGAAAGCTGTAAACATGAACCCGAAAGGTTCAAGGTGTTTCTCCCCTAGGTCTTGGGTTAGTTTATCAACCTCTAGATAAACTAACCAATAGAAAAATCTCATGATCATACCATTTATTTTATTTCTGTCAGTTGCATGGTTTATTTATTGTGGATGTTTTGTCAGGATCACACAATTAATGAATTAAACGAGCATGCAAGATGGAACTAAAATAAAACCGGCTTATACATAAATATTATCTTAGAAATGGTTAATCACTTAAGTATATCCCACTTAATATTAACAAGCATGTAATAAAAGTTAATAAATTGGGAATTTACGGATAAGGATAAAATCCCTCAAAGAAATATTAAGTCGGTATAGCCTTCCATAATCTTGGTTAGAATCGAACCACAGTTCAAAGTGCTTGACCAACCCTAGTTGGGGTGATTTCAATTATCAGGGAATTCCAATTCAAGGTTTTGGGTTGATTTGACTTGGTTCACATCAAGGGTTGACTGCCACAGCAGGGCTTGGTGTGACCAAGAGGCAAAGGTTGAGGAAATCCAAAATAAAAGGATTTCAGGATTGGGGAGTCCACTCAGCCTATCAAGGAGCTACGAGTTAATGCAGTTGGCATTTGGAATGCCTACCTAAAACCATTCATGTTGCTTGACCAACCCTAGTCGGGGTAATGCGAAGGGCAATATGGATCCTTGCCATTAGAATATTCAGGAAACAGAATATTCCGAAGTCAATGGTGAGGGTTATTGGATTTCGATAAAATAGTGGGAGACTAATAAGTATTAATTTATTTATTTGTCTCAATTTTATGATAAAGTAGTAAACCTTTGTTCATCTTAATTTGTAGAAACGACAAGAAAAATGACTTCAAACATATCATTGCGAACCATACTTGAGAAGGAAAACCTTCTCACCAACACCAATTTACAAGAGTGGTAGAGGCGTTTACACGTCATCCTTCACCACGAAATGAAATTGTATGTGCTGGAAGAGCCTATTCCAGTTGCACCTGGAAAGGAGGCCAGTGATGAGGAACTATCTCTCTACATGAAACACATGGATGATGCCACAGATGTCCAGTGTTTCATGCTATCGTCCATGTCTAATGAGCTCTTGAAGCAACATGAAAACATGGACGCGTATAGCATGATGTCTCACCTTAAGGATCTCTACCAAGAGAAGGTGATACAGGAGAGATATGAGATCTCCAACGCTTTTTTTACAACTAAGCTTGGAGAGTCTGCGCCAGCTGGGCCTCATGTAGTCAATCTCATTGGCTACATTGAACGCCTGTACATCTTAGGGATTAAGTTCCCGGATGAGTTGCGTGCAGATCTCATCCTACCATCACTGCCCAAGGCCTTCTCAAGCTTTATTGTCAACTACAACATGAGCAATAATGAGAAGAGTCTATCAAAACTTCTGACCTTAATTCTCCAGGTAGATAAGGACATGGGGCGTGATAAACCCGCAATCCTTATGGTGAATAAGAAAAGAAAGGACAAGGCACAGGGGCTAAAGACTTATAAACGGTCTGAAGCCCCCGAGCGCCGTCCATCCAAGAAGGGGAAGATCCATAGGCAGGGCAAGGAACAGGAGGCAGTATGTTTTGCATGTTGCAAGCAAGGCCACTGGAAGAGGAACTACACCCAGAAGCATGGGGACGCTAAAGGTGTGTTCGTTATCGAGTGTAATCTTTCTATTTCTACACATTGGGTATTAGATACAGCCTGTGGGGATCACATATGTATTCAAATGCAGGAACTAAGTAGATTTAGAAAGATTGCCAGAGGAGAGGTGGATCTTCGAGCTACCAATGGTGCAAAGCTGGCTGCGTTGGCTATTGGCGATTACCACCTCTCATTGCCGATTGGGATGATTTTGGTTTTCCATAACTGTTATTATGTGCCTAGTGTTACCAAGAACATAATTTCTGTATCTTGTTTGGATATGGATGGATTTATTTTCAAGTTTGGAAATAAGGGTTGTCTTTTTTATAAGAACAATGTATGTTATGGTATGACACATTTAAATAATGGTTTGTATGTATTAAATTATGAAAACCAAGTGTTGGCAATCGATAACGAAACAAACTCACATGACTCATACATCACCCAGTTGTGGCATCACCGTCTCGATCATGTAAACGAGAAGCGCTTGAAAAAGCCCTGCCAAGATGGATATTTAGACTCTACTGAGCTAAAACCACTTGATAGATATCACGCTTGTTTACAAGGTAAAATGACCAAGCCGCCTTTTGGTGGATGGAGTGAAAGGGCCACAGAGCTTCTAGGAATGGTGCACACGAATGTATGTGGACCATTTCTAGTAGAAGCTAGAGGTGGATATTCTTACTTCATTACTTTTACTGATGATTTAAGTAGATATGGATATGTATACTTAATGAGGTATAAGTAAGAGTCCTTAGAGAAATTTAAGTAATTCAAGAATGAAGTGGAGAATCATCTTGGTAAGAAGATAAAGAAACTTCGATCGGATCGAGGCGGAGAATATCTGAACCAAGAGTTCATCGATCTTCTACAGGAGTTTGAGATTCTATCTCATCTCACTCCTCCTTATACACCACAATGGAATGGTGTTAGTGAAAGGAGGAACCACACCTTGTCGGACATGGTGAGGTCGATGATGAGTCATGCAGATCTTACATTATTCTTTTGGGGATATACATTACAAAATGTAGCATACACATTAAACCGAGTACCAACTAAGGCGGAAAATGGAATTCCATCCGAGTTATGGAATGGAAAGAAACCCATTTTGTCGCACACACGTGTATGGGGATGCGAGGAATTTTTTAAGGCCTTCTCAGGCAACAAATTATCACCCTGGGGCACGAAGTGTATCTTTATAGGATATCCCAAGGAAAGGAAATGATATTACATATATAACCCTTCAGACAAGAAAGTGACTGTCTCCTGACAAACTGTATTTCTCGAGAGGGATCACATCCTCAAAAAGGATAGTGGGATCAAGATTGACTTTGATGAAGTTGATGCCCAAGATATACAGGAGTTGGTACAGGAACAAGTTCCACAGGTCCCCGTGGAAGAGGTTCCAGAAACACAAGTACTGCGTAGGAGCTCAAGAGAGGTTAGGGAACTAGAGAGATTTAGTTTCCTAGTCACCGAGGATGGTGAATCATTATTATTGGGCAATGATGAACCTCTCTCCTATAAGGAAGCAGTAGAAAGCTCAGAAGATACAAGATGGCTAGAAGCTATGAATTCTGAGATGGATTCCATGTATCAGAACCAAGTATGGGTTCTGGTCGATGAGCCAGTTGATGTAAAACCTATTTGATGAAAATGGGCATTCAAGAGAAAATTGGATATGGAAGGTCAAGTTAGCACCTATAAAGCAAGGCTAGTGGCTAAAGGATTCAGAAAATTTCAAGGAATTGACTATGATAAAACCTTCTCGCCAATTGCCATGTTTAAATCCATAAGAATCATACTTACCATAACAGCTTACCATGACTACGAGATTTGGAAAATGGATGTCAAAACAACATTCCTTAATGGGAACCTTCATAAAGATGTCTATATGACACAACCAGAAGGGTTTGTGACACCAGGTGAAGCCAAATGGGTTTGCAAGTTGCAGAAATCCATTTATGGATTAAAGAAAGTATCTAGGTCATGGAACATTAGATTTGATGAAGCCATAAAAGAATTTGGGTTCATTAAGAACGAATGTGAGCCATGTGTTTAAAAGAAGTTTAATGGGAATGTGATCGTTATTCTATTAGTATATGTTGATGACATATTTCTTATTGAAAACGATGTACTAGTCTTACAATCAGTTAAAGACTGGTTGAACAAGTGTTTCTCCATGAAAAACTTGGGTGAAGCAACCTACATTATAGGGATCAAGATCATTCGTGATAGATCCAAAAGGCTGCTTGGACTAAGTTAGGGTACATACATTGACTAGATACTAATGAGATTTAGTATGGAACAATCCAAGAGGGTATTAGTTCCAGTGTCACATGACCTAAATCTTTCTAAGAAAATGTGTCCACAAATACAACAGGAGAAAGATAGAATGAGTAAGATCCCATACACTTTGGCTATAGGATCCATCATGTATGCCATGTTATGTACCATGCTTGATGTTGCCTATGCATTGAGCATGGTAGGCAGATATCAATAAGATCTAGGAGAACAACATTGGAATGCTGTTAAAACTATCCTTAAGTATCTGAGAAGAACTAAGGATATGTTCCTGGTGTATGGAGGAGAAGACGAGCTTGTCATCAGAGGTTATGCTGATGCTGGTTTTTAGACAGATTAGAATGATCTAAAGTCGCAATCTGGATATGTTTTCTATCTCAATGGAGGAGCTGTGAGCTGGAAGAGTTCAAAGCAGCCAGTTGTCGCCGATTCTACAGTAGAGTCTGAATATATAGCGGCTTTTGATGTATCCAAGGAAGCCGTATGGATTCAAAACTTTGTCAAGGAGCTTGATGTGGTGCCTAGAAGTAAAGACCCAATCACATTGTATTGTGATAATATTGCAGTGGTGACTCTTGCAAAAGAACCAAGGTCACATCAACGGACAAAACACATACTCCAGAAGTATCACCTCTTGAGGGATTTCTATCAGAGGGGTGAATTTGCAGTGAGAAGAGTGTCCACAG
The DNA here is from genome assembly GCA_963277665.1 of Viscum album. Classification (NCBI taxonomy): domain Eukaryota; kingdom Viridiplantae; phylum Streptophyta; class Magnoliopsida; order Santalales; family Viscaceae; genus Viscum; species Viscum album. The sequence continues at coordinate 1,402,694,607 of OY728137.1, read as the reverse complement.
AAGATAACGTGGTGGACCCCATGACTAAAGGCCTATCTCAGTAGAAGCATGAATATCATGTGAGAGCTAGCGGGTTAAAGGTTGTTAACAGTTGGATCTAGTCCAAGTGGGAGTCTGTTGGAGTTGGTGGCCTAGAACCAACTACTTTGTACTTTATTCATTAATAAATACCTTATCACATATTGATTGTTCTTCTGTGTGACAATGCACGTGATAATGTCCTAAGGACAATTGTTGCATTAAAGGGTCATAACAGATCCCTGCTATGATGAGAACCCAGAAGTTCCATAACACTGTTCTTGAATATATGTTCTATGACCGAATGATGTTATTTGAGGGACACAAATAATATAGGCCATTAGGGGTGAGGACTCATAAAACTTTGAGGCACCTTCTCATGGTGTGCGCCCTTGGTAATATCCAGGAGGATATTATGAGAACGAGACCCGCCAGTAGGAAATCCACATTTCATAGTGTCATTGGATGTTCCTATCTGCAGATGTGTGTATTGGTCCTTAGACTTTAAGATTATTATTAATGGGTATTACAACTCGTGCACTTAGATGTATTGATGAAAACTGTGACAACACACTGTTCGCAGCGAGGTAGGATACATTGGGTGCGTCATGAGTAATACTGCATTAATAGATAATGCGAGAAAGGATTTGTCTCTTCTGTTCCATAATGGAAGTTGATATCTCAGGCCCTTTGATGGAATTGATATAGCCCAAATAAATCCATGGCCATGGAAAGGTATGGGCGACTTCAATTTCGAAAAGTCAAGGAAAGAATAACTGAGCACATGGGTTGATGACACTAGCATGTAACCCGCTTGATTCGAGATATCGTGACAAAGGGATTATATTACACGGTAAACGTTCGTAGGAGGTGACATGTCATTGCAGCGTTAACTTCTTTATCTATGGGTGCCTTGGCATGTTGCTAGGCGCTAACCTTGGACATTAGGCAGGATCCGCCTAATGCCACTGAGAAAGGGGCCTAGAGGGTCACACACTAAGTGTGTCCATGTATCTCAGTTAAATATTAATTTAAAAAGTTAAATAAATATTATTCCCGATTGTGGTTTAATAATTATTTAAGAATGACTAATTGCATTTATTTCGACACTAGTTATTCGAGAGAATATATTGTGGGCAAAATAATATATATTTATTAGCGAGTGATGCATTTACATTTATTTAATAAATGAATAGCCATTACTCAAGGAATAATAAATTTGGTGGAGGAAATAAAGGAAAATGGAAAATAAAAGTACACGCCATGTATATTAAATATAAAATCTGTGTAGTTTTATGGAAAATTGAGTACACGCCGTGTATTAATGATTACACGCTGTGTAGTTTTTCCAGTCGGGATTTTGAGGATGTAATATTGTTTTATTAAATGATATTTATTATAATCAGCGTGGGCGCATGTCAAGGAATTAATAATTCTACATGGGGATTTTCAATAAGAGTTAATGAAATAAATAAAATGCGTAACGCGTTTATTTATTGTCAAAACTCTATAACCTCAAACCCGATTATAAATATCATCACAACCCCAACAATTTTCCCCAATCGTTGTGCACAACAATTTTGGATAATTCTTTCAAGGCCGAAAGAACTATTTTCTCCAAGAACGCTCTCAAGACCAAGAGAGATCCTCCTCCATCAGATCAAGGCGATCGAAGGAGGACATCGCAAGCGAAGGTTCTTCCGCACTAGCACCCAGAGATCCCTTCGGCGACATCCAGAGATACGTGGCACACATGTGAATCATCGCTAGAGGAATCCTACACTTGGATTCTACGACGCAATGATGGATCACATCAGATCATTATCCGAGACATCAACGAAGAAAGAATTCCACTAAGGTAATTCTTGCGAATTAATTAAATTAAATATAAGAAACATATGATGATCCTATCTTTATGGTTCCATGATTCCCTATTTTGTTTTTCATTCTTCGTTCTATTCTGAAAATTCGGTGTTTTACATCGTGACGGATCTCAGTTTGATCGTTGTTAACACTAAAATTAAAGTTGGGCACTCCCACCAACGCGCTTACGCTGCGCCCGGAACCTACAGTTACTTGGTCTTAAGCGACATTCCCAAGGCGCCAAAAGCTAGCAATAAATGCAAGAGCTTCATTAACAAATGGGGGGGGGGGGGGTGATTTTCCATTTGAAATTAAAACAACCCAACCAAACGTGCCATAATCAAATAACCACTATATGATGCATGATACCAATGTAAAACAGCTCAAAGTAATACCAATGATATCAAAACCAAACTACAAAAACGTACCACAACAGAAGACAACTAAAATCAAAGTACACAGTGGAAGACAAAACCAACAAAACTCAATGACAACCCACATAACTTCCAAAGTGCGATACTTTATCTTTTTCTATGTCTTGATAAAAAATATGTGAAAAATAACCAAAGTGGAAAAGTAGGGGTGAGTAATGAAATTCAGTAAGATTTCCCCAAATGACTTCCCTACTCACACCATTAGGATAGAACATGTTAGCACATTTATATAAAAAAACTTATATAAAACAATTGAAAATATTTTATATCAAAGCCAAATAGTTTAACACCAAAACAATTTTCCATACTAAAAAAATTTCCATTAAAATTCAACCAAACAATACTTTAAACCATTTCACATTTCCTTTTTGGAATACCCAATCCATGATTCACAAACACAACCACACATGCATGATTCTCTGACAATTCCAAACTCATGAGCGGTTTCTCGTCCATCCACTAAGTCATAACAAATTATCCAATCTCCTTATGCTCTAATGACACACACCCCTTATCTAGGGTCATGTCCCTTTGTACCCTAATGGTACACACCCCTTATTCAGGGTCACGTCGAAAGCATGAACCACACAAATCATGTATGCCAAAACTATTTAAAATCAAGCATTTCAAGCCATTTCAGTAAAACCGTTCTTTTATTAAAAACATTTCAAACAAACCATTTTCATAAATCCAAAAAATACATATTTTAAAATCAAAATTTTAAAATCAAGAAAACCAAGAACTTTGCAAAACCAATTTCCACAAATCCACAAATCTATAAAATACTCAAACAATCACTAAAGAGGGTTTCTACCATGCTTTGCATACAAATTTCACCACCAAGTTCAAGAAATTTAACCAATTTTAAATTAATCTTTCAATTTCTAATAAGAGGAGTCTTGAGTTAATCCACCTACCTCGATAATTATGGGGAAAACAAAGAACGACCCGAAAACACCCACAAAACCGGGTTGAATCTCCCAAAACCCACCTTAGATCTCTTCCCCTAATACCATCAAGGACAAATATAACTATGATTGACATCAACCACATTATATCTATCTTTAGAGGACTATATCTAAGAAAATGAGAGAGAGAAGAAAGTATATCTAATAAAAACTATGACAAACTACCATAAACAAAGGCTTACCAGGGGAATCAAGATTCAACGCACCAAGAAATTCCTTCAGATCGGCTCTGGATCGATGGGGGAAGCCTCTATAGCCTTTGAGAATAAGGAATCATGAGTTAGGGTCAATTTGAAGGAAAAAAAGGGGTTAAAAATTAATCCCGACTCAGATCCACTTTTTTAGGAGCTTGTTTTTAAGCCGTGCATGGTTAGTCACACATGGTTAGGAAAACTATGCGCTAACCATGCGCAAGCCTCTGCCTCATGGGGCACCTCACACGATTGGACCACACAGTTAGACAAATCGTGTGCCAACTGTATAAAATCCCACTATCTCACTTTTCATGGTGTGTCCTAGGTGGACAAACAGTTTGGACAAACAATGTGCCTTCTCCTTAGCCCCTTTCTTATTGTGCACAGTTTCTTGTAGGCGTTGCACGATTTCCAAAAATTGTGCACCAACCATGTACCTTTAGAAAAGACCCCAAAACATTAAAAAATTATTCCAAACCCTCCCAAACTTCACCCAAACACTTTACATACTTAAAAAGTATAAAGAAAGTGTTACTTACTTAAAACCACGGGTGCTACATTCTCCTCACCATTGGCCTTTCCATCCTCAGAAAGTAGAAAATCAACATTGCTTTAAAAGAGTTCTGGCCATTGGTCTTTCATTTTCTTCTCCTTTCCCCATGTCTCCTCTTGAATCCAACCATATTTCCATAATACCCACACTAGACCAATGTTTTACCATGAAAAACTTTCTCTTGCCTATCCATAATCCATACTGGCACATGCACCAATGAAGCATTAGACTCTAGGTCAAAGCGATCCCATCGAAGCACATGGTCAAGGCTAGGCTGACACTTTTTCAACTAAGATACATGCAAAACATTATGCACCACACTGAACCTGGTGGAAAAGCCAACCGATATGCCACCTCACCAACCAGTTCAAGTATCTCAAAAGGGTTTATGTATCAAGGAGATAGCTTGACCTTCTTACCAAAATGAAAATGTCCAAGCCTCAAAGAGATCCTCAAGAAAACATAATCACTCACCTTGAACGACAACGACTGTAAAAAATGATGCACATATGATTTCTGATGACTCTTAGCTGTCTCCATCCATTTCTTGATCAGATGAATATTCTCCATCATTTCTTGAACAAGGCTTGACACAACCAATTAAGTCTCACCTGTTCCCACCTAATAAAGTGATGAACGACAAGGACACCCATACAATTCTTCAAAAGGATCCATTTGTATCTAGGCCTTATAGTTGTTGTTATATGAGAACTCCACCAAAAGTACATGCTCTTCCCATGATCCACCAAAATCCATTACACAAGCCTATGACATGTCTTACAATGTGTGTATCATCCTTTCAAATTTCCCATCCGTTTGAGAATGATACTCCATACTCATAGTCAATTGAGTCCCAAGGGCTTGTTGTAAGGATTTCCAGAAATGATACGTAAACCTCATGCCTCTGTTTGACACTATCGAAATTGGTATGCCATGCCTCTTTACCACTTCTCGGATATAGATTTTTGACAAGCCCTTCACCGTATGAGATTCATAAATTGGGATGAAATGGGATAACTTTGCGAGTTAATCCACTATCACCCATATGCCATCGTACCATTCTTGGGAGGCCTGTTGCAAAATCCATCACTATCTGTTCCCATTTCCAAATAGGAATAGGTAAAGAAAACAACATATCTACTGGTCATTGATGTTTTGAATTATCCTATTAACAAGTTAATCATCTCAAAACAAACTCATCCACCTTTATTTTTATACTGACCCACCAAAATTTCACTTTCAAAGCCTTATACATCTTTTGTATTCCAAGATGAACAACCCATCTTGAATGGTGGTAAGCATTAAGAAGTTATTCTTAAAAATCCATAGGCATGGACATCCAATTTATAAACCACAACACCAAACTTCTATCCATCCTTCATCCCTCAATGGTCTCCCCATCATTGAGTTTTTTCCTCATTGAAATGCATTCTGAATCGAACGTTTGTGCCATTTTAACCGTTTCAACCAAATCTAGAACAAAAGAAACTAGAAAGAAAAATATAACTTCACCTTAGTCTTCACATTCCAAGTTCATGTTGTCTAGGACCATCATCAACTACCACTAATATAAAGACTCTTTTTACAATTAAGAATTAAACTTTCTTCTTAATGCATATGCCACCATATTTCCTTTACCCTTTGTATACATAAAGTCAAAGTCAAACATTTGGAGAAACTCTGTCCATCTTCTTTGGCTGAAGTTAAAATCCATTTGTGAGAAAATATGTTTCAAGAAAATATGTTTCAAGATCTTATTATCTGTAAACACTGTAAAATTCTCACTAAAGAGGTAATGGCGCCAAGTCCTTGAAGCACGAACGACAACAGCTAACTCCAAATCATGTGTTGGGTAATTCTTCTCATGAAACCATGACCGACTTAAGCCATAATAAACCACATGGTCTCCATGCATAAGAACACACCCCAACTCAGATCCCTAAGCATTACAATACACCACATACCCTTATCATAATTCTGAAAAAATCAAGATTGGTGTTGATATAAGGAGAAATTTAAGCTCTTGAAAATACTTCTGACATTCTTTATCCCATTGAAATGGAACATTCTTCCTTGTCAAAGCTGTCATAGGTGAGGCAAGCCATGAAAAATTATGAAAAAATCATCAGTAATAACCAGATAGGACAAGGAAACTGTGTATCACAAAGACATTCTTTGGAATTTTCTAAGAGATAACAACCTCTATCTTTTATAGATTGAAGTTACAAAGGATCAAATAACAAATGAGAAGGGAGGGTTGAATCAATTGTTCACTTTTTATAAGTTTCAATACTTATTAAAACTTAACTTATATAACCTTTTAATATTTATTTCCTTATCAAAATTTTAGTACATAATCATGCATGAAAAAGTAGGAAAGAAAGTAAAACACACAAAATTTACAAGGTTTGACCTCAGTGTGGGAACCTACATCCTTGCCATAACCACTCCCATGGGCCTATGGAAATACACTGTTATGAATAAGTCAATAAAACTTGTGAAAAATACTATTATACACCTTTTATATCCCAATTAGAAATATTATATTGACTCCCATCAGTTTAAAAAGTCATCTTACAAAACAATTGACCCAAAAAAATAATAAGTCATTGTTCAATTTTCTCCACAAAAGCTCATTCTGGATACACAACCCGTTTTGGATGGATTTGATTCACTCAATATAATGAGGTCAATATGATTCTACCTTACTCAATATTAACTTCTAAAACTATACTCAAACACTTAGTTTGATCTTCCTCAGTCTGATTGACTGAATACGATGGGCTTTATACGATAAACTCATTCTCAATCCGCAAAACTCAAACTCTACTCAAATGATCAATATGATCTTTTTCAGTACGATTGACTCAATATGATTATCCTTTTAGGTAAAAAAACTTTGAGGTGTCTGATCTTCTTCTAATATCTTAGTACGAAAAGAAATTTCACTCGAATTCTTTAGTGCTTTGCCTTTTCTGCTTACGTGAAAGTTACAATGAACGAATGTTCTAAGCAAGTATTTATAGGTGACTCAGAAAATCAAGAGCGGAAAACTTTAAAACTTTCCCCGATTCCTAAGATTTCAAAACTCCAACAATCTCTTGAATTTAGACATCAATTTTTAATTCTTCAATCCTCCTCAGATTTCTTTGAGATTTTCATAAAATTGAATTTTAAGATTGACCACTTCAACTCTTCACATAACTTATTCTCCATAATCACCTTTCTTGAATTTCCTGTCTTATATTTAGTATGATGAAAACTATTTAGATCATTATGATGAAACTTCATTAGCCTCATCTTCCTCTACTTATTATGATCTACCGTTCTTTCTCTACTCATTATGATCTGCCATTTTTTCTCAACTCATTACGATCTATCTTTCTTTCCCAGCTCATTATGATCCTCATTTCTTTCTTAGTTCATTAAAATCTGCATTTCTTTCTCAGATTATTGTCATCTTCATTTTTTTCTCAGCTCATTTTGATATGCCTTAATTTTTTTCAGGAAATACCATTACGATGATTTTTCTGTAATGATGGAGATTATTAAATGATAAATCCACTTAGAAACATTGAACTTATTCAAACTTTATCATCTTCAAAAATTTTGACTTCTGGATCTGATCTTCTGTGTCCAGATTTCTTGAATCCAATAAAGACTTTTTCATAGTCACTGAAACTAATTTAATCATTATTATTCCTCCATTTCTTCAAAATATTTTATTATGAGTATGTTTCATGATTTATGAGAACTTCATGACCAGAAAAACACTTTTTTTTATAGTTTAGAAAGTATGAATAATTTATAACTTTTTAATTCAAAATATTCTTTCAATACTCTTCAACAACAATACAACTTCTTCACTCAGCAACCCAAAAACTTATTTCTTTATCTAATTATGAAAAAGACAAACTTCCAGCAAACAAAAATTTCTACCTCTAATTATTATGGATCTGATGATCTGAATCTGATGCAGATAGATCTGATACTCCGAGTTTGGTGCTTCTCAGTCCGATCCTTTGAGTTTGGAAAACAACTCTCTTAAAAATAAAACTTTTCTCCCCCTTTATGTTTGGTTTCAAACTTCTAGCAACATTAAACTTTCTTATAAAGCTCATTATTGTGGACTGGTTCTGATTTCTTAATAAGAAAAAAATTCTTATACAAAAAGGTTTAGCTGTAAACAAATACAAAAACTTTTTTAAAAAAATTTATCCCAAAGGTTCTTCAATATACCCATTTGAATTTATTTATAACCCTTGTTAACATCATTTTCAACTCTCATAAATTTTTCAAAACTCAGCTTTTGTAAACAAATCAAGTTTTTTAACTTTTATCAAAACATATCCTTTATCAAAAGAGAGTTTCTTGACACCAAACTACTGGATAAAGTAATGTTTTTTATGGAATTCCATCCCTTGGTGATAATAAAATTTTACATCCATGTAAAGATAAACTTTCCTCACTTTTATCTTCTCCTCACTCACTTTTCTTTTTCTCTTCCCAATTTTATGATAACCACAACTTCAGATTCATAAAAGAAAGATAAGTAAAAACTTATTTTAAAATAAATTTATTAATTTCTCTCCCCCTTTGTCAACATAATCCAAAAAATGGTGGGGGTACTACCTTATGAGGTTTAGGAAGTCATGAGAGGAGGATGAACATGGAGTTACACCCTCAATTCTATAAATCTTTCTTTCAGAATGATTTTTGGGAAAATATTATAAATTTTATACTTTTTTAGATGTATTCTAGAATAAAATCTCCAAAAACAACTTTATCTTTTATAAAGTGAAACTTTGTATCCATGTGTTTTGATCTTGAATGTTGGATAAGATTTTTAGAAAGATCAATTAGAATCTGATTATCAGAAAGTATCTTCAATGGTTTAGAAACTTTTACTTTCAAATATTCCAGCTGAACTTTCATCCAAAACATTTGAGTACAAGCCTGAGTATCTAAAATATATTTGAATTTAGCTGTGCTCAAAGTTACTAAAATTTGTTTCATACTATGACAACTCACACAACATTCACCCAAGAAAAATGTTGCCCCTGAGGTTGATTTTCTATCATTAGAATATCCAGCCCAATTGACATCATTATAACCATGAAACTTCATCTCACAATTTATTTTGTATAATAACCCATGTGAAGTTGTTCCTTTGATATATCTTATAATCCTATTTGCTTCCAATATATGTGATTCTTTTGGATTAGTTTGATACATGACACACAAATTCACAACATAAACAATACCAGGCCTTGAGGCTATATGGTAAACAAGACTTCCTATCATCTTATAAAAGTCTTTCTAATTCATACTTATTAATGATTCATCTTTACTCAAATTTTTTCTCATTTAAATAGAAGTAGAAAATTATTTGGATTTTTCCAACCCAAACTTATTTAACAATTCCCTGGAATAATTTTCTTGAGATAAGAAAATGTATTTTCCTTTTTTTTGAACTTGTAAGATAAGGAATAAAGTTAATTCTCATAACATAGACATTTCACAATTCTTCTTCATTTCTTCAAAAAATGTTTTAAAAACATCTTCTCTATCCCAAAAAAAATTATATCATCCACATAAATAATTACAATTAGAGTTCTAGTGTCAAAATCTTTCACATATAAGTTGCTATCAATTTTTCCTTTATAAAAATTTAACATTTTCAAACAATTATCAAGTTTTTAATACAAAGAATGTGGAGATTTTTTCAGCCCATACAAATATTGCTTTAGTTTACAAACTTTATTTTCATCCCCATAAAGAAGATACCCACAAGGTTTTTCAATATAAACTTCTTCCTCAATCTCACTATTTAAGAAATATGCCATTACATCTATCTGATAAACTTTTTAATTTTGATGTGTGACTATTGAAAGAAACATTCTAATAGTTTATAATCTTATAATTGGGGAAAAATTTTCTTTGAAATCCACACCTTTCACATATGAATAGTCTTTATAAAAAAGCATGGATTTGTTTCTTGAAACTTCTCTATGTGCATTCAACTTGTTTCTGTAAACCCAATTTGTTCTGATGACATTTTTATTTTCTGGTCATGGAACAAGTTTCCATGTTTTATTTTTATCGATATGATACAACTCTTCATTCATAGCATCCACCCATTCATTGTGTTGAATTGATTCTGAAACTATTTCCAGTTCAACTTTTGATATAAGTGAAGTATAGTTTTCTATTCTAAGCGTTAGTCTTGTCTGAACTAGAGACTTATAATTTCCAATAATTTTTTCGAACTCAATACGTTTTTCTAAATTAGGAAATTTTAAATTTTCTTTCCCAAATGAACTTTTCTCATCACATGAATTTTATAAATCTTGATAAGGATGTTTTGAATTACTTTAACTATTATTGGAAATCTATAGTTTATCCTCCTCAGTATTCTCAATAACTTTTGTTAAGGAATTTTTATTTTCAATTACCATTACATAATATGAGTAATTCAACTTTTATAAATGTTTGTTCCAACATTTCTAACTTTTTTCCATTTGGTGAATAACACATAAAATTTCCTTCCTCATATTTCTCATCAAACTTTCCCAAATACATTTTTTTTGATATTAAGGTAATATGGACTTCCAAAAACATTAATGTACTTAAATGAAGGTTTTTTGTTATACCAAATTTCATAAGAAGTCATATTGGATTCTGATCTCAGCAAACATCTGTTTTGAATATATACAATATTACTAAAAACTTCTTTTCAGTAAAACTTTGAAAGTTTTTATTATGCTAACATACTTCTTCCCATTTTCACCAAGTTTCTATTCTTTCTTTCAACTACTTCATTTTTTTTGTAGAGTATAGGGAGTAATATACTGATGTTTGATACAAAGTTTTCTCAAATAATCTTCAAAAGAATTACTGGTGAATTCGGTACCATTATATGTTCACAAATTTTTTATATAAACCCCAATTTCATTCCCAACTTCTTTTCTGAAAAACTTAAACATTTCCACAACCTCTAAATTTTGTTTCATAAACATGATGTTTTTCATCCGAGTGAAATCATCAATAAAAGTGATAAAGTATAAATATTATTTTTTTATTGATGTCTCATTAGCCCACATAAATTAGAATGAATAAGCTCAAGAGGCCTCGTAGACTGAATCTAAACTCTCTTATGAATTTTATTAGTCATTTTCCATTCTGACAAGTAATACAAACATATTTTTTTTTTCAATTCTGGAAATTTTCTGACAGCATCAACTTTAGAAATTTTGTTCATTTTTTTTCTGTCCAAGATGTCCAAGTCTTATATGCTATAATTTATTTTCATCTTCAACACTTAAGTAATATGATTTGTTAAATACTTCTATTTGGAAAATATTCCCACTGATTTTTTCTCCTTTTGTAATCACTTTTCCATATTTCACACTTTTGATAACACAAGAATCTTTTGTGAAGATTACTTATTTTCCATCATCAAAAGTTGTCTTACAATAAGTAAGTTATGTTTTATCCCATAAAAAATAAAACTTCTTTATATTTCAACTTTTTTGGTTCAATCTTAGCCATTTTGATTCCTATGATTTTTTAAGGAACTATCATTATCAAGGTAACTTCTCCTTCATCATGACTTTCAACATATTTTAAGATTTTCACATCACCTATCATATGTAAAGAAAACCCACTATCAAGTATCCATGGTTTTTTCATTTTACTTGCTTTTAAAGATATCTCAATAAAAAGGATCATTCTTTAACTTTCATCTTTCCAACTTCCTTTTCTTTTCCACCATAAGAAACATATTCAGAAGGAGTGTCATAAAATTTTCAGCATGATGACCAACCTCATCACATCTTCCACAAATCTCTTCTAAATATTCAAATTGATTTTTTTGTTAGAAGGTTTCTCAAATCTTGAGATTTTTCTTTTCTAATATCCTGTGGATTGGGAAAGTTATTCATTCTTATTTCATCAAAACTTATTCCAGGAATAGATAGGTTATTCTAACAATTATATGCTATGTGTCCATAGATTACAGAACACAAAAAATAACCATTAAATCTTTATTTTCTATTGAAGTAAGATATTTCTTTGTAGAATCCTTGTTGAGGTTGATAACTTCTTCTTGTTTCAACATACTCTGGTCATGGACTATCTTTCCTCCTAGGTGAGTTTTGAAATTTTGTAGATGTGATAGGTTTCTCACATCCTTTTTCTACCCAAGATTTCCCAATATTTTTTCCAGAACCTGAAATGTTAGAAAAATCAGATGAAACATTATTTTTGGCGGGTGAGGATTTCACATGATTCTTTATTTGATTATTCTCAGTAACTTTAGAAGTCAAAAATTTTACATCCAAGGTTTTTTGAAGTTTTCATTCATCTTTATCAAGTTATTTTCAGACTTAAGAAGTTTTTATTGAAGCTTGTTAACTTATTCTTCCTTAACTGCTAGCTTCTTACTAAGATCATCAACCATATTTCCCTATTTAAAAATTCTAGGTTTTAACTTAAAATATCTTGAATGTATTCATCCTCCTACTTTATGAAATATTTTATTGATTTAGTAACTTCTTCACAATCATTCTTTATCATTATAATTTCTTTATTAAGATATTTATTTTTCTCAGGACATGTAAGAAGTTCTGTTCTGAGCTGATGCACTCTATAAGATTCTTCACCTCCTCCTTCACTATTTGAGGAGTCTTTAACTTTCTCAACTTTTGTAATGAATTTTCTAACATTTTCTCAACTTTCATCTTTTGAAGAATTGTTTTTAGTTGAGTCTGATTAATTTTTCTTACTCAATATACTTATTTTGTTGCCATTAGACTTCATTTTAGATTTAATGGATGAATTTTCTTCTTTAGAATATTTTTTCACTTTTTTCATCAAGGTTTTTTATCAGAATCATATTGATATTCTCCAACTTTCTTCTTGGGGAAATTCATAGTAAAGTGTCCAATTCCACCACACTCAAAACATTTTAGAGGAATTTTACCTCTATAATTTCCTCTTCTTATTTGATAGTTCTTGGATATAAGAGATATGATTTTATCATTCAAATCATCATCCTATTTACCTTTAGATTCACAAGGATAAACATCTTCAATATCTTAAATTTTCAACTTTCTTATAGATTTTAAATCCATTTTATCTTTCATATTCTTTTTAAACAATTGAGTTTTTTCATTTCATAAGCAATAATAAATTTATACAATTCATCAAGAGATAAATCATCCTTATCTTATAAAGAGAAAATTTTAGAATCAGACCTGTATAGTAATTTTTTTATAAGTTTCTTCATAATTGTAAAATCTTCTAGGATATCTCTAAATCCTCTGATGTTGAAAAAAAAATTAATTTACTATGGGGAAGTATTCATCAATAATTTATTCATCTCTGATTCTTTTGTCTTCATACTTACTAAGACAGATTTTTATATTTGCATCCTTCACTTTAGTATTCCCTTCTAAAATAATTTCCTACTTGTCCCACATATTTTTTAAGTATTGAGACCCATCACCTTCTGATAAAAATTCTTTCATAAGGACATAAGTATTGAATTTATACCCTTTCCATAAACTTAAATATTTATCTTATTAGAAAATGTAATAGGATAATCTTTCTCAATAGGTGGAAAACCAATAGTAGCAGCATCAACAACTTCCAGGACAAGAGATAGGAGATAAGGAATCTTCCCATTTTCCATCCATAATAATTTTTCTTATCAAATGTAGGAATTCCTCTAATATTTATAGAATTGATATTATCCATGATATGTATTCAACAAGGGAACCTTTCCCTTTAATACCAATTGAAGTTCCAAAGGATCAAATAATAACTGAGGGGGGAGGGGGGGGGGGGGTTGAATCAATTGTTCACTTTTTATAAGTTTTAATAATTTTTAAAACTTAACCCTCATAACTTGTTAAGATATATTTCATCATCAACATTTTAGTAAATAATCAGGTATGAAAAAGTAGGAAAACAAGTAAATCACACAATATTTACAAGGTTTAACCTCAACGTGAGAACCTATATCCTTTCCATAGCCACTCCCATGGGTCCATAGAAATCCACTATTATGAAGAAGTGAATACAACTTCTTCCATATTCTATTAGACACCTTCTATCTCCTAATAGGAAAGATTATACTAACTCCCATCAGATTACAAAGTTGTCTTATAAAATAATTGATCCAAAATAAAAGAATAAGACCTTTTTAAATTTTCTCCACAAAATATCAGTTTTCATCCTAAGTCTGATTTGGCTGGATCTGATTCTCTCAATTCGACGAGGTCAATATGATTCTACCTCACTCAATATGAACTTATCAAACTCTTCTCAAATGATCAATCTGATCTTCCCCAGTTTGATTGACTCAATATGATGGAATCAAAATGATAAACCCATTCTCAATGTAAAAAACTCAAACTTTTCTCAAATGATCAATACACTCTTCAACAATCCGGTTGACTCAATAAAATTCTCTTGTCTAGTAAAAAAACTTTCAGGTGTATGATCTTCTTCTGATATCTCAGTCCAAAAATAACTTTCACTCAAATTATTCAATGCTCCACCTTTTTCTCTTATGTGAAAGTTACAATGAAAGAATGACACAAGAAAGTATTTATAGGTGACTTAGAAAAGAAAGGGTATGAATCTTTAATATTTTCCCCACTTCCTCAGATTTCAAAACTCATAAAATATCTCACATTTATACTTCAATTTTGAATTCTTCAATCCTCCTCAAATTTCTTCAAGATTTACACAAAATTGAATTTCAAGTTTGGCCACTTAAACTCTTCACATAACTTCTTCTCTATAATCATATTCCTTAAACTTCCTTTCTTTTCTTTAGTATGATGAAACCTCCTCATCACATTATGATAAAACTTCCCCAGCTTTAGATTCCTCTGCTTATTACAATATGCCTTTCTTTATCAACTCAATACGATCTGACTTTCTTTCTCAGATCATTACGATCTATCTTTCTTTCTCATCTCATTAAGATCCGCCTTTCTTTCTCATCTCATTACAATATACATTTCTTTCTCAGCCCATTATAATCCTCCTTTCTTTATCATCTCATTAGGATCTGCCTTTATTTCTTATCTCATTATGATATGTCTTTCTTCTTCAACTAATTATGATAAAATTCCCATTATGATAGATTTTCCCATTACAATGTAAATACCATTATGATGATTTTTCCATAATTATGGAGAGTATTCAATGATCAATCCACTTATCAACTTTGAACTTCTTCAAACATCATCAGATTCACACATTCTGAATTATGGATCTAACATTTTATGTTTTTATTTCTTGAAACCAATGAAGAGTTTGTTGTGATCACTAGATCCAATTCAATCATTACAATTACCCCTTTTCTTCAAAATATTTTATCATGAGAATGTTTTATGATTTTTGAGAACTTCATGACTAGTAATGAATCGTATGATTTAGTTTAGAAAGTATGAAAAATTTATAACTCTTAACTTCACAATATTCTTTAAAAAATCTTTAGAAACAATAAAACCTTTTCACTCACCAACTCAGTAACTTATTTTTTATCTGATTAAAACAAAGTAAAACTTATAGAAAAAAAATTTGTGCCTAAATTTTATTTGGAGCCAATGATCTGAATCCGATGTGAATAGATCAAATACTATAAGTCTGGTGCTTCTCAGTCTGATCCTATGAGTCTGGAAAACAAATTTCTTAAAAATAAAACCTTTCTCCCCCTTTATGTTTGGGTTCAAACTTCCAACAACTTTCATCTTTCTTACAAGGCTCATTATGATGGATTGGGTCCGATTTTTGAATAATAAAAAAATTATTATAAAAAAAGGTTAGTTTTAGACAAATAAAAAAACTTTTTTAAAAAAATTTATCACAAATTTTATTTATGTATTCACATAAACACATTTTTTATAGATTACATGGCCAAGTAAACATACATATTGTATCCAAAAAATCACACTTTGATAGTTTGGAATACAGGCAATGATCCCATAAGATTCCCAATACTGTCGCTAAGTGTTTCTCATGCTCATCCCTTATACTTGAATACACCAATATTTCATCCACAAAAACCACCACAAAAGAATCCAAATACCTCCAGAATATCCGATTTATTAATTCTATAAATACCACTAGTGAATTCCTAAGACCGAAAGGCATTACCACATATTTATAATGGCCATATCTACTCCTGAAAGATGACTTTATAATATCCTCCTTTCGAACCTAAAATTGGTGATATCCTAATTGAAATTAAATCTTAGAGAACTAGTAATAACCCCGTAATTGATCAAATATATAATCAATTCATGGAAGTGGATACCAATTATTTATCGTTACTTTATTAAGATTACAATAATCCATACATAGATGAAGAGTTCTATCCTCCTTTTTGATAAAAAAGATCTGTGATGTCCATAGAGACATGCTCATCTGAATAAACCATTTGTTTTATATATCTTTTAAATTCACTTTTAGTTCCCTTAATTTTGTTGGTTCCATCGAGTAAGACAGAAGGTAAATAGGACTGGTCCCTGAAATGAGATCAATCGAAAGCTTCACTTATTTTATGGGTGGAAACCCAAAAAAATTCTTGGAAAAAACATCCAAAAACTCATAAAAATCTACTAAAAACTACTGCAATTGATCTCATTCATTGATTCCAAAGTCAATGATTCCAACTAGTATGATATCATTCCAACTTCTTATGTCAGCAAGACCGTTGCACCCGCCTTTACATTCTGGTCTCCTTTGAAGACATGCTCGACACCATCTTTAGTTGTAAAACTAACCCATCATATATAATAGTCGATATGATCCTTGAACATTGTCAACCAATCCATACACAATATTATGTCATATACATCCATATAAAGCATAGATAAATCCCATATCAACTCAACTCCATCAATATTTATAGAACATGATTTACACATAATGGCTCAACATTATCTTTGATTAAGAGGAGTTTGTAGTTTCAACACTGAAGGCACCATCTCAAAATTTAAACACAATAAATCAATAGCATGAGAAGCAATAAAGGAATGGGATGTACCCATATCAAACAAAGATTGAATAAGGGTATAATTTAAAAGAATCTCACCTCTCAACTTCGATGGTCCATATTGACCATCCACACTAACTTTATCAAATCTATATAATTTCTTACTCACAAAAATTTATTCTTTATTGCCTTATCAAGATTTCCCCTATTGAGTAGTCATGGTATTCCAAGAATCCCCATGGATTTCTCTATTCTTCTAATGTGAATTGTTCTACCGCCCTCATCCCATCGAATCATATGACGTCTACGACACATGAGAAGTGTCCCAAACACCCAACCTTGGAGCACTATGAAAATAGTGTTGAAGATTCCCCATCTAATTGAAATTATGGAATTATCTAGGTGGTGTTGTACAATTTCGCTTTATGTGGTTGAATGAACCACATTGTAAACATACATCTTTTCTCTTTGGTCTTGGAGGAAGATTTACTAATCTAGACTTCTGATTCTGAGTCATCCCTATACCTTGGAAATAGGTATCCCTCTTCCTCTTGCTCCCAATATTAGAGTTCCCACCATTTCATATAGGTATCAACATGCTCCATCCACATGTAGCTTCTAAGAGGTTTCTTTTTCCAATGTCTCTCTATTAACCATCTCCATATAATCAATTATACATAGCAAAACAATCTTTGAGTGATTATCCTACCTTAGTCCTGATTCAAAAATGTGAGCCTTCAAGGATACACCGACAACAACTTCAAACACAAAGTGGTCTAAATTCATAAATTTAGCCACATACTTTGTCATTGTGAGGATCTACTATTTCAAGATGAAAAAGTCCACCGTTCTTGTGATTCTGAATGTGTTATGATAAAATTTATTGTTGAATAATTCTTTAAAATCCTATCAGGGAAGGCCTTGGTCTAATTTAGCATGAATAGCTAAATCCCACTATTGGCATGCAATATCTTATAGCATATACATCACTATCTTGACTTTCAACTATTCTAGTGTGTGAAGGAAATTAATGATTCGATTCATCCTATTCAACCACACCTCAACCTTCTCTGGTTCCGAATCACCTCGAAATATGGATGTATTTTTCTTCTGGAACTGAACGAAATGAACCACTTTCCTTGATTCATCCACCCTGTTCCCTCTGTACACACCTTGAAAATATTGAACTATAATTTGAACCAGTGGTTGGTTCACTTGTGGCTTAGGTACAACCACATAATTAGCAGCTTACTCTAGATGGTTTCTACGAAACCTATCGGGTTCCATTTTCTATAAACACAACAAAATCCATAAATCTCACTCTCTAGCAACTTAAGGTTTAACAATTTAAAATTCTACCACATCATATATCAAAAAATTTCTTTCCAGAATTCCATATTTTCCACATTCAACCATTTTTAAAAAATTATCTATATTTTTTTAAAATCTATCCACTTTCAAAATACCCATGTCAGGCCTTTTCAAAAATCTCACATTTAAAAAAATTTCAAATTTTTTCAAAAATAAACATGTTTACACCAAATCACAAATCATTAATCAAAATGAAATATATAGTTCTAGTGGGAAGGCATTTCTAAAATGAATTTCATGCTAATATCATTAGATAAAACCCCAACAATGAGATTATACTCCTATAAGTGTCTCTAAAAAACTTATGTACCCAACTATATGGTAACTTGAAGTTCATCATAAAAAGGTTAGATATGTCTTTTTATGCTCTACATTTCATTCCCTTACAATCCTACTCCTTTCTACCAACCCGATATAAGGAATAAACCATAATGAATTTCAACTCCATGGACAAGAAAAGATAACAGAGTCAAAGACCGACCAATACTAATACCACTTGAAAGTAAAAGAAGGAATGAGTTGATACCACTTGTAACATCCCACCCCTCCTCATTAGCTTTAAAAGGTGGTGAAACTTTACATGGCCTTAAGATATATCCCCAAGGCACCAAAGGCTGACAATAAATTCTAAGGACTTCATTAACAAATAGGGGATGATTTTCCCTTTGAAAATAAAACAACCCAACCAAACATGTCATAACCGAATGAACACTACATGATGCATG
The DNA here is from genome assembly GCA_963277665.1 of Viscum album. Classification (NCBI taxonomy): domain Eukaryota; kingdom Viridiplantae; phylum Streptophyta; class Magnoliopsida; order Santalales; family Viscaceae; genus Viscum; species Viscum album. Next base: position 1,402,675,466 of record OY728137.1, on the reverse strand, counting down.
ATAACAATGTATAAAAACTCAAAGTAATACCAATGATAACAAATTCCAACTATAATAGAGTACCATAGCAAAATAAAACTAACACCAAAGTATATAGTGGACGACAAGACCAAAAATACTCAATGAAAATACACATAACTCCCAAGATCCAACATGATTCATGCTCCAACTCCAAAAAACAACCCAAGTATCATGATGTACCACTAAAGAAGTGTGATAATTTACCTTTTCTTGTTTCCTAATAAACAATATCTGCAAAATCACCAAAGTGCCAAAGAAGGGATGAGTAATGAAACTCATTAGGCTTTACCCAAATGAATTCCCTACTCACACCACTAGGATAGAAAATGTTATCACATTTATATAAAATAGTTTATATAAAAAAATTGAAAATAGTTTATGTCAAATCCAAGTAGTTTAACACCAAAATAGTTTTCTATTCTAAAACAGTTTCAAAGAAAAACCAACCAAACAATACTTTAAACCATTTCACATTTCCTTTTTGGCATACCCAATCCATGATTCACAAACACACCCACACATTCATGCTTCTCCAACAATTACATACTCATGAGTAGTTTCTCATTTGTACACTAATTCATCAAAAATTGGCCAATATCCTTATTCCCCAATGACATAAACCCCTTATCCCGGGTCACATCCCTTTGTACCCTAATGGTACATGCCCCTTATTCAGGGTCACATCAAAATCACGAATTCCCACAACTCATGTATTCCAAAACCATTTCAAATCAACCATTTAAAGTCATTTAAATAAAACCATTATTTTATTGAAAACCTTTTAAAAAAACCATTTTCATAAATCCAAAAAATCCATATTTTAAAATTAATATTTTAAAAATAATAAAACCAAGCACTTTTTATAACCAATTTCTACAAATCCATAAATCCACAAAATACTCAAACCATAACTAAAGAGGGTTTCTACCATGTTTTGAATACCAATTTCACCAAAAAATTCAATAAATTTAACCAATTTAAAAATAATCCTTCAAGTTCTAATAATAGGAGTTTATAGTGAAGCTACCTACCTTAGGAATTATGTAAAAAATGAAGAACAGACCAAAAACGCCCAAAAAACTGGGTTGAATCTCCAAAAAATGCACCTTAGATCTCTTCCCCTGACATCAACAAGGCTAAATATAACCATTATTGGCATAAAAAACCTTATATATGTCCACAATAGACTAGATCTAAGAAACTGAGAGGTGGAAGAAAGTAAATCTAAGAAAAACTATGAAAAGATACCATAAATGAAGGCTTACTAATGGAATTAGGCTTCAATGCACCAAGAAACACCTTCAGATCGACTCCAGATCGATGGGTGAAGCCGATTAAACCTTTGAGAAAAAGTAATATCAAGTTAGGGTTGATTTGAAGGAAAAAGGGGCTAAAACTTAATCCCAACCAAGATACACTTCTTTAGGATCTTGTTTTTAAGTCATGCATGGTTATTCACATGGATAGGAAAACCATGCACTAAATGTGCACCAGCCTCTAAATCAAGGGGAACATCCCATGGTTGGACTACATAGTTATAAAAACTGTGTGCCAACTATGAAAAATATCACCGTCTCACTTTGTATAGTTTCTTCCAGGTGGCCGCATTGTTTATACAAACCATGGGCCTAACAATGTGCCTTCCCCTTAGACCATGTCTCATTATAAAAGATATCCCATAGAAGTTTCATGGTTTCCAAAAACCGTGCACCAACCATGTATCTTTATAAAATAAAAAAACATTCCAAAAGTATACCAAACCCTCCCAAACTTCACCCAAATACTTTAAATACTTAAAAATCATAAATAAAGGGTTACTTACTTTAAACTGGGGGTTCTATATAACCGACACCATAACTCACATGCCTATGCCATGAACTCATATACCAATGTAATGCATCTACCATCAAGAGGGACTCCTAGAACAGATCAAACTCATGAGTGGAACCCTGTTCGATTGAACCCAAATCCTCTACTTGATAGAGTAACCAAGTGTTCCCTAGTTTTGGAATTATAGCCAAGTCTGAACCAACAAAGACTCATTCAATTCAATATAAATGCACATCAACCCATGAAATCTAGAGTACCCCAATTTCAGCACAACAGCTAAGTCCAAATCAACAAAGGCTGTTTTTTATATAATATAAATTCATTCCAACTCATGACCATGCCTAGTTTACACACACCAAAATCCATTCTTTAAAACCAAATAACAAACCATTACTTCGAAGATAATTTTTCTAGAATATTTCATCAATTTCAAAATAAGTACATTCTAGATAATTATTCTAACAAAATTTAACAATGAAAAAGAATTAAATTATAGATGAACAATATTTCAACTTCCAAATAAAAGTGGAGTGATGGAGAATCCACCTAAAAAACCATGTTCATCAAAAAAAACCTAAAAGAAGGATCTTCGGTATAATAGAATCATCCAGAATCTCTTATAGAAATTATTAGATCAAGATCCCTTGTGAGGATAGGAAGAAATATCATTTTAATCAGAGTAATTTGGTCAATAATTGAATTGAAAAACCACTTAAAAATTTACATGTGGTTTCTAATCCATTGAGAAAACCTCTCCCACAAAAACCATCGACCGTTTCTTCCATTTAAAATGGGTTTGAACACCACCATGGTTTGGACCACGACATGGTGGATCTCCCCAAACTGTTTCACCCCACCACACCAAGGACCACAATATTTGAGAATCTCCCTATCTATTTTCTTCATTACTTCACAAATTGACATAAATTTACCTCATAATACAACCATGACCACATGATCACCGTATCAACCATCACATTTTTATATAAGGGAACCACCCTACCCACCACGCCCACTCCCATGGCATAGAGAACCCACACTTTCCGTTTCCAACTCACCCACCCAAATAGAATTCCCCATGCCCAAGAACCACCATGGATACAACTATAGTAATAGAGATATCCTCATTTCCCATAGAAAGTCTCCCCTAAGCACCACACCCACAAAAATGGTGTTCCCTACAACACGGTGTCTTACTTAACCAATGGATAGCTCACAATGCCTGCATTACTAAAACATGTAGGACCAAAGTCACCGCCACAGTGTAGTGAAGCCTAGAAAACCAAGATTTCATTCTCCAACATTGGTTATATTCAAACTTCTCAAAACCAAAACAAGAAACCTCTTAACTTAAAAAAACATAATAAAACCCAAAGCACCACAAACCAGGGGTATCACATTCTCCCCATCATTAGGCTTTCCCTCAGAAATATGTAGGTTTTTAGTGTTTAGAAATAAGCCCAGAACACTAGTTTAACATACATTATCCCACCCCAAACCTCTAGAAAGACCTCATAATGATACTGCAATAGACGTACCAAAGGTACAAGTTGACCTAGAAAGATCTTTTCCCATCTATCCTAAGATAAATTACATGGTGAGAACCCAATGGAATAACTAGATCAAGATCACTTTGATCACAACTAACTATGAAAACAAAGGCCAACTCTCACCAAGGAACCTGGTGATAGTTCTCCATTCCAGGTCATACTCATAGAATACATAACTTCCAACTGATAATGATAATGGAAAACAACAATAATGAAATCAAAAAACTAGAGATCAAGATGGATGATTGTACAATGTTCTAATTTGGTCCATACAAAATATTTCGAGACAAACCCACAATGGGAAACTATGGTTTTTATGAGAGACTATGGAGACCAGTACACCATGAGACTATAAATATTCCTAGATAGACAACCAAGCTACAAGTTCTAAAAATCTCATCCCCTCAAATTGAAATAAAATGCATTGACTTGATGAGATAGTCAACTCGCACCCTGAAAAAGTCATGATTATGAAGTATTTTAGATAATCTGATGCCAAACCATTTGATAATATACCAGACCTATTAGTATGGTATATGTCACAATTTCACATCACCATTGGTAATTGGTGCCCAAAATTTTCTATATTATATACCATCCTGATATCTAAATGGGAAATCTAATTGAAATTATCCTAGTATAGGGAGGAACTATAATTGGATCCCAAAGTGAAAGAGAGACTTTTCATCTATGCATTGATCGACATATCCACACCATTAAGGATTCACTTAATGGAAATAATATCAAAATTCAACTACTAATTAACTATTACTTTCTCACCCAAATCAAGAATGAGATTCTTCTAATGAGAAACCTTGACATTATCTTGGTTTGTTCGACCCAAGTATATTTTAATGATTTATTCAATAAATCATTAATAATATAACACATCACCAACCCATCACCCAATGAATTGTAAGCTAAGACATCCACTAACCAATTCATCATAAACCACGAGACTTATTTATAAGAGTCCTTGATAAGAACATACAAGACAATACATGAACAAGTAACTGTAAATAACCCACTAAACATAGAGGGTAAGAGTCCTAGAGGTATCTAGAAATGATACCATTAAAAAATTCCAAGAAAACATATTAAACATTTCTAATGCTAAATACATGACCATGTTTTCACCCACACCCTATGAAACTTACAAAGAGTTTAACCATCCCAAAAATATCACTAATATGAAAAACATAATTGTGAAATTCAAATACGATGGTTCCAAAATCATCCTGTAATTTTTTTTCTCATGATAGATTCACATAACATTCCCATTTAAAATATGAACAACCCCATATGATATTGTGATAAAGAATCACCAAGGGTAACAATCAATATAAAAGTGAATTCTAGCAACCACTTCCTTCCCCAAGTCATATAAAAGACACTTATAAGATAGCGGACCCCTACACAACTAGAATATGTAAATTTTAATTGAGCATGGTGTCCAATAGGTGTATCATGTTCATCACATATGGTATCATTCCAAAATAAAAACTCTATTTCCTTTTCTATGTATCACATAAACTATAGAACGATAACAACATGCTCAACTAACACAATAAGGATAAGGAGCATGCATGAAAAACCAATAGAACAAGCACAATAAGCATAACTAGAACACAAACTATAACCAACACATTGTCCTTTATATAATTTAGCACCCTAAAATTCTAATATATGATTATGTTTAAACAATTAAATGTGTTCTATAGCTTTCTCCACACACAACATCGCATTTAAATGAAATCAAGATATATTTATATAAAATATAAATATTTAAGTACGACCACTAAAACCTATCTGTTGAATTAGTTTTAATGAATATGAATAAATTATTTATGAAATATATGTATAAAGAAAATAAATACCAATTTTAATATGAATTAAATTCAACTAGTTTACCTAAATAACTAATATGATCATTTATTACTTAAGAAATTATTTTTATAAAAATTTCCTTTTAAAGAGATATAAATTTCTATTTAAAGAAACATTTGATTAATGATGATAAAATATTTTTGATATTAATAAATGGTTAACAAAAAATTATTGGGTAATAAGAATAATAACATTTATTATTTGAAAATTCCATTTTCTAATAAAACAATTTTCAATATATTTTATGATTTTATTTAAAAAGTGACTTTAAAAATTTTAGAATTTGAAATTAATAAAAATGAACTTCATTTTATAATTCCTCAAATCCAAATTTACATAGTATGAATTTTTGATATTTTTTTTAAAAAGGTTGATTTTCAATAAAAAAAAATGAGATTTATGAAAATTATAATTTTCATGATTTTATCACTATGTTAGAATAACCTAGAAGATTTAAAAATAATTAAAGTGATCAAATATAAAATTAAGTAATAACATTATGACTTTTTAAATATTATTGTTGTAAAGACCCAAAAATTTCAAGGAAATTTTTTTTTCTTATTTTTCTTTGGAATTTTACAAGAACGCAGTTTCTGACGGCGCCTGATTCCGAGGCCCGGTGTGCCCGAAATCATTTTCCAAAGTTTAGATCGGGTACGTTCAGTGAACGAATGAGCGGGTTTTTCTAACTTTTAAACCGGTGCTCGAAATTGAAATTCGAGGGCACTGATGAAATCGCAGCACCGGTATTTTCTTAGAAATGCCTTTTCCAGAGTTGCGTTTGCTCGAGTGTGGTTTTTAATTTTTGGGGTTAAGTTAAGAAATAAAATAAAGTGGTGCGACAACTTTATTTTATTTCACTTAAAGCCACTTAAAAGCCACTTATGCTAAGTTAAGCGGATAGGGTGGAACCCAAAATATCCTACCCACTTGGAAGGATATTTTTGAGGTGGGGCCCACACGAGCCCCACCGTTTCTTTTCCTCTAAGTAACGCACCCGCAACCCCCCTCTTTAATGAAAGTCAACCGTGCGTTTTTCTGGTTAAGAAACGCCTCATTAATTGGGCAGTTAAATCGTTACAATTAATTCATTGAATTAATTGTTTGTTTCTTTTCTTTTGAAATTCAAACGTGTCATGTGCTTTAATAAAATAAGATAACTCTTATTTTATTTCTGTTGAAACTTGTGGCGTGGAGAGGATTTGGAGGAAAGAGTTCTTCTTCGACTAAGAACGCGAAGAACGCTCCGACCTCCGACGAAGAACGCCAAACCCTCGGAGATCGACGACACGATGCCGTGTACCGTGACGTCAACGACGCCCCTTCCGCGACGCTCCTTCCATGACACGACGATCCTCCTTCCACGACGTCTTCTTCCGCGACATCCCTTTCCGTGACAAATCTCGTTCAACGACAACACTTGAGGTAGGGAATTATGTTTGAGAATGATTTTATTCCTTTCAGTGTTTCTTTTTAAAGAAAACAAAGAACACAGATCAACTTATTACCTAGTTGATCCGCGAACATTTTACTTGCGGGTTGGGAATAATCTGTTGCGGGGAAAAACTGTTTGGGTTGTTTCTCTTTTGTTCGTGAAACTTTCCTTGTTGTTCTTCATCTTTTGGGCCGCTTGTTACCGACTTAATGGGAGGAGGTCGGACCGCACGAACACGGCCGACTCTCCTCCCCCTTTGTTGTTTTGATTCGTTGCGGCACGAACAATGGCAGCACAGTGCAACGGAACCATGAGGACACGAGAAAGAGCGCGGCGCCATAGCGCCGCGCCGTTGGGGCCGAACGAAACCGCGGGCGGAGTCGGGGCCGAGGAGGCGATTTGAAGACCCCGCGTTTTGTTGTCTAAGTGCGGATCGTCGGGGCAGAGAAGGTCGGGTCCCGGGATGATCTCTGGCGAAGATCGCAGGCGAATCAGACCACCAGAGCGCGTCCGGTGGTCCGCGGAAGCCCCCGCCGGCGCGCCATGCCGGCACCGGCGGTTGGGGGCGGCGGCGCCCGGAGCGCCGCCGGAAAAATCCACCGCGGCTGAAGCCGCCGCGGCGGAGCGCTGTCCCACGACCACGCGGGACCGGAGGGGGGCGGCGGGACGTGGTCGGCTGCCGTGTTCGCTGGCACGGGCGGCCCCACGCGGGGCCGCGGTTCTTCACCCAGAGGCAGCGCCCCGCTCTGCTCCGCTCGGCCGTAACCGGCCGAGCCGACCCACCGACCGGGCCAGGTCGCGCCCAGGCCGGGCTGGGTCACTCCATCCGGGTCGGACCCGGAACCGGGTCGGACCCGGACCCGGTTCGGGTCGACCCAGTTCGGGCCGACCCAGGGGGGTTGGGCCGAGTCGGGCCGAGCCCAGACCCCCAGTTTTCGGACCCTTTTCGGTCTTTCACCCATATCTTAAGCTGTAGACATCTGATCGACACACCGTCAGCGGCGATGCGATCCTTGAATCAAGACGGTCGTTTAGGTATATTACACTCAAGGTTTAGGAATAATTTGGGTTCGGCCGGGTTGGTTCGGATACGAAACCAACCGGACCCTCAGAGCGGAAACGCTTATATCTTGAGCTCCGGATGTCCGATTGACGTGCCGTCGACCTTGTTGGATTCCTCTTGATAAGACGGAACTTTTGGCTTACTCCGCTCGAGGTTTGGATGTCATTGGAGTGCGGTCGGGTTGGTTCGCTCACGAAACCAACCGGGCCCCTGGAACGAAAAAGCCAATAACTCACAAACCGAGCATTCGATTGACGCGCCGTCTGTCTCGTTGAATTCATCTCGATGAGACGGAACTTTTGGCATACTTCGCCCGAGTTTTGGTTGCTTTTGGATAGTGGCCGGGTTGGATTGTACCCAAAATCCAACCGGGCCCCTGGAACGGAAAAGCTGATATCTTTCAGACCAGACGTCCGTTTGACGAACCGTCAGCAGCGTTGGTGATCACGTTGAGAAACAGTCCCTATGAGTATACCCTATGAGAGTTCAGGGTACATTTGAGATACGACCGGGTTGGTTCGCTCACAAAACAACCGGGCCCCTAGGATGAAAAGGCTAATAACTCACAGACCGGGAGTCCGATTGACGCGCCGTCTGTTGCGTTGAGACCCCTATGACGACGCGGTACTTTGAGATACTTCTTAGTGGGACTTTGAGAGACTTGGAGTATCGACCTGTAGCTCGTGGAGCAGACCCTCCCAGAGACGAGCGTGTGGAGTATGGAGACCGTGTAGCCGACTGAGACCTGACGACTGCTTGACCGACTCAGCTTAGAGTGAGTCGACTAGCCCAGTGGACAGAACACTACTTTGTTTGGGTGCAGACCCATGGCGGACGGAGCACTACCTGTGTGACAGTGCAGACCCGCGATACTCATCCGGAGAGTACCTCTGCAGGCTACTAGGGGGTGTGCACTACTGTGTTTTGGTGGCATACCCCGGCGGGAAGCACTACTGTGTTTGGGTGGCTGGCCCACGATACTCGACAAGAGGAGTACCTCAGCAGTATTAGGTTAGTGAGCAGTACCTCAGAGTCGTGACAGGACCACTGTACACTCCAGAGACGGAGCTCTTCAGTAGTTACGATTTCGATAATGAAAATCCTGGTTTGAGATGAGACTTTTGACCCTTGTGTTTACCTCATGATTGAGATGGGTCACTTGATAACTTAAGTATATGTATGGGCATATACCTGGGTAGTGGTTATCCGTTGATTTCATGATCTTTGTGTTACCTCATGTTTGAGATGGGTTACTTGATAACTTAGGTATATGTATGGGCATATACCTAAGTAGAGGTTATCTGTTGAGATATTCTTTGTGGTTATCCATGTTGGTTTTAGTGAGACCTTGAGGGTCTCAGGGTCCCTACTGAGTATCGTTATACTCACCCCTGCACGGGCTATGCCCGCACTTCGTTGTGTTGGTTGCAGACGACGGGCAGTGCTGACGGAGGCCGAGTGTTCGAGGACTGGACGGTACCCGGAGGTGGACTACACGATGAGTCAGTATCCAGAGGTGGACTTCACGGCGAGACGACACTCGGAGGAGGTTGACGGGCGAGAGCGTTGTGGAGGCTATCTGTACCTACCCTTCAGGTAGGATCCGTGGTGGACGATCCAGGAGTTGCGCTATCTGCACCTACCATTCAGGTAGGATCTGAGGACGACGACCCAGGAGTTGCTTCCTTTCTTCCAGCTGTTGTCTTTTTCTGTTGTAGTTATGTTCAGTTGTAGCTGTACTTTCAGTTGGGTATGTATTATGGCCTAGTTACTTTTCAGCACTTTCTTTTGTACTTAGTGTTTTTCTTCCGCATGTACTCTGTAGTGTTTTGTTTAATTTTATAAAGGAAATGCCTTCCCAGTTATCGGGATTTACTCCTTTGGTGCTAGTCGCCAGCCCCTGGCCTATGGAAGGCGGGCTTGGGGTAGTCATGACACGGGCCCCGAGGACGGGTCGTAACAAATTGGTATCAGAGGAGTTGGTTCTACCGTAGAACTTATAACTCTGATTTTTCCTTTCTGTGAAGCAATAGTGTTAAGGGTACCAAGTGTGGTCTTCAGTTCAAGGAGTCCAGTGTTGGTGCGGGCAACCGACGTATCCATACACCAGGACCTTGACAACTGATTTCTGACTTTGTGCACGAAAACACTGATTGCGTGTGTGTTTCCAGAAGTTTTTAAATGTCAGCTCGAACCAGGTCAGCTCACCAGGTATAAACGTTTGACCGTGTCACGTTGTTTCTTTCAGGATGCCTTTTCACGGATGACCAGCTAGAGCCAAGAGGGATGTGCTTACTGACAGCCTACCGAGCGACGAGGCTTCGGTACAGGGCCCTCTTACAGTTGAGGCACCAGCAGAGGCACCAGCGATACTACCATACGTTGGGCCACCGATGCCACCAGCCCCAGCAGTAGGCGATGCACGCCACTTGAGCGCACTGCACGAGTTCCACCACCAGAGGCCACCCAGGTTCCGGGGAGAGATGGACCCGCAGGTGGCTGAGGATTGGCTGGAGGCAGTGGTGAGAGTCTTCAGGATAGTGGGGACGCCTGCAGACTTCATGGTGATCTTTGCTGCCAGCCTTCTTCAGGCAGCAGCAGGCAGGTGGTGGAACCACTTTTTCCAGTTTTGCGATGGGATGACCTTCGCATGGGAAGACTTCGAGACCTTCTTCAAGGTGGAGTTTGTGCCAGTAGCTCTACACCCCGAGCGTGTTCAGGAGCTGCTGCCTTTGCCGCGTGTTTTTCGATTAGTAGCCGAGTCATCTGTGGGCAGTAGACAGATGATGTAGAGGTCCAGGAGGAACAGATCAGCAGTTGGGCGATCTCGGGATTTAGGATCGGTGGTGTGGGGCACCTGGGGTGGGGTCAGAGCCAGGCGTGCCAGAAATGGACAGTGTTACTCCTGCGGCAGGAAGGGTCACCTGGCACGCGACTGTCCGACTCCTCGCACAGTTGATCCGCAGGCTTTGGAGGAGCCACCGAGGAAGAAGCAGCGGTGGGTGCTTGAGAAACAGCCGAGCAGTGGACAAGGCAGTAGAGCTCTGGAAGCAGGTGGACAGGAGTGGAACTAGTGGATGCATCCCTTGTACTTCTAGTTCCATATTGCTGTTGTATTCGTGTCTTTGTACTATGAGCTGCATTAATAAAAAGACACTTATCTTTGTTTGCTTTCCTGTCCTTTTGTTTGGTTGATACCGAGTGGTCCCAGTTAAGACTGTTGACTTGACCCTCACTTTCGAGATTTCTACTGGAGGAGACCTAGTGACCTCGCACTAATGCCGACAGTGTGACTCGACCCTTGGAGGCGAGAGTGACAGTTGGATCTCTTGGTAGTTACATTGAGGCCTTACGACGTCATCCATGGCATGAGTGCATCATTCATGTCAGGATTGACTGTATTAGGCAATGGGCATGGTTCATCCAGGGGATGAGACCAAGTTTTTCCTTTTGGCAAAGGAGAAATTTTAGCAGCTCTTTCAGATCGTAGGCAAAGAAGGTGAAAATCATCCAGGAGCGGATGAAGACTGCACAGTGCAGTAAGAAACAGGAAACCGACGCCAGTCTTAGAGACTCGAGCGTGTTAAATGTTTCAAGAAGAGGAAGCTTTAAGGAGAGATGAGTATGCGAAGCAGCAGACGTGGAGGCAGAGCTAGGATAACAGCATGAGGTGGTGTACATTTTAACATGCTACAACCACCCGCCTTAGTTATCCCCACCAGGCTCAGGGGGCTGGAGGGCGGAGGAAGAGTGCGGTTGCATGCAGTCAAGGAGTGTGACCCAATGGCTCTAAAAATGATTCAAGGGACAGTCTATGTCCACTACTAGCTGCTGTAGTAACAGACGTCGATATGAATCATTTCTTTCTTTCACGAATCTTGTCCCAGACCTAGAGTTTTCGGTAATCCGTAGACTTGACCATCACGTCTAGAGATACCTTGGGAGAAGACTCGATAATCACACTTACACCGACAGTGTGGTCAGAACCTCGAGCCGAGAGTTTCGGTTGGAATCTATTGGTGGCAGCGTCGAGGCCTTACGATGTTGGTTTGAGTATGGACTGGGCAATCACAGTTCATACACAGATTGACGGTATTAGGCAATAAGGTTGTGGTTTAACTACGACGTCGGAATGGGTTTTCCTTGGTCGGCAAAAAAGGAAACCCCAGGCAGCATAGGGTAACTCATGCACAGGAGGGTGCGACCGATCACTCTTGAGTCGGTCAAACTTACCCTCGTGGCAGCAGTCGTTTTGAGTTCCAGTTCTAAACAGGAATTGGAGGCCTCATGAGTTCAATAATGACGATCACGTCCTTATACGGGTCTCACCTCGACGAGGTTTACGGAGATGTGGCCAAGGCGGCAAGTTATCTCCGAGGTTCAGCGGACCTTCTTAGGTCCTCAGCTGGGTAGGCGGGGTGGTTTACCGCGTGACCCATCTACCTCAGTTGCACCAGGTGCACGACGACTTCAACATATCTCAACTGAGGGGATACGTGCTCGACCCTTCGCATATCATCGACCATGGGGAGCTGGACGATGGGGATGAGGTGACTTTCACGGAGGTTCCAGTGGGAATCGAGGATCGACAGAGGCGGATCCTACGAAAACGGCCTATTCCTCGGGTGCGCTTTCACTGGCAGTACGGAGGTCTCTAGGTAAGAACATGGGAGCAGAAGGCTCAGATGCGTGCTCAATACCGCTTTTGTGACCCTAGTTTGTGTTGAAGCTTTACGGGGACGTAAAGCCCTGAGGTGGGAGTAATGTTAAGACCCAGAAATTTCAAGGAAATTTTTTTTTCTTAATTTTCTTTGGAATTTTAAAAGAACTCAATTTCTGACGGCGCCTGATTCCGAGGCCCGGTGTGCCCGGAATCATTTTCCGAAGTTTAGCTCGGGTATGTTTAGTGAACGAACGAGCGGGTTTTTCTAACTTTTAAACCGGTGCTCGAAATTGAAATTTGAGGGCACCGATGAAATCGAAGCACTGGTATTTGCATAGGAATGCCTTTTCCGGAGTTGCGTTTTCTATGGTGTGGTTTTTAATTTTTGGGGTTAAGTTAAGAAATAAAATAAAGTGGTGTGACAAATTTATTTTATTTCACTTAAAGCCACTTAAAATCCACTTAAGCTAAGTTAAGCGAATAGGGTGGAACCCAAAATATCCTACCCACTTGGTAGGATATTTGTGAGGTGGGGCCCATAGGATCCCCTCCGTTTATTTTCCTCTAAGTAACACACCTGCAACCCCCCTCTTTAATGAAAGTAAACCGTGCGTTTTTCTGGTTAAGAAACGCCTCATTAATTGGGCAGTTAAATCGTTACAATTAATTCATTGAATTAATTGTTCGTTTCTTTTCTTTTGAAATTCAAACGTGTCACGTGCGTTAATAAAATAAGATAACTCTTATTTTATTTCTGTTGGAACTTGTGGCGTGGAGAGGATTTGGAGGAAAGCGTTCTTCTTCGACGAAGAACGCGAAGAACGCGAAGAACTCTCCGACCTCCGACGAAGAACGCCAAACCGTCGGAGATCGACGACGCGACGCCGTGTACCGCGACGTCAACGACGCCCCTTCCGCGACGCTCCTTCCACGACGCGACGATCCCCCTTCTGCGACGTCTTCTTCCGCGACATCCCTTTCCGCGAAAAATCTCGTTCAACGACAATGCTTGAGGTAGGGAATTATGTTTGAGAATGATTTTATTCCCTTGTTTCTTTCTTTATAAAGAAAACAAAGAACACAGATCAACTTATTACCTAGTTAATCCATGAATGTTTTCCTTGCAGGTTGGGAATAATCCGTTGCGGGGAAAAACTGTTTGGGTTGTTTCTCTTTTGTTTGTGAAATTTTCCTTGTTGTTCTTCGTCTTTTGGGCCGCTTGTTACCGACTTAACGGGAGGAGGTTAGGCCGCACGAACACGATCGACTCTCCTCCCCCTTTGTTGTTTTGATTCGTTGCGGCACGAAAAATGGAGGCACAGTGAAACAGCACCGTGCGGACACGAGAAAGAACGCGGCGCCGTCGCGCCGCGCCGTTGGGACCGAACCAAACCGCGGGCGGAGTCGGGGCCGAGGAGGCGATTTGAAGACACCGCATTTTTTTGTCGAAGTGTGGATCGACGGACGATGGTGAGGCGGGCCGCGAAGGCGTTTTGAAGTCTTTGCTGCGAAGGTCGGGTCTCGGGATGATCTCTGGCGAAGACCGCAGGCGAATCGGACCACCGGAGCGCGTCTGTTGGTCCGCGGAAGCCCCCACCGGCGGTCGGGGGCGGCGGCGCCCGGAGCGCCGCAGGAAAAATCCGCCGCGGCGGCGGAGCGCGGTCCTGAGACCGCGCGGGACCGGAGGGAGGCGGCGGGACGCGGCCGACTGCCGCATCCGCTGGCACGGGCGGCCCCACGCGGGGCCGCGGTTCTTCACGCAGAGGCAGCGCCCCGCTCTGCTCCGCTCGGCCGTAACCGGCCGAGCCGACCCACCGGCCGGGCCGGGTCGCGCCCAGGCCGGGCCGGGCCACCCCGACCGGCCCGGGTCACGCCATCCGGGTCGGACCCGGACCCGGGTCGAGTCGACCCGGTTCGGGCTGACCCAGGGGGGGGGGGGGTTGGGCCGGGTCGGTCCGGGCCCAGACCCCCCGTTTTCGGACCCTTTTCGGTCTTTCGCACATATCTTAATCTGTATACCTCCGATCGATGCACCGTCAGCGGCGATACGATCCTTGGATCAAGACGGTCGTTTCAGTATATTACACTCAAGGTTTAGAAATAATTTGGGTTCGGTCGGGTTGGTTCGGATACAAAACCAACCGGGCCCTCAGAGCGGAAACACTTATATCTTGAGCTCCGGACATCCGATTGATGTGTCGTCGACCTTGTTGGATTCCTCTTGATGAGACGGACCTTTTGGCTTACTCCGCTCGAGGTTTGGATGCCGTCGGAGTGCGGTCGGGTTGGTTCGCTCACAAAACCAACCGGGCCCCTAGAACGAAAAAGCCAATAACTCACAGACCGGGCGTCCGATTGACACGCCGTCTGTCTCGTTGAATTCCTCTCGATGAGATGAAACTTTTGGCATACTTCGCCCGAGTTTTGGTTTCTGTTGGATAGTTGCCGGGTTGGATTGTACCCGAAATCCAACCGGGCCCCAGGAACGGAAAAGCTGATATCTTTCAGACCAGACGTCCGTTTGACGAACCGTCAGCGGCGTTGGTGATCAGATTGAGAAACGGTCCCTATGAGTATACCCTATGAGAGTTCGGGTTACAGTTGAGATACAGCCGGGTTGGTTCGCTCACGAAACAAACCGGGACCCTGGGACGAAAAGGCTAATAACTCACAGACCGAGCGTCCGATTGACGCGCCGTCTGTTGCGTTGATACCCCTATGATAAGGCGGTCCTTTGAGATACTTCTTAATGGGACTTTGAGATATTTGGAGTATCGACCTGTAGCTCGTGGAGGGGACCCTCCCAAAGACGAGCGTGCGGAGTACGGAGACCTTGTAGCCGACTGAGAGCTGACGACTGCTTGACCGACTCGACTTGGAGTGAGTCGACTAGCCCAGTGGACAGAGCACTACTTTGTTTGGGTGCAGACCCATGGCAGACGGAGCACTACCTGTGTGACAGTGCAGACCCGTGGTACTCATCCGGAGAGTACCTCTGCAGGCTACTAGGGGGTGTGCACTACTGTGTTTGGGTGGCATACCCCGGCGGGAAACACTACTGTGTTTGGGTGGCTGGCCCGCGGTACTCGACAGGAGGAGTACCTCAGCAGTCTTAGGTTAGTGAGCAGTACCTCGGAGTCGTGACAGGACCACTGTACACTCCAGAGACGGAGCTCTTCAGCAGTTACATTTTCGATAATGAAAATCCTGGTTTGAGCTGAGACTTTTGACCCTTGTGTTTACCTCATGATTGAGATGGGTCACTTGATAACTTAGGTATATGTATGGGCATATACCTGGGTAGTGGTTATCCGTTGATTTCATGATCTTTGTGTTACCTCATGTTTGAGATGGGTTACTTGATAACTTAGGTATATGTATGGGCATATACCTAAGTAGAGGTTATCTGTTGAGATCTTCTTTGTGGTTATCCATGTTGGTTTTAGTGAGACCTTGAGGATCTCGGGGTCCCTACTGATTATCGTTATACTCACCCCTGCAAGGGATATGCCCGCACTTCGTTGTGT
Organism: Viscum album; assembly: GCA_963277665.1. Lineage (NCBI taxonomy): Eukaryota > Viridiplantae > Streptophyta > Magnoliopsida > Santalales > Viscaceae > Viscum > Viscum album. The sequence continues at coordinate 1,402,659,490 of OY728137.1, read as the reverse complement.
TGGTTGCAGACGACGGGTAGTGCTGACGGAGGCCGAGTGTTCGAGGACTGGACGGTACCCGGAGGTGGACTACACGATGAGTCAGTATCCGGAGGTGGACTTCACGGAGAGACGACACTCGGAGGAGGTTGACGGGTGAGAGCGTTGTGGAGGCTATCTATACCTACCCTCCAGGTAGGATCCGTGGTGAACGATCCAGGAGCTGTGCTATCTGTACCTACCATTCTGGTAGGATCCGAGGACGACGACCCAGGAGCTGCTTCCTTTCTTCCAAATGTTGTCTTTTTCTATTGTAATTTTGTTCAGTTTTAGCTATACTTTCAGTTGGGTTTGTATTATGACCCATTTACTTTTCAGCACTTTCTTTTGTACTTAGTGTTTTTCTTCCGCTTGTACTCTGTGGTGTTTTGTTTACTTTTATAAAGGCAATTCCTTCCCAGTTATCGGGATTTACGCCTTTGGTGCTAGTCGCCAGCCCCTGGCCTATGGAAGGCGGGCTTGGGGTAGTCACGACACGGGCCCCGAGGACGGGTCGTGACAATTGTTATATAAAAAACCTATGACGAACATTATTAGAAGTAATGTAAAATGTTATTTTAATATAAAAAATCTATTTTTGGCCTTTTCTTCTAATTAAGTATTATTTTGGTAAAAATTAGTTTATTACTTGATTCTAAAGTTAAAAACAATTTTATAGGTTTATAATAAATCAATCTATGTCATAAAAATTGTTAATATTGGTAATTTTATCACACATAGAAGTTTTATGTCTAGAAACACAATTTCCCTAAAAACTGTTTTTATGTGTTGGGTACATTTATTTTGAAACTAACATTTTATATTACTAGAAATTTTATTTGATAATTTTTTTCATATTTAGAATTATAATTAAAAAATTATCTGATAAGATCAATTATAATTGGGACCATTTTAATTAATTACCATGGGTATAAAGAAAAGTTACCTAGGTTAAAGTACACTTGGGAAAAAAAGTAAATGGAAAAATTCTTAAATCACTTATGGATACCTCCAAAATGAGTGTATTGGAGTATTTTTAAACCTCACCATGTAAAAAAATCCATATTTTTGAAATATTGTATCCTTTTACATTAAGTATTGTAAATACATAAGTAAATAAGTAAAGGTTGTTTCCAAAATTTCACATCTTTTCACTTATAAAAAGGGACACTTCCACCCCTTCTGGTACACCCTATCCTTCAAAAATTTCCTTGAAAATATGAAATTTCACTCTTACTATAAACCTATCCCATTAAAATAATCCCCTGGTCACTCATATTTTTCTTAATCCATTCTAATTCAAGGATACTTCCAAGGAAAATCCAAGTCCTTGATGTGAGTATTGTCAACTACTTAGTTTTATTCATAATTATATTCTTTAAACTTTATTATAAACACACTAATATAATTATATTAGTATAATTTATACAATGTAATGTTACTATATTAATGGTATTATCATTATTTTTTATATACCCCATCCATTAAGAAAAAAAATTGTCGTTTGTGTGTTGTGTGGACTACTGCTTCCACGACACAAGGTGTTTCATTTTCCTTAACCACATGAAACGGTTGGATCCATGGATGATATTAAATTATAAGTATTATTTTCATGATGTTATTAATGTTTTTATGATAAATTTTAAAACCTATTAATGATATGATCAATAAACAATCATCATTAATTTAAATGTTTAAAATAAGCATATTAAGAGGATAGTTTTCTATTCAAATTATTTAATGATTTTTTATCCATTAATTATTCATATACTTTCTTAAAATTATGATATATCACACCAATATACACTAAATAATATCAATATTCTTATGTTATAATGATATTACAAAAAAACCACCTCATAATCATTCATTAAATTAGGGCATGTTTAGGTTTGGGTTAGTTTAACCACAAAATTGAACAATACTATGAATTTATAACACTAATTAAAATGGGAACATAATTAATAGTATAATATGATATAAATCTGTAAATAATTATTTGTTTTTATATGGAGATATTATATCCATATTTAATTCATTAATTAAGAAATCACACTTTGGTCGTTAAGAATCATCGAAACATACTTGTTATCAATTTCATCTTTAAGTATAAAGACTAAGACACTAATGAAAGGAGCTTGAAATATCATAAATAATTATAAATCACAACTAATAGTACCTTTAATTATATAGTAATTATGAACATTGAATTAATAATGTACATGAACACTGCTATTATGAAACTTGTATAACGATCAAATCTACAAACACCCGATGTGGAAAATTAGAAGAATTCATTTAGAGAATGAATACTTATAATTTTTTAAATGAAAATAGATATGAGAAATTTTATGAATTAAGTTATTAATATATATATATATATATGTTTTTAATATAAAAGGTTAAAGGGTGTCTTTATAAGTCTTGAATAAGTGGTAAGTGTTTTCATATCAAATTCCTTTCTTGGAGACATATTTGATGTTATATACCAAATTTCATTTATCTGGTGTATATACTACCTATGACAGATATCATATAAAGAATTATCTTTTAATTATAATATTTTAAGTTAAATTAAAATCCTTATCTTTCAAGGTTTTTGATTAGAGTTTTAATCAAGCAGCAATATTTTTCTTGGTCTCAATTCTAATTATTTGAGACATGTTACATGTTAAGCACCATGTTTTCTTTGTACAGTGTTATATTGATTTACAATCCCATGATTTTTATATAATTTATTTCTTTTTATTTAATGGAATTCACTATCCAAATCATGTTTCCTTATTCAAGTGGAAATTGATAAAATTGTTTCCTCTGTAGTAAGGTTTTTTGGTAACTCAAATCCCCTCCTTTGAGTTATAATTTTTAATCTTAAACATTGTTCTTCCATGATTGGGTTATCTCACCTTAATATTTTGTTAAATTATATTTTATGATCCTAATTGGTAAAATTAATTTTTAATACAAATAAGGTTTTATTACTCTTTTTACAATTTGGGGTTTCAACAAAGGTAATTTCAAGTATTAAAATTCCCCATTCGTAATAAAATGTTTTAGATCTATATTCCCTATAAAAAAATTATTTTATTTTCAAGGATCCATTATAGAATATTATTTTAAAATTAAATGTTTTCAATTAGCTTTAACATCACATTTTGAAATATAATTTTTTATGTGACCCACACTTTCTTTTTTAAGTCAATGTTAAAAATGTTTTCTAAAAGAGTTTTTACTTCCATTTTCCTTTTCATTTTCAAAAGGATTTACTATAATATGGTTTATTTTTCACTATTTATAATCCAATATATATATATATATATATATATATTTTGGAATTAACTCATTATACCAAAAAATCCAATTCATGATCCCTTTTTGAGTGGTATCATTAAAGCATTCCTTTAGAAGTATGTTTTTTATTTATGTAAACATCCTTTTAGGCTTCATTTGTTACACTGGGGATATGTCCTTTTGAAACCACACACCTCCTTCTAATGGATGGATTATGATCATATTTCTTAATTATTTACTTATCCGTATAATAATTTATTTATATAGTGTGAACATCACATTTTATATAATTTTGATTAGATGGTATTCACCTAAAAATAATGTTACTCTTTTGATATAGAGAAAAGTATTGGAATTCTATATACTGTTTTTATAATAAAGATGATTATTGTTAAGATAACCATGTAATGTTTTACCATACAAATTCTTTATCTAGATGGGTTATGATCATTCTATCCCTTTTATTGACATAAGGAAAAGTACTAGCATTCTTAATGATTATTGATTGTTAGCGCATGTTTCTTATGTATTAATTTCCATAGATCTCATTATATAGATAACCAAGCTTTATTAAGTTAGAGGTTCCTAAAGGAATGGTATCAAATGGATTGATGAATATTATGGTGAATTCATTGGACAAAATCAGTTGATATGTGGGGCTTGGAATTATATATCCCCTAGATGCATCGACAAGTCTCATGAGACAAAACAAGTTTTGGTATTCGGTGTATTCCTTCCCAATTCAGCAAGATGCATTGAATGTGGTATCGATGAAAATTAAAGTTTCTTGTCACAAGTCCTTGATGATAGGTTTGATTCAAACATTATGTAGTCCATAATCATGAGATCAATGTTATTGATATCCATGTTTTTATTTATTGTCATGGATAGATCATGCTTTCAGTTTTAAGTTGATTATGGATTCATGTTGTGTACCCATTCATTCTATAATTTTCATTCCATGTTTATGCCATGATTTATTAAGTTATATGTTTCATTATTGATCATTTTATCTCACCCCTTATCATGTTTCCATTTCCATAGGTTATAGAGAAAATTAGTACATTTGAAATATTTAGAATGATAAAACATGTAAAAGAATATGTGGGAGATTTTGAAGATTTTATATGAATGAAGTAGTTTCATGTATATTGAGAAAATTGTAAATTTGATACAAATAACATGGTATTTATCAGATTATGTTGTTTTATAATCCTCTAAATATTTAAACCTAAAAATATCATTTGGATGTAAGAGACGCAATGATCATTTTGGTTTTTTAGTTAAGGTTGGTTATGTATGGACCTGACCTTAAAAATTATATATTCTAGTGACTTTAAACTAGAATTTACTTTCTTATATTCCTAAAGATATTTTATGTTTAAAGTTTTATATATTTATGACATAACCCTTAAATAAAATACCCATATATTAAAAAATGGACACTTTTATTTTTTTATCCATTTTCCCTATAAAACAAAACTTTTAAAAATAAACACACTTTATTTCATGATAGATCTTCACCATTTTCATCTTTACCTCATACTTTTCCCTACTCATCCTATGAAAAACATTTTAAAATGTGGTATGATCTAAAAAATATCAATAATGGTCATAAAAATAATGAAATCCATCTTTCCATTGAAAAACATGAAAACCTATGAAAATCATTTTCTTAAAAAATTCATTTTTAGATGAAAAGGGTATCATTTTTCCTTTAAAAAGATCATTATCTTACCTTTTTTAAATTAAATTATTTCCATTCACAAAAATTAACAAGAATAAAAAATTCATGCATTTTCCTTGGGACATAATCATCATATAACCATTATAAAACCTTTAGAATTATAATAACCATACATTCGACATCCAATATAATTCTCTAGAGGAAATAATCATTAACCAATGCATTAGAGTGCAATCTGGGTGCACCCATTATATAAGATATATCTGGCTCACTTGTGAGATATAATGGGGATAAAACCTTTCTATAAGCTGTATCGGTCTCACCCATGATCTATAATGGGGCTCAACCATTCGTAACTAATGTATAAGGACCATATCATGAATAAAACCTTGAAAAACTATTTTAAATATGTGTGAAAAACATTTTTACATATTAAAATATCATTTTTTTCTTTAAAAACCCATTTTCAATACCAAAATACCTAGAAAAAGGGAAATATAGTTATTATTTTAATAAAATAAGAAATATTTTAAAGGAATTAAAATTTCAAATAATAGTTACAGTGGTGAGAAAATCCATTGTCTCTGTATAAGCTAAAATAGAACATTCCTTTTGTCTTTTATAAATAAAGTCAAACATTTTGTAAAAAGATTCCTTTTTAAAAATATTTTAAAGAAAGAATTATAAAATTACATTTATAGTTCCTTTATGTATATAGAAACAAATTCATAAATAATTTTAAATTCATGGACATGGAAGAGAAGTATTTTAAAAATAAATCATTACAATATTTAAAATAAGGTTTTAAGTTAAATTGTATCTTACCTCGAGTCTTACTCATCACATATATCATTTATGTTCCTAAATAATATATTTTTTTTAATTATTTATTTTCTTAATAACCCATTTTTAAAGTTAATTAGTCCTTTTATTTTATTTAATACCATGTTATATATAATTACTTAATTAGTTAAATTTATATCAGACAATTTAATGATATTCAGTTCATAAGTCCAAAACCACCTTGAAAGGTTGACTACAGTAAAAGAGGTCATTATTCCATAATATATAGAATAATAATCATGAAATAATTATCATTTTTATACATCACTTTTAATTTTAAAACTAACCATAAAATATGGTTCTGAGAAACAAACTCTATTACAATCATGGAGATGGTGGACTATATATATGCATGAGTAACGTTTTCATTTTTCAATGATCATTATGGAAAGAAGATACGTATTATTTTATCTTTAAATAATTATAATAATATTAAAAATACCATATAATTTAATTAAATATACTTATATATATATAATCCATGTGATTTGGTGATGAAAAACAAATCAAATTGCTTTGTGGAGGTGGTAGTCCACATATACTCGCAAACGAAATTATCATTTTTCAATGAATGGAAAGGTTAGAAAATAGGTGTTATATTATCATTAAAAAATGATAAATTTTTTATTAATATAATATATATACATTAAATATATTATTATAACCAGTCATGAGAGGTAATTATGAAAAAATAATTATATCGGTTCGTGAGGTGGTAGCCTGACGTACACACAAACGATGATTTTTTTCTCATTTGATGGAAGAGGAGATGGATATAGGTTATAAAATTAACATAATAACATATAAGTATATGTATTTTACTTGTTTTATTATTTTATTATGGTTTATGAATATTTTAAGGAGGTGGAAGAATAAATAAATCAAAAAACACTCGGTTAAGAATGATACCCCTTCTTTGGACAAACTCTTAATGTTTACAACAAAAGCCTTGCTAGGTTGGATTTATAATAAAAAAGACTTTAGGATTTTGGGAGAGATTTTATTAATGTATTTGGGTAGGTACTGGACAATACAAATGGATCTTGAGTTGTGTCGAAATGAGATGAAGATATTTCCTTTTATAAGAGAGGGGAGGGCCACTTTTGGAATTTCTTATAGATTTAAATTAATATAAATTAATATTGATGTCCAAATGGACCCAAATTGAGAATATTATAATATAATATGAGAATGAGTTAAAATAATCTCTTATAATTAAATTTGGAAATTTTTTGACTATTTTTTTACACTTATATTTTGGTTTTAACCCCTTGTTAACCTTTTCCACACTTACCACAACAACAATGTTTTTACTCATTGAGGATCATGATAGTTATCATAAATGGAAAAAAGACCATAAATGGAACATGTTTGATATTTTAAACTATACCCTAATAACTTTTATAAATATAGTAATTTTAGGAATTTTATATTATTTTTTTTAAAAAATTATTTTCATAAAATATCAATAATGTCAATTTTAGAACTATTATTTACTTTGAATTTTATAACATCAATAAAAAAATAAATTAAAAAATAAATTTTAATACATACCAAAAATTTTATATTTATCTATAAATTTTTTAGGTTGAATTAATTATTTCAAATTATAACACTATTCATATTTTTAATATCACATATTTTATTCTTGCATTAATTGAATAATTACTGCGTCAGTGTTGTGGAAGCATTTAGGGTAATTATATCATAATTAAAAATTAAAAATACATGAACATGATGAATATAAATAATTTTAATTTCAAAATACTATTTATAACTGAACATATCCTTTGGTTATCCTCATATTAAAAATATTATTGTTATTAAAAATAAGAGTGTGACATTTTTTACTTTTCATAACATAAAATATTATGAAGGTTATAATCAAATAAAAATAAAAAAGGCCATATAAAATAATATTGTATGATTATGGATGATATGGAATCATAAAATAAAAATTATGCAAGTGTTAGTGTCATTTTTTAGTCATTATCCTATTATTTTTAACCCTTAATTACCTAATTTACCCTTTACTGTGACAATAAAAATTACTATGGTTTCTATTCATATTGAAAAAAATAAAAGGGAAATATTTATAAAATTTTCATCAACTGAGTCCAAATATGGAATATATTTTTCAATATTCAAAATATTTAAGCAGAAAGAATTTAATTTAAAAGTAATTTAACAAAACAAGATGAAAAACATTTTTTTAGAAAATTACCTTTTTAAATTCAAGTATAAAATAAATTTCAAAAACCATAATTGGATTATTTTAAATCAAAATTAATTAATAAAATATTATAAATAATCCAAAATATTATTTTAATTTTTAAATACCTTAAAATAAAATATAATTTTCAACAAAAAATATTACTTTTCACTATTAAGTGAAAAATCAAACTTTTCAGAAAAAAATCAAAATTTTAGCATATGATAATTTTGATATTTTGATTTTGAAAAAGATATTTATTTTATAAAATGAAATTTAGAAATGTTATAAAAAATAATTATATCATTTTATCACAAAAAGAAATAAAAAACCATTTCTTAAGAAAACATATATTTGAAGAATGAAATGTATTTACTTAAAATTGAGTAATTATTTCCTAAAAATTAGTCAATAATTTTGTATTGATTAGAATATATATATATATATATATATATATAATTCGTCAAACTTATTCATACCCTCCAATTTTATAGCTTGGTTATAATGGCCGTATTTAAATAAATTGTTTTCATGGTTCAATTACCCTCAGTGTTGCATATTTTGTATGCTATCAAACATAGAAATTATTTTAAAATCACGGGATATTACATTATCTCACCTTTAAGAAATTGATTCCTCATAACTTTAAACTCATTCTCATTAATCAAAGGTTGAAATTTTAAATTACATTCTTTGAAATCCCACATCGTATAAAGGGATAATAAAAATTCCTATTGAAAATAGAGAAAGGGAAGTATCAAGGACATATGAGGTAACACATACTAGGTTTCCGAATAGTAAAACATTAGCGGGAAGTGAAAATATGGATATAGACGAAATAAATAATGTCCAATTAATTATATAGAATGATATAGATCATTGATCATAAGAAAGTAAACGATCATGGGAAAGTCAATGACCCCAAAACCATAAACCAAAGAGGTGTGAAAATGACCATCGAATCATTGGAAGATAAGGTAATAAGATAAAATTTTTTAAAGATATTTTTCTTAGATTTGAGGAATACCTTACCATCTAAACTATAAATATAAGGAAATATAAATAAACTGCAAGTATAATTTCACCCATTAATCAATTTCCATCACAATCTCATATTTTTCTCTAAATAATTAGTATTCATGATCAATTTTTTATTCATGAAGCACTAAAATAATTTTTTTTAGAATCACATACTTCAAAAAATGGGTAAAAGGTATACCTATTGTCTTTAGACATTAACCAATACCATAATGGTTAGAACAATATAAGATAATTCCATAAACCAATAAACCTTTATACGAAGAAATGAAAAATTAATCTTCAAATACTCAATAATAACACTAAAATTTAAACTTAGATATATCTTAAAAATTCTTCAAAACATTACTAACCAATATTGAAACCCAAAAATTCATAAGAAAGTGATCACATATTCTTCCAAAATTAATTTAAAATTTATCTCTAATAGCCCGTGGGGAGTCGTTAATTCCTATGGGGATAACCAAATTTAATAATTTATAAAAACTATGAGAACCTACTAAAAATATAGTACTTGGAAAGTCTGAGTGTCGAACCCACATGGATGATACATATGTTTTAAATTAATTAATTAAATAAAAGTAAAAATTGTTTAATTTTTTGAATAAAATAAACAAATGGTAGGATTGATTGGGTTGAATATAAAGATGGGAGACATGTCGGGTTCAGTGATTTCAGGTTCATTTTCTAGGGATTTAATTGAAAGTGAGTTTATTTAGTTTTGGTGTTGGAATCAGGTCAACATGGGTCTTTGGTCTAGGTATCCTACCCTAATAATGTAATTGCACCTTTGGAATGGTCATCTACTTAGTGAAAATGTAAAACTAGTTAACCCAAAACCTTGTTTAAACATAATCGACCTAGATTATATAATGGTCATACACAACAGATGTGATTAATTGATGCAATGAAAATAAAACTCCTTAATTTGCAAGAAATGATCATGCGATTGAAAAAGAAAGAGATTTGGAATTAAAAAAATGTATTTGTAGCAATACCAAACATGAATAAAGTAAATAAAATAACCCCTAAGCACACACCCCCCTACAATCACATCACCTGAAACTAAGAAAACTACTCACTCATGCTATGCATGATGAGAGCGAGCATCATGGGTACGCAAAGAGGACTGTTAATTCTGGATCTGAATCATCACTCTATTGATTGGCAGTCATCCCTTGGTGTTTCTTGGCCTCCACTAGTCCGAGAGTGATTTGGAAGGGTGATTGAGGAATCTTTTTATAGGCAAACCCATCAAAACCCACAGTTGAATCATCTTTATTTTTTTTTGTGCATAAGAAAAGTCATGATGTTAAATGGGGTTTCACATCATGTAATCCCTCAAGTATTCCTCCACATCTTTCGAATATGTGAACATTTTTCATGTTGACTTTGACTCTATTCACGATGTGAAATCATGACTCACAACATGTAACTTGCTTTCATGGTGTGTAACGTCATCACAAATTTTCATGTGCGACAAATTTCTTTTGAATAAGTCATGACATATAATGACATTACACGACATGTAATCATTTTTCACTGTTTTCCAGCTTTGTTTTTCCTTAAAAAATCTGGCGTCATGTCTCGAATGAAGAGAAGTAAGGCGAAGTGTCTTTTTGCTCATATTTTATTCTATTTTAATTATTTTTTCAAATATCTATTGTTTCCTACCATAAATCATAAAACATTCAAATCATTACAAAATTGGAAATATTATTCATTTAAATACAAAAATTAAATATATAAAACACTCTAAAATATATGCATGAAATACATTTATCAATCTCCAATCAATATTAGTCACTCTTAAAGTCATATACCCAAAAATTTATATGCACTAATCATATAATCTCTAATATATGATCATAATATCCATAAATAACTTGAATCAACATAAAGACACATTAAAATAATATATTCTTCCAAAAGATAACATCCCAAGTTCTGTTCACCTTAATCATATAAGGTTTCCAAAATAGGGAGATTCTTGAAAAATAATATTAACTACTGAATCAGAAAATGAATTTTTAATCCCATGGTTATATCTATGATAAAACTATGTTCCCAAAATCAACATAATTAGAAAAACAATGTCCTACTAATTAGGACATCTCATAGGATAATGGTAGGTTCTACAGTATTTTCACCCTTTGGTTGTGGGTTCAAGCCCCACGACCTTACCAGATGCGATGGGTCATCACTTGACTTATGGTTTATCCTTTTTCTAATAATATATTATTATAATTAATTTAATGTTTCCACAAATATGATGAACATCATAAAAATATCATTAATAATCAAAACACTTTTTAAACTCTATGGTTTTCTATATAACTAATTTTCCAAAAAATCAAAAAATCTTAATTGACAATAATTTCCTTAATATAAAGCACATTTTATCCCAAGGGTTTATTTATCCCTTTATCACGCGTCCTTTAATAAAAGTCTCTAAAAATTATCACCTTTTTGGTACACCACTTTTCAAAGGTATCATTTTCATTTAAGTTATGTTTCCAAATTTTGAAAACAAAATCTACAACAGTGTGTTTCATAATTCTCATAATATTTCAAAAATATGAAAATATTATGTATAAACACATCCTTTCATCCAAATTATTTCTTAAAAATTTAACCATACTTTTTTTCTTATTAAATGATATTAAATATTCCCTTATGATTCATTAATATTAACTCAATAATGATTCAACACAGATCATATAAAGATAATTCATACCTTAAATCCATACATAAGGGTATTCTTTTATACCATTGACATCCCCTTTATCTTCTAGCATAAAGTCCATATCTCCTGAAAAGAAATAGTCATGTCCATAGTGCTATTTACCTTTCCAAATGATATGGATGAGTTGAAATTTTGAAATAAAATAAAATAGATTCCATGGTTGTTAGGTCCACCAGGTCAAATACCCTGAGGGGGGGGGGGATCAGGGTATGACAGATTAAAACTAATACCCCTTAAGATCTTGTTTTGTCATTAAACAAAACACACTTCTCTCTTTGTCCCATAGAAATATATGAATATAAATGAAATCATGCACATGAGACAATGATTTTACTTGGTTCACCCATACTAGGCTACGTCCAGGGAGCATAAAACAATAATGTGTCGATGTACCAAATCCACTAAATCTAACTACCAATTACAAGGTTTCCACTAGATCAATTCTATGCCCAAGCTCACTACCTTTACAAGATTTAGGGCTTGCTAACTACAATTCCAAGGGTCAATCCCTATGTCTCTTTCTATGACTCACTGCTAGTGGAAAGGATCACCACCTTCCTCTTCATTTGCTCACTACTCTTGAAAGGGATCCACTGACTGTTTATAGACCTATAGGTCCTTTAATTTTCATGAATTCATATATCCTTTACTGTAGGTAGATGCTTTGTTGAAGTCCCATTTTCACCAATAGATGAAATTTACTTTTCCATGAACTTTTAGGTTGTGGAAATTCCTTTCACAAAATATTTCAGTCCCTTTATGAACAACCTACCTCCTCCATAAACTATACTACACTGCGTAGCGTGTATGCTTCACGAACCACCTCTTCTATGTACCGCCTCTGCCTACTGCTTCCGCGAACTGCCTCCTCAAACTGCCGCTACCTACCACCTCTGCTTTTTTATAATTCTTTCTTTTACAGACTACTCTGTCCACAGACTGCTTCTTCTCCTTTCACGGAATCCACCTCGTAAATTACTTCACCCTTCTTAGAATTCTCCCACATAAACTACTTTTGGACTTCACTAAATTCTTGGAGAAAATATGTTTTCTTATTAAAATTTCTCTAAGTAATGAATGTATTAACACTAGTTATATAGGAAATTAGATCTAAAAAATATTCTAATCCAAGATTTACCTAAATCTTGATTGTGGTATCACCTTCACTGTGTACTTCTCCTTCTGTGAACTGTTTCCCTACACGGTCTGCATACTGCCTTTCTTCCTTTGCATTGGCTCAAATCACTATCTCATTTTCTCCAATAGCAAGTCATCCCACATACCACAATCCTTACACATACCTCTATCATTCCCATGAATCATCATCACTCCAAAAACCGTTCCTCCTACATGGTCCATGTATCATACTTCACGGTCCACATAACACTACTATGTGGAATACTTTACTGATTTACCAAATCCTTTTTGCATACCACATTTTTTGTTCTGTGAACTATGGTTCAAAGTCTATATACAGTGTAATCCTATGTGGAAACCTTCCATTACCACAATCCAAACTCCTGATTTTGAGGCCCAAACTTTTTAGCAAACACAGGGAAATTGCGCCACCTTAAAAACCTACTTTGGTAATATTAACCAAACTCACTTGTGGTCATCTGGCTTTATCAAAAAACACAAACACACCCAAAAACACCAAGATAACGCCTTGAGGGATTTTTACCAACAATATCCCACTTTGGGTTTGTTTACAACTCATAAAAATTTGATACCTCATTAAATATCCTTCCTTCTTCTTCTATCATTTACTTATTGCGATTAATATAGTGATCAATTATTTACTCAACACACACTCTAAGACCACATGAGAAATGCTCGACATGAGAAACAAGAGTATAATGTAAATTTTATCAATAAATCACTTCACTTCATTACAAAACCACTCTTCTACTTTCATCACGAACCTCAGATATTGTGATATGTAATATTTGATCGATAATGTATAGCATTGTCAGATTTAATACTACCCCTATGTGACTACCCCCCTAACAAATTCAACTCCCCTATCATACTACTCCACCTATCAGCTTCTCCCCCTACGACACTGCTCCCCCTAACAACTTCAAATCCCCCTATCTTGCTACTCCACCTGTCATCTTTTCCCTATGTCTTAAATAAGACATTTTCTTTTCTCCCTTTGAATAGGCACAAATTCTCCCCCTTTATCAACAAATCCAAAGGTCACTTTATTTTTGTCCACAACAGGGTAAAGAACACACATCAGTATATTAGAGAAAAACACACCATACCTCAGGGAGAGTGGGACCCCACATCCACAATTTTTCTTGTGCATGGAGTCTAATGGACTCCCATATCTAGTTAGTGCCTTTAAAATGCTTCTTTGGGTAAGTCCTTTTTCAGAATGTCTGCAACCTGTAGGTTTGTAGGCATATACTCCAACTTCACAAGCCCTTGATCCACATTTTCCTTAATGAAATAATGCTTGATTTCAATGTGCTTTTTACGTGAGTGATGGACTGGATTTTTTCTAAGATTTATATCACTTGAATTATTATAATGGATTCCAATCATATATTTCACTTCAACTCTCATATACTTAAGCTGCTTCTTTATCCACAATAACTGCATGCAAGATTAAGTGGCCGCAATATATTCAACTTCTGTGGTGCTCAATGAAATTCAATATTTTTTATTGATTATCCAAGAAATAAACAATCCACCAAGATAGAAGGCATCTATTGATGTTGATTTTTTATCATCTATTGATCTGACCCAATCTACATCTGTATATCCCAATAACTCTGGCTGAGATTTTTCATTATACATCAAACTGAAATCCATCATTCCCTTGATATAACGAAGTATTATTTTCACTACAAGCATGTGACTTTATTTGGGATTACTGTGATACCGTGATGCTTAACATGTGGAAAAACAATATTTGGTCATGTTGCTATTAAGTAAAATAGACTTATAATGATCTTCTTGTATTCTGTGACATTGACCACTTTACCTTCGTCATCTCGAGATAGTTTTATCCAGGTAGCCACCAGAGTCTTCATCTCCTTGTAATTATTCATTCTGAACCTTCTCAAAACTTCCTTGGCATATTTTTATTGAGAAATTAATATTCCATTCTTTCCTTGTGTCACCTATAGAAAAAGGAAAAATATCCGTTCACCAATCATTAACATTTCAAATTCACTTTTCATGAATTCAGAAAACTTTCTACATTGAGATTCATATGATCCTCCAATGATTATGTCATAAAAAAATACCAACACTATCATCCTTTGATTATTTTCATGGTTGACATATAGATTATAATCAAATCCACCATGATGAAAACTGAGCTTCTTCAAAAACTAATATAGCCTTGAATACCATGCACTTAGTGCTTGTTTCAAACCATATAAATCCTTCTTCAGCTGAAAAACTGTATTCTCATCTTCAAGAATGAGAAAACCATATAGTTGCTCAATATAAACTTCTTCTTATAGAACCCCATCCAGAAATGATAACTTGATATCCATCTAGAAAACATTGAACTTTATTTGCACTACTATGAAAAAAAATAGTTTTATTGTCTCTATCCTTGAAACATGTGAAAATGTCTCATCAATATCAATACCCTATATCTGGGAGTACCCTTTTCACACTAGTCATGATTTTTTTGAATCACAACACCATCCTCATTCATTTTGTTATGAAAGTCCCATTTTTTCCTGATGATATTCTTATCTATTATCCTCGAAACAATATCCCATGTCTGATTCTTCTCAATTTGGTCAAGCTCCTCATTCATAGAAAAAATACAATTCTCGTTACTAGCCGATTCATCAAAACATTTAGGCTCTACCTATGATAATTATGATTCTTGTTATAGAGTCTTCATTATCCTTGTTTTCACTAGCGCTGTCAGATCACAAATTATGTTCTATCTATCAATTTTGGCTCTTCTCTTCTGTCTTTATGCAACTAATGAATTATGCTCATCCTTTTCATCATCCAAATATTCTACTAAATCAACCTCAGAAATTGGATCATCACCTGATATGCTTTTCTCTTTGTCACTATCCTCCTGAGACTGATCATGTATTTACTAAATATTCTACCCATTATCTTCTATAGTTACATCATAAATTTCAACTACCTTTCCTAGCCTCTTGTTGAAGCATTTGTCTGATTTTATTTTCTTTTAATATCTAATAAATATACCTTCATCTTCATGATATTAAAACTTCATGTGTTTCTCCTTATTGAGAATGAAACATTTACTTATGAAGACTCAAAAGTACTTCAACGATGACTTATTTCTATACCATATCTCATATGGTGTCTTCTATTATTTTAGATAAAGAAATTATCTATTTTATGTGTACACTGATATCATCCCTGCTTCTTTCCAAAATGTCTTTGGAAGGTATTTCTCAATGATAATTGTTCTGACTGTGTTGTTAAAAATATGATTTCTTCGCTAAACCACTCCATTCTATTATGGAGTTTTAACCACTAAAACTTGATGCCTTATCCCATATTTCTTGAGATAATCCTCCACCTGGCTATTTATGAAATCTTTTCCATTATCTATTCAGATCATCTGGATTTTATGACCTAGCATATTTTCAACTTCCTGTTGATATCTTGTAATGAAACTGAACACCTCATACTTGTGGGTAATGATTGATACCCATGACATTCTACTATAATCATTAATGAAGAGAACATAATATATCCTCCCATCAAGAGCTCTTGGTGAAATTGGTCTGCACACATGAATATGAACCAACTCAAGCAATCTTGTTGACCTTTGATCTTTTGCCTTATATATATTCTGAATGATCTTCCCTTATTGGTAGGCATCACACATATGTGTATGATCACATGATAATCTAGGGAGATCTCTAGAAACATCATATTTCACCAGATCTTTCAAGGAAATTTGGATCATGTGGACAAGACATTTATACCATAACTTATTTTGTTCTTCCTTGGATAGAAATCACATATATCCTTCTCCACTCATGAGGTAGGGATTACCTTTTTCATGATTTCCTTGCAATA
Source organism: Viscum album (assembly GCA_963277665.1). NCBI lineage: Eukaryota > Viridiplantae > Streptophyta > Magnoliopsida > Santalales > Viscaceae > Viscum > Viscum album. The sequence continues at coordinate 1,402,642,612 of OY728137.1, read as the reverse complement.
CAATAACACCATATTTTTCCTTGATGAAACATAATTTCTTGGAGAATCTTACAACATTTCCTAAGTCACATAATTGATTGACACTTAATAAGTTGTGACTAGGACCTTCAAAAACCAATACATCTGCACGTCTCATGTATTTTCCCCTAAATTTTTCTTTCCCATAGCCAATAATTTTCAATCCTTCATCATCTCCAAATATTACAATACCTTATTTATATTACATGATTCCCATCACCGGATCCTTGTTTCCTATCATATGGGAGGTACATCCACTATCAATGATCCATATCCCAGTGCATTATGATGCCTTGAACTCAATTTCTGCAACCACTGCCTACTCATATATTTTCTTTTTGACCCATGTTTTTGACTTCATACCTGGTATGGATTGATAATCTTGACACTCCTTGAAATATGATGGACCAACTTCATCTTATAGAGATTAAAATTGATTTTTCATTTTTAGATAATTTTATGATACATTTTTCTGCTGCTTATAATGAGCCTCAGTCTACTTCAGTACATTCATCAGTATTGTTGATGAGTAATGTCTTTCCATGTGTCCAAATCCTCCACACCTGAAACAGTGACCATAAAACAATGACCTGAAAGATTGAACTCTGTATGATGGCCTATGTTGGTTCTATTCCCTTTGGTACCTCTTTGCTATAGAACAAACATTTTGTGAGGGTCCCATATTTCCACAACAATAACATCTTATACAAGGTACATTCTTGTTTGGAAATACTGCACCATTATTTATCCCTTGGGTTCTCTGAATATTCTGATTCTATTTCGTACCCAAATTAATCTTCAATCTTGGAGTGGGTGCTTGTGGTCTAACTTCAGCTATTATTGCTTACTATTTTTGATCAAGCCCCACACTAGCCTTATCATTTGGATTTGAATATTTCCTCAGTTCTATTGTACAATTATGATCTAATTTCATCTTTTCTATTTCTTATGTTATCTGTTTTCCTGATGCTGTTCTGTGAGTCAACAATTTTTATAGATCCTTAATAATTCATCACAAAATGATGACTTCTTCTTCAAGTTCTTTAATACATTTGATTTGATATTTTCCAGTTTTATTAAAACAATCGATATCTATTTTAGATTCTTAAATTTTTAGTTTGTACTCAACTACCTTTTCAGAGCTTTCTGGTATTGAATACTTTAGTTTTTTAATTTCTTTATTCATCTCAAAATTCTATTCTTCTTGCTTCAATATAAAGAGTTTGGAATCATGAACCACTTTGTTAGATTTATTTATTTTGGCTCTCCAAACATTTATATCTTCAAGAGAAGCTTCTAATTTATCCTGAATATTAACTCCTTTTTCTATTTCTCCCTCATCACTGTCACTTTATTCCTTTGTTTGGAAATTTCTAACAACTGCTACCATAACATCTGATTTATGATATTTTCAGTCCTCCAACTCTTCTGCCTCATATTCTTTTAAACTTTTATCTTCTTTTGAAAGAATATTATTCTTTTTGAAGAAATTTATCTTCTCACTTATCCTACCTTTCACATTGGATGAATACTTCTTTTGGGTAATTTCATCATTGTCTTCATCATCATCTTCAAACTTCTTAGGAAAATTCACTACAAAATTTACAATCTTTCCACATCAAAAGCATGAAAGTGGAAGTTTACATTTGAACTTTCCTCTTCCTATTTTCATATTTGTAGAGAGAAATGGCATGACATCATCCAAAATTTCTTCCTCCTGGCTATCTTCAATAAATAGATTCTTTATGGCCTTAAATTCCACTTCTTTAGACTTCCCATTTTCCACAACATCTTTATAATCATTTTTCATTTCATATGAAACTATATTACTATGAAATTTATCTAATGCCAGCTCTTTCAGACCCTTGTCTTCCAATACAGAAACCTTCAAATTAAACTGAGGTGGAAGTTTTCTCAAGATATATTTGATAATATTTATATCTTCAATGTTTTATCCAATATCACACATGTATTCTAAAACTACATTCACCCAATCAAATATTATATCAATATAATCATTAGGGTGCATTATGAGATCCTCATATTTATTACATAGAACCTACAACTTTTCTTTTATGAATTTTGAGTCACCTTCATAAATATTCAAAAAAAATTCCTACATAGCATGTGATGACTTACATAACATCACCTTTGTATAAATTTAATTTGATAGGGCTCCCCCTAAAGCATTGAAACCTTGAGAATCAACATCCAATTCCCTTCATCAATCTTCTGATAAAGCACCACTATCAATATTGGCTGATATTCTATGCATAGATACTGTAAATACATCCATTCCTAATGATCGAAAGTACTATTGCATCCGATTACTCCATGGATGAAAATTGTTTCCATCAAAGATTGGAATCCCTTTATAATTGAAAACCTCTATTTATCCTACTAATAGAGAACCAATAACTTTCAAAATTTTCTATAATACCAATTGTTAAGTCCACTAGGTCAAAATACCAAGGGGGGGGGGGGTGAATCTGGGTATGATAGATTAAGACTACCACCCCTTCAGATCTTGTTTCATCGTTAAACAAAATACACTCATCTCTTTATCCCATAACAATATATGAATAGAAATGAAATCATTCATAGGGCATAGTGATTTTTCTAAGTTCACCCTCACTGGGATACATCCAAGGGGAATACAACGACGATGTGATGATGTACCAAATCCACTAAAGATCACTGCCAATTACATGGTTTGGGCTAGATCACTTATATACCCAGGATCACTGCTTTTACAAGATTTAGGGTCTGCACACTGCATTCCCAAGGGTCACTCCCTATGTCTCTTTCTTTGACTCACTACTGGTAGAAAGGATCACTGTCTTCCTCTTTCTTTGCTCACTTATCTTGGAAGGGATCCACTCACAATTTATGGTCTTGTAGGTCCTTTCATTTTCATGAATGCATGCATCTTCTACTATAGTAAGATGCTCTATTGAAGTCCCTTTTTCACCCATAGATGAAATCCAAATTTTTGAAAACTGTTAGGTTGTGGAAATTACTTTCATGAACACCATGCTTCCTCCATGAACTACACTGTACCATGTAGCACATATGCTTTGCAAACCACCTATTCCGTATATTGCCTCTGCCTACCGATTCCATGTACCGCTTCCACAAAATGCCTCTGTGAACTACCTCTATGTACCACCTATGATTCTACCAAATTCATTACTCTATGGACTACTCCTTATATGGACCACCTTTTCTCCTTTCTCAAAATCCAGTTCGTGAATTACTTTACCCTCCATGGAATTCTCCGTTGCAAAATACTTTCATACTTCACTAAATTCACATAGAAAAGATGTTTTCTTATGAAAATTTCTCTAAGTAATGAAGGTATTAATGCTCCTTATATAGGAAATTAGATCTGAAAAATCCGCTAATCTAAGATTTACCCAAATCTTCAATGTGGTACCGCCTTCACCACATACTTCTCCTTCCTTGAACTGTTTCCCTACACGGTCTGTGTACTACCTTTCTTTCTTCATAGTGGACCAAATCACCATATCTTTTTCACAAATGACAAACCATCCTATGTACTGCAAGCATTCCACATACTGCTAGAATTCCCACAAACCGTCATCACTCTGCGAACTGTTCCTCCTACGCAGTCCATGTATCATGCTTCGTGGTCCGCATAGAAATGCTATGCAGAATCAGTCCTTTACCGATTTCCCAAATCCATTCCATGTACCACATTTTCTGTTCCGTAAAATATGGTCCACGGTCCACGTATCATGTACTCCTATGTGGAAATATTCCTTTTCTGAAAATCCAAACTCCAGATTTTGAGACCCAAAAATTTGGTAAACAATGGGAAACCGCACCACCTTAAAAACCTGCTTTTACAATATCAACCAAACTCATTCATGGTAATATGGATTTTTCAAAAAACACAAACACACCCAAAAAAACTAATAGAATTCCTTGAGTTATTTTTTCCCAACAATGATAAATTGAAATTTTAGAGAAATGAAAAGGTGTTTGATAGATCAAATGGTTTCTTACAGTTGATTTTAGATTTTCAAAAAGATTTCAAAATAATTTGAACAACATTTTTCCATTATAGTGATGATTAAATCATCTAGAAAGGATAAAAAGGTTAAGTGAGGTCCGTTTCCCTTCATCTTTATAAATGATATTTAATTAAGGGAATAATTTCGGCCCGGCCCGGCCCCACCGGGTCCGGACAGGGCCAGGCCAGCCCGACCCAAACATCCCCATGAGGTGGCCCAAGCCCGACCTCGGGCAGACCCAACCCTTCGGTTTGGGACAGGATTTTTCGGGCCAGGCTGAGATTTTTCGAGTAGGGCCATGGTGGGCCTTTATTATTTTCAAAATAATTGTTTGTTTTAAAACTTGTTTTAAAACTTGTTTTTTAACATCTTTATTTACACATTTTTAAATTTTTTTTTTAAAAAATTACATTTATTTTTAAATGGATGTTTTTTGTAAAAATGTTTATTTTATTTTTTATTAACATTTTACAGTGGGTGGATAGGTTTTTTTGTCTAAATAGATTTATATATTGTGAATCTATATATATTATTTTCAAATTGTAAAAAAAAATTAATGAGGGTTCTTGGGAAGTGCGTAGTAGTGGGTGAGTTTAAATCCTGGTTATTTAAATATTTTTTAACATTTATTTAAAACATTTCTTTACATTTAATTTTTTTAACTTATTTATAATTTTTTAAGCGTTTGTTAAATTTTTTTATTTAAACCATTTTTTAACATCTGTTTAAAATGTTTTTTTACATTTTTTTAATGATTAATTTTAAAAAAAATTAATTTTTTTAAACGCATGCTGTTTACAAGTATTTTTTAAAACATTTAACAATTTTCATATTTTAGTGTAAAAAATATTTTTAAGTGTTTGTTTTAAAAAAATTAATTTAAGTGTTTGTTTTAAAATATTTTTTTTAACATTTGTTTAAACCATTTTTATTTAAACATATTTTAAACTATTTTTTAACAATTGTTTTAATTTTTTTTTCATTTATTTTTAGACGTTTAATTTAAAACATTTTTTTAAATGCATGTTTTTACATGTATTTTTTTAAACATTTTTCATGTTTTATGTAATTTTTTATTAACATTTTACAGTGTGTAGATTTTCTATTTTTTATAAATAGATTTATATATGTCTATGAATTTATATATATTATGTGAAAATTGAAAATAAAATATTAATTTGGGATTGGGGGGTGCACAACAGCCCCGCAGTAGGTTTAAAGCGTTGTTATTTAAATGTTTTTTTATCATTTATTTAAAATGTTTTTTTACATTTATTTTTTTACTTATTTATGAAAATTATTTTTAAGCATTTGATTAATTTAAACAATTTTTAATTTTTTTTGCAGGGTAGGCCCAGCCCGATCCTATTCAGGTCGGGCTGAAATTACAGCCTTAGGAGGTGTGCAGTAGTGGGTGAGTTAATGTTTTTCTAAATAGATTTATACATGTATATATAGTATATATAATATATGCAAGTTTCATCATATTTAAAAAAAATAATAAGTTTCGGGGGTGTATGAACATAATTGGGTGAGTAGTTATTTTTTTTAATATATAATAAGTTATTATATATATATAATATGAGAAAATTTTAAAAAAAAATTAGTGGTTATATATATATATGTAATATGAGAAAAATGTAAAAATAATAATTAGGGGCTGGGGGGTGCACTGTAGTGGGTGGGTTAATTTTTTTTATATATATTTATAAATGTATAGTATATATAATATATGCAAGTTGCAACATACTTACAAAAATAATGAGGTTACGGGACGTGCACGAACATCATTAGGTGAGTGTGTTATTTTTTTATTAATATACAACAAGTTATTATATATAAAATATTAAATCATTGATATATATATATATATTAATAGCTTTATTTATATATATATATTATATTAAATTATTTATATATATATTATTAATGGATTTTTAAAAGGCACACTTAATTGATATATATTATTAATGGCTTTGTTTATATATATACATTATATATATATATATATATAAAATTATATATCGTTGTACACACACACACATTATAATTATATATAATAATAATTATATGTATATATATACACATTATTAAATATATAATATATATATATATATTATATTATTTTTTTGTTAATATATAATGATATATATATACATATATATAAATTCTGGTGATAATATAACAGGCGTACCGCCAGGTCCAGTTGGTCCAGGCGCAACCTTGGAAGCTTGAGGTAGGGGGATTGAATCTCTCTTCCAGCAGTTTCCCGTTATATTTTTTTACAGCAGGTGGGCTTTGCACGGGCCAGAGGGCTGGGTTTTGCACGGGCCAACGGGATGGACCTTTTCGGGTCTGCCCAGCCTGACCCGCGATCCTTCTTGGATAGGCCCAGGCCTGACCCGATGAACCTACGGCCTGAGCCTAGCCTGGCCCGATGTGGGCTTTTCCAGGCCGGGCCGCTCGGGCTTCCGAGCTGGGCCTCATGGGTTTTCGAGCCAAAATTACACCCTTATCTTTAATATATAGAAGAGAACATCAAAAAAACATGAAATGAATTATTGCATGATAAAATGAAAATGATCCTTGTAGGGATGATACCCAGTGAAATTCCATAATATATTAACATTCAGATCATCAAAAATATCCTTAACATCAACATTAAATAATGTTTTAACCTATGAGGTCATCTCAAAACTTTCCACTTAAATCCTAAAAAATATAACAACATTTTTCTAAAATAATCCTTCATGTTAAACTTAAGGTTTTCATATATTTCAACCAAATAAAACATCTCCCAAAATCTCATTAATCACCTTAAAATACCATCACTTAAAACCTCAAAAGGGGTGTATAAGAATTTGAACTAATGGTACTACTTAAAATAATAAACTCATGTTATTATCTATAACTCTAAGGATAACCTCTCATGAAAACATCATAATCACCAATTTTTTCTAAACCCTACTCTGATACCAGCTGTAAAGACCCGGCCTTAAACATTACATATTCTAGTGACTTTAAACTAGAATTAAATTTCTTAAATTCCAAAAGATATTTTATGATTATAGTGTTATATATTGACATCATAACTCTTAAATAAAGAACCCATATATTACAAAGTGTACACTTTTATTAAGTATCCATTTTCCCATAAAATAAAATTTTTAAAAAGAAACATGTTTTCTTTAATGACAAATCTTCACCATTTTTATCTTCACCCCATCCTTGTCCCTCCTCATCCTTTGAAAAACATTTTAAAACTTGGGATGAGTATGAAAAATATCAGTGAGGGAAATAAAAATAAATAAATCCATTAGTCCAGTGAAAAACATGAAAACCCAAGAAAAACCTTTTCTTAAAAAACATAACTTTTTACTGAATTTTTTTTCATTTAAAAAGATCACTATATTACCATTTTAAATGAAACTATTTATTTGCAACCTTATTAACAAGCATAGAAAAGTCTTAAAGGTGCCTTGGGATACCATCATCATATAATCACTACAGAAACTATACAATTTGAATAACCATAGGATTGAATTCTAATATAATTCTCTAGAGAACATAATCATTACCCGATGCATTGAAGTTCTATCTGTTTGATCCCATCATATAAGCTATATTCGGCTCACCCATGAGCTACAATGAAGATTATCCCTTTTTATAAGCTACATCAGGAACAACCGTGATCTATAATGGGAATCAACACTTCGTAAACAATGTCTAACGAGCATATTATGAACAAAAACATTAAAAAAATATTTTAAAACTACATTCAAAACATTTTCGGATATCAAAATACTCTTTTTTCTTAAAAAACAATTTGTAATACCAAAATACCCTGAAAAATGGTAGTATAGTTTTTCTTTGAAGAAAAAAAATCTTTTAAAGGAATCAAAAATTTAAATAAAATTTATGATGATGGGAAAAGTCTATGTCGCTGTATATGTTAAAATAGAACATTCCATAAAAATATTCCTTTTGAAAATCTTTTAAGGAAAGGAGTATAAAATTAAATTTATAGTTATTTTTTTCCAAATAAATAAATTCATAAAATAATTTTAAAACATGAACATGGAATATAATTATTTCGAAAATAAATCATTATAACATTGAAAATGAGGTTTTTAGTTAAATTTTCCCTTACCTTGAGTCCGACTCATCACGTATGTCCTTTATCTTACTGATTAATAAAATTATGCTAATTATTTACTTACTTAAGAAACCTTTTCAAGTTTATTATTACTTTTATTTTATTTAATATCTTGTTATATACATTTAATTAATCAATTATGTTTATATAGGATGTTTTGATGATATTCAATTCATAATTCCAAAATGACTTAGGTAGGTAGAATATGGTCAATGATATCATTATTCCATATTATTAAGAATAATAATCATGATATAATTATCATTTTTATACATCATTTATACTTTTAAAACTAATAATAAGATATGGTTATGAAAAAATGAACTAGGTTACAATCATAGAGATGGTAGTCAGTATATACGTATGAGTAATGTTTCCATTTTTCAATGATCATTATAAAAAAAAGATAAGTATTTTTTTTATATAATGATAATAATATCATAAATAACTTATTATTTATTTAAATATAATTATATATATAATCCATGTGATGTGTTGTTCAAAATTGAATCACATCACTTCATGGAGGTGGTAGTTCACATTTAAGCACAAATGACATTATCATTTTTCAGTTAATGGAGAGTTAATAAAATAGGTGTAATATTATTTTTAAAAAAATATGAGTATTTCATGAATATAATATATATAAATTAAATCCATCATTATAATCATTCATGAGAGTTTGGTTATGGAAAACAAACTACATCGATCTGCGAGTCGGTAGTTCACCGTACAGACAAATGATGGTTTCATTTCTTATTTGATGTAATAAGAGATGGATATAGGTTATTGAATTAACATAATAAATTTTGAGTATATTTAGTATAATTATTTTATTATTTTATCATGGTTGAATAATATTTTAATGAGGTAGAAGAAAAAATAAAACAAAAAACACTCGGTTAAGAACAAAACCTTTTTATCGGATAACCTCTTAAGGTTTAAACCATAATATTTTTCTAGGTTATTTTTTTTATAAAAAAAATCATCTAGGATGTTATAATGGATGTAAGGATGGAATTTGGTCAGGTATTGTCTTAAAAAATGATTCTTGATATGGAATCCCTCCTTTTATTACAAAACATTTTCATTTACATGTTACAAATAGAGGATCTTTTAATCTTTTGTTTCCTGGAAAAAAGGTACGTAATACATGAAAACATAAAACATTATTATAATACAAATGAAAGGATTATTAAAAGTTTCATACTAAGTACATTTAATTCATATCATAACATAGAGATAAACATCAAAAGAAAGAGTGATAAAAAAATCCCAGTAAGTGAAAGTAAGCGAAACAGTTTACATGTGACTTTGACAAATATCAATAAGAACGCGAAGAATGTCATAAAGGAACAAGAAAAGGAAAAGGGGAATATTATAATAAAAATAACATGAATAATAACATGTATATGTGGATATAACATTTAAATTAGACATTCGTAAACATATCACCAAGTTTTTTCACCGATACGTTGTAAAAATTACCAAGGTTATTCACTAAGGTATCATAAAACATGTCATCTCTAGAGATTAAATTCTTTTCCCAATTCATTGGAGAACTATCAGGGAAAAAACTTAATATTTATTAATTTTAATGTAATCCACATAGAATATAATAAATCATTTCATAAATAACCCATGGAGAATAAAATAAAATGGGTTTCATATCAAGATCATGGCGTTTCAAAAGCACTTTAAATACATGATCTTTATGTCATTTATAACCCATAGAAAAGGAATGCAGGTTTTATATATATAAATACCAGAATAAAATAAATAATTTTTACATATTGGTTAATAAGATAGAAAATAAATATTTTTGGGTATTCATAAAAATAAAATAAAAGGGAATCTCCTGGGGAGAAGAGAGAAATTTTGAGAAGTAAAATCAGTAGCATAATGGGTATAAAACATGATTTTAGAAAAAAGTAAAAATATAGGGGATAGGGGTATTCTATTTATAAAATATAATTTGTAAGTAAGGTAATGAATAATAAGTAAATAAGAGAGAGTGATCATAAATATTAGAATACATATATAAAAAGAGGTTCTTGAAATGAAGAGAAAAGAAGGATATTTCCATTATCTTGAAGAGTAACCCCTAAGACTTGAATTTTGAGACCTTGGGGGATTGAGGATAACTTGGGCAGTAAAAATATAATATCCTTTTAGATAATTAATTTTGAGTTAAAGTAAATGGATAAATGGGTCGACATTTATAGCAAAAGTGGGGGATTTGTTTATTAATTTCCAAAATAGGCCTTGGAAACCTATGTTGTGGAAAATAAAAAACCATGGGTTTTCCCAAGGTATTTTCCCATGGTATTAGACCCTTGGGAAAATTTTTATGTTATTATAATCCAAATTATTTGACAATAATTTATATTACTTATTTTGGTAAGGAAAATTAAATTTTTTATAAAATAACATGTAAAAGTAAAAGTTTCCATTTTAAAATTTGGAAAGTAAATTATATATTTGGAAATTGATTAAAATATATTAAAATAATTGATATAAATAAAATAAAATATTGTAAGTCTTGTATTATGGTTAATTATTTATTACATCATTATGACATAATTTTGAAGTCATTAAATATACCGAAAAACTCAAACTATATTTTTACTATTCACAAAAAAAAGTATTTTAAAAGATTCTCATAAATTCACCCTAACATAATTAAAATTATATTTATTTTATTATAATAATTCTATAAATATTACAATTCTAACTTTTAAATATAAAAATCCTTTTTTTGTTAAAAATAATAACAGAATGAAAATTCATTGTAAAATTTTTGATACTTGAAAAAGAATCATTTTATCATTTATATTTATTAAGAGTGTTTTTATCAAACTATTTCATTAAAATAAGTATTATTCATAATATCTTATTTTATTATAAATATTTATATCTTTTTTGGAAAGTACATTTTTTGTCTGAAAATTCAATTTATCAAATTCCATTAAAATTTTATTAAGTAAAACTATTCTTAAAATAGAATTGATAGATTTTTTATTTATTTATACAATGGAATTAAACTTTAATTAAATAGGTCCTTGGAAAATAACCTCTTATAACACCCACATAAAACCTAATAGTAAGGTGTGTGATGGTGATAGATTCATGGGGTGGTTCTACTAACATGTCCCAAGTGGTAATTTCCACTAACTTGAACTTCTCCTATAGGAGATTTCATTAAATCTTCACTTGTTGAAGATCATCTTGGGATTAGTCAATGGTGAACCCCAATTATTCTACCTATATCCTAAGCTCTGATAAATGGTATTCATATGGAACAACTCTACCGATTGAGGCCATCATTTATCCTTTCTATATTAATTATCATTTTTCATTTCTATTTATAAAAAATAATTATAATGTTAAAATTATTATATAATTTCCAAAGTTAATATTGACCAATGGCCATAATAGACCAATGGTAATATAAAATTTGAAACCCGATGGTCAAATTTCCATTTATACTCACTTAATTATTAAAGAGATATAGTTTTGTTGAGTAATATAAATATAACACACATTTTCAAGAAATAATTACCATTAAAAAAGTATAGGTCATTACATTCTTACACCATTAAGAAGTTTGATCCCCAAAATTTCAACTCATTGTCTTAGTTGAGAAAAAGGTGTGGGTACTTCTATCTCATTATCTACTATGGTTCCCACATCTCTTCTTTATATTTTTGGTTCCTCCATAAAACTTTGATGAGGTGGGTAGTCTTATTGTGTAGAACATTATAACTACCATCCAAGATCTCCACCACATACTCCATATAATAGAGTTCATGTTCCAGTTGAACCACCTTAGGATTTAGTACATATGATGGGCCATGTATGTACTTACTCAAGAGAGATATATGGAATACATCATGAACTTGAGATAGATTTGGAGGAAGTGAAACTGATAGTCCACTTCTCCTATGTGATCAAGAATTTCATAGGGGAAAATGTACCTAGAGATAAGCTCCCCTTTCTTCGGAAACTGCATGAATCTCTTTCATGGTGAAAATTGAAGGAATAATTTTTCACCAACATCAAACTCCAAGTCCCTATATCCATTTCCATCATAGATCTTCTGTAGACTCTGAGCATTCTTTATGTGTTGTTGGATAACATGAACCTTTTTTATCATCTCTTTCACAAGATTATACCCAAGAAGATTTCTCTCACCAAATTTATCCTAATAAGTAGGAGTTCTACATTTCTTCCCACAGAGATCTTCATAGGGTGCCTTTTGAATACTTGAATGAAATCTGTTATTGTATGAGAACTAAAATAATGATAGGTATTGATCCCATACACCTTTAAATTCCATTGATAATGTTCTTATCATGTCCTCAAGTGTCTGAATAGTTATTTTAGATTGGACATCAGTTTGGGGGTGATAGGTCGTACTAAAATTAAATTCAGTATTAAAAGCATGTTGAAGAATTCTCCAGAATTTTGATGTGAACCTTGGATCATGATTAGAAACAATAGAGAGTGGTAACCCATATAGCCTTACCACTAACTTAACATTTATATTTGAAAGTTTTTCAATAAATAAATCTTTCCTAATAGTGATGAAATGGGTAGTCTTGGTGAGACAATCCACTATAACCCATGTCACATCATTTTATTTGGATGATCTCAGGTGACTAGTGAAAAATTCCATAGTGATATTGTCCCACTTCCATGTTGGTATGGGTAATGGTTGTAATACCCCTTTAAGAAATTTTCTATTTTCCTTCACTTATTGACACACCACACACCTTGTAGTCTAGTCAGAAATCTCCCTTTTCATGTTATCCCACCAATAATGATCATGAACGTACCTATACATTTTAGTGCATCTAAAATGTATAGAGAATATATATCTATAAGATTCATCCATCATATCCGTCTTTATTTCTAGAATAGATGGAACACATAGCCTTGTATGACATTTCAATACACCTTCTTGATCAATATTTAACTCAGGAAACTTCTCATTCTTCATATCCTCTATCTTATTATGTAATAAATGATATTATCTTGGAAATTTATTGATCTTATCTAGTAATGATTTTCAAGAAATCATTTAGTATAGATTTGATGATGTCCCTTCCCCCATGATTCCCATGTATAACCTTTCAAGTCCTTAATCAATGGATATCCTTTAATCCTCATCATTTCTAGCACAACGGGGTATTTCTTACTTAATGCATCAGTGAATTTGTTTGATCTTATGGGATGATACTGAATTGAACAATCATAGTCTTTAAGAAGTTCCAACTATCTCCTCAGTCTCATGTTCAATTCATTTTGTGTGAAAATATACTTCAAACTTTGGTGGTCTATGTATATACCACATTTCTCCCCATAAATATAGTTCCTCCATATATTTAGAGAAAAAACAACTGCAACTATACCTAGGTCATGTGTAGGATAATTATAATCATGAGGCTTTAACTGTCGATATTAATAGGAAATAACCTTTTAATTTTACATGAGGATACACCCATTCCCTTTCAGAGATGCATCTCTAAAAATAATGAATCCTTATCCAATAGAGGGTAAAGTTTAGCACAGGTGAAATAACCAACCTCTTCTTCAGATTTTGGAAACTTTCTTCACACTCCTTTGTTTGAATGTACTTGGACCCTTTTTGGGTTAACTTGGATAGTGGATTTGAAATTCATGAATTGTTTTTACAAACCTCCTATAATATCCTAATAAAATAAGGAAACTATGAAACTTATTTACTATTATAGGATGAGGCCACTCCTCGACAACCTTTTTTTGGAAGGGTTAATTGCAATTCCTTCATTAGTTGAATTGTGCCCCAAGAAAGCAACTTTTTATGACCAAAATTCACATTTTATAAAATTTCCAAATAGCCTTTCCTTCCTCAGGGTTTTCAATATAACACTAAGATATTACTCATTCCCCCCATGAATATATCATAATATCATAAATAAAAACCACCACAACGTTTTCAAGTTAGTACTTAAAGTATATATTCATCAAATCCATAAAAATATCATGAGAATTAGTTAATCCTAATGGAATAAAAAAAAACTCATAATTCCTATATCTTGATCAGAAGGAAGTATTTGTAATATCTTCTTCCTTCACTCCTAATTGATGATAACCATATCAAAGATCATTCCGAGAGAATAATTGAGCCCCATGAATCTGGTCAAATAAATCACCAATACTTGGAAGGGGGTACTTGTTATTTACTATGATCCTATAAAGTTATTTATAATCAATAAAAATCCACATTTATCCATCCTTCTTATTCAGAAAGAGAATGAGTGCTCCCTAAGGAGACACACTTGGTTGAATAAACCCCTTCTCCAAAAGATCTTAGAGTTGTTTCTTTAATTCCTCCTCTACATTTTCCATTCTATATGGTGTCATTGATATCAACTTGGATCTAGGCATGAGTTCAATGGAGAACTCCACCTCACTTTATAGAGGTGGTCTAGGTAACTCCTCATGTAATATGTCAATGTATTCCTAAATTAATGGGACATTCTCCATTAATATAATATAATTTCATTCTTTATCTTCATTGATCATATCCATAAATAAGGACAAGGGAGGTGATTCTAGATAAAGCTCAAGTTGAGATATATATCCTTTGAAAATAATTGTAGGTTTTCCATTCAAGACTACTGAGATTTATTTTTTTCTATAGTTGATCTTCATATTATACTTTGAGAGCCAGTCTATCCCTGGTATAGTGTCAAATTACAGCATGGGATTGAATGCTAGATTTACAATGAGATTGTGCTCACCAAATTCAATAATATAGTTTCTATATACTGTTGATTCTTGGATAATCCCTCGAGGAGTCTTGAATGATAACTCTACTTCTATAAGTTCAGGGATTTATTCTATATTCTTTGAAAACTTAGAGGAAATAAAGAATGCGTAGAACCATAATCAAACAAAGTACTTGCTAGATTTGAGAGAACAATGAGAGTACCTTCCAACACATCATTTGGAGCATCTACTTCAGCCATCATTATAGAAAAATCATGGTCTTTCTCCCTTATCCTTTTCTATGGTTGATGGTGATTCCCCTCCATTAAATTTTGGATTTGGAAAGTGATTAGAAAAGTAACCATGCTATTCATACTTGAAACATTGGACTTTAGGTTGGGCCTACACCAAATTCCCTTTGTCATTAGTGTTTAGAAATTGAGGTTTCACCTCACTATGATAGTTACAAGAAATATGGCCATCTCTTCCATAGTTTTAAAATTTCCCCCTCTCTAGAAATAAGTTCCTTGAATTTTTCTTCCCACATTTTTTGCTTGTGGAAATTTTCACTTGATTTCCTCTTTTTCCATGATCAAAGTAACCCCCAATCTTGGATCAATTTATATCTTATTTTCATTTGATCAATGGGACCACTGCATATCTCTGAACACCTATTCAACCTTCATAACACTTTACAATATCTTCTCATAGTTATCATAGTCTTGATTGGCTAGGTTCTTCCATAGATGGAGTCTTAGTCCACTAAAGAATCTATCAACCTTTTCATTAGGATCCATGAAAAAGAAAGAGGTGTAGTGATAAAGCCTTATAAAGTTCATCTCATATATTCCCACATATTCATTTCCCTTATGCTTTAGCTCTAGGGATTCTTTCTCTATTTTTGTTCACATTGAACGGGGGAAATATTTTTTGAAAAAGATTCACCTAAATTATTCCCACTCCATAGCTTTAATCTCCCTTCTTAGCTTCAAGTTTTTAATCAATTCCCACCACTAATCAACTTCTACCTTTAATAAGTACATGATCAGGGTAAATTTATCTTTTTCCAAATAATATAGTACACAAAATATGTTTTCTATAGAGCTTATACATTTTTTAGAAATAAATGGTTTAGTAGATCCATTGAAATAAGGTGGTCGTTGATGCATAAATAACTCAATGGAAATTTGTCCCTTCAGGTTTAATATGATCTCTCATCTTGATTCAAGTTATTTTTCATAACTAGAGTTAGTTGATTTTTCATTCTCATGGATTGTTCTATTCTGGATTTCATTGGAGGGCCATTAGTACATGGTTCATTGCACTCCCCATTTACACGGTTCCCCCTTTTTCTCGCTATTTTCTAAAATAATAAAAAATTAGTGAGAATGTTTCTTCTTTTAAGAATATTATAATTCTAAAAGAATTTTATATCTTGAAACATTATTCTTAAACATTTCATTCATTAACAACAATTACATTTTTTATAAATCCTTCATAATAGTTCATACAATGCTTGTGATTAAATAAACACATCGGCTGGGAGTGTCAAACTAGAAGTAAAACAAGGCCTTTTGTCTTGCACCAGTTCCCATTTGAGTCTATCTCAAAGTGGTGTTTTTGGGTTTTAACCCTAGATAGATCTATTCTAGAGTCACATACACTTGTTCGTATCCAGACAAGGATTTATTTTCTCAGAAACCACTTACCTAATATTTCACCAAAATACCAAGTTTTTCCCCTATATTTGAACATTTATATAGGGTTATTACTAAATTTTTCAAATACTAATTACCATAAATAACTAAATCATCCATTTATACCAACTATGGAATTCTGACTTTTATTACATGGAATTTTCGTTTACTTGGTAGAAATAAAGGATCTTTTAAAGTTTAGTTTTTTGGAAAAAAGGTATGTAGTATATGAAAACATAAAAAATTATTCTAATACACATGAAAGGATATTTTAAAGGTTAATCCAAAGTAAATTTACTACATATAATAACCTAGGGAAATACATTAAAGTAAATGGTGATAATAAAGTCCTAGTAAGTTAAAGTAAGGGAAATAGTTTACATGTGGCCATGAGAGATATAAATAGAAACTTGAAGAATATCATAAAGACACGGGAAAAGGAAAAAGGGGAATATTATAATAAAAATAACATGAATCATAACATGGATATGTGGCTAAAAAATTTAAATGAGAGATTCATAAACATATCACTAAGGTTTGTCACAGAGGTCTCATAAAAATTACCAAGGTTATTCACCAAGGTATCATAAAACATGCTATCTCTAGAGATTGAATTATTTATCTAATGAATTGGAGCACCATCAGGATATAAAATTAATATTTATTAATTTTAATTTTATCGATATATATCATAATAAATAATTTCACAAATAACCTGTGGAGAATAAAATAAAGTAGGTTTCATATTAAAATCATGGCGTTTCATAAGTTCTTTAAAAACATGATCATTATGTCATTTATAACCCATTGAAAGCGAATGAGGGTTTTATGTATGTCTATAACACAATAATATAAATAATTTTTACATATTGTTGAATAACCCTAGAAAATAAAGAGGTTTGGATATTCACAAAAATAAAATAAAAGGGAGTTTCTTGAGGAGGAGAGAGAAATTTTGAGAAGTAAAATAGGCAGTATATTCGGTATAAAACATGGTTTTGGAAAATATTAAAATGATTGAGGAATGGGGAATCACATTGATAAAACATAATTTTGTAGTAAAGTAATTAATAAAAATTAAATAATAGAGAGTGACCTTAACATTCAAAATACATATACAAAAAATATTTTTGAAACGAATAAAAAAGAAGGATACTTCCCTTACTTGAAGAGTAACTCCTAAAAGTTGAAGATTGGGACCTTGGGGGCTTAAGGACACCTTGGGAGGTAAAACTATCATATCTTTATGGAGGATAAATTTTGGGTAAAATTAAATAGATAAATGGGTGTGTAATTATAGAAAAAGTGGGGGATTTGTTTATCAATTTCCAAATATATGCCTTGAAAACCTAGGTTGTGGAAAATGAAAAACCATGGGCCTGACCATGGTATTTGCCCATGGTATTGGAAATTTGAAACAAATTTTATATTATTTTAATCAACATGAGTCAAAAATCATTTTATATTACTTATTTTTGGCAAGGAAAATTAAAGTTTTCACAAAATAACATTTTTAAAGTTAAAGTTTCCATTTTAGAATTTGGAAAGTAAATTATATTTATAGAAATTGATTAAAATATATTAAAATACTTGATATTAGTAAAATAACATATTTTAAGTCTTTTATTGTGGTAAATTAGTTATTAAATCTTTATGATAGAATTATAAATTCATTAAACACACCAAAAACTCAAAGTGTATTTTTATTATTCATGAAAAAATAAAGTATTTTATAAAATTCTCATAAATTCACCATAACATAATTTTGATGTGATGATTTAAAAAATTATATTTATTTTATCATAATAATTCTCTAAATATGATAATTATAACTTTTAAATATAAAAATCCATTTTTATTAAAAATACTAGCAAATTGAAAATGCAGAGTAAAATTTCTAACACTCGAAAAAAAATTATTTTATCATTTATATTTAAATAAGATTGTTTTTATCATAATATTTAATTAAAATAAGTATTATTAATAATATATTAGTTATAAATATTTATGTCTTTTATGTAAAGTAATTTTTTTCCAAAAAATCAATTTATCAAATTCCATCTAAATTTTATTAAGAAAAACTATTCTTAAAACAGAATTGATTGAACAACAATTTTATTTATGCAATGGAATTACACTTTAAGTAATTTGGGCCTCGACACATAATCCATTATAACAACCGCATACGACCTAAGGGTAAGATGTACAATGATGACAGATTCATGGGGTGGCTCAGCTAACATTTCCCAAGTGGTAATTTAAAATAACTTGAACTTCCCCTGTAGGTTATTTCATTCAAACTTCAATTATTAAAGCTCATCTTGGACTTGGTCAAGAGAGAACCCCAGCGATGATACCTCTCTCCCAAGCTTCGATAAATGGGCTACATACGACACGAATCTACTGGTTGAGGCCATCGTTTCTCCTTTATGAATAAGTTATCATATGTCATTTCTACTTATAAACACTAATTATAATGTTAAAATTATTATATAATTTCCAATGGTCATATTGACCAATGGTCATAATTGACCAACAATCATATAATAGTCAAAACCTAATGTTAAAATTTTAATTTATACTCTCTTAATTATTAAATATATATAGATTTTTTGAGTAAAAAAAATATAAAACACATTTTCAAGAAAAAATTATAATTCAAAAAGTCAGGGTCATTGCATTCTTCCCCCCTTAAGATTTTTTTTGTCCCAAAAATTTCAACTCATTCTCTCAGTTGAGAAAAGGTGTGGGTACTTCTATCTCATTTTCTCCCCTGTTTCCCTTGTCGATTATTTATATTTTTGGTTCCTCTACAACACTTTGATGAGGTGGGTAGTCTTTTTGTGTACAATAATACAAAACACATCTTTAACAGTGCTAGAATAGACCTTTATCAGTGCTAGAAAAGCATTGAAAACCTCAGTGAAGTTAAAAGGCCAAGGATTTTATCAGCATTAGAAAATCAATGATAAATGGTATCTTTATCTGTGAAAATAAAATAATTGATAAAAGACACCATTTATTAGTGATTTTATTTATCATTGATAAATATACCCTTTATCAGCGCTTTTAAAAGCACTGATAAAGGATATCTTTACCAAATCATTTAGTAGTGTTGATAAAGGTGCAAACTACAGTGTCATGTTACAACATACTGAAGCACCAAAAATAGGTTTAGTGTTATATAACAACACACTAAATCACTTGAAACATAACAAAAATGAAAAAAATATACAAATACTAAATTTAAATGAAATAAAATTTCTAAAACAAATACAAAAAAACACTATTATATAGTATGTCAGTTGTTTTTTGACTAAAATTAATGTAAATTTTGAATAAAAAGGCGCATTTGGAGTCATACCTATTACACTATGAGTCAAATTGATGTGTGACTAATTACTATATCTCAAAAATGACTTATGTATTGTTTTCATAAAGTGAAAAAAAATCCAAATTCATTTTATTTCTTTTGAGTATGTGAGTTGTTTTTTGATTAAAATTAATGTCAGTTTTAAGCAATTAGAGTCATACCGGTCATGATGTGCATCAGATTGAGTTTTGGTTGATTTATACACATAAAAAATGACCTATAAATTATTTTCCAAACATACAAAAATAATCCGACCACATTTTCTTAGTTTTGAGCACGTCAATTATTTTTTTCACTAAAATTAATGTTTGTTTTGAATAAAAGGTTACACTTGGAGTCATACCGGTCACATTGTGCATCAGAATGAGGTTAAAATGATTTCTACATGTCCCAAATGACTCACAGATCATTTTCCTAAAGTATAAAAATAACCAGAATGCGTTTCCTCTATTTTAAGTATGCCACTTGTGTTTTTTTTACTAAAATGTCATTTTAAAAATAAAAAACATACTTTGAGCCACACGGGTGGTATCGTGCATGGGTTTTAAATGAGAATGATTCATAAACACCAAAAATTAATTAAGAATCATTATAAAAAATTATCAAGATAATCTGAGAGTGTTTTCTCATTTTTTAGTGAGTGACACTTTTTTTTATTAAAATGTCAATTTTAAACTGATAACAGACACTTGGAGTATTACTAGTTACACCATGCATCATCTTGAGGTGAATATAATTCCTACACATCAAAAATTACTTATGGATCATTTTCCTAAAGTACCAAAATAGTTTAAGTGCTTTTGATTGGTTTTGAGTATGTCAATTATTTTTTTAACTAAAATTAATGTCAATTTTGAATAAAAAGACGTACATGGAGTCATACCACTCACACTGTGCATAATATTGAGGTAAGAATGATTTCTACATGTCCTAAGTGACTCATTTATTGTTTTAATAATATATGAAAACAATCAAAATACATTTCTTCTATTTTGTGTAAACCACTTGTGTTTTTACTAAAATGTCATTTTAAACCGGAAACACACACTTTGAGCCATACAGGTGGCATTGTGTGTGGTCTTGACATGATAATGATTCATAAATGTAAAAAATGAATTACGAATCATTGTACCAAATTATCTGGACAATATAAGTGCATTTTTTTTGGTTTTCTATGAGTGACACTTTTTTGTATTAAAATGTCAATTTTAAACTGATAACAGACACTTGGAGTCATACAGATATCACCATGCATCCGATTGAGGTGAGGTTGATTCATAAAAATAAAAAATGATTTATGGATCATTTTCCTAAAGTACCAAAACAATCTGAATCCATTTTCTCATTTTTGAGTATGTCAATTTCTTTTTTCACTAAAATTAATGTCAATTTTGAATAAAAAGACGCACTTGGAGTCATACTAGTCATACCGTGAATCAGATTGAGGTGAATATAATTTATACACATCCCAAATGAATCATGTATAATTTTACTAAAGTGTAAAAACAATAAGAATGAATTTCCTATGTTTTGAGTACACCACTTTGTTTTTTTACTAAAATGTCATTTTAAAATGGAAACATGCACTATGAGCCATACGGGTGGAATCATGCATTGGTTTGACATGAGAATGATTCATACACATCAAAAAATGAATTAAAAATCATTGTACCAAATTATCTATACAATATAAGTATGTTTTCTCATTTTTCAATGAGTGATGCTTTTTTGTATTAAAATGTGAATTTTAAACTGATAATGAACACATGGAGTCATGATGGTCACACTATTCATCAGATTAAGGTGAGAATGATTACTAAAAATAAAAAATGACTTATGGATAATTTTTATATTGTAAAAAAAAAATCTGAATGCCTCTGCTCGATTTTGAGTATGTAAGTTGTTTTTTCACTAAAATTATTGTTAATTTTGAATAAAAAGACACAATTGGAGTCATACCAATCACACCATACATCGTATTGAGGTGGAACTGACTTCTACATGTACCAAATGACTCATGTATAATTTTAATAATGTATCAAAACAATCATAATGTGTTTCCTATATTTTTAGTATGCCACTTGTTTTTTACAAAAATGTCATTTGAAACTAAAAACACACACATTGAGCTATACAGGTGGCATCATGTGTGGGTTTTACATGAGACTAATTCATATATTTTAAAATTAAATTATGAATCATTTTAAAAAATTATCTAGACAATCCAATCATGTTTTATTGGTTTTTAGTGAGTGAAAATTTTTTGTTCTAAAATGTCAATTTTAAACTAATAATAGACACTTAGAGTCATACCGGTCACACCGTGCGTCAGATTGAGGTACAAATGATTCCTACATGTAAAAAATGACTGATAGATCATTTTACTAAAGGACCAAAACAATATGAATGTTTTTTCTTAGTTTTGAGTATGTTAGTTTTTTTTCCACTAAAATTAATGTCAATTTTGAATAAAAAGATGCACTTGGAGTCATACTGGTCACACCATATTTTAGATTGAGATGTAGATGATTTTTTTACATCCCAAATAACTCATGGATCGTTTTACTAAATTATAAAAACAAAAATAATGCGCTTCCTCTATTTTGATTACGCTACATGTGTTTTTTACTAAAATTCCATTTTAAAATGGAAACATGAACTTTGAGGCATAAAGGTGTCATCGTGTGTGGGTTTGACATGATAATGATTCATACACATCAAAAGAAAATTAAGAATCATTATCCCAAATTATCTAGACAATCCGAGTGTGTTTTCTTGGTTTTTAGTGAGTGACACTATTTGGTATTAAAATGTTAATTTTAAACTAATAACAAACACTTGGAGTCATACCAGTCACATCGTACATCATATTGAGATTTTTATGGTTAATACACATAAAAAACAACTTAGGGATCATTTTACTAAAGTACCAAACAAATCTGAATTTTTTTTCTTAATTTTGAGTATGTTAGTCATTTTTTTCACTAAAATTATTGTCAATTTTGAATAAAAAGACACACTTGGAGTCATAATAGTCACACCGTGCATTGTATTGAGGTTAAAATGATTTCTACACATCCAAAATGACTCATGTATCATTTTACTTAAGTATCAAAATAATAAAAATGTGTTTCATCTATTTTGAGTACGCTACTTGTGTTTTTTTTACTAAAATGTCATTTTAAATTTGAAACCTGCACTTTGAGCCATATAGCTAGCATCGTGTGTGGAATTGACATGATACTGATTCATACACATCAAAAATGAATTAAGAATCATTTTCCAAAATTATCAATACAAGTGGTGAAAAACATTATTTCAATAAGTCACCTGAAATAATTGCACAATGGATCTTATCTTAAGTGAAAAGTGTTGTGTGCACTTTTAAATAATTTTTCTTAAACAAAATCATGGTATGAACCTCATTATAATTTATTTCACAATGGATATCATCTTAATTTATTAGATTTTATAGTTTTAACTTTGCATTATAGGAATAAAAAAGAGTCTGTTGTCTGATGTTTTTTATTAAACGCTTTGAGTTAGTGGAATTTTTTCGTATTAATTTCTTCCTCATTCAAAGTAATTTATAATGTAGAAATGATATTGGGATTAGTGAATCCAAATTAATCTTCACACAATATTACCTTTATATAGTTGTGATATAAATATCTATACAAAATATGAATAGTTTGTAACTTTAATAAACACATTAGCTCACTATTTAGATAGACTTATTATGAAAATGTACCTTATGTATGTATTCCCAACTAAGATGCCCAACCATTCATGCTTGAGAATATCATTTAGAGTCTTGATACCAATTATATCTATTAAGTAATCTCTATATATTTCTTCTTCATATTCTTTTTAAGACATAGTTTTATCTTTTAAATGTGGTCTTTGCATGAGGTTTTAATGATAATAAATGTTACTCTCGAACTAGTGGGGAGAACGTACTCTTGAAATATTTTTTTTGTTTTCTTAGACAATTCACTAGATTTTCTTGATTCAGACTTTTATTTCCCTGCCTCTTTATCCATATATAATATCATACCCCACTTCAGACCTTTAATCATCAACTGTTACATGTTTTTAATATGAAAAAATTAGTTAAAGACATACCACATGCATCTTTATAATATTAGACAACCATGCTATGAAAGATCCAATAACATCTTCGACCATTATAATATCCATACCATCAAGTGGAATAGAAAACTCAGCAATTATATCACAAGATACCTCAATCCCTAATATCATGTGATCTTTTGGGAGGCCTTGATTGTGTAGTTGATCTCCTTGGATATTATACACTATACTCATCGCAACATGGAGATACAAGGGTGTTGATAGATACAAATCACATACAACTGTACCCTACAAAATTTTAATAATATCAAGTTATTAGAAGTTTTTTGATTCACATTTAGAAGAAAGAGTAATGAAAAAATTGATTACCTTGAGTAAGGTATTTTGTTTGGGGGAATGACTAGCTTCAAATCTAGTGGGATCATTTGGTTCATGTGCGGATCTTTGCTCCACTACCGGTTCACTTTGATTATTTCTTATACATTAGTTTACCAAAACAAACCACAAAATAATATCTTACAGTGAGTTTATTTGTGTCTACAATCTTCTAATCATATTATATGTATCTTCATGTGGTTTTATCTTCTCAAAATATGCTTGAGGAGAGACTCAAAAAACTAATCCTCTAACACGACCATATTGTTTAGGACACTTAAAATATCCTAAAAGTAGATTTTCTTTTGGTATGTGCATTGTTTATTCTTGCGTCTAATCCATAAAAAAATATTAACAAATAATAGATATTTTTATGTAACATTTTTATAAATAATAATTAATTAAAATTATCTCATACTTACACATGCTTCTAATATTTTTTTTGTGTTTTCATAAACTAGTTTACCCTCTTTATTTACATGATCCTTCTTCCATATAACATTAAGTGGGATGGAAGTGGCTTCAAATTTTGATTCATTAATATACATATAAACAAAGGAACATATGTTATTTCATATAACATAATTAAAATGTTGTTTTTGATTTAAAATACATACCAATTTCTTCTCCAATGAAGTGTACCTCATCCTTGATTTGTGATAGGGGTATATTGGTTTTGATGAACATTCTTTATTTTTAGCACTCTTTTTTTATTTCATAAATTAAAATTTTTGAATCAAGTTAGATAAAATAAATAATTTCAAATAATATGTTATAAACTGTAATAAAGATGAAATGATTTCTCATTGCGATTGTTGATAAAATCAGTCCATGTTTCCTTCTTTATAATGTGTGCATGACTAAGTGGTGGGTATGGCTTTATTTTCCCTTTTGAATATCTAAGATTTAAATTTTTAATAAGAGTCCTAAAGCCTTTATGGGATTTTCCAGCATCCATTAAGACAAATTTATTATGGAAATATTCTAAAATAAATGAAGTCTACATGGAATAATAAAAATTAAATCAATGTTTCATTATATAATTTTTCAGTAAAATAAATTATATTTTAACATTACCTTTATATCTTTCCAAAGGATTTCCTTTGCTACAAGTTGGATGTGATGGAATGAATCAATATCAATCGGCACATTCATCCTCATTGTGACCCCAAGATAAATAATGAACATTGACTTGTTGGGGTCAAAAGGTTGGCCACGTTGATTTCAACCAACCTCAAATTTTATACCCTAATCTCTCACCTTGATAATTTTATTCAGGACTGTGATGCTGCATCGTTGTTGTTTTTTTATCAACATGTTTTTGATCCCCTAATAATTATGTAGTTTCATCATCAACAGTCAATTATTCCTTAGAATTGGTAATATCATCATGTGTAGAATACATTATCTATATGATTAGTCAAACATTTAATTTTTCTTGAATAACAGCAATACAATACACTATATGCATAAAAGTCCACAATTTCATGAATCTTGCATAAAAATTGTTATTGTTTTGAAAAAAGATATAATACTTAAATACTATAGTACAAATAACCATCAATACCTTTATTTAATACATATTTAGACATTGATTTTCTTACATATCTTGATGATGTATTGTAATTCCTCTTTTAAACTAGCCTTCCCCCCATATTTGTGGTTCCAATGTTTCTTGATAACTTACATCCCGAATAGTTATTATTGCATTTTGTTTTTTTATATTTATCTCCCATTTTTTGTGGACATCCACCTATGTTTCTTGAACTACTCTAAACAAAAGTCATCCAATGATCATTTTGTATGACTAATAGTTATAGTAGTTCAAGAAACATAGAAGAGATGGGGGATGAGTCTCAAGAAACAAAATGAAATACCTATTTAGGAGATGAAAGTCGAGTTACCACTGAGGTTAAAAAATTACTTAAATGCAATTTTAATAATGACTTATAACATATTACATTACAAAAATGAAGGAATGAACATTAAAATACACATGAATTCCACTCGCAGTCATTTACTTCCATTCACAAACATTTTTTGTTTTCCACTTCCTCTGAAATGTTTCTTTTTTTGGTAGGGATTATAGGAGACACAAACTTGTGGTGGTATTAATGTGAGGTACATTGGAGAGCTTAACAACCAACCATTTATCCAAGATTCCTAAAGAAATTATCCTAAAGATGAAGCCGAAAATAGGGCAAGAGATCTCTAATCATTGTGAGAGGAATACATTTGAGAGTCATATTAGATGACTCATTGTAATAGTATTCTTGTCCAAGTATGCATAACTGTAGTGTTATAATAGGATCAAATGTGACCGCTCTCAAAATAAAATTAATTTTTAATGAAGTGTTGTCAAAATTAACCGATTGAGTCATATAAGAAAATTAATATCAAGAAACCAAACAAATTCATTCATTATGTTTTGATTAATTTTTCTGTATAGTTTTTTGTGTTCCCAGGATGTAGTGAATGAGGAGGATGAAAGGGTGAAAGAGTTGAATAATGAGTTTCAAGATGCAGTATTCAAAGCCATGGAAACAAATTTGATGATGATTAATGAATACAATCTGAGCAGGAGGTATGTCATCAAGGAACTTTGGAACCACAATGATGGAAGGAAGACTAGTTTCAAAGAGGGAGTCCAATCCATCATAAAGAGATAGAAGACGATAAAGCATCTCAATATGTATTAAATAAAGTTAGCTAAGGTTAGTTGTACTTTAGTATTGAATTATTATATCTCTTTTCAGGATAGTAAAAATTTTCACGCAATATGCATGAAATTGTGGACTTTTATGCATGGAGTGTATTTTATTTTATATCTATCTTTCCAAAATGAATCCATATTTACATAACCATATTTGTTAAACCTGTGGTCCTTTTTTATGAAAAAATATTTTTGTTTCTCACAACTATTATGTTTTGTATGCTTCTTTCACAATAGTGGATGGCGATGCAGTTCACAGTGGTCTCGTATAAAGTTAGAATGAGTTTATAGAGTAGGGGTGGTATTGTGTAGATATAGGTAAGGGAGAGAGAGATAAGATACTCATAAATAAAATTAACTCCGATTACACTTTTTAAATATGTTTACTTATATAGAATATTTATGTTAATAACATTATCTATAATTTCTAATCTCAATCCTAGATGAAATATAAGATACTCATAAATAAAAAATCGGAAGCTTCTGTGTCCTAAGAACATCGACAAGAGTATAATATACTAGGATTGTACCTATCACTATAGATTAACCTTGTATAGAATCATCCATAGAATAATCAACCATAAATAATCTACCAACCATATCTAATGACCATGCCTAGAAGGAATAGATCAAAAGGACCATTGGAGGTTCCCCAACTAACCACATCGATAGAAATGTTTCACATAAAAGAGGCAATAAGGATTAAAGTGTCCTAGGAACCTACACTGATGGAATCTGTCAAAAAGTATCCTCAATTGAAGAGGAATAGAAATACCTCTACTCTAATGGAATTAAAGAAATGAATCTCACACCACCTACATTCAACATCACTTCTGTCTGCTCAAGGATTCCACACCTTCCAATTTTGGATATTTTTTTTAATCCACCGTAGTCCCAACAATCAGTACCAATAGTCTAGTTGTTCCTATATTCCCATCTCAATACCCGTTAAAGTGATTTTCAACACGATTTAATGATTTGAAACTAAATTAATGGGCATAACAATTGATTAACATCTTGAAGGATGTTAACCAATTCATTCCCAAAATCAGGTTGAAGATATCCATCTGAATAATAGAGAAATCCTAGAAAAATTTAGCCTTAATGAAAATTATAGAACATGTTTCATAGTTAAATACTATAAATTATCTTTTTCCAATAGGTTCTCAAATATTCAACACATGAGGTTTCATTTAAACATGTAATCCCATATGATCCACAACAAGATAAGAAATAAAATAGTGAGATGTTTTAGTATCAAACAAAGAATGCATGAGATTATAATTTAAGAGAATCGTATCGCTCACTATAAAATGACAATATTAGTCCTCCATGAGCATCAACTCGACACTATACAGTTTTTTACTAGCTATGCATGACAATTTTATATTGGTTTATTGTGGATGAAATGACTGATGTGGTATTAGTATTACACGAGAGTCACCCTGGGTCACTTGTTGTATTTTAGTGGTGAGGAGATGAGATGTAGGGTTTGTCATGGTTAAGAACAAAAAAAAAACAAAAAACTCAGAACCCAAAAAATCAAACAATGATAGAGGAAAATTAGAAAATAAAATACATTGGATTCTATCCTTGATTTTTCTAAGGGAATGAACAGGAGTCACACCGGTAGCAGAGGAGTTTGGCGAGAGCTTGAAAATAGAGCGCGAATGAGTTGTGGTTAGGGTTCTTTTAAATATATTAGAGACACTTTTAATAGTTCTTTCATAAAAGCGCCGATAAATATCACTTTTATCAATGCTAAAATGATAAGCGCTGATAAAAGGGATATTTATCAGTGTTTTTTAGCACTGATAAAAAACATATTTATCAGTGCTAACATTTTAGCACTGATGATGATATATTTTAACAGCACTAATAAATATTCCTTTTATCAATGCTAAAATTTTATCCCTAATAAAGGATTTATAATTATAATTATTCAAGTAAATTTATTATAATTTTATAATTATTTATATATATATATATAATTATTTATTTATAATTATATAAACACTAATTTTAAAAATAATGATAATTAATTTATAATAATTATAAATATATAAATATATAAATATATATAGTAAATATACATTTATAAATATATTTATTTATAAATATTTATTTTGAAATACATTTTTAACATTATTAGTCGATATATAATCTTAAATACATGCATTTTAAAAATGAGTGAAATTGATTAATTCAAAATGAGTACACATTAAAATATTGAAAAAATGGATAAGTTTTATTAACTAAGTATAAATTATTAAAAAAATATGGATATTTATATATATATTGAAAATACTAAAAATAGTAAATAAATAAATATAAATAAATAATAGTAAACGATCAAATTCAAAAATAAAAAAATATTAAAAATGAATACTATGACTGTAATAGTATTAAAAAAAATAAATAAAATTGACCAATTAAAAACATAATATATCATGGTAAAATGAAAATTCTAAAATATACAAAAAATTGAGTAAATTATATAAATATTTGGTGTATGTGTTTTTATATATTATGTAAATATATTTTTTGTGCGTTTGTATATAAAAATGCATTAATTACACCCATATATATATGTGTGTGTGTGTGAAATCAATGTAACACATGATATTTGATATATGTTAAATTGAAAAATAAAGCAACATTAAAAATGAATAAGCCATTAATATGTTTTTAATTAACATTTTATTCATTATATATATATATATATTTAATATATATTATTTATTACCATTTATAATTAATATATATATATATATATTATACTTATCTATTTTTATTAATAATTGTTTCATTAATAAATTTTAATTAATTTTGTAATTTATTAATTTTTTTATTATTTTATTTAATTATTAAAATCTATTCATTTTATATATCTATATTTAAAATGTACTATTTATTAATATTTATAATCTATATATATATATATTAAATTTATTCATTTTTATCAATAATTATTTAATTAATAAAATGTTTAATATTTTTCTTAATTTACTCATTTTAAATTTTACCTTGATTATTTATTTCATTTTATTAATTTTACATATCTTTATATTTAATATATACTATTTATTAACTCTTAAAATTTATATATATGTAGATTCAATTTATTCATTTTTGACAATAATTATTTAATTAATGAAATTGTTATTTTTTTTATTTTTTATTTGTTTGCATATTTCATTTTATTATGGGCCTTTATGAGCGCTAAAATAAATCATTGATAAAGATTCCATTTTTTTAGTGCTAAGAAAAAGTGATGATAAAGGGTTCCCTTTATCAGCACTAATAAAGATAGCCTTTATCAACGCATTTTTCTAGCACTGCTAAATGCCAATGCTGTTTAAGGCATGTTTTGTAGTAGTGGTGGAACCTTGTATCTACAGTCCAAGATCTCCCCTAGCTACTCCTCAAAAGAGAGGTCATGTTTTAGTTATACCACCTTAGGATTCAGTACATTTGAAGGGTAAGGTATGTATTTCCTCAGAAGAGATACATGGAATACATTAAGAAATTAAGCTAAATTTGGAGGAAGTAAAAGCCGATAGGCCACTGCTCCTATGCGATCATAGGGGCCAATGTACCTAGGGATAAGCTTCACTTCATTCCCAAACCACACGTCCCTCTTCCATGGTGAAATTCAAATGATTAATTTTTTGCCAACATCAAACTCCAAGTCCCTCTACGTATGGTTGTCAACATAGCTCTTCTATTGAATTTGAGCAACCTTTATATGTTTTTGGATAGCCTAATCCTTTTCTATCATCTCTTATAGAATATCATGCCCAAGAAGTTTTATCTCATAAACTTTATCCCAACAAGTAGGAGTTCTCCATTGCTTCCCATAAAGTGCATCATAGGGTTCCATTTGAATACTTATATGGAAGCTGTTGTTGTATGAGAACTCAACTAATGAGATTTGTTGATCCCATCCACCTCTAAATTCCATTAAGCAAGTTCTCAACATTTCCTCAAGTGTCTTAATATTCATTTCATATTGGATATTAGTTTGTGGGTGATAGGCCGTACTGAAATTCAATTCAGTATTCAGAGCATGTTGAAGACTTCTCTAGAATTTTGATGTGAACCTTGGATCACGATTAGAAATGACAGAGATTGGAACCCCATAAAACCTTAACACTTCCTTCACTTATATCTTATCAATTTGTTTAAGAAATAAATCTTCCCAAATAGTGATGAAATGGAAATTCTTGGTGGGAAGATCCAATATAACCCATATCACATTATTTCTTTTGGATGTTCTCAGGAGACCAGTAAAAAAGTACATAGTGATATTGTCCCATTTCCCTATTGGTATGGGTAGTGGTTGTAATAACCCTTTAGGAAGTTGTCTCTTTTCCTTCACTTGTTGTCACACCAAGCACCTTGTAGTGTAGTCAGCAATCTCCCTTTCATGTTATCCCACCAATAATAATCACGAACGTCCCTATACATTTTTTTTCAGGATGTATTGATAATTTATATCTATGCGATACATCCATCATATCGTTCCTTATTTTCAGAATAGATGGAACACATAGCCTTGTATGAAATTTTAGTACACCTTCTTGATCAATATTGAACTTATAAAACTCTCCATTATTCACAGCCTCTATATTCTTCTGTAACAAATGATCCTCTCTTGGAGATTTCTTGATCTTATCTAGTAATGGTGGTTGAGAAATCATTTAGTATAGGTTTGATGATGTCCCTTCCCTCATGATTCCCTTGTCAAACCCTACTAGGTCCTTGATCAATGGATCTCCAAGAATCATCATCATTTCCAGTATAATATGTTATTTCTTACTTAATGCATCAGTGACTATGTTTACTCTTATGATATGACAATGAATTGAACAATCATAGTCTTTAAGAAGTTCCAACCATATCCTATATCTCATGATCAATTCATTTTGTGTGAAAATATAGTTCAAACTTCGGTCGTTTGTGTATATATCACATTTCTCCCCATAAAGACAGTTCCTCTATATCTTTATAGAAAAAAAACTGCAGCTAGCTCTAGGTCATGTGTATGGTAATTCTACTCACGAGTCTTTAACTGTTGAGATGAATAGGAAATCACCTTGTAATTTCACATGCGGACATATCTAATCCCTTTCATATATTCATCACTAAAAATAAAAAATCCTTCTTTGATATTGGGTAGAGTTAATACAGGTGTAGTAACCAATATATTCTTTAGCTCTTGGAAGCATTAATCACACTCCTTTGTCTAGATGAACATGAACCATTTTTGAGTTAACTTGGTTAGTGGATTAGAAAGTTATGATTTTTTCCAAAACCTCCTATAATATCCCACTAAACTAAGGAAACTATGAATCTCAATTACTATTATAGGATGAGGCCACTCCTCCATTACCTTTGTCTTGGCAGGTTCAAGTGAGATTCCTTCATTGGTAGTAATGTGCCCCAAGAAATCAATTTTTTGTAACAAAAATTCACATTTTATGAACATTACAAATAGAATTTCCTTCCATAGATTTTGCAATATAACCCTTAGATATTCCCCATTCTCCTCATGAATTTTAGAATATATCATAATATCATTAATAAAAACTATTACAAAATTATCAAGGTAGTCCTAAAATACTCTATTAATCAAATATATAAAAATATTAAGAGAATTACTAAAGCCAAAAAGCATAACAACAAACTCATAATGCCCATATCTTGATCAGAAGGTAGTCCTTGGAATATATTCTCTCTTCACCATCAATTGATGATGACTAGATCAAAGACCAATCTTGGAGAATAATTGAGTCCCATGAAGTTGGAAAATAAATCATCAATCCTTGGAATGGGTACTCGTTCTTAACTACGATCCTATTAAGTTATCTATAATAAATTCATAACCACATTGATTCATCCTTATTCTTCACAAAGATAATAGGTACTCACTACTGGAAATAGAGCCTACACCAACAATTTGTTCCCAACGGTTTAGAAAACCTATTGGGAAAAAGAACCTATACCAACGGTTCTAGTAAACTGTTGGTATATGCTGTTATATGTTGGGTTTTCCCAATGGTTTAAGAAAACCGTAGGGAAAGAAAACTATTAATCACGATTTTTATTAACCATTGGGAAAAAATATATCTAATTAGGGCTCCCTCATGACATTTCATCTCCAATACCTCATGACATTTCATCCCCGCACACTCCTCCCCTCCTCGACCTCGACCTCCTCCCGGCCTCCTCCTCCGCATCCTCCTCCCGCCCCCTCCCTCTCCTCCAACGACATTCCCATTCCCCTCTCGGCTCCTTCTCCGACAACGACGTCCCCCTCCCCTCTCGGCTCCTGGCGACGTTCCCCCCTCCCCTATCGTCTCCCTCTCTTGGCTACATCCCCCTCCCCTCTTGGCTCAATCTCCTCCTCCGACGTCCACTGACCCCCTCTCTAGTTGCGCGCGAGACCCCCCCACGATCAAACACCCCACGGGACGTCCCCCTCTCTCAGCTCCCTCTTCTCCCACCAGGGTTTTTGATGGGTACTTCTAGGTAAGAATTAGTCTTCATTTTTAAAAAATGAGGCAATAAGGAATGCATTGTTAGGTTTATAGTTAGGATAACTATAACGACCCATACTTTACATACATTGTTATTACTTCAAAATTGAATCATACTTATTACAACATATAACAAAACCATGAAAGGACCATATAGGTATAATGTCTTTAGAAATTGGGAAACATAAACAACTGGTTCATAAAGCGTCTACACTATCTCCCATTTATTTCATCATATCTATAGTCCCTTTTAGCATATCTTACTTAATAAGATTCTTCCTGACCTGGGGAAAGAAAACATATAAAAGGGTGAGCTGAAATGCTCAGTAAGGGTAAACAAAAGAAATATCAATCACATCATATTCATAAGAACATAACATTTTGGAAATCTTAACCTACAAAAGAGAGCATAATTTCATAACATGGGATAAATCATAGTAGTGAAATGAAATCCCAATAATTATAACTTAAAACATGAAACTTTGTGTAATACACACATAATCATAAATAATCATTTCTTATTAGTCAAGACTCATTGCCAAGACTATCTTACTGGACAAAGTCCATTTCTGAACCGAGTTCACTCCTCGTTTCAGTCCTGTTTCACTGAACCGGTTTAACCTGCCGTTCCAGCCATGTCTATCTCATGAGATATAAAATCTTTACCCAATGCATTGGAGGGAGATATAGGTCCCACCCATCTCATAATGATACCATTATTATGTGTGCCACAAAATCATAAACCATACATCATAGCATAACCTATGTAATAAAAAAATGGGAATCTTAAACATCATGACATCATAAAACAATTCATATAAGATAAATGAATTCATAAAAATAATTCCATCACAACATAATCAAATCAATGTAATGATAGGGATAGAAACAAAACCCTATATTATCTTAGATGGAAAATAATTTTGATAAAACACTTGAACTCCATTCGTGAGGAAAATATCCTTTCTACTTCAAAAACATTTTACTTTCTTAACATGTCATAAAATTTTAAACTAAAAGAAGTTGATTAAAAATAAACTTGAAAACTTGTAAGGGAAGCTTCTTGGAAATAATGTTTTAAAAATCCATTCATACCGTATAAGTTAAAAAAACATTCTTCTCGTACTTTTGTCAGAAAAGTCAAAAAGCACCTCGTACGAAAAATGAAAAAAGATTCCTTTCATATCTTTTACTAAAAACTCACCGAAGGGTAAAATTGAATTTAAACAATTGTAGTTGGATGGAAACAATATTACATATTTAGGGAACATGGATGTGGATGATAAAATACACCCCAGTAAATACCAAAGTATAAACAATCTCAGATAAAAATGAGATTGGGATATTTTCCCTTACCTTAGGTCCGATTTGCTTCGTAAGTGTCCGAACCTCCTGTATAATGATTTAAATAATGTTATTGACTTATTCCAGAATCATACTTATTTTTATGATATCATATATGGTCATATTCTTAGCTTCTTATTAGTAATATTTCATTACTACTTGTTATTCAGGTGTTTATTACTTTTTGTTCTTATGCTTGTTTTGTCGAATAAATTCTTATTCTTATTTTTAGGTTATAGATACCTCATTTCCAGAATGGTATTAGTGTAATATATATCATATTAATTTATTCAATTCATTTCTATAATCATTATGCAATGAAGATCATGTAGAACGAGTCGCATCACATTGTGGAGACGATATTCCGTACGTACACACGAGCGATGATATCGTTCCCAAGATCGTGGAATTGTATTGGAGTGTATGTATACTATTTAATAATCAATATAACTTTACAATAATCATATATAGTTATTATTTACACCATTATAACCATCCGAGTAAGGCGGTGGTGGAAAATAGATTACACCACGGTGTGGAGACTGTATTCTGTACGTACGCACGCGTAGTGATTTCGTTTTCCATAGGATGGATAGATGGTGAAATAGGGTTGTTTCATACTTATAATAACATATCAGTATATTAGTGATACTGATGTTATTACTTCATAATGATACAACTAAAGAAGAAGAAGTGTAAGAAGAAATAAAGATGAAAGAATCGGTAACGAACATTACCTCTTCTTTGAAGTGCCTCTTTGAGATCTCCTCTTAGGGCACTAAAATTGGTCTTTGAAGAAGACCAGGACCTCTAGGGTGTTTCTAGGGAAGTGGAGAGGAGATATTGGCAGGGGTTGGCTGAGCTTGAAGGCTCAAAGTGGTGTGAGTAAGAGAGGGAGGAGGTGCCCTTTTATAAGGGAGGAGAGGGGCACCTTTGGAATAACTAAAATTATTATTTTATTATAAAGTCAAATTCGGTTTTTAATAGCTCCAAATTGGTATATTTCGAAGATAAGGTGGGGATGGGTCGAAATCCTCTCATTCAATAGAATTTAGACAAGTTTAGGTATCAATTTTAACCTTATCATTTAGATTTAACTTTAAGTTAGATAATTTAACTTTTACCGTGTCTTCTTGTTTTGTTACACTATAAGGTTAATAAAGTTACTATATCAAGCCAAAATAACCCCAAGTTGTTTATTATTAATATATATAACCTTATATTAGTCATTTTTCCGAACCTTAGATTTTTAGGAATAAAATAACAATTAATAATATAGTATTTGTTTTAAAAACTATTTTATGTCAATTTTGACACTATTTGGTAATTGATTTTTGTGAAAATCATAACAGAATGATTAGTTCGAAAACATTTAATTAAATCAATACTAACATGTCATATTAACATATAAAATTATTGTAATTCATAAAAAGTCTCAAATTACATTTATTTGGGTATTTATAACATCAATTATGTCAATATTTCATTAATAAGATAATTATTGCATCATCATTGTGTCATAAATAAATTAAATTATTTTAAGTCTAAAAATTACAAATAAAATACCAATATGTAGGAAATCTTTTTATATTTCTAATGAATATTTATAGTCGAATTTATCTTATGTATAACCCTATATTAAAAATGTTTTAGTTATTAAACATTGATTTTAACTATTTTAACCCATCTTTAAATAAATTGATAATAAATGTCCTAATCTAATCCAAGTGGGCCTAAATGGTCATATTTTATTCCTAAGGTTGTTTTTGGTCGAATTATACTTATCAAATAGAATTAGGACATGTGTTAGGGTAATAATAATAACAGTTTTACCCTTAATTACCCAATTTACTTTTAACCGTGGTAAAAAAAAGTAAAAAGTTACTATTCACCAAAAATTATTTTCATCTCATTGAACCAAATTTTAGTCCTTGATATTAACCGTGTCTCTCGGATTTTCGAAATTCCACTCACAGAAGCAGTAAAATTAAGTTTTATGAAAAATTCAATTTTTTTAACTACCACTTAGTGGTTTCACTATTCATCAAAAAATGAAAGTTTCCAGAAAAATACCAAAAATTAGGCCTAAGATATATTTGATATTATGAATTCAAAAATGATGTTTATTTTACCAAATTCAAAACATATCAGTTACATTAACTAATTTAAAAATTAATTCCCGGCGTCAAAACAAATAGCGTGTTTTTAAAAGATAATAACTATCAAAAGATTGACACTTGTTTATGTCTGGTTTAAATGTAAAATTACATCCAATGAACAAAATTTTATTAAATTGTAAAAATATATTCTAAATATACTTTAAAACCACTCAAATTAATAATTTATCACTATTAATTATTTCGTTTAAAAAGTTGTTTTTAATTAAAATTTAATAATTTTCACTATTCATCAGAATATGAAAGTTATCCGAAAAGTACCAAAATTTCACCCTAAGCTAATTTCGATATTCCGAATCCAAAAATGAAGTCCATTTTGAAAAATAAAATTTAAAAAATTTCAAAAAGTGGTTATTACTATTCATAACGGCTAGTTTTAATAATATTTTAATATCATATCGTTGTTTAGTGAAACTCGGTATTGCGTACGACGCAAGCTATCGAGGAAGACCGCGGTTGCGTGTAAAGCAAGCCAAGATAGTGTTGTGTGTAGTGAAAGATTTCTTTGATGAATTATATAACATAAAAACAAAATATTTCTCATAAAAGTCTCGGGTGTTACATTCTACCCCCCTTAAAATGAATTTTGCCCTTGAAATTCGTTACTTTGTAACAAAAAGATGAGGATACCTCTCCCTCATAATATCCTCAAGCTCCCATTTAGCTTATTCTAATTGGTGGTTCCTCCATAAAACTTTCACCAAGCGAGTGGTCTTGTTCCGTAGGACTTTTTCACAATGATCAAGAATCTCTATCGGCTGTTCTTCATAAGAAAGATCTTGTTCCAGCGGTACAACTTCTGAGCTGAGTACATGTGAAGGGTCAGGTATGTACTTTCTCAGGAGAGATACATGGAACACATCGTAAACTTGAGAGAGATTCAGTGGAAGCGCCAATCGGTAAGCTACCTTTCCAACACGATCCAGTATTTCGAAAGGACCGATATATCTAGGGCTCAACTTCCCCTTCTTTCCAAATCTCATGACCCTCTTCCAGGGAGATATTCATAAGAACACTTTATCACCCACTTCAAACTCTAGGTCTTTTCTTCGGTTGTCGGCATAACTTTTATGTTGACTCTGAGCTGCTCTTATGTGTTGTTGAATAGATCGTACCTTTTTTGCCATCTCATCAACAGGATTAGGTCCTAATAGCTTTCTTTCCCCAACTTCATCCCAGCAAGTTGGAGTCCTGCATTTATTTCCATAGAGAGCTTCATAAGGAGCCATATGAATACTGGAGTGAAAGCTATTATTATAAGAAAATTCCACCAAAGGTAGGTGTTGATCCCAACCACCTTTGAAATCCACAGAGCAAGCTCTCAACATATCTTCTAGAGTTTGAATTGTTCTCTCAGACTGATCGTCTGTCTGAGGATGATAAGCAGTGCTGAAACTCAAATCTGTATCCATAGTATACTGACGACTTCGCCAGAACTTCGAGGTAAATATCGGATCCCAATCAGATATAATAGAAAGTGTTACTCCATGCAATCTTACCACTTCCTTTACATATATCCTGGTAAGCTGATCCAGAGAGAAATCCTCTCTAATAGCAATGAAGTGTGCAGACTTTGTAAGACGATCAACTATGACCCATTATTGCCTTTGGATGTTTTAGGAAGTCCTGTGACAAAGCCCATAGTGATGTTTTCCCATTTCCATTCGGGTATGGGTAATGGTTGTAACATCCCCTTATACTTCTGTCTCTCAGCTTTAACTTACTGACAAACCAAGCATCGAGAGACATATTCAGCAACATCTCTTTTCATGCCATCCCACCAGAAGTACTCTTTCAGGTCCCTATACATCTTTGTGCTTCCAGGATGAATAGAGAATGAAGAACTATGAGCCTCATCCAGTAACTCCTTCTTTAATTCTGGAATGGGAGGAACACAAACCCGATTCCTAAACTTTATTATCCCATCACAATCAAGGTTGAATTCAGGAACATTTCTCACCTTCTTTTGTAACTCGACATCTTCTTTCTTCACCTCTTTAATCTTCACATGTATAGATGGTTGAACATTCATTTGAGAAAGATAAGATTTCTCCCCTTCCATTAAAATTTCAAGATCCATCCTTTGTAAATCCATAAATATTGGATCTTTTGTGATCCTCATCATGGATAAGCTAGCATGGTCTTATCGACTTAATGCATCTTCCACCTTGTTTTCTTTCTGAGGGTGGTAATGAATTGAGCAGTCGTAATCCTTAATCAGTCCAACCATCTTCTTTGGCACATATTCAGCTCCTTTTGTGTGAAAATATACTTTAAACTTTTATGATCAGTATAAATGTCACACCTTTCTCCACAAAGATAATGCCTCCAAATCATTAATGCAAAGATTACCACAGCTAACTCCAAATCATGAGTTGGGTAATTTTGCTCATGGATTTTCAACTGTCGTGAGGCATAAGCTATCACCATATCATTTTGCATAAGAACACACCCCAATCCTTTCTTGGATGCATCAATGTAGATCACAAACCTTTCTCCACTACAAGGCAGTGTGAGCACAGGTGCACTGGATAACCTTCTTTTCAACACCTTGAAATTCTCTTCACATTCCTCTGTCCAAACAAACTTAACTCCTTTATAAGTCAACCTGGTGAGTGGATTAGATAATCGTGAAAAATCTTTCACCAAACGTCGATAATATCCATCCAAACCAAGAAAACTTTGGATCTCGGTTACTGTTGTTGGTCTCGACCATCTTTCGATAACCTCTGTTTTTGCTGGATCCACAGATATCCCCTCTTTTGAGATTATGTGACCCAAAAATGCAACTTTTTGAAGCCAAAATTCACACTTGGTAAATTTGGCATAAAGCTTCTCCTTTCTCAGGGTCTTCAATATAATTCTCAAGTGATCATCATGTTCTTCCTTGCTCTTTGAATAGATTAGAATATCGTCTATAAAGACTACCACAAAATGATCAAGATAGTCTCTAAAGAATCTATTCATCAGATCAATGAATATAGCAGGGGCATTAGTAAGACCAAATGACATCACTATAAATTCATAGTGTCCATACCTTGTACGGAAAGCCGTCTTTGGTATATACTCCCTTTTGACCCTTAATCGATGATACCCTAAATGAAGATCAATCTTGGAAAAGTATTGAGCTCGGCGTAGTTTGTCAAATAAGTCATCAATGCGTGGGAGAGGATATTTGTTCTTGATAGTGATCTTGTTAAGTTCTCGATAATCAATGCAGAGTCTCATTGATCCATCTTTATTCTTAAAAAATAGAACAGGTGCTCCCCAAGGTGACGCACTAGGGTGTATGAATCCCTTATCAAGATTCTCTTGGAGTTTCTTCTTCAATTCCTACAACTCAATTGGGTCCATTCTATAAGGTGTCTTTGAAATAGGCAAAGCACCCGGTACGAGTTCTATTGAAAACTCAACTTCACGATTTGGTGGAAGACCCGACAATTCCTCCGGAAAGACATCATCAAAATCTCATACAATAGGCATATTCTTAATCATGAGTTTCTCACCAACCATTTGAGATAAATAAACATCATTTAGTGGAATCAAGACCCATAAGATGGAAGAAATTTCTATTGGAAGGTTATGTTCATCCTTGCATTGATAGATGATCATAGATTGATCTGGAATATGAAATGTGACTTCCCTTATTTGGAAATTGATATGAGCTCCATATAAAGAAAGCCAATCCATGCCACGAATCACATCCAATTCCACTATAGGAAGGATCACAAGATTTGCAAGAAGCACTTTCCCACAAACTTCAATCAGGGAAGAATTATAAACTTTTGATGCGACTGTTGTGCCATTAGGTGTTGTTACAACTAACTCAACATCTAATTGTTGAGGTAATACGGTGATACCCTTATAAAAAACTTCCGAAATAAAAGAGTGGGTGGATCCAGAATCAAATAAAACATTTGCTACTTTAGAGTGGATGGTAAGTGTACCTTTCACCACATCGTTATCGTACTCCACATCGCTGATAGAAATTGCATGTGACTTTCCTTTGTATTTAGCCTTAAGATTTTGTTGATGTCGATCATCATCAACAACCCTTGGATTAGGGAATTTATTGGAATAATGCCCCATCTCCTTGAACTTGAAACATTGAAGTATAGTAGGTTCATTCTGTGTTTCCCTTCCTTTGTTTGCATCATTATACATCTTCTTCCTATCATTGCGGCATTAAAATGCCCTATGACCTTTGTTTCCACATTTGAAACATTTACTTGTCCCTTTAAGACAAGTCCCTCCATGTTTCTTTCCACACTTTGAGCATAAGGGAAATCTCATCTTCTTTTCAGTGTGCTCTTTAGATTTTCCTTTGAATTCCATTTTCCTCTTCTTATCAAACCCATATGACTGATGGGTTACTCCAATCTCCATCTCAACTTTGAGAGCACATCGAACGATTTCCTCGTAGCTATTGAAGTACCTTATGGCTAAGGCCCTTCGAAGACTTGGTTTTAAGACACTAAAGAATCGATCGATCTTACTCTCACGTTGGATAATAATACCAGAAGCGTACCTTGAATGTCTTGTAAAATTTTCTTCATAGTTACCAACAGATTCATCATCATTTTTCTTCAGTTCAAGAAACTCTTTCTCCATCTTTGTTCGGAGAATATGAGGGAAGTACTTATTGAAAAATAAGTTCTTGAACTCGTCCCATTCCATGGACTCAATTTCATCCCTTTGCCTCATATTCTTAATAAGATTCTACCATTTATCAGCATCTCCTTCCAAACAATACACTGCTAGGGTGACTTTATCATGTTCAGAACATTGAAGAACTGAAAATATATTTTCAGTAGTACTAATCCATTTTTCAACAACTAATGGATCAGTAGACCCGCTGGAAGAAGGTGGACGCTGCCTCATGAAGGATTCAACAGAATATTGCTCCTTCCTTTGCTCGTTTGGAAGTCTTTCATGATTCATAGCTTGAGAAAGTTGCGTGAGCATGGCTACAAGATTTTGCATTCCATCTCCCATAACATTTGGTTGCTCAGGGGGACAATCATTGCATTTCCCGTCGCATTCCGCATTAACACGGCTCCTTCGGGTTCCAACCATTGACTAAAACCAAGAAGAATAGTGTGAGCAACACTAATTATAATAGGAAAACCACATAATCAATAATAAAATTTCACACTTAAGGTCTTATCCTAGGTTATTCATTGTCATTTATAAAACACTAAGATTGTGTTCTATGCTTAGACTTATCCTTAGGGTTCTTACTAAGGCTTTCACATCCTAGTTTCCAAAGGTTGACTATACCTTTCCTCTGATACCAACTATAACGACCTATACTTTACATACATTGTTATTACTTCAAAATAGAAGCATACTTATTACAACATATAACAAAACCATGAAAGGACCGTATAGGTATAGTGTCTTTAGAAACTGGGAAACATAAACAACTGGTTCATAAAGCGTCTACACTGTCTCCCATTTATTTCATCATATCTATAGTCCCTTTTGGAATATCTTACTTAATAAGCTTCTTCCTGACCTGGTGAAAGAAAACATACAAAAGGGTGAGCTCAAATGCCCAGTAAGGGTAAACAAAAGAAATATCAATCACATCATATTCATAAGA
The DNA here is from genome assembly GCA_963277665.1 of Viscum album. Classification (NCBI taxonomy): domain Eukaryota; kingdom Viridiplantae; phylum Streptophyta; class Magnoliopsida; order Santalales; family Viscaceae; genus Viscum; species Viscum album. The sequence goes on along the minus strand of OY728137.1, from coordinate 1,402,599,727 downwards.
ACATAAAATTTTGGAAATCTTAACCTGCAAAAGAGAGCATAATTTCATAACATGGGATAAATCATAGTAGTGAAATGAAATCCCAATAATCATAACTTAAAACATGAAACTTTGTGGCATACACACATAATCATAAAGAATCATTTCTTATTAGTCAAGACTCATTGCCAAGACTATCTTAGTGGACAAATTCCATTTCTGAACTGAGTTCACTCCTCGTTTCAGTCCTGTTTCACTGAACCAGTTTAACCTGCCGTTCCAGCCATGTCTATCTCATGAGATATAAAATCTTTACCCAATGCATTGGAGGGAGATATAGGTCCCACCCATCTCATAATTATACCATTCTTATGTGTGCCACAAAATCATAAACCATACATCATAGCATAACCCATGTAATAAAAAAATGGGAATCTTAAACATCATGACATCATAAAACAATTCATATAAGATAAAGGAATTCATAAAAATAATTCCATCACAACATAATCAAATCAATGTAATAATAGGGATAGAAACAGAACCCTATATTATCTTAGATGGAAAATAATTTTGATAAAACACGTGAACTCCATTCTTGAGGAAAATATCCTTTCTACTTCAAAAACATTTTCCTTTCTTAACATGTCATACAATTTTAAACTAAAAGAAGTTGATTAAAAATAAACTTGAAAACTTTTAAGGGGAGCTTCTTGGAAATAATGTTTTGAAAATCCATTCATGCCGTATAAGTTAAAAAAACATTCTTCTCGTACTTTTGTCATAAAAGTCAAAAAGTACCTCGTACGAAAAACGACAAAAGATTCCTTTCATATCTTTTACTAAAAACTCACCAAAGGGTAAAATTGAATTTAAACAATTGTAGGTGGATGGAAACAATATTACATATTGAGGGAACATGGATGTGGATGATAAAATACACCCCAGTAAATACCAAAGTATAAACAATCTCAGATAAAAATGAGATTGGGATATTTTCCCTTACCTTAGGTCCGATTTGCTTCGTAAGTGTCTGAACCTCCTGTATAATGATTTAAATAATGTTATTGACTTATTCCATAATCATCCTTATTGTTATGGTATCATATATGGTCATATTCTTAGCTTCTTATTAGTAATATTTCATTACTACTTGTTATTCGGGTGTTTATTACTTTTTGTTCTTATGCGTGTTTTGTCGAATAAATTCTTATTGTTCTTTTTAGGTTATAGATACCTCATTTACAGAATGGTATTGGTGTAATATATATCATATTAATTCATTCAATTCATTTCTATAATCATTATGCAATGAGGATCATGTAGAACGAGTCACATCACATCGTGGAGACGGTATTCCGTACGTACACACGAGCGATGATATCATTCCCAAGATCGTGGAATTGTATTGGAGTGTATGTATACTATTTCAGAATTGATATAAATTTACAATAATCATATATAGTTATTATTTACACCATTATACCCATCCGAGTAAGGTGGTGGTGGAAAATAGATTACACCACGGCGTAGAGACGGTATTCCGTACGTACGCACGCGTGGTGATTTCGTTTTCCATAGGATGGATAGATGGTGAAATAGGGTTGTTTAATACTTATAATAACATATCAGTATATGAGTGATACTGATGTTATTACTTCATAATGAGACAACTAAATAAGAAGAAGTGGAAGAATAAATAAATATGAAAGAATCGGTAACGGACATTACCTCTTTTTTGAAGTGCCTCTTTGAGATCTCCTCTTAGGGCACTAAAATTGGTCTTTGAAGAAGACCAGGACCTCTAGGGTGTTTCTAGGGAAGTGTAGAGGAGATATTGGCAGGGGTTGGCCGAGCTTGAATGCTCAAAGTGGTGTGAGGAAGAGAGGGAGGAGGTACCCTTTTATAAGGGAGGAGAGGGGCACCTTTGGAATAACCAAAAATATTATTTTATTATAAAGTCAAATTCGGTTTTTAATAGCTCCAAATTGGTATATTTCGAATCTAAGGTGGGTATGGGTCTAAATCCTCTCATCCAATAGAATTTAGACAAGTTTAGGTATCAATTTTAACCTTATCATTTAGATTTAACTTTAAGTTAGATAATTTAACTTTTACCGTGTCTTCTTGTTTTCTTACACTATAAGGTTAATAAACTTACTATATCAAGACAAACGAACCCCAAGTTGTTTATTATTAATATATATAACCTTATCTAAGTTATTTTTGCGAACCTTAGATTTTTAGGAATAAAATAACAATTAATAATATAGTATTTCTTTTAAAAACTATTTTATGTCAATTTTGACACTATTTGGTAATTGATTTTTTTGAAAATCATAACAGAATTATTAGTTCGAAAAAATTTAATTAAATCAATACTAACATGTCATATTAATATATAAAATTATTTTAATTCATAAAAAGTCTCAAATTACATTTATTTGGGTATTTATAACATCAATTATGTCAATATTTCATTAATAAGATAATTACTGCATCATCATTGTGTCATAAATAAATTAAATTATTTTAAGTCTAAAAATTAAAAATAAAATACCATTATGTATGAAATCTTTTTAGCTTTCTAATGAATAGTTATAGTCTAATTTATCTTATGTATAACCCTATATTAAAAATGTTATAGTTATTAAAATTTGATTTTAACAATTTTAACCCTTCTTTAAATAAATTGATAATAAATGTCCTAATCTAATCCAAGGGGGCCTAAATGGTCATATTTTATTCCTAAGGTTGTTGTTGGTCGAATTATACTTATAAAATAGAATTAGGACATGTGTTAGGGTAATAATAATAACACTTTTACCCTTAATTACCCTATTTACTTTTAACCGTGGTAAAAAAAAGTAAAAATTTACTATTCACCAAAAATTATTTTCATCTCATTGAACCACATTTTAGTCCTTGATATTAACCCTATCTCTCAGATTTTCGAAATTTCACTCACAGAAGCGGTAAAATTAAGTTTTATGAAAAATTCAGTTTTTTTAACTACCACTTAGTGGTTTCACTATTCATCAAAAAATGAAAGTTTCCAGAAAAATACCAAAAATTAGGCCTAAGCTATATTTGATATTATGAATTAAAAAATGATGTTTATTTTACCAAATTCAAAACATATCAGTTACAATAACTAATTTAAAAATTAATTCCCGTCGTCAAAACAAATAGCGTGTTTTTAAAAGATAATAACTATCAAAAGATTGACACTTGTTTATGTCTGGTTTAATTGTGAAATTACATCCAATGAACAAAATTGTATTAAATTGTAAAAATATATTCTAAATATACTTTAAAATCACTCAAATTAATAATTTATCACTATTAATTATTTCGATTAAAAAGTTGTTTTTAATTAAAATTTAACAATTTTCACTATTCATCAGAATATGAAAGTTATCCGAAAAGTACCAAAATTTCACCCTAAGCTAATTTCGATATTCCGAATCCAAAAATGAAGTCCATTTTGAAAAATAAAATTTAAAAAAATTCAAAAATTGGTTATTACTATTCACAACGACTAGTTTTAATAATATTTTAATAACATATCTTTGTTTAGTAAAACTCGGTATTGCGTACGATGCAAGCTATCGAGGAAGACTGAGGTTGCGTGTAAAGAAAGCCAAGCTAGTGTTGTGTGTAGTGAAAGATTCCTTTCATGAATTATATAACATAAAAACAAAATATTTCTCATAAAAGTCTCGGGTGTTACAATAACCATTCATATTAATCATGAATTTTCTAGAGTTTTGGGTAGTAACCAACTCATGGTGTGGTGAATTTTTGGGTAAATTGTAAATTTTTTCAAAATAGAGTCTTCCAAAAATGTAGGGTTAGATTCACAGGTTGTATTCCATTCATTCAAACAGTGCATTCAATAAAAAGATCATGATTTTTTAAAAACCTCATATTTTCCTCTATTGACTCCTATTAGACCTTATACTGTGTTGGATTTTGTTTGTTAATCATGATATATATGTGATGAGGTTGTATCGACATTAAGATGTGAAATTATGTGGGTTAATTGGAGGTGAGTGACGCTATATGAGATTTTATGGGTTATTTTGAGGAGTTTCTTTCCCTTTAATTGATTGGTTCATAAAACATAAGTTGGTGCTGCATATATTATGTAATTGGAATTGGTAAAGTAAAATGTTGGTCTCAGATTTCTAAGTTGGTTATTTGGATGGTATACTATATCAAAAGTGGGTATATCTCTATTGACTATGGGTGTATTTTCCAATTGACTAATGTATTTGTTAAACTGACCATGAAATACACATTTCCCACAATACAGAAGCACCACATAAATCATATATAGATACTACACACCCCAAGACACCCATGGGAGACACACCTTGACATCTACGGATAGTTAAGGGGCCATTAACTTAGGAACTAAAGTCGATTGGCACTCAAGCCTTGAGAAATTTCCATTGTTGGTAGAAAAGATACCAACACCTTTATTATTAGTATAGTATAATGAAATGTTTTACACCCTCATGACCAAGTAGACCATCTGGTTCATGGACTGGTGCCCAACCAGGTTCAAGAGTAGGATCAACTACAAAACATTGATTGTGGTCCCTCTGAGGTTATTTCCATAGTGAATAGGGTTATGTGAACAATATTCAACTCAACTAATGTAGCATAGGTGCATATTCAATGGCTAAGTGTACTAGTATGGTGTTTCCAACAACATGCTATATAAATAACATAATGAAAAATAAAGAGATTATTAAATGGAACTATTTCCCCCTTGCTTGCAGGAACATGATTTGACCCATGGGGTGGTGTGGTTCTTTTATATTGGGCGGTGACATGTATAGTCACAGGATACATGTATGTTTTTTTAGTTTTTATTTTATTTTATTTATCACATTGGCCACTTAGGTATTTTACTTCTTTCTACGGATGGAGGGTAGTGATGCTATCCTGACAAGTTGATGTAGATCACTTGTATACTGTAATACCAGGAGGTGTGAGTGTGAGGAAAAAATTAAAGATAGAGGAGCCTTGGGGTCTTCCATGAGATGGAATTGTTTTTCTAAAACATTGTTTGGGAACATTTCTAGAGTATGTTAGAGTCATGAAATAACCCCAAGTTTCTCCATGAGATAGCATAAATAACCCCAAGTGTCTCCAAGTGTCTCCATACATCATATCATCCTCGCATGGGTTGGCCACTCACCCAATCCTATCAAACCTATCCTAGTCTATCCTCTCAGTCACATAGTCTAGACTCATCTCTTGAGGATTATCCCATGCCTCGATGCACATGTCATCATCCAACTAGACAAAGAGGATTATTCACCTCATGATTGTCCTAGTCACAAAAGCACACTATGTCGAACCCATATACATTCTTATCTCATCCATATGGGAATCCTCTAGGGTCCCTCAGACCCGTCCTAGTCATTACTCATTGACCATAATCCTCATCCCACACACTATAGTCTTCTATCAGCATTTTGACCATTCCTTAATTATATTATCAATAATTCGGTCAAGAACCTCATCAATATAATGTATTATAACCTAGTCACACTAACCCAATTCCATCCTAAGCTAAATCACACAAAGCCTCTTGGAATTATAATTCCAATCTGTCCGACAATATCCAATACCCACACTAGCATCTCATCCTTTATCTCTTTAGTTGAACTCTTGAATAATTAAATGGAGTAAAACCTTTCATAATACATTTTATAGATTCAGAGCGACCATCTCACTCTAAGAACCCACCAAGATTCCAATCCATCCTTATAAGTATTTCCTTATCAAATGCTATACATACAATTGCCACACCTATCACTACAAGAACCAATCCTTTTAGGAATATTTTACTTGATCTAAACCCTCATCTAATCCATACAAATATCATCCAAATTATAATACATATGTTATACCACTCATATCCCAATCGATATCTTATCCACTTAGAGATTTAGTGTTTAAGGGTCTATAGAGGCTCTCAATACATTCTTTATACACATGGAATTCAAATGTTTTTTTATTTTGATAATTCAAAATAAGGGAAGAATCTCCACATCTTGGAATATTTCACATGATTCCCTAGATAAAAGTGGTTTCCTGAAAGATAATAAGGGAATACATTATTTTTTGTCTTATTTTCTTCCCAAATAAATCACAACACAACCCTAAAATCCATTTCATGAGTGTTTTTTTATTGATTCTATACATTGTATTGTCTACATGAGTTTTTTTTAAATTCTGCATTTTCAGGTGTTGTATTTATCATTATATATTGTCTGCATGCATGTTTTTTTATATTCATCAATATTTTTCAGGTTTGGACAGTAATTCTAGAGTGGAGGTAGCTATATGCTGCTTGTTGGATTTTCAGTTCTAGAATTGGAGAGGGGAGACTGCTAAAATTTCATAGGAGGGGAGGCCATTGTATGCTTCTTGCTATAGAGGGGAGGCCCATGGGGAATTGCAGATATTATATATTGGGTGGTGACATGTATAGTCACAGGAGACAGGTATGTTTTAGTTTATTTTTTATTTTATTTTCTTTATCACATTGTCCACTTGGGTCTTTTACTACTTTCTATAGACATAGGGTAGTTATATTATGCGAAGGGGGCCAGAACGAGTTCAGATTTTTTCAGTCCACCATCTTTGATCTGAGGTAAGACTCTATGGTTACTACTTATCTTGCACCTCTTGTATTTGAAGCTTTCAGTGTTTTTGACTCCATATTTTGTTTTTGACAGGGCAATGGATCGTTTCGTGTTAGTTCGGGTGGATTTGGTTCTTTGATGCCAACTGAGGTAAGACTTTAATGTCATTGGTTGATTTCTCATAGGTTATGTAGTGTCTTTTATGTGTTTTAAGGTTCCTAGTATCCTTTGTGTAGTGCGTTGATCCCTTCTCATTGGTTTTGAGCCACTAAGTCAAGGGAGACTCACCTGCGTGTGCATAGGTAGGTAAGTATATGTATGTGGGTTCCCCCGTTACGTGTGTAGTCAACCATGATGGTGATTATGAACATATGGGGCTAGGTGTGCCCATGTATATACATACATACATATATATATATATATATATATAAATGCATACATAGGTGAGTGGAGACTGGTATATTCATATAAGCATATGTTCAAGGATCCCCTTGAACATGCTCATGGCCATGCAGGTGTGTGCATAGGGGATAGGTGTCCTTGCATGTGTGTGAAGGTGCGTATACCCAGTGGAGGAGCAGTATCTTTTAGTTAGAAAGCTCCAAGAGCAAAAGTGGAAGGCTTGGTTCCACCTTGAGGTAGAGTCCCTCTCGTAGCCTCTTTAATTTAAGAATGCTTTAAATTGAATTTAGCTTCTTTCTTAATTCTACTTAATTATACTGAAATTCATATCTTGAATAAGTGTTATTTAATATAATTGTTTCATTTGTTAAATAAAGTCATGTTTTTATAATAAAACCCCTCCAACGGAGGTGCGCTGTCTGCAAAAACTCACAGTGATAGTTTAGGGTGTATGATTATTTTCAGTCGTTTTGTTTCCCTTTAGACGTTGTGTCATTATTCCACTCACTATATCCTTCCAATGATCCCTTGTTATGACATATTAAATATTTGATCTGTACTATCATGTCCGTTGTGACCATATCTTATGGAGAAACCCATTTTGGGTGTTTACCTAGCCTCTTGACCACCCCTTTGGGTGTTTACTAGAGCCTATATATCTAAAAACACTGATGGTGTCATTGTTTAACACCTATCAGGCTTATGGTGATCCCCACCATAAGCTTCATGTTAACACTGTTTGGGGTGTTTTCTTGGCCTCAATGCACATCTAATTTTTTACAAATATGAATTCTCCCAAAATATTTGTGTTGCATCCTGAGATGTTAACACATACTCAAATTCTATTGTTCTCAAGGTGACTGAAGTTTTATTATTAGAGTTCCAAGAAATGCATATACCATTGATAAGTAATACACCTGCATAATTTGACTCTCAATTAGTAGTTTCCACTACCTAGTACCATTTTTAAAAACAACAAATATAAAATATATATCTTTATCATACCACAATCCCGAATCAACAGTCTGTTTTTTATAAAATAAGATCAATTTCTATAATGTGAAGGAAAACTACATAGGATTTATTTGGAATCCTGGCCAGAAGATGCATCCCCACGGATGTTGCTAGACTGGGCCAACACGCCGCGGTCACGCCACAGTCACATTGCGGTCATGCTACAGTCACGCCATGGTAATGCCGTGATTTGGCCCTACTCCAGGATGACACCCTGTGACGGTTTGCAGTCCTATAGAAATTCAATGTATAATACCTAGATAGTGTTTTAGATACATTACTCATCCATAGTTAATGGGGAGGGAGGTGACGATCGGAATGTTTCCCCACTTCCTCCCGCTCCCTTTGCTCCTGGCCGGAAGATGCTACCTCATGGATGTTGCTGGACCGGGCCAACACGCCGCGGTCACACCGCGGTCACGCCAAGGTAATGTTGTGATTTGGCCTTTCTCCAGGATGACACCCCGCGGTAGTTCGTAGTCCTGTCAGAATTTGATGTATGATACCTAGATAGAGTTTTAGATACATTACCCTCCCATAGTTAATGGGTAGGGAGGCAATGAATAGAATGTTTCCCCACCTCCTCCCTCTCCCTTCGCTCCTGGCTGGAAGATGCTGCCCCGCGAATATCACTGGACCAGACCAACATGCCGCGATCATGCCGCGATCACACCGTGGTCACGCCGCGGTAATGCCGTGATTTGGCCCTGCTCCAGGACGACACCCCATGATGGTTTGAAGTCCTGTCAGAATGCGATGTTTGATACCTATATAGAGTTTGAGATACATTACCCACCCATAGTTAATGGGGAGGGAGGCGACGACCAGAATGTTTCCCCACCTCCTCTCGCTCACATCACTCCTGGCCGGAGGATGCTGCCCCGCGAATGTTGCTGGACTGGGCCAACATGCCACGGTCACACCGCAGTCACACCATGGTCACGCCGCGGTAATGCCGTGTTTTGGCCCTACTCCATGAAGACACCCCGCTGTGGTTTGAAGTCCTATCTGAATTCGATGTATGATACCTAGATATAGTTTTAGATACATTAACCACCCTCTTTCCTGGACCCCAGACAGCCCCCCACCCTCCTCCCTGGACCCCAGACAGTCTCCCAGACAACCCCCCCACCTTCCTCCCTGGACCTCAGACAGCCCCCCCAACCCTCATCCCTGGACCCCGGATCCCAATCTAATCTATATTCAAGATTCACCCTAAATCCTAACGGAAAAGAGGGTTTTAGAGCTTTGGAAGAAGATGAGAGAAGAGTGCAAACCCTAATCGAAAAGAGGAAGAAAAGAGAAGATTAGACTCACTCAGATCTTCAATACACACTTGAAGGCATTAAAAACACCCAAGTGATGTGTATGATTCAACCCCACCACCAATCGAGGAACAATGTGGCCAGTACCACTCAAAGTTTCTCACTTTTATTTGAAATGGACAACATTTTAAATGAAAACAACAACTGACATACATAAAACTGACCAAACGGATTTGGATTATGTTGATACTTTAGAAAAACGATCCATGAGTCATTTTTGATGCGTATGAGTCAACCCCACCTTAATCTGAGGCACAATGTGGCTGATACCACTGAAAGTGTTTCACTTTTATTTGAAATGGACAACAGTTTAAGTGAAAACAAAAACCGGTATATGAAATACCAACCAAACCCAATCAGATTCTATTGATACTTTAGGAAAATGATCCATGTGTCATTTGTGATGCGTACAAGTCAACCCTGCCTCAATCTGAGGCACATTGTGGCTGGTAACACTCTAAGTTTCTCACTTTTATTTGAAATGGACAACATTTTAAGTTAAAACAACAACTGGCATACGGAAAACCAACCAAAAACATTCATATTGTGTTGATACTTCAAAAAAATGATCCATGGGTCATTTTTGATGTGTATGAGTCAACTTCACCTCAATCCGAGGCACGGCGTGTCCGGGACCACTCAAAGTGTATCACTTTTATTTGAAATGGACAACATTTTAATTGAAAACAACAACTGACATATGGAAAACCGACCAAACGCATTCAGATTGTGTTGATACTTCAAAAAAATGATACATGGGTCAAATTTGATGTGTACGAGTCAACCCCATCTCAATTTGAGGCGCGGTGTGGCTGGCACCACTCAAAGTGTCTCACTTTTCTTTGAAATGGACAACATTTTAAGTGAAAACAAAAACTGCCATATGGAAAATAGACCAAAAACATTCGGATTATGTTGATACTTTAGGAAAAGGATCCATGGGTCATTTTTTATGTGTACGAGTCAACTATGCTTCAATCCGAGGCCCGGTGTGGCCGGTATCACTCAAAGTATATTTCTTTCGTTTAAAATGGATACGCTTTTAAGTAAAAACAACTAGCATATGGAAAACCAACCAAATGCATTTGGATTGTATTGATAATTTAGGAAAATGATCCATGGATCATTTGTGACATTTAAGAGTCAATCCCACCTCAATTGAGACGTGGTGTGGCCGACACCACTCAAAGTGTCTCTCTTTTGTTTCAAAAGGACATCATTTCAAGTGAATACAAAAACTGACATACGGAAAACTGACCAAAGGCTTTCAGATTCTATTAAAAATTTAGGAAAAAGATCCATAAGACATATGTGACATGTACGAGTCAACACCGACTCAATCCGAGGGTCGGTGTGGCCGAAACCACTCAAACTGTCTCACTTTTATTTGAAATGGATAGGATTTTAAGTGAAAACAACAAATGGCATACAGAAAACTGACCAAACACATTAGAATTGTGTTGATACTTTAGGAAAATGATCCATGGGTAATTTTTGACATGTATCATTAAACCCCGCCTCAATACAAGGCACGGTGTGGCCGACACCACTCAAAATGTCTCTCTTTTGTTTAAAATGGACATCATTTTAAGTGAAAACAACAACTGACATACGGAAAACCGACCAAACGCATTCGGATTCTGTTAAAACTTTAGAAAAACAATCCATGGGTTATATTTGACATGTACGAGTCAAACCTACCTCAATAAAAGGCTTGTTGTGGCCGGAACCACTCAAAGTGTCTCTCTTTTGTTTAAAATGGACATCATTTTAAGTGAAAACAACAATTGTCATACAGAAAACCGACCAAATGAATTCATATTTTATTGAAAATTTAGGACAAGGATCCATGGGTAATATTTGACATGTACGAGTGAACCCCGCCTCAATACGAGGTGTGGTGTGGCCTATACCACTCAAAGTGTCTCTCTTTTGTTTAAAATGGACATCATTTTAAGTGAAAACAACAACTGACATACAGAAAACCAACAAAACGAATTAGGATTCTATTTAAATTTAGGAAAATAATACATGGGTCATATTTGATGTGTATGAGTCAACACCACCTCAATAATAGGCATGGTGTGGCTGGTATCACTCTAACTATCTCTCTTTTGTTTAAAATGGACATCATTTTAAGTAAAAACAACTGGCATACAGAAAACCAACCAAAAATATTTGGATTGTATTGATAATTTAGAACAACAATACATGGGTCGTATGTGATGTGTAAGACTCAACTCCTCCTCAATATGAGATGCGGTGTGGCCGAAAACACTCAAAGTGCCTCACCTTTATTTGAAATGGAAAACATTTTAAGTGAAAACAACAACTGGAATATGGAAAACTGACCAAACACATTTATATTCTATTGATACTTTATGAAAATGATTAATGAGTCATCTGTGATGTGTAAAAGTCAACCTCGCCTCAATCCATGGCACGGTGTGGCCGGTATCACTCCAAGTGTATGTCTTTTGTTTAAAATGGACATCATTTTAAGTAAAAACAACAACTGACATACAGAAAACTGACCAAACGCATTCTTATTATATTTAAACTTTAGGAAAAATATCCATGGGTTATATGTGACGTGTACAAGTCAACACCGACTCAATCCGAAGTGTGGTGTGGCCGACACCACTCAAAGTGTCTCTCTTTTGTTTAAAATGAACATCCTTTTAAGTGAGAACAACAATTGACATACGGAAAACCGACCAAATGCATTAGGATTCTATAGAAAATTTTGGACAACAATACATGGGTCATATGTGACATTTACGGGTCAACCACGCCTCAATCCGAGGTGTGGTGTGGCTGACACCACTCAAAGTGTCTCTCTTTTGTTTAAAATGGACATCATTTTAAGTGAAAACAACAACTGACATAAGGAAAACTGACCAAACACATTCATATTCTTTTGAAACGTTAGGAAAACAATACATGGGTCATATGTGATGTTTACGAGTCAACCCCTCCTCAATCTGAGGAGCGTTGTGGCCAGTATCACTCTAACTGTCTCTCTTTTGTTTAAAATGGACATCATTTTAAGTAAAAACAACCAGCATATGGAAAACTGACCAAACATATTCGGATTGTGTTGATACTTTAGAAAAATGGTCCATGGGTAGTATGTGACGTGTACGATTCAACCCCGCCTCAATACGAGGTGTGGTGTGGCCGACACCACTCAAAGTGTCTCCCCTTTATTTGAAATGGAAAACATTTTAAGTGAAAACAACAACTAGAATACGGAAAACCGACCAAACACATTCAGATTCTGTTGATACTTTATGAAAATGATTCATGAGTCATTTGTGATGTGTAAGAGTCAACCCCCATGGTTTGGCTAGTATCACTCTAATTGTATGTCTTTTGTTTAAAATGGACATAATTTTAAGTGAAAGCAACATCTGACATACAAAAAACTGACCAAACGCATTCAGATTATGTTAAAACTTTAAGAAAACGATCCATGGGTCATATGTGATGTGTATGAGTCAACCCTGCCTCAATCTGAAGCACGGTGTGGCCGGTTCTACTCAAAGTGTCTCACTTTTGTTTAAAATGAACATCATTTTAAGTGAAAACAACAATTGACATATGAAAAACTGACCAAATGCATTCAGAATCTGTTAAATATTTTGAACAATGATCCATGGGTTATATGTGACATGTAGGAGTCAACCCCACCTCAATACGAGGCGCGGTGTGTTCAACACCACTCAATGTGTCTCTCTTTTGTTTAAAATGGACATCATTTTAAGTGAAAACAACAACTGACATTGGGAAAACTGACCAAACGCATTCGGATTCTATTGAAGCTTTAAGAAAACAATACATGGGTCATATGTGACATGTACGAGTCAACCTCGCCTCAATCTGAGGCACAGTGTGGCCGGTATCACTCTAAATGTCTATCTTTTTTTTTTTAAAATGGACATCATTTTAAGTAAAAACAACTGGCATACGAAACACCGACCAAACATATTCTTATTGTGTTGATACTTTAGCACAACGATCCATGGGTCGTATGTGATGTGAATGAGTCAATCCCACCTCAATCAGATGCATGGTGTGGCCGACACCACTCAAAGTGTCTCACCTTTATTTGAAATGGAAAACATTTTAAGTGAAAACAACAACTGGCATATGGAAAACTGACCAAACGCATTCAAATTCTGTTGATACTTTATGAAAACGATTCATGAGTCATCTGTGACGTGTACAAGTCAACCCTACCTCAATCCGAGGAACGGTGTGGCTAGTATCACTCCAAGTGTATGTATTTTGTTTAAAATGGACATAATTTTAAGTAAAAACAACTGGTATATGGAAAACCAACCAAATGTATTCAAAATTCTGTATGCAACATAATTCATTTTGTATCTATTATTGATTCATAATTCAGAATTCATTACATAATTCATTCTGCATGTATTCAATTGAGAATTCAATTATGAATTCTGTATTGCATAGGGTAATTGTGTTCATATACATTATTATAATTGTGGTACATTCCATGGTTATAATAGTATCCTATTTTTATGTGCTTTTGTGTGCTATAGTAGGTGTTTGTTGTTGTTAAGAGTGTATGCAGGTGTATGTAGTTTAGTGAGCAGTGGTTTTGTTGCTGTTAAGAGTGTATGCAGGAGTGGAGGAGATTTTAGGTGGCTGGTCTGCCAAATTCTGGTATTAAACTATACCAACGGTTTACTAAAACTGTTGGTATAGTTCTATACATATTTTTACCACAGTTTTTGTAAAACATTGGTAAAACATGAAAATGATAGAATACTCCTATATACCAACAATTATTTAAACCGTTGGGAAACTAGGATTACACTGCCAGTATGGCTAATGGTTTTCAAACCATTGGGAATACTCCTACATACCAACAATTATTTAAACTGTTGGGAAACTCTAGGATTACACTGCCTTTCCCAATGGTTGTACTAAAACCGTTGGTAATGGGAAGTCCTTATGCCTTACTTTCCAACAGTTTTCCAAACCATTGGTATATAGTATACCAATGGTTTGGCAACCTTTACCAATGATTTTAAACCATTTGTAAAGCCTTAGTTTTCAGTAGTGACTCCCTAAGGATACAAACTTGGTCAAATAAACCCATTCTACAAAAAACATTGGAGTTTTTTCTTTAATTCCTCAAGCTCCAAATTTTCCATTCTTTTTAAGGACTTTGATATCAAATTGGATCCAAGAATGAGTTCAATGGAGAAATATACCTCTTTTTTCTGGGGGAGGTGCAGGTAACTCCATAGGAAATACTTCAATGTATTCTTGAATGTTGAGGACATTCTCAATTTGTATACTTTCATTTCCTTTTTAATCTTCATCAATCATCTCCATAAAGTAGGCTAAGGGAGGTGCTTCTAAACAAAGCTCAGGTCTAGATATCTCTCCTTTGAATAAAAATATAGGGTTTCCATTCAATACTATTGATATTTTATTTCTTCTATAGTTGATCTTAGTATTATACTTTGAGTCCCAGTCTATCCCTAGTACAGTGTCAAATTATAGCATGGGAATGACTACTAGATTTGTGATGAGATTGTGCTCTCCAAAGTCAATACTGGAGTTTCTATACACTACTAATGCTTGGATAATCCCTCCTGGACTCTTGACCGATAACTCTACTTCTAAAAATTTAGGGATTGATTCTATATGCTTTACAAACTTAGATAAAATAAATGAATGCATAGAACCAGAATCAAACAAAGTACTCGCTAGTTTTGAGAGAACAATGAGAGTACCAACCACCACATTATTTGGAGAATCTGTATCAATCGTCATGATAGAAAAATCCTGACCTTAATCCATTTTACTTTTCTAAGGTTTGTGGCGATTCCCCTTAATTAAATTTGTATTTAGATAGTGATTTACAAATTTCCCAAGCTGTCCACACTTGAAACATTGGACTTCATGATGGGACTGCACCATCTTCCATTTGTCATTAGTGTTTATAATTTGAGGTTTCAACTCACTATAGTAGTTTTGAAAAATATGGACATCTCTTCTACAATTTTAATATTTCTCGCTCCTAGGAAAGTAGTTCTCTGAATACTTCTCCTCACATTTTTTGAATGTGGAAAGTTTCACTGGATTTTATCCTCTTCTGTGATCAAGGTTACTCCCTAATCTTGGCTCCATTGATATCTTCTTTTCATTCAATCTATGGGACCACTAAATCTCTCTAAACTCCCATTTAACCTTTATATCACCTCAAACTATCTCTTCGTAGCTGTCATAATCTTGATTGGCTAGGTTATTCCATAGATGGGGTCTTTTTCCACTAAATAATCTATCAAAATTTCTATTAGGATCCATGAAAATCTTTGAATTTTAGCGTGAAAGTCTTTTAAATTTCATCTCATACCTTCCCAAAAATTCGTTTTCATTCTTCTTTAGATCTAATAATTCCTTCTCCATTTTCCTTCACATCGAACGGGGGGAATATTTTTTGAAAAAGGTTACCCTGAACTCCTCACAATCCATAACTTCAATCTCCCTTATTAGATTCATTTTTTAATCAAGGCCCCCACTGATCAACTTCTCCCTCTAAGAAGTACACAACTAGGTTATCTTTTTCTAAACAACATAGTATAGAAAATATCTTTTATATAGATCTTATCCATTATTCAGAAATAAATAGGCTAGTAGATCCACTAAAACAAGGTGTTCATTGATGCATAAAGAGATCAATGGAGAGTTGTTCCCTTCAGGGTGAATTTGGTATTTTGGTTTGATTCAAGTTATTGTTCATAACTTGAGCTAGTTGATTTTTCATTCTGATGAAGTTTTCCATTATGGATTCCATCAAAGAGTTGTCAAAGCATGGTTCATTACGTTCACCATTTAAATGGTTCCTCATCTTTCCCACCATTTTCTAAAAGAAGAAAAACTTAGTTAGAAACATGTTTCTTTTAAGAATTTTATAATTCTAAAAGAATTTTATATCTTGAAACATCGTGCTTAAACATGATATTCATTAACAACAATTAACTTTTCTTTAAATCCTTCATAATGGTTCATAAAAATCTTGTGATTAACCAAAAACATCCCCCAAGAGTGTCAGACTTGGAGTGCAGCAATAACCATTTTTATACACCAGTTCCCATTCAATTCTAGTTCAAAGAGTTGTTTTTGGGTTTTTACCTCTAGATAAATTTGTTCTAGATCCACATCCACATGTTCATATCCAGGCAATGATTTTTTTTCTCAAAAACCACTTACTTAATATTTCACCAAAATACAAGGATGTTTTCTTATATTTGAACATTTATATAGGGTTCTTCCTAAAGTTTTCAAATCCTAATTTACACAAATAAATAAACCATTCTTTGATACCAACTATAAAATTCCACCTTTTATTACATGAACTTTTCATTTACATGGTAGAAACAAAGGATCTTTTAATGTTTAGTTTTTGGAAAAAAGGTACGTAATACATGAAAAATTAAAATATTATTCTAATCCACATAAAAGGATAATTAATAGGTTCATCCTAAATAAATTTAATGTATCTCATAACCTAAGAAAAAACATCAAAGGAAAGGGTGAGAAAAAAGGCATAGTAAGAAAAAACAAGGGAGATAGTTTACATGTGACCATGAGAAATATCAATAAGAACTTTAAGAATATCATAAAGGCATGAGCAAAGGAAAAATGGGAATATTATAATAAAAATAACATCAATAATAACATGGATATGTGTCTAAAACATTTAAATGAGACATTTATAAACATATCAACAAGGTTTTCACCGAGTTGTCATAAAAATTTCCAAGGTTATTCACCATGAAATCATAAAACATGTCATCCCTAGAGATTAAATGGAGGATCTGGATACAGTGGAAGCATGGTGGTTGGTAGGGACCAAATTTTCTTTTGCTATAAACGATGACCAATCTAGGATCAATACGATGATAAATGCCAGTATCCACATATTAGAATCAAATAATTATATAAATATAAGAATAGAACTAGATCTCAGAAATATGATCTTTCACATCATGTTTATAATTAATTTATTAATTTGTAAAGAAATTAAATACCTAGGTCTTTGGTACTTTCTTCATTGATGATCATTGATCATCTGGAATGACCCTTCCATATTGTGTTTATTGCGCTCATGAGGATCCAAGGTAGAATCCCTCTAGCGGTGATCCACATGTGCTCCAATGGTCTTCAAACAATGCCACTCATTCTTTGGGTGCTAGAGTGACGAAGAGAATGTCTTTCATCGATCATTCTTGATCATTCATTCTTTGATCTTGAATAACTTCTCTCATTCTTTAGAGGGAGAGATGAGAGGATTCAAGATAGAAAATTTTTGGCTCAACAATTCTCAATTCTCCATGATTTGGCACAATAGACGTACCTTTCTATTAATCAACATTGGGTTTCAGTTACAATATTTAATTTCAAAACAGAAATTAAATGCAATTATAACTATTATAGAAAACCCATTGCACTTAATAAAAATAACAACACCATTATTTGTGGTGTGCTAATCTTGCACAAAATAGAACCATAAATGAAATCCCATGCCAAATAATGATAAAAATATTATTATTATTTCTTGCACCAACTGGATAAATACTATTTACTGACTTGTAAGTAATTAATTTATCAATGGACACGGTCTTGGTCCGTTCAAAATCCTCTTCCATTTATTGAACATCCAAACAAAAATATTTTATTCTATTAAATAAATATTTTTATTTACAAACTAGTAAATAAATATTTATTAAATGTTCCATAAAATTAATAAATATATTTTATTCATAATCCAGTGGATAAATATTTACTTAATTTATGCGATCATTTTAACTTGAATAAAATTATTCCTCGGTCTTGAGAATAATATTTATCCCATTAATTAAATTCAAATAGAATTTAATCTAGACCACCAGAAACACACAATGTGTGAACCTCTATGATTGTTTCTCATTAGCATTAGGCGGGATTTCCTAAAGTCCAAGATTACTGTCTAGCAATGGGTCAAGGCACCCAAGAGAAAGAACTTAAAGTTTCAATGAAAACATCCACATATGAACACTCACTATGTAATATAATCCATTTTTCAGAATATCTCATCAAGAAGGTTTCATGATAGTGTCATCAACCTATATGCTTGATATGTTATTCTTTGACTATCTGAAATAAACTTTTCGTTACACCATGGCCATGGAATTTAGGGAGAAAATTTTATTTCAATCAAAGGGATGAGATATCGGCTTCCATAAATGGAAGGGACAAATCCTTCCTTGACTTATCCATTAATAACATGTCATTTGTGACATACCCAATGTACCCTACTTCCCGCCCACATATGGCATGACGGTTTTCATTAGAAAATATAAGTGTGTGAGTCATGACACATATTAATTATAATCTTAAAGTCTATGGACTATCACACATGCTTATAGATAGGAATATATGATAACAACAAAACATGAAAAATTCATACTGGATGGTCTGTTCTCATAATCTCCCATATTAGAGATTACCAAGTGAAACATTCATGAGAAGAAGTCTCATATGCTTATGAGTACTCGCATTTGACTGTCAATATACTATGTATCCCATAATAGTAGGTCATCTAACCATAGAACTATATTTAAGAATATTGTCATAGCACTTCAAGGTTCTCATCATAGAGGGGAACTGCTATGACCTTATTAATGCAACAAATAATCCAGGACATTATTACATTATATTCATGAATAACAATGAGAAATATGTAATAATATGTTTAATATTTAAATATATTAAATATTTATGTAATCAAATTACAAACAGTTGGTTCTAGGACACCAACTCCAACAAACTCCCACTTGGACTAGAGTCAACAACCTATGACTTTTAGTCCACTAGACCTCATATGATAATCATGTTTTTGTTGAGTCAAGGCTTTATTTAAGGGGCCTACCACATTGTCTTCTGTGGAAATACTACTCACTCGAACTTCACCTCTCTAAGAAAAATCCCTCAAGAGTTGATACTTCCTTAGTATGTACTTCATCCGCTGATGTGACCTTGGCTCTTTTGTGAGAGCCACCGATGTAGTATTATCACAATAGAGAGTGATGGGATCTTTACTTTTGGGTACCGTATCTAGCTCTTGGATGATGCTCTGCATCCAAACTACCTCTTTAGCTACCTCAAAAGTAGTAATATACTCAGACTCTACTATAGAATCTGTAACCACAACTTGATTTGAGCTCATTCTGCTCACAACACCTCCATTCAAAGTGAAGATGTATCCTATTTGTGACTTCATACCATCTTGATCATCCTAGAAACTAGAATATATATATCCTCTAATGATTAGTTCTTCATCTCCTCTATAAACCAGTAACATATCCTCAGTACACCTCAGATACTTAAGGATAATATTGACTATCTTCCAATGGCGGTCACCTAGATTGGCTTGATATCTTCCTACCACACTCAATGCATAGGTGACATCTGGCCTAGTACATATCATATCATACATGACTGACCCAATCTCTGATGCGTTTAGAATATTTTCTATTCCCTTTCTTTCCTTATGCATCTAAGGAAACATTTTCTAGGAAGGATGAATGCCATGTGACACTGGAAACAAACACCTCTTGGATAGTTCCCTACTAAATCTATTCAGTATCTTATCAATGTATATACTTTGACTTAGGTCCATCAATCTCTTGGATCTATCACAATGGATCTTGATCCAAAGAATATATGCTGCCTCACCCAAGTCCTTCACATAGAAGCATTTATTCAACCATGCCTTAACAGACTATAAGGCTGGTATTTAATTTCCATTAATTAATATATCATCAAAATATATTATTAGGAAAATGACTTCAATCCCAATAAAAATTTTGTAGACACAAGACTCACATTCATTCTTTATAAAACCAAATTTTATTATGGATTCATCGAAATTAATGTTCCATGACCTAGATTCTTTCTTTAATCCATAAATGGAATTTTGCAACTTGCATATATTATTGGAATCCTTTGGAGTCACAAACACTTCAAGTTGTTTCATATATACATATTCCTAAAGTTCCCATTGAGGAAGGATGTTTTGAAATCCATTTTCTAAATTTCATAGTCATGGAAAGCAGCAATGGCCAGTAGAATTCTGATGGATTTCAACATTTCAATTGGTGAAAAGGTTTCATTATAGTCAATTCCTTGACTCTGTTTAAACCCTTTTTCAACCAGTCATGCCTTATAGGTACCAAATTGTCCTTCCATGTCCAGTTTCTTCTTGAATACCCATTTGCAACCAATAGGATTTACATCTACTAGAGGATATACCAGAATCAAGACTTGGTTTTGGTGCATGGAATCCAATTCAGAATTCATGACTTCTTACCACTTAGAAACATCTGTGCTACTTACTGCTTCATTATAGGTTATAGGATCATTATTATCAACTAATAATGAGTCACCATCCTCAGTAACTCGAAAACCATGCCATTTCAGTTCTCTAACCTCTCTTGTACTCCTACACAGTACTTGTGTCTCTGGAACAAATCTTTCTTCCACGAGGCTTTGTGGAATCTATTCCTATACCAACTCTTGTGTACCTTGAGCCTCAACTTCATTGATGTCTATATCACTCCCACTATCTATTTTGGAGATGTGATCCCTCTCATGGAATATGGAGTGTCTTTCCTCTATAAACGTTTTGTCTGAAGAGTCGTATCAGTAATATCCCCTTGTTTCCTTAGGGTATCCTATAAAGGTAGTCTTTGTGCCTCAGGGTGGGAGTTTTTTACCTGAAGAGGCCTTAAAAAATGCTTTGCTTCCCCACACATGTAAATTCAATAACATGGATTTTCTTCCACTCCAAAGCTCATATGGAATACCATTTATCAATTTTGTTGGTACTTGGTTTATTATGTGTGCCGCTGTTTGTAACGCATATCCCTAAAAGGATAATAGAATACTTGCATGAATCATCATTGGTCTCACCATGTCCAACAAGGTGTGGTCCCTCATTTCACTTAAAACATTCCAATAAAACGTATAAGGAGAAGTGAGTTGGGATAGAATCCCAAATTCCTGTAATTAATCAATGAAGTCTTAATTAAGATATTCTCTACCTCGATCTAAGTGGAGTTTCTTAATCTTCTTACCATGTTGGTTCTCAAATTCATTCTTATATTCCTTAAAATTATCAAAATAATCCAACTTATACCTCATTAAGTAGATATATCCATATCTACTAAAATCATCAGTAAAATTTATGAATTATGAGTACCCACCCATTGCTTTAACTAGAAATGGTCCACACAAATCAGTATGAACCAATTCAAGAAGCTCTTTGGCCCTTTCACCTTTCCCACTAAATGGGTATTTGGTCATTTTTTCTTGTAAACATGCATTACATGCACCATGTGGTTTTAGTTTAAAATAATATAAATATCCATATTGAAGTAACTTTGTCAAGAATTTCTCATTTACATGACCTAGACAATGATTCCAATGTTGGGTGTGGTATGAGTCATGTGAAGTAACTTCGTTATCGATTTCCATTACTTGGTTTGTGTAATCCAACTCATAAATACCATTATATAAATGTTCCTTACCAAAATAAATGTTATCTTTATAAAAGTAGATACATTCATTTCATAACTTGAAAATAAATCCATCTATATCTAGTCTGGATATCGAAAAAATGTTTTTGGTTATAGAAGGCACCTAATAACAACCTTTTAATACCAACATCATACTAGTTGTCCACATGAGGTGCTATTCCTCGATAACTATAATAGAAAGTCTAGGTCCGTTGGCTGCTCATATATCTACCTCCCCTCGGTCAATTTTCTTGAATATACTTGGTTATTTTATTTGAATATATATGTGATAACCACAAGCTGTATTTAATACCCAATTTGTGGAAGATGATAAATTTCACTCGATTAAAAATACACCTGAAACTTTACCAATAGCTTCATGTTCCCTTCTGTCCCCTTTGATCTTCCTTTTCTTGGAAGGGCGTGAAGAATCTTTGGGCTTAAATATATTCTCCTTCACTATCCTCTTATTCACCATAAGGATATAAGGCTTTTCACACTTCATGTATTTGTCCTCTAGGAGAAGAAGGAAAATAAGATCTGGTAGAGACTTTTCAATGTTGTTCATATTGAAATTCAAAACAAAACTGGAGAAGCTCTGAGGGAGTGATGTGAGAATGAGATCAATACCTAGTTCTTTAGGGAGTTTAAAAACTAGAACCTATAAGAGCTCAATGTATCCAATGAGCCTGACTAGATAAGGTCCAACTAGGTCACCCCCTCCAAGATTACTCTGAAAGAGTGCCTTAGAGATCTCAAACTGTTCTTATATTTCTCTCTCCTTGAAAAGACCACAAAGGTGCTCAAGCATGCTATAAGCATCCATGTTTTCATGAGACTTCATGAGTTCACTATACATTGATGATAACATCAAACATTGAATGTCAAAAGTTTCATTCATATGTTTCTTATAGACCATGAACTCTTCATCACTCACCTCTTTGGCAGACCGATCGAGTAATGAGGACTCCAACACGTATGATTTTTGTTCATGATGTAGAATGACCCGAAGGCATATAAACCATTCCTCGAAGTTACTTCTCGTGTGGATGTTGTTTTTATCCTGTATTGATCACAAGGATAGTGTGGTTGAAAAAATTTTCATTTTTATTCTACAATTAAAAGAGCAGATAATTATAGTACTTTCTTGATTACATTTTATGAGAAATAATGAATTAATTTTATTAAGTATCCCACTATTTTATCAAGTCCCAATAGACCTCACCATTGAATTCAGAATGTCTAGTTGCTAGGACATTCTAGTGGCATGAATCTATATTCCCCTTCACATAACCCCAACAACTGTTGGTCAATCTTTTTTAAGGTATTTAGGTAGGAAGGTCTTTGCCAACTGCAGGCTTGCATCTCCTTGATCCGTGGAGTAGACTCCCCAATCCTAAAATCCTAATTTGTATTTCCTCAACACTTGCCTCTAAATTTACACCAAGTCTATCAAGGGCTACTTATCTTGATGTAAAATGGTTAATTCAACCCAAAACTTTCATAAGATATTCATGTATAAAAGTAAGTGTCCCAAAAAGGGTTGTTTCAACACATTGTTTTATTGAGTCTTTCCCTTAATCAAGTAATAGGAGGCTTAGTCTAACTTAATATTTTATTTAGTGATTTTTTATTTCTTATACATAAATTTCCTTATTATCATTATCACATGATCGTTAATATTAAGTGTAACTTACTTAAGTGATTAACCATGTCTTGATAATATTTACACATAAGCCTGGTTTATTTTAGTTCCATATTGCATGCTTGTTAATTAATTAAATATGTAATCGTGAAAACACATCTATAATGAAAAACCATGCAACTGATTGAAATAAAATAAAGTAAAGGGAATGATCACAATCTCTTATAATGGTTAGTTTATCTAGCGGTTGATAAACTAAACACTAAACTAGGGAATAAACACCTTGAACCATTTATGGTTTATGTCTAAGGCTTTCCACCTATCCACCTTTGTATCTCCTTGGATTGGTTTCACCTTGGCTCCTTACTTGAACTATCTCCACAAGCTTGAGAGCTCAATATATTACATATACTTTTTTAACTCAAGCATAGGTGAGGGGAAAAAAGGGGGTTTTCATAAAAGAAACCATGGGCACACAATCCCTACATATTAATGAGGAGATATGACATGCAGTCCAGTAATTTTAATTTAAAATAAATTAAAAGTAAACAAATCTCACACAAAGGTCTGGTCAAAATCATGATCATCCACATACATGCAACAAATTTTTCATTTAATAAAACTAGTATTCAATTATTTAATAATTATTATTATGATAAATCACGCTTGAATCAATTAATTATTATCTTTAAATAAAAAATCCTTTTATCTTAATCTTTTTCTGAATTTCCCTGAGATTCTCATCCATAACCTTAGAGGAAACACAATGAACAACCATTCGAATCTACATGATATGTAATTATGAATATTACACAAACATTAAAGTTTTAATTCAATGTAATTTAGTAAATTAAACAACATGTAGTTTTGACTACATGATGTGTACTGCCTTCACTATGTTATCCAAAGTACATGCCTATGGACTAAGCATGTGAGGCATATTTCAGAAATCTTGGAGTACACAGTGTGTCTAGTGGGCCACACATTGTTTTTTCTCCAGGTTACATGGTTACCGGTCATCTCAGCTATGTATATGATACACCGTTTGGCCCTTGAACCAAATGGACAACATGCCATGTCCAATGGGACACACGACGTGTAATCTAGATGAACTTGCACCAGTTTGTCTTGGCCAACACGCGGTGTAAAAATTAACTACACCACGTGTCATTAATGCACTCTTCTTTAGTAATTGTTGAATTACTCCCAATGCACTGAGCACAACTACATGGTGTGTAATCTGGATCACACAACATGTATGGAAGATTACATGGCGTGTAAATTTGAATACATGACATGAACTATCATGTTACTTGGACATAATCATTAGCACATCCTGATGAGATCCTCAATTTAATTTTAATTAAAAAATTATTTGTTTATGTTAGATATGTGAGAAACAAAAAAGATGAAGAATAGATCTCGAAATTCAGATTATAGGAATGATTAAACATGAATTGAAAAACTAAATTATTAAATCATAAATCATCAACAAATTATTTAAGTAATTATAAATGATGATGATACCTTTGATACCACTTGGAGGATGTAGACGTAGTAGAAGTGTGGCAGTGGGAAGGAACAAATTTTCTTTTTCCGTAATCGATGACTAATCCAGGATCAATACGACGATGAACACTAGTATCCACAGATTAGAATCAAATAATTAGAAAAATAGAATAATATCACTAGATCTAAGAAAGAGGATCTTGCACATCATTTTTATAATTAATTTACTAATTTCTGAAGAAATTAAATACCTGGGTCTTTGGTACTTTCTTCGTTGATGATCGTTGATCATCCGGAATGACCCTTCCGAATTGTCTTCATTGATCTCATGAGGATCCAAGGTATAATCTATCTAGTGGTGATCCAAATGTGCTCCAATGGTCTCCAAAAAATTCCACAAATTCTTTGGGTGCTAGCACGGTGAAGAAAATATCATGATTTCATCATTCTTGATCACCCGTTCTTTGGTCTTGAAGAACTTATCTCATTCTTGAGAGGGAGAGATGAGAGGAGTCAAGAGAGAAAATGTTTGGCTCAACAATTCTCAATTCACTGGGTTGTGACACAATAGACGTACCTACCTATTAATCGACATGGGGTTTCAGTTACAATATTTAATTGAAAAACATCATTTAAATGCAATTATAACTATTATAGGAAACCCATGCCACATAATAATTATAAAAGAACCATTATTTTTGGTGCACCAATCTTGTGAAAAACAAAACCATAAAAGAAATCTCATGCCACATAATGATAACATTATTATTATTATTTCTTGCACCAACTGGATAAACTTTATTTACCTACTTGTAAATAATTAATTTATCAATGGACACAGTCATGGACCATTCGAACTCCTCTTACATTTATTGAACATCCAAATAAAATATTTTATTCTCTTAAATAAATATTTTTTATTTAAAAACTAGTAAATAGATATTTATCAAATGTTAAATAAAATAAATAAATATATCTTATTCACAATCCGATGAATAAATATTTATTTAATATATGTGATCATTTTAACTTGAATAAAATTATTCCTCGGTCTTGAGAATAATATTTATTCTATTAATTAAATTCAAATAGAATTTAATCGAGACCACCAGAAACACTTAGTGTGCGACCCTCTAGGAATTTTTCTCATTGGCATTAGGCAGGCTTTCCTAAAGTCCAGGATTACTGTCTAGTAACGGGTCAAGGCACCCAAGAGAATGAACTTAAATTCACAATGACGAAATCCACATACAAACGCTCACTAGGTAATATAATCCCTTTGTATACAATATCTCATAAATAAGGTTTCATGATAGTGTCATCAACCTATATGCTTGAAAAGTAACTAGGGCCTCGACACATAATATCTTATAACACCCACATATGACCTAAGGGTAAGGTATGTGATGGTGTTAGATTCATGGTGCAGCTCGACTAACATTTCTAGAGTGGTAATTTTTATTAACTTGAAATTATCCTGTAGGTGATTTCATTCAAGCTTCACTTATTGAAGATAATATTGGAATGGGTCAAAGGAGAACCCCAGTGATGCTACCTCTCTCTCAAGCTCTAAAAAATGGGCTTCATAATATATGACTCTACTGGTTGAGGCCATTCTCCTTTATTAATTAAGCATCATTTATTATTTCTACTTATAAACACTAATTATAATGTTAAAATCATTATATATTTTATAACTACCATATTGAAAAATGGTCATAATTTACCAATGGTCATATAATGGTCCAAACCAGATGGTCAAATTTCAATTTATAAACACTTCATTATTAAATATATATAGTTTTTTGAGTAAAAAATATATAATGCACATTTTACTGAATAAATTATCATTTAAAAAGTATGGGTCATTACACTTGTGGTATGTTGAAATGAGAAGAAGATATTCCCTTTTATAAGAGAGGGGAAATACACTTTGAGAATTTCTTAGAGTACTAAATTAATATAAATAAATTTTGATGTACAAGTGGATCCTAATTGATAATATTCAAATATAATATGAGGATGAGTCTAAATAATCTCATAAAATTAAATTTGGAATTTTTTTACTATGTTTTTAACCTTATATTTTAGTTTTAAACCCACGTTAACCCTTTTCACACTTTCTGAAATAACATGGTTTTTCACTCTTTTAGGTTCTTAATAGTAACCATAAATAGAAAACATGCCCATAAATGGACCATAGTTGATATTTTAAACCATATCCTAATCACATGGAATAATATTGGTTTTTTAGTAATTTTATACTTTTTAACAAAATATTATGATCATAAACACATCCCTAAATTGTTATTTTTATCAATATTTTTTTGTTTCATTAATTATTTCAAATATACTACTTTTAATATTTTTAATATCAAATGTTTTATTTTTCCATTAATTGAATAATTAATTCATCAACATTGTTAATAATTTAAGGTAATTATTTATTAATTAAAAATTAAAAATAAATTATCAAGATAAATGTAAATAATTTATATTTAAAAAATTCTATTTATAAACAAATGTATCCACTAGTTATACCAATGTTAAAAATATTATAGTTATTAAAGAGAAGAGTGTGATATTTTTTACTTTTCTTTATATAAAATATTACAAAGGACATAATCCCACCCAAATGGCATAAAAAGGACATATAATGAAATATTGGATGAGTATGGATAACATGGACCCATATAATAAAATTAAATAATGTGTTTGGGTCATTTTCAATTCCTTATCATATTATTTTTAACCCCTAATTACCTGATTTACATGTTACCATGGTAATAAAAATTACTATAGTTGCAAACCATATTGTCAAAAAAAGGTAACTATTTACAAAATTTAGAATACCTAATTACAATTATGGAATCAATTTTTAAATATTCAAAAAATATAATTGGAAGGATTTACTTTAAAATTAAAGCAACAAAACACGATGGATTTTTTTTCCAGAAAAAATCCCTTTTAAGATTAAAGTACAAAATTTAGTTCAAAATCCACAATTGGATTATTTTAAAACAAAATTAACTAATTAAATTGTAAAACTAATCCAAAATATAATTTTAATATGTAAATAATTGAAAAGTAAATATTTTTTTTAATAAAAAACAACATTTTCACTATTCATTAAAAAAATCAGTATTTTCAGAAAAATTTGAAAATTTCATCATAGGATAATATTGATATTAAAATTTCAAAAATGATATTTATTTTATGAAATAAAATTTATAAATTTTCTAAAGATTAATTATACCATTTTCTCAAAAAAAGAAAAAAAAACCATTCCTGAAGAAAACATTTCTGTGACAAAAAATTGGATTTACTAAAAATTGAGTACTTATTTACTATGAATTTGTCATTAAATTTGTTTTGATTAGAACCTTTATATATAAATATATATTTAAATAATTATTTAATCCTATTCATACACACTAATTTAATAGCTATGTTATAATGGTCATATTTAAATAATAATATTTCCCAGTTCGACTACACATGATGTTGCATATTTTGTACGCTATCAAACATAGTTATTATTTAAGAAATTTTTGGGTATTATAGGTTATATCTAGGATTTTATAACTAGTATAAAAACAAGTATATATTTGTAGCACTGGTTTTGAGAGTACGGGACTAGGTTTTCATAATAAAAATATCCCGAAACAACTTTCCTTGGCATAATAATTCACCACTTCCCATTTCAATAAGACACCATAAGGTTTCAATGAACTAATTCACTATGCTAGAGAATTTATAGAAAAACATGCTCAATGTTCTATAGTTCCCAAAATAATTACATGGTTTTAATTAAAAAAATTTATTTTCTAAATCTCAATTGAATAAACTCTTTAAATCTTTTTTAAAATTTTAATACCCATAAAACCATTCACAAAATCATTTTTATAAATCCTATTTAA
Source organism: Viscum album (assembly GCA_963277665.1). Taxonomy (NCBI): domain Eukaryota; kingdom Viridiplantae; phylum Streptophyta; class Magnoliopsida; order Santalales; family Viscaceae; genus Viscum; species Viscum album. Next base: position 1,402,570,663 of record OY728137.1, on the reverse strand, counting down.
TAGGTGTTGTAGAATAGGAAATTTTTCTTTCAAATAATATTCATTAAGTTTTAAACGTTGTTATTAGTAAAACATGTCCTTGTCATCCAGATTAGATAAACATCACCACACATATTATGTAAGAACCAATGAAAAATAATTGAATTATATACACCAATCATTTCATATACATGAAAAGGTTACCAAACTCATTTTCAAATCATGATAGATTAACTAGTTTAATAAAAAACTAGTCACATCCTATTATAAAAATCTAAATCATATTCATTTATTTTCAACTTGGAAGAAAAATAATTTTTATGAAACATCTTTTATAATCATATTTCATGTCATGATTCTCGAAGGTTAAACAATTTAAACCATAACGTTAAGTTATGAAATAAGCATGCTGAACTAATGAACAAATAAAACAACCTAAAATTAATATATCATATATTTTACCATGATTTCATGACCAGTAACCTAACAATTATAAAAATAACAAAACAATTTAACATCACAAAAGGATATCCCTTTTAACATTCAACAATTTTACTTTTTATGATACTCATTATACAGAACGTGATTCACTAATTACATACATATCATTAAATTAAAACAACATTATATTCTTCATTAGGTTTTCAAATTAAATAAAATAAAAATTACCAAAATTCAAGTATGTTTTATTTTTCTAATTATAGTCATCATACACCAAACATTCAAATCATTAAATATAAATCAACTCATGGAATTGTTAAAAAGATTAATATATAATTCTAAGAAAGGAACTCAAACATGTGTAAAGGTTCTAGATAGTATAAACATGGATTTAATAATTAATCTATTAGGATAGTAAATATGTAATCATGTTTTCATTAATTATTAAGAAAATTTTAGTATTATCTTAGAATAGATTGGATTTTAATATCCATTTAATAAATTACTTATAATCAAAGTCATTTCCAATTTTTGTCTTAGTTTAACATTAATTTCATGTTAATTTATTCAATAACACATAAAGAAGGCATAATTAGAACCCAATTATAGAAATAATCAACACATAATACAAAGAAAAACCATATTTACCATGTTATAGAAATTATTTCTTAAAAACTCCCAATTTCAAGAAAAATAGAACAAAAAATTTCTAGCAATCAAAGTCATCATGTTACCATTTACCAATGCATAACTAATAAACACCATATTAATGTTTTAATCATAGTTGGAAGTATCTTTACTTATACTTGAAACACAACTCTCATTAGTTACACAAACGATGATGAGATGATAATAAACCTATAAGTGCTTAATTACACTTTTCATACCCAAAACACCATGGTAACTTCCTGTCTGGTATAAATAGGATAGATATGTTTTTTATGCACTATATTATATGTACCAACATAAATTATCTCCACAAATACCATCCTACCTGACAAACCATATCAAACTAGTACCATTTGTAACATCTCAACCCCAACCCATTGGATTGGGCTACACTAGAATGCCACTAATATTAGGTGAATTACTCAAACACTAAAGCATGGAAATAAATTTCAATGGTATATGATATAATTGGGGGATTATTATTCCTTAGATACAATAAAATCTACAAAGTAGTGTGAAATTAAAAGATATAAACATTATACATGAATAAAAAAGACCTAACTACCATAAGGACTAGTATAAACTAATTAGAGTTGCATTGTATAAAAATAAAACCAAGTAAGATTACTAAACCAAGACTCAATGGAAGAACAAATTTACAATATAAAACACTCCCATACTCCACAATAATTTTACCTCCAAGCTTAACTATATTATTAAGGACTAAAAAAGAAATGCACTCCTATAGAAATCTAAGAGGTATCCCCTTAGCTACATTATTACTAACAATGTCTATATACACACACCAAGATGCATGTTGTAGAGGAATGATTTTTTCCTTGTAATAATTTGAAATATTTATATATATATTTTCCGATCTTGGTGTTGAGACGAATTGTGATTCCAAGCCTCGGTATGCCCAGAATTAATTTTATAAAAATTTTAAATATATTTTATATTATGCACACACATTTTATTAAAGGAAATTGAATAAATATTAAAAAGAATCTCAAATCAGAAACCAGAGACTACAGTTGACTCCAAAACTCAATTTTTACCCTAGTATTTATCTAAAATAGGCTTTCATGAGTTGTTTGAATATCTCACCCATTGGCGGTATGTTTAGTGGATCAATTATTTATTTATATTAATTAATTAATTCAATTAACCTAACAGGATTGTCTATAAATATTTTTTTATCAAAATATACCCAAGATTAGACTCATAATCTTAGGACCATTGATATATTATTCCCCCTCTGATTCAGTTGGAGAATCACATCGAATGACGATGTAACTCTGGATTAGAGAAGATTAGGATACATCAAATGCAACGAATTCCTTCAATCATTGGTGATTGTGTTATTTCACGATAGAGGATCCAATCTCCAGGTATGAATCATCAAAATATGTATTAATCCCTTTTTTATTAAATTGATTTATCATATCAATCCCTTCCTTTGATCTGCAGTAAATGTGGACTTATTATGTGCCTGTGTACCGATTAAATTGATTATTTATTTGGTTTTCTAACCTCAGATATCCCTATTCATGATCATTGGCCAAGAATATCTGGAAATGATTGATAAAAATATATTTTTGTGCCTTTCCCACTCAATTTCTTTATTTTCTTCACCAGTAGGACCCCACGGTCCCAGTTCGACATTTCTGGGCGGTATCGAGCCCGATCTGACCCTTGGAATTGTGATGAGACAAAATAGGGATATATCAATAAGAAAATGGTGTTAACAAATATATTATGGGATGTGGGTGATCGTTTTGATGATTCAAGATCAAATCTTCAACATTGGATGAATCGGAGGCATGCCTAACATGCGTTTATCCTCCAATGAAAATGGAAACCAATTTTTGGCCACCAGATGACTGGAAACAACAAAATTGAACTAGATATACTAATCACAGATGGTGTGTAGGTGATATATATAGTAGAATGGAAAAATTACAAGACAAGAGTTTAGATATTTTTTTCTATAAAAAAACATGACTATATATCGTGTACCATGATGAACAAAAAACGTGTAGTCCCCATGTTGTGGAAGATAGGGTTTTTAGAATTTATAAGGGTGGCATGCCATGTATGATCCCTACATACTGTGTACCCTTTCCCTGAGTGGATGAGCTATGTGGATGAGCACATGGATATGCACACTCTGTGTTCCTGAGTACATGGGCATGACCAGAGCACATGGGCGACACCCCATGCGGAGAGGCATGCTGTGTACTAAAGTACACGGACACAACCAAACACATGGGTGGGACCTGAGTAGCATGGGAACACTACTTATATCCCCCAAAAACCATGTATCACTACATGGTTGTAGATCCATGTACCTCCAGGGACAAAGTCAGGTGATGGGGTGGGAACACATTCCATGTACCCCTTGGTTACTTTTGAGGAAACTTCAAGCTCTTATATCTTCTTCATTTGGACACATATTTTGGCTCAAACATATCCTATCTTGAGTGTTTTTACACATAGAATTTGAAATTTCCATTATTTTTTTATTTTGGGATACAATGTGAGAGGTTTCAGGCATGGAGGTTGTTTAGGTGTTTCCCAATTATGGTAGTGATCACATAGGATCACCAAAGGAATTTTAAGTGGGACCCTCCAGCATGGATGAGCATAAGTCCTTAATGAATAAAGGGGAACACTATATCTTGGATGGGAATGGGTCCTCTACAAAATTTTATAGTGGAACCCTTTAGCTGGGCTGGGCATGAGTCCTCTATAGACTCCCAGAGTGGAACCCTCTAGATGAGTTGTGTATTGGTCCTCCACTATCATAGTGGAACCCTCTTACAGGGTAGGACACGAGTCATCCATCGACTATCAGAGTGGAATCCTTCTATTGGTATAGGGCATGGGTCCTCTGTCGACCTCTAGAGAGGAACCCTTCAGCTGGGCTGGGCATGGGTCCTCTACCATTAGATTTGAACCCTTCTACTGAACATGGCATGAGTCCTTTATCGAATATTAGAGTGGAACCCTAATATTGAAATATGGTATTTTCTCTCTATCTATACACTGAGTGGAACCCTCTTATTACACCAGGGCATGATTTCTATACCTATAGATTGTGGCCCACTAACTGTGTGACATAATGATGAGGAATGACTTGACTTGGATGGTTTCTGTTGAGAAGACACATGAGATGCTGTACATCATTATTGTACTTTTGGAACTATTAGTGACTCTTTTCTTGGGTTGAGTTATGAGATGGAGATCCCCTTTATCTCTCATTCAAGTTTATTTTGACTGTGCATATATATATATATATCCATGCCTTTGGGTTTGGTTATGAAGGTTCCAGGAACACAGAGGAAGCCCCAAAAGGTGGGATTTTAAAATATTTCATCATCGATCGAAATAAAATCATCGAAATCAGTGAATTGCTGCCTAATTTATGTTGAGTATCTCATGTGAATATTTTTAATAACCAAATTAAAACCATAAAATACCTGGTTTAGATCTAAAGCCTCCCTCAAAATCTTCTCATCATTGGATATTTCTACTCGACAGATCTAAAGCTGAATTCCTCTATATCATCCACATGAACTTCAAAAATATATGGGAGTGACGATGGTCAAAATTCAGGTGCTAACATGGTGTTTCAACGATTTCTTCAATGCTTCGTTGATCACCTAATCTCCTTACTTGAGATGCTTGAGAGAGAGCTCATTAAATCTCTTAGATCTAGGGAATATCTCTCTAGAATATAGGGGAGAGAAATAGAGAGAGATAGAGAGGCCATAAATAGTCGTTGGATAATCTCTCTTCTCCTCTATTTATATTGTGGTGGTGATTACCCAGAAATTCCAGTTCGGCCCCCGAATAATTAACACACTATATAAATAATATTTTTACTAATAAATTGAGTCATAAATATCATTTATCATTATTATCACCTTCTTTTAATATAATAAATATATCACATGACAATACCTGATCCATTAATTCATCTCAATGTTCCCACAAATATTAAATGAACCTCGAACATTTTAAACTAATATTTGTTCAATTAATTTGTTTATATATTTAGTTTAAAACTTATAAATAGATTTAATAAACAAATTCAATACCCATTATTATTAACTTGAATAATATGAATTTATTTATTGCATTGGTGATTTTATATCCTTAGACAAATCCCGGACCCCAATGGTAGGATCCACTATGTCCAATATAACTATTCAAATGAATACGGTAGATTCTTGAATATTCAATTGTGTGTGACCCTCTAGGCCCTTATATCGATAGTAGTGAATACCATTCACAGACCAAGAGTGGGATCTATCAACCCATCCTGGCTCCTAAAGAGATAAGGATTGTCACAGTAGGGACAACCAACCAACGAACACACACTGTGTAATATGATATCTTTATCTTTAATATCTTATAAAGCTAGACACAGACCTGTTTCATCACCCTTTCTTTATTTATGGTTTTTTCATCTAACTAGATCGATTTACCATGGATGACTATGGCCATGTATTTATCATGGTACTACCATCTAGATCAACATGGTCTGAGATATATAACTTCCTTAACCTAGAAAGAACAAATCCTTTATTATTATTTCAATCAATGTCATACCACCAATGACACACCCAGTACAAACTACTTCTCCACGATTTCATTATAATTGTATTTTCCTTTCATCAATGTATGAAATCAAATGGCACACATTGGCAATGATATCAAGTCAGAAGACCATTACACATGTTCGTATATAGGAACCACCAACGACACCCAAAACATGTGGTGTTTCTATTGATGGGTTTGTCCCCATGATCTCACTACTAGATATCACCAAGTATGAACTTCATGAGAAGAAGTATCAATGGTTATGAGACTCCAGTACCTGATAGTCAGACATCTATTGTGTCTAGTCAGTTAGATGTAGTTAGACCATATGAACATTTTTTATGATTAATGTCATAGTATCTTAGTGTTTTCATTATAACCTGGAATCTACTATAACCTTTTGATATGACAATTAATCTACAAACATTACCATTAAATAGTGGATGCAAAAATATCAACACTATAATTGTAAGAGTACATCATGTATAACTAACTTGTATACATGATATGGTAATCAAAATTACTATATAGTTGGGTCTAGGGAACCCAATATTTCAATACTCCCACTTTCACATATCTAACTTGCTAACAAAACTCCTTAGATATCACATTATTAAGATCATGTTTCTACTAGGTCATGACTTTAGCTGTTGGGCCTGCTGTGATTCCACCATGTGGCAATTCTTCTATTTGTGTCCTCAACTTCTTGAGTAAAACTTCTCAAGAGATGGTATCCCTGAGTATATTCTATTTTTACATTTTCATAACTTTAAAATCTTAGTAAGTAAGAAAATCATAATTCACATTATTATAAATATTTACTTACTAGGTGCAATTCCAAGAACTAGGATAAATCATTGTATATAATAACTGATACTTAGCTACTTTAGAATCTGCAACGTACTCAATATTTGTAGATATAGATGCCACTGGATTTTATGATATTATCTCACCCATCACCATTAGCCTAATTGTGATACAAGATCACATGGATCTAAGGAAGACTAGTTTGTGTCCCCTAAAAAATAGTATCCTTTCTTCTCCATATTCCAAGTTCATATCTTTTATACTTTCCCAAGTACAAATAAATAGTTCCGACTACTTCCTTACAGTGCTCATGGATATAATTGATATTTTTCTACTATAAAGTATATCTTGGAAATATAAATTCTTGTACATATCATGTAATATGTGATTGATTCATCGCTTAAGCATATGGATTCCAAATCACCACGTTAATCTCCTCTCATGCCTCATACATGTCAACTTTGGGAGATTATGCCATGTGAAAATAGTAACAATTATTCCCTTTAATTGTTCCAACTTTTATGTTTCAATTCCATGTCACAATATGTATGATTGAGTAGGTCCAAGAAACCATTAGATCCACCTTATTAGATCTTGTTCCCTAGAACTTAAGTTTCTACTTTAAGTCAATCACTGGAGAATAGATTATTTCATTCTAGTATTAAATATCTTGAAGACCAACATATGTTTTACATATGTTACTGAACATATTTTACTTGTAAAACATTGGGGCTCCCACTCACCACTAGTATAGAAATGGAAAATATTCATTCCAAATGAATATTCTATGATCTTGTTTCTTACTTTAATCCTAAACTAGATTTTAGTAACTTTCAACCTATATTAGCATTTTGTGACATGACCATCCATTTCAAGTTGTGTCATATAGACACCTTCCCTGATTGGTGGTCATAACATCCAATGATTAATAACATAATCATAGATATTAGCCATGATAAGACAATTTCTAATGTATTTAGGCATAATGACTTGGTGTAATTAATCGAGCCTTATTGGTACTATGCTTGTACCATTCATGTATCTTGTCACTTGAATACCCACCACAATATTAAAAATAATAAACCCCTTTGAAATTTGATACATGGAATCCATTATTGAATTTTAGTTGGTCCTTCCAATCTTTGTTTAATTTCTACATACTGCTTACTTATAGGAAATATTATTTACAACAAATAATTTATCACCATCCCCAGTGAATATAAAAACCGTCACCATGGTTTTATTCTTCCTACATAGTATATGTATTTGGAAAACATCTATTCCACATGCACTTGTGGAACCGGTTCCTATGACAAATATATGTGCATCTATAGCATTCACTAAACTCAAGTCAATCTGACTCCCACTATGTCAAGTAGAGATGTACACCATTTTATAGAAATGTAGTCCATCACTTGAATAATACTATTTTTAGGCATTCATGTAATATCTTGAGAAACCATTAGGATAATGAAAATAGATGCATAATGTGTTTTTACTTGATGTAAGTTTGTTTATATCTTAATAAACAATTTGTATCGAAACACATGTCCTTATGACATAATGAATTTTCATCATACTATAACTCATATGATATTGATTTTTAATTATATATGGCATATGGTTATGATATATCACCGTTATTTTCAAAAAATGTCATGAAATATAATGGAAGTTTCTGCAAGTTGAAACATTTATGCTACTTACATCATAACTCTGATGTATAAAATGTGCATTTTAGGAATTTCTCCAAGCTATATTTTTTGATCAATGTTATGTAATACTTCATCATTGATCCTACTTATTAACATCAATGTTGTGATATAGATAAGGTAATGTGTGTTTAGGAATTACTACATGCTACATTATCACGATCGATGAATTCTTGGTCAAGATATTCCTCGGCATGTCGGCCCGAAGCAACTCATATATTCTGACCATGCATATATCATACCTCATTTTACTATTCCTTAATTACTTAAAGGAATCTTATGAAATATATTTATCTCTAGATTACCTTTAGAATAGTTTATGATCATTAGCTAAACTAATTCAGAAATCTTTATAGCATACCTTTATTTCTTAATGTTTCTTTTCCCAAACTAAAGATGTTGATAATAATAATGGTGTTTAGATTTACCAAGCCTAAATAAAAAACTAGGTATATACTTGACATCCACTTTTATTTTTACTTGATGAAGAATTATCTCTCCATAACTAGGTATAAAAGTATTACATTTTATATTCATCAGGTATTTCATACTATTCAAGTATTACTGAACTATTGGTTGAGTATTAGATACCAAAAACAACATTCATTCCAAAACCTAGAATAATGTATCCTTATGTATAAAGAACACATGTGATAAATGTTTTGGTAATACTCAAAAAAATTTCTACAAGAATCAATCACTTGGAAATATAGAAGTCGTGTACTTCTCATCATTGACATAAGAATCACCCTTTCTCAACTGCTTGGAGAATACACCTGAATTATAGTAACATTTCTATACTTACTTGGTTATTGTATTTAAATACACATATGTGATAGGAATATTTTATTTAATTCCCAAGTATTAGGATTGAAACATTACATTTATACGATGAATATTCCTGAAGAAGAAGTGAGTACTTGCTTCTTTAATTCAGTTTATTTTGATTTAACTTCCATAGAATTATTTTATGTTATAATAATAAAATAACCCCCTATTAATTACCACTTACTTGAAGGACTTTGAAAATGTTCCATTGGAATTACTTTCCTTTGGCCTTTTTTCCTGATCTTTCAATTTATTTTCCATAAGAACTAAATATTACACTGTCTTTGATATTCTTATTAAATTAGAAAACCTTCCTTTATTGGTAATGAAGTGTTTACTCAATAAAAGTTCGTTTTGTAACCTAAAACTAGAAATGAGTAAATAATTGAAAATGATATGATAAAGGGATCCATTGAAAGATCATGATCCATATTTCAATTTACACATGCTGGTGTAACTATATCCTTATTCATATATTTGCTTATCTTTCTCCTTACATACTTCTCATAGAGCAGACTTCATGTTATATCATCAATGTCTAATGTAGTGATTGCAACTAGCATTAGAAGTTGATGAATTCATGATGACACAACCATCGTATGCACTATACATCAGTCTCTTGTAACTAATTTTTACACCATCACTTTCTGAGGTAGTTTAACAAGTTTGGGGACACTGGAACATTGAATTTCCTATATCATAGTATTTTTCACAAGCGGATGTACTACTCTTGGAAACTCATGTCAATGAGTACATTTACTTTGTTTGCTAGTTATCATAGTATTTATATATTTTGGTATAAGTTTCCATTTTCTACAAAAATAAATTTTAGCAGATTAGTAATTTTTATCTAGATGAATGATTTGGATATTTTTATTAGTTAATTAAATCATTAAATGTCTCCCACTATTTTATCTAATTCTAGGAACCCTATTTTTTAGAATCAGAATACTCTATCACTTGAGTATTCTAGTGGAAAGGATCCCTGAACCTCCATTCATAGTCTACAATCTATGTATATTCCACTACTCGGAGGGTCCAAGGTAGGAATTTGACTAAAAAACCACATTAACTCATGGTTCCATGATCTATTGAGTGAAGTCTCATCTTCTAAAATCAAAATCTTATTTACTCAACACTTGCCTCTAAAATGGTATCAAGTTAGCTATGGATATTCCTCACTACAAATTCAGTTAATTCGGCCCACCACTCTCATAAGAACTCCCCAGTAGTAAGAGTTACCCTCAACTATGGCATGATCGACACCCCAAACACCTGGTTTTTTCCAAATTCAAATGATGGAAATAGGTTTTGACTTAATATTTTTGTGAGGGTTTTTTTGTTTTAATGCGATGAAATAAATCATTTTTCTATTTTATAAGCACGTACTATGTGATCAAACTAAAAAACGACTATGTAATAAATAAAAAATTCATCACATCACATGTTCATTTTATTTGTGAATTCCAATTAATTATTCTATGTGATCTCACATAAACTAAACATACACAAAAACTATAAACCCTGAAAAAAATAAAATGATGAATTGATCATAAGCCAATTATAATGGTTGATTCATTGAGGGAATAATGGATCAACCTAGAACCTAGTGAATATACCTTGATTCACGTTTCCTGTGACTTTATTTGTAGAGTCTTCCCATCCAATGCATCTATCTTCTATCTGATGCATCTCTATTGTAACATCTCGACCAAGATGCAACTAAACTTGTGCTCCTTACCAGTGGGTTACAAGGCCTCAAATATGCCTTCCTGTATGCCAGAGGCTTCCGACTAGCAATGAGGGTCTAGGGTGTGATAGTGGAGAGACTATTATCTCATATCAAAGTAAGAAAACAATAGAAAATAGCTAAGTATCATACACATAAGTAAACATCAGAGTGTGGAAGTTGTAAAAAATGAAAAAGAACATACTGTAATAATAAATGAAATTATGTAAAATCCCGAACAACTATATCATACAATACAACACTGGTCACCCTCTAGGTAAAACATACAGATATAGGAGTATAAAATAAATTTAAAGAAATGTTACAAGTCTCAACTACTAGCTCTGAGCCATACCATGTACCCGATCTCCAGACCCTGTCAAATTGCACCTGCCTGATCAGAAGAATCCGCTCGAGCAGCTCCACTCAACCATGCAACACAAGGCCTTAGCCCCATCCAACTTGAAACTCATTATCAACATAAAAAGTAGAGATAAGGTCTACAGGTATACTGAGGCGCACATGTAGGGGTGAGAAAGAATCTCATTAGGCCACCCCGATAAGCAACCTATAAATGTGTTGCTATAATTGCAAGCAAAAGAAACATGCTCAGTCTAGCTAAAGCATAACCAAAAATAACTAAACCAATATGAGACCAAAATTAAACCCAGGGTTCATAATCCATGTAAACTAGGCAATTGGAACCATGGATGTCCATAATGATATACGTACACATGTATTATCCCATACCTATGCATATATACATAGATATGAATACTCATTGGTATGTGAAAAAAATAACATGAAACCACATCAACATTAGATCCTTGGGTATGTAATACGGATCGCCTAGACATCCTATTCAAGGGCATTGATCTGGACGTCGTTCCACTCAAGCCATGTATCATTAAGTCAATCTTTGGGTCATTAATCCCAATTTACATATACCTTCTTTGGACAACACTGAAATTATATCTCTGAGAAAGCTACGTTACCACAGGGGGATACTTTTCCTACACCTGGGTTCACATGTACTAACATCCAATCACTAAAAAGGACACCATATACCAATGGTTAGTCCTGTAAAGAAGGATACTATATACCGATGGTCAATCCTATAAAGAGGATTATAGGAAGTATATACGGACATCTTGTAAAAGGTCACTGAGTTAGTTCCCATAATTCCCAGGACTGTAAATCTAGTCCAATATCTGAAACCTAGGTCTTAGTCTGTAAGAGGAAACAACATTAAGTACTTGGATAATCCCTAAGGGGATATCCCTTAGGCGATATTTAAAGAGATAACTCACCGGTGAGACATAATGCTCCACCCCTCGCGTCTCGTAACTAATCTAGAAGAGCGTAATCATTCTGATCACAGTCTGAGGAGATCATAAGCATACCCACCACTCGGGAGTGAATAATCTACCACTAGTCTTGGGACTCCATGCCTATATAAAGAGATACATCACTAGTGAGATGCCATGATACACCCTTCATGTATCGTAACTGATCCAGAATAGCGTAATCATTCCAATAATAGGCCGAGGATATCATAATAATCCCACCAATCAAAAGTGCATAATCTACCACAAATATTAGTTCTCCATGACCAAAATCTAGGAGAGTGTAATCATCCTAATCGTATATCATCTAGAACATGATTCTGTCCAAGGAATTCCTACTACAGGAATCCAAGTATCACTCAAGGAGTATAAGTAAACACGTAAGGGTCAATATCCAGATACTAGGAAACACCTCTAGACATCCCAACAAAATATATATCACAATATATATATATATATATAATCTTTATAAATAGTCAACTCCAAGGTAATACCTCTTGGTATACAATAAAATATCATAAATAACATGGATGAGAAGTTAGATCCCAAGAGAGAATGTTCAAGCATCCAAAAAAGCAATGAAGATGCCTCATGCCAGGCTCAACAACCACAGATCAGGAAAAACCTCTCGTAAACACTGCTGCATTATAAAAATCAAGTCAGATATAAAAAAATGATTGAGGGTGGCCCGAATGCCCAACCCAACACTCCAGCCACTGCCCCATAGGCTTACTAGTCCGTCACGAGTTCTAGGTGACACTCGAACACCATCTATACCCAAAAACTGACATAACATATTAGGGTCAGTCAAGCAAAGGGTACCCACTAAGTCCATCAAATCAAGCATTGAGATACATCTTACTTGGGATCCTTAAGGCCAAACTCACAAGAAAAGGAATCCTATCGGGGATCCTTAGCTATAATGGTAATGGAGGAATCCTAAAAAGTATCCTCAAAATCACCAAGAAAACAGAGGAATCCTAAAATGGATCCTCGAAATGATACAATAGTAAATGGATCCTACATGGGACTCCTAAGATTAGCATATAAGAAAAGGCATCCCTTAGGGGATTCTTAGAAGCATCCTATCTCACGACCTCATAGGCCATTAGGGAACGTATCACAAGGGGAACATACTAAAAAGCATAGAACACGGGAGATAGGTCATATATCATCTCAGATAAAAGGTATAAACTAGGTTGGTCTGAAAACCCAACCGATCATTCATGCTCTGGTCTCAATCTCATGAGACAACTGAATTTAATAACTGGAGGAAAAACCTCTTCATTTATATAAAATCCTTAAAACACCCATTAGGAGTCCTCAGAATGCTCCACAGGTTTCACCATCATGATCTACGTGGAAAAATACTTAGAATGGACTACTCTCAGTCCAAATTTGACACCAAGGAATGAAATAGAAAATGGCCCTCAAAGGCTACCAAGAGAGTACATGAGGTGCAGAGACCATACACAATGTGTAACCTCTAGCTCCCACATGGGTGTGTACTTTCACTGGTCTAGGCATGTGAAAACCCCAGGTACACAACATGTGAAAGAGGTACATGGCATGTACCCTACATGGGGTACATGCCCATGTCCCTCATTTGGCATGGTCGAATACTTTTCCAAAATCTTGTAAATTTTTTCCAAGGAGACTGATTAAAATGAGAAAGGGTAAGCCCAAAAAATCTAGGACAAGAGGACTAAGCTGAAAAAAAGTAGTGGAGTCCAAGGGAATACCCTATAACTAGGTTTACTCCCTCTGGATTCATGGTGATAATAGTATGAAAACAAATGGGATCCAGAATAGGGGCATCAAGAGAAGCTAGATGGCCCGTGACTTTGTTCCCCTCGCGCCAAGTATGGAGAACACTCATGTTGCTTCTAATAATGCCTCTTCACTTTATGATGATGTAAATAATAGACCATGGGATAGATCCAATGCCTTGTATGGAATTGTAAAGGATTTGGGAATCAGTTTTGATTGCAGTTAGGATGATCCCCTTTTTACGACATAAGAGGAGGCCAGAAAACATCACCTTGGCCTCCAGCTAGTGGGAAGATTCATGACCCAGTCAAGTAGATAATTCCATTATGGCTGACCCTGAGGGGTTTTGAACCACCCCTCATCTAGGTCATGTACTTATACACGATGTGATTCACTACATGGGGTCTGGCCATGTTCCCTACACAGTCATGTACCTCTACACGGGTTGAGATGACCAGTTACTTGGATACATTGAATGTACACCCCTGTACATGGTGTGTACCTTTTAAAATTAATATTCCTCGAATGGTAAGAACATGTGGCATGTTACCCTAAGCCACATGCTATGTAACCTGGTTTTTCTGAATGGAAAACCTTCAGATCGCCTGAATACCCCGTTTTCACCCTCAAAACAACAGATCTGGTCACTAGGGGCCTCATACAAGAATAATAAGGATTTAAAAACTTAAACCAACATATCTAAAGAATTTTTGTGGTAAAACATAAATTATCTTACCTTTGGGTGGAAACCGCCAATGCTTCACTTGATTTGACAGTCCACATTCGCCGCACACCGATCCAGCGCATCGAGAGATCCATTGCAGTACCCCTCTTACCTTAACTATCTCTCTATTTATCTCCCTCTCCCTTTTATCCTTTAGTTATATGAGAAGGAGGATCCAAAAGAGGTTTATGTGAGAAGGAATAAGGGAAAAAGAGAAAAAAAAGAAAGAAAAAAAAGAGAAAAAGAAAAAGAAGAAAAAGTGGCCCTGGAGGGCCCTAGCACCCGACTCAATTTTATGCCTCACCTAGGCTAAAATCCTCATTCCAGACTCAACAGTGGAGATGGAAACTCAATCCTATGCTCTATTAAAAAGTTATATCTGAATGAACTTTCATGAAAAAATTAATATTTAATTAAATTAATATTAAATATTAATTATTCTACCAAAATTTGAATGGCTTGGATTTCCACCAAACTTTTATACTAGGGTAAAAACCATATTACGGAACCAAAAGAGTGGTAAAAAAAATTATCTGAGATCATCTTCTAGGAGAAAAAGACCATTTTACCCCTCATGAGAATATGAAAGCAAAAATTCAATTTTTTTTCTCAAAATTGCAGTCTGAAAAAACATGGGTTCTTACAAAATCCCCACCATAAACCTTATCATCCCTAAGAATCATGGTGAAAGGACCAGTATCTATGATCTCAACCCATGAATATTCACAACCAAGCTATCTGGTCTTTCCAATGACGAGTCTCATAGTGTCAAAAAATACCTTCTATGTAGAAGACATTCGACTATGACCGATCTGGTACTCCCCACCATAGGAATACCCTTATCATCATCTCAAAAGAAACCTCTGAGCCCAATGGCCCACCACAAAAACTGAATATTCAACTAAAAATAATGGTCACCACCCTTAAATGGACAATGGTTCACTCCCCACCAAATGGATTACCTTACATCACTCCTCGAGCACAACCTCAATAGGTTCCATTCCCCAATAGGGAAGAACATTTAGAATAAAATAAGCTCAGCGTAGGGTTGGTTCTCTCTCATTATACTCAATACGAATCAAGATAGTGCATGATCATCACTAACACAAGTACACTAAGATTCCACCAAAGGTGTGTACAACTCCCTCTAAGACACGTTCATATCCTATCAAAACCTGACCATATGGGTCAATTATCTCATGTTAGCCCAACATTTCACAATGTCAGCTCTACCACGAAGGGAAATTTGCAACAAAATGTTCGAGATACAAAACCATGAATTTTTTTGAAACATCGGTCCTCAACTTGCACCTGACCACTCACCGATTTAGTTTCAAATGATATAAAAATGCAACCAGAATGTATATTTATCACCAGAATCATACTCTAATGACTCATCCACCACAAGGCTATGCTGGTTGTGCTACATGGAACGTCAGTTTCATAAGTTAGAAGCTCCCTTGGAATTCCTCCTTAAAATAGGCACCACACATGCACCACGATTTATTACATGACTTACCATCACAAGGTGTCTTTCCTGTCCCAAGAGTCTAATCATTATCTAACTACACTAGAAATAATGGAAACCAGAGGTCAACTAAGCTAGGAATCCAAATAGTCCTTCCCATCGAAGCCAGTCTCGAAGAACAAGCACCCATGATGCTTTTTCAAAAGCTGAAGGCATCAACATGCCTATGACACAAAACTTGAGCACTACCGTGCCTCGATCACAAACAAGCGTAAATCCAAGATCACTTCCCTACAAAAGAATATAAAGAAACATGACAAACTCTCTCACAATCTAACCTTGAACAAAACATACATCGACCTAAAATGTTCCAAGTATAACCAAGGGTCACTAGGTCTCCCACATATCCCTATAGAACATGCCTCACAATTGGGTCACAAGGTCCAACCACCTCATCCAAAATATCAAAACCTCTTAAAAGAAGGTAAATATCACGATTAATAATAAGGTTCAATGCTGAAAACACAATCTATGAGGGCCCTGATCCTCTCTGAGAATCCTCAGAAGGAACTACTCCTTGGAGGTCACAACCAATATAGAAAAGAACTGAACTGATGCTCATCAGGAATCTGTTCATGACAATACACCTTGGAGATATATTTTTCCAAAAAAGTCTTGGTATATATCGATATCGTACTCAGTGACTTGACTAGATAACCAAATACCTAATAAAAAACACTCAAAAGGGTCACAACAAAAGTGCATCACATGCCATATCGACCAACTAGGGTCACCGCACCTCTTGTGCACGAGGACTGAGTCATTATCCTCAAACCAAGAACCTAAATTTAGATCCATATAAACTACCATCAGAGTATAATATATGTTTAATTAGGCCCAAAGTCCTCATTCTTCAATAAAATCACACACTAGTATGCCTATATGATGTGAATCCTACATGCCAAATATGATGCGTGAGACCCCTCTTTCCTTTACTAGCCAAGAGTCAAAATCCATCTCTAGCATCTTACTAACATCCAAGAGCCATGGATACATATTAAATTATAACATCCACCCCACATATTCATTGATCAAGGATAAATTCATATACAATTGTAACATCACATATCAGAACAAGAATACCAACCCCAGGAAACTGGGACTTCCTACCGAAACAAGTGTTCTTGACACACCATCTCGATATCCATCACAGGTTCCAACACATTACTAATACTCCTAATATACCATATCAAAAATAGTAAAGAATAGGAAAATAAAACCCTTTGATAACACTTTGTAATGTTTTGACCTGGATTTCACTAAACTGATGCTATGAGATGATGGGTTACAAGGCCTCAAGCATGCCTCCCCATACGCCAGAGGCTGCCGACTAGCAGCAAGGGACTATGGTGTGATAGTGAGGAGACTATGCCCTCAAATCAAATTAAGAAAACAATATAAAATATCTTAGTATCATACACAACAATAAACAACAGTGTGAAGAAGTAGTAAACAACTAAAATAGAACATTCTGTAATAATAAATGAAATGCTGTAAAATCCTCGAAAACTATGTCATACAATACAACACTGGTCACCCACTAGGTCAACCATATAGATACAAGATTACAAAATAAAATAAAATTAAAAGTACATGGCTCAACTACTAACTCCAAGCCAGACCATGTACCTGGTCTCCAGACCCTATCGAACTACACTAGTCTGATTAGAAGAACCCACTCAAGTAGATGTGCTTGACCATGCAACACTAGGCCTTGACCCCATCCACCCTGTAACTCATGCTCAAACTGAAAATCAGAAATAAGGTATACACATAAACTGAGATTCATGTTCAGGGGTGAGAAAGAATCTCAACAGGCCACGCTGACAAGCAACCTATTAATGTGCTAATATAAGTGTATGAAAAAGAAACGTGCTCAGCATAACTGAATCACAACCAAAAGGAGGTAAACCAATATGATCCCACAGTCTATCCCAGGTTCCACAATCCCTATAAACTGGGAAAGTGCCACCATAGATATCCATAACCACATATGTACACATGTATAGTACCATACCTATACATATATACATAGATATGGATATTCATTGGTATGTGAATACAATAACATGAAATCACATCAGTTGTTGATCCTTGGGTCCATAATACCAATCTATTGGACATCCTGTGCAAGGGCATTGAGCTGGACATCATGCCACTCAATCCGTGTATCATTAAGTCAATCTCTAGGTCCGTAATCCCAATCGACATATACCTACTTTGGCCAATGCCGAAATTATATCTCTGAGAAAGATACATCACCATAGGGGGATAATTGTCCTACACCTAGGTTCCCACATACTCACCTCCGATCACTAAAAAATATACCATATACCAACGATCAATCCTATAAAGAAGGATACCGTATACTGATGGTCAATCCTATAAGTAGTATTCTAGGGAGTATGTTCGGAAATCCTGTAAAAGGTCACCGAGTTAGTCGCCATGCTACCCAGTCCAGTAAATCTAGTCCAATTTCTAATCCATAGGTCTTATTATGTAGGTGTTCACAACATTTAGAGCTTAGATAATCCCTAAGGGTCTTTCCCTTTGGTGATCTGTAATGAGATAACTCATCGGTCAGATGTCATGCTCCACCCCTAGATTCACATAACTGATCCAGAAGAGTGTAATCATTCCAATCATAGGACAAGGAGATTGTAATAATCCCCACCACCCAGGAGTGTGTAATCTACCGTGAGTCTTGGGATACCATGCCCATATAAAGAGATAACACACCTTTGAGATGAAATGCTATACCCCTCGAGTCTCATAACTTATTTGGAAGAGCGTAATAATTTCGATCGTAGGACAAGCGGATCATAATCATCCCAACCACTTGAGATTGTGTAATCTACCATGATTCTTATGTCGCTATGCCCGAAATCAAGGAGAGAGTAATCATACTCATCATATATCATCCAGCCTATGAGTCTGTCCAAGGAATTCTTACTATGGGAATCTACATATCACTCAAGGTGTGCAAGTCAACATGTAAGGCTCAACATCCAGATACTAGGAAACAACTCTAGATATCCTAACAAAATATATATCACAATATATATATGTGACATCACCGACTAGTAGTGAGGGACTGAGGTGTGTCCGTGGGGAGACTATGCCCTCATTAGAAGGGTGTATCATAATGGAAGGATATATATAGTAGTAAACAACAAAAGAAATATAAATAAATAGAGGAAACTAACTGATGTAATAGACAAATGAGAATAAAAATAACTATATCAACTAGAATAATGATGATGTAATTTCATGTCACTATAAAACTAAAAAAATGGACACAAGACAGCAAACATAATTTGTTCCACAATAGTATAAAGGAAATCAAAAACTATCCCAAGCATCCCAAGATCTAGATCAGTCATATGCTATCAAGATTCATCCTAAACAAGAATCAATCAAGTATTTGAAGCTGGATGCTTCCCTTTGTCAATACATGCAACCATGAAATCTAGTCTAGGTACTAAATGAATCCCGAAGAGGGTGTGAGATAAATCTTAGTGGGCCACCACTAACAGATTCTATAACATATGACCTGTGTAATGGAATATAGCAGTGTGTAGGCATGCATATATAAAATAAAGTAAGCAGTACAATATAACTAAATACCCAAGTACCTTCTTTAGCTCTCAACAGTTGTTTGATCTTGTAACCAGTTCATTAATTAATTAATTACCATTTAATGTTAATAGGTCATGTGAGGCATATCCATCATTGAAATCACCTAATGATATTATAAGTACTGAAGGTCCCAAGTCATAATGAGGCAACCTTAAAATGATATCCAATGAGGGAGTTCCAGGGTAACAACCAAGGTAAAGTAGATATCAAGAAATGCTAACTCAGTAGTATATGATTATAGCTAAGGGATAAGTGTGTAATCTGAGGACTATAATCCAAGGAATTCAATAATAACGAGCCTATTGAGTCCAAGGTGATAGACCAAGGTAAAATGGGGATAAGTAAGGACAGGGACCTATGGGATTTAACCATGGAACCTACTTGTCAGTGCTGTAACCAAGGAGTGTATCTGAGGTATCATGTAATAAGGTAAAGGACCATATGGTAGTATAAAAAGCATCCAAGGAATATAAAATAACCTCAGTCTAGGTGGGGGTCAACATAATAAAATCACATCCTTGAATCGTAATGGGGTTAATGAGTCCCAAGGTATTCTCCTCTCAGAATCCTAGGTGAGATCGAGTTAGTCCATTCCTATTTGATATTGTAATCATGTAATCATTCATTAGGTTCAAGCCTTGTCTTGTATTAGTGTGGATAGGCCAAGTAGCATTGCAACCATTTAATCAAGTCTTAATTAACCATTAATTAATATTCAATTATTGAGGTTTAATCCTATACCCTCCATCAATATAGAAAGGGTCACTGCAAACATGTAACCTTTATTCAATCTCATTTGTTAAGGCCAAGTTATATACTTTGTATATGTGACATTTCACATTTCGCATTTAATAGTCAATTTTTAGCACTTACCTTAGGAGGTACAAGTGGTGAGAATACATGGTACATGCCATTATTAAATTCTCATTAATAATAAGACATTTATTATAGGAATGCCCCCATTTAGAAAGGTCAAGAAAAGGCATGCCCAAAAAGTGGCTCAAATGTGCAAAAACACTAAAAACCCAAATGTGACATAACCTTCAACATGGAGTGGATTATGTTGTGGGTGTAACCGCTAATAAATAATCACATATTTGGAAATATAATAACCATATGATTGTAACAAGTATAATCATGGAATGCATATTTAAGAAATGGCTCCCGGTGAAATTGGCAGGACCCACATGGATATTCCAAAATCAATTAACTTTAGGGATGAGTAATAGACCACCAACCTTAGGGTTGTACGACTCTCCTACTATAGTTTTGGCCCTTTATTTGCCTCATATCAGAGTATATATAAGAAAAGGAGAAAAATTATCATACCATGATATCTCAGTTAAGAGGAAAAGAGAAGGAGAATGGCTCAAGAGGTCTCAAGTACATACCATTGCGCATTCAACGCGATGAACGAAGGATAGAACAAATCCTAAAAGAATGAGATATATTCATCCCTATATTTTTCCTTCAAAAAGCTTCAAATTGAGGGTAAAATGTCTTAGTAACACTTGTTCTTAGATTTGGGAGGAAGAGGGAGGTAAATTAGATCATTAAGGGAAAAGCTGGAATTTTACCAAATATTTAGCTGATGCACGATTTTTTGGCATGGTTTGAAAAACCATTTGCAAACCATGAATGAGTACATAGAAAAAATAGGAGATCACATAGTTATCCCACACATCCATTCCCCAACAGTGCAAGGAAGTTCTGTATGAAAAAACACAATCTGCATGGTTTTCCAAACTATGCGGAATTCCTGCACGGTTTACTCTAAGCCATGCGACCAACCCGTTTTCCCAAAAAGATTGGTTCTGAGCTCAGAAATCTCCCTAAACACCCCTAAGACCTTTATAACCCCTTAGGCATCCATATTAGGTCCAAAGTAAAGTTTTATACTAAAAATTAAAGGATCCATACCTAAGAGAAAAACTGGGTTTTTACAGCCTTTCCCCTTTAAAATAACTCGCCATCGAGTTCTCTTTCAAAGGGTAGAGAAACACTATCTGAGAAAAATTCTCACCACCGAGCTGGTACATCAACTTCCCACTCCAATGTATCATATTTTACATGGTCGTTCTGCCACAAAACCCTTATGAGAGGGACATAATTTCCTTGGAGAGCCTTTATGATCTGTTCAATGATGTGTACTGGATATTCCTCAAAGGTAGCATCGGGATCTAACTCAACTTACTTGGGATCAATGGTATGAGAAGGGTGGTCATGATATTGTAAAAGTTATGGAACATGAAAGATGTCATGAAGAGAATAATACCTTTGAGGTAAAATCAACTAATAAACTACCATCCTAACTCTCTCTAGAATCACAAATGGACCTACATAATGAGGTGAAAACTTTCCTTGCTTCCGTAACTGTCTATTCCCAAGACTGGGAGTAACTCAAAGGAAAACACGATCCCCAACCTCAAACTCTATAGGTCTTTAATGGTGATCAAAATAAGATTTTTTTCTAGACTGAGTAGTAGTCATACACATCCTGATCATCTGAACCTAATTTAAAGTCTCCTGAATGAGATGAGGACCTAGTAGGGATACCTCACCTACCTCTATCTAGCATAAGGGTGAATGACATGGCCTACCATATAAGGCCTCAAAAGGAGCCATATAAAATTTCACCTGAAATATGTTATTATAGGATAACATGATGACAGGAATATTATTCTACCAAGAACCACTGAAATCAAGGACACATACTCGGAGCATATCCTCTAGAACCTGTATTGTCTATTCTGATTGTCCATCAGTCAAAGGGTGAAAATATATGATTAGAAGCACCCGAGTTTCCATATCTTTATACAAACCTTTCAATAACTGTGAAGTAAAATGAGCATCCCTATCTAAAATGATAGTATGTGGAACCCTGTGAAGTCATATGATCTCATGTACATACTATCTTCCTAGCTCATGAACTGAGAAAGTCTCCCAAATAGGAATAAAGTGGGATGATTTCATTAGTCAGTCAACGACTACCTAGATAGCATCACTACCCCTCAGGGACCTAGGTAAGATGACTATGAAATCCATAGAAACATCTTACCATTTCCATTCTAGGACTATATGTGGCTGTAACAAGCCTTTAGGTATCTGGTGCTCTGCCTTCACCTACTGATAGTTGGAACACCTAGTGATAAAGCCTTCTATCTATTGTTTTATCCCAGGCCACCAATACTAGCATCACATATCTCGATACATCTTTGAGATGCATGGATGAACTGCCCACTAAGAAGTGTGGGAATCATTCATCAACTCCTCTCTCATATATGTAGAAACCTAGATATGTCCACATAGACTTAGGACATCATCTCTGTCTATAGACTAATTCGGAGGCAGGTTATCTCTTGATATACTTTCACCGAGAACCACACCCTCAGGATCGAAAAAATTTCTACTCTTCAACTTCTCAAGGATGAAAGAGGTAACTATTAAGGCTAATAGGTAAGACTACTCATTAATATCATGAAACTCTAGATGAATTTTAGAAAAGAGGTCCATTAACTTCCATTTATCACTAGCTTCCTATTCGACCCGCGTTTGAATTTTCCAACTCAGTGTGTCAGCGACCACATTTCCCTTTCCAGGCATATAGACAAGCTAAAAATCAAAGGATTGAAGATATTCAACCCATATTCATTATCTGAGGTTCAAGTCACATTGTGAAAAGATATATTTTAGGCTCTTGTGGTCTGTGTACGCCACAAAGTTCTCACCCAAAAGATAATGTCTCCAGTAATGTAAGGAATTGAAAACTGCTGCTTGCTTGAGGTTGTGCATTAGGTAATTTCTCTCGCGAGACCTCAATTTTTGAGATCCGTATGGAATGAATTTGTATTATTTCATCAAAAATACTCCTATTATAATTCCCGATGAATCATAGAATATGGTATAACCTTTTCCAGGTTCTGGAAGAATCAGAATCAGTGCCGAGACATGACTCCCTTTTAGCTCTAGAAAGGATTTCTTGCATGCTTCTGACCACATGAACTTAATAATATTCTTTATAAGTCTATTAATAGGTGAAGAAAGACGCAAGGAGTCTTATATGAAACTCATGTAATATCAAGAAATCCCTAAGAAACTCCTGATATCAAACATGTTCTTGGGAAGATCCCAGGAAACTATATCACTAACCCTTTTAGGGTCAACAGATACTCATGATTTTTAGATAATATGACCCAAGAAGTGGACATTGTCGATCCAGAAGTGGAACTTAACAATCTTGGAATAAATATGATGCTCTCTCAGTGTACTTATAATTTTCTCAAGATGTTTTTCATGGTAGGTACGAGTGTGAGAATACACCAAGATGTCTTCCAAAAAGACCATGACAAAAGGGTCCAAATAGGGGTGGAAAACCCTATTCATCAAAGCCATGAAAATGGTGGGCACGTTCGTAAGACCAAATGGAATAAAAAGTTACCCATACTGACTATAATTACTACGGAAAGCCGTACGAGGTATGTCTGATAGTCTAACCCACACCTGATGATAACCCGATCTTAGGACGATCTTAGAGAAATCCTTTTCTCCTTAGAGTTGGTCAGAGAGATCATCTATTCGAGGAAGTGGATACTAGTTCTTGACCATAATATAGTTCAACCTTCTGTAATCCACACATAGACATAAGGTTCCATTTTCCTTCCTCGAAAAAATAATGGGTGAACCACAAGAGGATGTACTGGGATGTATAAAGCCTTTGGCCTCTAGGTCCTCTTTTTTGCACTTGAGCTCATAAAGCTTAGTAGGTTCCATCCTGTATGGAGGAATGGACACTAAAGATGCTCCTGAAACATGCTCAATTGTAAAATTTACCTCTCTCTTAGGAGGTAATTCATAAAAAACATCAGGAAATACTTCTCTAAAATGATCAACTACTAGAGGGAAATCAGTTTGAATAAAACCCTGATTCTCCATGAAAAGATTTTCAATATGGGTGGTAACTCCCCCTAGACCATGATGCTTCGGTCTAGCTCTCTAATCTGGGACATCCCACTCAAATTTGAAAAGATAACTGATACCTTCTGATGATTTAATAGAGACCCTAGAATGATATCAGTCTACAAAGGCATGATAGTAAACTAGCCAGTTCATCCCAAGAATGACATCGAAGCCCATCATCTTGAGAACAAAGAGATTACATAAGAAATGGTAGCTTCCTACCTCAAGGGGGAAGCCCCTACATGGGTGTATTCCCTCTTTCCATATTACCAATGGTGTATCAAGGGTCATTACACCATTGTGATACTGTATCTCTAGTCCGAGACTTTCCACAATAGATATATAAAAAAATAGTTTGAAGCACCTGTACCAAACAAAGAAAAGACAATAGTTGAGGCTACGAGAATAATACCTTGTATTGTAGATGTTCCTACAACTTGATGCTCGAGTATCAGATATAAAGCATGAAATTGACTTGATCTAGAACCCTGTGCAATAGATGGACTAACACAATCATGACTTCTCTAATAGTCCTGCTGGTGATTAGGGGTCAGACTACCATGACTATGAACTCCTCCTAGCTAGACCTTCCAATGCTATTCCAACTCCCCACCTGACATGGTGCAAAAGAACTTTCTCCTAAATGTTGAGCTAATGTTGATCCTTTTCCACTCGAAGCTGGTGGAATGGTCCAATAGAAAATCTAAAGATGATTCATACGGCTTCAAGCATAGAAATCCATAGGGGATTTATCACATTGGGGATTCTTATACCTCAGTATTCCACAATGACGACACACCACAAAGCAATCAAACCGGATACTCTAGATACCACTTCCCTGATGAGAAACATCAAGGGAATGTTTCTTGCCACCAGAAAAACTACTGGCCTGATGTGACACTGATCCTTTAAACCTAGTACTCATTCCATCCCTAAGGTTAGGATCAGTGATAAGGGCCTAATCAACAATTACAAAAAATGTAGGTAGGTTAAAGACATTCACCTGAGTTCAGATGACGTACTAAATCCAATCCTCAAAACATCTATCACACGAAAGCTCATTACCAACTAGAATTAGTGAAAAGAGTTGTAAATTAGTGAAATTTGATGAATATTCCATAACTGATATAGAACCCTACTCGAGATGCATGAACTCTCTAGATCTATCAACTCTCAGTGACTGAGGAAAGAACTAATCAAAGAAGGAAGTCTGGAAATCAACCCATAACATACCCTAATGATGAACGGTCTAGTTAACCACATCCCACCAACGCTTAGCCAAATCCCAAAACATATATGTAAAAATCTTAAATCTCTACTTTGAAGGAATTTCTAAATGATTAAAGATAGAAATCATTGCCTTTAGCTAAGACTCAGTAGCCTGAGAACTACCATCCCCTGAAAAAGTAGGAGGATGCTGCCGCTGGAACTCGTGGGCTAGATCATCCATCGTAGGTGCAAACTATGGAGCACCAAACATAGACTGCATCAGATGTAGGAAACCATTATGAACTTGTAAATAAATGACCGTATCCAGAACAATAGGAATTGCCTCATGTGGCACTCCTGGAGGTAAGATTGGTAGATCAGGGTCCACCACATCTAGAGCATGGTCGTCCCAACCTTCCTGGTGTACGATATGAGGAATTCTTGGAATAATTGGTCTAAAATTCTAGGGATACCCCTTAAAACATGCATTAAGCAGGTGGATATCATCACTTATGAAATATAAACAAGGAAGGGTTCACTACCCAAGACATACTACCCCAAACTACCCACTTAGACAACTAGGTTTCAGTAAGTTCTCAAGCATAAGTTTTATTTCATTTTGAATTTAATCTACAGGTTCACTCCTTTACCTTTCATAAACATGTCAAGGCTGGATAAGGATATGCAACCATTTCATTTTAGATTTCAGTATTCAATTTATAATGGAAATCCATTTTTGATGAATTAGTGCCCATACACCTATCACTAGAAAGGACACCCATTTATTTATAGTATAATGGATTGACTATGTAAATTACTCATCCTAACCCATGAGGGACCATACACCTTATTAATTGAAACAAGAAATCACTCAATCACATCCAAAAGGAATACAAGTACAAAAAAACTATCACAACATCCCTCAACAATCAAATTCATATCAAGCAATGCAAAGCAGTGAAATGAACCTATATGGAATAGAAATATGCATGAAATGTGAATTATAGGTGACTATAATGAAACATGTAGCAATGATCCTTGCCCTCATATCATTGGGCTAAGGATGAAAGAAATCATAAAATAGATTAATAATCAATAACACCACACAACATGTGCATCACCCAAGGATGAAATTATATCAACTGTAATAGGAAAAAGCATAACAACAATGATAATTTAGGCAACTTTGTTTTGACCCCAAACATGGGTTTGCAACGCCCAAGAATGACTTATGGCTAAGTCCCAAGTGTTTCTATTCTACAATATATTGTCTACAAGTAATAAAGTATGAAATGAAACCACCTTTGATACCACTTTGTGACATCTCAGACCTGGATGACACTTAACAGGTGCCCAATCCCGGTGGGCCACATGGCCTTAAGTGAAACACCCTAAACGCCAGAGGCTTCCGACTAGCAGCGAGGGCTTAGGGTATGTTTATGGGGAGACTATTCCCTTATTATTAGAGTGTATCACTGTGGAAGGATATATAATGTAGTAAATAGAAAAATCAATATAAATAAATAGCGGAAGAAAAATGATGGAATAAATAAATGAGAATAATAATAACTTTATCAACCGGAACAATGATGATGTAATGTCATGTCAATTGAAAATTGAAAAACATGGATACAATAAAATAGGAATAATATGTTCCACAATAGTATAAAAAAAATAAAAAACTATCCCAAGTATCCTGACCCCTGGATTGGTCATCTTCTATCAAGCTTCATCCTAAATAGCAAGAAATCAAGTGTTTGAAGTTGTATGCTTCCCTTTATCAATACCTGCAACCATGTAATCTACTCTGGGTACCAAACAAGTCTCAGATAGGGTGTGAGATAAATCTTAGTGGGCCACCACCAATAGTGTATATAACATCCATCCCATGTAATGGAATCTAGCAGTGTGCAGGAATTCATATATAAAGTTAAGTAAGAAGTACAATATAACTAAATACCCAAGTATCTGCTTCATCCCTTGACTGGTGTCTGAACATGTAACCAGTTCATTAATTAAGTAATTACCATTTAATTTTAATAGGTCATGTGAGGCATAGACAACACTGACATCACCTCGTGATATTATAAGTAGTAAAGTTCCCAAGACATAATGAGGCAATCTAAAAATGATATCTAGTGAGGGTGTTCCAGATTAACAACCAAGGTAACATAGATCTTAGAAAATGCTAAATCAGTAGTATATAAGTCTAGCTAAGGAGTAAGAGTGTAATCCAAGGAACATAATCCAAGTAATTCCACAATAAGGCACCTACTGAGTCCAAGGTGATTGACTAAGGTAAAATAGGGCTAAGTAAGGATGGGGCCCTATGGGATTTAACTATAACACCTACTAATCAGTGGTAGAACCAAGGAGTGTATCCAAGGTATCATGTAATAAGGTAAAGTAACCTATGGTAGTATACCAAGTATCCAAAGAATATACAAGAACTAGAGTCTAGGTGGGTGTCAACTTAAGAAAACCGTATCCTTGAATCAGAATGGGGTTCCCGAGTCCCAAGGTATTCTCTTCTTAGATTCCAAGGAAATATCGAGTCATTCCATTCATATTTGATATTGTAATCATGTAATCATTCATTAGGTTCAAGCCTTGCCTTCCATTAGTGTGGATAGGCCAAGTAGCGTTGAAACCATTTAATCAAGTCTTAATTAACCATTAAGGCATATTCAATTATTGAGATTCACTTCGATACCTTACATCAATATGAAAGGGGTGCTATTAACATGTAACCTTTATTCAATCTCATTTGTTAAGGCCAAGTTATATACTTAGTATACTTTCAATTTCATATTTCGCATTTAATAGTCAATTTGAAGCACTTACCTTAGGTGGGTCAAGTGGTGAGCATACATGGAACATGCCATTATAAAATTCACATTAATAACAAGACATTTATTTTAGGAAGCCTCACCTTTAGAAAGGTAAAGAAAAGGCTCACCCTAATAGTGTCTCAAATGTGCCAAAACACTAAAACCCAAATATGGCATAACCTTCGACATGGGACAGATTTTGTTGTGGGTGTAACCATTAATAAGTAATCACATATTTGGAAAGAGCATAACCATACGATTCTAACAAGTATCATCATGGCATGTAAATTTAAGAAACAGCGCCTGATGAGATCAGTGGGCCCCACACAGATATTCCAAAATCAATGAACTTTATGGATGAGTTATAGAACACTCAACTTAGGGTTACACGACTCTCCCCCTCTAGTATCGACCCTTGATTTTCCTCAGATCGAAGTAGATCTAAGAAAAGGAGAAAAATGCTCATACCACGATATCTCGGTCGAGAGGAAAAGAGAAAGAGAACAACTTAATAGGACTCAAGTACTTACCGCTGTGCATCCAACATGATGAACGAAGGCTTGAACAGATCCAAGACGAAGAGATCTCTTGATACCTAGTTTTGGACTTCAAATAGCTTCAAATTGAGGTGATAATGGCTTAATACCACTAGTTCTCATATTAGGGAGGAATATGGAGGTTAATTAAACCATTAAGGGAAAAACTATAATTTTACTAAAAATTTAGCTTGTTCATGGTTAGTCCACACGGTTTGAAAAACCGTGCACAAATCATAAATGAGTAACTAGAAAAAGGGGCGCTTTCACGGTTAGGCCGCATGATCGTGCACCAACCATGCACGGTGGCTCTGTTTGAAAAAATACAATCCTCAAGGTTTTCCGAACCATGTGAAATTCCTACACAGTTTACTCTAAATCGTGAACCAAGCCTATTTTTCCCAAAAAGATGTGTTTTGGGATCCAAATTGCCCTAGACACCCCTAAGACCTTTCTAACCCCTTAGGCATCTATATTAAGTCTAAATTAAATATTTAGAACAAAAATTAAAGGATTCATACCTAAGTGAAAAACCAGTTTATTACAATATATAATCCAGCTCAATAATCCACTCCTAGGTAATACCTATGGGTATACAATAAAATATCAGAAATAACATGGCGCAGAAGCTGAATCCGAGGAGAGAACATTCAGGCATCTCAACAAGAAAGATTGATACATCACATCAGGATCAATAGCCACCAACTAGGAAGCACCTATGGTAAACACTACTACATCAGTAAAACCAAGTCAGATATAAAAAAATGAGCGAGGGTGGCCCGAACACCCAGCCCAACACTCCATCCATAGCCCCACGAGCTTACAAATTCATCACATGTTCAAGGTGAAACCCGAACACCATATATACCCAAACCGGACATAAAAAATAAGGGACGATCAAGCACTGAGAGACATACTACTCAGGATACTCAAGGAAAACCTCACAAGTGAAGAAATCCTACTCAGGATCCTTAGCTGTAATGGTAAAGGAGGAATCCTACACAGGATCCTTGAAAGCACCTAGAAAACAGAGGCATCCTACAAGGGATCCTTAGAATTATACACTAGTAAAGGGATCCTATATGGGGCTCTCTAGATTAGAATATAAGAAAAGGAATCTATAGGGGATCCCTAGAAGCATCTAGTCTCATGGCCTCATAGTCCATAAGGGAACATCTCACAAGGGGAAAGTTATCAAAATCAGAGATCATGGGAGATAGGTCATTGATCATCTTAGATCAATGGTCTCAAATAGGTTAGTCTACACACCCAACTGATCATTAATGCTTTGGTATCACTATCAGGAGACAACTGAATTTGATAACTGGAGGAAAAATCTCTCCATTTAGATAAAATCCCCAAAACATGCCTTAGGATCCTTAGAATGCTCCATGGGTTTCACCATCATGATCTATGAGGAAAACTACATAGAATGGACTATTCTTTGGTCCAAATATGACACCAATGCATGAAATAGGAAAAGAACATAAAAGGGTACCAAGAGAGTAGTACATGTCATGTTGAGACCATGCACAAAGTGTACCCTCAAGCTTCCGTATGAGCGTGTACTTCCACTGGCCTGGGTGTGTAAAAACCCCAGGAACACGAAGTGTGAAATAGGTACATGATGTGTACCCTACATGGGGTACATACCCGTATCCCTCATTTGGCATGGTCAGATACTTGTCCAGGTCATGTACATCTACACGACATGCTACCCTACATGGGGTTTGGCTGTGTACCCTAGACGACCATGTACCCCTACATG
Organism: Viscum album; assembly: GCA_963277665.1. Taxonomy (NCBI): domain Eukaryota; kingdom Viridiplantae; phylum Streptophyta; class Magnoliopsida; order Santalales; family Viscaceae; genus Viscum; species Viscum album. Next base: position 1,402,539,583 of record OY728137.1, on the reverse strand, counting down.
AGTAGACATAACTGGGTACTCAGCTAAAAGACCGAGTAATGGTACACGACATGTACACCCCATTACATGGAGTGTATCACTTAAACATCATCTTCCCTAAATAGGAATAACACACAACTTGTTCCACTGAACCACACACCATGTAACTTGATTTTTCCAAATAAAAAACTCTCAGATCACCTAAATCCCCCGTTTTCTTCCTTGAAACAACAAATCTGGACACTAGGGGAATCATAAAAGTATAATAAGGATTTAAAAACTTAAAGTAATAGATATAGAGGGGTTTTTATGGAAAACATAAACAATCCTAACTCTGGGTAGAAACCACAGAAGCTTCGCTTGATTTGACAGTCCACGATCACCGCACGCTGATCCAGCACGTCGAGAGCTGTACGGAGGTACCCATCTTCCCCTCCCAATCTATTTATTTCTCTAACTCTCCCTTTTATGCATTAGTTCATAGAAAAAAGTATCCACAAGAGGAATCTGTGAGAAGGAAGAAGGAAAAAGTGATAAAAAGAAGAAGAAAAAAAGAAAAAGAAAAAGAAAAAGAAGGAAAAGGGGCCCTGGACAGCCCCGATGCCTGACTCGAGTTTATGCCTCGCCTAGGATAAAATCCTCATTTCAGACTCAATAGCAGAGACATAATCTCAATCCGACACTCCATTCAAAATTTATATCAGAACTAACCTACACGAATAAATTAACATTTAATTAAGTATATATTAAATATTTATTATTCCACCAAAATTTGAATGGCTTAGATTTCCACAAAACTCCTGTCCTAGGTTAAAAAACCTATTCCTAAACCAACAGATTGGTCAGAAAAATTATTCAAGATCATATTCTAAGATAAAAAGACCATTTTACCCCTCATGAGCATTTGAAAGCAAAAATTCAAATTTCTACTCAAAACTATAGTTCGAAAAAACATGAGTTCTTACAGCTATAACTTGGAGCGAAGTGCATCACTCCTCATCTCATCATTATATAAAATTACTGGATTGTAGGAAAGGGGGAATAGGGAGTATAAAATTAAACTCTGAAAGTGGACACATAGGCTCTTATACATTTAACAATGCTTAGACAACATGAAGATCATCTTGTACTTAAACTAATTATTACAAACCATGTAATAATTAAATAAATAAAAAAATGCACCAAACATGCATTGGTTGGTAACAAGTCTCATGATCAGTATAATGCCCTTAAACTTGTGTATTAATAATAAATGTAGAAATACAAAATTAAACTTTCATTAAAATATACATGAAGGAATGTTATTGAATTAAACAAATCGCTCATATTTTTAATCCAATAAATACGTTGTTCTATCCCATTAATTAATTTAATTTTAAAACAAAAATTTAAATTAATCAATTAATTTAATTTAAAACCAAAATAAATTAATTTGAAATTAATAAAATTAATTTTTAAACGAAAAATTTAAAAATACTTAATTTAATTTACAACTGAAATTAAATTAATTAAATTAATTAATGTTTGATTATAATAAAATTAATCAGGCCCCAATAACTCTGAGAAGGGTCGGTATAGGTCATTCCGAACCCAAGCATGCTCATTCTGGATTGTGTAGAGCATGTTCAGAGCTATTTTGATTCAGGTAGGTCCTCCTAGACCCGTACCTGGTTGGGCAGACTCACCCGTACCCATTTCATGGCGATCCGGGTCTGTGCAGATTAGTACCTCATGGTGATCAGATGCTGGATCCAATGTATCTTACCAGGACATAGGGTTTGGCTACTAGAAGTCTGATCTCATGAAGGAAGGAATTAGATAGACAAGGTAAGAAGCTCGGGCGACCGATGGTATGGTCCTGGGCAAGGTGGTAGCCTGAGGAAAGTCATGGCTAGGCAGCCTCAGCAGCAGAGAAAAGCAGTTGAGTTTTCCGGTGGAGGTTAAGGTGGGAAGAGCTGTGTGGATTAATTCGGAAAGAGGATAGTGTGAAAAATTGGATAGGGTGTTAATCCATAAGTCAGATCTTTCTAGGGAAGGCCGAACATAGGAGATCGATTTTGGTGAAAGGAGGCAACCAATTGGTTTGAAGGTACCACACAGGACGCGGGCCGGACAACATGGTAAGGCCTTAAAGACGGTGTCCTGGTGCTGTGTTAGTCGGAAAAGGGATGTCACATGAAAGACAAGGGTTCTGTTGGCTGGGCCATGAGAGGCATCAGCAACCGATCGTGGGTCAGGGAGGGAGACGACACACCTGGGGGAGCCGACGAGGCGGTGCGGGGCATCAGATGGAGGAGGTTGGCTAGAAGGGGACCACTAGGACTGATCTGAGTAGGGAGGGAGGTAGCATGGGCTGACCATAGGTGGCGGTTGTGTAGATTCTAGTGGGAATCTTAAGGGTGGTATGGCTGTTGAGGTCTCTGGAGTGACCCAGTGTGGGTGACTCTAGGGTTCCACCCACAGAAAAGAAAGTATTCCTTTATTTTGAAAGTCAACCCAACAATTTTTGTTTGTTCCTATGGATTTTCCATAGCATCCCACCATTTTTAAATCCCTTCAATTAAAATCAAAAGCCTATATAAATATGATATTTGATTTTAAAATAAAACATTATTTTTTTAAAACAATTCCACTAATGGGAGGAATACTGAATGATCGAAAAACAATATTCCAACCACCGATAACCGATTAGAATAGTTGATAACCCATAAAACTGATTTTTCCGATAGTTTTATGTAATTAATCACACACACACACACACATATATATATATATTCTTGGAAATTTTTAAACCCACACTATATATTTTTAATCTGAATTATGAATTTAAAACTTCAGATGGCCGTAGACTGGCCATCCGGTATCAGATTCAAAATCCATCTACAACATTAGTACTGTAATGATATACTTAATTAAAATTAATGAAAATTTAATTTTACTTTGGTTTTAAAATCATCACACACCCTATTGATACCAATTGAAGGTATCAGGAACACAACAGAAGCCCCAAAAGTTTATATTTTAAAATATTTCATCGATGATTAACATGAACTCATCCAAATTAGTGAATTACTGCCCGATATATGGTAAGGATCCCACATGAAGAGTTTTAAGAACTAAATTAAAACCATAAAATTATTGATTTAGATATGAATCCATTCTCGACATTTGATCGTCGTTGGTTATCACAACTCAAAGAATACGAAGCTAAATTCCTCTAGATCATCCAAACACACTTCCAAAATCTCTTGGATTGCCTATGGTCAAAATTTGGGTGCTAGCGCGGTGTTCTGATGGCGCCTTCGATGCCCTGACTATCACCGCATCGTCTTACTTGCGATGCATAAGAGAGAGCTCAATCCAATCTCCTAGATCCAGAGCCCCTCTCTTTAGAATGAAAGGGAGAGAACTAGAGAGAGAGTGGCCCTAAATAGTCATTGAAAAATCCATATTCTTCTCTATTTATGGTGTGATGGTGATTCCCCAAAAATTCCAGTACATCCCCCAAATAATTAAAACACTATATAAATAGTATTTCACTACTAAAATAACTCATAAATTTCATTTATCATTATTATCACCTTCTTATAATATAATAAATATATCACATGATAATACCTGAGCAATTAACTCATCTTGATATTTCTGTATGTGTTAAATGAACCTTAAATATTTTAAACTAATATCCATTAAATTAATTTTTTATATATTTACTTTAAAACTTGTAAATTCATTTAATAAATAAATCCAATTCCCATTATTATTAAACTTAATAATATGAATTTATTTAGTACATTGGTGATATTATCTCCTTGGAAAAATACCAGACCCCAATGGTGGGTCCCACCATGTCCAATATACCTATTCAACTGAATAGAGAATATTCTTGAATATGCTATTATGTGTGACCCTCTAGACCTTTATCTCGATAGTAGTGAATATCATTCACATACCAATAATGGGATCTAGAAACCCGTCATATCCCCTAAAGAGATAAGGATTGTCACAGTAGTGACAACCGACCTACGAACACGCACTCTGTAATATAATCTCTTTGTCTTTAATATCTCATAAATAAGGATGCACACCCATGTCATTTACCTTTATTACTTTATGTTTTATTGATATAACTAGAGGAATTTAACTTAGATGGCCATGAACATGGATTTATCAAGGTACTACCATCCTGATCAACATGGCCAGAGATATATAACTTCATTAACCTAGAAGCAAAAAATCCTTTCTTGATCATTCAACCAATGTCATACCACCAATGATGCACCCAACACAAACTACCTCACCATGATTTAATTATCATGGTTTTTTCGTTTCATCAAAGTACATGATCAAATGGCACACATTAGAAATGATATCATGTTAGGAGCCCATTACACATGTCCATATATAAGAACATTCAATGACATCCAAAACATGTGGTGTTCCAATTGGAGGGTCTTTCTTCACGATCTCACTACTAGAGATCACTAAGTGTGAACTTCATGATAAAATTATTAATACTTATGAGCCACAAACACTTGATAGTAAAAAATCTACTGTGTCTAGTCAGTTAGATGTATCTCGACCATATGACCTTTATTTAAGATTAATACCATAGTATCTCGAGGTTCTCATTATATAATTAGATCTGTTATAACCTTTTGATATGAAAATTAATCTATGAAAATTTCCATTAAATAGTGGATGCAAAAATATCAACACTATAATGGTAAGAATAAATCATGTATAACTAACTTGTATACATGATATGGTAATGAAAAGTACTATATAGTTGGGTCTAGGTCACCCACTATTTCAATAAGTTACTCTCCTTTCATGGGATGTGAAGATGTTTAGGGTATTCCATGTGATTTACATGTTTATCTTCTCATGGTTGGATGAGGTTACTCTCATGCTACGAGTGGAAAAGATTCAACATGTAGTCCATCTACACACGGTGTTAATCCCCTTATTCTTAGGAGAGGTTACTCTTTCTCTTGATTTGGGTTGAGATGCATCCTGTTTACTATCTATTGTATTTCTCTTCATATTGTATATCTTACTACTCTTCCTTTCACTTTTAGAAAATCCTATTGGGTATGTATATACTCACCCTTCATGGCCATTTCTTGAACGTGTCATGTCTTATGTAGATGACAGACATGTCGATGATGACTATAGAGGATCTTAGGGATACCTAGTAATTTGGACTACGTATGGTGGTCATAGTTTGAATATTAGGAGTTGGGCTCTCTCATCATTTTACTTTACTGTTTATTCAGGTTGGAACGTATTTCTGGTTGGGCATGTATTTTTCCCCTTTACTTGTAAGTTTTCACAACCATACTCTTGTACTATCAAGATGTTTTACATGCATAGTTGTTCCATTGATAATTTTCTTCATTTACTATTACTTCCTATTAGTTTTTGAATTGAGATGGATATGTTTTTATGCTGATGGGTACTTAGAAAAAGGCCTCCCTGTGTTAGTTTTTCCTTTGGAATTGGTTTCCAGCCCCTGGACTATAAAGGCAGGCTTGGGATAGTTGTGTGGCTCGAGCCTCAGTTAGGGTGAGTTCATGAAAAAATGGTATCAAAGGTGGTTCGATCCTTGGGATGGTGTTTGGAGTAGTCCCATTATGAGGATTTGGTTAAGATTTTGGGAAAAAATGTCAAAGTGTCTCGAGTGTGGCTCTTAGGATAAGGAACCCAATGGTGGAATGTGAAACCAATGTATCCATTCACATGGACTATGACTACCTACTTGTTGACTCAACACATCGAGACATTCATTATAGGGATCAACGATACATGCATCATATAGGATTGAGTCTCTAAATGTCCTTGAGTCATCTCCCCATTATTATATATATATATATATATATTTATATTCTCATCTCACTATCATACATATTGATAAAAATTTAAGGATTCCTCCATGATGGTAGCCAACCAGGATACCGGTTCTGGATTGTGATGAAAATTTGATGAGCGATGAGGCCTCAATTTAGGGTCCATCCCACAAGATTCTTTCTCTAGGTGAGTAGGTAGAATAACCACCACCTATTGAGAATCAAATCATCCTAGTAGAGTAGGTTGAGGATTCATGCTAGCTTAGAACATTCCGTGAGTTCCGGTGCTAGAGGTCAATGAGGTCCTGCGGTGAGCCAGATCCCCTGGCAGTAGAGGATTGTCTAGAGTCGGTGGTCCATGTTTTCAATATAATATAAACATTTAAGGATCAGGTGGTTTCAATGATAACTATAATTTTCTATGGAGTATCTAGGAACTATTATATTTTTGTTACTGAAATACATAATGAGTTGACACTCTCATGGATCGACATCGAGATGCTCTTCCATGAGGAGCACTTCCCCTCTTGTTTGTGCTCATTTCAAATTTAGTAGGTTCTGGAGCTGCAATAGAGAGGGATGATAGTGGTTGAGTATGCTGTGAGGTTTACATAACTTACATAGCACTACCTTAACATGATCCATGATTACTACTTCTGAGCTGAAAAGTTTAATCACAAACTCCGCCAAGAGATCCGTGCCAACATGGTACCCTTGTGAATTCCCACCTATGCCAAAGTGATGGAGTAGGAACCAGTGAAAGAGAAATTTATGTCAAAGGGATACTAGATAGCTAGATCTGGTAGTGGTAATTATCGAGATGATTCATCTATAATAGCTAGTAGGTTCTAGTCAGCGGAATCTTAGTGTAGGAGATCCTCTCATGATCATACTATGGAACATGGTTGTGTAGAATAAGGACAACTCAGAGTACCTGGGTAACCCAAAGAGGGTCGGTGCTATTCTTATAATGGGTGAAGTCACAAAGTGTGTGAATGCCCAACTAGAGGTGTCAAGGATCTTATGTAAGTAGTTAATAGATCACTATGACAGAGGCAACACCATGATAAGGGATATTCTAAGAGAGGGATGGGAGGTCCCTAGGGAGGCAGAGCTAGAAGAAGAGGAGGAGGAGCTGTGGGTGGTAGATGAATCTATGATATCCTTTCACCACCACCACCAGGCATCTCGTGTCTGGATTAGGGATCTAGCGATTGGGGCCATGGACATATTTAGACTCTGGAATCTTATGACCCCGTAGCTCATGAGATGATTAGATGTATGATCGTTTTTTATTATACTATTTCATCAATATTAGTAGACACAGGTTCTTGTCATTACTTTTTCTCTATAATCCTAGTGTGAGAGTTGGATCTCCCGGTTGAAGCACTATCCCAATAGCTTCGTCTTGAGGTTTCTATAGGGAACACTTATTTTTTATCTTTTATCTGCTGACAGCGTGAGATATCACTTTGTAGAGAGAGGTTCATGTGGGATATTTTTGTTTTAATGATGTAACCCTATGACATGATCTTGTGAATTGATTGTTTTTCCATAGTACAAGCTTATATTGATTGTCACCATAGACGATTTTGATGCCTTCACACTGCTGGATGGGATTTTACTTTTCTAGTGAGAGAGGTCTCATGGTAGGTAAAGAAGGTTTTGTGAGTATAAGGTTGTATCCCATCACCCATTAGTTTTTGAGTGTATACCTTGGTATATAAATCTCTTCAGGTATCTAGATTCCTTCAACTATGGATGATTTTATATAAGTCTTCCCCTAGGATATCCTAGGACTACCTCTTAGGTGGTAGATGGAGTTTTGTATCGACTTATATCCTGGGACTACTCCAATATAATCCATGGAATATCCAATAGTCCCTACTAAGCATTGGGAGCTATAATTATTGTTGGAGGACCCTCAAGGGAAGGGTTTCATCAGGACCAGTATGTCCCCTTGGGCAGCTCCTATGTTGTTCATGAAAAAGGTGAATGACTGCTTGAATATTTTCATGGATTATCATCATTGGAACTAGAATATTATAAATAACAAGTACCCCTTAGTGAGGATTTAAAACCTCTTTAACCAGTTAAAAGGCATGAGATGCTTCTCAAAGATAAATCTCCGGTCCGAATACCACCAGTTGAGGGTTCATGACGTTGAAATTCCAAAGATGGAATTATGATTTTTCTTTGAACACTATGAGTTTCTAGTGATGGCGTTTGGTGTGACAAAATCCCCCACAATGTTTATGGATTTGATGAACTAGATCTTCCAAAATTAATTGGGCTATTTATTGGTTTTCTTCATCGATGACATACTCATCTACTCTACATCAAAGGAGGAGAATGTAGATAACATGAGGCTGGTTCTAGATTTTCTTTGAGAGCACCAACTTTATGAAAAGCTATTGAAGTGTATGTTTTGGATTCATGAGGTTCAATTTTTGGGTCATGTCATTTCTAAGCATGGTTTAGCTATGGACCTTGCAAATATTAATACAGTTCTTTCTTGGGATCCACCCAAGATTATGTTGGAGGTAAAAAGCTTTCTTTGTTTGGTAGGGTACTACATGAGGTTTATGGTAGACTTATCTAGGATTACAGCCCCTTTAACTTACCTAATGTAGAAAGGGCATACGTTTACCTATACTGTGCAGTTCCATAGGTATTTTGAGTAGTTTAGGTTGAGACTGATAAGTGCTCCTATGTTGAGACTATCAGAAGAGGGAGTGGAGTACGTAGTGTATTGTGATGCCTCAAAAGTTGGGCTCAACTGCATTTTGATGCAGTTGCTGGAGGTCATTGCATACATATCGAGGTAGTTGAGATCCCATGAGAATAACTATGTGACTCATGGACTAGAGATGGTAGTGGTAGTCTTATCCCTAAGGATGTGGATGTAATATCTTCTGGTAGATCACTTTATAGTTTACTCAGACCTTCAGAGTCTTAGGTATGTTTTCATGCAAAGAGACTAGAACCTAAGATAGTAGCGCCAGTTGGAGTTCCTATAAGATTTTGAATTCAAGATAGTATATAATATAGGTAAGGGAAATGTAGTATTAGATTACCTTAGTAGGAAGTCCCAAGCTCTCTTGGTGTAGGAGGCCTCTGAGCCTCTGAGCAGTTGGATTCCTTGCAGTTGACCCTAGTGGAACAGGAGGATACAAATTTTCTTTAGTCAACAATGTTTACTCCTATGATTCTTGAGAATGTGAGAGAGTCCTAATTAGGATACATCAAGTGTGAGTAATTTTGTGACTAGATATCCATAAGGGATTCAACATATTGATATTATGAAGGGGTTATTCGCATCATCTTTTTCCAGGGATGGATGATGTTTTCGGTAATGATGTGGTAGGAGGTGATGCGAGAGTTCCACACTTATCCCCCAGCTATACATCTTGATATGGGGAAGATGTAAAGAGACCTCCATTGTTAGTTTTTGTGATCTATCATGATACAGATCATAGATGAGTTTGTCTCTCGGTGCCCCAACTGTCAATTGGTGGAGGCTAAGCGCTCAATTCTGAAAGGTTTGTTGCAGCCACTTGATACCCTAGAGTGGAAGTGGTATGACATATCCATGGAATTTGTGATAGGGATTCCATTTAGAGTAAAGGTCCATGATTTCATATAGGTGATAGTTGACCAACTCACGAAGTCAAAACACTTTCTTACTATTAGGGAGCATATTTTAGTGAAGATTTTGGGGGCAATTCTATATATGCGATATTGTTCGCCTTTATGGGGTGACCTCAATGATTGTCTCTGATTGTGATGTTCAGTTTACATCAAAATTTTGTAGAGGAATGCAAGAGGCATTTGGAATCCAAATGAGGATGAGTAAAAAAATTTACCCCCTGAAAGATGGGCATACCAAGTGCACTCTCCAGGCGTTGGAGGATATGCTGAGGACTTGTGTGTTAGACCTTTTCCAAAGTTAGGAGGATCAATTTCTCTTGGTAGATTTTTCATACAACAAAAAATACCACTCAACCATCAGTATAACACCTTTTGAGGCCCTTTATGAGAGATCCTACAGGTCACCCTTATGCTGGATAGAGATTAGAGAGACATATATTATGGATCTAGAGTTGGTGCAGGAAATAATGAAGAAGGCCTAGGCCATCCGTAAGCATATGATAATGACTCAAAGTAGGCATAAATCTTACGTAGATCATCATTATAGGACATTGGAGTTAAAACAGGGATACCACATTTTCATTCAAGTATCTCCACAAAAAAGGATTGAAGAGGTTCATTCAGGGAGGCAATCTATCCCTAAGGTTTATCGGGCCATTTGAGATCATATAGAGGGTTGTGATGGTTTCTTACCACCTTGTACTACCTCTATAGCTAGAGCGGGTGAAAAAAATATTCCATGTGTCGCTATTGAAGAGATATGTTTATGACCCCATGAATGTCAAAAACTGGGTCAAGTTGGACATCAAGGATGAATCCACCTTTATGGAGCACCTTGTGGAAATCAAGGATCGAAAGGAGAAGATACTATGGGGATGGACCAAACCATTGGTTTGTGTGTTGTGGTAGCACGAGAATGTGTAGGAGATATCATAGGAGTGAGAGAGCCAGATATGAGCTCAGTATCCCATGTTATTTATTTATTTTTTCTTTTTAGGGATTAAAATATTGAAGGATTAAATTATGTAGAGACCTATTTTCTCCTTTTAAGACTTTGAAATAATTCTATATATATTTTTAGTACCAGGTGCTGAGACAACATGCAATTCTGAGGCTCGATGTTCCAGGAATTAATTTTATAAAAATATTAAAAATATTTTATATTATGCATGAAAAATTTATTAAATGAAATGGCATAACTCATAAAAATAATCTCATATTATAAATAAGATACCACTGTTGAGTTTGAAATGTGATGTTTATCCTAGGCGCAAACTAAAATAGGTCAACGCTTGGTGTTAGGATATCTCTCCCATTGGTGGTACATTCAGTGGATAAATTAATTAATTAATTCATTTAACCTATTGGGTTTCCAATAAATTTTTTTTATGGAGATATTTCTAGGTTTAGCCTTATTATCCTAGGATCATCGAGATCTTCTTCCCCCTCTCTTTTCATTGGAGAATCACATTAGACAATTATGAAACTCTGGATTAGAGTAAACCAGGAAAAAATGAACACAATGAGTTCCTTAAATCATTGGAAAGCATGTTATTTGAATAAAAATGTTCCAATATCTAGTTAGGAATCATCAAACTATGTATTACACCCTTTTTGATTAAATTGATAGAGCAGATCATTCCCCTCCTTTGATCTATGCTAATTGTGGCCTTTGTATGCACCCCTATACTGATAAAATTGATTATTTATTTGGTTTCTAACCTTGGATACTTCCATTCTTAAACATTGGATAATAAAGTTTGGTAAAAATCAATAAACATATGTTTTTGTGTCTTTCCTTTCAATTTCTTCACTTTATTCAATGGTAGGATCCCGCGGTGCCAATTCGACATTGTCGGGCAGTATCGAGCCTGATCGGACCCACATAATCATGATGAAACAACATTTGAGAGATGGACCGATGATCTAGGGGTGTTTATAGATATATTATGGGACTTGGGAGATTGTTTTAATGATCAGAGATAAAACCTTTGATAGAGGACGAATCAGAGGTGTGTAGGATGTGCGTCGATCCTCTAAAGACCAATGGAAACTGATGTATGACCACCAGATGTTTGGAAACGACAGACATGGACTATATACACTAATTGAGAATGGTGTGTAGGTGAGATATGTGGATGGACTTATATATTCAAATCATGGAGTTTTGATATGTATTTCTTCAAAAAATGGGACTACACTCCATGTACCGTGATGAACACAAGGTGCGTAGCCCCTACATTGTTGTGTCTAGGGTTTGAGAGTTTATAAGGATGTCATTCTATGTAGACTCCCTACATTACATGTACCATTCCCCTTATTGGATGAGATATGTGGAAGAGAAAACAACCAGGGAAAGGCCACATGCCTGAGTGCACAAGCATGACCCGAGTACAGGGGTGACACCCCATGTGAAGAGGCACACCATGTACTAAAGTACACGAACACGACCAAGCACACGGGAAGGACCCCAAGTGGGATGGTCCCACCATGTATATCCCCCACACTCCATGTATCACTAAATATTTTTCAATTTTTGTACCTCATAGTACACGATCGGGAAATGAAACGGGACCATACACCCTGTTGGTCCCCACACACATCGTGTACCCCTTGGTTCCTTTTGAGGAAACTTCAATATCTCACATATCCTTCATTTGGACTCATATTTTAGCCCAAGAGTAGCATATCCTAAGTTTTTTTCTACATATAATGTGATGGTGCAACTAGTTGCATCTTTTGGGATAAGATGTGAGAGGTTCTAGTCATGGATCTTGTTTAGGTGACGCTTGACGACGGTAGTGATCACGTAAGATCACTAGAAGTATTCTAAGTGGAACTCTCCATCTGGGTTGGGCATGGGTCCTCGATGACTAGAGTGGAACCTTCAATCTTAGATGGGCATGGTTACTATATAGGATTTTAGAGTGGAACCCACTAGCAGGGCTAGACTTGAATCCACTATAGACTCCTAGAGTGGAACCCTCCAGCTTGGCTGGGTTTGTGTCCTCTACTATTAGTATGGAACCCTATTGATGTGTGAAGAATGGGTCCTACATCGACTATCAGAGTGTAAAACTCTTGTTTGTATATTTCATGACTCATCTATCAAATTCTAGAGTGGATCCCTCCAACTGGGATGGGCATGGGTCATATACCATTAGAGTGGAACTCTCCTACTGTACAAGGCATGGGTTGTCTATTGACTATTAGAGTGGAACCCTACTGTTGGATCATGGTATGGGTACTCTATCTATCCACTGAGTGGAACCCTCCTATTTCACTAGGGAATGGGTCCTCTACCTAGATATTTTGGCCCCTTAACTATGCGACACAGTGAAGAGGTTTGACTTGACTTGGATGGTTTCTTCTGGGTGGATGTGCGAGATGCTGGGCATCATTGTTGGGATTCTGTAACTATTGGTGAATCTTTTCCTGGGATGATCTATGAGATAGAGATCCCCTTTCTATCTTGTTTGAGTTTCTTTTGACTGAGAATATATATATATATATATACACACACACACACACAGACACACACACACACACACAGACACACACACACACACACAGACATACATACATACATACATACATACATACATACATACATACATACATACATACATACATACATACATACATACATACATACATACATACATACATACATACATACATACATACATACATACATACATACATACATACATACATACATACATACATACATACATACATACATACATACATACATACATACATACATACATACATACATACATACATACATACATACATACATACATACATACATACATACATACATACATACATACATACATACATACATACATACATACATACATACATACATACATACATACATACATACATACATACATACATACATACATACATACATACATACATACATACATACATAAATACATACATACATACATACATACATACATACATACATACATACATACATACATACATACATACAGACATATCCATACCTTTGGGTTTGGTTACTCTCCTTCCATGGGATGCGAAAAGGCACAAGGTATGCCGCATGATTTCCATGTTTGGATTAACATGGTTGAATGAGTTTACTATCTTACTATGGCTGTAAAAGATTTGAAATGTATTCAATCTACACACCGTGTTTATCCCCTTGTGCTTAGAGGAGTTTACTCTTTCTCTTACTTTGGGTTGAACTGTATCATATTTACTAGCTACTATCTTTCTATTCCTGTTGTATATCTTATTGCTCCCCATTCAACTTTGGGAGTGTCCTACTAGGTATGAATATACACACCCCTACATGGGATTTTACCACATGTGTCATTTCTTATACAGATTAAGTACAAGTCAGAGGTGACTATAGAGGATATTAGGGATACCTGGTACTTTAGACTGCATATGGTGGTCACAGCTTGAAAATTAGGAGCTAGGATCTCTCAGCGTTTTACTTTCTATTTTTTTTAGGATAGGACATCTTTCTAGTTGGACATGTATTTCTTCCTTTACTTTTTAGTTTTTACTACCATACTCTTATACTATCTAGAAGTTTTATATGCATGGTTGTTCCCCTAGTATTTTGTTTCATTAACTATTACTTCCTCAACACTTCTGCATCAAGATGGATATGTGTGTGTGCATACATGTACTTAGGAAAGGCCTCTCTGTGTTAGTCATTCCTTCGACACTAGTCACCAGCCCTTGGCCTATGGAGGTGGGCTTGGGGTAGTTGTGGCTTGATCCTCAGTTGGGGTTGGGTCGTGACACATATGATGGGTGGGTGAGTATAAAAACTAATAAACTGAAATTATATATATATTAAATATATTTATTTATGGTTTATTCATGATTTATTTGATAACGCACTAGGTTTTGGTTTGTCTCGTAGGAATTAGGAATTCTGAACTCAAAGGAAGAAATGTTGAAAAAGTGCCAAAAATAGGCTTTACACACCATGTATCACCTAAATGATGTGTATACCTCATTAACAGAATGCCAGTAAGACCACATACCATCCCATTAAGCCTTTTCATGATGTGAAGATAGTACATAATGTGTTCACTCATTAAAGAATGTGCATATTTAAAAGATTAGAATCCCTCTAAAATTGAATCACAAACATGACATACAGAGATTGCATGACATGCAAAGTTCAAAGGATCACTCGGTCAAATATACATAATGATTTTCCGACTTTAATTATGGATCTTAAATAAATAGCATGAAACTAATTTACACGATGTGCATATGTCAAGATAGAAGTCACTTACTCTATTACATGACCTTCCTGACTTACACATCTTGTACTTTTCTAACCTATTAATTGTTGAGTGATCCTCCACATATAGAGGTCAAACACATTTTTCTCTCTCTTGTTTTATTCCATTGTTTTCTCCCATTTTAATCTATTTTCATTCTAAACCCATTTTAATTCACTCCTTTAATTTTTTGTCTAATCCTTCTAATTTATTTGTTAATCTACATTCATTTTACACCCACTATACATCTGTTAAAATTATTCTTCCATTTAACATTTGTTTTTAACATAGATTGTTGTTCTTCATAAATGATTGCAACATTCTTCATTATTTCATAGTGTGCAGTGAGTTTTTGATTGGATTTACATTGATTTAATTTTTTACCTTGATTCTTAATTTTTTTATCTTGGATTTATTATATCTCAACTGTTTCATGATTATGCATATGATTCTATCATTTTTATGATTTTTATTAACACTTCCATGAATGGCTAATCCACATAGGGTTAGAGGTTGAGAGTAGGGCTATTTATGAGCCTAATGAATCTATAGATTTTTCCTTGGTAAACCCATAGGAAGTAATTATGTTAATAATAAATATTCATAACATTATTTTGAACAACCTCAACTATGGTAAGTTCAATTGAACAAACCTATCCTAATTTGAGTTGAGCAGGACTACGACCATTATCCTATCATGCTTTAGACAAAGAAACTAAGCATAATTCACCTAGGTTGTCAGCTAAACCCTAACTATGGGATATTTGTAGCATGGATATATCCAATTGGTTTGACCAAAACAAATTGGTGAATCTTGAACCACTTCATATCCTAAGCCGTAGGACTATCCCAAGCTAAATAAAGGATTATCTTCTATTAAATAAACTAAAATTGGATCCAATAACTTATTTTATATCTATATTAAATCAAAAAAAAATTATTTAGTAAACACCAAACCTAAGGAGTGAGTGTGAGGAATCGTTTTAAGGGTTTTCTTTGATTGGTTTCTGACCATCCATTGATCCACATGGGTTTGAACATGAACTTCCACATTAATACACCCTAGTTATAAGTGTAGTTCCAGACTAAAATTTATAATCTGATCACCACCCACAAAAATTTAATGATGTGTGTGGGTGCATAAAATTTTGGCATCATTGCCAAAGATTACTATTACCTAGGCATATTAACCTTCATATCAATCTCTGAATTACCTCACCCCTCCCCCTTTCTTCATTTTCCTTCCCCTTTTAATTTTACATTTTTCTCCTTCGGTGGCACCTATATCCTCTATTCCCATACTCTCTCTATCACTTCTTCATGTCTAGTGCATGTGCTAGGAACCCTTGACTCACTCAAGAATCTTGAAAATGCAAGATAAAATTCTTTTAGATCTCAATTTCAATCAATTAATTACTGCATGCAATTGTTCCTTAATAGATCAACGTAACAATATTACACCCTACACCCAAAAACATGTAATATGATCCCCCACAAATTAGGGATAGTATCCAGCAATGAAGGAGCACACCACAATGGATTATAGATTTCAATGCATTAGTAGTTTTGCACCCAACATTATGCATCCACCAATTCAGACACACACTTTTGAGATCAAGCCTGGACTCTTTCACATGATCCAGAACACGGGTCAATTTAGTGGGATACAAAGTAAAGACCGCCATGAATATATTTATAACTTCCTAGAAGTTTTCAATACCTCTCACAACCAGGGAATATCATTAGATGCTATAAGATTTTATTTCTTCCCACTCTAATTGCATGAAAAAGACAAGTATTGGATAAAAAGAAAATTTCCCAAGTCAATTATGACTTGGGATGAACTAGAAAAAAATTTCATAGACAAATAATTCCCACCGATACAGACATGGAAGCTTCGTAATTGAATTAAAAACATTATACAGGTGGATAGAGAATCAACATTTGAAGAATGGGATATATTTAAGGAGCTAACCCACAAATCCTCACATCATAGACTAAATATGTGGCTACAACTTCAAATGTTTTACTAGGGACTTCAAAAGGCTACATGAACTGTAGTATATGCCACTTCTGATGGTGGGAAAATTATTAAGATTTCAGAAGTGGGCTTAGCCATTCTTTCTTAATTCCCCCACAATGAAAATCTATGGAAAAGTGTTATAGGAAAACCTCAGTGTGGAATCCATCATGTGGATAAAAGCACCCACCTCATAGCATGAGTAGAAGTCCTAACAAATAACCTGGAGTCTTTTTCAACTACCTAATATACCACCACCCACTCCCACTCCTATGATGAAAATACAATCATGTAATATGTATGGAGACCCACATTATTAGAAAGAATACAAGGAAGGTAGTGAGGAACCTCAATTCCAAGATTATAATTACGTCAAATTATAATCAAAATATCAATTGTACTAGCTACCCTAACATTATCAACAACATCAAAACTATTAGGAGAGGTTGGATCAGTATCTACCATAACAAACCCAAGGTTATATTCACCGGAGGAGTGTATAGGTACCACAAAATAATCATGTACCACTTGGGTACCCACCATAAGGTCTATATCCTTGACCGAAACAACAATTCCAATAACCATTTCCTAGAGGGAAACAGTTTCCACCCGCATAACAATAGAAATTTCCACGAGCTCAACTAAAACCACCAAAATATTCCCTACCTCTCTAAACCAATCTTGAAAACTTGGTCACTTAATTTATGAATAAAGATAATAAAAGGATGATAACCCAAGAAACTAAAATGAAAAACAAAAAAGATGCACTATGAAACCTTGATAATCAAATAGAGAAGATCTATAAGACCTTCTCTAATCAGCTAATGAGTACTTTACTTAGTAATACTGAAGATCATCTAACGGAGAAGGTTAAATATATAATTTTTATAAGTGTAAAGGTGTTGTATTTTCATCAACCTTATAGAGTGAAGTAAAATAATGTAAGCGAATCAGATGAATCTATTTATGAGAGAACTCAAGAGGTGGAACTAACTGAGAAATATCCAACAAAAGAATATCCTGATAAGGAATAAATTTATGAAGGACCCCAAGAATACATGCCACCCATCCCTTTTATTGAAAGAATGAAACAATTCAAAAAGGAGGGGAAATATTAAAAAAATATAGAGAGGTTAAAACAAATTCATATCAACATTACCTTTGCCAAGGTGATTTATGAAGTACTAAATTATACAAGAATAGTTAAGGAATTACTCTTGAGAAAATAGAAAATGGAGGACATATGAGTCTTATCCCTAAATGAAGAGTGATCTACAATTGTTCAATCAAATCTACCTTAAAAAATGTGAGACCCCAAGATTTTATAAATCCATTACACTATCAGAAAATGTACTTTTGAAAAATCCTTGTACGATCTAGGAACAAGTATCAATCTCATTCCCATTAGTGTTTACAAGAAGCAAGGGCTTGTAAAAATGAAACAAATAAGGGTTTAACTCTAAATTTATGACTGCTCAGTCAAGAATACTCAAGGATTTCTTGTGTATGTCTTAGTAATAGTCATGAAATTAATTTTACCTACTGATTTCATCATCCTGGACATGGAAGAAGAAGGAGATATTCCCCTCATTCTAGGAAGGCCAATTCTTAGCACCGGAAAGGCGTTTATTGATGTTAACATGGGGATATTGATTTATAGAGTTGGTGAATAATAGGCTGTGTTTGATTTGTAGAAGCCTGCTAATAAAATAAATGAATCATCAAATTGTCAAACCATCTCTCATGCTAATAAGAAAGAAGATCATTTAAAAAATTAAGATGATAATAAGAAATTAACTCCTATTGACAATGGATATAGTGCTCACAAGAGTGAAAAAGGAACATAACCTATTACAAGGAATGTAATCCCACCTTTCATCCCCTATTTTTCAAGGAATTGTTCCACAAGGGGTATGAACTCAAAGTTAAAGTCCTTTTCTATGAAAAATGTATAGCTCTAGACAATCAATAAAGAACTGACTGGGAGGAAACATATGGTTGGTTTAATAGGATATGGGAGGTTGGTATAGCGTTTAGTAAGATTAAGTGTATTGAAATATTCATAGACGACCTTTCCCAATTGGGGAACAAAATGAAAAATACACAATGTGTAAGGAATACACACAATGTTAAAATTTAGCAACTAAAAATTTAAAAAATTATAATTTTTTACCCCTTGTGTTCAATACATGATGTCTAAATGTAGGGGTAGCTTTAAATCACATGAACCTAGGGTTCATTCCTAACACCCCCTAATAATCCTACTTCTATGTGATTCATCCCCTCCCATGACCCTATAGAGAGCATCAACCTACTTCTACTCCAAAAGATGGGGTTAATATTTAAGGAAATGGAGATCTACTAGTGGGAACTGACTTATCTTGACGATGTTGATGAGGCGTCTGTCCAACATGCAGCTAACCTGTCCTCCCCTGCTCATACCCATGCACCCACCCCATCATATACCACCACCTCAGCCCCTATGCCTATAACCAATCATATCCATTATTCTTCCACCACATCCTTTCCTACACCATCACCCACCCTGATTCACGCTCAAATTTACCCAAGAGATGAAGGTAGAATGGTCCTTGTAGTCTAGCTTGGGTTGTCGAATCCACAGAGACCTAAGAAGTAACCTATAGACATGCACATTCTAAAGACTATTTTTGTCTATGAAGTGGCCAACTTGGGTTGATTTTAGATGGGTTTAAAGTAACTCTAAGAGACGTAAGTGAACTCAATTTAAAAGAATGAGTTTATCCTAGGTTATCGCTTGGGGTGGATTGGACGTATTTACTTTTTAATGATTTCAATTTATTATATTTGAGATGAGTTCATTTAAGGAGATAAAACAACATCATAACTTACTGGTTTAATTCCTACACCCTTTAATACTAATCAACTATACACTTGAAGGATCAAAGTTTTGAGCACTTCAAGGTAAAGTTTCGTATTAGCACTTGAAGTGTGTGGCCTTAAATTCAACAAGGACGATGGAGTTTAGAAATCATCAAATAAAAATCTCAATTAAAGAATTGATTATACATTAATTAGGTGACAAATAAAATCCAATCAAGCCCCTTTATACTCCCTTTGATCAACCATTAAGTAGGTTAGCCCTCCATTGATCCCATGGTTTCAATGGAAGCAGAAAGTAGACTCATGAGGGAGGAAATGGAGAAGTAAAGAAAAAAACAAAAATAAAATGATCACTCCACCGTTGTGTGAATAATTTCACAAGGTTTGGAGTGAATAAATTCACACATTGATCCAACGGTATCAAAGTGATATGAAGAACAACAGAATAAGAGTATAAGAAGAACTTTTTTAAGAAACAAAAGTGAATTGAACAACTTACATCTGAAAGACAAATTTGAGACAACAAAATTGCAGCTTAACATTACAATTGAACAAAGCATCCAAGATTTTTAAATCCTCCAAAACCACTGCCTTAAATAGGAATTTTTGAGCCCTTGGGTCGAGCCTACAATAGTACAAGTCATCCCACTTGAGTATGGTAGGTCTAGGGTGGTGGAAAGTTTGTGGAAAGAAGACTTTCCACCCTTGACCCAAAAAGGCATCCAGCTTTCATGCACCGAACATACGCGCTTGAAACACCTTCTAGCTGGCCGAATTTGGGTGGGCCATAGAAGACTTAAATTAAGATCCGGATGTCCCCTAACATACTGTAAAATCTCATCCAAAAAGAAGTTATTTGTTTCTAGATATGGTTTAATTGGTTGGCTGTTTTTATGGGCTGCAGAATCTGGCCCAGAATTTTATCTCTAAGTTGAGCCACCTAAATGGACACAATGGATGCCTAATTAGAATTGAATCCTGAAGAGTTATTTGTTCCTGGACATGTATTATATCATCCCAAGAAATTTGGGATTCATTGGGACTGTATGTTGGGCCCCACCCTCTCATCAGTGGGATGGTGTCCAATCTGCCTTCTCTAGAATTGCTTCCTTTCATTGCCAAATATCTCCATCATCCTCCATGAACTATCATTTGATCCCTGAATGAAACATGTTCATATTGGAGTTTAGATCAATTTAAAAAAATATAAAATTAAAATATGTATAATTAGATGAATTATTGGGTACTTCAAATGATGTTCAAAAATGTACCACATAATAGTGCATTTTAAGAAGGTATTATAAACATAATGTGAAATGATGTTCAAAGTGTAAAATGAACTAATATGGTGTTTATGAATAATAAAGAACATGAATATTTTATATATTAACAATGAATATTAGCCTCATTTAGTGGCTAATCACACCCCCCAACTTGAGTTTTTCTAGTCTCGAGCAAAATATATCTCAACAATATGAAATTCGAATTCCCTTTTCCAAAAACATTTTAATACACAATGATCACCAAAAAACCTTATACCAAACAATCATGAAACCCATCAAAATATTTTAATACAAGATAGTTTCATAAGCAGATCCCAATCCCAAGCCCATTCCTTTGTTCAAATTCATTTCCATATTTCATCCAATATCAATTAAGTATGAGGATGTGTTGTGCATCACAACAGACATGGGGGTTCATCTTTATTCAAGGGGAAAATTACGGAAGCGCTAGGTGGAATCACATTTCAATATTAAGATGAGTATTCAAATTTTTTTTGTTTTTTTTTTGTATTTTTTTGAAATTTTTCCATGGTAATTGAAATTGCACTCAAAAGAGTCAACCCCTGTAGCGAGACTTTGCAGATGACTCCCAGGCTCAAAGACCTTAGGGCACCAAGTGAAGCCCACATACTCGGGCATCATCTAGAGTTAAATCAGTCAGAAAAAATTCAAATTACCAAAAATAGAGATAAAATTACTAACTCTGGGCCAGACAACTATGGATTCATGATCCCCAAGTGCCGAAAGCCACGCATTAGGTCATTTCATTGCTCTACGCGCAATTTTTTTTTAATTTTTTTTTGAATACTCATATTAAACTAAAATAATCACCAAACCTAGGCTATTTATTTAAGGGACCCGATGAACTCAAACTAATACCACACTATCCAAAGGACGTGCATTGTGATATTTTTTTTATTTGGATGAAAATATAAACGATGAAATACCACATTGGACACCCACACTTTCCAAAATCTATGCTCATGAAATTATACAAGGATTAAAATCAGAATCAGGGTATGCTAAATTATTTGATATTCAGTTTCAAAGTGTGCAATGTGTATTACCATGTTCAAAGTTAAAGGAATTTTTCCTTCCATTTACACATTTTTTTTTCAAATCATTCAATTTTTTTTGACACAAAAGCATTTTTTCTATTTTATCTCTCCCCCCAACATAAAACAACACTGTCCCCAGTGTTTAAAGAAAATAAAATTTAGAAGGGGTAGAGGTAGAGAATGAAATTTCAAAATGGAAATTGAAATTGAGGGTCATGGAATAAAGTCACCTGGTGGTTGAAGTTGAAATTCTTGTTGCTCCCTTTTAATCCTTTGATGTCCATGTCACTTGCAGAGTTCCCTAGTAGAAAAAAAGAAAAGAAAAACAAACCAAATAGAACAAAACTATATATATATATAAATATATATTTATATAATAAAGAAAGTAAAATATAATCATATATATAAAAATTATAGTATAAGGAATCACAAAAAGTCGTAGGTCAGTGGTAAGTGCGCGCCCCTGTCTCCCTTCAGTCCCGGGTTCGAATCCCCGTGGCTTTGCCGGTTGTGACGGGGTTTTCCCCACGACCCACGATGTGTCCCTTTTTATTATTATTATTATATTTTTTTTATTTTTTTAACCTACAAACAGATTAAAATAAAACAAACTGATGATACATTGTCTTCTTTTTAAATTTCTGGGTAAGACATTACTCAAGGATCACACCACGTGACACAGATGAATATGGTGCTCCCCTTTCTTACCCATCCATACTTAGAATAGAAGAACAGGTCAAAAGTCTATTTTTTTATTAAATATCAAAATTATTAATTAAACCTATTTAAAATATAAATTTGATTAAAACAACCAAATTATTGGAAACTTGGAAACCATGGGTTGCCTCCCATGCAGCGCTTTGTTTAACTTCATTAGCTCGACTTGAACCCCCCAACTTATCCAATAACAACTTTAAACATTTTAAGGATCACATGTTTCACCACTTATACTAGGTTGAGATTGATTCTATTTTTAGAATTTTTTTCACGCACAAAACTTTGTTCTAAAATGAGCAGGTAAATCGAAGGAATATCATAAATGATGGATTAAATTTTTTTTGTAGTATTTTACAAGAAATTAAGAATAATTACCTCTTTATTGGTTTCAAGATAAGAAATGGTGACAAATGGAAGTTTTTGGGTATCCCCAATGAATGGAAACTTAGGGGTGGATGGAAAGTCATTTTGTTCACGTTCAGGTAGGCTAAAACTTTCAAACATAGGGTGGGACTTTGAATTGAACTTAGTTTCATTTTCAAAATTTCTTAACAGAATTGGTTCCTTTTGAATAGAAGATTCAACCGCCAAATTGGAATAACCAGTTTCATGAATGGGTATGGACTCAAAGTTTGTGATTTCTCTTAATGGGTCAGTGATATGTGTTTTTGAAAATTCATCAATGGAGTTATACTTAGGATACTCAATCCATGATGTCAAATTCTCCTCTTTTGAATCCAAAAAGTTAATTTCCTCCTGATTTAAGGACCCTTAAAAAATTCCTTGATCCTCTTCACCTATCCCGAATCCAAAGGTTGGTTCTTCAATAAATTCATGAGAGGTTTGTGGGAAACTAGACACTTCACATAAGGTTATGGAAGGGACAGTTTTTGTAGGGATGGGTTCTGACAATTTTTAATGCTTTGCAGTTCTAACCTCAATGATGAAACCTCAAAATTCATTATTTCCATTTGTTGAAACAATTTTTCAAGTAACGGTTGTGGATCATGATGGGAAAGGGGTTGAGAAATATGGTCTATTTCAGGTGGATAATTAAGTTATTGGAATTGAACAGGAGGGTGTTCATATTGGCTTTGTGGTGATTGAAACTCATTATATGTTGGGATGTTTTGTGGATCATAGGGGTAAAAAAAATGTGGCTCATTAGGTTGTTGATGATCCCACATGTAGAAATTAGGATGGTCATTGTACATCACACATGGGGTTGGGTGATCAAAGTGGGGATAAATTTCCCATGTTTGGACTTGTTCAAAATTGAATTCCATAGGAGTGAGGGGTGAGAAAAGAGAAGAGGGATGAAGAAAAAGAATGATAATGTCTAGGATGACTTACTTTGGTCCCCGGCAACGGCTCCAAAATTTTATTCACGCTCAAATTTACCCAAGAGATGAAGGTAGAACGGTCCTTGTAGTCTATCTTGGGTTGTCGAATCCACAGAGACCTAAGAAGTAACCTATAGACACGCACATTCTAAGGACTGTTTTTGGATATGAAGTGGACATCTTGGGTTTATTTTAGATGGGTTTAAAGTAACTCTAAGAGACTTAAGTTAATTCAATTTAAAATAATGAGTTGATCCTAGGTTATCGCTCGGGGTGGATTGGACGTATTTCCTTTTTAATGATTTCGATTTCTTATATTTGAGATGGGTTAATTTAAGGAGATAAAACAACATCATGACTTACTGGTTTAATGCCTACACCCTTTAATACTAATCACCTATACACTTGAAGGATCAAATTTTTCAGCACTTCAAGGTAAAGGTTCGTATTAGCACTTGAAGTGTGTGGCCTTAAATTCAACAACGACGATGGAGTTTAAAAATCATCAAATAAAAATCTAAATTAGAGAATTGAGTATACATTAATGAGGTGATAAATAACATCTAATATATCCCCTTGATACTCCCTTGGATCAACCCATAAGTGTTTTAGCCCTCCATTGATCCCATGGTTTCAATAGAAGCAGAAAGTAGACTCATGAGGGAGGAAATGGAGAAGTAAAGAAAACAACAAAAATAAAATGACCACTCCACAGTTGTGTGAATAATTTCACAAGGTTTGGTGTGAATAAATTCACCCCATGATCCAATGGTATCAATGTGATATTAAGAACAACAGAATAAGAGTATAAGAAGAACTTTTATTAATAAACTAAAGTGAATTGAACAACTTACATGTGAAAGACAAATTTGAGACAACAAAATTGCAGCATAACATTACAATTGAACAAAGCATCCAAGATTTTTAAATCCTCCAACAACACTATCTTAAATAGGCATTTTTTATCCCTTGGGTTGAGCCTCCAATAGTACAAGTCATTCCACTTGAGTATGGTAGGTCTAGGGTGGTGGAAAGTTTGTGGAAAGAAGACTTTCCACCCTTGACCCGAAAAGGCATCCAACTTTCATAAACCGAACATACACGGTTGAAAAGACTTCTAGATGGCAGACTTTGGGTGGGCTATAGAAGACTTAAATTAATATCCGGATGTCCCCTAACGTCCTATAAAATCTCATCCCAAAAGAAATTATGTTTTTCGATATATGGTTTAATTGGTGGGCTGTTTTTCTGGGCCGCAGAATCTGGACCAGAATTTTATCTCTAAATTGTGCCGCATAAATGGACACCATGGATGTAGAATTAGCATTGTATCCTGAAGAGTGATTTATTCCTAGACATGTATTCTATCATTACACAAAATTTGGGATTCATTGGGTCTATATGTTGGGCCCAATCGTCTCATAAGTGGGCTAATGTCCAATCTGCCTTCTCCAGAATTGCTTCCTTTCTTTGCCAAATATCTCCACCATCTTCCATGAATTATCCATTGATAGCTGAATGAAACATGTTCATATTGGAGTTTAGATAAATTTCCAAAAATATAAAATTAAAATATGTATAATTAGATGAATCATTGGTTACTTCAAATGATGTTCAAAAATGTACCACATAATAGTGCATTTTAAGAAGGTATTACAATCATAATGTGAAATGATGTTCAAAGTGTAAAATGCACTAAAATGGTGTTTACGAATAATAGAGAACATGAATATTATATATATTAACAATGAATATTATCCTCATTTATTGGCTAATCACACCCCCAACTTGAGTTTTGCTAGTCCCGAGCAAAATATATCTCAACAATATGAAATTCGAATTCCCTTTTCCAAAAACATTTTAATACACAATGATCACCAAAAAACCTTATACCAAACAATCATGAAACCCAAAAAAATATTTTAATACAAGATAGTTTCATAAAAAGATCCCAATCCCAATCCCATTCCTTTGTTCAAATTCATTGCCATATTTCATCCAATATCAATTAAGTATGAGGATTTGTTGTGCATCACAATAGACATGGGGGTTCATCTTTATTCAAGGGGAAAATTATGGAAGCGCTAGGTGGAATCAAATTTCAATATTAAGATGAGTATTCAATTTTTTTTGTATTATTTTTTTTTTGTTTTTTTTGTTTTTGCAATTTTTCCATGGTAATTGAAATTGCACTCAAAAGAGTCAACCCCTATAGCGAGACTTTGCCGATGACTCCCATGCTCAAAGACCTTAGGCAACCAAGTGAAGCCCATATACTCAGGCATCATCTCGAGTTAACTCAGTCAAAAACAAATTCAAATTTCCAAAAATAGAGATAAAATTACTAATTCTGGGACAAACAACTATGGAGTCATGATCCCCAAGTGCTGAAAGCCATGCATTAGATCATTTCATTGCTCTACGCGCAATTTTTTTTTTAATTTTTTTTGAATACTCATATTAAACTAAACTGATCACCAAACCTATGCTATTTATTTAGGGGACCCCATGAACTCAAACTAATACCCCACTATCCAAAGGACGTGCATTGTGATCTTTTTTTTATTTGGATGAAAATATAAATGATGAAATATCACTTTGGACAGTCACACTTTCCAAAATCTATGCTCAAGAAATTATACAAGGATTAAAATCCGAATCAGGGTATGCTAAATTATTTGATATTCAGTTTCAAAGTGTGCAATGCGTATTACCATGTTCAAAGTTAAAGGAAATTTTCCTTCCATTTACACTTTTTTTTTTCAAATCATTCAATTTTTTTGACACAAAAGCATTTTTTTATTTTATCTCTCCCCCCAACTTAAAACAACACTGTCCCCAGTGTTTAAAGAAAACAAAATTTAGAAGTGGTAGAGGTAGAGAATGAAATTTCAAAAAGGAAATTGAAATTGAGGGTCATGGAATGAAGTCACCTGGTGGTTGAAGTTGAAATTCTTGTTGCTCCCTTTTAATCCTTTGATATCCATGTCACTTGCAGAGTTCCCTAGTAGAAAAAAAAGAAAAGAAAAGAAAAGAAAAACAAAACAATATATATATATATATTTATATAATAAAGAAAGTAAAATATAAGCACATATATAAAAATTATAGAATAAGGAATCACAAAAAGCCGTAGGTCAGTGGTAAGCATGTGCCCCTATCTCCCTTCGGTCCCGGGTTAGAATCCCCATGGCTTCGCCGGTTGTGATGGGGTTTTCCCCACGACCCACGATGTGTCCCTTTTTATTATTATTATATTTTTTTTATTTTTTTAACCTACAAACACATTAAAATAAAACAAACTGATGATACATTGTCTTCTTTTTAAATTTCTGGGTAAGGCATTACTCAAGGATCACACCACGTGACACGGATGAATATGGTGCTCCCCTTTCATACCCATCCATACTTAGAATAGAAGAACAGGTCAAAAGTCTATTTTTTTATTAAATATCAAAATGATTAATTAAACCTATTTAAAATATAAAGTTGATTAAAACAACAAAATTATTGGAAACTTGGAACCCATGGGTTGCCTCCCATGCAGCGCTTTTTTTAACTTCATTAGCTCTACTTAAACCCCCCAACATATCCAATACCAACTTTAAATATTTTAAGGATCACATGTTTCACCACTTCTACTAGGTTGAGATTGATTCTATGTTTAGAATTTTTTTTATGCACAAAACTCTGTTCTAAAATGAGCAGGTAAATCCAAGGAATATCATAAATGATGGATTCAATTTGTTTTGTAGTATTTTATAAGACATTAAGAATAATTAACTCTTTATTGGTTTCAAGATAAGAAATGGTGACAAATGGAAGTTTTTGGGTATCCCCAATGAATGGAAACTTAAGGGTGGATGGAAAGTCCTTTTGTTCACGTTCAGGTAGGATAAAATTTTCAAACATAAGTTGGGACTTTGAATTGAACTCAGTTTCATTTTCAAATTTTTTTAATAGAATTGGTTCCTTTTTAATAGAAGATTCAACCACCAAATTGGAAAGATCAGTTTCAAGAATGGGTATGGACTCAAATTTTGTGATTTCTCTTAATGGTTCAGTGATTTGTGTTTTTGAAAATTCATCAATGGAGTTATACTTAGGAGACTCAATCCATGATTTCAAATTCTCCTCTTTTAAATAGAAAAAGTTAATTTCCTCTTGATTTAAATACCCTTCAAAAATTCCTTGATCCTCTTCATCTATCCCGAATCCAAAGGTTGGTTCTTCAATAAATTCAGGAGAGGTTTGTGGGAAACTAGACACTTCACGTAAGGTTATGGAAGGGACAGTTGGTGTAGGGATGGGTTCCTCAAAATTTTTAATGCTTTGCAGTTATAACCTCAATGATGAAACCTTGAAATTCATTATTTCCATTTTTTGACAAAATTTTTCAAGTAATGGTTGTGGATCATGATGGGTAAGGGGTTGAGAAATATGGTCTATTTCAGGTGGATAATTAAGTTGTTGGAATTGCACAGAAGGGTGTTCATATTGGCTTTGTGGTGATTGAAACTCATTATATGTTGGGATGTTTTGTGGATCATAGGGGTAAAAACAATGTGGTTCATTAGGTTGTTGATGATACCACATGTAGAAATTAGGATGGTCATTGTACATCACACATGGGGTTGGGTGATCAAAGTGGGGATAGGTTTCCCATGTTTGGACTTGTTCAAAATTTACTTCCATAGGAGTGAGGGGTGAGAAAAGAGAAGAGGGATGAAGAAAAATAATGATAATTTCTAATATAACTTACTTAGGTCCCCGTAAATGGCCCCAAAATTTGATCCATGCTTAAATTTACCCAAGAGATGAAGGTAGAACGGTCCTTGTAGTCTAGCTTGGGTTATCGAATCCACAGAGACCTAAGAAGTAACCTATAGACACGCACATTCTAAGGACTATTTTTAGATATGAAGTGGACAACTTGGGTTGATTTTATATGGGTTTAAAGTAACTCTAATATACTTAAGTTAATTCAATTTAAAATAATGAGTGGATCCTAGGTTATCGCTCGTGGTGGATTGGTCGTATTTCCTTTTTAATGATTTCAATTTCTTATATTTGAGATGGGTTCATTTAAGGAGATAAAACAACATCATCACTTACTGGTCTAATGACTAAACCCTTTAATACTAATCACCTATACACTTGAATGATCAACATTTTGAGCACTTCAAGGTAAAGGTTCGTATTAGCACTTGAAGTGTGTGGCCTTAAATTCAACAAGGACGATGGAGTTTAAAAATCATCAAATAAAAATCTCAATTAAAGAATTGATTATACATTAATGAGGTGATAAATAACATCCAACACATCCCCTTTCTACTCCCTTGGATCAACCCATAAGTGGGTTATCCCTCCATTGATCCCATGGTTTCAATGGAAGCGGAAAGTAGACTCATGAGGGAGGAAATTGAGAAGTAAAGAAAACAAAAAAAATAAAATGATCACCCCACCGTTGTGTGAATAATTTCACAAGGTTTGGTGTGAATAAATTCACACCTTGATCCAACGATATCAAAGTTATATGAAGAACAAGAGAATAATATTATAAGAAGAACTTTTATTAAGAAACTAAAGTGAATTGAACAACTTACATGTGAAAGACAAATTTGAGACAACAAAATTGCAGCATAACATTACAATTGAACAAAGCATCCAAGATTTTTAAATCCTCCAACACCACTACCTTAAATAGGAATTTTGGATCCCTTGGGTCGAGCCTATAATAGTACAAGTCATCCCACTTGAGTATGGTAGGTCTAGGGTTGTGTAATGTTTGTGGAAAGAAGACTTTCCACCCTTGACCCGAAAAGGCATCCAGCTTTCATGCACCAAACAGACGCGCTTGAAACACCTTCTATATGGACTAATTTGGGTGGTCCATATAAGACTTAAATTAATATCCGGATGTTCCCTAACAGTATGTAAAAGATCATACAAAAAGGAGTTATGGTTTTCAAGATATGGTTTAATTAGTGGGCTGTTTTTCTGGGCCGCAGAATCTGGCCCATAATTTTATCTATAAATTGGGCCGCCTAAATGGACACCATGGAGGCCGAATTAGAATTGGATCCTGAAGAGGTATTTGTTCCTCGACATGTTGTCTATCATCCCACTAAATGTGGGATTCATTGCGCCTGTATGTTGGGCCCAACCGTCTCATCAGTGGACTGGTGTCCAATCTTCCTTCTCCAGAATTGCTTCCTTTCATTGCCAAATATCACCATCATCCTCCATGAATTCTCCATTGATCCATAAATAAAACATGTTCATATTGGAGTGTATATAAATTTACAAAATGATCAAATTAAAATATTTATAATTAGATGAATCATTGGGTACATCAAATGATGTTCCAAAATGTACCACATAATAGTGCATTTTAAGAAGGTGTTACAATCATAATGTGAAATGATGTTCAAAGTGTAAAATGAACTAAAATGGTGTTTATGAATAATAAATAACATGAATATTATATATATTAACAATTAATATTATCCTCATTTAGTGGATAATCACACCCCATCCTCCCATGTAGATCACTGGCCCATACACCAGTGTATTCTGGAGTGTTTGTGTCGGATTTCCCACCACCTATGTATTCCCTTAATTGAGATTTACCTTTTCTCCACCTCAATACCTCCATCAACATTCCATACAACACCTAATATAAACCCTCAATTTTCCTCTATAAATCCCACATCTGACACACTATCTGACCTTCCCTCAGAGCTCACCAACCCTATAGATTAGCAGGCTCTTCATGCAAAGCAGGTCTGGAGAGAAAAGGGCTGAGACATCCCACCATCTACCGAGGTGTCATTAATCAACCCTGGTGCCATAACATGAAAACCATATGGATCAAAAAATCACGTCCACCATCCACTGAGATTGCTGCCAACATAATGGCACCCACCATTGTAGTTGATCCTCCAACCCCTTCCTCTATCACTGATACCGTGAGGGCGGGGTAGCAGCAAGAACCAACTATTTGGGAGGAGAAAATTGATGTGGAACTTGAAGTCTTTGAGTTTATACCCTAGTTTTTTCCCAGTCACTCCCCTATTTTTGTATTCTGTTTGGGTGATATTTTTTGTACTGCTTGTATTCCATTTCTCATAGATGTATCGTTTCACTATATATATAGGATACATATTTTTGATTTATTACTGGTT
This sequence comes from Viscum album, assembly GCA_963277665.1. NCBI lineage: Eukaryota > Viridiplantae > Streptophyta > Magnoliopsida > Santalales > Viscaceae > Viscum > Viscum album. The sequence goes on along the minus strand of OY728137.1, from coordinate 1,402,508,346 downwards.
GAATTATTTCAATTATATTAATGTGTTAATTTATCCATGTCTAGCGCTTCTGTCCCATCTATGGTCATTGATGCACCTTTCCTACCACCATTTTCCCTCCTACTTCGGATGTCTTAGTATTTAGCTGAATTTGAGTTCCAGATGGATAATCTATCACTTGAGATCCATGATATACAAACATGACCTCTAGGATGAGAAAATATGATATTATTTCCATAGAATATTCATTCTTGGTATGCTCCTGAGGTGGTAAATCTCACCAAGCATCTCCAAGAGCATGATGAAATAACCACCAGTTCCTTTCAGTGGTAGTAGAATTTTGAGCTGATGGAAGACACTACCTGATCAATTTATCCATTAATATGGATGAAGATGATATTGTTAGTTATTTATGGGAGGATACCCATATTTTTTTTTATTTTCAGCAATGTTCTTAGGATCTGTATTTTCCTTTTACTAGAATCCTTGTTCAAAGGTCGTTTCTGAACAACACTGTACCCACATTTATACATTTATTAGATTTTCTTTCTCCTAGTTTTGACTATCTACACATACTCATTTTTATGCTTCCAAATTAGTTAAAACTCTGGACTAATATTTTATCTAGTGATGGTTTTGTCTTTATACCAATTTTTTAAGGTTGAACAAACTCCGCTCAAAATCCAACAAGTTCCCCCATGGAAAACCATTCAGTACATGGAGCTCTCAATTTCCTAATTTCAATTCAAATTTCGTTTTTATTTTTTTCTATGATATTATTGATATATCTCCCATGATTATTTACAATAATAGCGTGGAAAATATCTCATTTTAAGTGTGGGGGAGTCTTTCTTGAGCTTTATTGTTGATACACTTGGATCATTTCTTGTTTTCACTTATGTAGGATAAAAGTTTCATGAAAATCATGCTTTAATCATTAAATATCATTATGAAAATTTAAATAATAGGAAAATTTATGTTGGAAATTGTTGAAATATATGTTTTATTCCTATTTAGATTATTATAATGATTTCTAAGTTTAGTACTTTAATTATATTTCTAGATTCTTGCAATTTATTTTGAATGACTTTTTACTGGATTTTATACTCTGAGTGATTTTTAGTTACTTTCATTTTCTCCCATTCCTAATAGGATTTTAGAATTACACTATAATATTCTTTTCTATTCATATTTATTGATAGATACATGGGTAGTGTAAACCTATCATAATTTTTATTGAGATATTATTGAATTTATGATTGAAAAAGTACATTTTTGTATGATTAAGGAAATATATGTTGATCCAATTTTTTCTAAGACCCACATGTATATCTTTTATTATTTAGAAAATAATATCCATGAATACCCATGTTAGGATAGAGCCATTTAAAGGTGATTATCCCTTCTTAACCTAATCTTAGTATTATTTATGATTACCCTTTGACCAAGTGTGGGGGAATTTTCACTACTGAAGGACATGGGATGTTTTTTTAAAGATATGTATTGTGCCACCTTCATTAGACTGATATGATGTGTTATATGATTACTATTGGAATTTTTTTACACCTAAATTATTAATTTTTAAAAAATATATAAAAAGAAAAATAAAAGAAAAATTATATTGGGTTGTGTATTAAGAAGGTTAAAAATCACTATTACCATACCGATGAATCCAATGATGGATCATACATGGTTATGGTGATGGATGTGATATTTGGCCTAAACATTACTTTCAAAAAAATAAACAAGGTACATTTTGGTACTTGATATAACTATAGACCCGCCTTTAGTTTTGGAGAATGTTTACACTTTTTCTAGGAGGAATCACTTCATTACACTGTTCATGTTTATCATGCATTATATTTTAGAGCTTACCCTCCCTTTAAGGCTAATTTTTTTTTACTTTCTACAAACCTTCCCTCAGCCATATAAACATTTTCACCATATTTCTAAATACATCATGATTGATTTTGTATTTTTCTTATGAAGTAGAGATGATAGAACCAATTCAAGTTTATGGTTAAGAACATGTATTCATGGTATGATCATAACTCCAATTTCATTTTTTATATATGGTGATGGGAGAAAATTAATTTTGGGGTAAATTGAAAAAGCGGAATATAATTTAAGGAACACTTATAAAATAATAATTAAAATAATAAAGAATATGGATAAATAACTATACTATGAGGTATGACTGATTTTCTCTATCGGATTGATTTTGGAGTACTGAATTTTTCAACTTACACTTAGTTTTATTAACTGATTTTTAATATTTATTTATTTATTTAAAAATTGTTTCTTTTGGAATTACTATGAGATAATTTTTTATTGAGGATAATAAATCTTTCATGTGAGGGGGTATTTGATAAGGTGGAATTATATATACATATTTGATACATTTTTTTAAGGTTTATTCATGATTTATTCGATAATGAACTGGGTTTGGATTTGTTTTCATTGTAATTTCTAAACATGACAGAAAAATAATGAAAAAGTGCTAAAAATAGGCTATATATGTTGTATATAACATACACGACATGTATACCTTATTCACAACATGTATACAAGTCCATAGGACATCCCTTGAAGCCTTTACTTGATGTGAATCTAGTACATGACGTGTACAGTCCTTACATGATGTGAAGATTTCAAAGTTCATAATCCCACTAAAATTTAATCACATAAATTAAATGCAAATATTTCACGATGTAAAAATTTTGAAGGCTCATGAGGTCAAAGATATAGACCAATTTTTTGGCAGGAATTATGGATCTAAAATACATGACATACATCCAACTTACACAACGTGCATATGTCGGGAAATAAGTCACTTAAACTAATACACAATGTGCATGACTAGAATATTGTTCACTTTTCCGACCTATATTAATATTTAAGAGATCCTATGATTTTAGAGGTGACACACAATTTATTTTTCCCTAATTTTATTATATCATTTTCTCCTATTTTCATTTAAATTCATTCGAAACCAATTTTAGTTCATTTATTTAATTTCTTTGTCAAACACTTTTGAGTTTTAGGTTAATGTGCACTCATTCTACACCAATTATACATACTTTATGATTCTTCTTCCATTCAATGTTCGTTTTCAACACCAATTGTTGTTCTTCATCAATGGATTCAACTTTATTTATTATTTTCTTTATATATAGTGAGTTTTCTATTGTATTTATAATGATTTCAAATATTTTATCTTGAATTTTAATTTTTTTAATCTTGAATTTCTTCTTTCTAAAATGTTTCCTAATTATGTGTACCATGTCTAGTATTTCTATACTTTTGATCAATAATTCCATGCACAAATAATCCACTTAGGGTTAGGGGTTAAGAGTAGGGGTGTTTCTAAGCCTAATGAATATATAGATTGAACCTTGGTAACCCTATAAGAAGTAATTAGGTTAATAATAATTATCCATCACATTATTTTGCACAACCTTGACCTTGGTAAGTGAAACTGAATGAACCTAACCTAACTAGAGTTGAGTAGAACTATAACCATTATCCTATGACGCTCTCTACAAAGAAGCTAAGTGTAAGGCACCTAGGTTGTTAGCTATAACCTAATCATGGGATAGTTGCAACATGGGTGGATATAATTGGTTTGACAAAAACCAATTGGAAAACATTTCACCACTTCAAAGCCTAAGCTGTAGGACTATGTCAATCTAATTCTAGGATTATCTTCTGTCAAAAACCCTAAAATTGACCCTGATCCTTTTTTTTCTGAATTAAATCCCAACTTCTCATCTTTAGTAAAATCCAAACCTAAATAATGAATGTAATAAATCCTTTCCATGGTTTTTATTCAATTGGTTGCTTATCTTGTAGTGATCCTCGGGGGTTCGACCCTGTACTACAACTTTACTAGACCCTAGTATTAAGTTTAGTTTGGGGCTAAAAATTTCTAATCTGATTTTCAACCGCACGAATTCTACATTGCATGAGGGCACATCACAAACCCAGTATAAACTACACTAAGCACTTTACACACATTCAAATTAGATAAGAACCTGTTATCTCACATTTTATATAAAACAAGAGTAAAGAAAAATACACAAAATTATCTAATAAAACCATATAGATAACTCACATCAAAACCCAAATTATTATTTTAAATCCATTATTTCTATGAAATAAGCCTCACAAAAAAACTAGCACACACATACCAAGAACTTATATACACATGAAATAAATCCCCTATCACGTGGGACTCTCAAAATGGACCAAAATCATGAGAGGAACCCCATTCCTCTGGATCCAATACACCACTTGGTAGAGTAAACCAGTGTGTCCTAATTTTAGTATGACAACCAAGTTTGAAATAATGCGGCCTTATTCAATGAAATATGAATTCACACCAACCCATGTAATCTCGAGTTCCCCAATTTCAGTATGAAATTGAAGTATAAATCAATAAGTCTCTATTTTATACAATATTAACACAAAAGAACTCGTTTCCAAGCCCAGTTTTCACACACCAACACACCTTCTTTAAAACAAAATAACAAGTCATTAATTTGAAGCTATTTTTTTCATATTATTTTATCATAACCAAAAGTGGAACTTTTAAGGTAAGTTTTCCAAAAACATTCAACAAATAAAAATAAGAACATTATAGATGAGAAATGTTTCTAGTTATAAATAAAAATGGGGTGATAGAGAATAATAATACTTCAAATATGTTTTTATAGTATAATCAAAACGAAGATTGGTGGATGGAGAGATTCTCTCTCAAGGATGGAGAGTTTATCTCTCTTCAATCTAGTGGGGGAGATTCAGGCACTAATGTTTGATTTGATTGGTAGACATTAACAAATGTTTTCCTGTTGTGGAAAATCACATTTTTTAGATCTATTGTGGTGGAAACTAATGCAATACCTCATGGGAGGAAGTGTCCAGAGGAATTGATGGTGTATAGGGGGTGGCATGGGTGTGCACTTCTTCAGGTCGAGCTAAATCTGGGCAGATCCTTTGATATCTGTGGTGATTCTGGGATTTGTGGATCCATTGACTGATGGACATGCAAGAATATGTGACGGAATGATGAGGTCTGAAAAATTCATTACAAAGAGGCAAGGCTTGGAAGATATGTGATGGTTTGTGATGGCCGACAAAGTGATAAGGAGCAACGACAAAGAGTTGAGGACTGACAGAGCCTTGGTGGCATGACAATTCCAGGCGGAGTGGGGGTTCGGAGGCCTGGCTGCTGATGGGGAGCAGGAGGATCTAGTCATGCCCTAAGTGGCATCATCCCTAGAAGGGGAGAAGGATGTGGCTGCGGTCACATCGTCATGGTGGTGCAAGAAGGTGAATGGCCGGGGATGGTGTGGGATCCCGGCGGTGGTACTGGGTGTGGACAGTGCAGTCGGGATGGTGTTGCCCATTTAGATGGCGGGATGACCTTGCTCTGGAAAGGATTTTGTGAGGGCAATGACTTGACGGGAGGTAGTGACTTTACGGGAGGCAACGACATTGGATGCTATGAACCTTGCTTCACTCAGGATGCGGGAAAGCCAATCAGACAGGCTGTATGTGGAATTTTGGTGCTGCTAGGCAGCGGCACATTGCTATGTGCCAGTGAGAATTTTGCTGCCCTCGGTATAAGGAATTTTTCTTTATGTGGGAGGAGTGATTTTTTCACATATGGCAGGTTGATTTGAAGTGCCTATAAAAGGTACTAGCGGTTTTATTGGGCCAGATGAGTTTCCGATGGAAACTAGGTATGACCATTGTTTGAGGGTCTTTAGGTCTGGTTGTGCGTGAGTCTTTAGACTTTTGGTATGTTGGGGTTGCACTATGTTCATGTGTGCTAGTTTGGAAGTGATTTTGTGCTGCGTGTTTGGTGTGTTCCGTTGTAATTTTATTTTCTTAAATAAATTTTTAGGACCAAGTTCGCTCGAGTCCTGAACTTTCCTGGGTATAATCTAAAAGAAAGATCATCGATTAAAAAGAATTTTCCAAAATCACCTATATAAATCCCTGGATCTATGGATATTTCCATGGTAAGAAGAATAATCACTTTAGAGGATTAATACAGTCAAGAATAAAATTTCCAACCCCCCATAAAAAGTCACATATAGTTTCCCATTCATGGAACAAACCACTCCCCAAAACTCAGTGGTCATCTTGAAAATTTAAAATGGGTTTGATCACCTTCAAAGATTAGAACATGGTGTGGATAATCAACGAAATATTCTTTACCCCCACCACACCAAGGACCATGAAGTAAGATAATTTCCCTTAAATTTTTTTTCATGCTTGTACAACAAAAACTATAATCACCTCACAACACTACCATGACTACATGCTCACCATTTTGGTTATCCCCATTTTACATAGGTGGAAATCAACATGCAGCACACCCACTCCCAAAACATAGGAAACTTAAACTCGCTATCGCCAACTCACCTAACCAGATCAACTTCCCCACACCCAATATCCACCACAACCACCACTATGATCATGGATTTTACCTCATTTCCAAGAGGCATTATTCCCAAATCACCACACTCACTAAAATAATGTTCCCCATGGTGGTGTCATCCTAAACTAACATTCATCTCAGCATGCTGACAACATTGAAATTCATAGGGAAAAATTAACCGCTATAGCATAGTGAATCCCAGAGAATCAATAATATATTCTCCCAATAATGTCCTCTCCAAACCTCAAGAAACCAAAATACAACACCGAATAACTTAAAAACATAATAAGATTCAAAATAATTTATACTGGGGGTGTCAAAACTATGTCATTGTTAGGTCCCACACAGAGTGATAACAAAAATAATGGGGGGAATATTTTCAATCTTAAAACAATGAAAATTGCAATTATTAGAGTAAAATATTAATGTGTAATTTGGTGGATAAAATATATAACAATTTATGTATAAGAAGTATGTCAGTGGTATAAGGAATTGAACCCAACAAGAATAAGTATAAAGTATTAAAATGATATTGAATTATGGTTTTATATTAGTTTGAGTCAAATGATCCTACATATACACTACATGCCCTCAACTCAAGGTGTATATATATACACTTGATGAAATCTTTTACACAAGATATATACACAACCTAATATTTTATGATTGGATGAGAATTAACCTATAATTTTAAACAGGAGTAGACCAAACCTACTACCTTTATGTTAAAGGCACAACCTGTCATTCCTTTTGTAGTGGAGGTATAACCAAAATTACATTTTAATAGGATAGAGACACAACTTATGGTCAGAAATTTTATTCAAGTAAGAAAAACCAGTACACTATGTTTTAATAGAGGGAAAACAACATTTGAGTTGTGCTACAACTTAAATAAGAACTTTATAGAACTTTACAAAAATATTGAACAATGACAGATAAAATAAAAATAACACATAAATTCATATAAATGGCACCACTAGAATGTTTTAGTGATCCTCTACCCTTCAAATTTATTGTGGAATAATGAATCATTGAGAAACTGGAATAACCCCCTTTATAAATTCAGTTTGAAAAAAATTATAACTATTCATCACAAATGTTTTAGTTCTTCATATATTAGTTATATATATTTTTTATCAATCTTATGTCAATGAATTTGAGTCATTATATAAAAAATTATATCAATGACTTTTTACTTCAAATTAGTCATCATGTTACATTATTGATTGAATATTAAAATTTTACTGATTGCACGTGGTTTCCATTTATCCTACAAATGGTATAATGAGGAAGAGTTGGATTAATTTGAACAAGTAATGTAATTTTTACCTCATTTAAGCATTCACATGTTACATAATTCTGTATATCTACTTCACACTATATTTTCTACTCAATGTAGTATCATGTTCATCCTTAACAATATGTCCCCACCATCATAGAGTCACACTCTTATTTTTAACATTACATTCTCCTTCTTTCAATGGTGTCTCACGTTTCTTCTCAACATATCATTATTACCCAATGTTGTGTGCATCAACTTAATGGTACTCTATTTTCATCAACATGGTTTTATGTTTCTTCTTTATATAGTTTAAGTCTCACTATACTATCTATTGAAAAATATTATTATTTCATTTCCATGAAATTCCATCTTAACCTTTATTGCATAAGGAATTAGACTTAACATAGCCTCATTTTCTTTATTTATATTTCACTTAACATAACCAAAATACTTAAAAATCATCCAAAATAGAATCTGTATTATCTAAAAAAAGAACAATGAAAAAATAATGATATATGTATCATTATATAATAATATAATTATCATTATATTCATTTTAATTTAAATGACTTGAAAATACGTCACTTTGACATTTATTATATTGAGATACAAATTATTTAACATAGTATTAAGTTTCAATTTTGTAGAAATTATACATCAATATATTCAATCTATTTATAAAGTATCAAAAAAATTGATCAAGACTTTATTTCAGTTGAATTATATTTAAAAAATTCACTAATATTTTTAAATAACCATAGATCACCTCATCTGACATCTGTGCCTCCTGATATCATAAAAGAAAGAACAAACACAATATGAAATTTTGAAAAACATGGAAGAAATATTGTTGTGACTTAAAGGAAAATATTAAACATATAAACAATGAAATATGACATGAACTAACCCACATGGACCCAACCTAAGCTAGTGGGAAGAAGTGTGTTCCACCCCAAGTCTACGTCCAAAAGTCTAGATGTTAGAAATCAACACCAAGAAGGCATAAACATACATGAGAGACCTTATCCCATATCAATATAAAATATATTTTCCATAGTAGAATGTAGAATATAACTAAAAACCATCACCACTATAAATAATTAATAGAAATTTATAATAATGGATGCATGACAATAATTATCCAACATAACGCCCCATGAGAAATCCCTAAAAAATAACCAATACATGTGATGATTCTAGTATGTACAACAATATTATGAAATAAAATATCATATTCTTGATGAAATAACTTTTGGGAAGATCCCTATATCTGAAGTTTCCACTACCAAGAACCAACGGTCACTACTAGGAATCTTCTTTTAAAAATTTACACCAATTCCATGTCCACCAAAACCATCTTTGAATTGTGTGTCATTTACATAGACACAACACATGTTGGAATTAGTACCATTCATGTTTGACTATAAATATACCCAGCATAATTATAGGAATTAAAAAAATAAAGGTGAAAAAATAAGGTATATCATCTCTCCATAGTGAGAGGGAAACCCAAAAGAAGGTAAGAAAAATCTATATCTTAATTTATAGGAAGGAAATATAGGAACATAGGGAAGTCTCCTATCATTATATATTAACTCCAAGAATAACCATATATAGCAAGTAACTGATGCTCTTAGGATAGAATATGTCCTGAATAGATGAAATTCTACAACCTAGCTAAAAGATGAACATCAGAGGTGGTTAATGTATAAAAATAATCAGAATGTTCCATGGTATATCAGATGTGGTGTTTCATGACCCGACCCTAACCATGGATCGAGCGGAAACTATCCCAAGACCACCTCCATAGGCTAGGGGGTAGAGACAAGCACCGAAAGAAATATCCTAAATGGGATGCCTTTTTACAAGTACCTATACACACACTCCAAATCCTTTTTTTTGATTTTCAAAATATATACTTTAAGGGGAAGTGGGAACCATTACAAAATTTCAATGTCAGAATTTGATCCATCCTAGAATCCACATTCAAAATTCAAAATATCCCAAAAAAACACATTAAAAATTCAAAATTTAAAGCAGTATCACTACTCAATCCATATGCTTTATGAAAAATGAGGACACATACTTCATGGTCCATCATCATCACTCCTGTACACACACACCAGACAATCTTAATGCATAATTACAGAGGAATAATAATAATAGAAAGATACAACAACAAGAAAGTAAACTAAGCATGTAAAACCTATAGGTTCTACAATCGTATGATAGTGAAAACTAAATATTATAGGAAAAAATACATTCCCAACTAGAAATATTCCCCAAACAAAAAAATCTAGAAAGTAAACTACTAGGAGAGCCCAACTATGGATCTCAAAGATATGACCATCATATGTTGTCCGCAACACCCAATATCCCTAAGCTCCTCTAAATTCACCACCGAGCTATCCTTTGTCTATATAATACACTAAACATGCAGGAAAATACCATGTAGGGTGATTATATACATACCCAGTAGGATTCCATGAATAGTGAAGCGGGAGCAGTAAGAGATAACATTGGGATAGAAAGATAGTAAAATAGTACACAGGATAGAAGATACAATGAAAGAGAATAACTAAAACCAAATAAAGAGTAGAATTAAACTTATCCAAACACAAAGGGATCAACACATTGTGTAAATAAATTAAAAATAAAGTCTTTTACACCTATAGTAGGAGAGTAAACTCATCCAATCATGAGAATCTAAATGTAGAAAGCATGTGGCATACCCTGTGTGTCTTCACATATCATGGAAAAAGAGTAAACAAATCCAAAGTTATGGATACAAATGAATATATATATATATGGTCATTAAAAATAAGATGAAAAGAGAAATAAATGAGATCTAAATATCACATATCATTTGAAGAAGAATATTCTCCAATAGTTCCAAAAGACCATCAACAATTCCCATCATTTCACACATTTTCTCGGAAGTAACCGTACAAGTCAATCCATACCTCATCACTTTTCTACATAGATAAGGGGACACACTATCTTGTTAGAGGACCCATTCCATGGTAAAATAGGATGGTTCCACTCTGAATTCATCAAAGACCCACTACCCAGCTCTACTGGTGGGTACCACTCAAAGGTATTCGAGGACCCACTACCTAGCTCTACTAGAGTGTACCACTCGAAAGTCATCGGGGACCCACTATCAAGCTCTAAAAGAGGATACCAACCAGAATTTGTCAAGGAACAACTGCCTATATCTACTGTAGCGTACAAATCAAAATTATTCTTGTACCAAATTCCCATCTCTTGTGGGGGACCACTTAGAAGCCATCGAGGACCCACTACCCATCTATTCTATAGGGTACCACTCAGAATTCATTGAGGTCCCATTGCCTAGATTTACTAGAGGGTACCACTTATAAGTCTTTGAGGACCCACTTCCCATATACACTAGATGGTACCACTTGGATGTTTTTGAGGACCCACATCCCAACTCTACTGGAGGGTATCACTCAAAAGTTTTCAAGGACCCACTACCCATATCTAGTGGAGGGTAGCACTCAAAAATTTATCTGGTGGTCTTGTATGATCATTACTTCTACAGAGAATTGGATAACCAAGAATCATGTTTGGAACATTTCATTTCATAACTTGTAAACTACAAGGGAGGTCACCATTTTTTTTACATAGAAAAAACACTTAGGATGGGCTACTCACTTGGTAAAATATGATCCCAAATGAAGGAGATAAGAAAGATTGAAGTTACCTCAAAAGGGACCAAGGGGTACATGGCATGTCAGGGGACCCACAAAGCATGTGGTACCACTCCACCACTTGGACATGTCCCTGGACATCACATATCTCCAACCCATGTGGAAGTACATGTCATGCAGGTGGACTACACGGCGCGTCCAAGCTATTTGGGACTGGTCTGTGTCCTTATGGTTTTGTATGTGTACATAACCATGTTTTCATGTACATGACTCCATGTCTGTGTACTTTAGTACATGGTCGTGTTAATAGCCATTTACTCCCACTAAAATTCCTTTCCATTTTATCCATCACATGGATTGTCCTCCCAGGGATGAGGTACAAGATGTAAAGGAGGGATATACATCTTTCCAACCCTATCTATCATAGTGTAGAACCCTCAGTTTCTGGTATTTAACCCTTTATTTATGCTTTTTAAGTATATAAAGTATATGGGTAAAGTTTGGGAGAGTTTGGAAAACTTTTTGAGAGTTTTTGAAGATTTTCTATAAGTTCACAAGTGGTGAAAGATTTTTTGAAACCATGAAACACTTTCAAGAAGTCATGAATAGTTAGATAGGGGAAAAAGGGAAGGCGCACGGGCTGTGCACAATTTTTCAAACCGTACGAAGGACTAGGAGAAACTGTGCTATGTTGTGCATTTTTTGGATAGTGAGATTTATCATGGTTGGAACATGGTTTGGTAACCATATGAGATAACTACGTGAGGGTATCCTTAATGCAGTATGTAATGAAAGGTTAGTACACAGTTTCTCTAACTATGGTACTAAACCATGTACATAAAGAAACTACCTCCTTAAAAAGTGGATCACACTCGGTTTTCCCTTTAAATCACAAATTTTTCAACCTATGAGGCCCTAACATAGGATTTTTCTTTCCCAAAGGTCAAGGAAGGTTTTTTCCATTGATATAGAGGTGACCCAAAAGCTTCCCTTGGTGATTTGAAGCCAGATTCTCATGGTATGTCATTTTTCTTGAAGTTTTCTTAGATCTACTTCACCCTCTTTCTCAATTTCTTAGATCTATGCCATTTTTGGGTAGATCTAAGGTTATGGATGCCAAATATGTTTTGATTTGGTCTTTTTTTGATATGATAAGAGATCTTAGGTGGGTTTTTGGATATTTAACCTAGTTTTGTGAATGTTATTTGAGCCGTTCTTCTTTTTCACCATAAAAATCAAAGTACGTGGCTTCAATATTGACTCATATATTTTAAAACTTGAAGGTTTAGTTTCAAATTGATTTCTTTGATTGAAATTTATTTTTTATCCACTGTGAAATAATTTTTGAAACCGTCTTGAGTGATAGTTTGTGAAAATTGGGAAATTTGTGTGTTATTGGAAGGTGTTTTTGATAACAAGATTTTAAAATGTTGATTTTAAAATAATTGTTGGTTTTGATAAATTTAGAAAATGGTTTTCAATAAAAATAATGATGTTATATTGAATGGTTTGAACACACTTGGATTTTTCATGAGTTGGAATGGTTGTGTGGCATGTGTTCATATGCATTCAGATGGATAAGGGCATGAAGTACCCCCATAAAAAGGTTGGGACAAATATGGGTGTGAAGTACCCCAGTCAAAGTGGTCCAGTAAGTGATATCTTAGTGGAAGGATAACTCACCACTCATGAGTTTTGGGAGTTCCATGGGTTTAATACATGGTTGAATGCATGGTTGTGTGAAAAAGAATTGGTTATGCCAAAATAGAATGTTAAATGATTTAACGAATTGGTAATTGGGAAACTGTTTACCTTAGGTTGTGTTTATATTTTGATATATACCGTTTTGAAATTATTTTAAATAAATTTTTTACATGAATTTTTCTAAAATGTTATATCTTAGTGGCGCGAGTTGGGAAGTTATCAGGGAAAACCTACTAAGTTTTAGTACTCACCCCTGCTTTAGACCTTTGGTTCTTTTGCAGCTATAATCCTTCAGTATATAGTAAAAGGTAAAGTATCACACATATTTAGTACTAATTTGTGACACTTGGGCGATTTGGTGGAGTTGTATCTCGAATCATGAGGAGCCTTGGAGTCATACAATTATCTTTGAGTTTTGATAGTTTTTTCTTCCATTTTTTACTTGATGTTAGTTTTTCTTATGGTATGGTACTCTTTGGTTGTTTTTAATATAAATGGAATATGTGGATTTTCTTTCATTTTTTTTCATGAATCATGTAGTGTTTTATTTTGGTATGGTTTGATAGTTGGTTGTTTATCTTTATATGGGAAATACTTCCCCAAATTTTAAATGAATCCCTCAGCATTTATTGCCAGCCTTTATCATCTTGGGGATTTTTCTTAATGAATAGTAATGTCTCACCACCATCTGAATCCAATGAGACGGGGTAGGATGTTACAAATGGTATTAGTTTTTTTGGTTCAAAACTATATTTGAGACAAGTGGTATCAGCTTGGTGATTTCCTTGTGAAATAAGTAGTCACTAGTTATGTCAATCTTGGAGTTTAATTTATTCTTTTATATTCCTTGAGTGGGGATCATATAAAGGATTTGGATTTTCAGGACTTGAAATGTAGATCATAAAAAGATGTATCTAACCTTTTTATGCTGAACTTCAATTTACCCGTGAGTTGTGTACATAAGTGTTGTAGAGACACTTATTGGATTGTGAAATATCATTATCATCGGTTTATCCAATGAGATGAGCATGACATGCATTAGAGGAATGAATTCCCACTAGGAATGAATATCTAATTTTGAGTAATGATTTAAGTTTTGGTGAAAAAATATGGCAGATTTATGAAAAATGTTGAAATTGTTTTCAAATGAAATATTTTGAAAAATAGCATGATCATGGTATTTTGAAAATAGTTTGATTTTGAAAATAAAATAGAGAGTTAAAAAAAGTGACTGAACGAGTAAAAAGATTGATTTCAAAAAGCATATGTGTGATAGTTGATGTGATATAATTTGAAATTCCCAGACTTCAGTTTCTAGAGAGTGGGAATTATGGTAGTTGTTTTTTGTTTAGAAAATAGAACCCCGTAGGCATCGTAGGAACCAACTAGAGGAATATGATAAGAACATTATTTCACTTGAGCCATAGGTGAACCAACATCTGATTCAGAGTATCATTCAAGCATTTCAAGATATGGAAATAGGGAACCAAAGAGATGATCCGAGGTTGGTGTATCATTTCGTCCAGTTCCAAAAGCAGAATCCACCAATCTTCTGGGGTGATTCAAAACCAGAAAGGGAAGAGGTGTGGATGAATATGAAGAATCATATATTTTATTTCATTTGAACACAAAAGGAGCTAAAAGTCAAGATAGAGATATATATATTCTAGTGGATATTACATTCCAATGGTGGGATCTAGCGGTCCAGGTTAACTTGGATCATGGCCTTAGTTGAGAGAATTTTGAGGAATTATTCAAAAAACAATTCTATCCTCACACGCTGAAGATTTAAAGAGCAACAGACTTCTTTATCCTGAAGATCTATCATAGAGTATATGGATAAATTCATTAATTTAGTGTGCATTTTACCATAGGTTACTGCTAGTACATCCTTGAAGGCTCACATCTTTGAATCAGGGTTGAGATAGGATATTCTCTTGAAGATTGTTGTGCTCTATGTTACTTGTCACACTTGGACTTTGTGCTGCGTCATGTTTCAAATTTTTATTTTTATCTTATAATTTTATCTGCTTCTAATAATTATTATTCTTTTTATATGAAATACGGGCTGATCCCGACTGGTGTTTGCACTTTGGTGCTGATAAATGAGTGTTTTGGCCTTGACAACATTCAACGCACTGTGGTCGAAGCCGTGCAGCCTCGTCCGAGTCACCGCGCGACCTCGCCCCATTAATCCCATGGTCTAATCATTGTTTAAGGATGGAATATAAAGTGTAATGAATAATGAAATTGAAATAAAATAAAAATAATAAGTTTTAGTAAAATTTAAGAAATTTCCTTAATGACAATAATAATAGTATTTTTTGAGAATGTTATTATTATTAGTATTAGTAGTGTTAAGAAAACAAAATAATAGTAATTAATTAAGTCGTTATTAATGTTGCAACAATTATTATTATTGTTAATAATTAAATTAAGTTAATATATTTTATTTTATTTTATTTTATCTGGCTTCAAAACTTTCCGTCGAGATGCGGGCTGAGTTTTAGTTGAATTTGATGTTTTTATTGATAAAAAGGTTTTTATTTCAGGGCGTGACAACATGCGACGCATGAGTGAAGCATAATTTCAATGTCATACGGCTTCTCCAGCACCACCATGTGACCCGACCATTGTTCAATTAACTAAATAATGTGAGTTAATAATAGTGAAATAAAATTGAATGTTTGTAAGAATAAAAAAATAAAAAAAAATGAGAAAAATATGTTAATAGTTTAACAAGTTGTTTTTTTATAAGTTGTGTTTTAGTGATAATAATAATATTATTATTATGGTTTTAGTTTAAGAATATTTTTATTAATAATAATAATATTATTTTTTATTTCTTTTAATTTAGTTTTTTAGGGTTTAATTTTATTCTTTTTTTTGTTTCTTCTCTCTCCCCTCACTCTCTGCCATTAAACACCCTTCCCCTTTGTGGTGTCGCACTGTAGAACCCCACCCAAACCCTACATGCCGCCGCCTTTCTCCCTTGGCCAGCCTCCGTCCGAAGCTGCTTCGGCCTTGCCTAGACGGCCCCATCCCATCGCGCCACTACCATCTTGTGCGCTTCACCACACCACTGTAGTCTAAGCGCCTCTCAGCCAGCCTCGTCGCATAGGCACAAGCCCCCTTTTCCCTGGACTTGCACCGTTGCGCCAAGCCCCCCATCTTGGTCTCTTGTCGCTGCCTCTCTCTTCCGGCACTGCAACCCGCAGCCTCCCTCTGGTTTCTATCCCATAAAACCCTCGGCCGACCCCTTTGGCAACTGCAAGACCCCCGACTGACCACCTCGCACCCCCCCATGGTGCCCTTCTTGTTCCCGGAAGACAACCCGTCACACCGCACCTAGGTCTGGCCACCAGAACTCCCCTAATCCCCCTTCAGATAAGTATCTCCCCTTGGTATTTGAGTTTTATTTTTTCTTTCAGCGGGAATGAGTTCTTATTTCATGAAGTTTTTTATCCGAATTGTTGTTTTTGAGTTCGCCTGAGGTTCCTTGCGGTGAAAACGACATGCGATTGATGTTTCACACTAGAATTTAAAGATTTCACATCAATTTTTGGGGTTCAACATCGAGGTTTGTGGTTCCACTTATAATTATTCTTTGATGAATTAATTTTCATGTTTAATTAGTTTAGTGTAATATTTAATATATTTTCTTTATGAGAAATTGTTTTTCTTATTGAGATCTCATATGATTTGATTTATTAGTAATGTGTTTATGCGATATGAGTATGATTTTATGTGAAAACTCATGTCGAGCTGATTATTAGTGTTTTATAAATTATTCACCTGGCTTATTAAATCTTGAAATGGATGCAGATTATATTTTTGTATGGCGTTAGTGTACGTTTGATTTTAAAAAGACGGTTGGGTTGTTTTTTTTGTGTGCAAATCAATGTTCTGATTTTCAAAAATTATTTATTAAAATCTTAAATATTTTATTAAATAGTCAGTAAGGATGGAAAATTGTATTATTTGAGTTGTGTAAAGATTCTTGGTGTTCATATGATGATGATGATTATTATTGTTATTATTATTATTATTATTATTATTATTTTTAGAGAATTTGTGGGTGGGTAAAATTGGTGTTTTGGTGTTGTGTCTGTATGCATGCTATCTTAAATGAGTATTCGGGTGGATTTTTGGTGTTTAAAGACGTGCGATGTATGTTTAAATTGTTTAATAAATTCTTTAGATGGTTTGTTTGACCATGAAAAATTATTTCTTTGACTATACATTGGTTTTAATTGGTTGTGTAAGAAATGCATATTGAGTTTTGGAATATTTTAGTGTGTGTATTATTTCTAATGGATTTTGTGTGTGAAAATAGTGGTTTTGGCATGTGTAGTGTCTTGTTTGGTTTGAGTATATGAATACGACATACAACATGAACTCTGAACCACTTGACCATAAAGCGGGAAGCCCAGGTAGCTAGAAGGGTGGACTAGACTAGTGGGCTAGTGTTCTAGAGGTGACTCAACCCGATTTCACTGACAGGACTGACGATTGAAACACTAACTAAACTTATGCTTTTCTGAGGGTCGTGGACTTCTAAGCCACGTTTTCTGAGGGTCGTGGTCTTATAAGCCATGTTTCACCGAGTCACGTAGATCTTGGGACCCATGCTAGCTAACACCCACGAGGCCTCTCCCATATTAGTGCTCATTGGTTACTTTACACTCATCAGTGTGACACATTAGTTATTTTAAAAAGTAAGGGTGTGTGTGTTTTAATTTAAGTTGTTCCATTTGAAACTATTTTCTTTAATTCCATTTTCTTTTAAACTGTTCAAGCATTTATTTCTTTTCTTTAGTTAATATTACAAATGTATTTGTCCTTTAATAATTATACGTGGAACCTTTTAATTGGGTAACGTCCTACTGGGATTTTTGCTCACACCCTACATACTCCTTTGGGTGTATGTAGGCCTTATTCTCTGTGTATTCTAGGTTGAGGCATCGTGCTCAACGATGGTGGTTGGTCGTTGGTGGTCTTCTCATGCAGTTTAGCATTTGTGATGTGCGGATGTCGCACCTCTCTTGTTGCTTGGAGGTTTGAGTTAGAGTTTTAGTTTCTTTCGTTGATGCTACTTTTTGAATGTTGGTTCAAGTTGTAAATCCTTAAAATTGATTTTTTAAGGTCCAGTTTGATTTCCTATTTCAGTTTTAGTTTATTTACCTAGTCAATTGTTTTGTGTTTACTATTTCGGGTAAATCATTCCCATGTGTTAGTTTTGATACCCAGGAACTTGTGCTAACCCGTGGGGATCAGGAATGCCCTTCGGGCCATGTCGTGGACCGGGTCGGGCGCTGGGTCAGATGGCGACCTATCCTAGTTTGTGACATTACTGATTATCTAGAGATGGTGATTAGATTGATAGTGGATGAAAGGATATCTCAGGAGCTATAGGAGGAGGAAATATGTTGATACCCATAGAAAATGGTAGAAACTATAATTCCAAGGGCAATCAGAAGAGGGAAAACTATTTCCAAGGCGGGAACATGAATCAAAATAAAAAAGTTGGATCAGTGAAACTTCCTCCATGATCCAAGAGAAAAGAACGATGTTTCCAATGTGGCTCAATTGACCAAATAAAGAGAGAGTGTATGACACAACCTAGAGCATTCCACAACTACAACCAGATGGGAAACACTGGTCTTGTTCAGGAAGAAATTAGATAGAACCCTAAGGCTATGTGTGATTATCATAATCTTAATTTAGTTATGATAAATAATTGATATCCAATTCCATGAATTTATGATCTATTCGATCAATTGATGGGAGCTTAATAGTTCTCCAAAATTGAATTGTGATTAGGATATCACTAATTTCAAGTTCAGAAGGAGGAACTTTCAAAGATATCTTTTATAAGTAGATATCGTTATTATGAATATGTGGTAATGCCTTTCAGTCTTATGAATGTATGAGTTGTATTTATGGTGTTGATGAATTAGACATTTCAGTGATATCTGTATTCCTTTATTTTTGTGTTTTTAGATGATATCTTGGTGTATTCAAGAACAAGTTATGATCTTAAACATCACTTGGAAACAATAATGGGAATCTTAAGAGATCATCATTTTTATGAAAAATTATCAAAGTGTGATTTTTGGATACAATATGTATGCTTTCTTGGCCATATAATTTGTGAAATAGGTGTTTCAGTGGATCCATAGAAGATAGAAGCTATTATCTCCTAGAAACTACCGAATGATGTGTTTGAGATTCGAAGATTCCTTGATCTAGCTGGTTATTACTAACACTTTGTGTGTGACTTCTCATGATTAGGTTATCATATGGTAGCTTTGACAAAGAAGACTATCCCATTCCAATGGAATGAAGAATGAGAGAAGTATTTATAAGAGATAAAGTTTCCCCTTACATCATCACCTATCTTGATATTTACAGAATCATGAAAAGGGTACATGGTGTGTTGTGATGCTTTAGAATCTAGGATATGGTGTGTTATCTTGAAAATAGATCATGTGGTTGCTTATGGTTAAAGGTAGTTATGAGTGCATGATAAGTACTACCCAACACATCATTTGGAGTTAGCTACCATAGTCCATGTTTTTAATACTTGCTGTCATTACCTCTTTGGTGAGAAATTTACTATGTTTACAGACAATGATAGCTTAAAACATTTTTTCTCACAATGATATTTGAACCTGAGATAAAGAATATTGATGGAGTATATCCAAATTATTGACTTTGACTTCATGTATACACTGGGGAAATGAAATACTGTGGCAGATTAATTAAGTAGGAATTCATATACTCAGTTGGTAAAAGAGGCCTCATATGAGTGGAAATTGATGTTGGTCCTAGCCGACATGAGTTTGGAATGTGAATACCGAGGTGATGTTGTGGTTTTCGTTCCTATCTCTTTGATTCCTGATTTAGTTAATATGGTTGAAGAGGCATTGACATCCGATGTATAATGCATGGCTATAAGGTCAAAACTCAATGGTGGGGAGACCATTGAGGGTTGAAGGCTAAATGGGAGTTCAGTATTGTGTTTTAAAAATCAACTGGTTGTACCTATGGATTTTTAGTAATAACTTATTTATGATTACCACCATTCTAGATGGGTTTATAATATAGGAATACAGAAGATGTATAATCCAGTGAAAGTAGAGTTTTGGTGGGTTAGCATGAAAAGAAAGGTGGCTGAATTTTTTTCAAGGTTCTAAAATTTCTAGCAGGTTAAGGAAGATCATCAACAACCAGTAGGTATGTTACATTATTTACCAATACCTATTTGTAAATGAGAGTAGATAGGCATGTATTTCATAATAGGTCTCCCTAGAATGGTTCAAAAACACGACTACATATGGGTGATTGTGGGTTGGCTAACAAAGTCCGCCCATTTTATCCCTATTCATGAAACTCATAGGGTGAAGGATCTATCCAAAATCTATATTCGAGAAGTGGTAAAGAGACATGGAATACCAATTTCAATCTTATCAAACAGAGATCTGAGGTTCATGTATTGTTTCTAGAAATCCTTATAGAAATCCATTGGGACTCAGTTTACTTTGAGTATAGTTTGTTATCATAAAATGGATGGGAAATACGAAAGGATGATACAAATGTTGGAATACATGATACAGGCCTATTTAATAGATTTTTTTGGCTCATGGGAAGGGAATGTTCCATTAGTGGAGTTTTCGTAAAACAACAGCTACTAGGCCTCGACACACATGGCTAATTTTGAAGAATTGTATATGCATACTTATCATTATCTAATTTTTTGGGTGGAAATAGGTGATACTTCACTACTTGGGCCAATTCTTGTCCAAGAAACAATAGAGAAGATTTAGTCAATCAGGAAATGGATGGATATGGCTTGAATTAATCGTAAATAATATGCAGATCATTATCGACATCTTTTTCCATTCAAGGTCAGTGATCATGTGTTCTTGAGGATTTATCCAAGGCTTGGACACCAATGTTTTGGAAAATAAGAAAAGTTATCTCCTTGATATATAATCCATTTTGAGATACTGGATTGGGTTGAAGAAGTGGCATATTGGTTGGAATTTACACCACATTCCAGTGTGGTTCATAATGTGTTCCACGTATCTCATTTGAAAAAGTATCATCTTGATCCTGACTATGTGATCATATGGGATCACATTTACCTACAATAGGATGCTTCATTGGTACGTATACCAGTGTGGATTGTGGAAATCCAATAGAAAGTCTTGCGTAGAAAAAGAATTAGTCTGATGCGAGTTTTATGGAAACATGGTCAGATTTAGGAAGATACTTGGAAACATGAGAAGGAAATGAAATAACAATTACCAGAAATATTTTAGGAAATTATGGTTTTCTACTTTGTATGTATGGAATGACTAATGGTTGGGAGAATGTATCACCCCTAGTTTTTGGAATATAACCATTTATTTATGATTTATTAGTATATAAAGTACATGGGTGAATTTTGGGAGAGTTTGGAGAAATATTTGGGTGTTTTGGGGATTTTCTATAGGTTCATGAGTGGTGCATGATTTTTTGAAACTGTGAAACACTTTTAATAAACCATTCATATTTAGATAGGGGAAAAGGGAAGGCAATGAGTTGCGCACG
Organism: Viscum album; assembly: GCA_963277665.1. NCBI lineage: Eukaryota > Viridiplantae > Streptophyta > Magnoliopsida > Santalales > Viscaceae > Viscum > Viscum album. The sequence continues at coordinate 1,402,486,661 of OY728137.1, read as the reverse complement.
GTTTGTCCAAACTATTCGAAGGCATAGGAGAAACTGTGTTGTGTTGTGCATTTTTTGGATATTGAGATTTAGCATGATTGGAACATGGGTTGGTAACCACACAAGACAACCATGTGAGGGTCATCCTTAAGGAAGTATCTAACACATGATTAAAACATAGTTTGTCTAACCATGTGACTAAACCATGCGTGATAAGAAACTACCTCCTTAAAAATAATATCTCACTCATTTTTCTCATTTAAATCACTTGTTTTTCCACCTATTTGGCCCTAACATGGGATTTTTCTTTCCCGAAGGTCAAATAAGGTTCTTCCATTAATCCAAAGGTGACCTAAAGGCTTCCCTTAGTGATTTGAAGCTAGATTATTATGGCAAGTCATCGTTCTTGATGTTTTCTTAGATATATTTCACCCTATCTCTTAGTTTCTTAGATATACACCCTATGTGGGTAGATATAAGGTTGTGTATTCCAAATATGTTTATATTTGGTCTTGTTGTTGATAGGGGAAGATATCTAAGGTGTGTTTTTGGATATTTAATGAGGTTTCATGAAGTTCTTCATGTCATTCTTCGTTTTCTCCATAAAAATCAAAGAAGGTGGATTCACTCTCAACTTATCTATTTTAAAACTTGAAGGATTAGTTTTGAATTGTTTTCTTTGATTGAAATTTATTTTTTATCCAATATTAAATTATTTTTTAAACCCTCTTGAGTGATGGTTTGTGGAAATTGGGAAATTTGTGTGTTATTGGAAGGTGTTTTTGATAACATGATTTTAAAATATCAATTTTAAAATATTTTTTGGTTTTTCTACATGGAGAAAATGTTTTTCAATAAAAATAATGATGTTTTATTGAATGGTTTGAACACAATTGGATTTGGCATGATTTGAACTTGTTGTGTGGTGTGTGTTAATATGTATTGGGATGGATGAGTGTGTAAAGTACCCCCATAAAAAGGTTGGGACAAATATGAGCATGAAGTACCCCCATCAAAGTGGTCCACTAAGAATTAGATTAGTGGAAGGATAACTCACCACTAACGAGTATATGGAGTTCCATGGGGTTCATGTATGGTTGGATGTATGGCCATGTGGAAAGGAATGGGTTCTACCAAAATAGAATGTTAAATGATTTAAAGAATTGTTTATAGGGTTTCCTTTGGAAAATGTTTACCTTAGGTTGTGTTTATATTTTGACATAAATTTTTTAGGAATTATTTTATATAAATTGTTTATATAAATGTTTCTAACATGTTCTATCCTAGTATCATGAGTTGGGAAGTCATCGGGGAAAACATACTGAGTTTTAGTACTCACCCCTACTTTGGCACTTTGGTGCTTTTGCAGATATCATTCATTGGGATACAAGAAAAGATAAAGTGTCACACATATTTAGTACTAATTTGTAATACTTGGGCTATTTGGTGTTATTGGATATTGGAGAATGGTGATCCTTGGGGTCATACGATTGTCATTGAGTTTTGATAGTTTTGTCTTATGCTCTTTACTTGTTGTTAGTTTGTCTTCCAAAGTGGTACTCTTTGTTTGGTTTTAATATAAATGTAATGTTTGGATTGTATTTCATTTTTTTATCATGAATCATGTAGTGTTTTATTTTGGTATAGTTTGATGGTTGGTTGTTTATCTTGATAGAGAAAATTGTCCCCAAAATTGTAAATGAATCCCTCATCATTTATTTCCATCCTTTTTCATCTTGGGGATGTATATTAAGGCCTTGTAACATCTCACCTCCCTCTTAGGACAATGAGAAGGGGACGAGTGATTCCAATGCTATTAGTTTTGTTTTGTTTAAAAGTATATTTGAGACAGGTGGAGATGCTCCCATAAGGGGCTCAATGCTAGGGTTTCCTCCCCCCTCCACTGCCTTCCTCTCCCCCTGCAGATCGACTTCCCTCTTCTCGATGCTTTAGCACGGCGAGTTAGTAGCGAGCAACTCTCCTTTGGTGACTTCATCAGCTCTGCGAGGCTCGAACATCTCGTCGATCTCACCGTTTGCTGGGATCTCATTGAGGCACAGTGTGGATCCATCGTTTGAGTTCCTGACTTCTGCGGTGTGGTTTCCATCTCATTTCTGCATCATCTGTTGGTTCATTGGGTGGATCTGGTCATCGTGTGTGGGCGTGAAGGTGATGGTGGGACTGCAGTTCAGGTCGGATCTGGAGTGATGTTTACTCCTTAGTTTTGGGATAAGCAGAGTGGCGGTCGAGGGCTTTTCAAGCGCTCTGGTGTCGGTATGATATTGGTTTTTGGATTCTGCTTTTAGTTTAGGTGATATGATGTCATTAGGAAGGAATGAATGCCCTTATCCCTACCCTGACTCTAAGGTCCTCTTCTTCACTCGGAGTTGGAGCTAGATCGGCGGTTCCTCAAAGGTTTTGGAAGGTGGGATCTGTTGGCATTTTCTTCTTCTCATGCGATAGGTTTCTGACGGTTTTGATGATGATTTGTGTGTTCCTAATACGATGGTGGATATGAACGAGGTTTGTTTGGTGATGGTTTCATCTTCTACATCTAGTATGGTTTCTCTCTCGTTTTTTCCAGCCACAACGAGGTTGTGTCAAGTGTAGTGTTCAGACGAGAATGATGATGGTGGCGTTAAGACGATAATGTTTCCACTGGTAGTCTGGTGTCAGGAATCAGCAAATGCAGTTGATGATGGCGTGATGTTTCATGTTTTGAGTATGGTGGAGTCGATGAAGCTTCTTTCGACAGTGATGACATTGGCGGACACCAGTAGAAGCTCGCTGATTATTTGGTTTGATGTGAAAATGTGTGCGTCTCTGGGACAGGGTGGCTGTCATGATGGGAGTGATAATCAAGGCAGTACATGAATCGAGATGTATCATTTACTAAGATGGGTGGTGATGACCTGAAATTTGAAATTTTAATTTTAAAGGTTTCCTTGAAGGTGGTATGGTGGTTTTTGGTTTGAGGTGAAGTTGGGTTTTGATTTTCGAAGTTAGTATGCTGTATGTTGATGTTGAAGTGGGTTTGTGCAGGTGGTTATTGAAGGTTTTTGTATGGTTACCACTTTTCCATAAAGTGGGTTTCTAAAATAAAAAAAAATGGATTGAGGAGGAGACAAGTGGTAGCAGCCTGGTCAATTCCTTGTGAAACAAGTAGTCATCAATTATGTCAATCTTGGAGTTGAATTCCTTTTTGTCTATTCCATGATTTGGGATCATAGAAATTAGTAGGATTGTCAAGACTTGAAATTTAGATCATAAAAAGATGTATCTAACCTTTTTATACAGAACTTCAATTTACTAGTGAGTTTGGTATATAAGTATTTTGGAGACACTTATAGGATTTTGAAATCTCATTGTCATGGGTTTAACCAATGACATGAACATGAAATGCATTAGGGGAATGAATTCCCACTAGGATTGAATATTTAATTTTGAGTAAATATTTATGTTTTGGTGAAAAAATGGTAGATTTTTGAAAAATGTTGATTTTTTTCAAATGAAATATTTTTTAAAAGATAACGATTGTGTTATTTTAAAAATTGTTTGATTTTCAAAAGAAAGTAGATATTGTTTAAAAAAAAAGGTTAAATGTTGAAAAAGGTTGATTTTGGAAAGCATATGTGTGATAGTTGATGTGATAGAATTTGAAATGCTTTGCCTTCAGTTTCTATAGAGTGAGACTTATGGCAGTTGTTGTTTGTTTAGAAAATGGATCCTGGCAAGAATCATAGGAACCAACTGGAGGATTCTGCTGAGAAATGGTTGCACTTGAGCCATAGGTGAACGAGTAGCTAGTTCTGAGTATCATCTAAGAGTATTAGGATGTGGACACATAGAACCAGAGGGATGAGCTTAGCCAAGTGGATCATTCTGTCCAGTTCCAAAAGTAGAATCCACCCATCTTCCAGGGTGATTTTAAACCAGAAAGGGAAGATGCATGGATGAATAAGATGAATCGTATCTTCAATTTCATCGGCACACTAGTGGAGCTGAAAGTCAAGATGGAAATGTATATTCTAGAGTAAATTTCATGCTAGTGGTGGGATATAGCAGTCCAAGCTAATGTGGATGAAGGACTTAGTTTAGAGGATTTTGAGGAATTTTTCAACAAAAAATTCTATCCTCACACAATAAAGATTCAAATAAAAATAGACTTATTCACCCAGAAGTAGGAAAATATATCCATCATAGAGTATGTGACTAAATTCTTGAATTTAGTGTTCATTTCACCAGAGGTTTCTGCTAGTGCATCCTAGAAAAAACACATCTTTGACTCAGGGTTGTGGAATGAGAGTCACTTGAATCTTTCTATGCTCTATATTAATGATTATACGAAGTTGGTCAATAGAGCAACAATGGTTGAAAGGGACATATTTGGAGCTATGAGAGAAGGAATTATGTTGATACCCATGGGAAATGGCAAAAACCATAACACTGGGAGAAAGGGTAAGAGGGATGTATCAAGTCTTAAAATTAATTTATGGATTTATAAATTTATGTCACATGATTTGGAAATACTATTTAGAAAACTGTGCACTAATAGTGTGCCTATTTTTCAGACACTAGAGGATAAGGCTACACAGTTTGGCTTAACTGTGTGCCAACCATGCACCCTCCTTTGGGATACCAAAATAAGTTGATTTATTACGATAAAATGTTTTTTTTTCAGGTAAAAAATCTTTTAATTTCTTTTTTAATCCTTTTTTTATCTTTATAAATGTACCTAATAAATTAGATATTGAATAGGGAGTGGTTGGTGCTTGTTTGGGGATGAGAGCTCTGAATTCTGAAGGAAAGGGGTCGACGCATGGTCTGAAAAAATCATGCACCGGAGGTCACATGGTTTGGAAAAATCATGTGGGGTGTTGTAGGGATCCATGTAGGGGAGAAAACAGGATGATGATATCTTAAAAAACTATGCTCCCCAACCATGAAGTTCTATTTTTCATGGACAGTGATATGTGCATTGTTGGTGCACAGTTTCCAACCATGTTGCAAAACCATTAACCCTTTAAAATTTATATGAAAAAATTATTTTGACCTCATTCTTTTTAAGACCTAACCCACATATTTTTCTTTCTTCTTCCACGTGCATATCCCTCTCCTCACAATTGAATCTATCGTCCATTACAATGATAGGAATTGAAGTCACTTCTCCATCTGGAATATATTTCAAATGACGTCTATCATATTGGATCTCCACTGGTAAGTGATTTAATCCATTGCATTCCTTAATTTATATTACTATCTTCGACACTATTTTGGTGTAAGCTAATATGACCTATTTTCAGGGTATGTGTCTATCCATCTATTTCCTTCCTATTTAGGCCACACCAAGGGCAGATACTGGATGAGTATTCTACCACATGAATAATTTAGGTGGTATATACCTTTTCCCTAAGGTTTTGTTGTCTGTTTAATAATTTCTATTATTCCGGATTCTAGAAGCTCTGGAATTTTCTCCTAAATTAATTAAATGTCTTGATGAAATATTTGGAACCTTATTGTGTTTCCATTTTAGAAACTTAACCTGATTTTAGGTTTTCAACCTTAATTAGAGCCACTTATGAGGCAGGTTCTTTAATTTTCCCTATGATAGTTACACCCCTTTGCGTCTGTGAGCTCACTATATTTTAGTGGGATCCATTTAAAATTAAATGTGATAATTAGATATATACATTGATCATTTTACTAGATTTTAAATTTTATTAAAGTTATTAAATGGTTGTATTTAAATGAATATTTGGAATGAGATGAAAATTTTCTTGACTTGTTCCTTTTTATATTAATAATTTTAATTGGGAATGGACACCAACATAGCCCTTGTCATTTTTATATTACTCACATGATGTTGGAAATATTGGTGTGAAACCAAATTCTTATGAAGTTATGGTACCTATTTCATAATGGTATGGAATTGACGAGGTGATTAAGGTATGAAACCTATAACCCATAGGTATGATTACATATGGTATGTCCCTGATGAGTGATATCGAGGTATGTGACCTAAAATTCCACGTAAATTCATATCTCTAGATATAAGTCACCATTTTTATCACCTTGGTACATAGCCCATTTTGGTTTGATACTATTCCTAGCTTACCATTGGATGGGCTCCTTGGTCTCGATGAGGTCACCCTGGTTATACACCTTGGTACCTTGCCCGAATAGGTCTGATAATCTTTTCTCATGTGGAATATGACGATTTTGTAGTTTCCCATTGTTGACACTTCACACACACACACACACACACACATTTATGCTCACCTATTATATCATGCTCTTATTAAAACTTGTGTTCATGGGCTTTCCATATCTATTATTCACATTAGATCTTTGTCTGTTATACCTATACACAATTATAGTTTATATGAAAAGGTTTTATTTTTTATATATACCATTGGTGGTGGACCATTGAGTATATCTCACACCTTATTTGGGCCACCCATGGTACCGTAACATATTTCCTAGATATAAGTAGGGACAATTGAAATCACCTTGTCATGGATGCTTGATTGATTATAGCATTGGATCCTAGGTGTATAGGATCGAGCCTTGGCTTGTGATGCCATTGGATATAGTATTTTGGTCTTTTTAGTAATTTTTATATACATTTACATATGAGTGTCTTCTTCCATTGATGCCTATTCTTTTTTTGTTTATATACATGACATTAAATCATTTTTTATATAGCACTCAATATCTCTTTTTTACGACTGTTTATTTTCATCTGGATATTTTACTTCCATTTTATGGTTTTCATTTATAACAATTCCACTATTATCCATTTATGACACCACCAAGTACTATGATTATGAGGTTACAGTGTCCCCACTATACCACTTTAGACCCTCGCTACTAGTCTAAAACTTCTTTCATATGGGGAGACATTCTTAAGGCCTCATGGACAATTGGTTCAATTACTTATGAGTGAACCAGGCCCGAAATGATAAAAAATGGTACTAGATATTTATTTTTTCCTTTCCACACTATTTTTGGATTGTAGAAAGGAGACTAGGATGTTTTAGAATTTGAAAATGAGCATGTGCCTAAGAGTAGCTAACCCACTTACGGTGAAAGAGAAAAATTACGTAGTATGGGACTTGATTTTATCGATTATACCCATTACATTTGTTTTGAGTTCATTATTAGGTAATGCACATGATATTTGATGTTATTATTATTATTATTATTATTATGTTTTATTACATTTTATTCTTGGTCTGGTACAACAGTGAAGCATTTAAAATGAATCAATTTAGGAACCTTATAGGATTAACATGTCATGCATTATTCCATGCCATGTATGCAGCATTGCATGATAGTGTGATATTTGTGGTATATGGATGGATTAATGTATATGTTATGAAAATAATGTTTCTATAGGAAAATAGGATTGAATAATTGGTTATTAAAGTGTATGCATCAACCCAAACAATGTTTCCCCATATAGTTGCTGATGAAACCTTAACTAACTAAGTATCACATGTTTGAGTTATGTAAATAAGGTTATATAGATTGAAACATTAGTTTATTTTCAATACATGAATTTATGATATAATCTAAAGGGTGCATGTACCTCAATAAATTAGGAATGAAGATTCATATAGTCAAATCATCTTATACTACCTGCTATGTTCTTCTATCATATGTAAAGGTATGGATATAGTTAAATGAACTGCAAATTGTAATTTATAAATAAAGTAATTATATAATTTGGTAATGGAACTCATTTAATTAGTCTATAATAAGAATTAAAGAACTGATAACTCCTAAACTCTTACTTGGTCGCTATTAAAATGAGGTTTCCAATTGCAAAACAAAGGGTTTTTTCCTCTATAACATTCAACTAATAGTTCCTATACCAAGACCCTTATAGTGAAACAAAGAACTTGAACCAGACTCAACCATAGTAGTGGGAAGTAGGCAATGTCTCTTATGTTCTTTATGATCATTCCTATCACATAGACCTAGATTTAGGTACAGATAAAGGGGTGTAAATCTTGTTTAGGAAGGATTGTACCTGTCATATTCTTATGTATGTAATCATTCCATTTTCAAATCCTATCTGAGTTGTGTTCTTGGAAGGTTTAGAGCTTTAACACCATTACGTCCTCAAGTCGTGTTCTTAAAGGGAAGTGATGACCATGCTCCAGAGGTGGTGGGACCTAATCCACTAGTGTTAACTCTATTAGAGACACCTATAAAACCTCCTACTATTCTTGATGTAGGTGACAATGCCCTATTTTGATGGGAATTCATATTCCTTATGAAAACTATAAAGGGAGATCTATGACCTGCCTCTTCTATGGAAGTGTTGATGTAAGATTTTCAGAAGCAACATCCACCTATATTTTTAGGGGATAGTGTTCCCTAGACTGCAAAGTTATAGATTAAGACTTTCTTGTCTATCTTTGAGAACTTAGATATGCCTTGTGAGAGGATATTTAATCCCACAAAATATATTCTTCAAGGATCCACCAAATATTGGTGGAATATTCAGAGCCGGATAGATCAACACTAGGAAATGATTTGGATGGATTTATAATCTATATTCTATGACTAATTTTTTATTAATACATTGATGATTTATTGTTACATGAGTTGATGAACCTACATTAGGGTTCTATTTTTGTTATAGATTACTAGCCCATTTTATAAGGATTCAGTGCTTTGTGCCTATCTATACCACTGATGAGATAACGAGGGTGAGATGTTTTGAGGATGGTATCAGGAATCCTATTCAATATTAGGTTAATGTTTTCTAGTTGAGTACCATTTATGATTTATAAGATTTTGGTATTATTACCTAACATAACCTAAGGGAATATGTAAGTATGGATTAGAGTGCACCTGCTTGTCAACCCAATAGTGTAATATTTGGTGGTAGGAAGCCTCACTTCAAGACTTCTCATGAGGTAATTACAAGTCAGAGTGCATGTACTAGAGGTTTTCTAATATTTAATTATAGTAGGAAGTAGGGGCATGCAAATACTCAGAGTGAGAGGGCCCCAGGTGAGTTCTGATCTTGCGACAAGAGGGTCCACTTATAAATGTTTTGTAGAATCTTACCTCCAGTGGAAATTGAGAGAGGATTTCCACTGACTCCAGATCTTGGAGTGGGATGAGTAGATCTATGTTAGGAAGGGACCTGGAGTACTTCTGGCTGGTTAAGCTAAGGATGTAGTCATGGACGGGGAATCCAGAAACTAATTACATAGTGTTAGTAGAGTGGGCCTTCTCTAGGAAGTAATTTTGTATCACTAGGACACAGAATGATCTAGGATTATGTAGAGAATCATGTTCTATGGGAGAAAAGACCTAAAACATATATAGTTCAAGGCATAATTTTAGTAGCATTTACCTTGTCATCTTTTTTTTTGAAAAAGGGGATTCAAATTTTTTTTTGTCTCTATAGAAATCATGGAAATCCTCAAGCTCAAAATTTAGTTCTTATATGGGGTGATTAACCTTAACACTCATTCGAGTATCCAATCAGAGAGTATACACTATAGTAAGTAGTTCCCCATGATACATGAGGCTATAATTTTCTATGTAACCTCTTCATCCTTAATATTTATGATTTTTACATTATTCTTAGGATGGATTGGTTAGTTCCTTATCATGCACATGGATTTATATCACTAAAGGGTGTCATTTACATCACCATATTTAAATAATTATATTCAAAAGGGTGAATTTTATGTCTATGAAATTTTATATAGACTAGAGAATCATGGTTTGAGTGGAATGATAGCCAATATTGATAGACTATATATGGATGATCAGGGGGCACACCATGAAGATTTTCCTCTTATAGTAGATCATTTTAGGGATGTTTTCCTGGATGAATTTTCTAGTTTAATACCTAAGTGAGAGATGTATTTATGTATTATCTGGTTCCTAGAGTTGTACTAGTGTATATGACTCTTTATATGATAGTCACTACTAAGTTTCAAGATCTCAAGAGATAACTGGAGGACTTAGAAGCTAAGGGTTTTATATGGCTCAGTACTTATCCCTAGGGATCACCAGTCCATTTTCTAATAAGATGGAGGAAACCCTTATGATCAGTGTAGATTACCAAAAGTTGAATCAAATTACTATGAAGAGCCAACATCCTTTTCCTCATATAGATTTTCTATTTGATTATCTATGAGAATATTATATTTTCTATAAGATTGATTTTAGGCCAGGCTATCACCATGTGCGTGTTAGAAATAAGGAGACACCACATTTAACATTCCATAGTAGGTATGATATTTATTAGTGTCTATTTATTCATTTTGATATCATTAATGCATCATAAATATTCCTGGCTATAATGAATCGATTTTTACACTCGTATTTGGATTCATTTGTGGTAGTATTGGTGGATAACATCTTGGTGTATTTTCATAATCAATATGAACATGCTAAACATCTTGATATCATTTTTAATACACTAATATAGAACCATCTATTTTATAATCTCACTAAATTCCACTTTTGGGTCGATAAGGTGCACTTCCTGAGTTATATTATATCCTAGGTAGGAGTATCAGTTGACCCATATAAGATGAGAGCAATAGTTATCTAGGAAGAGCCTATGTTTTTTTTAAATACATAGTTTCTTGGGGCAAGATGGATATTACATGCACTTTATATAGTAATTTTAATTCCTAGTATCAGGTCTCACATTTTTGACTAAGAAAGGTATGAAGTTTATATAGTCAAAATCCTACGAAATAGCCTTTTAAGAGCTTAAAGGGAGACTGAAATGCACACTAATCCTAATTATTCCAGATATTAGAGTAATCTATATATTATTTTGTGATTAATTAGGTATCGTGCTATGAGAAGTTATAATGTAGGAAGATCGAGTAGTTCTATACAGGTCACGAAAAGTTGAGTCATCATGAGAGAAATTACCTGACACTCGATCTCGAATTAGAATCTAAATTTCATGCCTTACGTTTTTGGAGGCATTACCTAATAGGGGAGAGTTTTATGGTATATAATGACTAAAAGTCCTTAGGTATGTTTTCAAACAACAATAATTGAATCCCCTGCATAGGATGTTGGTTGAATACATATAGTCCATCAATTTTTATCTTGTCTGTATTCCTAGGAAAGGAAATGATGTAGTAAATGATCCGAGATGAAGGAATGATAAATATGAAGTTTAAGAAGCCATTAGTGAGTGGAAGTTGATGGACCTATTTTATTAAGATGCACTTAGTGGTCCAGAAGAATCTCTGAAATCCTATCCGTGTAGCTTTACCAATGGCCTTTTCAATTTTAGAGAGATTCAAGATGATACAATTATAAAATCTTGAGGGTCAAGTCCTATGGTAGGGTATTTCAGGTGAGGATCCACTGTTAGGCTATATCATTGATTAAGATGAGTTCCTTCACATCCATGGACGTCTCTAGGTTCCTATAGATATAAATTAAGAATTGATACAAGATTATCAAGCTTCTAATAGGGTACTACACCAAGGTATTAAAAAGATGTATCATAACCTACATCACCATTATTGGTGGCCTAGTATGAAAAGGGAGATATATGTTTTTTTTAATCAGTTTTCTAAATGTCAGTAGGTGAATGAGGAACACCAACAGCTGGTAGAGATTTTAAAGTTGATTCACATTCCTGATTGGAAATGGGATGACGTCACTATGGATTTCATGACTCGATTGCTGACATCCTCTTGAGGTAGGGATGTAATATGGGTAATTGTTGATAGGATCATGAAGGTCGCTCACTTATTACCTACATGAGAGACCTTCTCAGTGGATAATATTAGGATATGTTATGTCTATGAGATTATATACCTACATGGGGTCCCTTATACTATTTTTCATGATAGAGATGCATGTTTTATATTAAGGTTCTAGAAAGGGTTATAGAAATATTTGGGTATATTGGTTATTTTGAGAACATACTTTCAACCTCAGAGTGTCGATCAGCCAGAAAAAATAATACATGTATTAGAGGTCAGTCTCCAAGAACACATCCTTGATTTGGGTGTTTATTGGGAGAAATATATACCCTTACCCACGTTCTATTATAATAAAATATTTCATTCTTCTATACTGATGGTTCCTTTTGATGATTTATATGGTAGGATGTTCCGTTCACCTCTATGATGGTTAGAGGAAGGTGAGTAAAAACAACATTGACTTCATCTTATTCATGATACTTCAGAGTAGGTTCAACTAATTCAAAAGTGAATGGGTGCAGAACAATCTATAAATAAATAGTATTCCAAACATTATTGATGAAATATAAAGTTCTAGGTCATGGATTGGGTATTTTTTCATGTGTTGACTAGACCATGGCTTCAATGATTTTGGTGGAAAGGTAAGTTATTTCCTTATATTTTTGTACATTTTGAGATTTTTGAGAGTCAAGCAGTTTCTTATCAAATAGAACTTCTTAAGATATATCAATATTTGAGTTTTTTTTTCTTCAAATTTTTGAATTACATCATTACTATTCAAACCCATATCACGTGTTCTAGCTTGATAAGATGGAACTATATGTTGATGCTTATTTTTAGGATCACCCTGTTCGTATTGTGGACCAGAGCATGAAGGATCTTCGAGGAAGGTCAGTTCCTCTAGTGAAAGTGCTATGGAATCATGGATGCATATAGTTTGAGATATGGGAGTGGGAAGCCGACGCATGTGATAAATTGAAAATGTTTTTCTCATTTGATGTTTTACCACCCTTGAAAGGGAAACTTAGGTATAAGTTTCTTCAAGTGGGGAAGACTAAAAGAAGTTGTTTTTTTGTTGAGGTATTGGAACTTTTATTTTCAGTTTTATTCATCTCTTTGGTCTTTATAAACATTCCTAATCACTTAGAGGTGGAATTAAGAGTGTCTGGGGCTTTTTTGGAGCATGTATCTCTTAATTATAGAGGAAACGGGAAAGCCAATGGTTTGAATAAACCATGCACCAGAAGTCATACAGTTTGGAAAAACCATGCAGGTTTTTATTGGGCTCCATAGAGGAGAGTTCATTGGCTAAGAATAGTTAGAAAAACAATTCTCTCCAACCATGTGGGTCCACTTTACATGGATAGTGGAAGGTGCATGGTTAGCCTATGGTTCGACCAAATATGCATCTAAACCATGCACTATTTACAATTTGGGAGAAAAGACTATTTTTTCCTTCTTATATTTAAGAAATTAACCACCTATTATTCATTATTCATCCATACACACAACCCCACACCATTAAAGCTCTCCTCCACACCCAATCTAGGCATTGAAATGAATTCTCCATCTAACCACTATTTTGTGTGTCGTCTACTGCATTATATCACTAGCAATAAGAGATTTAATATGTTTCCTTCCTTTGTTTATCTCACCTTTTTAAGTGAAATTTTGGTGCATATAACTATTCCCTTTTTTCATGTTATTTATTTGTTATTCATTTTCATTTGATTTAGGCTGAACCAAGGGACGATACTGGATGAGTGTTCTAACATAGGAATAAGGTAGGTGTTCTATACCTTTTTCCTAAGGTTTTTTTGTCTATTCAATTATCATCATTGTTCCAAATGCTAGACCTTAAGTAAAATTATCATAAATTAATTATATTTCTTAATTAAATTGTTGGAACCTTAATGTGTTTCCATTTTATCACCTTAATATGGTTGGAGGTTCTCAACCTCAACCCGAGCCACCTATGTAGTGAGTTCATTAATTTTCCTTGTGATAAAACCACCCCTTTGGGTGTGTAAGCATCCCATATTTTAGTGGGAGAAATTTAAAATTAAATGTGATAATTGTAGACGAACATGACTCAGTTTACATGATATTAAATGTTATTAATGTTACTAAATGGTTGTATTTAAATGAAAATATGGAATAAGATAGACATTTTACCACTTTGTGACTTTTTATATTAATAATTGTAATTGGGTATGGACACTAAAATATACCTTTTAATTTTAATATTACTCACATGATGTTAAAAACTAGGTATGGAACCGAATTCTTATGAAGGTGTAATATCTATTTCCTAATGGTATGTCACCAACTTGGGGATCGTGGCATAGAAAATACGACCCCTTGGTATAATTATTTATGATATGGCATCAATGAGGGAGAACAAGGTGTGGTGACTATGAATTCTGTATATATTCATATCTCTAGATATAGGTCACCCTAGTTATCACCTTGGGACTTGGACCATGTAGGTATGATACTATTCTAATCTTTTCATTGGATAAGATACTTGGTCTCACTGAGACCGCCATGGTTATATATCTTGGGAAATGGACCATATAGGTATGACACTATTTTATCATGTGGTTTATGTTGAGACAGCAGTTACCTGCTGTTGAAACATCACACACACACACACACACATATTTATTCTCACATATTATATCCTACTCTTATTATATCTTTTGTTCATGGACTTATCATATCTGTTATTCACTCTACATCTTTTCTTGTTATACCTGCACACTGTCATATTTTATATGCATAAGTTGGATTTATTATAGTTTCAATTAGTGGTGGAATACTGAGTATATATCACACCCTGTTCAGGCCACCTTGGTACCCAAATGGATTTCATGGATGTAGGTACGGATAAAGGAAAGTTCCTGGTCATGGATTATTGATTGGTTATATCATGTGATCATGTGAGAGTAGGGCTAAGCCTTGGATCATGATTCTTTTGGAGATATACTTTTTTACTTTTTGGTCTTTTTTAAATACCTATATGTATAATTTTCTACTACCATGTACACTTATTCCTTTTTGTTTAGAGACATGACATTACATCATTTTATACACATTTCTCGATATTTCTTTTGTGACTATTTGTTATCATCTGGATGTTTTACTTCCACTATTCTAGTTTTCATTTATTATTATTCCTATATTACCCATTTATTACACTTCTATGTGCTATAATTATGAGGGTTTAGTCTCCCCACTATACAACATTAGACCCTCACTACTTTTTGGTAGCTTCAGGCATATGAGGATGTGTGCTTTTGGCCTAATAGAAAACTGGGTTCAATTACTTATCAATGAACCAATTCTGAGACTTTAAAATTATTTCTTTATAATTATACATAATATTCCCTAACCATTATATAACCATGAATATTTCTATAAAACTCTAAAAAGACCCAAAAATCACCAAAAATAACCTGAAAAAAGTTTAAAATGAATGATGTTCAAACCAAATAATGTAAGTACCTAAAAGTGGTATCAGGATGTGATATATTATTTCCCATCATAAATATAACATCAACATATAATAATAGAAAAAATTATACACACCCATTAAATAACTTGTAGACACATGGTACAAATTCATTCTTTATTAATTCAAATTCCCTTATGGATTCATTAAAAACAATATTCGAGATCATAATTAATTCTTCAAGAAATAAATGGATATTTACAACTTAAACACCTTATTGGAATTAATTTTGTCATGTACCCTTCAAGTTGTGTCATATATACATCTTACACAAGGTTTCCACAAAGGATGGTCATCCTGATAACCATTTTCCAATTCTCATAATAATGGTAAGCTACTATGAAAAGTAAAATTCTAATGAAATTAATTATAGAGACTGATGAAAAAGATTTATCATTGTCTATACCATGGTATTGAATAAAACCTTTAACAACCAATCATGATTTATACGAATTGAATTTACCATCCATATATAGTTCTTTTTCATTAAAACCCATTTTAACCCAAGAGTATTTTCAATAACCGAAGGATTTACCAAATCCAAAACATAACTTTGATACATTAAATCCATTTCAGTATTTATGGTTTCTTTCAAATTTGGAATGTATGAATGGTTTATTAATTTATTTTAGGAGAGAGGTTTATTATTTTCAAAAAATTGTGTGTCACTTTATTTTGTGATTAGAAATCAAAATCTCTCAATTTCTCTAATGTGACAACCCATGTATTTAAAATAATATATAACGTTTATGGGTTATTATTATTAATGATTATAAATTTATATATTTAATTTAAAAATGTATATATGTTCATATAATATAAAAAATCTTGTTATTTAATCAATTAGGTACTTGTTATACATATAAAATTATTATTTTTTACATTATCTCAAAAGTGATTTTTTTAAAGGTTAAAAAAATTTCCTTAAAAAAATTTCTTACTTTGATATATTTTAAGAATTAATTATTTATTAGATATGTTATAAATGGATATTTATTTCAATTATATAAATTAATATTGATATTTATTATTATTATAATCATATAATTGTTTTTATCATGGTATGAATCATGAATATGATTTTTCATTTGAAAAATAAATAGATTTTATTATAAATAAATTATTTTCCATGTATTATATGATTTCATGTAAAAGTTAATTTATAAATTTTAGAATTTTAATTTGATAAAATTTAATTCAATTTAGTAATTAGAATATTAAAATTATCTTAAGATTATTTTTTTATATTTTTCTGAATAATTTTATTTTTTGGTGAATGGTAAGAAATATCATTTTTACGAATACCATAACTTTTATGACATCATTATGATATAAATATAAATTATTTTTTTAAAAACTTATGGATCATGTATTAAATTAAAATATAATCAAAATATCATTAAATTATTATCTAGTTAATATAAAATAATTTTTAGGTCAAGCTAAATATAAAAACATTTATTGGTGTTGATGTGGTGCTTACACAGCATTAATAAAGTAAAAAATTAGTGTCATTGAGATAATATTTAAAAACAGATAAAATTATTCTCGACTTTAATGATAATTATCATGAATAATAAATTATATTTATCTATATTTAATAATTTTAAAATTATATAATAAGTTATATATCCAAATTCTCATCCAAATCTTATGTAAGGAAAGAAAACTAAAAATTATTATCTTAAAAATGTTATCATATTATAAAAAATAGTAAGTAATATTATGAAAGTTTTTAGATGATAATATTGATGAATAATAAATTATATTCATTTTTTAATTTATTTTTAAATTCAGGTAATAAGATAATTAAGGCTTACAGAGTGTCAATGTAGTGCTAGTGCAAGTATCAAAAAGGTCAAATAAATGGTTTTAAAAACATTAAATGTAATAATATTTGGGTGGATTAAGGTGTTTCATGAAGTTTATATATAATTATGAATGATAAATAGTTATATAATTATTAATTAATGAATTGTATATTCATTTAGGTATTTTTAATCTCAAACTACAAGAATAAATCTGAAAATGTTTTAAGTGGTATTTCTGTTTATAATGATTTATAAATTAATAAAAAAACATTAAACCTTACCTTGAGTTAAGTGGGTTGGTAAATTGTTTATAATATAATTTAATTTACATTTATGAGACAATTTCCATATTTAAACACATCCATTTTTTACATAGATATCACATCTTAATAAATTAATATTTATTATATAGCATAAAGATCAAATCTAGAATCGTATAGGTCTAATGCCTTTGGAAACATGGACATACCAACAACTAGTTCATAAAAGATCTAAATCACCTCCCACTAAGTTCTTAAAAACTAGAACCTTCCTTATAAATATCATAATTAGCACATTTATTTATAACATGGGGAAAAGAAACATAAAAAAGGGTTATATCAGATGCTTAGTAATGGAAATCAATGGAGATATCAATGATCCCTTGAGAATAACATCTAGATAAGGGTATGAGAACATGAGAATAAAATTTTAAAATTATACCCTAAATATATTAAATAATAATCCTCAGTCATGGAATAAATAATGGAAGATCAGAAGATATGAATCATAAAGGAATTAAGGAATATAAGTTATAAGAGCATAACATCGATATAAGACATAAGTTTGTGGAATACACATAAGAATAGAAAATAATTTCCTTAGTAGAAAAGGATCATTTCCAAGACTATCATAGTGGAATGATTTCACTCCCCAAATAGTTATAGTATTCAAGCTTCACTCCCATGACTATCATGGTGGAAAAATTCTCTTACCGATCTAGGTTTACTCCCCATTTCAGTCTTGTTTATCGCATGAGATATAAATCATTAACCAATGAATTGGAGGGAGATATAGGTCCCACCCTTCACATAATGAAAATAATATATATGTGTTCCAAAATATTATAAACCATTCATCATATCAAAGCCCATGAAATGAAATGGGTTTTTAAATCATTTCATAATAGAATAACCCATGGAAAATAAATGGGGTTCATAAAAATTTCATCATCTCATCACAACATAACCCAAATAAAAGAAAAGAGTTTCATAAAAATTGTTTCATCATATTCATAAACCATCATGTGAAAGAATAAGTATGGTATCCCTGCATCATATCCCCCGTAAATTATAAGTAAAATCAAGGGTTGATGTCTTTGAGGAATATATATACCTGAAAAAGTTAATTAAAACATTCTTGTGGAAAATTACCTTTCCATTTTCAAATCACTTATTAAAAAAACTTCTAAAATATAAAGGAAAATATTTTCTTTGAAAAAACCATGTAAAATTATATAGGAAACTTCAAATCAAAAATTAGTCATGATAGTAGGAAATTTTTTACATACCATATAATTTAAAAAACATTCCTTCCATAATTTTGTTAAAAAAGTGACAATGTACATATTTTGGAAAATAAAAAAAGGATTCTTTTAAAAGTATTTTTTTTAAAGTAAATAATTGATAAAAAATATTCTAAAAACTCATAGGATAATAGTAAAAAAGTTCTTTAAATCATTTTTAGAAAATATGTATATAGAAGAAAAAATGTGTTTTGACCGAAGAGACAAATGAATTTAATTTTACATAAAAAAATATTTTTAGTATCTTGAGTACATTAGATGAAGAAAATAAAAAATAAAAACTTTATTTTAAATAAATAATACTAATAAAAGGAAATTAATAAGTTTCTTGATAGGTAGATCTAAATATTTAATCATCAAAACTTTATCATAAACAATCTCGATAAACAAAGAGATTGTAACATAAAACCCCTTACCACTTTAGTAAATTTTTAATAATAATACCCATGAAATAAATATATTTATACGGATATTTAAATACCAATAATTATAGGAATAATTATAATAGAAATTCATTGGCGTTACACCACACTAAAGATATAAGTGGTGTATAAGGCTTGTATCCCACAAAAATAAAAGTGAGACTAAAATCCCTTACCATGGGTCTGTATTCCTTCATACACATTGGAACCTCATATATAATAAATATATATTTATTATAAATATATTACATAGAAATAATCATACATATAATATAATATATGATTTAATTATAACTTTTTATTATATATTTGTTAACACTCCTTTATTAAAATCATTGTTCTGGGTGATATCTGTTTCACTTTTCATGTATGTTATGGTCCAGTAGTTTTGGTGCATGTGTTTTTATCAAGGTTAAAAAATATAAATAATGTTAATAATGATATAAATATCATATATTTTTATTTTACACATGTTTATAGTCATTAAAAAAAGCAATGATTGAAAAATGAATTACCCTGTTCATGGAAACGGTAGGCCATACGTACGTATGAATACTATTTTCATTTTTTGATGGAATAAAATAGAGGTAAATATTAATTGACCCTATAGGATAATTATTATGTCATATATATAATATATGACAATAAAATTCTTCTTTATTAATTTCCAAGTAATATATAAATGAAAAACGAATCACATCGCTTCATGGAGGTGGTAGTCCCCACATACGCCCAAACTACATTATCATTTCCCAAAGGATATAATGGTAAGTTAGGTAGACATGATATTATAATCCCAAAAGTATAATTATTTCATAAATATCATATATAAATATTAAAACCATCATAACATCCATCCATAAAATAGTGTGATGAAAAATTAATTGTATTTCTACGTGGAGACGAAAAACCATACATATGCCTGAATAATACTTTTACTTATCGTTAGAAGTGATAATGGTGTTTTAATAATAATAATAATAAAATTTAATAAAATTTAATATATTTAAGTAATTATTTTATGATAAATACCATAGATTTATAGGAGGTAAAGAATATATAAAAAAAGTGATCAGTTATGGCTCTCAGGATAGTTTTATTGGAAGAAAAAACCTATAGAATGTGGATAAGAATGTTTATAAGAAAACTTTTTAGAGTTTATTTTAACTATAAGGATAATATTAGTGTAAATAAGTGAGAGAGGAGGTTCCATTTTATAATTTAGGTGGAGGATGTTTTGGAATTTCGAAAAAGATTAAATTATAATAAATTCATTCTCAAGAAAAATGCCTCCAAATTAATAGGTATCTAAAGATAAGGTAGGTTAGGTTCTTAATTCCACCAAACAATATAATTTATAAAAGTTTTGGTATCATTTTAAACCATATCATTTTGAATAATCCTTAGTTAATCAATTTTAATTTTAACTATAGTAATAATTTTTTCAATAGTAAAGGGTCATATTTTTACTTATAAGGTGGAAATAGGGACATAAATTGAAATGTTCTGGAATTTTAGACCATAAAATATCCACCTTGACTTATTTCAGGATTTTTATTATTTTTAAATAATTTAATAAAATATCATTATTTTCAATTTTGACACTATTCATTTATTTTGACTTAAAACACATAAAGAAATTTTTAAAATTTGAATAGAATATTTTCATAAAATAGTAACATGTCATATAAATTGATAAAAATCATAGAAAACTATAAATTACTCAACTTATATCAATTTTTATATTTTCAAAAACAACTATTTTATTTTTTCATTAATTTAATAAATATTTTTTTGGCATTCTTGAATCATTTAAGGTAATTATATAATACCTAAAAATAAGAAATAAATTACTATCATGAATATAATTTCATTTTTAGAGTATGAATATTAATATTCATTCATAATTTTTTCCTTATGTGAACACATAATGGATATTTAAAACTAAGAGTCGGATATTTTGTAACTTTCTTTGATTTAAATAATATATGTCATTTTCCTAGACAAGTGTCCATTAAACAACTCATTTTCAAGAATAATGTGATAAGGGTTAAATTAAATTAATATAATAATAACATTGATGAAAAAATATGGCCTTATCACTTAGTTTTATCCTATGTTAACCTGATTTACTCTTTGCCGAGGTGATAAATTTTACCACGAATACTATTCATATTGACCAAAAAATAAAAAGACCTATTTTCCCAATTTGAACCTACTAATTAAAAATACAGATTCCATTATTTTGAATTCATTGTCTATAAGTGGATATAATTACTTTTAAAATAAGTGTACAAAATGAAACGAAACCCACTTTTTTGGAATTTTTTTTTTCAATCATAAATCTAGATTTATTATTATCCCATACTAGAAAAATATTGGATGGATTTTAAAAAAATAATTGTGTATATAATATATAAATTTAATTAAAAAAATTCACCAATAATAATCAATTTAATTTATTAAGTTAAAAACACACTGCACACATAAAAAATAATTTCTCTAGAAAATGACTTTTCACCTATAAAATTGTTTTTATAATAAATTAAAACATAAAATTTATTCCAATAGACATAATTATATTAAATAAAAAATAATAAAACTAATTTTACTTTGAAACCATTATAAAAAATGTGGAACTTTTCACATATAGTTTTTAATAAAATCATCATTTTTTTCTATTCACTGGAAAATCAATCATTTCAGAAAATTATCAAAACATTCATCATAAGATAATTTTAATATGATTATTTAAAAAATTATTTTCATTCTATAAAATAAAATTTATAAAATTTATAGAAATTAATCACAATACTTTCTCACAAAAATAAATAAAATTATTTTTTTAAGAAATCATATTTTTGAAGAACAAAATAACTTTAATAATAATTGAGTGATTATTGACTAAGAATTTATCATTATATTTATATTGAGTTTGAAATTTATATATATCTCATAAACTAGTTAATCCTACTCATACCCTTAAATTTAACGGTTAGGTTATAAATGTCATAAATAATAATAATATTTTAATAGTATATCATGGTTTGTTTAAACTCGATGTTGTATGTGATGAAAGCAATAGAAGAAATAAAATTATTTAAAGAGAAATATTTTCTAAAATATTCAGGTGTTGAATTTTATTTTAAGACCATATCCTTGACCCTTAATGTTGAATAATTCAGAAAATGGAATCAAAATTTTCCTTTAAAAGGGGACTAATTATAACCGTACCTATACACATCTAAAGTTTAGTTTTATATCCATATTATACCAAAGAGCAAGGTAAGGGTTCCAAACTCAATATTTATTTATTTAAATTATTTATCCTTAAAAATATTTTAAAATATCCATTATTTTACTTTCATGATTACTTATAGAGGTATTTTTTTTAAAAATTGACACATCAATTAAGTGAGAACTCACATTACCTCTCACTAAACTATTTTTTATAAGCCGTTGCTATGTCAAAATTCAGGTGTTTCAAAAAATAGGATATTTTTTCCATTTCAATAATACTATAAATATTTCCAATAAAATAATTAATATTTAAAAGTAAAAATAAATAATTGGTCCATTTATAAGATAATTTTTCATAAAAATGAAATATTTATTGGGTTTTCGCAACTTTAAACTCTTTTGAAAAAAATTTCTTACTGTGGTAGTTTTACGATGCCTAAATAAAAGTTGATGTTTTCATAAACTTATGTCATTAATTTATATTATTAAAAATTTATTTAATTATTTAATATAAAATTAATATTAAATAAAATTTTTTATTATGATTTTCTAATGGTAAAATATCTATCATAACAATGAAATTTAAATTTAATAATCACAGTTATTTTTTAATAATAAAAAACATGTTTATTAGGGAATATTATCTAAATGGTGAATATGTCATGATCTATATAAATCCTTATCTTTTATAATGGATTAAAAATATACCTTGAAACTTATTGATCTTATAGAACTATTATAAAAGAATCTTTTACAATTATTATTAAAATGAAATTATTTTGGTACTATGAATCGTAAAACATAAAAATGGCCAATGAAACATACGAATAATGTAATATAATAAATGAATAAAAAGGAATAATAATAAAAATAAACATGATTTTTTTTATGAAGCAGGTAAATAATTAATATAATTTTATTTTTTAGGAAGAAAATAATGAAGGAATTGAGTTGGGAGTTGAGGTAAGTGGATTCTTATCTTAATTTACATCCATTGAGTTATATCCTTTCTTCTTTGACTATATTACTCTAACATTATATTTATTTTTTCCCTTTTATTTATTTATTTGGTTTTCATTATTTTTATGCGGATTTATATTTCTATCATATAATCTATTCCATGATAACTTCTTACCTCTGATGTTCTGATCTTTGTAAGGGTTTCTCTTCCAATATCACTTCGAAATTGAGATTATCAATGTATATGTTTATATTGGAGAAAATTTTATGTTATTTATCTATAAAACCCCTTATATTTTCTTTTCTTATAGTTACTTATAGGGTTTAGCTTCCATATTACTATTTAACCTCTATTTGGGTGACAATTCAATGAAAGGGTTTCCGGTAAGTGGAGAAATACTTATATCATATTTATGGTTGGGTATGTTTCTTTTCTATGTTTATATTTTTTATTTTTTACTATAAAAAATCAATACATATACGTATAATATTTATTAAGGTCATTTAATATTGTCCTTGACTTTCTTTAAATGAATGAAAGAATATCTTTTTAACATTTTCTGCATGGTTCATTTTCTATTTACTTTGACTTTAATTAAGAATGTATGAGATGGATATTTTGTTTACATTTTCCACACAGTGACATTTTCCTTCAATATTATTATTTTTCTTTATGATTCTCCCTTTCCATGTATCATAGTTTTAAAAAGTAAATTTTATTCCCATTACTTTATAAACTATTTCCTTTCAAATAAAAGTCACTTCTTCTTATTTTTGAAAGTAATTTTCTAATTCCATTATAATGTATTTTTTATAAATGTCAAAATACTTCCACATTTTTTATACTTCACAAGGGATATTATCTAATGATATCATCCACAATTCTTTAGATGGATTGCGATACTATTTTGTAGAATTTTTTATGAGACCTGTTTCATTGACATGTTTTAATTAGATTTTATGGGATATTGAATGTTTTCTTGTTCATTAGGAACAAATATGTACAATTTACCATTATATGAATTTTGGGTACATTTTATCCCTTGAATTCATTGGATAAAGATTTATATCTAATGATATGACATTAAATGGATTAGGGAGTGAACTAAATCCATTATAGTTTAATGGGAATGAAGAGTTAATTCGATCCACCATGGGACTCCATCTAAAATGTGATGATGGTCTTGGATGTGAGACTTCATAAAGGAAATGAATTTAAATGATTTTTTATATTCCATAATATTATGAAACATTCTTATATATACATCATTCCTATGTTATATTTTCATGGAATATGATTTCTGAATCATTTTTATGTGACTCATATATTATATTATTTCCAAAGCCTCATGTCATGATTAATGTTTTATTATTCATATTTTATTGGGTATGATTTCCTTATATCATGTTCATATAAAATTGATTATGCTCATATACCCACATGTTCATCTTGTACACACTTATGATATTCTATTATTACCCATTATGTTTAACCTTACTGGGAGTTTGAGATCACCTATTCTGATATTTCCATTCCCTAGGAAATGAAGAAGAGTATTATTCATGATTTTAATAGAAGGGTATCATGTGTAATGAATTTTATAGGATAAGTTGAAAATAAAGTCAAATATACATATATTAAGTTTTACACTTGAATGAATAAAGTGTATCACTTGATGTGTTTTGTTTTGTGGGAAAGTTATCCATTTGGTAAGAGGTTTATTATTGAAGGGTTTTTTCCTAAATCTATAAAACTCAAAACCTAAAAGGTATTGGGTATTTAAGTGACATAAAATTTACTAAAAATCATATAATTAGAGATGGTTATGTCTGGGCCATCTCAGTTGGCATCAAAATAGGGTTTTGATAAATTTAGAGTTTATGATTTTCTTAGATTAGGATAACATACAATATTTGGATACTATCATGGGTTAATAAGATTAAGGGTGGTCATAAATTCAAAGGCACATGTGCCATTTTAAGTTATTATGTGATTGAATTTTATATTTACTAATGATATTTTGGGTGGCGTATATTTTATTATAATAAGAATACATGATTTATGTATAAATATACCTTAGTGTTTGTATGTAATTTTATGTCAAGGCAATTGTGGTTATTTTGGAAAAGTTTACTATATTTTTTATAACATACATTGAAAAGCACATATGACTTTTGGGGTTGAATATTGATTTGGTGAAAACATGATTATAGATATTTGGGAATAAGGTTGGTGTATTTTTGATAAAATACATGGATATGGTGTATATTTAGGAAATTATTTTCCACACCCCGACTCTCAAATACCCAGAGCTGGTGCCATACAGAGGATCGATTTGATTCAGGCTCTGAGAAACCAGCTACATCTGAATTGTTTCATCTGCTAAAAGTTTTCACCTGAAAAATTTTAATCAAAAAGATTGGGAGAACATACTAATTCCCAGTAAGGGTTTTTTAAAACAAACCAAATAACTTTGGAAAACATTCTTTCAAACTTTTCATAAAACAATTTTCTTAAATAAAAACTATAACACATGTAACATATCATAATAGTGATCAATTAAAAAAATGTAACAAATCTACAAGGATACATGTTTCAACTATAGGCATGCTCATTTGGAGTAATAATTAAAAGATATTCATATGCGAGCACAAATTGAATAGCTAAGAGTAATGAATAATCAGAGTTGCGTGTAAAGGGAATAACTTCAATTTCATACATTGAATACTAAATCACCGAGTGCTAAACATATGCCATGCCATAAGATTTACTTTTCTGACACTCATAAATACTGCTTCTTATCCATGGGTATTCTACTAGTCAAATATCCATTTGGTTAATTAATTATCATGCACATAGTGAGGGAATGTATAATGCTGGACTTTAATTTCTGTGTCAAGGCCTCGACCAAGGCCTAGGGGTTAACTATAACTGGACCCCAAACAGGAGAATCTCTATAAATAGACTCCATCCCGGAGAGCCTCTGTAACCGGACTCCATCCTGGAGGGTCTGCAATAATCGGACCCCAACCTGGAGGGCTTACTTTTACCAGTCCCCAACCAAGAACATTCTAGTCCAATACATTCCTCATATGTTTAATTAGGCAATGTATCCAAAGTGTCCCATACACTTTGAATACTTAATTCCATGTCTTTTATTTGGGGTGTCCCATACCACTCCAAAATAATTAAATTCTTAATTCTTTATTATAAGTGATGAATAATAAATAGTTCAATTTATCACATAAATTAATAACTTTACAACTGCTTCCATAAACTTCAATGCATTACATTACATGTTTAAAACTTCGGATATGTATTATTCATGCTCAATTCACGCGTAGATAATTGGGAATGACATTAGACTAAATCATAATATTTGAGTTTTTATTTAAATAATAATCTTCCCAACAACATGTATAAACTAGTAAACCTTCTTTGCACATGTGATGTTAATTTAAAACACGCAATTAATGGGGTTACCACATAAAATGATAGTTCCTTATTTTTTTCCAAATACTTGATTCATGGAAATGAATATTTATAGTTTAAAATGACCAATTTTAAATTAAGACAAATGAAATCTATACACAAGCATGAATCATTGAGTACAACTATAAATAAAATGGAAAATGAAACTATTTAATCCAAATATTCATAGTATAACAGATTACATTGAAAATATGTCCGCTTCAGTTTATCGAAGGTATACATGGTTTATTACACATTCTTTTCACATGAGACAATTACTGAAGCATTTAAAATAATGGATAACAAAAAGGTTTGACCCCTAAAATTATAAAAAGGCTAATATCTTTAAAGGTTCTTTAACTAAAACGAGTTTGACGTAGGACATACATATTTAAAAACTAATGTTTAGTATAATATTACAAATCCATATGAAACAAAAGCTATATTCTCATCCATGTCTTTATTTAAAAATTTTAGATCATCTTTATTTTCATAGAAATAGATTGAATTAGGTGTATATGTCCGAATATATATACTAAGTGTTTATCTGTTTTTATAATTAAAAGAAAATCCATACTAAACAAACCCAAATAAAAATTTTAACCTTAGAAATATTTACACATACAATTTTTAACCTTTGAAAATCTTGGATTCACTTAGAGATGATATATGTAAATATAAACTATATATATATATATATAATTAAGTGTATGAACCTTGAATTTCAAAACAAAAACAAGTACTCCTTACGTTGGTTAAATATTGATAAACACATTTCAAAAAAATAGAATAGGTTTAGGATGCAAAACTATATGTACACATATAACTATAAACATTATCATTTAATAAAAATAGTGGAGAATAACTCATACATGTGAATATAAAGTTACAACCCTCCAATATTTACACTCATGAATTAAGCACATCAATAGGATGGAATTTGAGATAACTACACTTAGTGTTTTGTGTAAAACATTCATTCAATGGGGTGTGCATAGGAAGTAGTGTTTGATCAAAGCCAATTTTTCTTTGAAAACACATGTTTTGTAATTTCTTCCCAAAACATTGGAAATTTTTATAAATACAAATTGGGATTGAAATTGGCTTACGTACCCACATACCCGTAAGGATCTCATTCCATGCTAATTTGACACTTGCATGATTATCAAAATTATGAACTAATAGTATAATGATGAAATTATTAAAACCACATGTATATATTATCAATATATATTTAAGAACACACATAATCAAGTATAAAAATTTTATTAAAAATGACTCAATCGATTTCATAATTCTCCAATAACTTTGAAACTCAAACTTAGAAATTTTAAATTTGGGCTTATGAGGTTTATGCAAATCTGAGGGCTGTGTATATTGAACCTATATATTTTCATATACATATGTATATGTATATAAACGATTATGTATTTAAGGACAAAAAATATATTTTCATGGGGTGTCCATACTTAGGGTTTATTAATACCCTATAACTCAAGATCTTGCAACTCTTAAAGAATTAATTTCAAACCGTATGATGATGTATATTTGTTTTACAAGTGCATTTAAATATATATTCATACAACTTAAAAACCATAAAGAAAGACAAATACTAATCCCCTACCTTATCTTGAGGAGGAAAAGGGGCTCGAGAGACACTGGAAATCTCAGAGGTCTCATTGAGGTCCACTGGAGGCTTGTGAGCAAGGAACCGGGAGGTTCTTCGGATGCCTCAGTGTGGTTTTTTTAATCTATAACTATAATGGTTATTTTAATGAAAGATGAAAGGGATAAGAGGCTAACATATATTATAAAAATATGAGGGAAAAATATCTCTATGGAAACTATGTGAGAGGAGGGTCCGACAACTGAAAGGGGTGAAGAAAAATGGTGCAAAAAGGGAGGTAGGGTATTGGTACATGGAACACCGCAGGGGGGGGGGGCAGAAGACAGCGCTTCAAGAAAAAAACTGGGAGGAACTTGGGCAGCCTGGATCAGTTCTTTCCTAGATTCAAGGGTTTGGATGCGTGTCACGACCCATCCTCGGGACCCGTTCCGTGACTACCCCAAGCCTGCCTTCCATAGGCCAGGGGCTGGTGACTAGCACCAAAGGCGTAAATCCCTAAGTTGGGAATGCATTACATTTATAAAAAGTAGACACACACAATCAGAGTACACAAATGGAAGCAAAACACCAAGTAAAACTAAATACAGAGGAGGTTCTAGAATGTAAAGGGGCCGGAAATACAAGCCCAATAGTATAGTACAAGTACAAGAAAAATAGGTACAACTAAAAAGAAAAAAAACATCAAGGTGTCTAGCAGCTTCTGGATCGTCCACCATGGATCCTACCTGAGGGTAGGTATAGATAGCCTCCTCAGCACTCCACGTCCTTCCATCTCCCCCAAGTACCGACTCGTTGTGAGGTCCATCTCCGGGTACCATCTAGTCCTCGTACACTCCGCCTCGGACAACGCTGTCCGTTTTCTGCATCCAACACAATGAGGTGCGGGCATATCCCGTGCAAGGGTGAGTATAACGATACTTAGTAGGGACCCCAAGACCCTCAAGGTGTCAAAAAATCCAAAAAGTATAAGCCAAAAAGTATGAATCAATGAATAACCAATACATAGGTATATGCCCATACATATACCTAAGTTATCTTGTAACCCATCTCAATCATGAGGAAAACACAAAGGTCATTGACTCAGCTCAAACCAGGAGTTTCATTATCGAAACCATGACTGCTGGATAACTCCTCCTCTATCAAGAACAGTGGGCCTGTCACCACACCAAGGCGCTTCTCACTAACCTTGGACTGCTGATTTACTCCTCCTATCGAGTACCGCAGGTCTGCCGCCAAATATTAGGCGCTCCTCCGCTGTGGGTCTGCCGCTAAATACCGGGAACTCCCCCTAATATCCTGTAGAGGTACTCATCCTATCGAGTGCCGTGGGTCTGCTGCCAAATACCAGGAAATCCTCCGCCATGGGTCTGCCACCAAATACCGGGTTCTCCCCACCGGGTTAGTCGAATCACTCCAACTCAAAACAGTCAAGCAGTCGTCAGGTCTGTCAGCTACTAGGTCTCCGCACTTCGTCTGCTCATCACAGGGATGATCCTATCCACAAGCTACTGGTCAATACTCCAACTATCGCGAAGTTCCACGATGAAGTATCTCAAAGTTCCACCACATCATATGGGTCTCAACGCAACAGACGACGCCTCAATAGGACGCCCGATCTGTGAGTTGTTAGCCTTTTAGTCCCGGGGGCCTGGTTGGATTCGTGTACGAACCAACCTGATCATATCTCAACTATACCCCAAACTCCTATGGGGTTTTCTCAAAGATACGACTTCGTTCCAAGAATATCGGCGTCGCTGACGGTTCATCAAATGGATGCCCGTAGACCAAGATATGGACGAAAAGGTGTAATCGGGCTATAACAGGTCCAGGTACGGTCCAACCTGGTCCGAATCGGGGTCTGACCCAGTTTGCGGGTCCGACCCGATGTGAGGAAAAGGCCCGACCTAAAGGTGGTCTGAACCGAGGGCGGCCCCGCCCGTGGGTGTCCCGAATGAGGGCGTCTCAGCCGTGGGCGGCTCGGCAGGGTAGCCCGCATGGCCCTGCTGGCCATGCTACGGGGTGGGGGGGGGGGTGCGGCGCCCCTGGTTTCTAAAGGAACTCGTGCTATACACCTGTTCAGTGAACCGTGGGACCCGAGGGGTCCCGCCTATAGCGTGCACTAGCGGACAGCTCAGCCGGCCGCCCTGGTTCCTTCACCGCTGCGCGACGGCGCCATGGTCTTGCTGGCCTCTGCGAGGCGCGGGGTGCCATGCCTCCTCCGCCGCGTCCCAGCCTGGCTGTGACCTTCCAATCCACTGTGCGGCACGACGGCGCCGCGCTCGTCATCCAACCACCGCGGCCCTCCTGGCCGCGACCCTTCCCCCCGGCACGGTGCAACGACACCGCGCCACTCCTGCACTACCGCAGACCACCTGGCCGCAGCTCGGTTCTCTACGCGGTACGGCAGGTCCGTGCCTTTATGGCGACATGACATCCTTGCGCCACTGGCTTTTTTGTAGATGACTCGTTGTCGGTTGACGCATGTACCGCCTTCGTCGACATCAAACAAGAACAAAAAAAGGGGAGGGTCATGCTGTGTTCATGCGGTCTGAGCCCTCCTCATTATGGAGAACCATAATCCAGAAATTTGAACGATGAAGAATAGAGGTTTATACTCCTATATAAATTAAATCAAATCCCCCTACCTCGTGTTCGGTGATGTTGACGGAGTCGCGGGAAGGTGGCGTCGTTCCGTCAACGTCGGAGGAGGAAGAGGGTACTCATCGTTGGAGGACGAGCATTCGAAGGTGAAGAAGTAGAAGACAACATCAGTGTTCTTCGTGGGAATCACTTCCCTTTCTTTCCCCAGTTGAAGAAGGAAGAAGATGTCGTTATTTTTTGTTAGAGAGAAAAGGCTCCTCCCTAGCTCTCCCCTTTCTCTATTCCACCCAGGAATAATTCCCAACAAAATGAAATAACAGGTTTGCCTATTATTTTATTTTTGGAATTAATTTGAAAAGTTTTAAAATTAATTAAGTTACCTCACTAATTTAATGGGTGAAGTTGTCCTAATTAATTGTGGGAGGAAGGTGAAAAATTTGAAAGCTTTCCCCCACTTTATGAAGAGTTGCAAGGGGGTTAAAGCTCGTGTGGGCCCCAAACTTTTGATTTCAAGATAGGTTAAAACTTTGGATGGGCCCCACCAAAAAATATCCTCCCATGGGAGGTTATGTGTGGGTGGGCCCCACCTCTAACTTCTCTTTGGAGGTTTTTACCACCTCAAATAAAAATAAGTACACCTTATTTTTATTTAATTTAATTTAAAAACCCCCAAATTCTAACTTCCATTCCCGTTAGAACGCAACTGCGGTGAAGGTATCACTAAAAAATCATCGATGTTGCAAGTTCAACGATGCCCTTGGATTTCAATTCCGAGCACCAGTTCAAAAGTTACAAAATTCCGCTCGCACGTTTACTAAACGTACCCGAAAAAATGTTTGGAAAATTAATATCAGCCTCCCTCGACCCGCGCCGGTTGAGGTTAGGCTCTACCAAGGTGAATCACTTCCCGAAGAATCCAACGGTACTCTCGAATTTTCAATCCGAGTTACGATTTAAAAGTTATAAATTTTATAATAAAATAATTGTCACTTAATTATTTTATTTGCAGCCAAAAACTATCTTTCGATGGTGGCCCTCACTGACCCAAGTTAGTATCTGCTTAAAGAAAGCCTACCCTCATGAGTTCAGAAGTGGTCTCGTATTTTTAATCTGAGTTACCGTTTGTGAGTTATAAGCATTTGGAAAATAAAATAACTTTATTTAATTATTTTATTTACGGTTATGCCATTTTTGGGTTTTCTCATAGGAGGCCCGTGTCGACTAATCTTAAGTCATGCCTAGGGTAAACCTGCCATTCTGAGCACAATGGTGGCATCATATTTCTGATCTGTGTAATGTTTTAATAGTTATTCCACTTTTTTTGGAAAACTGCAGACACACGTTAATTTAAGCTTAACAAAACTTTGACGGATCATTCTGGGCACTCCAAGCCTCGGAATCATGCACCGTCAGAAACTGCAGACTCATAAAATTCCCATGAATTTTAAAAAAAAATTCCACAGAATTTTTGGGCCTTTACATTCCCCCACCTCAAGGCTTTACATCCCCGTAAGCTACAACTCGAACTGAGGGAACAAATGGGGGTACTGAGCACGCATCTGAGCCTCCTGCTCCCATGTGCTCTCTTGGAGGATCACGTGCTGCCAACAAACGTGCAGCAGAGGTATCGACTGTCCACGTAGGACCTGCTGCTTTCGATCCTCAAACTCTACTGGAACCTCCATGAAAGTTGCTCCGTCATCGATGTCTATCTCCCTTTGATCGATGATGTGGGATGCGTCATGAACGTATCTCCTCAGTTGAGATATGTGGAAGACGTCGTGCACCCGATGTAGCTAAGGTGGAAGAGCCAAGTGGTAAACCACCTCACCTACTCTGCTGAGGACCTGGAAAGGTCTGATGAATTGCGAAGATAACATGCCTCCTCAGACAAATCTCCGTAGACCTCATCGAGGTGAGATCTATAGAAGGACGTGGTCACTATCCTCGAACTCCAGAGGTATCCATATCCTCTCAGCATACGACTTCTGTCTGCTATGTGCAGTCTTCATCCCCTCCTAGATGATCTGCACCTTCTCCGTCGTCGCCTGTACCATCTCTGGTCCCACTAGTGCTGACTCCCCAGGGTCTGTCCATCACAGTGTTGATCTGCAAGGTCGACCATACAAGGCCTCAAAAGGTGCCATACTGATGGTGGAGTGATAGTTGTTGTTGTAGGAAAACTCCAGCAAAGGTAAGTGGTCCTCCCAGATACGACCAAAGTTGAGGTCACATGCATAGAGCATGTCCTTGAGGGTCTGAATGGTCCTCTTATTCGGTCCATCCATCAGAGGATGGAAGGCAGTGCTCAGATGAAGCTGTGTCCCGAAAGCCTTCTAAAACCCCTTCCATACATGGGAAGTAAAGCGTGCGTCACGATCAGAGACAATAGAAGAAGGTACTCCATGAAAAAACACTATCTCCTACACATAGAGGCATCCCAAGCTCTCTACTGAGCCCTGCTCTCTGATCGGTAGGAAGTGGGACGACTTGGTGAGATGGTCAACGATCACCCATATCGAATCACGACTCCTGGATTTACATGGAAGACCAATCACAAAGTCCATGGATATCCGATCCCACTTCCACTCTAGGACCTTTAAGGGCAGAACCAAGCCTGCCGGTACCTGGTGCTTCGCCTTTACTTGCTGACAAGTGAGGCATCGTGCGAAAAACTCCGCAACTACCTTCTTCATACCTGGCCACCAGTGCTGTCGTCGAAGGTCCGGATACATCTTTGCCACTCCAAGATGTACCACTAGAGGGGAAGTGTGGAACTCCCTCAATAGTTTCTCCCGAAGTGCAACTAGTACCATGGTATGTTCTCGGAAAAGAATGACGTGCTCCACACCTTCAAAAAATCCATCAGGTGCTTGCCCTGTGGATATATGGGCACATCGTGTCTCACAGTCAGCGTCCCCATGCTGCACCTCCCTGACTCGCTGAAGAATTGGAGGAGTGGCTGTAAGAGACTATAGATAGGCTTCTCCATCCCTATCCAAGAAGGATATCTGTAAGGTATCCGTCTTCTCTGTCGCCTCTCCTTGCAGCTGAAGGCTAGACCTCCTACTGAGTGTGTCTGCTACCATGCTCCCACTTCCCAGGATTAAATACTATCCCAAAGTCATAGTCCCGGAGGAACTCTAGCCACTCTTGTTGGGAACTGAAAACTCAAAACTTCTGCTACCACGAGGGTGAGGCTGGGCGACTCACGAGTGATTAGCTGCACCCTCCTATGCATGAGTTTATCTTGTGCTACCTGGGTTTTGTTTTTATCCAACCAAGGAAAACCCTATTACAACGTTGTAGATAAACCACAACATTTTTGACTAATACAGTCAATATGTGTATGAACTGTGGTTGCTCAGTCCATACCCAAACTAACGTCATAAGGCCTCGATGCTACCACAAATAGGTTCCAACCGAAACTCTCGCCTCGAGGGTCAGATCACACCATCGGCGTAAGTGTGATTATCATGTCTCTTCCCACAGATATCTCTTGACGTGAGGTTTAGGTCAATGGTTTAACCAGAAAATCTAGGTATGGGACAAGATTCGTGGAAGGAAGGAATGATTAGTACCTATGTCTATTGACACAACAGCTAGTAGTAGACACATAACGTACCTCAAATCATTCTCAGAGCCCTTGGGCCACACTCCTTGACCACGTGCAACTACTCTCTTCCCCTTCCCTTTACCTCCCTAAGCCTGGCGGGAACTACAAAGGTGGGTGGTTGTAACATGTCAAAATGTACACCACCTCATGCTGCTCTCCTAGCTCTGCTTCCATGTATGCTACCCTACAGATTTATCTGTCCATGTCACATCCTCTTCCCAAAACTTCTTGCATGAGAAAGTCTCTAAGACTGTCACCAGTTTACTACTTTCCCACTGCTAACTTTCACTGGCTGTATCCAATCAGCCAAAGAACATTCAACCACAAAGGTTATCTCTAGAACCCTAACATGAGTAGGAATGCATAGAGGAAAATTATTGGCTCAGTTGTTCTTAAACACACCTCTCTTAGAATTCTGAGCCCTAAATCACTATTCGCATCGTATTCATTGAGTACCAGGAATGGTCGGTATTCCTCGATGAATACTCAACTACCGACATGTCGTCCTGCCAAAACTGTAGAAGCTGAAGGGAACTCTCAACCACCTTCTCAAGCCAGTCCTCAGCCATCTATGAGTCAGGTTTGCCTCATAACTTGAGGGATATCTGATGCTGAAACACATGTAAGGAACTAAGCCTACAAGTGTCCTCTATCGGTACCGCCTGCAGTGTCTGCTGACTAATGGGAAGTGATATAGTTGGCACACTACCCAAAGGTACCATCTTGGAAAACGGTCCAAGTACCGAAACCTCATCACTATACGGACCATCCTCATGGTCACTCACTGAAAAATATTAGTAGCTAAGATAAACATCTTCTATACTAGTGTCTCAATTAGGAAGAAAACTCCAGTAATCGCCTCCATCCAGTCCTCTGCTGCCTGGGAATCTGTCTCGCCTCAAAACCTGAGAGGCCTATACTGCTGGAACTCATGAAACGTGCTCAGTCGACGTGAACCATCCTCCAATGCGACTGGTGGCATCTGCTACCCAACGGGTGGTGGTGCTACTGGTACACCACCCGAAGGTGCCAACATAGTAAGAGGGACCTGAACCAGAGCCTCGTCACTCGGTGGGACATCATCGAGTACTATCATGGGAACCCTAAATAGATGTCTACGTGGAGGCATCCTAATAAGGAACAGGTGTTCCATGGTCAAAATTTTATACCTAGTGAGCTGACCTGGTTAAGAAGACTTAAAGAAAACTCTTGAAAACACATACGTAATCAGTGTTTTCGTGCACTGTGTCCTAAATCAGAAGTCAAGGTCCTGGTGTATGGATACGTCGGCCGCTACACCAATACTGGACTCTCTGAACTAAAAACCACACTCAGTACCCTTAATACTATTGCTTCATAGAAAAGTATAATCAGAGTCCCGAGTTCTGTGGTATAAATGAAACCTCTGATACCAATTTGTCACGAAGCTTCCTCGGGAACCATGCCGTGACTACCCCAAGCCCGCCATCCATAGGCCAGGGGCTGGTGACTAGCACCAAAGGTGTAAATCCCAAAGCTGGGAAGGCATTGCCTTTATAAAAAGTAGACACACACAATCAGAGTACACAACTAGAAGCAAAACACCATGTAAAACTGAATACAAAAAAGGTGCTGGAAAGTAAAGGGGCCGGAAATAGAAGCCCAGAAGTATAGTACAAGTACAAGACAAAGAGGTACAACTAAAAATAAAAACAGCTGGAAGGTGTCTAGCAGCTCTTGGATCATCCACCACAGATCCTACCTGAAGGGTAGGTACAGATAGCCTCCTCAGTGCTCCACATCTATCCGTATCCCCTGGGTACCGACTCATCGTGAGTTCCACCTCCGGGTACCGTCCTATCCTCGTACACTCAGCCTTGATCAGCGCTGTCCATCATCTGCATCCAAAACAACGAGGTGCGGGCATAACCCGTGCAGGGGTGAGTATGATGATACTCAGTAGGGACCCCGAGACCCTCAAGGTATCACAAAATCCAAAAAGGATAAGCTAAAAAGTATGAAACAACGGGAAACCATTACTTAGGTATATTCCCATACATATACCTAAGTTATCTAGTAACCCATCTCAATCATGAGGAAGACACAATGGTCATTGACTCAGATCAAACCTGGATTTTCATTATCAAAACCACGGCTGCTGGAGAACTCCTCCTCTGTCGAGAACAGTGGGCCTATCACCACACCAAGGCGCTTCTCACTAACCTTGGACTGCTAAGGTACTCCTCATGTCGAGTACCACGGGTCTGCCACCAAATACCAGGTGCTCCTCCACTGTGGGTCTACCGCCAAATACCAGGTGCTCCCCCTAATAGCCTATAGAGGTACTGCTCCTATTGAGTACCGCGAGATTGCCTCAAAATACCAGGCGCTCCTCTGCCATGGGTCTGACGCCAAATACCGGGCGCTCCCCACTGGGCTAGTCAAATAACTCTGGGTCAAAACGGTCAAGCAGTCGTCAGGTCTGTCAGCTACTAGGTCTCCACACTTTGTCTGCCCATCACTAGGAGGATCCGATCCACGAGTTACTGGGAAATACTCCAAATATTGTGAAGTTCCAAGAAGAAGTATCTCAATGGTCTTCCATGTCATAGGGGTCTCAACGCAATAGACGACGCATCAATCAGACACCCGGTCTGTGAGTTATTAGCCTTTTAGTCCCGGGGGCCTGGTTGGTTTTGTGTACGAACAAACCTGACCATATCTCAACTATACCCCGAACTCCCGTGGGGTTTTCTCAAAGGGACGTATTAGTTCCAAGAATATCGGCGTCGCTGACGGTTCATTAAACGGATGCCTGTAGCCCAAGATATGGGCGAAAAGGTGTAATCGGGCTATAGTGGGTCTGGGTCCGGTCTGATCCTGTCGGACCGACCCATCATGACCCGGTCCGAACCGGGGTCTGACCCGGTCCGCAGTTCCGACCCGGTCTGAGGAAATGGCCATGCCCGAAGGGGCCGCCCAGCCCGAGGGTGGCCCAGCTGAGGGCGGCCCGGCTAGCTAGCACGCGTGTCGCGGTGGGCCACATTGTGGGTGGGGGTGTGGCCCCCTGAATTCCGAAGGAGCCGGCGCTAGGCGCCGGTTTGATGAACCGCGGGACCCGAGGGGTCCCGCCTGTAGCGCGCACCGGCGACCGGCTCAACCGGGCGCCCTGGTTCCTTCACCGGGGCGTGACAGCGCCGCCATACTGCTGGCCTCTGTGCGGCGCGACGACGCCACGCCTCCTCCGTCGTGGCTCGGCCTGGCCGCGGCCTTCCACTCCTCCTTATGGTGCGACGGCGCCGCGCTCGTCGTCCAACCGCCGCGACCCTCCTAGCTGCGGCCCTTCCTCTGGGGGCGGTGCGACAGCACCACGCCCGTCCGACACCGCCGCGGCCTGCCTGGCCTCGGCTCGGTTCTCTATGAGGTACGGCGGTGCCGTGCCCTTGTGGAGACCCGATGACCTTGCATCGCCAGCTTCTTCGCGGCCGGCTCATTGTCAGGCGCCTTGTGTACCGCCTTCATCATCATCAAAAAAGAACTAACAAAAGGGGAGATTCGGTCCGTGTTCGTGCGGTCTGATCCCTCCTCATCATGGAGAACCATAATCCAGAAATTTGAATGACGAAGAATAGAGATTTATACTCATATATGAATTAAGTCAAATCCCCCTACCTAGAGTCCGGTGATGTTGATGGAGTCGCGGGAAGGCGGCGTCGTTCCGTCAATGTCAGAGGAGGAAGAGGGTACTCATCATTGGCGGACGAGCATTCGAAGGTGATGAAGTCGAAGACGACTTCAGCGTTCTTCATTGGCGTCTCTTCCCTTTCTTGCCCCGGTTGAAGAAGGAAGAAAATGGCGTCATTCTTCATTGGAGAGAAAAGGCTCCTCCCTAGATCTCCATTTTCTCTATTCCAGCCAGGAATAATGCCCAAAAAAATGAAATAATAGGTTTCTCTATTATTTTATTGTTGGCATGAATTTGAAAAGTTTTAAAATTAATCAAGTTACCTGACTAATTTAATGGATGAAGTTGGCCTAATTAATTGGGGGAGGAAGGTGAAGAATTTCAAAGGATTCCCCCACTTTATGGAGAGTTACAAGGGGGTTAGAGATCATGTGGGCCCCACCCCTTTGATTTTAAGAGAGGTTAAAACTTTGGGTGAGCGCCACCAAATAATATCTTCCCAAGGGAGGTTATGTGTGGGTGGGCCCCACATGTAACCTCCCTTTGGAGGTTTTAACCACCTCAAATAAAAATAAGTACACCTTATTTTTATATAATTTAATTAAAAACCCCCCAAAATCTAGCTTCTGTTCTCGTTAGAACACAACTGTGGTGAAGGTCTCACTAAGCAATCACCAACGCTGTGAGTTCAACGGTGCCATCAGATTTCTATTCTGAGCACCGGTTCAAAAGTTATAAAACGCCACTCGCACGTTTACTGAACGTACCATAAAAAAAGTTCTAAAAATTAATATTAGCCACCCTCAACCCACACCGGTTGAGGTTAGGCTCTGCCTAGGTGAATCACGCCTGAAAAAACCCAACAGTACTCTCATATTTCCAATCCGAGTTACCATTTAAAAGTTATGAATTTTATAATAAAATAATTGTCACTTACTTATTTTATTTGCGGCCAAAAACCAACTTTCTCTGGTGGCCCTTACCAACCCAAGTTAGTATCTTCTTAAAGAAAGCCTACCCTCACGAGTTTAGTAGTGGTATCAGATTTTTAATCCGATTTACCGTTTCTGAGTTATAAGAATTTGAAAAATAAAATAAATTTATTTAATTATTTTATTTACGGTTATGCCATTTTCGGGTTTTCTCACAGGAGGCCCGCACTGACTAAACTTAAGTCACGCCTAGGGTAAACCCGCCATCCTGTGCGCAATGGTGGCCTCAGATTTCTGATCTGAGTAACTGTTTAATAGTTATTCCACTTTTTCAGGAAAACTGGATACACACGTTAATTTAAGCTTAACAAACCTTTGACGTATCAATCTGGGCACTCCGGGCCTTGGAATCACGTGCCATCAGAGACTGTGGACTCATAAAATTCCTATGAATTTAATAAGAACAAAAGAATTTCCAAGGAAATACCAGGTCCTTACAATTATTTCGCATTTTATAAAGGTAATGACCGGTTCATATTAAATCTGAGTCTGATCAGACAACCCGAGATTGAAGCGGAATTTTAAAACTCTCGAATGGTTGCGATTAGATCTCGCCTGATCCAAAGACGTATAAAAAAGAGATGTTTTACCGTGGATACTGGGGGTTGAGCACAGGGTCAAGATCAACAAACCAGATTGCGTGATACATGATCCAATATCCCAGATATCATTTCACCCAAAAAAATGTGTGCCACATCGAAACGGGGAGGCACGCGCGACTTCCTTATAAGGCTAAGCCTCCGAAGCATCCATTAGAAATCACATAGCACACATGCAGGGGGCCTTACACATGGGCTCCCGCTTCCCCCTTGTAGGCCTCGGCCTACCCATTCCCACCGTGTCCTTGCGGCCGTGCTGTGCACTCATGTGCTCTTACTCCCGTGCGACCTTCGGGGAACCTATGCCCAAACTCGAACTGACCCTGTCTTGGGCTGAGGGCTCTGCTCAGCCACCTAGCGTGACCTGCCTCCCTTGGCCCCGCCTTAAAGGGATGTCCCTTGAGGGCCCACATTTTTTTTATCAAACCATCCTAAAAAAATTTAAGGAATACCTAATTATACCTTGTCTATTAATAAAATTATTTATAAACATTAAATCTTTAACATTCAAGGTTATAAATCAAAATTTGAAATACCCACATAAAATCTTTTATACTAATATTATAGTTGTCAAAAACTTTTTTTAATCTAAACATAGTTTGACTATGTGATATTAAACATAGTTTTAGGAAATGAAAAATCTTTACAACCTATTTAGAATATTTGAAAATAATTTCGAATTCCTTATTGAAAATCAAAATATTTCACCATAATCAGGAGTTATCTTATAATATCCAATTCATAAATTTTGGAAAACTAAGTTGTACTTGAACATTTTTAGTTATTTCTTCATAAGTCCAATGACTATAATTATAGCCGTTGGAATCCAACGGTCACATAAGGCAACAGCCGGGTTATTGCCTTATAAAACCTTGCCTTAGGGTGTTC
Organism: Viscum album; assembly: GCA_963277665.1. NCBI lineage: Eukaryota > Viridiplantae > Streptophyta > Magnoliopsida > Santalales > Viscaceae > Viscum > Viscum album. The sequence continues at coordinate 1,402,445,995 of OY728137.1, read as the reverse complement.
TAAATTCAAGGCAATTGAAGAAGATAGTGCATGTAATACCAATGGTGCTTAGTGTGGCCGCAATGGATTAGGCCATTCTTATGTCTTTATGTCAGATTCTAAGGACCCATATTACTTTCGTGGGGTTCTCATTGTTTTAAGTGGTCTCCCTATAATTCTGATACGATTTTTAATAGGTATATTTGGTTAGAATGATTACTCTTTTGATCTAGATGTATTGTAGACACTACATTGTTTTTATTTAAATGAAAATCCTTGTGTCCATTTGTGTGTTTTAATCGGTTGCATTCTAATATAAATTAAAACCATATTATTACTTTCTTATGAGAAACAAGTTTTGTTCAGTTATTATAAAATTCAAACAAAATTGTTAAGGTAAACATATCAATACATGAGGTTCGAGTTTTGGGGTGTTACATCATTCCCCCCTATGAGGAATTACGTCCTCGCAATTCATTCTATATATGCATAAGAGAAAGACTCCTTTATCAACTTCACCACAACCTCCATTGTGGAGGTTCCTACGGTGTGGCTAGGTGAATTACCATATTTATGTTCAACACTTTAGATTCTCTGGTCCAGATACATTTTAAGTAGAAAGGGTTGAACCTCTACATAGTGAATTTGGGCCTCCGCAGAGATGCTCGAGCGGTAGAAAGTTCGGAGATGTCCAAATGGAACATCCCTTGATGAATTCACTACACTGACTCGTGATTGAGAATATCTAAGTCATTGTCGTTTTCATATAAACTGAAACTAAGATGTTGGTACATGTAATCCGCACAAAGGTTTCCCTCCAAAGAAGCCTCTCGAAATCTCTCCCTAGCCGCTAAGTTCCGGCCCAGAGTAAAGAATAGAAAGATTCCTTTGTGGTACTTCCCTCTTCGCCTGTATTCGGACAATTACACCATGTCTATTCTGTGGTATTTGTAGGCATTCTCCTGACATGAATGGAGAATTTCTGGACTCTTTCATACTTCATAAATTTGCTTTCATGTTTTTTGCAAATTCATGAAAGGTAGGTACTTCTCTTCACAGGCCATGACCAAGATGTTCTCTAGTATCTTAGTAGGGAAAGATAGGATGTGAGTTTGTCCTTCCATTTGAAAATTAAATATGAAAGATTAATCAGTGAAACCTATTCAGAAATATAAACACAGACAAGATAAAAAAATAAAGAAGGGAAAACAAATTGCATTCTCATATCACCACTTTTTCATAAAAAGTGAAAGGCTAATGGTTTCCCATGTCCCCTAATACACGAATCCCCAAAACTAGTTCAAAACTTTCAATCTCCATGAACCATATGCAACCTGAGCAATATTGTTCAATATCGTGGGTGCACTTGTGTTGTCTCTAGAGTCTGACATGTGGGGTGTACAACTATGAGACGTCCATATGTACTTGTTGTCTATAGACAGAATGTGAGGATTCGTATTCAAGGATTTTGAAGTCAATTACCTAACCAAAATGGCCATAGGACAGGACTTGACACATATATGCCACGTGGAGGTCACCCACTACTGCATCTTCTTGGAAGGCCGTGAGGGATTGGATGCCTTCCGCTACGGTGAAGCATCTAAAAATTCTTTTGTAGTATCTTCCCCGTCATATGTAGGATGGAAGTTGGGCTTTCATCATAAATATGTAATCCAGACCCTCTCTTCGGTGGATCTGAAGTACCCAGGGAGAGTTGGATATTTCATATAGGTGTATACATGTCATTAGGATATGAGAATAGTTTATAAAATTCTCATGGCTAGCTATGTAAATTATGGTTTCTAGGGCCTCATTGGGAAGAGACAGAAGATTAGTACCCTCGTTTTCCATTTTAAAATTAAGAAAACTCATTTTTAGTAATTCTTAAGTGAATTTTTCTTTGTTTCAGTTTTGGTTTTCCAAAGTTAACTAAACCGAACCCTCTGATACCAACTGTCATGCCCCAGCTCTCGAATACCTGGAGCTGATGCCATACAGAGGATCGATTCAGTTCAGGCTTTGAGAAACCAGCTACTTCTGAAACGTTTCATCTGCTTAAAGTTGTCTCCTGAAATATTTTAATAAAAAAAGTAGGGTGAGCATACGAATTCCCATTAAGGGGTTTTTAAAACAAACCAAATATCTTTTGAAAACATTATTTGAAACTTTTCATAAAACATTTTTCTTAAAGAAAAATTATAACACATGTAACATATCATAAAAGTGCTAAATTAAAAACATGCTAACAAAGTTACAAGGATACATGTTTCAACTATAGGCATGATCATTTGGAGTAATAAGTAAAATATATGCATATGAGAGCACAAATTGAACAGATAAGAGTAATGAATAATCATAGTTTCATGTAAATGTAATAACTTCAATTTCATCCATCGAATACTAAATCACTGAGAGATAAAAATATACCATGCAATAATCTTTACATTTTTGACAATCATAAATACTGGTTCTTAACCATGGGTATTATACTAGTCAAATATCCATTTGGTTAATTAATTATCATGCACATAGTGAGGGAATGTATAATGATGGAATTTAATTTCTGTGTCATGGCCTCTGCCAAGACCTAGGGGATAACTGTAACCAAACCCCAGCCCGAGAGCCTCTGTAACCAGAATCTATCTCAGAGACCTTTGTAATCGGACTCCATCCTGGATGGTCTGCTGTAACCAGACCCCAACCCGGAGGTCTTACTTTTATCGGTCTCCAAACAGGAATATACTAGTCCAATACATTCCTCATATGTTTAATTTGGAAATGTTTCCAAAGTGTCCTATACCACTTTGAATACATAATTCCATGTCTTTTATTTGGGGTGTCCCATACCACTCCAATATAATTAAATTCTTAATTCATTATTATAAGTGATGAATAATAAATAGTTTAATTTATCACAAAAATTAATAACTTTACAACTTCTTCTATAAACTTCAATTCATTACATTGCATGTTTAAAACTTCAGAGATGTATTATTCATTCTCAATTCAGGCGCTGATAAATTGGAATGACATTGGAATAAATCAAAAATTTGAGTTATTATTTAAATAATAATCTTCCCAACAACATTCATAAACTAGTAAACCTTCTTTGCACACGTGATGTTAATTTAAAACATGAAAGTAATGGGGTTACCACATAAAATGACAGTTCCTTATTTTTTTTCGAAATCCTTGATTCATGGAAATGAATATTTATCGTCTAAAATGACCAATTTTAAATTAAGATAGATGAAATTTGTATAAAATCAAGTATCATTGAGTACAACTATAAATAAAATTTAAAATGAAACCATTTAATCCAAATATACATAGTATAACAAATTACATTGAAAATATGGTTGTTTTAATTTTTCAAAGGTATACATGGTTTATTACACATTCTTTGCGCATGAGAAAATTACTGAAGCAAATCAAAAAATGGATAACAAAAAGGTTTGACCCATGAAATTATAACATGTCTAATATCATTAAAGGTTCTTTAACTAAAACGAGTTTGACGTAGGACATACAAATTTAAAAACTAATGTTTACCATAATATTACAAATCCATTTGAACCCAAAGCTATATTCTCATCCATGTCTTTATTTAATAATTGTAGATCATCTTTATTATCATAGAACTATATTTAATTATGGGTATATGTTCAAATATATATACTAAGTGTTTATCCATCTTTTATAATTAAAAGAAAATCCATACTAAACAACCCCAAATATAATTTTCGTCCTTTGAAATATTTACACAAAAAATTTTAACCTTTAAAAAGCCTGGATTCACTTAGAGATGATATATGGAAACATAAAAAATATATATGTATATATATATATATATATAATTAAGTGTATGAACCTTTCATTTCATAACCAAAACAAGTACTGCTTACGTTGGTTAAACATTGATAAACACATTTAAAAAAAATAGAATAGGTTTAGGATGGAAAAATATATTTATACATATAACCATAACCATTATCATTTAATAAAAATAGTGGAGAATAACTCATACATGTGAATATAAAGTTTCAACCCTCCAATATTTACACTCATGAATTAAGCACATCAAAAGAATGGAATTTGAAATAACCACACTTAGTGTTTTGTGTAAAAAATTCATTCAACAGGGTGTGCATAAGTAGTGTTTGATCAAAGCCAAAAGAAAATATTTGAGAGCACATGTTTTTTACTTTCTTTGTAAAACTTTTGAAATGTTTAGAAATACAATTGGGGATTGAAATTGGCTTACGTACCCACATACCCATATGTATATCATACCATGCTTATTTGACACTTGCATGATTATCAAAATTATGAACTAAAAGTATAAAGATGAAATGCTTAAAACCGCATGTATATATTATCAATATATATTAAAGAACACACATAAACAAGTATAAAAGTTTTCTTAAAAATGAATCCATGGATTTCATAATTCTCCAATAAATTTGAAACTCAAACATGGAAGTTTTAAATTCGGGCTTATGAAGTTTATGCAAATATGAGGGATGTGTATATTGTACCTATAAATTTTCATATAGATACATATATTTATATAACAGATTATGTATTTAAGGTAAAAAAATAAATTTTCATGGGATGTCCATACTTAGGGTTTATTAATACCTTGTAACTCAAGATCTTGCAACTCTTAAAGAATTAATTTCAAACCATATGATTATGTATATTTGTTTTACAAGTCCATTTAAATATATATTCATATAGCTTAAATCCCAACAAGAAAGAGAAAGAATAATACCCTACCTTAGCTTGAGGAGGAAGAGGGGCTCGGGAGACACTGGAAAACTTGGAGGTCTCATTGAGGTCTGCTGGAGGCTTGTGAGAAAGGAACTGGGTGGTTCTTTGGATGCCTCGGTGTGGTTTTTTATAAACTATACATATAATGGTTATTTTAATGCAAGATGAAAGGGATATGAGGCCAAAATATGTTATAAAAATTCAAGGGAAAGAGATCTCCATGGAAACTGTGTGAGGGGAGGGTCCAACAGCTGAAAGGGGTGAAGAAAAATGGTGCAAAAAAGGGAGGTAGGGTACTAGTGCATGGCACACCGCAGGGGGGGGGTAGAAGACAACGCTTTGAGTAGAAAACTAGGAGGAACTTGGGCGGCCAGATCAGTTTTGGCCTGGATTCAAGGGTCGGGATGCATTCACAGTTTATAAAGGTAATGATCGGCTCAGATTAAATTTGAGTCTGATCGGACGGCCCGAGATTGAAGCAGTGCTTTAAAAATCTCGAACAGTTTCAATTAGATCTCTCCTGATCCAACAACATATAAAAACACGGATGTTTTAGCATGAATTCTGGGGGTCAAGCGTGGTGTCGAGATCAACGTCCCAGATCACGCGATACGTGATCCAATGTCCTAGATCTCGTTTCGCCCGAAAAATTGTGTCCCACATCAAAATGGGGTGGCGCACACAGCTTCATTATAAGACTAAGCCTCTGAAGCATCACTCAGAAATCACATAGCACACACATAGGGGGACTTACACACAGGCTCCAGCTTCCCCCCTTGCAGGCCTCGGCCTACCCATGCCCACCTTGGCCTTGCACCCACGCTGGGCACTCATGCACTACTGCTCCCGTGCGCCCTTCGGGGAACCTATGTATAAACTTGAGCTGACCCTGAATTGGGATGAGGGCTAGGCTCAGCCACCTAGCGTGAGCTTCCTCCCTTGGCCCAACCAAAAAGGTATGGCCCTTGAGGCCCAAATTGTTTTTATGAAACCAACCCAAAAAAAATTAAGGAATACCTAATTATACCTTGTCTATTAATAAAATTATTTATAAACATTAAATCTTTAACATTCAAGGTTATAAATAGAAATTTGAAATACCCACATAAAATATTTTATAATAATATTATAGTGGTGGAGATTTTGAAGGCACACTTTACTAGATACAAGAAGTTCCAACATCGCAAACAAAGACATAAAATAAACCATGCCATATAATATCAACAAAACCAAGTTAAAAATATTAGTAGAACTACCATCCACTACTCATGATAAGTCCCCCAAAATAGGATTTCAACCAAGGTTTCACCACAATACAAATTCAACAACATGATTTGATGTATTCAAAGAAAAAAGAAAAGATCTTCAAATTCCAATGAACAAACAACGTGTGGTGACCCTTTTTGAGAAAATGAACAGAAAACATCCAACATCATGGTCCTAATCTTGAAATAACCCTACCATTAGAATCAACCTGTACTACCCAAAAATTGGGATTATTCAACATTAGGTATTTAACAGCGCTAGCTAAAAGAACTTTTAAAGGCCCCCTTTGCGAGTGCTATAAAACCACTGTTAAAGGGAATCTAACAATGATTTTTAGCACTATTAAAGGGGGTATTTAATAGTGATAAAAAAGAGATGTTAAAGTGGTCCCTTTATTAGAGCATGTAAAAAAGCATAGATAGGGGGGGGGGCCTATATCAACGCTTTTTTACTAGCACTGATAAAGGATATATTTTAAAAAAAATCTATATTTCATTAAAAATAATATATTAACATATAAATATATTTATATTGATATAAATATAATATATATATTTTAAATATGTTTTAGATAAGTCTAAATAAGAATTTAAACTTAATCTATAAGATATTTAGTGAAAAATGATTATAAAATATTTAAAAGACTATTTTTAATTAACAATTTGATAATTATTATTGATTAATAGTAATTAAAAAAAATAAATAAATATAATTAAAATCAAAATATAAATAAAAGTTCTAAAATAATTTGAAAACAAAAGTCGAACAAAAAACAAACACAACTTTTGATCTGAGTGTCCATTTGGGATCTACCACATATCAAATCAAAGTTTGTGATGAGTTCTATGCTGTGTTGACTATAGGGGACCCCAATCACTATTCTCTTGATGTCAAAAGAGGCCCAAAAGGCCTCCAAAACTAATTTTTTAGTCGGGGTACATCGATTTTTTAACATTAAATGGATTTTCATCCTCATTTAAGGAGGTCTTATTATCTTTTTTCAATGAAGACTGAACTTATTCCTAGGTATTACATTCATATTGATTTTATGGTTTAAAATTTTATCATTTTTTACAATTTTGTTTTATTTATATTTAAATATATGGATATTTTCTTATATTTACTTAGAATAAATCACATGTATGAATACATATATCAAAATATTTATGTAAAAATATATTTTTAAATATAAAAAATAATTAGTTATCAATCATTTTTTAAAGTAAAAAATTATCCATTTTATTTACCTTATAAAAATGCAATAATATATATATATAATTTTTATATATATGTATGTGTGTGTATTAGTAAACATATATATATATAGATATATGTATTTATATTCTAATATACATAAATGAATATTAATATAAATTCCATTTAAATAAATATAATTGAATATAGATATATAAAAAATTTAACAATATATACAAATAAATAGAAAAGTCATTAAATATACCACAAAATACACATAGCATATTGGTAAACAAGATTCAGTCATATAAGAGAGGTCTTGGGATCAAATCCAGGCATGTACAGGTATTTGTGGTAGACTTATATTGCTGAGGAAAGGGGTGGGGTGCGTGATAGAGGATGGGGTAGTGGAAAGCATTGATAAGGGTCTATAAGTGCTAAGAAAGGGTGTGTCGAGGGTATGTGAATATATATATATATATATCATATTTTTATCTATTCTTTTTTAGCACTCTTAATAGGCAACCTTTAACAACATTGTTAAAGGTACCCTTTAATAGACCATAAAAAAGCACTGTTAGATGTACCGTTTAACAATGCTAAAAAAAATCTGATAATTGGTGACTTTAACAATGCTTTTTAGGGCTATTAAAGTGTGCCTTTAACAATGATTTTTTAGTGCTATTAGAACACCCCTTTTAACATAGCTCACAATATGAACACTTTTTAAGCACTAATAAAACCCTATAACTAGCACTATACAAGCCCCGATTTAAAGTAGTTCTACCAAACACAAGATAAACAAAAATAAAAAATCCACTACACCAGCACCAAATTCAAATCATCTTTTTTGAGACATATTTTCCACATTTTGTGAATTATTTTGACTCTAGGGATTTGAACACTTATCTATTTTAAATTATTCCAAGAATTATTAAAATATTCCACCTCCTCCATGTTATTTGGTGTGTATTCATTATTTTCCTCATGGATAGACACACCCACCCTTAATTCATGCACAACCATTCATTACTTTTCAATAGGGAGGTGTATCTTGACTTTGTTATCTTCCAAAGTAATGGTAGTATCTTTTCCCTTTCTCAATTCAATTTTAACAGATGTTGTTTTATCTTTATGAATCATTGAAGAAATATTTGTGTCCCTTTTTAAATTCCCATTGGCCTTATCTACTTCCTTAACATATGATCAAATATTTCCAATGACCTTAATATTGTCAAGTATAGAAAAGAAACTTTTAGGTTCATGATTCCTCTAAATTTGATCAGTAAACACCACTTATCCATCAGAGTAAGAGGACTAAAAAATTCATAAGAGAGAAATTATCTTCCAATAAAAAATTATGAAACTATTCCATCCCACTTACCATGTTTTCATATATATTTTCCTCTTTATGAGGCTCTTCTCCAATAGTATGTGAGGTCTCAACATATGAAACAGCATGCACAAAGTTCAGAGGGGTTCTAGTTTTTGAAAGGACTTATTCTAATACCTGCCTAATACCCAGGGTATAATTTGGGTTAATCTTATCCTTTGATGTGGATAAAGTTTCCCATAGATTAGAAGAAAAATCCTCTATGTGAACAACATTTGATCCCACTACCAGCTTTGGTAAAATAATATTAACAATGACAACATATTTCCAAAGACAAATATCATGTGGTGTTTCTTTATTGGGGTCACTAGCTTCCACTATTGACTTATGTTTTCTTCCATCAACCTTAAAAGATACCACATTTATATTAATATTAGTATCAGGGAAGATGAGTCTATCGACTGTTCCTTATCATAAATATACATCTTGTGATGTTTTTATACTTCTTTTTCTTCTTCAATTGGACATGATAATTCATATACCAATATTTATATTGATAATTTGAATCTATCTTAGTTTTACTCTCTAAGGACCACAACTCTATAGAATCAGTGAAATCCTAATTTCCATTCCCTGTAAAGACTATGAATTAGATTAAATAATCCTTGATCAGTTGATATTTAGTTCGTTAAACCTTATTTTGTTTCCCTTTCTAATCATAATTTCGTAGATTATGTTCATTCCATTCATATGGTTTCTGATCCTACTTAAGTAAGTCCAAATTCTGAGTTCCTTCCTAAAATAAACATAATCTATGTGAATTCCTTCTTGATCTTGGGACCCTAAATCTATCTGTTCAAGAATTATTCTACCCAATGTAGCCTATTTGGGATCTATCTTGGTGTTCCCTTTTTTTCATTTCTTTATTGAGTGGCCCTTCATCCCATAAGAGATACAAGCCAACCTTTTATGAAATTTATCATAAGTGTTACCTATATTATTGAAACTCTTAAAAAAATCTGACATCATTTCATACTCTATGAGTAAATAAAATCTACATGAATTTATAGTTAAAACAAAATTTCTAATCATAGGAGATCTATGGTATATATCCACATGAATAAGAGAAAAGTGACCATATATTTCCTTTTATGTTACCTTATCCATTTTGAATGAGACTCCAACAACTAGAGTAATTTCCTATAGAATTTAAAGGTACCAAAATAACCTAATCAAACCCCTAATTACAATTTAGTGAAATGTAATTATTAACATTAAAGGGATTAAAATGATCATCCCAATCTTATAACATAATAACACCATGCTTCAAAATGATAAATCGATAACCCTAGTCTTTGAACTTCAAAGTTGTACATGGGAAGACATGGTGAAAAATTATTTTCCAATAAATATAATCCTCTAAACATTAAATCCCTATAAATCAAATAAAAGATTAATAATTTAAAAAAATGATCAATTTTTTCTATAATGTTTGTGTAGATAAATGTGAAATAATGTAATTCTTACATTTATTCATCTTATTTGCAAGGATACTTTTGATTACTTCTATAAAGGCAGTGCCCCCTTCTTTATAACCTTCTAAGATGAAACATTTAAATCATTAAAAAACTAATAAATATTTATATTATTGAGGTTATGTGATGAATTGTGTAAGACCCTTTTTTCAACATTAGGGGACACAACACATAATACCTTATCATTCACCTTATCCTGAGTTATCTCTGATGTTGAAAAACCAATAGTACCTGTGATTGATCGGGTAGAAGAGGAATTTTTCACAATTGTGACATAAGTTGAGTCCTTAGGGGCTGAATTGCACACAACCTCTACATTCCCCTTATTATTTTTAGTCTTTATAAATCATGAGCTATAGGTACTTTCTTTGACTCAGGTATAATAAATTTGATTCAGATTCTCAGATGAATCCCTGACATCCAAAATATGAACATTTAAGAAGGAATCCTTTTCACCCAAAATTGAGACAAAAAAATTGTAATAAATCCCAAAAATATTTAGGATCACATCCCTATAAAGATTCTCTCTAAGTATCCAAGTACTCCATCAAAATTGGTACCTTAAAGAGTCATTCCTAGCCTCTATTGGAATCGCCAATCAATGAGCTCCCCTCTCTCACCAACCGATTCAATTAAAATTAATCAATAATAACTAAATAAATTATCATTATAACACACACACATATATATTAATTTATGTATTAATATATAATTGTATTATTTAGAAATAAAAATAAATGTTATTTATATAAAACTAATATACACATACATACATACATTTAAACACATAAACAAAAAAGATAAAACATAATTATAATGAATTAATAATAAATGAATAAATAATCATTAATATATATGTATATATAAATTCATAAGTATATTTATATTAATTTATATATTTATGTTAATTTGTATTTTAAAAAATTATAAATATATTGATAATATTATATATGTAACAAAATTACATAAAATTAAAAATAAATGTTACACACACACACACAAATATATATATTTATGGACACACCAACAGAGATACATACATACATGAATACATATAAACACGAAGACAAAAAAGCTAAAATACAATTATAATTAATTAATAATAACTAAATAAATGAACTTTAATATATAAATTAATAAATATAACTATAACTATAAATATAAATATAAATATAAATATAAATATATATTTATAAGTATATTTATGTTAATTTAAATATATATAAATTAATAATAACTAAATAATAAATATTATTATGTTAATATATATATATATATATATATATATAAATTTATAATTATATTCATGTTAATTTACATATTGCTCGAATGACCCAAATGCCTTCTTTTTATTTTATTTTAGATAATCCCCCCTTTAAGGGTTGAAGGGGAACTTGTACATGACCCGTAGGCCCAAGGCCCAAGGCCCGACATGACCCTCAATACATGACCCAAAGGCCCAGAGGCATACCATTCCCATTACATGACCCGTAGGCCCAACCCACTAGAACTACCCCTCCCCAGCATCTTGAATCATTGATCTCCTTAGCTCCCTGTACACACACATATTAATATATTTATATATATACATGTAAATTAATATAAATATAATTATAAATTTATACGTGTATATATATTAATTAATATAAATATATGTATATTAACATATTATTTAATATATAAATATAAGGATATTAACATATCAATTAATATATAAATATATGTATATTAAAATATTAATTAATATATAAATATATGTATATCAATATATTAATTTATATATAAATTTATAAGTATAGTTGTATTAACAAAAACATATGTATATTAATATATTAAAAGTATATTAGTATATGAATATATAATGTTAAAAATATATGTGATGATATTAAAGATTATACATTTATATATTAATTTATATACGTGAACATACATGTAATAATCTTATAAATTAACAATTTTGTATATATATTTACACATGTACACATGTATACCAATCTAAATATGTTATTATATATATATATATTAGTTTATATATATCTGAATATATTAATTATTATATATATGTATGTATGACTATTAATATATTAAATTAATATTATTATAAATTTATAAATTTATAAATCTATGTATGTTAGTTTATATGTAAATATATAACAATTGCTTTACATAATTATGGAACAACCTCGATAAGTGGTATGGGAATTAACAACTTTTTATGCTATTGGGTGAGCACATGAGCACGTGAGCATGAGGACATGGATGCATCAGGGAGCACAAGGGTGGGATGCATAGGGGAGCAGCTGCGAATATCGAGAGAATGAGCATGGAAAGCGGTATGTAGGGTCATAATATCTTTAAGCATGAGAATGAAAAATGAAAGTGTGGGGATATTGTAATATAAAACAAATATATTTTCCATGTGAATAAATAAATATATATATATAAATATAAAAAATCAATTATACAGTTACCTTTATTTCATAAGAACATGGGTAAATTGTATGTTGTTAAATTATCCATGTTTCTACAAAACCCATCCAGTTATCCATGTTTGAAAGGAGGACTAATTTACCCACACACCATTTACCTCTTTTTTTATGAAACATGGGTAAATGAATTATTCATGTTTAAAAATGTGGCAAAATAAAAACAAAATGTGGCTAATTGATTTTTTATAGTGTATGATGGCTCTTTCAACACCTTTAATTATATTTTAAAGACAAAAAATTTTATACTACTTAGTTTGGGAATTACCATAGGGGACTCGATCAATTCTTCATGTTGTCAGAAACAATAGTAGGTTTTTTAGTCCTTTATATAACTATGGATTAGGGTGATCATGTTAAAGAATATAACTATATTATTTTATAAATTAGATTATGTTTCATATAATTTTAAAACCAACCATGTTTTCAAGCATTCCCCTTGGATTATGCTTGATGGTTTTATAGAAAATAAGTTCAAAACGATATTTCAAAACACTAAATTGAAATTAAATAATTATATATAACTATCTATCATTTTTCACACTCAAATAAACCATGTTGTCACTTTTTTTGCACGAGAAAAATAATTTAGATTATTTATAAACCTTATGATGCATTGTGTCAACTCATGGAATCGACCCGATACAACATTGATGTCACGAACCAACCCAATGGGGCTCGAGCTGCGACTCCCCAAGCCCACCTCTAATAGACCAGGGGCTGGCGACTAGCACCGAGTAGGCTATCACACACACGGGAGGCATTAGCCTAAGGTACCTATACACACGCACCCACATACACCTCTATGAAACAATGAAGAGATATATAAAACTGAAAAGTAAAGGCATGCATACAACTATACCAAACCAGAGTGCAATAGAAGTAAAAGAGGGCAAAATAGGGCCCAATAAAGGAAACCCACAAAAGTGTCCGACCTACTCGGAAGAAGGGGTACACTGCGAAAAGCACCACTGGAAAGCACCTTGGCACAGCTTTGGTAAGACTCCATAGTCAGTCACGCTCACTCAGCTCCGCCTACTCCGGGTCCTCCTGGGAATCCATCCTAAGGCCTGTGGTCTGCACAAGACACAAACATGTACGGGTAAATCCCGTGCAGGGGTGAGTATAACAATACTCAATAGGTACCCCAAAAACCCAAAACAAAAGAGAGCAACTGAAAGGAAACAGTCCACTCATCCCAGCAAGAGGGAACCCAGATGAGAGAGAAACTCCATCTTGTGCCCATCCTCGGCTAAACACAACTAGTCAGCTCAATCCAGGTGTATACCCATACACACACCTTGAACATCTAGATATACCCAGCTCACTCACCAAGCCATAGGAGGTACCAACCTCATCTCCAGCAATGGTTCACAACCTGGAGAGCACACTCCATGATCACTGTCATCCCATATGACACTCATCTGAGAGTTACACTCCATCGGGTCCCACACAAACACCTCAGACACTCACCCGAGAGATCACGCTTGTCAGATATCGTCAATGAGAAAACCACACTGAAACAGCAAGAACAACATACTCCTTGGATAGGGGATCACTCCTAGGGTCCAATAGGGGTTACCAAAACCCAAAATGGTATACGAAGATCTCATAGATAGGGGATCACTCCTAGGGTCTGTTGGGAGATACTGCAACCTGATCTGGCATTCGTAGATCTCACAGATAGGGGATCACTCCCAGGATCTGCTGGGGGATACCACAACCCTATCTGGCACTCGACAGAAACACATCACTCAGATAGAGGATCATCACCCATGTCATGATGGTCACGACAATACCGAAACCCTATTCTGTACATCTTGCGTTGTAGGGGATCAAACTGACAATGCCACAACCCTATAGAAACCACGCACTGAGTAGGGGATCATATAACCAACGGCACCACAACCCTACTAAAATCCTCATACTGAGTAGGGGGATCATATACCTGACAATGCTACAACCCTACTGAGCACGGCCCACTGCGCAGGGGATCATATTCCCGATGATACCAGAAACCCTACGGGGTTTACCTGCTAGATAGGGGATCACCGCCCATGGATAAGCGGTCAAAACGATACCAAAAACCCGATCTAGGGAAACGATGCTAGAGGACCCCGCTCCGGGCCCACCGGAGAGATTCCACAACTCTAAAATATTAAACATCCTACCGAGAGGATCACAAATATGTACTAAGGTTGTGATGCCGCACGAACCCTCCTAGGAACAAACCAAGGGAGTAACCTCAACCACTGCTAGCCCAAACGTCGCTAACCCGAGAAACCCACCACAACGCCACTCCACGCACCTCCAAGGCCGATACCGGGGCCACCATCGAGATCCACGCTGAAAAACATGCTGGATAGGCTATTTACTCACCAGAAATGGACAAATGGTGAAAAAGGCACTATTCACCGTAGATAACCTATGTGGGGCCCACACTATGATCCCGAAACTCATCAAGCAGATCATACCATTGCGATACCCTCAGAAAAACACGCGGGATCGACTACTCGATCATCCCAAAAGGACACCTGGTGAAAAAGGTACTATTTACCGAAGCCGGCCTGAGTGGGGCCCACACCACGACCCCAAAATTCATCAAGAGGAGCGCACCATTGTGATCCCCTCCAGAAAACACATGGGATTGTCTACTCATTCATCCAAAACAAACACCCGGCGGAAAAGTTGCATTTCTCCGAAAATGCCAAAATCTGGCCTTGTGGGGCCCACACCCTGTTATTAGTCAGAACACCCAAAAAACATCAAGAAACATCTCCCGTACCATCAGGGTCTCAACGCCCCTGACGGAACGTCAATCGGACGCTCCGGGTAGAAGATACAACGGTCTGAAGTCGAATAATAATAAAATACTAATATTTTTTTCGACGTTTCAAGCACCCGGACCATAATCCCAAATTTGAAGCTTCCAAACCCACACCGAAGGGTTTACCTTGTCTCTAGGGTCGCGTCGCCGTAGTCAACACCCGATTCGGATCTCCAGGGAGAAAGATACGGGGGTTTAAATACCCCCGTGTGTCAAGAGAGGGCTGGAGCGGCCTGGGCTGGCCTGCGCCAGCCGACCCGGCCGCCACCGGCCAGTTCGGTCGGCGGACCTCACTGTTGCGGCATGGCACAACGTGCACACGTGGCTAGCCGACCCCCCTCACTGCGGGGGTCACCGGTGATTGACGCCGGATCGTCGCGGTGCAGCCGTCCCGGTTGAATTACGCGGCCCGCAGCCACGGGCCGCCGCCGCCGGCCACTGCTGGCGCCGCCCCACCGGTGTCGCGCCGGTGCCATGCCGACAGACCTTCTGAGGGCCACCAGGGCACCCCGAGGGTCCAAACGTGCATCCGAAAGCATATGCACGCCCCCCGGGACCGGATCTACGCAACCACAGGCTCAAAATAGAGAAAAACAAACCAAATCAGGATCCAAGATTTTAAAACTCAAAAGGCCTCTCTGTTGGCGGATCACCGAAGCTTTGAGTGTCGAACGACACTCACGACACCTTGAAGCTCGATCCATTGATGATCGGCACTGAAAACGGTCATCCGCAGCTCGATTAGGCGAAGAACGGAGGTAGGGTAGGGAGGGGTTCGTCGTGCGTAGAGAGGAGTTGGGGGGGGGAGATGATTGATTTTCCCTTTTTTTTAATAAAAAGAAACTTCATTTCATCTCCACTGCCAACACGCCTCCGACCTGACACCCGGCGCCGACTAAAACTATGTCACGCCTAGAGTAAACATGGTGTTCTAAATGCAACAGCGGACTCAGATTTTCTATCCGAGACTCCATTCATAAGTTATTTGAGCTGATTCTCATAAATAAACTTTTCCATTTTTTAACGAAAATGCCCATGGTGGGTTTTCTCCCAGAAGGCCCGTGCCCACAAAGTTTACACCCCGCCTAGGGTAAACGACACGCTCTGGACGCAACTGTTCCCTCATATTCCAGTTCTGAGCTACCTTTTAGGAGATAACACACCCCCGCCACATGCATAGTATAAAAATACTTAATATTTTTATAAAATTTATTCCGGGCACATCGGGACTCAGAATCGCACACCGTCTCTACGCCTAGCTCTGGAATTATTCATAGAAAAATTTAAAAGTCTGACAAGATCAAAACCCAAGTCACTATATCCTCCCCACCTTAGAACTTTTCATCCTCGAAAAGCTATAATCACAAGGAAAGTAACGGGACTCTCAACTAGGTCTCCCACACCAGTGAGTTCACCAAAAAATACCCATGCCCGAACTCATAAGTCAAAGGGACTCATCCACCTTACCTCAAAACTATCCACTTTGGGCGGCACTGAATCGCCTGCACGGTTTTGATCGCGTCACAAAAACACATCTTGGTGGGGGAAGGATCCCTTTTCCTCACGCATTCAAAGCACGCCAAACAACACCCAGACATGGTCTTACCAACACCCTGAACAAAACTTGAGCAAGCAGCAGAAAGGTAAGAGTACCGCTAAACAATGTCTACCAAAACTACTGCAGAAAGTAGAAAGGACACAAGGCGTACCTCTATCCATCCACGGAGCCTCTGGGTCAACAGCACCTAGGGCATGCAGCTATCCTCGCCCTCATCCCCTAGCTCCCTGAGCTTGGCATGGACCACCTGGTGGTGGTGGTGGTGGAATCTGATATTCCCTACCTTCTCCTACTGCTACACCAGCTTCGTCGCCACGTCCGCCGCCCTGCAGACGTTTTTGCTCGAGACGCTGACTCTGCCAAGGCGGTCTGTCGACTGGCTCCCTCTTAGTAGAACGATGGGTCAGACAGTCTCTAGAAAGATGTCCCCGACCATCGAAAGAGTAAAACTGCCTATCCTGTGGTTGACCAAAACTGGTCTACGAGCCTTGTGAGCCCTGAGTCTCAGATTCCCCATCCTGGGGTCACCTCCTGAAACATTGCATATATCCAGGCCCCTGAGTCTGTCGTCAGCTACCAGATGCTGATACGACTGATTAAGTCTCAAATCTCACATGCCCAACAATAACAGGCAGGATCTGCTCAGCGAGAAAGCTCTGCTCCAGCACTGCAGCATAGGTGAGAAGACACAGGGAAACCACACCGGACCGGATGCCCCTGCGTAACCCCTGCTATAAGGTCAGAGCCCTAAATAATGGGTCTCAAAACATATCTAGGGAAAGCGCGACAAGTTTGTAAACCTCACTGAGTAATCCGACACAGTCATGACCTCCTGACAAAGCTGCAGAAGCTCATGAATCCACACTGACATTAGCGTCACCAGATAAAACTCTTCCCTGAAGAGCCACTCAAGCTCTTCCCACGTGAGCATCTTCTCGTCATGGGACTGCTTTACTATGATCCACCATAGCCTGACTGAACCATGTTGAAGGCTCACCGCTAAAAGAACCATCTGATCTAGAGGTGTCCTCACTGGGCGGAAAACACGAGTGACTGCTTCGATCCAGTCATCAGCTCGCTGAGGGTCTATATCACCCCGAAACCTCAGAGGTCGCTGCCTTTGGAACTCATACAACATGCTCAGCCTGCGCGCATCCTTATTCTGCATTTCCGGCACAACCAGCTGCTCGATAAGTGGTGGATCAATTGGCGGACCACCTGGAGGTCCATCCTCAGAACCTGCGCCCTGGTCTACAGCCTCTACATAGGGTGGATCGTCACCACAATCCCACTGCAGAACCCTAGCTAGTTGTCGTCATGGAGGCATCCTGAAATACAATCAAGACACTCCATAGTCAAAGAGTATATCTAAAGAGATGACTCAAGAAGAACAAGGAAAACCCAAAAACCCAGTCCTATATGACTCATGTACCATTATATCCATGCGACAAGTGTCCAAATGTCCAGAGTCGAAAGGAAGGTTATCAGTGTCCTAGTGAATGGATACATTGGACTCCATACCAACACTGGAGTCCCTGGCCTAAAATCCAAACTCGAAACATCAAAACACTGCCGCTATGCAACCCAAACCAAACTCATAGCTAGACCAGCTATGCTCTAAGATCCCAAAGGTGGAACCTCATTTGATACCACTCTATCATGACCTGACCCAATGGGGCTCGATCTGCGACTCCCCAAACCCGCCTCCAATAGGCTAGGGGATGGAAACTGGCGACGAGTAGGCTATCACACATATAGGAGGCATTATCCTAAGGTACCTGTACACATGCTCCCACATACACCTCCATGAAACAGTGCAGAGATATATAAAACTAAAAATTTAAGGCATTCATACAACTATCTCAAACCAGAGTACAACAGAAGTACAAAAGGGAAAAATAGGGTCCACCAAAGAAAAACCATAAAAGTATCCAACCTGCTCAGAAGAAGGGGTATGCTGCCAAAAGAACCACCGGAAAGCACCTCGGTACAGTGTTGGTAAGAATCCATGGTCAGTCCCGCTCACTCAGCTCCGCCTGCTCTGGGTCCTCCTGGGACATTGTTGTAAGGCCTGTGGTCTACACAATACACAAACATGTGCAGGCAAAGCCTGTGCAGGGGTGAGTATAAAAATACTCAGTAGGCACCCCAAAAACCCAAAGTAAAAGAGAGAAAATGAAAGACAACAGTCCGCTCATCCCAGCCAGTGGGCTCCCAAATGAGAGAGAAACTCCATCTTGTGCCCATCCTCAGTAAACACAACTATTCAGCTCAATACAGGTGTATGCCCATACATACACCTTGAAAATCCAGATATACTTAGCTCACACACCAAGCCACATGAGGTACCAACCTCATCACCAGAAACAGTTCACAACCAGGAGAGCACTCTCCACGATCACTATCATCCCAGATTACACTCATCCGAGAGTTACACTCCATCAAGTCCCACTTAAACACCTTAGACTCTCACCCAAGAGATCACGCTCTTCGGATATCATCAATGAGAAAAAATCCCCCACCACGGGCATAGTATAAAAATACTTTATATTATTATAAACTTTATTCCAGGCACACCAGGCCTCAGAATCGCACGCCGTCTTTGCGCCTATCTCTAGAATTATTCATAGGAAAATTCCAAAGTTTGACAGGGTCAACACCCGAGTCACTACATTTGAGCCTCCAAAAGCAAAAAAAAGAGTACTTAGTGATATTCATTTTAATATGTATATATGAGAATAATTTTTCTAAAACTAGAAAATTAAAATTATTAGGATTCAATTGATTTAAAGTGGGTAGAATTTTAAAACCCAAGTACTTTTAATAATATATCAGTTTTATAGTTTATTAATATTCTAGTCTATGAATATATATATCTATCTATATTAAAGATGTTATATAATCAATTATATACTAATTAAATATTTAAAAATTTTATGTTTAATTTATGCCACAAGGGATGTTTTATTTAAAAGCTAAATTAATTTCCTTAACATAATTTCTTATTTTCATATATTTTAAGAATTGGTTACTTATAAGATATGTTATGAATGGATAATAATGTTAATTAAATACACAAAATTCCAATGAAACTGAACTTTCTTGTCTGGTGGCTTCGCAATAGTGCTATCCCCATTGATGAAGAGGTACATAAGAAGAGGGTTTATATTGTCTCCAAATGCAATTGCTATTAGGGACCTAAGGAGGAATCAACCTCTCATCTTTTCTTTGAGAGTGATTGGGTTGGATATATCTGGAAGTTATTCAGTGATGTAATGGGGTGAGAGGTTCAGTGGATTTTTGGAGATGTATTTATTCATTCATGGTTCCTTGGTTTAGGAGAATATTTGAACGAATAGAGGGAATGAGATATGATGCTTGCATCATGTTGCTGAATTTTATGTTACTCTCATAATAAATCATGTCATGAGGCTCTATATAGCTCACACACAACCTTGATGACTAGGGTGAGGGTTCTTGTAATGGATATCGCAACACTGATCAAGCGGGGTGCTCTTTCACCTTCACTACAAAGACTTATGGCTAATATCATACACTCCCTTGTTGCCATACGGATGATGTCTCTCAGTAACAAGGTTTGTTGGAACCCCCTACGGTCATGGTTAAATTTAACATTGAAAGTTCATGTATCAATGGTTTTATGAGGGGAGAGGGCGCTATCCATGATAGACAAGGTTCAGAAGTCTTTGAATTAGGCTTCTAGTTAGGGTTGGGTGACTCACTCTAGGATGAGGCTTCTATGATTCTCAAGAGTTTGGAATTATGTTGCTCCCATGGCTTCACTCTATATCAGTTATAAACTAACTCCATGGTTCTTCTCTAGTAAATGCAATTTGTGGTCAGGTATCCCTGGGCTATTACGTATTTAATTCTCAGCTTTAGTTGTCTTATTCTAGATAATATTATTCATAAGCATATTTGGAGGGAAGGAAAAAAATTTGTGGACTTACTAGATTCATGGGCTATGCCTACCCATCCTCGTATTATTTTTAGTTGTACTGGATCCCTTCCTCCTAAGTACGTTAGTTTGGTTTGTGATGATGCCTTGGGTTTTCCCTACTTTATACCTCCTTGACTTTTTTGGGATTCCAACCACTTTTTCCCTTAATCAATATTTCTTAGTGTTGGATGGATTATTTTTCATTGGAAAAAAATATTGTTTTTGATCTAAATATATTTTATTCCTTATATTATATGATTTTTTATATACAATTTATAAATTTTAGAATTTGAATTTGATGAAATGGAAATAATTTTTGGTATCTATATATTTAAATTATCTTAGGTATAATATTTTATATTTTTCTAAATAAGTTGATTTTTGATGAATAGTAAAAAATACAGTTTTAAAAATACCATAAATTTCCTAAGATCATCATGGTATAAATATAAAATAAACATTTTTGGAACCTATGGAATGTGTATTAAATGATTATATACTCCAATTATTATAAAATTATTTTCTCATTAATGTTAATTATTTTTCATATGAGGATAAGTATTAGAATAGTTATTGGCGAAAAGATAATGCTTTCACAATGTTTGAAATGTCAAAATTGGTGTATTTGAGATAATATTTAAGAAATAATAATATTATTCTCTAATTTAATTATTACTATGATTAATAATTAATTATATTGAAGTTTATTTGTGAATTTTAAAATTATATAACATGTTAATTATCAAAATTCTTACCCAGTGCTTGCTTAGTGCAAGAAAAGTCAAAATTCTTGTCATGAAAATATGTAATATTGTGAATATTTTTAGATGACAATATTTCTTAATAATAAATTTTATTTATGATTGTAATTTTATTTTTAAATTTAATTTATAGGATAATTATCCAAAATTCTCACACATTATCGATGTAATGCTTGTGCAAGTAGTATAAAAGTAAAATAAATGGTTTTAAAAACATTTAAAGTGATAAGGTTTGGGGGAATTAGGGTGTTGCACGAATTTTAGACATAATGTTGAAATATAGTTAGTTATATAAATAATAATTAACGAGTTTATAATCATTTTGGTATTTTTATTCTCATATTAAAATATTTAACTTGAAATGAATTTAATTGGTATTAAATAGTAAAAATGATTTATAAATTAATAAAAAATAATAATACCTTATACTGAGTCATGTGGGGTTACTAAATGGTTAATAATATCATCTATTTTACATTTATGAGACACATAACATTTTAAAAGTTTATTATAGATCCTTTAAGATTTATTTTTTTAGAAAATCCAATCAAAATTTTCCTATAAAAGGGGCTTTATTCTAACATGTCATAGAAACATAAATTTTTGTTTTATCTCTATATTTTTCCAAAATCCCACTATAAAATTCCCTTCCCATTGTTTTAAAAATTATATTATTTTTATTAAATGATTCCATTATAATGGTGTTATCATCCCGTTGAACCATCAATGATGAAATGGAACCCATTACCGCTCAATAGATTCTTTTTCATAAGTTGTTACTTTTTCAAAATACATGGTTTTTGAAAAATTATATAATTTTTTCATTTTAATTATCCTATTAATATTTTAAATAATGTAATTAATATTTAAATTTATAACTATATAACTAGTTTATTTATAATATGATGTTTTATATAGCTAAAATATATATTAATTTTTTCTTTTCTTTTAAATTCTTTTGAAAAACTTAACTTATCATGGTATTTT
The DNA here is from genome assembly GCA_963277665.1 of Viscum album. NCBI lineage: Eukaryota > Viridiplantae > Streptophyta > Magnoliopsida > Santalales > Viscaceae > Viscum > Viscum album. Next base: position 1,402,423,335 of record OY728137.1, on the reverse strand, counting down.
TTTGATACTTAAATAAGAGATGATGATAAATTTACATCCTTTATAGATATTATTAGAAAATAATTTCAATATTTAATATAAAATTAATTATAAAATATTTTTATTATAATGATTCTATAATGATAAAATATCTTTTATAATTATGAAATTAATATAAACAATCATAATTATTTTTTTAACCGTCAGAAACAAGATTTTCCAGGTAGATTATCAGAATAGTAATGATTTCAAAACTTGTAGTACAACATATATTTTATAATGAAATAAAACTTATAAAATTAAACATCTAAATCGTATAGAACCATTTAAAAAATTTATTTAAACATTATAATTAAATTGATTCCATTTTTTAACTATGGACCGAATAACCTCAAAATGTCTGATGAAAAAAAAATTAATATAATAAATGAATGAAAATAAATAAGAAAAATAATATTAAAATTAGCATGAAAATGTTTTTGTATCAAGTAAATAGTTAATTGAATTTTATTATTCAGGAAGTAAATAACGAACGAGGCAAGTCGAGACTCTTGGTAAGGGGATTCTTTACTCAATTTCATTTCATTGAGTTAAATTCTTTTTTTTTGACTATTTTCTACTATAATTATTTATAGTTTTATATTTTATTGATTTATATATAATTTATTTTTTATTTATGAGGATTTACATTGCTATAACAAAATCTCTTCCTTGATAGCTTCTTACCTCACATGTTACGATATTTGTAGGGGTTTCTCTTAAAATCTTACATTAAAATCAAGATTATCTATGTCTAAGTTTAAATTAGAGGAAACTATATATCTTTTATTTATAAAACCCCATATATTTTATTTTAAAATGGTTATTTATTGTTTTTACATGTCTTCTTATAATTTCTCCTCCCTTTGGATCATAATTCTAATATAGGGTTTCTTTAAGTGGAGTCGACCATATCTCATTTTTAACCCAGTATATTTCTCCTCTATCTTCATATTCATTATTTTGTTTTATAAATTTACTTTTATAAACATTTATGATTAATTATGGTCATTTTATATTTTCCTTTCATTTTTTTGTAAAAAATAAAAATAATTATATTGTAATGTTTTCTTCAGATGTCATTTTCTATTATCTTTGATTTTATTTACAGAAGTGTGAAAGAGTTTTTTTTAAATTTTCTATATTGACATATTTTCTTATTGTATTATAAGTTTTTTTATAAATATTCAATTTTAAGTTTTCATTATTTTAAGAATTAAATATAATTCTTATTATTTTATAAATTATTTACTTTTAAATAAAATTTATTAAAAATGTAAATGAATTTTTTTTCTTGATTTAAAAAGTAATTTTCTAATGACATTATAAATTATTTTTCATCTATTTCCATGTCCTTCAATGTTTCTTATGATTCAATTGAGTTATGATCAAATAATACCTTCTACATTATTTATCTTTTTGTCTTATGACCATATTTTGTGCAATTATTTCATTAAACCCATCTTATTCACACGAGTTAATTATGTTATGATGAGATTATAAATGTTTCTATGTTTATAGTGCACATATGTATGGTTTATCATTATGTGATAGTCGGGTCCATTATATCCCTCAAATATACTGGTAAAAACATTATATCTCATGATATGATGTGAAATGAACCTATGAGTGAACCCAATTCACTATAGTTTAATAGGAATTGAGAGTGAAATGAATCCACCATTGGACTTTTTCTACAATGTGACAAAGGTCTTGGTAGTGATACTTGATAAATGAAATGATTTTATATAATTATGTTTTTGCCACACACTTATGACACATTCTTATATTATGAAATGTTCTTATATTGTCTTTTAATGGAGCAATATTACTGGCTCATATTTCCACACTCCTCTGAGTCATGTCTTATGTTATTCCAAATACTTATTTCTTGATTCATGTTTTATGATCTTTGTTTTATTGGCTATGATTTCCACATTTCATGTTCTTATACCATGATTTTTAGCTTATAACCACATTTTTATCTTATTTTCACTTATCATATTTGATTATTACTGCTTATGTTTACACTTACATAGTATTTGTGCTCACCTATTATTATATTTACATATATGTGGTTTCATCCCGAAACAAAAAAGTGTATCCCTTGATGATTTTTGGTTAAGTGGAAAAAATATCCTTTTTGGTATGATTTTTATTATATTATATTTGTTTTCTATTTCAACAAAACTCTAAACCTAAAAGGTATTGGGTATATAAGTGACAAAATAACTGTTATAAATCATATAATAATGAATTTTTAAGTCTAGTTCGTCTTATCTAACCTCTCTGGTACTCTTAAATAGTACTTGTGTCTCTAGAACAACTTCTTCCACTTGGTATTGTGGTAGTTTTTCTTATACTAAATCATGAGTTTCATGAGCCTCAACTTTATTGAAGTCTATCTTTCCCCCACTATCACATTTGAATAATTTACACCTTTCTAAGAACATGGCATGTCTTTCCACTATTAAATTTTTATCTGTGGGATAGTATAGATTATATCTCCTTTTTCCTTAGGATATCATATAAATATACACATATTTCCTTGAGATATATTTCTGTACTAGAGATATAATGTAAAAATTATTTGCATCTCCAAACATAAAAATGCGTCAAAACTGATTTATTTGAATACCATTACTCATTTTTAATTTTTCTTTCCAATTTAGTTTGAACTTGGTTTAGAGTGTGTTCAATATTATGTAATAATAATCATTATAAAGATACTGCAAGATCTATATCACTCATCCATAATCTCACATTATCCAATAAGATACTATTCCTCCTTTCAAGGATACTATTCCACTATGGTGTATAAGGAGGAGTGAGTTATGAAAGTATCCCAAAATCATTTAGATAATTGATGAATTCATAGTTAAGATACTACATACCTTAGTCTAAATGAAGATTCATTATATCTTTACTAATATGATTCTCTACTAAGTTCTTATATTCATTATATATCTCAAAATATGATGGATTATTCCTTATTAAGTAGATATATCCATATATACTAAAGTCAATAGTAAAAGTTATTAAGTAAAAGTATCCGCCTCTATCTTACACTAAATAATAGCCATAGACATTTGTATAAACTAATTCTAGAATCACTATAGCCCTTTAACCTTTTCTAATAAATGGATCTTTTTTAATTTTTCCTTATAAATAAAAATGACACATATATTGAGATTTTAGTTCAAAAGAATCTAAATATACTTCATAATATACTTATGTAAAAATTTTCTAATTTATATGACCAATTTATTGATACCATAATTGGGTGTTATATGAGTCATGTGAACTTGATTCATTATCTAATTCCAAGACTTGATTTTCATATTCTAGTTTGTAGAGACTATTATTTAAATTCCCCATACCATTACATAGGTTATATTTATAAATGCATTATTCTTTATTTCTAAATATTAAAATAAAACAGCCATGTTTAAACTAAACACATAAATTATATTCTTGGATACAGTGGAAACATAATAAAAATTATTTAAAACTATAACCAATCTAGTCAACAATGTAAGGTGACAGTCTCCACTAGTTACTGCAGCTATTCATGCTTCCTTGATGGTGCATTTGTCGGACCATGGTGAAGTGATTCCGAAGTGAAGATTCAATCAGAATGAACAGGATGGGACCCTAAGGGGTGACGCAGCGTGGGGATTTTCTCCCGTCACCGCCTCCTGGTTTCACCCTGGCCAGGCACCCCTTCTTCTCCCTTGGTTGGCTGTTCGCGGTGAAGGCTCCCTTGGTTCGGTCCTCTCAGCGATGTGCATGATTTTTCAGTCCTTTTTCTCAACTCCCCTCTCGGGTTAGGGTTTCATGGTGGCGCAGGTGCCCAGAGACTGAGTCCCAGATTCCGCAGGTTGAGGGAGTCGTTTCATCTTCTGATGTAGGTAATAGGTGGTTGGGTGTGGCCTCTACGGGTTGTATGGCTGGTGGCAATGAGATTTAGAACTAGATCTAGTTTTTGGCTGGGTCCTTTTCTGGTATTGGGGTAATAGTTTCTCTTCTTTCTTCATTCTTGCTTTTGGCTTCTGTTTTGGTGGCTTTGAGATGATGTTTTGTGGATGAATATGGCAGTTTCGAACCGCTATTGATGCTCCAGTGGAGGTAGGGACGAGCTCTCTGGTTTTTTATTTTAATATGAGGTTTTGTGTAGGGTTTCTTGATGTTTGTTGGAGGTCTGGGATTAATATTCATGGTTGGTTCTATGAATTGGGGATGGTTGTTTTCAGATTCTATGATTTGGTTTTGGTGTTTCAATCGGCCTACTCAGGTGTCATCTGCGGCCTTGGCTGTCCTGGAGGGATGGCTGTTATGACGATGGAAACCGACAGTGAAGGTGACGATGGACACCGGTGAAAATCTCTGGTGGTCTGGTTGATGCAGATAAGTCTAAAATTGGGTGATATGTCTGTCGAGGCAGACCGTGGATCGAGGCGTCGTTGGTTAGGCGTGACGTGGTTCAAAGCTCGAGGTGTGATGCGTGGTTCACGACTCGAGGCATGTATGGCAGTGTTTTTTGAATTTTTGAAGGTGTTAAAGATTTGGTTGTTTTATGTTTGTTTTATAGGTACCATAAACCCTTAAACCAGCTTTTATAAAATGATAAAAAATGGTTTGTAGTAATTCAGGCTTCCTTGATATCTCTAAGATCCACCCCAACTTTGGTAATTATTTTGAATCTACTTGATTCATATATTTGAATAAAATATGAGAAAAAATCTATATGTAATACCTAATTTTTTATAAATGGAAAGATTACACTCTATAGTGAACATACCTAAGGCTTCCCCCTTCCTTCCCTACTGAGGCATAGTTTATCTTCCAGTGTCCTTTATTTCCAAAATAAAAACACACTACCTCCTTATATTTAGCCTCTATATGAATTATTATTATTTTGAAAGTGTGGTGTGATGTTTCCTTAGACTTAGAGTTTTTCACATATATTTTCACCTTACCTTTTATCTTGTTCACTATAGTGATTTTTCCCGCACTTTATATCTTTATCCAATTGGAAAATTAGATTCAATAGGTTTTGGAGCTTCTTCCCTCTATTATTATTGTTAAAATTCACAATAAAACATGATATGCCTAGAGGAAGTGAGGAAAGTACAAGGTCTTTTCACAATTACTTGAGTAGATTGAATCCCAAAAATACCAAACACTCAATGTATAAAATCATCTTAAGTATATGTGGTCTATATGAAACTCATTCTTTGAGATTGTATATAAAAATTACTATGGAGATTTAATAACTCTCTTTTTATTTATTTATCTTGATATATGTCATAAAGATGATTCAACATGGTGTATAAATCCATGTATTTTGGAAACATCTTGAGCTTATTATTCATGTATTATATCATAATATATTGGATACCCAGTGCATCATCCATGTGTTTCTAGAAAATTTGTTTTATATCCCCTTTACCTATGACAGGGATCAAAATTAATTAGAGATTTTAGTACATAAAACTTCCACTCTAGGTATAGTATAATGTGGAAGTGTCTTTACCATTTCTTGAAGTTAGATTCTATTATGCGTTTATTTCTCTCTAAGATGAATAAATGGATAGTGATATGGTCAAATGAATTACCATTTTATATAAAAAATAAAATTATAGGCTTATTATTTTTTCTTATTTAGTGGTTCTAATGTAATAAATTTATTTTTGTAGTGTCCTATTATTTTAACAAATCTCAACAACCCTCACCATTTGATTTAAAATATCATACATCTTGGATATTCTACCATAAAGGATCCATATTTACCTTCAAATGTCTAAGAAGGAGGCCTTATTAAATTATTTGAATGTATTTAGGTAGTATTTTATTTTCAGTTACATTAAATCATATGTTAGTGATATGATGAGTAGACTCCCCAATTATGGAATCTTATACTTTGATTCCCTCAATGCTTTCCTCCATGTTACACCAAGTATTGAAATGGAAACTACTATATATATGATAACTTGGTTCTGTCAACCGAATACATTAATTAGAACTCCATGATAAGTGAAAGTATTGTATAGAGGTCTAGAGTAATACATTAATCAATGTTTTCATTCAAACTAGAACGATTGACGATGTTAACTAACTTAATATTTTTATTGAGTGATTTTTGAAAATTATGTATAAATAATCTTTATTTTATTTTTATATTCTTGTTAATATTATGCGAAAATTAATTACGTAATTAACAATGTATGATAAAATAATTTATGTATAAATTTTTTGTTTTATTTCATCTTATCATGCCGGTTAATTTATTTAATTTTTTATGGACATATTTGATCATTCAAATAAACTATGCATCACATGAGTAAAAAATAACCATGCACTAAAAAATAAAATAAATACGTGATATGATCCTGATATTTTATTTACTAGTTATTTTATCATGGACAGTTATACCCACTATGACCAAAGAGGAAATAACTCCTTAAACCCATTATATAAATGAGTTCTAGTATTCCTTCGTTAGAATATGTATCTCCTGGATTGGTTTCACCTCAAATTAGGTCATCCACTATCCCCTCTAACAGGGAGCTCTATCAATTACAAATTCTTAATCAATCATAGGTGAGCTGCACCAGGGTGTTAGGTTTTTATAAAATAAACCTTGGTCACATAGGCTTATACATAATAAATGAGGTTTGTATGATGGTAAGATCATTTAATTTAATTTAATAATAAATTAATATATAAAATAATTCAATAATATTAAATAAAATATACCCAACACATAAACAGTTTAGTTAAGATCATTATTAATCACAACATGTAACGAAAACACATTTTTTACTTGCTATCATTCATTTTAATTAATTATAATTCTGATAAACATACCATAATTAACAAATTAATTTGTTAATCTATTAATTAAATTTCTTAATATTCTTTCCAAATAGTCCTTTATATATGATAAGATTCACATCCTATATTATTTAAAGTAAATTTTAAAAATTAATTTTAATTTAAATAATTATGTATACAACATGTACTGACAAGGACACAAAGTGTGTACCTTTATGAATTATATTAAATTAATTAATCTAATTTAATATATACATAGTGTTTATGATAGAGGAATCACAATATGTACATTCTATGTTTAATTAAATTTGCTTCTATAATATATTACTTACATAGCTTGTACTTTCACTCGATATTTAATGCGACTCACATTTTTTATGGTCCTTATTATGTAATGTTTACTAAAATAACATGTATACCCACATAATGTATTTAAATATACACAAACTATTTTTCCATGTGTTAAGATATGTAGTTTACATAGCATATATGACCGCACAATATGCCTTAAATATACACAGTGTGGACTACTGATATTTCATGTGATGTACATTGAATGCATGAAACCATTACATGTTGAGTTGTTTCATAATTTATGTGGATAATAATTTTTAAGAATTTATAGGAAAATAATAGGTCGAAAATCACCTAGAGTGTACTAACTTCCTAATGAAACCTATCACTTGGTGTGTATAACCAGCTAAACTCCATGTATTTTATGCCCCCCTTAAATTATTTTTGTGTTCACCCACACAACACGCCTATCTCAAATTATACCTTATATGAGTTATCATGTGTTTCATGATGTGTATAAATATCCACATGGCTTTTAGTAAAAATATTACCATGTCACACAACTCTCATTTAAAACCCAACATATAATGATACCTTGTAGTTAACAACATGACATGATGCAATTTAGATGAGGAAAAACCCATTTGGGATTACATAGAGTGCACACAAAATACATGATGTTTAATCCCAATCAAATCTCGTGTTACACTATAGGCCATTCATGACATATAATGAAACAAATCACCAATATAATTATTATATGTGATTATTTCAATGCACACATTATGTGGTTGAACATGGGTATACAACGTGTAATTTATTATTACACATTGTGTATCTCTATCATGTAGCCGATAACCCTGGAACCACAAGATATGATCATTGATCATTCATCATGTATTCTTGACCTCTTATTTAAAAAAAAAATATAATTAATGTTTTATATTGACCATTTTATTAAGGGTGAAATTCTAAAAATGAAAATGTGACCACTCATAATTTCTTTTATGTTACTAATAAAATAACTCTTATTTTATAATGACTATTTTTTATGAGCACATAGAAATAGTATTACATTTCTTACTAATATTACACATTATGTGTTAATATGCACTACTAAAACTAATAACAATAATGCGAAATACAGATAAAAGAATATTATTTCACTAAAATAAACTCCAAAGGCTTGAATTCCCCCATAAATAACTCTATTACCCTAATGATAGTAAAAATAATGAGAGTCATTAGAAAAATAAAATTCATTATTAAAGGATGTGTAAGAACCTTTATAGGTAGTGAATGATGAAGTGAGAATGATGGTGCGTTTATTGGTAAATATGGTTATTCGAAATTATAAAAATTGTCCAGTACATATAATGAACATTTTTACCATTAATAAAAAAGACAATTGGTCATTATTAGTGGTTATTATGAAGATGTAGTAATGTGACCATCAGGATTATGAAGAAAGAAACCAAAATTATATTTTTTTGAAACTAAAAATATATTTAAATTCTATTAAAGTTGTTTTTAGGATAAATTTTTAAGTTTTAAATAAATTTTATTTTCAGGAAATAATCTTATAAAATACTTTTTAAAATATTAATAAAAATTAATTATGTCTTAATTACTTTTTATAAAGGTCTGATAGTTTACTACATCATAATAACTATTAATTTCCAATAAATAAATATTTTAATTTAAAAGTAAAATTATCATATTTTGAGAATTATTTTTATAAATTAAATATAATTTTTAGACTCAATTCATCCGAATTAACTTTGGGTGAATTTGTGAGGATTTTTTTTGAAAATGTGGATATTTTGGTGTAAAAGTGAAAATTATCGTTTTACAAGTACCACAAGTTTGTTACAACATTATGATGTGATCATGATAGGAAAATGTGGGAAAAAATTTATTCAATTAAAATGTCATTTCATAATTTTATAAATTAACTTAAAAATATTATTTTTGAATTTATAAATTTATACTTTAAAATTTTGAAACAAGAAATGGATTTCTGAGGTAAATTATTTTTTTGAATTTTTTTTTCATTGAATGGGTTGGTTGGAATGTGAATTTTTAATTTTCTAGGATTTTAAAATCAACCAAACCTCAGTCAATCATTAATGATCATGAAAATTAGTTAAAATTTATTGCACCCACAAGGGGTTGGATTATATAATAAAATAAACAATATTTTAACCCTTAGAACCACCACTCCACAAGTATAAATAACCACCCTTTCTCCTAATACCCTGTACTAAATTCCCAATGATCATGAATTTACTATGTATATCCATCTCAAAATTCCACTCAAGGTGTTCCTAGGCCTATAATTAGTCTCTCTCAATCTCTAAGGAGCATCCTCTCATGGTAAGGGTTATCTTCCTCCACTATTTCAATTCAAGTTCTTATTTTGTATAATCCATTTGACTATCAATTTATTACACTATAACATGTTTAAAAACACAACCATTTTTGTGACTATGATGTATTTTTAATGAGATAATTCATTTCTTTATCGTTAAACCTATTTTAATATCCCTTTTTCTTTCCCATTATGATTATAAAATCAACCATTGATTTTATATGATATAATTTCATTTCATGAATACCCAAAACTATTTTCATTCAAGGGTATTCATTTAGATACAAAATTTTACTATTTATTGGGAAAATACATTTATGAAACCTACATTCCCATATCATGGGTTAAAAACTATATGTACTTTTGACTATTGATCGATGTGACACAAATACTATTTGACATGTGAAGGGTGCACCCTGATAATGCTCTAATACATTGGGTAAAGAACTTATCTCTAGAGAGGAAATGTTTATGATACCTTATAAGTATTAATTGGCAATGTTTAAAGATACCATGGTAAAAATAATTGGTTATATTATTATTACACCTTATTTACGAGCTATAGTGATATGTTTATGAATGTCTAATTTTTATCTTGTAACCATGCTTCCATGTTATGCCTCATCATATTATGTTCATGTACTTACATTATGCCTCATGTTATTATTTACATGTTCTTATTTTATACGTAATATTTCACCTATTATGTTCTCTTACAAATTTTATATCTTATCGGGATTTATTCTAACACCTTTATTTTGATAAATTTCCCCAAGGATTCTTTTGTGGTGATATGATCTTGGATGGTATAATAAATAATCATTTCAGGAGAATTTTAAGTTTTTTATGTTTTCTTTTGTATACTATGTTTGTCTTACACAATGTACATAGTTTCTAAAAACAATAAAACTAAAAAGTTCTATCATAGTTATTTATGTAATATTTTTTCGAGAAATAATCTTTAAAATCATGTAATAAAAAGGCAGGTCTCCATAGTTGGTATAGAATGGGGGTTTAGCTATTTATAGAAATTAGTAATAGAAAATATTATTATAACCCCTTGGGATAAGTATAAGTATAATAAAACTTTGTGAAATATTGGTGAAGTATAAAGTGAACTATTTCCAAGAAATGAAATCCCTATCTAGATACTACCAATGGACATGGCTCTGACATAGTTGTACCTAGGGGTAATAACCCCAAAAATGGTGCATTAGGTATTAAATCGACCATTAATTACTGTGTGACAAATAGGCCTTGTTTAACACATGTTTAAACACTCTAGTGGGATTTTATTTTTTTATCATAAGATTTTTATGTACCAATATGAATGGATATATAATTTTTTTATCATTTTCAATTAAAATAAAGAAAAGGTTAATTTATATGATCAAAATATACCAATGTTTGAAAAAATTTAGGAATAAACCCTCTTTTTTAATTTATTATTGTAGTGAGTCTTAAAAGTTCCCCACTTGTTATTTAATATTTTCTTTTTAGGGTATGGATGGAAATAGAATGGACTATGTGAACAATAAAAGTAATGGGAAGTGAAATGATGTAATTCCTAATATGATTGAAGCTACATTAGAAATTTTCATGATGATTTTATCCCATGTTTTAAATTATGTAGAACATCCAAATTAACCTAGTGGAGAACAACTATCCATTCAATCATTTATGAATTAACAAAAAATATCCTTTTACTGAGCCTCTAAACCTTTGATGGAGGAACAATGGATTATTAATTTAAAAAATATATATTTTTACTGTATTATTCTGAGAAATATAAGGAAACGTTGGCTGTGTATCATTTTGAGGGGGAATCCAACAATTTGTAGAAATTTATCATAAACAATAATAATAAATAAGAAATTTATTATATGATATGGGAAGACATCAAAAATATATATTTCCAAAAATTATATTCCTCACTCCCTAAAAATAAATATGAAAAGGTATAACTAGAAAAGTAGCATATAACCACGGTTTGGAACCCTGGACATATGCCAAAAAACTATAGAAATATGTTAAAACAAAATTTTACTTAACCAAGGATATTAAATCTATTAAAATAGGAAATTTAAAATTCTATGGTTTAAACCATGGTAGTAGGCCATGTATAGCCACATTTTAAACCATGGAATTATATTTATGTATCCATAGTTTAACCAAGTAAATTAACTTCTAACACCATAGTTAAAACCATAGAAATTGGAAGCTATATAAATGGTTTAAACTGGGAAAATTGGTAGGTATATGCATGGTTTAATCATGACTATAGGATACTAATACCATGGTTAAAACTATGGAAATTGGATTCTAAAACCATAGTTATAAACCATGGTTATATCTTCCAGTGAGAGTGTTAGTGTCAATTTGAATGAGATGATGAATCAATATACTAATAGTATTTAAAAGTTTTCTTCCATATTGTAAATATAAATGTGGTTAACTAAACCAAAATAAGAACAATTAAAGATTCATCTCCTAGTTGAAAATCCATGGACCATTTTATCTTCTTCATTGAATGGAACTTAAAGGTCCATTTTTTATCTATAACTAATATGTTTGTCACGTAAAAACAAATTAAGAATATAATTATTAAGGTTGTTCAATTTAATGAGAAACATGACTAAACTAATAGATTCAATTATTTTTATAATTACTATAAGTTTATACTAACCAATATTAAAACAACCCATAATAAAAAATATATATTTAATGTGAACTAATTATTTATCATAATATTCAAAATAAATCATGTTCAAAACCTTGAAGAAAATTTTTTACTTCCAAATGAAATAGAACACTTTGTTATTCTAAGATAAAAATCAATATTTATAAAATTCCACGAAGAGATCTAAAATGTTGAACTGTGAAAGGAAGGGATTATCCATCAACGAAAATAGAGAAGGTATAAGTGATAAAGAGATTATTATATTTAAACCACTTATTGAATGGTTATTTTTTATTTTTATTCTATAAGATCAAGTGATAAGTTGGTGAACCCTATCAATATTTACTATTTTTATTCCATGTTAGTGTATATGCATGTGTATATGTGTCGGGAAATTCAAAATTAGTGTAGGTAAACCAAAGAAGAAGAGATAGTGCTTAAAATAGGATGACATTAATTTATTAATTTATTATGATATTAATAAAAATTTAATACCATGCATATTTTTTTAATTGAAAAATGATTTATTAAACTGTATATTGTTAGAAATATGGGTGTGTGATGTTTTAAGGCTTGTAGTGTCTTTTTATTCTTTAGTTTTTGGGGTAGATAGGGTCTTTAATGTTATAAATTGGGGAGATATTAGATGAGCAATGGGTAAGAATAATTTTGGGAATTATTCAGTAGGGGCGATGAGAGGTTTAGATGTTGTGATGTACAATCTAGGGTTCATGAGAGTGGTCTTCTTAGTGGAGGGTCTTCTTCCTTACCTCCTTAATCTTATTCTACAATATTACTATAAACTTTAAAAAGGATAACTATTTCTTCTATTCAAATTATAGTAATACAGTTGGTTATCTCTATCTATTTCATATAATCCTAAAAATTACTAACTTTACTTGGGATAAAATTGGGAGATATGATTTAAGTAGGAGCATACATACCAAGGATCTGATCACTATGACGTATTTCAATCTGGAATGGTTTTGGTAACTATAGTGTGACATGAAAACTATTGAAGACGATCATAGTTGGGGATCGCAATCAGCTGGTCTTCTAAGAAGATTCTTAGTGGAAAAAAAGTCATTATCATATATGTTATAATCACTGATATGGATACAAACACTACTGGGAAGAAACAATCATAAGAGGGTGATCGTAGTTGATTGAAAAAATAATGGGGAGACATGTTCTCTCTGATGGGGATAAAATAACTAGAAGTTGGCGAATATATGAGAGCTCATTTATAGTGTAGGAATTAGAGGAGCATATTTTATTTGAAGACAATAGTCTTGATGGTTTTCATTGGTGTGTTTAAAACATATGTGAGGCACTGTTCAATGTAAATTAAAAAGAAACTAAGTCATTTTAGTATATTCTCTATCTTCCACCAATTTTCTATTATGAGATGCAACCTACGAGGTACTCGACACTGGGGAATTCCCACAAGATTGAGAGAGGGGAATTATATTGGTAGAATATCACATATAGGAAGTTTCCAAGAGTGGGAGATCATAGTTGGGACACATACATAGGGGTTGTGAAATTACTATTGAATTAGAACAATGACAGAGAAAAAAGGCAGGGGAGAACACAACTACTTTGGATGAGTTGCACAAACACCGGGAAGTTATGATTGTTTCTAAATAAATGTTTCAAATGTTGGATGTTATCATTTGAGCAATGTAGATGATCAACACTTGACGTTTGTTATAATAGAAATGATTTTTGTAGGAGACATATTCATTGAGGTCTGATTGAAGCATGAATAATGATAAATGTTTTTAATCGAAAGATGTAGAAGACTAAAACATTTTATGAAGATTTTTATAGAAGACAAGATATGATCGATAGGTGATAGTGAGAGATGTAGATTTTTTTTGGATCACAAGGAAGCCTCTACTAGATTACCCAGATGACTAGAGAATTCCTAAAAGAGGTTGTGAACTATGGATATATAGATGACGGAACATGTGAGTATCCATATGGTGCTGTAATTTAATTCTAAAATTGAAAAATAATTTCATGGATATAATGAATACTGGTGAAATATACTTGTTCTAATGTGAAAATATAAAGAAAAAGTTACAATAAATATGCATGACATGGAGGAGTGACCAATTTTTAGGAATTGGAAACCGGAGTTGTAGGTAGAACATGATTTTGTGGTTGGAAAATAGATTTTTGATTCTATTGAATTTATGTTTGAAGGTGGTTCATATTTGAATCTATTTGTTAGAGGAGTTTGTGTTTGAAGTAGAAAGCATAGGATTACTAATGAATAGAAGAATTGATTTTACCTATTTCAAACTTAATAAAGTTAGATTATTCCCCCTTTTTTGAGGCCAATACTATTCAATCCATATGTGAGGAAAGTGCCAGGGGTGTTTCCCATAGTATAAGAAGTGGAATCTTTGCAAATAAGTCTAATAGTGTGGTAGTAAAAACATGGGAGCCATGTTTGGTGGCAATGCAACATAAACTTTTTGGAACATTGAAAGGGCCATCATGATATGACTTTCATGCAATAGAAAGTATTCCTATAGTTTTAGAGATAGTTGTAATAGGCTATAGTAAAACACCTGTAGAAACCAGAAAATATAGTATGGTCATATTACCTACAGGATTAATTTTCAATATGTGCAGCCAATTTATTCATCTTCTCTACATGATTGTGTCTTCCTCCAGTACTGTTTTGAAGCCTATGTGGTCAATATTTCATTATACCATGGTTAGTTGTGCATGTTTTCATCACCAATTTTTTTTGCATTGTCATCTACAGTTGATGTAGTAGATCTTAAAGGATCTATTGGTTGTACCATGGTTTCCTATAATAATTAAGCTGAAATTATGAAGAAGGTATGGACATGAAGGAATCAATTATGGTATTGGATGGATAACATATCAATTTATAAGGATATAGACTACAACCAAACTCATTGGTTTTAATGGCGAAGCATGATAAGCTAGTCATTATGTGTTGGGGACAAAATATTGTTGACATCCCTTGGACATGATCAAGACATTATTACATGGATATACATTAGGGGTGATATATGAATGGAATGGAAAAGTTTAAGATCCTAACCCTTCAAGGTGGTAATCTAATGTTGAAAATTTGATTTAAATCCCTTTAAATTGGTTAATGTAATGTTTCCCAAGATTATTATAGATTTTAGGGGATTTTTGAGGGTTTGGGGCATGGGAAAATAGAGAAATTTGGCCATTATTTTATGGTAGCATGTTTGGAACATGGTTAGTACTAAGTGTGCATCATGGACAAAGAAACTATGAAACCTAAATCCCTTGGAATGTGGCTTGTGCATGAACACTACATGGTTTTTCAAATCATGTGGGTGGACCATACAAGATGTGCAGAAAGGCCCCATCTTGAACAGAGGGTGACCCACGATTGGTGTATAGATTGGCCAACCATGTGACCAAACTCTGCGCCTCATTTAAAGAGGGGAATTTCACATTTCCACGATTGGGATTTAAGAAATATTACCTAATTTTCTCCCATTTCATCCTACAACAACCAAGGGTTACAAACCTTTCCTCATAATCTTTCCAAGGATCAATCTCCTTCAATTATTATCCATTTGAAGCAGCATTGGTTGTGAATCTAAGATCTTGGTGTGTCTATTACTCCTCTTACTTCTACTTTCTATAAGAACCATATTTTGTTGTTTCTTTTTATTCGGAAGCATCTAAACCCTTATTTTCCATAAGATTCTAACATAGAGCATTGGATGTTTTTTGGGATTGAATAATGGGACATGATTAAATGGGAGGTTATCTACAATCTTGAGGTATGTATTCTTCATGTTATATCCCATAGTCTTAATGTTTATTTAGGTATATGTGGTTGTAATTATATTCTATTATTATAATAATTTTTTTAGTTGATAAGAAATGATGAATTGGTTTTTTAAATGATATATTGGACTGCTTACAATCCTGTTGGATTCATTGAGGATGATTAGATCAGGCTTATGGTTACCCATGGGGTGTTCCATTCCATTGACCAATGTAATTGAGTAGTTTAATGGTGAATTTGGGGGTTTATGATATTAAACGAATGATAATTGTGTTTGGAATGTCAATATGGAATGAAGGGGTGTTTGTATAAACATGAAATAGTTAAATGAGTTGTGTCTTGTAATTGGGTAAATGTGGTGAATGGTTAAAGAGGCATGAATATATGGTTAACTGGTTTAAAAGGGGTAAAAACTGGTCATAATTTTCTTAAATTATGAAATTATATTTCTATTAAAATTTAGAACATAATGAATGTAATGAAAAAAGGAAATGTGATAAAATGAAAACATGCACCTTCTTTTATTGGGTCGTAATAGGACACTAATGTTGACTATTGAAATATGAATAATGGTTAGCATGATGTTGGACCAATGATCTTATCCCTTGGTAAGGCCATACTGATTCTCTAGGATCCCCTATGAATAATAATTTTTAGAGTATGGAATGATACTCTGGAATATTAGTGTATGGACATGGAATTTCATATCATGGCGTGGGATGATGAACATGTCATTCCACATAATGGTTTGGATTGTTTTACATGGAATTTTGAATATTTATTAGATAGTTATACTGATACTCCATGTATGTAGACCTGCGACCCCTACGACGTATTGTTTAAATTTATGGAATGGGATGAAGTGGGTTTGATAAACAGGGAAAACACATGGAATTGAGAATTAATGTGGCTAAGTTAAACAATGTTAAACAATGAAAACTGATATATCTATTGATTTTTTATTGTTAAATGTACTTCTCCATACACTATATTATAATGGATATTTCTATGAAAACAAATGGTGGTTTCTTATTGAGAAGTAATCACACCCTTTTTGGACCACCATTTAGTACCTGAGTAGACTTCATGGTTGCAGGCCAGGATAAGGAAAAGTACCTATGTTAGATGGTTGATAAGGGAGTCGAGACGATTCATGGATGAGCAGACCAGACATGACGTTGGGACTCATTTGATGATTATCTTAAATTTTTTATTTTTTGTTTTATTTTTTAACTTTAGACTATCATGTCATGAAATTTTTACTTCTTTGTTTAGTTGGTACTTCGTATGCTTGAGAATGCGGTATGTGATATGTTGGTATTGATTATTATTTCACATCAATATTTATCTTGATTTAAATAGTTGGTTCACTCTGGTAAAGAGGGTATAGTATTCCCACTTGTTCCATTAGACCATTAATTCTAGTTGGTAGCCTCTGGTGTTTGAAGAGGGGCACCTATTATCATGTTCCACATTGGCTCAAGGGGCCAGTTAGAGAGGCACCCATGCCGGGACATTAAAAAGTGGTATCCATGGGGTTTTATGTTCTATTACATTACTATTTGGTAAAGGAATATAGGATATTATTATTATTTAGGCCTTGGAAATTATCTCATTCATGGGTTTATCTAACCCATGTGTGGGGGACAACCCAAGTTCCAATGGTTGGATTGATATTCTTGATGTTTTCTATTGTAGTTGGTTGTTATTTCAACTTGGGTGCTACAATTATTGTGTGATGTAATTGATTCATAATATTTTATTTGTTTCCATACATGGAACGAGGTTTGTGCAAGCATGCATAATTTTGTGTGAAATGTATCATATTAGGCACCAAAAAATCTAAGTCATTCTTCGGTATTGAGAAATGAAAAAAGTGTTTTCTGTCTCTTATGGTTTCATAGAAAATATTGCCTGATAAGGATTGTGATTGGTTTTAACTATGAGGTGTTAAATGGAAATGGTTAAAATGGAATGTAATGGAAAATGTAATTGGAAGTTTGGATTACCCCATGTTATCCATCGCCTAGGATAGGGATGGTTGAGGGTAGTGATTATAGATGATTATAGATGTTGAGATAGTGTATGTGTAGTGGTCTATTTATGGACTATTTGTGAATTCTTTTGTGTAACTTGTGGAAACTATTTTTTATGTGTTTTGAGATGTTCATTTTTCATTTTAGAGAGATACCACCACGATGAATTTTACCAGTGGGGAAATAAGAGGACATCATTGAGAATGATCCTCAGTAGTGGGATTAGAAACTTCATTTATTCTAGCCAATAGTGGGGAAGATTAGTTCTATGATAAATTTACTCGTTTTAAGCAATTTATAGAGAGAGACCTAGGTCAGGATGCATTGAGTATGTTTGACCTAATAGGAGAGTTTCAGTTGCATCACCCACCATTTTTTTCTAAAGAGGGTGGACCTAAGGAAGATGAGTTTTGGAATGAGTCCATCCAAATGATATTAGATCACTTAGAGACTCTTACCATGAAGAAATTCAAGTCGGTAGTTTACACTTTATGAGGAATAGTGAAGTGATGGTGGGATATCTAGGCTTGGGATGGGCAGCTAGAGAGCATAGAATGTAATGACTTCCAAAATAATTTCCTAGAGAAATTTTACCCTGAGACCATTAGGTAGAGAAAATATTAAGAGATTATGAAATTTACCCAAAGAAGTATGACAATGATGGATTATTCTATCCACTTCGTAGACATAAAGTGTTATTATCTGATGTTGAACGAAGATGAGGCATATTTGTTTCGGAATTTTTAAGATGTACATAGATGTGAGATCAAGTCTACGGTAAATATATTTCATTTAAATAGGTTTTATGAGTTAGTGGACCATGATATCATTTGTGAGGGGAACATGAAGGATGATTTTAGTGATGGAAATACAGTTTTAGTTTAGTGTTTTGGTATTACATCTTCCTATAGTAGGAAGTTATATCAGGAAAATTTTCACTAGGGTAGTGGTGGACAGGGAAACTGGGGGAGTAGATCAACCTATTAGGGAAGTAGTCATGTGATCTGGTATTAGTGAGATAGGTCTTCACACATGCATAGTTAGTGTCTCTGACCGCCGGTCGAGTTCAGAGCATGCAAAATGATGGGGAATGTAAATAGGTTCTATAGTAACCCTTGTATAGAGGGAGGTGATAGAGGATTAAGACCAATTCAGTGTGTAAGAAGTGGTTTTACTACCCCATACTAGAAAGGTAGTTTGAGTTCTACTGTCTGTACTAGTCAGTGTGGTGGAGGTGGTACTTCAGGATAAGAGAATCCATATCAGTAGGGAAGTATAGAATAAGGTACTTAGATTTATATCACGGTAAGAGATTAGGATGTTTTTATGCTATTTATGAGGATGATATTATTCATGATTTTTTATGTGTTGTTGTACTTACTTGTATCTGGGAAGAGTTGATTCATGAGTTTCATACCTCAAAGTGGGTGGTGAACCCTAGTTTTACCTAGATTTATCAAGATATTATTGGTGGATTAGAATGACAAAATAGATTATAGGTTTCATGAGATAATGCTACACCTATTAGTAGGTGATGACCGAGCATCAATGTCTAGCTGGAATTTTACAGTCGTTTCCCATCCCATAATGGAAGTGGGATAATGTTAACATGTATTTATTAGTATTCTATCCAAGGAATCTTCTAAATAATAACTGAATATTGGTAATTGGGGATTATCTGAAGAAAGTAGTGCATTTATCTCTGATTCTAGAGACTTTCACTATCGACTGGTTGAGTGACTTATATGTTTATAGAATATTATTTCTTCATGGGGCACCTTAGAGTATTGTTTTAGATAATTATCATCATTTTAATTCATTATTTAAGAAAGAGTTGTATAAGGTGCTTGGTGAACAAGTGTTTTTGAGAATATTTTTCCACCCAGTGATAGATTGATAGTCAAAGCATACTATCTTGGTGTTATAGAAAATGTTAATTTCATGTTTCAAAGAAATTTATGGATATTGGGTGTAAAACTTAACATTTATTGAGTCCACCAATAAAAACAATTATCAGAGGATTATTTAGATGGAACCATACAAGGTGCTATATGGTAGGTCATGTAAATCTCACTTATATTTTATGGAATATGGAGATTCAAGGTAATTGGGACCATGTTTTGTATAGGAGAAGTCAAATCAAGTTCAGTTGATTCAGAAGAATATGGATATAGAATTTAGAATATATAATTCATATGATGATTGATGTTGTCGACCTATTGAGTTCATGGTGGGTGATTATCTATTCCTTTTTTTTCATAATGTTTGGGTCACAATCCGATTCCAAAATAGGGAATGATAGTGCGCAAGTACATGGGGACATTTGAGATTGTGGATAGGATTAAACTGGTGATGTAATGATTGGATATCACATAGTGTTATATTGGTACACATGATGTTTTTCATGTGTCACATATTTGTAAGTATTATCCCCAACATTATCATGTGATATGTTGATGATGCTGAGAATGAAGATGCTGCATCCTTTGAGGAGCATCTGGTTCTTATTGTGGATCACAGTGAGAAGACTGTTTGTGGTAAGACAATGCCTTTAGTCTAAGTTCTATGGAATCATGGCCGAGTTCAAGATGAAACTTGTTATAAGAAGGAGGATATTCGATCCCAATGACCTGATCACTTTACCTTGGATACTTAGTTATTATTAGGATACAAGTTGAAGGATGATCTGTTATAAGGTGGGGTGGTTTTAAGATCCATACTCTTCGAAGAGGTACATTATTATTTAAATTTTGATTTAAATTCCTTTGAATTGGTTAATAAAATGAATCCCAAGAGTATAATTGGTCTCAGGTGTGTTCTATGGGTCTCAGGAATGAAAAAAGGAGAAATAAGGACATTCTGTGTTAGAACCATGGTTGGTTAATAGTTAGTACTAACTGTGCACCTGAACTATGATATCATGAATCTTGCTATTTTTTTTTTCGATTATGCTAAATTAGATATTAAGTTTTTACTAGAATTTATGTAATACAGTAGTAACCCTAGGTCTTTAATCAATATATACTTATATAATTAAATTAAAAATATTTCTTGGATTATGAAAAAGGGGAATGTGATTTTTGAATTCATGGGGTTTGTTTATTTAAGAATCTTTTCAATAAAGGTATGCATTAAAAATTGAAATGAATAGATTTGAATAGGAATGATCAACATGGGTAAATCTCATGATGATCATCCTAAATTTCTTTAAGGGTAAGGGTATATATCTTTTAATACCCAGTTTATAACTGATATTAACATAGTGTTTCTGATTTTATATTAAGGCACCTCATAGGGTTCATTCGGAAACCCAACATGATTCACTGGTTACGACTGATGATTGTGTCATTCGTGTTCGACTTCATAACCAAAACTCACCCAGGAAACAAATAATGAACTTGAAATGTTTTATATGTTAGTTTGTTATTTAGTTTTTATACCATGACATAAATTTACTTTTACATGTCAGTGTTTATGAGCATTCAATTTAACAACATGAACCACACAAACATTGCAATTGAAATGGGGAAAGAAGAAGTTGCAAACAATATGTGAAAAATCACATTAATGGGTAACCCCAAACAAAATCATATGAATTTGATTATGAAATAATAGTACATTAATAAATTAAATAAAAAGTTAATATGAATAAAAACTAAAAAAACCCTATAATTTAATAGATAAATCGATTAATAAAACCATGATTCTAAGGATATACATCACTTCCCCCAAGGGATCACAAGTAGTTTAGAACTCCATGGAAGTGGAAGAAGTTATATATGTTAAAGAATCACTTCCCAAGAACTAAAATACTACCCTATAGTCAATAAAATATATATAATGAGGGTAAGGTTTGTTTTATGGGAAAATAAAATAAAATTTCACTAAATAAGTCATGTTCCTAAGGGACCAAGTGTCAATTTATGGGAGACTATTTTCCCCTTTATCCGGATGGTTGATCAAACAAAACATGTGAAAATGCTTTTAAATTTAGTGGAGGGTTGGGTATTTGAGTTAGCTATCAAATGGAGGTAGAATCAGTTCAATTTTAGTATGAGGACTCAGTTATGGCCCACATATAGAAGGGAAGTCCAATCTACCCCGACCAAAACATATTTACATTTTTTACATCTTTTGGGCCTTAGAATGGATGAATTGGGATCCATGATCTTCTAGAGAAATGTTTTCTACACATTTATTCATTATTAAACCCATTTTTAGCAAAATTATAATCACATATTATATATTGTAAATATTTAAGTCTACATGTGTGCTTAGTCTCATGCGTTATTTGACCTGTTTTTCTTGAATTCCATTGTGGGCTCCCAAAACACCTCTACTAATAATGAAATCATTAAAAAATTTAAATTACCCTTTTTAATAGTGATAAAAATTAAATTATTAAATAAAAAATGTATTGAAATTTGTTATTACTTTTTTAATTTTCAATATAAAACTAGTTTAATAAATTTGTGTAAGGGTTTATTGGAATATTAAATCCCTACACGATCACACCCGCACACCCAAACATTTTCACTCCTAGGAAAAGTCACATTTTCAAAAAAAAAATGTGCATGTAGATATTCCAAAATTCATGAATATTTAATATTTAATGAAAATTTAATTCATTTTATCAATGTGATTATTGAAAAAACCACACCAAGGAGTTATTCCCAGTGATCATGGATAAATATGTCTCATAAATTGTATCAGAACAAAATTTATAGAGAAGTGTGATACCAATATTAGTAAGGAATTAAAAAGTATACAATATCACTAAATATCCAAGTGTGTTAGTGAAAACAATTTCAAGCTATTATTTACACTTTCTATCCGTAAATATAAGTTATTTTTAAAAATTTCTACTTTCTTTATTTTTTCCACCAATCTTTCCATTCATCCATTACAAAAACATTTCAAGAACCACTCACTTAGTAATTCCTAGAAGTCAAATATTAATCTCTCAAACTTGATATCCCCATATGTTTTACATTTCATCACTCCACTCATTTTGTATGTATATATATATATATATATTATTGTTATTATTATTATGGGTTTTTAATTTATTTTTTGAGGGTGTACAACAACCAGATAACAGATACATAGAAATAGATCAATCCACTATAGTAATGAAATAGATTATATAAGGAATGAACTTATGAAAAAATCATTTGAAAAATATGATAAATATTAACCTAACTTATATTCACATTATATTGAACAATATATATTCACACTTCAAGGGAGGGTGCAAAGTTGTGTGGAGATATTAAGTGAGGAAATTTTCCCAAAAACTAATTCAAACAAAGGGTATCATTCATCTTAAAGGTTTCATAGTGATAAAAAAATTTATATCATAAAGAAACCAATTTACTAAAAATCATACCTCGATGTTAAATTAATTTTAAAATTCACATTCCATAACTGAGATAAATTTTCATTAAATGTTAAAACAACATATAATTATGAATTTCCATATGCATTTCCATTATTTTCTATTATATGGGGAGCATATGAGTGGGGGGGGGGGGGTAAAAATACTTGTAAATAAGAAAAAAAATATAAAAAATCACAAATACAATGGAAATTCTAATAAGCTCAGAAACGGTGGTGAAAAGTTAAAATACTATGTAGTAAGGGAAAAAAAGAAGAAAGAAGAAAGATGATGATAATCTTAATGAACCTAGGGATGTACCCACCCCCACACTGAGAGTGTACAATGTCCTCACTATACTAAAAGGGAATGTGGGAAGGGAGGATAAAATCTGGTGGGTTTCACTGGTATGTTTCTTCTTGATGGTATATTTACTCCACTAAATGATTTGGAAAATCCTCATAAAAGTTTTCAAGTATTGATCCATTAAAAGCAATAATTTTTCATCTCTACTCATGAAAAACTTGTATTGAACCAAAAGGGTAAACAATAGTAACAATGTAAGTACCAAGACATCGTGAAAAAAGCTTACCTATGTATATCTTTAGCTTAGAATTGTACATGAGTGACTTCTCACAAATATGTAACTATAATAGATGAATCATCTACTCATGGATAGACTTTGTATTCTCTTTATAAATTTTGTAGATCTCATATGAATCATGACAAATTTCTTCCAATTATTGAATCTAAAGCTTTCTATGATCACCATCATTTGAAAGATTCATGTCACAATTTTTAACAGCCAAATATTCCTAACGATCTACCTTTAATAGGAGGAGAAAAGACTTTCCAAACAATATCCTACATGGTAATATTCTGATCAGGGTTTTAAAATCTATATGATATTCCCAAAGTGATTTATCCAAAAAAACATCAATATTTACTATTGGGTTGTACCAATGTTTCCAAGATTTTCTTAATATATTGATTTGAGATTTCTGTTTCTGTATTAGTTTGGGGGGTGATATGCAGTGGATAATTTAGTGAAAACCCTATACTTTTGGAGATTTTTTTTCATGTTTCTATTTAAAAAATGTGAACATTGATTAAAAATGATGAATCTTGGAAAACCAAACCTACTAAAAATATGGGACCTCACAAAATCAAGAACCACTCATATGTCGTCGGTCCTAGTAGCCTTTTCTTCCACCTATTTGGATACATAGTCAATATCTAGTAAGATGTACAAAAAGATAAATGAATTTTGGAAAGGACCCATGATGTTCATTCCCCATGCATAGAATATTTCACAAAATAACATTGGTTGTTGGTGGATTTCATTCCTCTTTAAGATATTTCTGGTGAATTGAAATCATCTTCATGACATAAACAACTAATGGGAATATCTATACAATGTTGGCCCATAATGTCCCAAGTCAAGGACCTTTTAAGCTATACGTTTAGAGCCAAAGTGGAACCCACTAGAAAAAGTGTGGTAGAAGCTCAAAATAGAGGTGAACTCATGGTTGGGGATACATCAACGAAAAACCTAGTCACTAAAAATTCCCCAAAAGTATGGGTCATACCAAATATACCATCATGAATCATTCTTAATTATTTAGTATTTTGAAGTGATAAAATTAGGGGTGACCCTAAATACTTCTAGAAAAATCATAATGTCTATATACCTGGGTTACGGTATATAGCATGATAAAGGTTATCATGATTGAAAAATTCTCTAATCGGGAGGGATGGGTCAACATTATGGTCTAATGGTAGGGAAATATTGATAATGTCGTGAACTTCCACATTTTACACTCATCTCTTATCTCGAATATCAAGGTCAAACTCCTAGATGAGGAAAATACAGTTAATGAGGTGGGGCTTAACTTTAGGTTTCTTTAGGAGAAAATAAAGGAAAGCATGATCAGAAAACAAAATGATTTTTGGCCCAATAAGATACAAATGAAATATTTCCAAGGGAACAAACTATAAAGAAGATATTTTTCAATGGATGTGTAGTTTTTCTAGGTAGTGTTAAGGGTACATGATGCATACACAATGACATGAATATACTTCTCAACCATTTATAATAAAACTTATCCTACTGAATAGTTAGACACATCACACATAAGTTAAAAGGTGTGATCCCATCTTGGTGTTTGGATGATGGGAAGTGATGTGATGCACCTTTTTAATGAATTTAATGTATCCACACAACTTTTATTAAACAAAAACTCAAAATATTTTTGTAATAAATATGATAAGGGATGTGCAATATTACTAAATTATTTAATGAATTAGTGGTAAAAACTAGCATGCCCAAGAAATATCACACCTCATGAACAAATATTGGATATGTAAGAGATAAACTTAATTCGATTTTTGATTTATATACTTGAATTCCCACATTTGAAATAAAATTCCCAATAACTATACCTATCTTAACAATGAAATGAGATTTCTCATATTTTAGTACAAGATATTTTTCAATGTAATGGTGGGGGAAATAAGCAAGGTGTGGAAAACAGTCATCAAAGGAAGGTACATAAATTGTGAAATGATATATAAAAACTTCCATAAAATTCTCAAGATACTTTAAAAATATACTCAACATACATCACTGAAATGTATTAAGGGAATTACATAGACCAAAAGTCATCCTCTTATTTGAAAATTTTCTAAATGGATCAGTAAATGTTGTATTTTCTTGATCTTTAAGGGCTATATGGATTTGAAAATAACCCAAATATCCATCAAGGAAACAATAATGGCACTTACCAATAAATATTTATAACATTCGGTCAATTAAAGGTAGATGAAAGTGGTCATTTAACATGGATTGATTCAATAATAGGTAACCAATACAGACTCACCCAAGGTTTTGTACATGTGTTGGAACCAATTCATTAATATAATTTAACACTACCATTATTCTAGTTTTGTTAGGATAAAATTTCATTGGGATAACCCATTTACTATTAGATATGTGACAGATGATCCCACCAGTAACAATTTTACTAACTTCTAATTTATTAACTTCAAGGAGGGTAGGATTCATCTATAATTGATCTTTCCTTATGTGTTTATCTACATCATATAAAATTAAATGGTTCATAAAAATAGATGGGATAATCTTGAGAATATCATCCAATGTCCATCCTATCACCTTTTTACACACTCATAAATGGTTTAATAGTTTTTATTACTATTTTTGATTGAGGTTTTCAGAAATAATGATGGAAAATTGGTCAATACCATCGAGATAGGCATATTTTAAATTATATGGCTATAGTTTTAATTCCAACACCCCTAGTTTTTAGATTAATGAAGGGGATTAAGGGGGAGTGAGGTCCATGAAATTTTATATATACTCATCTTTATTCTTTAAGGAAAGAGAATCAATAGAAATAGTATTTATTGAATCATCGACAGTCATGGGTACCTTAGAATGAACACACTCATTAGTTAAAGAAAAAAATTTACACTTTTTCAAAACAACAAAACACTAAAAACATGAATCACAACTCAAATCATCAAATATTGAAAAATATGAAAGTGAATCATAGTGTTGGTTGAGAAGATAATGTTGTGTGTGTAGTTAGAGAGAACTTATATCAAATATATAGAAAGAGTGGAGTTCTCTTCAATGTGGTGTTTTATAGCGTCTTGAATATTGAAACTTACCTTTCCTCCACCGAACTCTATGGATAGCTTACCACTGTGAAGGTTGATGATCTTATTTTCTGTTTTAAGGAATGAAATTCCAAGTATGTGAGGAGCATGTCCTTGGGTTTAGGTATCTTCCATGTCATGAATGTAGAAGTTCATAGAGAATATGGCATTATTCACTCTAATGGGGACATCCTTGATCACTCCTGATGGATCTATTGTACTGAAATTGGAAAGTTTAATGACAATGATCATTGGTTAAAGCTATCCAACCTATAGAGAAGTATAAACAGAGTGTGTAATTACTTTAATTTAAGTCCATAAATCTAGTATAACATAAAAAAATATGGCCTCCACTATGGTTCATGGTATAGTAAAAGTTCCCATATCGTTGCATTTAGTTGGTATATCTATTTGTATCAAAGTCGATACATTCCTTACAAGGTTTAATATCTCATTTCCCTTTAGTAATCATCTATGGTTTCAAATATCTTTATGGAATTTGGCATAACAAGGAATATTTTTAACTACACCCATTAGAGGAATGTTATCTTGTACCTTTTTAAATATATCCATGATTTCTTTATCAATATTGTTATCAAATTTTTTTCTTAGATTTAGAGACTCTTTTGGGGAAAGTATGGGGAATAAATTTTTTAGGGTAATCCACAATTATAATTTTTTTACCCTTTTTGAATTTTTTTCTTCAAATTAAACTTTTGAGGGTAAGGAAATGGATTTTTCAAGAGGGGGACATTCTTATTGGGTAGAAGAATTGGAAAAAGAAACTAATTGACCACAATAAAGTATGATTTCATATACACAACCTTTTTATTTAGGATTAAAAATGGGTTTGGATGGTATTTTTCTAGAACCTTGCTTCTTTATCTCATCTATGGTGTCTATCAATTGTCCCACTTGAGTTCATAGGTCTGGAATAGCCAATTGAGTGTCTTACTGGAACTGGAGGTTCTAAGATTCCATTTGCTTCACCACATCCTCAATTATTAGTTTAGAAATGGGAGTAGTAGGATTTTTTTCCTGATGGTTAAGGATAAGAAGGCTACATACCTTGGCCTTTTTGATACCAGTTCGGTTTGGGGTAGCTCAACTTTCCTTCTTTTTAGTAATGTGGTTGTTCTTGCTATCCAAGGTTTTGATCTGTATTAATGTTATCTTTATTGAAAAGAGGTACTTAATAAAAAGGATTCCCAAGCTTTGGATTTGTCTTTTTAGCATACCTCATGAACTCCTCATGTGGGTGAAATTGCTCGTGTACCAATTTTTGTTCATTTTGTGTCATGTTGGCTATTAAGTCACAAGCAATGGCAGAATTTTAGTCCACTTGGGCACCACCATCAAGAAAATATTTCATACCATAATCCATGGGGAAAATTCTCTCATAGATGGATTGAATTAGAAAATTTTCACTAATTTTTTTGGGGGGGGGGGTAAATTGAGCAAAGACTTTACAATCTCTCCTAATATTTATGAATTGTATCTCCTTGTGATTTCCTAATTCCACTAGAATCTTTTCCATTTGATGCAGTTCATGAGGTAGGGAAAAATTCTCTAGAAAGTGTCATTTCAGGTCATTAAAGCCCCCAATTGTAGTAGGTAGTTGATATATCCATTCTCTCGCTACATAATCAAGGGAGAAAGGGAATGCCCTAAACATAATGAGGTCCTCAGATACATTCTAGGGTTTCATGGTGGAGTAAACTATGTAAAACTCTATGAGGCGTTTTTGAGTGTCCTCACAATAAAGACCATGTAATTTGGGAAGGATATAGATAATTCCCGATCTCATCTAAAATTTTTATTCTTCCTCAGGGTATTGGATGTATGTTGGTTGGTACTTCACATTTGGGATGGTCAGTTCTTTTAAAGTCAGATTATATATAAACATATTTTATGTGTTTTTATTTCATTAAATTTTAGTTTGGTTTAGGGCCACTTGAGGTTGTAAGAGGGGTTTCTCAATGTTACATTAATTTCATACTTTATATGACCTAATTTGTGAGTTTAGTGAATTTTCAATTTCTATATCTATTTCAAATAGTTTTTCATTTTCTGATCATGTCATGAAAATAAGTTGTGAATTTTGTTATTTTTTTCTTTATTATTTTCATTTTTTGTAATATGGATAAAAAAAATGAATATAAATGAATATATAATATAAAATAGAATTATATATTATATAATTAGAGAGAGAGATAAAGCGAGAGTGAATAAACACTAAAAAACCAAAAAAATTCAAAAGGGAATGGGGATATATTTAAAGGAGTAATAAATAAAAAGGAAAATAAATAAATAAAAGGAAAAAATTGATCTTGGATACCTATAAATGATTCCAAAATTTTATTATTTTTTCAAGCGCAACAAATTAGATGTTTATTTTTTACTAGAATTTCTACAGTATAACAGGAACACTAGGTCATCTATACATGAAGCCTTAGATCATTAATTTAAATAGAAGGAATGGATATGAAAAATGGAATGATATTTTTTGTAAACTTGGGGTTTTTTGATTTAAGAATCCAATAGATAAAGGTAACCAGAATTTTTTTAACATATTTGATTAAGCGTGATCGACCTGAGGAAATCTTTTGTTGTTCATCCCTCATTGATTAAAAATAAAGATTATAGATCCTTTAATACCTATTTTTTAATACATAGAACCAAAATTTTACTGATTTTATACTAGGATACCTCATAGGGTTCAGTTGGAAGCACAAAATGATTCATCGGTTACCACTAATGATTGGGTGGATTGTGTTTGATTTCATAACTAGAACTCACCAAAAAAACACACAAAGAACTTAATGTGTTGGATATGTTTGTTTTTTATTTAACTGTGATACCATGAAATAAATTAACTTTTCTATGGTCATGTTTTTTATCATTAAATTGATCAATATGAACCACCCAAACACAACAATTGAAATAGAAAAGAAAATATTCTGAAGGGTGTGTGAAAAATCACAAGAATTGGTACCCCCAAACATGATCATATGAGATTTATCATGACGTAATAGTACATAAATAAATTAAATAATAATATAATATAATTAAAAACAACAAATAAACTTAGAATTTAAAATTTCATTCAATTAATAAAAACAAACAGCTCAGGATTCAAATCACAATCCTTTCTGAGTAATCACATGGAGTTTAGAACACCAAGGAAGAGGAGGAATACATAGATGTTGATGAAGCACTTAACAATAACTAAAATCCTACTATATGGTCAATAAACCATATATAATGAGGGTTATGGGTGTTTTTATTTTAAAAAACCACATAATTTCCATAGAATATGTCTAGTTCCTATGAAACTAGGTGACTATTCATCGAAGCCTTTTTCCTCTTTATTTATCTAGATTTTTTTCTAAAAATACACATGAAATTGTCTTTAAATTATTTATAGATTCATTCATTAGAGTTATATTTATAATTAATATATAATCATCTTAGTTGGAGGCACGGGGATCAAGTTATGGGTGAAATACATAAGGGAGGTGTAATATACCCTATACGGAATTTCTTTACATTGTGGGCCTCTTTTGTGCCTCCAAATGGATGAATAAGAATCCATTTTCTTCTATAGAAATATATATTACATAGTTTTTTCATTCATACATCCATTTTCAGCCCAATTATATGCCTTTATTATCCACTGTAAATAATTAATTCCACCCATGTTCTTGAGATCTTGCGCAGTTTGGCCCGTTTTGCTTGAATTTCTATGTGGGATCTCAAAACACCTCAACCAATAATGAAATCATCAAAACAAGTGAAATGGTACATTTGAAAATAATAAAAATGAAATTATTGAATCAAACATAAAGTAATTTTTTTATTATATTTGTAATTTTCAATACAAATCCAGTTCAGTGCAATAGTTTAAGGGTGAAAATGAATAATAAATCGCTACATGATCACCACACACTCTTAGATAATGGCTAGTGCAAGGAAAAAATTTGGTTTTTCAAACAGTGTTGGGGGAAAAAAATTCCATGCAGCTAGAACCCCCTCTGGGATAAAGGGTGGGGCATGATTAACACATGGTTTGGACAACCGTTTGGCCAAACCCTACACCCCATTTAAAGAGGGTAATTTACCATTCCCCCTATATATTTTAAGAAATATTACCTGATTTTCACCCATTACATCCTACAATAGACAAGGGTTATAAACCATTCCTCCCACGATTCTCAAGGATCTATCACCTTCGATACTTAGCCATTTCATGCCCTGTTGGTAGCGAATCGAAGATCTAGAGGAGTATATCACCCCTATTACTTATATTTACTAGGAGATCCATAGTGTATTGTTTCTACTATATCTAAAACCTATTAAATCTTATATTATATTATATTCTAATATTGTGAATTTAGTATTTTTTGGGATTAAATCAAGGGTTGTGTTTAAGTGAGAGGTTGTCTACGTACTTGAGGTCTGTGGTATATAAGTTATATCCCATAGTCTTGATGTTTATTTATGAATATATGGTTGTGAATTTTCTACCATTATACTATGAATTTGAGTAGTTTATAATAAAAAATTATTTGGATATTTAAATAATATGATGCACACCTCAAAATCCCATTGGATTCATTGAGGATGATTAGATCATCCCTATGGTTAACCATTTGGAATACCATTCCATTGAACATGGGAATTGATTTGTTAAATTATTAATTAGGGGTTTTATGATATTAAGCAAATGATAATTGTGTTTGGAATGTCAACATGGCATGAAGAGGTGTTTGGCTAAACCTAAAAGAGTAATATTTTTTTTGATTTTACATGGCTAAATGTGGTGAATGGTTAAAGAGGTATGAACATGATGTTAAATGGATTTAAAAGGGTAAAAAATAGTTATAGTGTGATTAAATATTGAATTATAATTTTTATGATAATTGAGAACATGATGAATGTAATGAACCAGGGAAATGTGATAAATTGAAAAGGTTCACCTTTTTTATTATTGGGTGGTAAGAGGCAACTAATGTTGACCTTGGAAATGTGACTAATGGTTTTTGGGACAATTGACTAAAGCTCCTCTCCCTTGGGCAATCCATACTAATGCTCCATGAATCCCTATGCATAGAAATATTCGGAGGATAGAATGATTCTCCGGAATCCAAATTCATGGACATGGTGTTCCATATCATGGTTTTGGAAGATGGATATGGCATTCCAAATCATGTTTGGGATAATCAGACCTAGAATTCCAAATACATGTTTGATACTTGGAATGGTGCTCATTGTAGGTCGACCTATGACATCTATGACATATTTTTCAGATTAATAACATGGTATGGAGTAGGTTTTATGGATATGAATGACACTTGGAAGTGAGAGTGAGTGTGGATAAGTTAAATAATGTTATATATTGAAAGGTGGTTTATATATTTCTTTTTTATTATTTACTATTGTTTATTATACACTTTATTTGACTAGATATTTTTATAGAGACCATTGGTAGTGGCCTTCTGAGTTTTACTCACACTCTGATCAGGTCACTACTAGGTACCTTAGAAGAATCTATAGTTTTAGGTCATGATAATGGAAAAATACCTAAATTAGATGGCTGATATGGGAGTCAAGATGGTGCATGTATGAGGGGATTAGACATGAAATCAGAACCCATTTGTGTATTGTATTCAGTGTATTATTTTGGTTTTCTTTTGGAACTTTAGATATTCAAGACATGAAATGTTTCCTAAATTGGTTAGGTGGTACTTCCCATTCTTAGGAATGTGGTATGTGATATTTTGGTATTTATTATTATTTTATTTTTTTATCTTTATTTTCGCTATTGGTTCACTCTGACAATGTGGGTATAGTCTCCCCCATCATTCTATTAGACCCTCACAACTAGTCAACTATCTTTGGCATACAGAGAGGCACTCTTAAGGTCAATCACAAAACCATCTTAGGGAAAATTTTATAGCATCCCCTGGGATAGGGTGTTACAAAAATATTCCATATCAATCTAATAGACTAGGATTTTTTCTACTCTAAATGGTAATTTATTTTGGGAGAGGTTGGACTTGAACCTTACTGTTCTCAGACATTCTGGGATAGCACCATAAAAAATGGGTAATATTATACACTAATAATGGAATTCCTAGTTATAAATGTGGATGAAATTACAAATCCTTTCATCTGTTATGTTTTGGTCTCATATGGGTCCATAAACATTTCTCTATGATTTCTATCCAAGTGTCTCTTTGGAATCTCTTTAGTTTGGTTAGACTTCAATTTTTAATCCCTATTTTGTCTGTAGCATTATATTTCCACAATGTATCTAAAGAATATAATTCCTAAATTAGTTGATATTGGAAGTAGTTGGGGATCAATAGGACTGATGCTAGTTTTAGAATGTGGATAATATTTTCATTATAGTGTTCAAGATTATGATAAAATATTCAAAGGTTTACATTTAGGACAAGGTGTTTTTTAAGGATATGATAATATTAAGAATATTGGTGTGTTGTTGTTGTTGTAAGGGAAGTAGTGTATTTTATTATTTAGTTTTTGGGTAAGGTGGGGGTTTTATTGCTATAAATAAGGGAAATAATAGATGGGAGAATGGTATGAATCATTTTGAGAATTATTCAACAAGGATTCTGAGAGGTATAGACATTGGGAAGTTTGTCCCAAGGTTCACGAGAGTGGTTTTCTCAGTGGAAGTTCTTCTTCTTTACCTCATTCCTCTTATTATTTTATATTACTATAATCCTTAAAAAGTTTATCCATTCCTACAATTTAAATTAAAAATATATAGTTGGTTATGTATCTCACTTTCATACATTGTTATAACATATACCTATGTTTAAAATGAAATGTAAATTTCATAAATGATTTAATTATTTAATTTCTGTTGACTACTTCTTAATGAATTATTTAATTATGTATAAATTCAATGGATATAATTTATTAGATATTATTTACTAAATTATATTTCAATTTTGAATATTTTATACTATTTTAGGTATTCTATAACTATTTTTTATTCATATTATTGATGAGTGAATGTGGTGATGAAATTTGGATAAAAAATAGGGAAGTGATAAATAATAATGAATTTCATGGGTATAATTTGGGTTGATATGTAGGAAATTTCTTTTGATATGTTATTTCTATGGTTAGGCTTTCATTGATTAATTTTTTTAAAAAATTATGGTATTGTAAAATATTAAACAAGGATCTATATTTTAAAGCTATGAATGAGTAAGAAATAATGAAAATAGGTTAAATTAATCAAATTTGATTGAAATGTGGTTGGAAGTAGTTTAGTTATCCATTCAATTCCCAATGGAAAAAATTATTTAATGGATATAATGATTTTTATTAACATATTTCAGTAATTTTATAGCCTAAAATAATATGATACCCCACTTATACTATTTTATTAGTAGAGGAATAACACTAAACTATAGTGAAATAACTCTATTTACTATTAATATATTATAAAAGTGTTTTGATACAATTAAAAAGAGAGATAAAATGAAGAAAAATTATACTCAAACTCTCATCTAAGTATATGGAATTTAAATTTAAAATCAAGGTTGATTTAACACTCAAATATGCATACTAAATACACGAGTCATAGTCAAATGTTAAAAAAATTTCATCACATATGATTTAACTATCTAAGAATGTAAGAACAAACTCAATATTAGTTTTGTTAAATTTATTATTTTTTTCAGAATTAATAAATATTAGTTTCGTTAGCAAGAGGTTCAGAAGAAGATGTAACATTTAATATTTTCATAGTGTAAAGAATATCGTTGGCCCCAAGAGACCACTCAATAGATTCACTGAAGATGACTTCATTATCACCATTGAGAATTTTAAAATAATTATAATAAAGATGCACCACTAAAGAATAATTAGAGTTTATATCATCTTTTTTTTTCACAATGAGAAAGATCCCCAAAGTTCATGAGTTCAATTTTATCGTGGATATGATTCTCTAAAATTAATATTTTTACATATAACACCAACATATGATCGTGATACATCTTGGTTTTATATTATCACACACGAATATAAGGAAAATTAAAATTCCATTTAATATAAATTTATAAACTATATTAACATGTAATCTATATAAACATATAAATAATATTATCATATAATAAAATAATCATATAAACACTATTAAAATATAAATACATATATAAACTATTTCTAAATTATTAAATATTTATTCTAATATAAAAGGCCTTTGAATAATGCTTATATTTTTATTTAGATGTATATTTATTTAGTAAAATTAATATATAAACTATATAGACTTTGTGGTTAGAAATTGTTAAAAAATATTACCGTATAATATTAAACAATTCAATGAAATTAATATATAAACTCATATTTTCATGAAAAAAATTTAAAATATGATCACTAAAACATCAATAAAGTAAAAGAATTATAAAGTGATAGGAATCACATTGAGTGAGTTTTTAATAAATAAGTAAATGATTGATGAAATAAATTATCACATACTGTTAGGTACAATGATGAGATTGATATAGTACATGAGTCAGTTTTTCGAGAACTTATATCAGAATAATCACTCTATAATTAAATAAACGACAATGTATAAATTAATGAATACTCATATTCTGGACATAGGTGGATGTATGTACATGTAGGTGGTTGGTAAAAATCATTCTGTAATGCTAATAGAAAGAAATTACATTCAAGTGGTTGGTAAAATCATTAAGTTATGTTTAAATTTAAAATTCCAGTGGAATTTTAAGAGAAATGACTTTCATGTGTTGGTAATATCCTCAAGTGAATGAAAAGGAAATATTTATCTTATATCCCCCATGAATTTTTATGGGATAGAGTGGATTATAAAATAAAAAAATAGACATATATTTGAAAAAATTTAATAATATTAATGATTGAAAGAATAAAGTAACCGTAGGTTTAAAATAATATATTCAAAATATATATAAGATTACAAATTTAAAGAATATATATAAGAATATAAATATTCACACACTATATATATTTAGAAAATAACAGAATATATATTTAGAATACACACACACACACCCACATTACTCATAAAAACCTATAAGGGAACCCAGAAATATTATTTATGTTCTTATCCTCCCGAAATGATCCACTCAAACTTTAACTCTAGCATTTAAGAAATTTTCCAAACCAAATTTCAGTGGAAATACTAACAATGAAACATTGAAAAATGAGATCATAGATGGGTAATTCTAGTAACTTTTTATGAAAATAATTGAGAACTAATTGTAACTCTTATCACTCAAGTGATTCTATGAAAATATTTCCATACTTATTAATAAAAATCTATCATTTCCCATATTTTTTGGTTACTTAATTAAATAATTATTTTGTTAAATGTATCACTATTTTTTACCTATAATGACACACAAACATTCTCAAGCTCATGTGGAGTGTTAGATAATCCCAAATTATAAAAAATACACCCATGAAGGAGAAACCGAGTAGACATAGAATACTAACCAGCGAAACCTTAACATGAAGAAAAATACAATCAGTTTGGTTGCTGAGATATGGATAGTTCAAAGAATAATTATGATAATACCTATCATTGAAAATGAAGGGTATTTGTAATGTTATTCTCTAAATTTCTTCTATAAAAATAAAGGCCTAAGAGTTAATGGGTTGTGTGGCAAAAAAAATTGATAAAAAAATGTTTTACCAAAATTTGATTAATATTTGAAGACAATTATATATAGTTGAAATATAATTTTTATGAAAGTATATTTATTGAGACAATAACATGTACACTCTATTTAATATATACCTTCTCATATCGATCATAGTATTTTATAAAAAACATGCTTGGTTTAATTTATAAATAACATAAAAATAGTATTATTAGAAGAAAATATATACATTATTGAATTGCTCATAATAATTTATCAAGAAAATACCTACTTGAATATATAAATAAAATAAAATATTGGTTTATAAACTTGTGTTATTTATCAATAATAGATAACTACATGAAAAATAGTACTTTATCAAGAACATAATTTCTTGAAAAATAGTAGTTATACAGGGAATACATTGAGACAATAATATATACACCCTCTTGAATATATACCTTCTTGAATCGATCATAGTAGTTTATCAAGAACTCACATTCTTGAATATATAAATAACATAATATAATAGTTTATCAGGAAAATATATACCTTGTTTCATTTTTTATTATAATTTATCAAGAACATGCCTTCTTGAATATTTAAATAACATAAAATAGTGGTTTTGCAACATGTATAATTTAAATAATTGGTTGAAAATGTTTTTTTTCAAAGTGATAAACTTTTAAAATATCATTAATCATGTGTGATATTTTCTATAGATTATTTTCAATGATTTATACCAAATCGTCCATGTAAAGATAAAAATATTAAAGTAATTCACATCATTTTTTGTATACTTGTAATCTATATGTAATATAAGTACTATCGTAAGCTGGGTATAATTAGGATGTTTAAGGAAATAATGAAATTTGTAGGCACTTGTGTAAAGTTACATAAATATAAAAATGTAAGGATAAGTATTATAACAAATAATTAGAGAATTAATTTTTAAAATAATAACAAAATAAAATAAAATAATTTTTTTTTCAATTAATAGGAAAATATAAATAAAAAATAATTACATTTGTTGAAATTTATGTCAAGGGTTAATGTAAAATTAATCCGAACTGAAAAATAAAAGGAATATAAACATACATTCATTCTTAAAAAACAATTATATATTAAAATATCATTAAATTATTTTATAATAGAATATGATTTCATAGGAAAATTCCTTGTAAAATAGATAATCAATGAAAATAATTTTATATTTGAAATAATTTAGCATTTGAAAGTTTTATTATCAACACATGCTAAAATTTTATTACACTTTTTAGAAAATTATATAAAATATTTAAATAATTACAAATTTAGAATATAAAATAAAAAAATTAAATACAACCAATTCATACCCATGACACAACCTAAGAGTGTATAAAAAATGGATAACTCATATTATGCAGCAATAATATAATGGAATCCAAATAAGTCATTGTTTTAGGTATAAAATCCTAAAATTGTATATTAATGAAATAAATATGGTTGACTATCTAGTTAAACACATATTATAGAAAAATAAAAAATTAGTTTATAGGGGAGATTTTGGAAAAGAGATATTAATAAATAGAAATCCATTTATAGTGATACATTTGTTGGGGAACAAAACCAAAACAAGAAGTTTGTTACCTATAATCCTAGAAAAACACACATTGAATAGATACCTAACTTTTTATGTAGATGAATTATAATATAATGGAATGAGCAAGGGTATTCACATGAGAAGTTGTAGAAGGGAGTATTTTATTGGGGTTTTCCAAATTGGGTTTGTGATAATCCTGGGAATAAGTGGATTTTGAGGGTAGGTCTGAGTTCGATTGACAAATTATGGAGTTGGGGTTTCCACGTCAGTGGAGAAGGCTCTTAGAGAGGTGGGGTGTCCATGTTAGAGGAGGAGGATTTACAATGGAAGGGTGTGCATGTCTCAACTCTATATATCCACGTCAGAGGAGGAGGATCAATGGGAGGTTTGGAGGTCACACGATATTTTTATCGACCAAGAGAAAGGAAGGCGAGAGCATAACATCATCTATGAGGAGGTGGGATAGCTTTATTGGAGCCACGTCAAAGGCAGAGTATCACTAGGAGGTTGGGTGGCTACATTAGAGGAGGAGGGTCACATGGAGGAGGAATGATGTGGGTAGGGATAGGTCATAAGAAATGCGGGGGGGGGGGGGGGGGGTGTACTACAACATGTATTTTTTGGCCCATGGATATATGTTGGTAATAACCATAATTTTTATAAATTGTGTATTTAAGTCAATTGATATAACCTTAATTTATATTAGTGAGGTAATAAATTATGGTAAATCTAAATTAAGTTGAGTCTATGAGAATTTATGAGATGAACTTCATAAGGGATGGGAATTACACTTCATGATTTGTTATCAAATCTGACAGGAATATTGGTTGATTATTTTATGGGTTGAGAGCGCATACACATAAATATTGGGAAATCTGTGACTTTAGGAGCTATAATAAAATAGTACGATGTTCCCTCATAGGGGAGATGAAATTATGGAATGCATAATGGTCTCATGGTCAAAATGCTAAAAATTTAAGGAATTTGAAAAACATTGGGAAGGATCTAGACAATGAAAATAAATGTAAGAGACTATAACATCCCTTGGGAAAGAATTTTGGGAAAAGTCCCTTAGAAAATTGTCTTCAAGGAAGTTATATGTGAAACAAATGTGGAAAGTATAGAAGCATTACTCAAGACTATCACAGAGATGAAATTTATCACCCCCTTCTTGCTAATTATAATGTAAATATAGTGCAATCACATCATGATATGCATTTTTTCAACTATAGAGAGACTATAAAACATTATAATCGGTGCCCAAATATGAATGTGATAGAGAGAAAATGAGTCCAAGGTATATTGGACTTTTTGAGGCTAGACCAAAATTTAGATGTTTACATTAATTAAGGGAGAGAATTCAACAACCAGTAAATTAATTTATGTTATTAATAAAAGAACTCTTATTTTATAATTAATATTTTATTATGATCATATAGAGAGACTATTACATTTTAGAAGAACATTACACATTATGCGTTGATATGAGCTACTAAAAATAGAAAAAGTAAATGGATGTACATATATAATAATAGTATGATCACTAAATAAAACTCCAAAAGATTTAATTCCATTGTAAATATCCTTCCATTCATAATGAATCTAAAAATAAAGAGGTGAATTTGGAAAACAATATACATTATGAAAGGATCTGTAGGAACCTTTGTAATTAGTGAATAATGAAGTGAGATTAATGGTGCATTTATAAGGAAATATGGTCATTCAGAATTTTGAAAATTATTCTACTTGGCTAAGGGATGTTGTAAATATTAATAAAAAATATAGTTGGTCATTATTTTTGTTGGTTTTGAAGATTCAATAATTCGACCATTGGGATTATGAATAAAGAAACCAAAATTGTAGTTTTAGAAAAGATAAAAATATTTAAATTATATTAAAAGTATGTTTTATGATAAATTTCAAATTTTTAAATAATTTTTATTTTCATGAACAAATCTTATGAAAAACCTTTTAAATGATAATATAAATTAATAAAATCCAATGTAATTTTTGTACTGGTTAGAAAGTTTACTATGTCATAAAAACTGTTAATTTTCAATAAATATGATTTTTTATTTAAAAAATAAAATTATCATATTCATAGAATTATTTTTAAAAAATTAATATCATTTTTCAACTCAAAACATTCAAATTAACATAATATGAATTGTAGTGAATTATTGAGAATTTTATGAAAAGAATAATTTTTCAATGAATAGTGAAAATACTAGTTTTTGTTGATAATTGACTCTTTTTTTAAAGATTTTAAAATATAATTTTGTTTTAAAAGTAAAATTAGGTCAATTATATTATAATTAATATAATTTAGGTAATTTTAATCAATTATTTGTTCAATTTTAATATTAAAACATTTTGTAATTCTGAAATCATTTTTTTGGAAAACAATTTTTTCATCATGTCTACATGATCAATTTTGAATAAAATTAT
The DNA here is from genome assembly GCA_963277665.1 of Viscum album. Taxonomy (NCBI): domain Eukaryota; kingdom Viridiplantae; phylum Streptophyta; class Magnoliopsida; order Santalales; family Viscaceae; genus Viscum; species Viscum album. The sequence goes on along the minus strand of OY728137.1, from coordinate 1,402,382,526 downwards.
ACCTCCTCTGTGAATTGAATATGGAAAAATAGATTACATATTTTGAATGAGGATAATGAATATTTTATAATAATTTTAACTAAATTTTTAGTCATAATTAATAGTAAATAAAGTAAAAATTAGTTTTTGTGGTTAAGGTTAAAACTAGTTTACCAAGGGTTAAAATAAGAAGATAAGGGTTAAAATAACCTTAATGCTTGAATAATTCATATTTTATTTCTATAAATAGAACTTATATCATCCATGGTTCGATAATGTGGCATTTTGGAGCCTTGGGTCTTCTGAAAAACATGGGTATGACTTTTTCTTTTAAAAAATTCCAAGTGTGTTCTCTCTCCTACTTATAAAAGGCCACTCCCTCTCATCTCATATTAACAATAACAAATCCTTATAGATAAAGAAACCCTACCATAATATTTTATGTAAATTACTCACTAAATTATTGAGTCCTTGGTTAAATAATAAATCTAATCGATGAAGTATTTAGTTATATACCAAATGAGGTTGTCTATAGAAGAGGTAAAGATCATAACCATGCATTTTTATTTTACTTATTCATTTAATACCCTAAAATATTCTCCTAAACTAATAAAATAATAACAAAAATATCTCACATATACTAACACGTTATTATTCTAATTCTATAACCTATATCCATCTCGTATTCCATCAAATGGGAAACAAAACCGTTGATCATGTGTGCAGAAAACTACTGCTTTGTGAATCGATGTAATTTGTCTTCCATCAGAAACTCTCACAGATGGGTATAATGATAGATTTAACACATGTATATGATATATATTAAATTAATATACTTTATTAATTACAATGTAAAATATACCTTTATACCTTTCAATTTGTTGGAAAATAATAACATCACTTGGGTATACTTGTGGACTACCACCACCACGTAGAGATGCCAAATGTTTTTTATTTTATTTTGAAATGGATGTTAATAAGGATATATTTAATGAGTATAAATGAAATATTTGATATAATAATTTCTATTTAAATATAAAAAATTATTTACCTATTTATGTTTCATATTTATGAAAAATGGAAATAATGTTTATGCATACGTACGACCTACCATCTCCATGAATGGTGCAACTCATTTTCCCACATCTAAATTTTATGGAATAATGTAAATAATTATATAATTATTATATATGTTATCTAAATAATGGATAAAATTATGAATATTATTTAACCATGATAAACATAAAATTATCGAAACTATCTAACTAAAACATATATAAAAATCTAAGCAATTATCATCAGAAACATTTATTTTAACAAAGAATTGTTAATAAATGGGTCCCCAAAGAAAACAAGTGAATCATATACTATATTAAACATATGATTATGTTTTTTTAATATATGTATAATAAATATATATTTATTATACAAGATGCAGATAAAAATATTAAGGAAATCTAACTTGAGGTAAGGGTTTCTCATCTCACTTTTACTTTCATGAGACGTATGCCTTATTCCCCACTTAGTTATTTTGTGTGGTGTCTATAATTACTATTTGATATTTTACATCATTTATTACAATGTGTTCATGGTATTAAAAGTTTAATTTGAAGATATTTCTATAATGGGGCTTATGATTCCTATGTTACCAAATTGGTAAAGGTTTATGTTGCAATCTTATTGTTTATAGAGATTATTCATGATTAAGTTTCTAATGATTGAATATTATGATATATATTTCTAGAAACTAATGAATTTTCTTATCTTATATTTATTAAAGGACAATACATGTTTTCCTCTCATTTTATTCTTTTTATGAACAATAGATACCAAACCATTTTTTTAAATAAAATCTATTTTATTTTACCAATGTTTTATTTTATTAATTACATAATAATGAGATTATTTATTTATATTCCATTTGAATATTCAATTAGTTAGAATATCAATACTTATGTTTCAAGTACATTTTATTATTTATAGGCATTATGTGATTATTATTTATTCTTTCTATATTATGATCAAGTAATTTATTTAATAGAACATATTTTATTTTTTTAATTTACTATATTGATTATAAATTATTTATTCATTACATATTACTCTATACACATACCCTTAATAAGCATTAGAGCTCACCCTTTTCTTATGTTTCCTTTCCCCATGATGTATAGAAGTGTTTTATGAATGATATATAGGTATATGATAAAGGAAATAACGGTTTACTCAACAAAAATACTATATATTATTTTGTGTTTTCAATTGTAACATGAGATACAATTATGTATCTATTTTACTAAGACATATAAAATGTTCTTTCCTTCAGATACAATACCTTGTATCTTATACCAATGTAATAAAGAAACCACTAACTGTAGGATACTGGGGTTATGATATTTAAAAATTTCCTTCCCATATTCCTCTTTAAATACCTCCCAAGGTGTTCCTATGCCTCTAATGAGTCTATCTAATGCTCTAAGAATCATCCTTTAAAGATAAGGGTTCTCTTCCTACACATACTCAATTCAATTTCTTATTTTGTATACACATTTTTCTTATCAATTTATTATGTTTTTAGGTTCTTATAAACAAATACATTATCATGACTATAATTTCTTGTTAATTAGATAATTTTTATCTCTCTCATTAAACCCATTTCCAGATCGATTTTTCAAACCCTTTATGGTACCAAAATCAACTGTTGATTTTCAATTTTAAGCTTTATTTTTATGAATATTCTACCCTATTTTTATTTAAGGGTATTCATTAGGATGTATGATTTAACTTTTTATTGGTAAAATCTAGTTATAAAACCGAAATTCATTGCTCATGGGTTTTAAATGATATATAATTATGATTCTTGATCAATGCGCCACACATAATGTTAAACATATGAAGGGTGTACCATGGTAGTGCTCCAATAAACTGAGAAAAGAAGTAATATCTAGAGATGAAATTTTCATGATACATTTGACACATTAATTGGTAAATTTTTATGATACCTTGGTTAATATATATGGTAATATTCTATACAACACCTTAGTGAAGTGTTTTGGTGATATGTTTATAAATGTATCTTGTTTATGTTCTAGCCCACTTTCCATGTTATGTGTAATTTTTTTTTGCACTTATGTTATGCCTAAAGTTCTTATGTACATGTTCTTATGTTATGATTAATGTTTCACCTATGATGTTATATTATATTTTTTATCCTTTATCAAACCTTATACTGAACCCTTTGTTTGAAAAATTTCCCTAGGAAATCCTATCATGTGAGACGATCTTGAATGGGATAATAAAGAATAGTTTAAATATAATTTTAAATTTTTTATGTATACATTCATGTACCATGTATTTAATATACTATGTATCTTATTTCCAAGCCACTAAACCTAAAAATTCCCTTTAAAGTTATTTATGTAATATTTTTTTGATAAATAATGTTTAAAATCATGTAATAAAAAGGTAGGGCACTATATAAAAACTAACAAGAAAATGAAAAAATAATCAATAATTTGTAAATAGTTAAAAATTATAATTTTTCATATTTAATAGCACATAAATGTTCTAGGACATATTAGTAGTGGTGGGTTGGTTCATGATTTTATTTTTTCATCAAATATAATGAATAAATACTGATGAACTTGATGAAGATAAGCCTAAAAACTCCTAGAGAGGATCTTTTACATTTACATTTTTATTAATTTAAATAAGAATTATCTTGAATATGATAATTATTATTGATAAATTATGATACCACTCTTATAAGGTCATCAATGTAGTAGAGAATCCAAGTTAGTATTCCTATGTCCGTATCTATATGTGCACCATGAATCTTTGTATTATATTATTGGTATCTTGAGTGCCACCATGGAGGATCCTTGAGCTTTATATCACTAAAAATCTATCACAACAAAGGATTTTCCTATTCTATCTTAGTTCTTGAGAGGTAGGGAGGTGGTATTTCTCTCTAGGTCTTGAGATAATTGTCAACTATTTCTCCATTTGTTACAACCTTAATCCACTAAAATGTTATAAATTGAAATATATACTTAAGGTTAACAATCAATAATTTCCTAACATCTCTTTATAAAATGTTTATTCTAACTTATTCCTATTTCATAATAATAATAATAATAATAATATTTCTTATCACAAGTGTTTATTTTTATATATTTTGATAAATAAATAAATAAATTTTAATTTAAATGATATTAAATAAAATATATCTTTTCTACCATGCACTTTACTTAGCCCATCAATCGTCCAAAAAATTTATCAAACATTAAATAATGAAACATTAATATAAATAAATAAATATTATTCATTTAAAAATCTAAAAATAAATATTGTATTCACTAAAATAACAAACAAATATTTATTTTAATATTAACATTACTAATTAAATATTTATATGAATCAATTGACTAAAATAATGAATAAGTAAAAACTGATTTGTTACCATATTAATAATAAAAATAGATAAAATTATACTCACATATTTTAAAATTGAATATCTAGTAATTTAATTTTTTTTAACAAAATCAGCATTAATAATAATTATTCTACAACCTGAGAAATATATTTATTCATAATATTAAATTATATATAAATATATCTTAATATTATATTAAATATACTTTGATGATATTTTGGATACACTTAGTGCGTGACCCACTTGGTCTGTTTCTTAGTGGTGTAGGACAAATTACCTAAATTCCAAGAGAAATGCCTAATAATACATCAAGGCTCCCATATAGAAAAAAGTTAAAATCACAATGGAAAATAACCTTCCTAAAAATATTACTATTTAATATTTTCTATTTTTCTCGATGTCCCATAAAAAATATTCATAATTATGTCACCACAATACATGATTGATTTATATTCCTTTGACTTTCTAAAATTAAATCATTGATAGATTACAATGGGTACATATTTAGTCATATTGTTTCAATTTCGTCAAAGGAAAATAGATATCTTATTTTATTAACTCAAAAGGGATAAATATTTTCTTGATTTATTCCATTAATGTAATATCGCTTCACCAAAAATGTCCTACCACACCATGAGAATACATCATCATGGTTTTCAACCATACATCAAAGTATGAAATTAATGATACATATTAATAATAATCTAATAATTAATGAAAAATACACATGTTTATTGTTATAAATTTCTAATGTAATATAAATAAGTGAAATTTTTATTGGTGGGTATCACCTCATAAACTCCATTATAAATTACCAAGTGTGAACATCATGAGAAGAAGTCCCAATGTATTATGATTATCCAACACCTAATTGTCAAACATCATATGTTTCCCATTAGACATATGTTAACTGGATGATAAGACATATATTTAAGAATACTTTTATAAAATTTATAGGTTCACATTATATAATCTAATTTATGTAACCTTTTTATGTGATAAATATTCTATGGACATTATCACTTTAATATTACATAGAAGAAAAATCATCATGTGATAAGATATTTACTAATATTTTGATAACTAAAAGTAAACATTTATCTTGTTCTAGGAAACTGACTTCAATAGAATCCTTAAATCACTATAATCCATCTCCTAAAATATTTTCTGATAATGAAACTTGAGAATATCATAGAATATGTGACGATTGAACAATCTAGCATCTTAAAACTCCCACTCTCCCAATTTGAAATAAGAGTGGAATTGTGTCTTGTCAAAGGAGGGTATAATTTTTGGGGGAATATCATCCCTTATTTAATATAATCTACAAAAAACAATATTAGATAAATATAACCCAACCAAACATCTCTCTAAACTGTAGTAGGGAACCATGCCTTTCTTAAGAGTGTCTTCTTGTTGAGGGGCGTTTACCCCTATATGGGTCATGCACATCATCTTGTGTGATGTCCATCAGTAGAGGGGCTTACCTACTCCATAAGTTGAGGAATAAATACCCTTCATAATATGGGGTTTAACCACTTCACTAAACATATTTAGGACTCATTAGTAAATAGTAGTGTTTCATTCGGTGTGTTTTTGACAACATGTTGGCTCTAGACATCTCTCTCAATCCCATCACCATCTCTATGAAGCTAATAATATTTTTTTTCAAAACACATTGTAAACTGAAACTACTAACTATGATACTAGAACGATCATGGTATACAAGTAAAATAACTTATTATAAACTATTCACATGTCTACTTATGACACCTAGGATAGGTGTTATAAAATTCACTAACAAAGGTACAACACATGACATATAATATGATGTACTAGACATGTAGGCCATGGAAAATAGATGTGTATGTATCGGAACTGATTGATATATGTGTGTATTGACCTAAATTTCATATATAGTGGAGTACATGTCATGTTGGATCGATGGATGAGTTGAGCATGTACTTTTTGCGGAGTTTGTGTCATGTATCGAGGTACACAACATATACTTTACAGTACACAATATATGGATCCACAGAAGATTTTTTCCTTATACTATAGGTATATATTGAGGCATATCAATAGGAATACATGGAATTTCTTCTATTATACATGGTGTGTGGGATCAAATCATTTTCTTGATGTGTATTTTGGTACTTACCAAGGAATACAGTATCGAGATACATAGTATGTGTCTTATAATCTCATACAGTGTGATATTTAATTCATCATGAAACTCTATCAAAAGTGTTATTCAATATACATTGAATTTATACTAGATATATATACCATTTTATTTTTATAAAAATTCATAAAACCTATCACATTAGGGCTACTAGGTACAGTACATGTGACATAGAGGACTGCACATTGCATATTCATAGAAATTTCTCAAGAACAATTTTTTCATCATCTTAAAACACATTAGCTAGAATTTAAATCATTTTTGATTATTTTACCCATAATTGATATATTTTTTTCATTTTTACCATGTCTAAATCCTATGGTTATTCTGTAACACCCACTTCTTTGATCATCAAAACCGAACCATTCCAAAATCCATGCAATGCAGCCACTGTAATGTGAAAACCCATCACTACTAGACCTCCCTTTTCATATATCAGTATATACACGGTTTAAATGATTCATTATAAATATAGGAATATTGAATTAGATAAAAATGATTTGTGGTGAGTTCGATCAATAAGCAAATTGGTCCGTGCTCATGTTTTTTGAAGACTATGAGAGACATGAAGTTAAATAATTTTTTTAGAAATGAAAAATTTCACCATTTTTTTCACCATTAATCATCATACTTCATCCTTTATCACCATTAATCATAGGATTATAGAGATACCACAACTATTACTAATTATAATTATAGTAATAATTACATTATTCATTTTATAACCCAATGATGAACTGACAATAATCATAAAAAATTATCTAATGATAACTAATAAATAAATTATAAATGAAAACAATTTATCAAATTTAATTCCATGAATAAATTATTTATTACAATAATTATTCAAAAAGAATTATAATAATTCCTCTTGAGTGTTGTATAATTTTATTACATGAATAATAATTTCTAAAATTTCCTCCATAATTTAAGAAATAATTTAAAATAGGTATTTCATATTAATACCCTAAAAAGAATAATAATTATTATCCAGTATTCAAGATCATGTGACACTGGGGATAATTGAAATAAAAAAATCATTTCTTAAATATGATATGAAAATAACGCATGTTTAAACTTAATAAAATATTTTTCTGCAATATTTTAATTAATATTATCGTTACAAAATAATTATCATGTTTCATCATTTTTGAAATTAATTATTGGGGAAAGTATTTTTTACATGTGAAGAATGATGTGAAAAAATTATAAAAAAACACATTTTCATGGAAAATGGTTTCCTTCAGTGCTCAAATTATTTTCGCTGACTTGTCTTTCAATTTTACTTTCTTTATTCAACATAATACAGTTTGTAATGTCATCTACACCATGGGTTCTCTATTTTTTTTATAGAAATTAGAGATAATAAAGAGTAATACCTCCATTGAAAAATGAAAACCCCAAATCAAGTCCTCTAACTTTTAAATATCCCCCCATAAATTCTATGCTCAACCAATTATTTTAATAATCCATTGACTTTCCATTAAAACCAACCATTCAATTATTCTTTTTTATTCCTTAAAATTTTCATGCCATGTTCATAAAAATATTTGACTCCACTTCCTTATGTATTTCTATGCCTCCACCATTAAGACTTAAAGATTACCCAATCCAAACTCAAATAACACTAGTTGATTCACAAGAGGTAAGATATGGATTATAAATTATATAAATAAAGGCATAAAAATAATTGATTTTTGGGTTGACACCCAATCACTCAATTTACACCTTTCATTGAAAAAAAACCCCATTCTATATACAACACTTGTGTGAAATTTTTAATATGAGTAGTTGTCTAGGTTTTATCATTTCTCACATGTGTGGATAAAATATCAATTTAATAAATAAAAATAAATCATCCTTAAAAACATGATAATTTACAAGACTTGATCATAAGGGTAAACACCCTGATTTGAGACCAATGTAATAATTAGAAATTTTTTCAAAGTCATTTAATATAGTAAATTTTCCTTTTTAACAGTTTAAAATACCTGATACTTTAAACTCCAAAATCATATTAGTCTCACTTGAGGAAAAAACTAGGTCATCAAAAAGAAAAAAAAGATTTTCCAAGATAGAATGGTCAAAATAAAATCTTTTGTGAAAGGGTGGTAAATCCTTGTATGCATTTCATTCACCTTTGGAGGTACATGATGAATTAAAACATAATACACATCCTACTAAGAAATAAACATGCCCATTCAATGCATCCATTTAAATATCCATTCTGGTGCTTACACCATAACATATGACCTATTGATGTGATCTCATATTGAACTCAAAAGTAGTGTAAAATTACATTATGTGAGCCTCATCAAGCCTCCACACCTAATAAATATTTCTTGAAAAATGGAAATCCAACTATATAGAATGAAAAAAACCTTAAACTACTAACCTCAACTTGATAGGGGCCCATTACCTTGTAAAAAACATTTCAAGAGTGTCACACTACCCACACATAAAGAGTGGTCCTGATAACTATCATATGGTAATAATATATCATTGTTAGACCCCTCTAATAAGCATAAAAAAAATAATTTACATGAATTTAGAATAACTATAGGGTAGCATGATCTTTACAGTATGTTTCATATTTTATCATCTTTTTTCATCAGTGAATACACAACAATGTTCCTAACTTAAGACCATAGGAAAACCTGAACTTTATTATTCAATATTCTCAAACAAATAAGTAGGAATAACACATACACACCATCATATATAAAAAATTTTCATTCAATATTTAAATAAACTTAGTTGTGTTGTTGTTGATTCTTTGGGAAAGATACTGATGATAACATCAAGAATCAGCACCAAATTCCTAAAACCACATAGAAACGTACTTATTCTTTTCAGTGGCTCATTATAGAAAAATATAAAGAGTATGATCCTAAATATTTGAATGAACCTTATCTTTTAAGTCTATACCTCAGGAAACACTTACCATAAATTGAGTTACCAAAACTAGAATCCATATAGAAACATACTTCATTATGAATCCAGTATTTCTATGCGATGAGAATATCTAAAAGCTCCACTAGACATAAAAAACCAAGGACCATGCTCTAATATGGTGATACTTTATTATAAATTACATTATGATATTCCATTTGTACAGAAATGGAAAACTATAATTCTCCTTGGGAAGTGTATAATGTTCTCCCCACCTTGAGGAGAAAACCAATTGGTCCATCTCCAGAAAAAATCAAGTCACACAAGACTTATCAATATATATTAGCACCATGTGCTTCTATCACCCAAATAAAGGGTGTGGAGATAATGAAATATACTAAATATGATAAATGTATCCTTCTCCCATCATTAACCAACCATTATGTGGTTATCAACACAATTACTTATTTTATAAATTGAACACATAAATTTATGTTGTGGAAGTTAGGCACCACACCACTACTTTACTAATTTGATCACATTTACCATCACTTATTAAAGCATTACAAAGTCCAATCACTACTTTATCCTCCACATTAACATGAATAAAATAAAGGAATACATGAATCCAAGACTTATACTAAGATATTTTACCACACAACTAGAACTATCAGGGTAATAAAAAGACAATTATTGTGTGATCAATATTCTCTAATGTCGTCAAAAAGGACCAAATCAATTTTTTAGAGTATGTGGGTTAAATATGATCAACATCAATGGAAGTAATCAATCTAATAAGGGTCTATATAAGAGAACTACTAAATTAATAACTCTTAATTAAATTATTAAGGTAGAATATAACACATTTATATTGAAAAGTATAATGGTTTATAAAGATAGGACATGAAATATACCTTGAATTCCATTGAATAATTTGATTATAGCCACTAATTGAATGAATTATTCTGTATATATATCCTTCAGTTCCAAGTTCTTTTCATGATCCATCTTAAGGTGATATCATTGGAATTAAATCAAAGCATCATCCATCACCATATTCTATTATAAAATTAGATTCTCAACCAAAAAAACCTCATGATGGTTACTGTGACTACAACAAGGAAGTTTCTAGGTATCAATAATGAAATTAACATAGAGGTCTATACATGGAATTACTATAGATGCTATATAGAATATCTCTATCCTATTCAAAAAACTATGGTTCATATCTACCAAGAAACTCCCAACTATCACAACTCGTTATAGGACTTTGACATAGGTGGAGTTTCATAAGAGCACAACCCAAACCAAAATTGTCTCTCTAGAGGATATTCCAAAAATATATGCTCTATTAATTCCCTTTTTAATCATGTATATGTACATCTTCATGAGGTGTTTATGATTTAATGTGTACACAGATATGGTAATTCTACCCTACAAAGGATTCAAAATCTATTAAACTTGAATCATCATCAAAATTTATGGATGGAATCACATACTAAATGTGGGCTCAAAGTCTTAAAAATTTAGAGTAGTTCTATCATGAGTAAAATAAAAAATATCATCCATTAATGGATCAAAATGTATAGAGGACTTACTATAGAATCATTATCTGGTCAGTGGGTGTCCAAAATAGATTGAATAATTGAGTCACTAAATCCGACCAATAACCTATACGTGGTTGATTAGGTTTTTATTTGAGTATAGGAATACTATATTACCATAAACCCCCTTCCATAGACTACCCAACATGTAGTCTCATCTTAGTATGATAGAACTACCAACCACTTTACAAAAAATGACTTCACCATGTATAAAGGGAGGATAATATTTCCCTAACAGTGGGGAAAGGACAACACTCAAAAAAGTATTTGAATCCACACCTCACCACTCAAAAAATTACTATCATGAAGCTAAATTACCAACACTAGATTTTCGTAAAGATGGATCAATATATGAGATGACTATCTACAATTGGGATCCTTCGTTGAATAAAATAAACCCATAATGATTAATTTATATTTGGATGATATGACATATAAAGGAGACAAGGGATCATAACTGACCACTACATGATGGTTGTACCATCCCAAATATATCTCAAAACTATTTCCTTAGGGTTATGAGTGGATTAATAGATTATAAGAGTCCTGGAGAATGGATATTTCAACCTCCACCCCAATAATGGGTTCCCTGGACTAATAACCAAACCGCCCCCTCCCCCCAAAAAACTTTTCCCTATATTTCTAAACAAATCCACACATGAACTATAACATCTAATTCCATACTTAGGATTTCAACATGGATCTGATAACATTCGTACATGACCCTACCCATCGAGATCCCTCCGAGGCCGGTGGTAAGCTGAGTGTGATGCCCCAAAACTATCTCCGATAGGATAGGGTCTTGTAACTAGCATAAAGAAGGAATAAACATACATGGGAGATCATAAACTATATTAACCTACAATATATATTCAACAAGATAATGAAAATTTTAATTATCAACAATCATAAATATAAATTAATTATTGAATTGTATAATAAAGTATGTATGAGAACAATTATCCATTACAACACCCCGTAGAAAAACCATGGAAGATAACCAATATATGTGATAACAATACCATGTACAAAATATATATGAAGTAGAATATCATGTCCTTGCTATAAGAAATTATACAAAGAGATTTCCATCAAAAAATCCCTCTAGGAAGAAACATTGGAAACCACCTAGTATCAAATTCAACAAGCTACACTAGATCCTCATTTACCAAGGCCATTTCAGACCTGTTAATCATCTTCATAGACACTACTCATGTGGGTATAAGGATAATATAGGATTGGGTGTAAATATACCTAGTTGGACACTCCAGAATAAAAAATTAAAGGTGAAGAAATTTCTCATCTCATCCATCTATAATGAGAGTTAAACAAGAAAGAAGGTAAGAAAAAAATCAAATTTGATTAAATAGATGGAAATATAGGAATATAATGAAGTCTCATATCATAATTACCCATTTATAAGAAAAACCATATCTATTAAGTTACCCAAAATCTCATGATTTCATAATACCTAATGTACCTAAAGTTAACATCCTAGATGTAGGACACACTAGTGGTGTTAAATGTATAAAAATAATTCTCAAATAACTTTTATGAATCTCATAAAATATTTTATGTTGAAGGAACTATAGAATATTATATAACCTTTTTTTAAAGTATATAACCTTATAACTCCTATGAAACCACATTGGAACCATAGAGTGGAACAGATCCTCATTAGTGGAAGGTTTACAAGCCTGGGAAAAATAATCCATTATTGAAGACCCACCATAACAAACAAGAAAAAACTAACTTTACTGCTAACTATCCTTATCTCTATACCACAGTGGGGGACCTTTACCTCTCTAATGAGTGTATGTTAGTCTAGGGGTTATTGACCCCCTATAAGACTCACTCTTTATTGTGGGAGATGTAAATATATCGAAGGGGTTACTGACTATATAATTAGAGGATCTAATCGCCATAATAATTAATCTAATAGAAATATATCATCAAGGGGATAATGATCCCATGCATGATATTGATATCGCTCCAAACCAATTTTTTGTCTCAATGAATTTAAAAATATTGAACTATCCTAAACACCTCTGAAATGACACCTAAAAATGCTGAGACTATAAAAATCATATTATAAATTGAAAATATATTAAAATTTATTATTCATATGTTTATTTTTGGAACATGAGTGATATATTATAAAAAAAATTATGAAAAAATAATACATGATATGTACTTTGATGTAAACGATTTGTGGGATTTATCTACCAGTTGAGCTTATACCCCAATTTTCCGACCTATATGGGTGGAACCCTACATAGAATGACTAGGGGAGTACAATATGTGTGGGAGTGATGAAATTTATAGGTTTTTAATATCATAGGAGTCCATGTCATGTATTAAGGTACATGATATATATTTTAGAGTAAATGATATGTGGAACCACATGATATAGTCGACCTGTACTTAGGGTACATTTTGAGGCATCTCACTTGCTATAAACAATGTTTCCTCCATATAAAATGTATTATGGGACCAAAAAATTGTTCTGATGTCTAGGTAGGAACATACTGAATCATCCTATCCTAAGATACATGCTATGTGATCTGTGGACATGCCTCATGTGATATATAACTCAATGAAAAAATTTAGTTACCTTGGTATCCAATATTCATGACATGTACCCTAAAGATACATGTTGTGTGATATTTATAGATAATAATAAACCCAAGTACCATAGGCATTCTATGTATATTATGTGTGGGATAGAGGAAAACACTATGTGTGTTCATAGATATTTTTCCAAAACCATGTTTTTTACCTCTCATACTAATACCACTGTAATTTCCAAATTTGATACTACCCTTGATAGTCTTTCAACCCTTTTTGATCACACAATCTATCCAAACCTATATAAACCCAAAATACAGTGACCTAAAGATGATTTTCACATTATTACATTGGTATAATATACACAAGATCTCATCCTGAAGAAACGATCAATTTACTAGTCTTGAAGAACCAGATACGTACATGATTCTCATATTAGATTCCAAAAATAAAATACATAGCATGATAAGATTCTATAATCCTGGATATTATTCATAATATCCTTATTTATATCATGGTTAAAGGATTTAAATAAATCGTTAAATATTATAATATATAAGACTTAAATATATTTGATGCCTTCATGAATTAATAAGGATTAATTAATATGTAAAGGTAAATAATAAGAAAAAACTTGAAATTAAATCAATAACTAGAGAAAAAAATGCATCCATGGATGATATAAATTCAGTAATCTTATGGATAATAATAACTAAATTCTTAAGGAAGGGAGTTTTTAATATTATATGTCATGATTTCATACATCATGATGTATTTAAAATCAAATCCTTATCCCCAAAATAGTTTAATCACTACTAAAAAATAGGACTTTAATTACGCTAGAAATTACATTTATCACCGCTAGAAAAGCACTGACTATGTGAGTGATGTTAAAAACCTTGTAATTTTATCAGTTCTGAAAAATAACTGATAAAGGGGTAATATATCAACACTGATAAATAATACCTTTATTAGTACTTTGAAAATCACTAATAAAGTACCCATTTACTAGTGATTTTATTTAGCATTGCTAAAGGATCCCTTTATGAGTGATTTTATTTAGCATTATTGAAGGATCCCTTTATCAGTACTTATAAAAGCATTGATAAAGGTCCTATTTGTCAGCACTTTGAAAAGAATTTATAAAGGGACATATTACAGTGTGCTGTTATAGCACACTGCAATACCATAAAAACACCAGAAACACACCAAATATCAACAATAACAAGTCCCAATACTGAATTTAAATGAAATGAAATTTATAACCCAAAAACTATAGAAAACACTATATTATAAACATTTAAAACCTTGGTTTATACAATTAAATAAATATAAATTATTATATACATTCAAAAACAATCATAACTATCAATATTACCAAGATTTCCATTGTCTTTCTTTGTCGTACATCAAAAACTACATGAGAAATTTTGAACAATCCACCTCAACTCAAAAAAAGAATCCACATTTATATGAAAACAATTATTTTGAGTAAAACTATAAATAGATAAATTAAAAATAAATATGAAATAATACATTAATTATATGGAAAATGATTTTACTATGAAAATATCAAGGTTACCTCTATGATTGAGTAGTTGTGGGAACTGGAAGGAAAGTGATAAATGTCAACACTAAAGGGGTGGAAGGTTTTTTGAGAGAAAAAGTATGTGGATGTTTATTACGGAAAGGGTTGAAAGATGGACATAGCACCCCGACTCAAACAAAAGAATCCACCTGTATTACAAAACAATTATTATGTAAGTAATACAAAAAAGAAATAAATGAAACATAAATATGAAACAATACTTTAGTTATATGGAAAATGATTTTACTATGGAAACATCAATATTACCTCTATTATTGTGTAGAGGAAGTGTCGTTTCTCATCCTGCAAAGATAGTAGAGGAAACTTTAATGAAAGTGAGAAAAGAACCACTATAGGGGTGAATAGGTTTTAAGGGAGAAGGAGTACGAAAGTTGGGTAGAGCACCCCAACTCGGATATAAGAATCCAGCTTTATAAGAAAATAATTATTATGTGATTAATAATAAAAATAAATAAACTAAATATAAATATTAAGCAATACATTAATTCTATGGACAATTATTTTATTGTAAAAACATCAATATTACCTATGCGATTGAGCAGAGACAACACCATTTCTCTTCTTTAAAAGGCATGATATATGGACCAAAATTTTCGAAAATAAACAAACACTACAAGGAATAATGAAAATTAAATCAATGTTCCATCATATAATGTTTTGGTAAAATAGATAAATTATATCATAACATTACCTTAGAATCTATCTAAAGGGTTTCTTTAATTATAGTTTGTTCTTTCTAGGGATTTGTAACATCATCATGTGTAGAATACATTTTCTCCATGATTAGTCAAACATTTAATTTATACAATGTTAATTTAGTAGGGAACATATTATATTATGAAAAAAACATAGTTTATTAATTTTCTTTACCTTCTCATGGAACTCCCTTTATTTTTTAAAAGTTTCAAGGAATATGTTCATATTTTGAGAATCCAAATACCCTCTTTGTGGTCTCCCCTAACATACGAGACATTGTCTACATAGGGACCAATATGAACTGATTGTAATGTCCCAATGCAAGGGTCACCCTCAATTGAATTTTCATTAGACTCAACAATTTTTTTAGTCTCCTGTTGGAAAATTGACCAATTCTCATTTTTTGGACCAGATACATAAAATACTTTCACTTCTTGCAATTCCATTATGAACAGCTTTTCTTTTTCTACTTCTACACTAAAATTCACCTTCATAAAGCCCATTTCATCAAATTTCACTCCATTGATATTATTAACCAATTTTCAATGGAAAAGAGACACTTGAAATGTTTTATAATCCAACTTGTATATCTATTCGATAATTCCAAAATATAGCATATTTGTATAAATTGGAATTCTATCCTTAGAAATAGATATGCACATCACTTTAACCACAATCATAACACCATAGTTTTGCATAGTACTATAGTCATCATGTTCTTTTGTATAGAATGTATATCCATTGATTACAAAACCAGTGTAAGATATAACATTTTAATTGGGTACTATAGACAGAAAATGAATTTGTTCAGTAATTGAATTCATATTTTCAAATAAATCTATATAAATTTGATCTCTAAACTATCCTATAAAATATTGATTATGTGTATTTGATATCCATCCTTTAGCCCTTAATGGATTCAAATTTATAAGAAATTTTTCATGGGATTCAATATATGGTTCCACAAATTCACTATTATTTAATATGTAAAGATATTATTGCTCCCGGTCTGTCATGGTAATTATAATAAAATATCTTTCTAAAATCCATTAACTAATAATTCATTCTCTATGACAAGACTTTGGTAGACTGATGCTTTCAACATCTGATTAGTAATTGGTACAAAATTCAATTGCTTCTTCAACAATATATCGTTCTGCAATATAACTTTTGGTCGACTTTGATTCTTAACATACACATTAAAAATATTCAAATACCATTCAATGGGGTACATCCATCTATAATGGAATGACCACATCGTTGAACTTCTCCAACTAGGTGAACCATCAGGAGGACCATTATATCAAAGAATTATAGTGGGAAGAACATCTCTAATTCACATAATTGTACTAAAATATATTTATTAATGATGGGAAACATCACTAGGTCTGTAATTTTGCTACACATGGATTTGAAATAGAATCAGAGTCTGGTTAATGTATGTCATACATTTTGAGTCAGAATGAAATGAAAAGAAATAGATATTAAATCTTGCATCAAAACATGACAGTCATGTGATTTTAGTCCTTGTAACTTAAAATTAGTCAATGAAACGACATTCTTGATATTTTATGAATACACCAATCGAACTTCTACAGTAGTATGAAAAAGGAAAATTGAAATTTTTTCTTCCTGGAAAATGTGTAAGCAGCTGGACGAAGAAAATTCCTCTTTTTACCGTTCACTAGTGCCAACTCTTCCCTTATCACCATTTCAATCAAGTCCAACTTAGCCTTGAGGCCCTCTTTAATTTTTCTAGGAAAAATTAGTAATGTTCCAATAACACTATCAAATACATTTTTTTCTACATGCATGAAATCAAGAAAATGTATGACATACAAACAATTCCAATATAGCAATTCAATGAAAATTGATCTCTTTGTCCAACCTGATTTTGTAAGGTTTTTCTAAAATGGTTTACCGAAAATAGTTTAAATATTTTTTACTTTTTTATATAGTTGATTTTCCATTACTATAGATGGTGTTGTACATTGTTCAATATTCACATTGAATGATGTTATCCATGATCGGTTTTTATGTCATTGAGGTAAAAATTTCTGATGTCCTCAAAATACAGTCTTCGAGGAATGTTTCAACCAAACTGAGTATGTACATTTTTCACAAATGGGACACCCCACCATTACTTTAATACTATATCCTAATAAATTTCCTTAACTGGGGAAGTAATTTTTTGTTCCATACAACAAGGCCCCCAATGTGAATTCTTCACTTATATGAGAGTCATACATCAAAACACCTGTATTCCACATCAATTTCAGATCTTCAACCAATGGACCCAAATAAACATCAATATTATTTCAAAGTTCCTTTGGTCTATATATAAGAATAGAAAACCTATGTATTTGTGCTTCATGAATAACCATGGAAGAAAGTTATAATTTACCAGCATGAGGATTCATGTACCGTGAGTACTAATCTATATACAAAATGGATTTATTCCATCTATAGATAATGCAGACGAAAGTTTCTCAACTCATCTCCTAATTTTGGAAACTTGTAATCAATTTTCTTCTAATGAGGAGAATCTGCTGGATGATGTATGTTCCCATATTTAATTCTTGTATCAATATTTCAAGTTAATTTTCTTATGGTTTCCTGACATCCATATAGTCTTCTAAACTATAGAATGATAGGAAAGTACTATACAAATTTTAAATGACTTGATTAATTTTTCTTATATCGATATATAGCACACTTAGGATATTTTATGAGTGATTCATGGTCATTGATAAATAATATTAAATAATTTGGACAAGCATGTATTTTTTAGAGAACATTCCCATTGAACGTAACTTTCATTTAACATCATATTTTTGGAATGGTAGTGAATTTTCTTTTTGTAACGTATATTTCAGAAGTACAAATAGTTCTGTAAAGCTGGCGTCACTCCATCTGCTACTATTTTTCAAATTTTATAACTTCAATATAGCTGACAATGTTGTTTATGTAGTACAACCAGTATACAATAATTTCTTGGAACAACTATTTAACTCCTCAGACAACTTTGGATAATCATGAAGGCCATCTTTAATTTATATTATAACTTATTCCATGCGATCTCTATCATCTTTATGATGGTATTCATATCAAATGATTCATAAATTATAGTATTATCGAAATCAATGTTGACATTTAGTTTTTCCATGTGTTTATTCCAACATTTATGGATTTGATCTATTCCGTGATGAATTAAATGTTCTTCCAACTCTTCCGGACTAATTTTTTTCAATAACAATAACGTAAACACAGACAGAGGATTTTAAAAGGGTCGTCTATATGCTCTCTTAAAAACATGATGAAATATTTAAATCCATATTTATATTCTTTTGTAAAATGATTAATATGCAACCTTTTTTGGTTCATATCCATCCTATTGGGTTCATAAAGATTAATTTTTTACAATATATAAATTAATACACATACGATATTCATTTTTTGAAGTGAAAGTTATAAAATATTCTAATAAGGGAAATATGGATCATTTATACTATAATATCTAAGGGCCTAGATACTCCAAATAAAACAATAAGGGTTGTAGGAATTTTAAAAAATAGAGGGAGATAAATGCTGATAATAAATGATATTATCCCTATACGTTATAGATGTAAATTGAAAGATGGATAGTGTAATAACCCTAGCCTGAATTACCCAACCAAAATAAGGTCAGATCATCTTATGAACTCTAAAACACCTCAAAGTCAGTAATGTATGGTTTAAACTTTAGGTGAAAAAAATCATAAATGGGAGGTGGCCCCGCCAAATATAGACAATGAGTACTAGAGGTCAAAATAATTCTAGCATGACCCTTGGTGTCAATGGACATGTAGACCCAGAATCATCATTACGAGATATAGGCATACTTGATAGAAAAAAAACTATGAAAATATATTATGAAATAGATATATAGACACACATACATGTCATACCCATATAAAACACACTTATAGTCTTTAAGAAAAATCAAATAGATAAAAACCTGATATTCAAACAAAACATGAACTTTTAAGGCACCATAGTGATTCAAAAAGTAAAGGCTCGATGTGATAAAACAACATGTTTTATACTGTTGAGGATCCCTTTGAATCTTACCCATAAGAAAACTAAGGAACATAGTGAATTCGAAGAGGAACTAGATCCTATGGTCTATATAACCAATAAAGGAACATACATCACTCCACTAACAAGGTTTCTGAAAAAGAGATTATGAAGCTGCATGCCCACTAAGGTGTCCATGAAATGTGTCAACATATATATAATAATTAGGGAACCACAAATGTGCCTCAAATCAATAGTCAATAAACAAGAATATACAAGAAAAATTTCCCCCCGTGCTCAACTGAGGTGGTAAAGGGGGGAGCAGTTCTGGGTGTGGTTGTGGGGTCAAGTCCTTAGGCCAGTGATTTTCCTATATTTTCTTTGTCGAGTTGTGTGTCACTTTCACAGTTGTAAAAAATTTTAAATAATAATATAAATGAAAATTTATAAACATGTATTTACATATTTGAAAAAATATTTAGTAATAATATATAAAACATAGCCATAAAACAATAATGAAAAAATTCAAGGTTCAGTGTCAGATATAAACAACAGATCATACATCAGTATGCCACACAATGAACAGACCACAAATAATTCCCTAAACAATATATCACAAACAAATTTTAAACAAAGAATCATAAACAAATCATAGAATATGAAATAAAAAACAAAACCAAAAATACACAAAGAAAATAGGAAGGTCTACCTTGCTATGTTGAAGAAAATCCAAGACTCTCTTCAGAAACCCTAAGTGAAATCAAGCATCGAATGTCAGATGAGATGTTGGAGCAACTGGAGGTAGTTGAGTGCTATGATTCGACCTTCAATTCATCGAGTAGGATCTACGACCATGGGTGACTTCCGTTGAAAGCTTCTATATCACGACGAGTTCTCAAATGGTTAGGTTTTTTAAAATAGATGAGGACACTTTTATCAGCGCTTATTAATTAATTACTGACAAAAGGGATCTTTATCAATGATAAAGTTATAGAGCTGATAAATATTTATTTTATCATTACTTTTTGTAGATTTGATAAATCCTATCTTTATCAAAGCTAAAAAATAATTGATAAAGATGATTTTATCAGCGCTTATTACTGAAGCGCTGATAAAGGATTTATAATTATAGTTATAAATAAAAATTATAAATATTTATATATACTTAATAAATAAATATAAATATAAATATAGTATATATATTCTGTTTTAAATATATTTATTATATTTTTATATTTATTTATTTATAATTATATATATTTTTTTAAAAATAATATTCATATCATTATATATATTTATATAATTATACATATATATATTTAATAAATATATATTAATATAATTATTGTAAATATATTCACTATTTAAGTAAATATATTATATATTCAATAATTATATAAATATATATAATTATTTACATAAAATTATATAAATAATTTTTAAAAATATATTAATTAATTTATAATTATAAATATATAAATACATAAATATAGTAAATATACATTTATAAATATATTTTAGTATAAATATTTTTTAACATTATTTATGAATATATAATTTTATATTCATGCATATATGTTAAGAATGAGTGAAGTTAAGAAAATTAATATAACATATAATTTAAAAATATTGAAAAAATGGATATGTTTTGTGTGTGTGCATTATAATATATAAAAATGCATTAATTAAGTATATGTGAAATCAATATGACACACATTTGATCTATATTTAATTGAAAAATCAAACGATATTAAATCACATTCTGAGTACTATTCAATTAGTCAATATTTTAACTCATATTAATTTTTAATTTTAAACCATTATTAAATAATTATATGACTATTTAATGTAAAGCGCATAAATATTTTGTAATATATAAATTAAATTTATATACATTAATATATATCTATTTATTTACTATATAATATTTAATAACATTAATTATCATAATTATCTAATGAATAAAATAGTGAATATTTAATAATATAAAATAAATATATTCATTTGTATCAATAATTATTTAATTAATAAAGTTTGTAATATTTTTTTAATAAAAACATTTTTTTCCAATTTATTTAATTATTTAATTTCTTTATTTGGAACTTTATAAGTGCTAAAAATGAACTAATGAAATAAATATTTATCAGTGCTAAAAATAATGCGCTGATAAAAGGTTACCCTCTATCAGCCCTAAAAATAACTCACTAATAAAGGATACCCCTTATCAATACTAAAAATAAATCACTGATAATGGATACCCTTTATCAGTGCTAAAAGTAAAGCTCTGATAAAGGTTCCCTATATCAGTGCTAAAAAAAGTATTGATAAAAGATTAAATTTATCAAAGCTTTCTTTAGGAGTGATAAATATACCATTTTTAAGTGTTTTTTCTAGAATTAATCAATACCAGCACTATTAATGTCCTGTTTTTTATCGGTGAATAGATGGGTAGGTATACAGAGGGAAACCGTTAATTATGGACAACTAATTGGTCTAATGATACAATTAGATGCATCGAGGGGCTATCTATAACTATCCCACACCCATCACTTCATGTTCAATTCATTCCTCACATATTGAATGATCAATTCAATTAATAAACTTTTGGACATATCAATAAATGTCTGTGTTTGAGTGAAGAATACATAATATCAAAATCTACCTAGTTAATAAATTAAATTTCATAACAAAAAACCATATATAGAAATAATATTTATTTTAAGAAAAAAATAATATCCATGATAAAAAGAATATGGATATTTAAGATAAATTTAATGTCTAATGATCAAAATAATGTTAAATTTTATGAGATTGTTAAGGACTAAAAAATTAATGAAAGATGACTTTCAATTCATAAAAAATATAGGGTTTGTAATAAAAAGATATTTTTTTGGAAAATTTAAGTGAAATATAAAAATAATATTTTATTAAATAGTTATCTTCGAAAAAATATGGAAAAATTTTAGAATAATATAAACAGTTTAAAAAACCTAAATTGGTGGGGACATTTGTTAATGTCGTATACTTTAAAAAGAAACATTACTTTTGGATTTTGTAAAGAGAGATGAAAATGAACTTTTTTGAAAAACATTAGAAGGATTCATTTCATATTTTTTATAAATTCAAGGATAACATAAAATTTCCTTGATAAATTATTTTAGTAAATAAAAGTACTCCTATACACCTTAAAAAAATATGGTCATGGAAGAAAAATACAACCGATCAAAAAGAGAAATATGATTGGATTTTCTATTAAACTTTTATCTTGAAAGAGTAACTTGAATTAAATCATTAATAAATATCAATTAATATATATTATTTTAAAATAACACAAATGGGTATTATATACACCATATAAAAGTAAATAGGTACACAATACCAAATATGTATTAATGGAGTTGAAATTGAGATGAAATAACTTACAAAGATCATATCAATAAAGTGAGAATTATTGAATGAAGTAATTATGTTTTAAAAATATAAATCCTCATAAAAAATTGGAAATAAACATTAAATAATAAAATTTAAGTACACACATAATCCTAGCACATAAAAAACAATGAAGAAGTAATATAACCAAGTGAAAAGAAATTCATTAATGATGTTACTAACCTCAAGTTCTACTTGCCTCATAACTTCTTTTAAACTCCTCTATAGTAATTTTAAAAGTAATATAATTAAATAAAATTACTACATAAAAATATTTAACATCATATACAACCCAAATAGAACATTCTATCCCCCATTTTTAAACAATTTTGTTATTATTATCATTATTTTTGGTGTTAACTGCTTTGTCTTCCATGTATGTTTTGAATAAGTAGTTTTGGTCAATAATCATTAATTCTTTTTCCATAATATGTATAATTATATTCATGATATAAGTATCATATATTATATATATATATATATATATATATTTACCCTTAAAATATAAAGATAGAAAAAGGAATTACACCGTTCATGGAGAGGGTAGGCCATACATATGCATGAACATTGTTTTCACTTTTTTATGGATAGAACCAAAGAAAGGTTAATAATAATTCACCATTAAATAATAATTATTATGTTTTATATATCATATATATTCATTAAATCTAACATTATTTCCATCCATGAAAATAAAAAATGAAAAATAAACCACATCACTTTGTGGAGGTGGTAGTCCACACGTACTTTGGAGCGATGTTATCATTTTCCAATGGATTTGAAGTTAAGAAGGTATATAAGGTGTTATAATTTCAAAAAAATAATAATTAAATAAATATTATATATATTTATTATTTATATCTTTATAAAAATATATGTGATGTGGTAATAGGAAAAAATTACATCCGTTTGTGAAGCAGTAGTTGACCATACGCACAACTGATGGATTTTTTCCCATTTGATAGATAAGGAGATGAATAAATATAATGAAGTGAACTTAATAAAATCTATATTTATGTTATATATTAGTTTTATTTTATGGTAATGGTTAGGAAATAATTGAACGTGGTGAAAGAAGAATGAAAGTGAAAGTTCTCGGTGAATATGATTATCTCTTATTTGAAAGAGATCCTTTAGATCTCATCTTAAGGGACCTATGGTTGATATTTTAGGATAGATAAAACCTATATAAATTTCATAATGATTTTTATAATAGTATTATGTCAGGTTTTTTCTTTCTATGTTTCTCAAATTAGTGTAATTAAATGTGGGAATGGGTGTCTTTTTATAAGTGAGGGGATCGACATTATTGGGATTTCTTAATGTATTAAATTAATATAAATTATTTTTCATCTTCAAATGGATTAAAATTGATATAATTTGATCATAATATTTATATATTACAAAAAATCTCATCAAATAAAATTTTTACAAGTTTTGGTTATGTTTTGACCCTCATATTTTATTTTTAACCCTTAGTTAACTCTTTTGACAATTACCACAATATTATTTTCTTCCACACTACAAGGGTCATAAATATTACCATAAGAGGATAAATGACCCATAAATGGAAAATTATTTATTTGTTAAACCCAATATAATAAAATTATTTAAATATAGCATTTTTATGATTTTTTAATCATTTAATAAAATATTATTTATTATAAAATATCATGAATGTCATTTTTGACACAATTATCTTAATTTAACTTTAAATAAATGAGTAAAAAGATGTAATTTGAATAAAATAATTTGAAACAAAGATAACATGTCATATGTATCTAAAAAATCCATGTAACACAATAATTCATCTAATTTATTTTTATTTTAATATTTTTGAGATTTGTTTTAATTTATTTTTATATTAATTGAATAAATATTGTATCGTAGTTGCGTAAAAATTTAAGCTAATTATTCAGTCACTAATTTTTTTAAATAAATTAACATGATAAATAAATTAATTTATATTTCAAATTAATATTTAAAACTCAATATAACCTCTTTTTATAATTATGTTAAAATATTTGATATATGAAATGCAAGAGAAAGATATTTTTTGAATTTATCCTTTAATTAAATATATTAATGGTCAAAATCAAAGATAAATGAAAAAATGTCATATTTTAAAATTTTATATGAATATAAATGAAATAAACTAATATAATTAAATAAATTAAATTTTTGTTTATATTTTTAATTCATTTTTACATTATATTTAACCTTAACTACCTAATTTACCCTTTAATGAGGTGATAATTTTTAACAAATTTATTATTCATAATGCCCAAAATTGAAAGGAACCTATTTTAGAAATTTTAGCCTCATAATTCCAAATAAGGAATCAATGTTATCAAATTCAATTCTTAATGGTGGAAGAAATTCATTTAAAAATAAACCTAAAAAATGTGATCTAAAACGTTTTTCCAAAAGAATGCGTTTTTATTGTATAAGTGTTTCTATACCTTGATAAAATATAATGTTAATATAGAAATGTTAAATTAAATTATTTTTAACCATAATAAACTAATGGTATTTTTAAACCAATCTAATTCAAAAAAATCTTTAAAACTACTAGAAAATAAAGTATAGTTTTCCTTAAAAACTTGTGTTGTCACTAGTCACCAAAAAATTAATTCCATCAAACAATTATGAAACATACAAAATAAGATACTAATGACATAATTATTTAAAAAATGATTAAATTATCATATAATAATATCCCATTAGTCTATCATGATTTATTTAAATTATCACCCTTATGTATTGTTGAATGAATCTAAACTTTTCTTCCAAATAAAATTTTGTCATTATGGTGTTTTGGGGAGTCTAATGATGAAATAGATGGTTATATATTCCCATTTACATTCTGGTATGGGTAATGGTTGTAAAATCACTTTATAATTCTATCTATGAACCTTAAGTTTATGGCACACCAAGCATTGTGATACATATTATACAATTTCCATTTTCATGTTATGCCACCAGAAATATTCTTTCAGATATCTATACATCTTTTTAATTTGAGGATAAATGGAGAATGTTGAACTATGAGAATCATCCAATAAATCCTTCTACCACTATGGTATTTATGGGACACATAATCGATTTCTAAACCTTATCATTCCAACATAATCATTGTTTAACTCAAGAATATTACTCAACTTCTTTTGTAATTTTATATATTCCTTATATTCATTTGTAATCCTCTCATGGATGGATTGATGAACATTAAGACTATAATTATATGATATGTCCCCTTTACTCAAGATTTAAATACTTAATTTTAAAAAACCATAAATATTATATCTCTTTTAGTCCACATAGTGGAAAAAATAGATTGATCATTACAAATCAGATCATAACCTTCCTTGCATGCCTTCCCAGGGTGGTAATGTATTGAACAATCATAATCATTGATAAACTCAAACCATTACCTCTATAACGTATTCAACACTTTCTTTGTAAAAATATTATTTAAAATATTATTATTAGTATATATGTTATAGCTTTTACGATATATATAATGACTCTAGATCTTCAATGATGAAATTAACGATTCCCGATCCAAATCATTAATCTAGTAATTCTACTCAATAATTTTCAATTTTAATGAGGCCTAATATGTCACCATATATTTATTCATGAGAATTAATCATAGTACGTTATTTGATACATAACTATATATGAAAAACCCTTCTCCACTATAGGGTAGTGTAAAAATAGATTTTCTAACCAACCTTCTCATTAATTATTTGAAACTTTCCATACATTCAGCTGTCCACATGAACATAACCCCCTTCCATGTCAACATGGTGAGTGGATTATATAGTCATGTGAAATCTATCACAAAGCATCAGTATTATCCATCAAATCCAAGAAAAATATAGATATCGATTACTATGGTTGTTCTAAGATATTGTTTAATAAATTCTGTCATTTAATAGTCCACCAATATACACTCTCTAATAATTATATGACCGAAGAATGAGACTTTTAGTATCCAAAATTCACATTTAGTGAATTTAGAATATAAATTATCCTTACTCAGGGTCTTCGACATGATCGTCAAATATTCTTCATGATGTTACTTACTCTTATAGTTTATTATAATAACGTCTATAAATACTACAACAAACTAATCAAGGTAATCTCTAAAGATTATATTCATTAAATACCAAAAGATATCATGAGAATTGGTAAGTCCAAGGGACATTACCATAAATTCATACTGACCATACCTCATATGGAAGGCTTTTTGGGGTATTTCCTCTTTCTTGAACCTTAGTATATGATATACAAATTGAATATTAATTGTGTAAAAATATTGAGCTGCATGTAATTGGACAAATAGATCATCGATACGAAGAAGACGATACTTTTTATTGACTGTGATCTTGGTAAGTTCTAGATAATATGCATAATTTTATTAATCGATATTTATTATTAATAAAAATAATAGGTTGACCTCATGGTATAACACTAGGCCTAATGAATACCTTATCCAAATTTCTATGAGTTGCTTCTTCAATTGTTGCAACTTGATCGAGGCCATTCTAGATAGAGCATTTAAAAAATATATTACACCTATTATGAGTTCTATTGGAAACTGGAATTCATTTTTCAATGGAATACTATGAAAATCATCAAGTAAGACATCAACAAAATCCCATAAAATATACATATATTCAATGTTGAGTTTTTCCCCAACCACGTGAGATTGGTTACATCCAATAATAATTAGTAATACCTATATGATATAAGAAATTTCCATTTGGATTTCAGATTCATCTTTACACTATTAGACTATCATGGATTGATTATGAATATTGAATGTAACTTCCTTTCCCTGATAGTTGATATGGGATATATACTAATATATCAAAACCATTACCAATATTATATCAAATTCAACTACTGGAAGAATAAAAATATTTACAGTAAGTACATTCAAATAATATTCTATCGAAGAGATGATATAGAATCCTGGTGAAATTATTCTACCATTGGGATTGTTCACTACCAATTTAACATCTAATTGGTGAGATCATTATGTGATATGCCTATAGAATAAATCAAAAATAAAAGACTGTGTAGAACCTAAATTATATAAAAAAATCACTTTAAGATTGGATGATAAGTATAACTTTCACTACATTTTTAGGGAATTTAACTCTCCTGTTGTAATTCTATATGCCTGGCCTTATTCCATGGGATTATTTTTTTTGTGTGTTCTTGTGATTCTTGGTGAATTGGTTTAAATAACTCACTATATATTTATAATTGAATCATTTGATAATAGTTATTACTTTCATTTCATTACACTCATTATCTAGATGACCATTTCCTCTGCACTTGTAACAAACTCACATTCCCTCTAATCATTTTCAATGATGTTTCTTTACCCAATTTTTATATAGTGGAAATTACTTTTTTCCTTTCTTATTTTTTGACGTGTTCTCTTTTTTATGGTGCTCATGTAACCTCTTATTCTCCTGATCTCTATTGAAGATATAGGCTATACAAATTTTTTTCTTAATCTTAATGTAACTTGATACCATATATTTATATTATGAAAATATTTGTGAGAATAGTTTGGATAATTGGATTAAGAACATCAAAGAAATAACTAATATTTCTTTTCCAGATTACTTATTTAGTTTGAAGCATGCCGAGAAAATATTGTAAAGTTTTATTAATCCTATATCTCACTTTATTCTTCATTTTTATTTAAAGTGATGAAATTTAAATCTATTTCATCTCACTATTATTAATGGAAGTATTTATTGAAGAAAATCACTTTATAAGTTCTCCATTCTGTGATTAATATTTCTTCAGTATCTTTCAAATTCTACATCAGTGACTACCATTTCTCTGCACCAATTTTGAAACAATACACTACCATAATAACATTTTCAATTTCATTACATCCTTAAGTGAGAAATATCTTTTTGAGAGAAAGAATCTATAGATTAGATACAGGTTGATTAATAGTTCCATTAAAGTATGGAGGTTTCTGTCACATGAAGTTATGCAACATAAGATAATCATGTTATGGAACAATAGGTATCTCCATTAAGTAAATTTTATTCATCATAACCCAAGTGAGGTTCTCTAATATGTTAATGTTATACTCAAATCAAATATTAGTTGTATTGGCATATGAAGTTGGGAGACCTCTATATTTTCTATGGGTACTGATTCCGTTTATTTTATTAGGTGCCATAATTGAATAATTGAACACACTAAGTTATGTAAAAATTATCATGAATATTGATCTATAAAATAAAAACCACTCTAAGGATAAAAGTTTTCAAATACTATAAGATATTATCATAATTCTCATGAAATCTATGTTGATTAAATGTCCAGTTCCCAAGGATTGAACTAAATTTCCTATAATACCAATTGTAGAAATTCCAACTCCTATAATCTATAGTTATTGTTTAATTTATTAAATTGGTATAAGATAAAAATGATCTCATATTGAAGGACTTATCATTTTACTATTCTTAAGGAAATGCATACAAACATGATTACCATATTACATTGGAAATATTAAATAAATAGCATGATACAATTCTTGGATCCCTATATTATTCATAATATCCATCTTCATATCTTAGGGATTGGAAAAAAATAATGGTTGATCTTAGATACTCAGTAAGAGTTATATATAATATAAAATATCATGAATTAATAAATCATAATTAATATGGAAATGTAAATAACTTAAAACAAATTGCCTTTAATCAATAACTTAAGAAAAAATATATCCCCAGATAATATCAATATAGTAATCTCATGGATTATAATAATTTAATTCTCAATGAAGAAAATGATTAATATTGTATGTCATGATTTCTGACAACGTGATATGTATACCATCAAATCCTTATACAATGATAGTTTAATTGATGAGTAGTTATGCACCAGAAACCCAAATAATTTGGCCAAATAATTTGTCTCATGAGACCCTTTGATTCATAGACGGTGTGTCTATAAGTGGGACCCACTAGTCACTACATGTTCAATGCATTCCACATTTATTTAATGTTTAATTAAATTTATAAACAATATACCATATCAATAAATAACCATATTTGAGTAAGGAAAATGGAATATCAATATTTCCTTAGTTAATCAAAATAATTTCATAACAAACCATCATATATAGAAATGTAATATGGTTTAGGATATAATCATTTCCATGATAAAAATATTATGTATATTGAATATAAATTCAATGTCCAATTATCACAATAAATTGATTTTTTCAAGATAAAATTAATGAATACGAAATTAATGAAATATGACTATTAATTCATAAGAAATATAGGGTTTTTAGTAAAATTTTGTGTTTTGGAAAATGGATGTGTATTATTAAAATAATATTTCATTGAATAGTTTTCTTTTCAAATTTATGGAAAGCTCATAGAAGAAGTTGAATAGTGTAAACCGATTATAGAATCTAGAAAATCCATTAACACATATTAAAAAAGAAACATTCTTTTTAGATTTCACAAATAGAGTTAAAAATGAACTTTTCAAAAAAATATTACAAATATTCCATTCAAACATTATAAAAAGTTAAGTATAACAGAAAATTTCCATTATAAATCATTTGATTAAATGAAAAGGAAATTTTAAATCCAATTTAATAAAAATATGGACATGGAAGAAAAATATGTATAATAAAAAAGATAAATAAGATTGGATTTTATTTTAAACATTTATCTTGAGTAAGTTACTTCAATTGAACCATTAATAATCTTGAATAAAAAGATATTCACACAAAATATACCAATGAGAAAATATATGCAAAACATGAAAGTAAATAAGCGAATAATACAAAATATGTTTCGATAGAGTCGAAATTGAGATAAAATAACTTAAAATTATCATAAAATTAAAGTGTAAATTAATAAATTATGTAAATATGTGCAACAAGCATAAATAAAAATAAAAATTATAAATAACCTAGTGAAAATAAATTGAGTTATGACATTCCTTACCTCAAGTTCAACATTCCTCAAAAATTATTTTAACCAACTCTATAATAAATTTAAATTTACTATAATTACATTCCAAAAAAAAATTAATATCTATAATATCATATATGATGCATTTTAATCCTTTAGTAACATGTTTTTTAACAATATTTTATTATTATTATCATTATTTTGGGTGTAAATTTCTTTGTTTTTCATATATGTTTTGATCTGATAGTTCTGATCATTGTACTTTGGTTATTGTTCCATCATCTCCATAATTCTTATAGTTCTATAGATATCATTTATAATCAATATATATATATATAAATATTCATTCATAAAATATAGAGATATAAAAATGAATTACATCGTTCATGGAGATGGTAGGCTATATGTAGGCATGCCCATTGCTTTCACATTTTAAAGGATGGAATGAAATAAAGTTAGTGTATAATTAACCATTAAATAATAATTATTATATCATATATATCATATATATTCATTAAATATATACTTATTATGTAATGTACCTCGATCCATCTCTCTTTCACATGGACAAACTGGTTAGTTACTAGACCTCAGGTGTGCCTCCCCATAAACAAGAGGATTACAACAAGTAGGGGGAGGGGGTGTAAAGAATATAGTGGGGAGAATAAAACCCTATGTAATGAGTTATAATAATTGAAGAATAAATATCAAAGTAGTTGAAATAGTGGAAACAATATGATAACAATAGATGAACCAAATAATGAATGCAATTGATCAATACAACAATTCGAAAAATAATTTAATGATAGGACGAAATGAATCTAAGTGTCAAGATGAATGTAAAATATATAAATATAAAAAAAATAAAAGAAGAAACCAAATTACCAAATCCTAACCCTCTACCAATCCTATCTCCAAGCTCATACCCATCTAGTAAGCAATAATCAACAATAAGGTGATTTTCCCCTATTTAAACCTATATCCTTATTATCTGCTCGAGTACTAAAAAGTGGCACAAATAGGGTGTGAGTAAAACTCAATAGATAAAAACCACCATGTATGAAAAAAATAGTATGATAGTACATTCATGAAATAAAGTGATAAAAAAGATTATTAATTAATCAATTAATAGAATACAATAATTATCCTTCTTCGGCACCATGTTAGAATAACTCTAAGCATGTAGTATCACCATGCTAGCCGTCACCACAAGTCCATAGAATAATCACATAAACATTCTAATATCATTTTATAATCATTTCTACATAATTGGGTCAAGCCCTTTATATATTCATTCTTTTATAATATGGTCAAACCATTTATATAATAATTTCAGAATAACTACTTCAATCCCTTTATATAATCATTTCTACAAAATCAGGATAAGCCCTTTATATAAGAATTTAAGTATAACCAACCATGAAAGTCATAATGATAAAAATAAAACAAAATAACATCATAATCCACAGAGGTCAATTCAGCCAATTACCTTTTATATCTCAGTTGCCCTTTCATTGATCATTTTATGTATTAAGTTGGTATCATGACATTGTACAATAAAAGTATCACCAAACATTTCAATAAAAATGTAATCACTTTTTTAAAGTTATCCTATCATAAGAAATCAACTAATGTCTTATTTAAGAATAATTCATGTTTAAATCCAATTTAAAATTCGTTATTGTTCAAGGATAGATTCACCCTATGGGTTTCCACAAGCCAGATCCCAATACTATTAGATCTCAAGGGATCCAAGGAGTAGTCCAAATATATGATTATCATCACCCATTATTTTTTTGGTTAACGTATAGATCATGTGGGCACTGTCACATATTATTAAACACAATAAAACAAATATAGACATACCATAGAGATTTATTCTAGATCACCTACCATTATCTAGTGATCAAAGAAGAAATCTGAGTAGGGAATCATAATGAAGATAAATGGCAATGGCGATCAGTAAGGAAAACCTAGATCACACAAGAATTAAGACTAGGTCCTAATTAAATGGTGGTTAAGAGATGAAACAACTATTAAAGAGTACCAACAAAGAAGGATAAAACCATAGAGAAAGAACACACTAGATATAAAATGATTGATCAATACTTCTAGAAGGGAAAGAATAAAAATACATTGCCCAGAGTCGCCCTTAGATTTGAGAGAGGAGGCTGTACAATGTATGAAAATAAATCACACATGCAATGTGAATAAAATCCAATGAACCCAATTAATTCATTTTTGAAATCCTTTCATGATGTGAATTCAATAGACATCAGAAAATGCATTTCCTAATATTAAAAATACTCTGATTGACCTATTCACGACATGTTAAAAATTCACAGCTTGTAAAAAATTCACTTCTTGAAACTATTTAATAGATTATTTTGGGTTATATTTTCATATCATATATTAATTACATGAAGTGAATATTTTTTACTAGAATAATTCACTAAATATTCATGCATAATGCCTAGAAAGCCTTCAACTCTACCTGAGCCTGAGGAGAATCCATTTACGACTACAGAAACATTCATACATTGACTTCCCAAATTCAAAAAAACATGAATCCATGAACAATAGTTCCATTTCCCATAAAATATATATATATATCATAATTAAAAGGTTCTTCCACTTAGTTTTAAATGAAAAAGAACCCAACTAAAAGAGATTCAACCAAAACATAAAGAGGGATGTACATGGAAAATATA
This sequence comes from Viscum album, assembly GCA_963277665.1. Lineage (NCBI taxonomy): Eukaryota > Viridiplantae > Streptophyta > Magnoliopsida > Santalales > Viscaceae > Viscum > Viscum album. Next base: position 1,402,348,383 of record OY728137.1, on the reverse strand, counting down.
GTATCTTCCAACCTCCAAACAATATAATAGCTCATTGCCATGATACTCAATTCATCACTACGAATTATTATTGAAAACGTTTGGCTACTATTATCCAACATCATTTTACCTCTCCTAGGAATCCTCTTGAACACGTCCATGCTGCCACTGAAATCATACTAGAGATATAGTCTTTCCCCAGATATATCTCTCACTACAGTCCACAATCCATTTCAGATGCTCCTCAAAGGACACATTTACACCAATATTTATTTCATCAACATATATAATTTTAGAAGGAATAATATTATACATATGAATCTATTATAAGTGAAACACATTGTTAATGGAACCATAGTGTCATGGAAGGGACAATCGGTACGCCATTGGACTGAACCTTTCAACTATCATGAATGGTATGACAAACATTGGAGATAGATTTACATGTATATTTAAATAGTGTTGTCCCATAATAGGATACACCCCAAGGAAAACCTGATGATCCACCTCAAACTTTAGAGGTCATCTATTCTAGTCAAACTATGATTTCTACGTTATCTATGTGGACACGAAATTCTTCCTAACCAAATGAACCTGCTTAGAAATATCCTACACGAGACTAGGTCCAACAAGAACCGAATCACCTTCATCTATCCAACAAAGAAGAAAATGACATGACCTTTTATAAAAGTCCTTAAAATGTGATATCCATATCGATTCATAAAATCTTTTATTATATGAAAACTCTACAAGTTTCACATGATTGTCCCACAAACATCTAAAATCCAGTACAAAGGATCATAACATATCCTTCCGAATTTGAATAGGTTGTTCAAATTGGAAATAATTTGAGGATGATTGTCTATGCTCAAAAGACCCTAAGATCCCATATCCTTATTAATACCCTTAAAAAACTAAGACATAAAACAAAGATCTCTATAAAAATGACATTCCTCAGAACACTATGAAGTTAAAATATCTCTGTATGTAGAGACTACCCATATCGTCAACAATAAAGGTCTCCTTGATAGGTAAGAAGTGTAATTCCTTAATTATTTGATCAATGATCCTCCATACTGCATCATTATTATGAGGTGTCTTGGGTAATCCCTTTATAAAGTTTATAGTGATATCATTCCATTTCCATTCTAGAATGGGAAGAGGATACAATTACCTAATATTTATCTGATGCTCGACCATCACCTACCGACATGTGAAGCATATATTCACAAAGACCCCTATTTCATTATTTATTCCTAGTCACTAGCACTATCTATTTAGATCTTGATACATCTTTTATAGACCTAGGTGTACTGCCCATCTTTAATCATGTACCTACCTCATCAACTCCTCACACAAGCCTATAGGAACTCATAAATAGCCAGAAAAAAGAAGTGAATTATCATTACCAAGAGTCCATGTTGATGGTGGCTCCCCACCATATAAAATTTTCCTTAGAGCTAAGGTCTCCATACATGATAACTACTTAGTCTTGATCTGGTCAGAAGGAACCAGTGACATATATTTTGATATAAGAGATACACATCCTTGAGACACCTAAACATCTAGATACATATATAAAGAGTGACATCATACACCACTCATCAAAGGACCCCCATACTTCCAATGTATTTATTTTCTCGATCATATCTTCGAAAATGATGTTTCATTTTTCTAGAGTATGAGCCAGCTCGATGTTGAAATATCCTAGATACTCAAACCACCACCTCTACCAGAGGTTCAGGTCCCACAATGAAAAGGTGTAACTAAGGCTCTAGTGGTATGTAAACAACACAAAAATATGACCCAAATGATAGTATCTCTAGAATCTTAGGGTATTCATCACTGCCGCTAACTCTATATCATGAGTATGGTAATTACTCTCAGGAAGTATCAGCTGTTTAGATCCATAAGAAACCACTCAATCCTCTTACATCATAACATCTCATAATATAACTCCATATTCTTCACGGTACATGGTAAAACCCTTTCCCAATTTAGGAAAACTTATAATCGGTGCTGAGGTCTACCTGTTATTCAAATCTTGAAAAAATATCTCAAAGGAATATGACAAAAAAATATTCACCCTTTTTTAGTCTTTTTAAACAGTGGAGTTACTAGAAAGGAGAAGTCCTAGATAAAATAATTATAATACCCTACTAGACCAAGAAAACTCCAAATATCGGAGAAATTCTTGGGATGATCCCAAGATACTACATCTATAACCTTCTTAGTGTATTCCTCCACTTATACCTATAAGATAACGTGACCTCAAAGTGAAATTTATCAATCCAAAAACTAAATTTGGTAATCTTGGAATATATCTAATGCTCTCACAATGTATTCAGGATGATGTAATGCTGTTCAGAATGTTCTACTACATTCTTCTATTACACTAAGATTTCATTGAGAAAAACCACCACAAACTGATCTAAGAAAGGATGAAAAATTTGGTTCATCAACTCCATTAATACTACTTCTGCATTTTCAGACCAAATGACATCACCAAAAACTCATAAAATATCTACATTATCATTAAAGTAGTGTGAAGTATGTTTTATGGTTTCCCTATCAACTGATGATACCATAATCTTAATTCAATATTATAAAAATTTCAAGCACCTCTCAGTTGATTGAAGATATAATCGATGCACGAATGGGGATAACAGTTCTTTATTGTCATCTATTTTATTCTTTAATAATCCACACACAAGCACAAAGTCCCATCATCCTTGTTATAAAAAAACATTGTAGAACTCAAAGGTGAAGTAATAGGTTACATGAGACCCTTAGATTCTAGATCATCCAATTGAAATTTGAATTCCTAAAGTTTTTCCAGTTTTAACCCGTAAGGTGGGAAATAAATTCTCTGTGATTGAAACACCAACTCGATCATGAACTCGATCTTTTACTTGGAAGGAAATTCATAGAATTATTTATGAAAAATATCCTAATTATAATTTAATGCTGAAATAAAATTATCTTACAACATTTCACCATCATTTACAACAAGAACAACTATATAATCCATTATAAAATCTAATATACACTGAATTAGTCAAGCATGGACATCTTGAAGATCCCATTCACCCAAGTAAAAATAGAAACATCCTTATAGATATAGAAAGTAAAATCTCCTCCAGTAAAATTTAATGTGGTTTTGTTACAAAACTAAAATATCTTTACCCATAATCAAATTCAAACCTATCATTTCTTGCACAAATAGTTATCAAAATATACGACAACCACCAATTTTTAGAGAAAATTCTTTGAAATGTTTTAAATTCTTTTAATACACTCCCAATAGTTTTTTGATGGTCGATACAAAGTCCAATCCTTCCACAACCAATAATTTTTTTTGAAACGAGAAAATATAAAAGAATGTGATTCTTCTATATGAAATAAAACAACGGAAAGGGTAGATTATACAAGAATCATACCTATGATGGTTGAATGTCATATATTAAAACTACCCAGAGTAGACTACATAGCGTGTAGATGAATTTCCCCTCTGCCCTGGGCTTCTATTTGGCTCCCCTGTGCTTTTCCCGTTGTATGTTACTTTCACTCATGCACTATGATACCCCATCTCTTACGTCAATCTGAACATCGAATGTGACTCTATATATGATTATTCTAAGGGGTATCTTATTCCTTCCCAGACTCTGGTACTTATCTTGATCCCCTGCCACATATATGCTATTGCATGTCCCTACAAAACCTATATAGGTGGCCCAACGTGCCCCAAGGATGAAACTCTAAACAAGGGTATGTAAACTGAGGACGCTTGTGGAAAAATTCCCACACTGATATCATTATAATGAAAAATGGTCCTAAGATAGATGAACACTACCCATACTACTATTCCCATTGTTTCCAAGTTGATAACTATCACACCAATTCTTTTTTCCACTAGAAGAATAGATCCTAGTTCACTCGGATGCAATAGCCTAACTGTTACTCAGGGCCTCTCCTAGATTCACTTCTAGGATGTGATCCTGTTTTATTACATCAAAAATTCTACTCAAGTAATATACATTGACATAGGACCTGATCTTATACTAAATCCTATCATAGAAAAGCCTCACCATGAAAATCTCATCAATTTATAGGGATTCCATAATGCATTGTAAGTTGGTTAAACATCCATCATAGTCTATCCCTAACATTAAATTCTATGTTAGGTGCATGAACTCATGAGTGTTATCATCCCTGAAATATTCTTGGTAGAAATGGATCAATAAATTCATATTGAAGTACTTCTAAGATAACTCCACTTTATACCTAGCTTTATCTCAATCATCCCACTAATTGTTGGATAGTCCACAAACCATGTATTCCACAAGCGTCACCAACCTATATGTAGGTGTCTTTAGGTGCTGGAGGATCATCTAGATTGACTCGATCTAGAACTCGACTACCTGGGGGCCTCCCTCCCAAGTAGACGTAGGTGGATGCTATAGCTGAAACTCAATCATATGCTTTGACATTGAAGGTAAAATGAATATAATATCTGTTTTAGTAGATCAAATAATCCTCATAATTCTGTCGTAAAGATGAAAATAAATCATATTCTTAGGATCTACAGGAGACTCTGATTCACTTCCATTAGGAGCATGCTGATATCTTCTCTCCTGACACTTAATGTGAAGATGAAGATGGGACAAATTCTCTACAACAAACAAACACACATTAGAACACTGGATAACTATAAAGTTTAACCTAAAAAGGTGAGAAAATAGATAACCATTTAATCATGGTCTATAAAAACTTGTCATAAAAATTGAGATGACATGACATAATAGTTTATTTATTCCCTTTTTCATCAGATTAAACAGGGTTCTGATTTCACAGTTCGTACATGAAATATATCACATACAACAAATATATCCATATAATGAATAGTACATGTAAATATATATCCATACATACCTATCATGATTCATGTATACTCATCTCACTTCATACCAGACCATTATTATAAATCTCCAGAAAAAATAACATCACACAACATGTGAATCACCCATGGTGAAATAATATCAACTGTAGATCATGTAAATAGAGAAACCTAATTCTATGATACCTCTTTGTAACATCCCCTAATTCAGTACTCTCTAACATGGCCAAACCAAGTTGGTTACATGACCACAAGAATGCCTCTCCATTTTCCCGAGGATATAGAAAATTAGTGGTGGTCTAAAGAACATAGTGGGGAGACTATACAACCACATATTGAGTTTTAATAAGAGCGTAATAAATATCAGAGTAGAAAAAATATCAGAAACAATATGATAACATAATATAAACCTAATAGTGAATTCAATTGATCAGTTCAAAAATATGAAAAATAATGTAATGATATTTTTTATGTATCTAATGGTCAAGATGAATGTAAAATAGATAAATGAAAAAAAATCAATGAAGACACCAAATACCACAATACTAATCCCCACGTTGGTCCGGTCTCCAAGATCCAACCCATCCAGTAAGAAACAGTTAACAAAAAGACCATTTTACCTTTTCCAAACACGAATCCATGTAATATTATCAAGAAAAAAATGATGAAACAAATAAGGTGTGAGTAAAAATTATTAGTTCAAGACCATTATGTATAAATAAAATGAGTCCAAAAATAGGTTCGTGAAATAAAATGACAAACATGAGTATTAAATAATAAATTAATAAATATAAAAATTAACCTACTTCTTCACCATACCTAAATATCTCTGATCATATTGGACCACTAAATCAAATGAAACCACATGTTCTTAGTGTAATGACATAACATGGCCATACCCTTTGTGTTATAATTTTAGTATAATCGGTCTAATCCCTTAAAATAATCATTTCAGCATAATCAGGATAAACTTTTTATATAATAATTTCAACATAATCGGGTCAAACTCTATATAATCATTTTATTGTAATCAGTCCAAGACATTTATATATGATGTTTAGCATAACTAGTAATAAAATCCATAATGTCAAGAATAACACAATATAACATTATAAGACACAAAGGTAAATTTATCCAGTTACCTTTTTTTCTTTCAATTACCCTTTCATCTATAAAGTCACGTCTTAAGAAATTATCATTCCAATGTATACAACCATTTCATATCTATGTATCATAATACATTTCAATAAGAAAGTAATAAATGTTTCAAATTAAACCTATCGCAATAAATCACCTGAGGTATCATGTTATGTTAATTCATGTTTTAATCCAACATTATATTTATTATCATTCACTAATAGGCTCACCCTCTGTGTCTGTAACACCCCATGTAAATAAAGAATATGACATTTTTATATTTATCCCTATTTGTGAATAAAATGTTAGTATTAATTTAAAATGAACACTATGCTCAATGGCTTACCCAATACACAACAACGAGTTCCTTTGAAATCTTATGTTGCACTCTAATAATAAAATAATTTTATTTTAAATGATAGTTAACACCTAACCATTGTAATGAAGGGAATGAACAAAACTAACTACAAAATGATTATATATTTTTGTCAAATATTTTTTCTTTTTACAATAAATTTTATAGGATTAAAAATGCGAATGAATCCAATTTTAAGCATAAACATTCTAATATTCTTTAAAAGGCCGATTAATCTCCTTTTAATGGGGAAAATCTTTTAAATACACTTTTTGACAATTTTATGTGTTATATTTGAAAAAATAAAATTCTTCTTTAACATCGGGACATCAAAATTTAATTTGTAAATTTTTTTGGTATTTTTACGATAAAGTTCATTTTTAATGAATAAGTGAAAAATGTTGTATTTTTATTCAAAACCACTTTTTAATATAATTTATTTATATGATTAGATCATATTTTGAATTTGATTTAAAGTGAAATTAGAATATATTTTTACCATTTAATCCAATGGTGGTCATTGGAATTAATTTCAATTTGAAATTAGACTTAAACTAGTGTCAATCGTTTAATAGATATTGTTTCTTAAAAACACGCTATTTGTTTTGACAGCGGGGATTAATTATTAAATTAATTAATGCAACTTATATGTTTTGAATTTTTTAAAATATAAATAATTTTTGAATTCAGAATATCAAATATAGCTTAGGGTGAATTTTTGGTATTTTTCTGAAAAACTTCAATTTTTGATGAATAATGAAACCACTAAGTGGTAGTTTAAAAACTAAATTTTTGTTTAAATGAAACTTTACCACTTCTGTGATTTAAATTTCAGAAATAAAACATACATGGTTGTCATTAGGATGTAAAATATGGTTCAATGGGATTAAAATAATTTTTTTGGTGAATAGTAACTTTTTATGTTTTATTAATCGTGATAAAAGGTAATTAGTGTAATTTAAGGTAAAGATAATGTTATAATAATATGAAATGACCTTTACACATGTACTACCCTTATTGGATGAGTCATGACCGACCAAGACAATCCATGGGTCAACTTGGGGACCCCATGGAGCCACTTTGGTAGGAAAATGACATTAATAACATTTTATTTAAAGTAAAAATTAAAATGTCACAAACATGTGTTGTTTTAATAAACCAATTTTTTACATGGTGTTATAAAATTCATATTTTTGACTATAAATATTCATTATAAAGATAAAATGATTTCCAACATCATGATATTTGTTTTATAATTTTTATACATTAAATAAATTAAAGTATTTATGACACCATGATGATGCTGTGATTACCTCATTATTTAACGATTTAAATAAAATGAAACGATAATGTAAAATCTAAAACCTAAACATGTCAAAAACCTATTGGATGTGTTGATTTTGAACTATTATCACCTTATCCTTGAATTATATAATTTTGGGACCTTTAAAATCCGAAAATCATTTTATAATAATGTTAATCTTCAAGACATTCCAAGAGTGCCCCTCCTCTCCTCTTATAAAAGGCCCCCACCTCTACCACCTTACCCACACCTCTCAAGCCTTTGTCTCGGACAACCCCGGCCCATTTTGTCTCTAAAAATCCCTATATTACTCTTAGAATCCTCACTTTGGGCAGAAGTCTTTCCAAGGAAGCCTTTGAGCTCAAATAAAAAAGAGTTACCCGATTTAAAGGTAAAGTCTTCCCTAGTGTTCTTTTGTTTTAATTTTCTTCTCCAACCCCCTAATTTTTTTATTCCCTTCTTTTTTAAGAACACCAGTATCTTCAATATACTTTGATGTTGTTATAATAAGGATTCTAGATACACTTACACACAGATCCGTCTAATGGTTAAAAAACATACTGTTTCTGTGGATGGCGAATTACTGGCTCACGAAACGATGATTGTTCAATATTCTTTTAACACCTTTAAAGGTGGCCATTATGATGTCACTGTATTTTATATATGATATATATGGTATTTATGTTTTCTATATGCTTCTGTATTTTATATTTAAAACATTCCATTATTCTTTCCATGTTGTTCAAATGTTATAATTTCATATGAGGAAGTGTGGACTACCGGCCCATCAAGTGATGTGACTCGTTCATGCAATACATGGAATGTATAAAGAATTAAATTAATGAAAATATGTGACCTATATAACATGTATATTATACTGGAATTATAATATATATATATCTCAACTATTTTTAATTCCATTAACATGACAAAAAAATGAAAGTAGCGTTCATGCGTACGTACGGCCTACCGTCTCCATGAACGGTGATTTTCATTTTTTATCTCCAAATGTTATGGAATATTATAAAATTAATATGTACTGTATATATATGATATTTTAATCATTAATAATATTCTGTAAATGATTTACTTATAACTACGTGGGCAATCATTTTCAAACAAGTTCATTTTTGACTCATGTACCAAACATCGACAAAAACGTCAGATATGAACTAACATTATTAAACAATTATTATAACATTATAATATGTGATATGAACTGAATAATAATCTTTAAAGGAGGTCCTTAAGAAATTATAAATTGACCAAAGTTTATTATTCAGGAATATAATGAAACGAACAAGACAAGTCAGACTTGCGGTAAGGGATCCTACCCCTCTCTTTCTTTTTAAGTACACTCTTTTATGTCATTCCTTTTAAGATCATCTTTATTATTATTGAGATGTTATTTTATATTATTCTTACTGTACTTTTTATGTTCATTTGATGAGAGACCATATTTTATCTCATCAATCCATTTTGGAAGTTTTGAGTGGCGCCGTTAGGCTGCCAAATTTTCGTAAGAGATCCAACCACTCTCTTTCTTTTTTTATACTCTCCTTTATGTCACTTATTCTATGCTCCTATTTGTTATGTTGGGGGATGTTATTTTATATTCATATTACTGTAAATTTTATGTTAATATGATTAGAGACCCTATTTGATCTCATCAATCCATTTTTGGAAGTTTTAAGTGGCGCCGTTAGGATGCCGAGTTTTCATAAGAGATTTTTCATCTCACTTTTATTCCCATGAGATTTATGCTACATTTTCCACCATTTCCATTGAGTGGTTTATGTACTTCCCATTATTCTACTCTTTTTTAAATATACTTTCATTTATGATTATTTACCTCAATGTTGTATTGTCCTTCTTTCATGGGGTGTATGTTTCGAAAGATACCCAAGTCGGTAAGGGAACCTTTCAACCTCCTATTTTTAAAGAATTATTTTGTTGTGTCTTTTAATTTACATATTTTAATGTTGGGATATGTTATTCTATATCCTTATTGATGTAAATTTTATGTCCAAGTGATGAGATACCATTTTTATCTCTCATCAACTCATTTTCTAAATTTTGAAGTGGCGCCGTTAGGCTGTCAAAATTTTGAAAGTGAACTTCTTAACCCAATTTTGATTCTTTGGGTTAAACTTGTACTCCTTGAATATGTCGTTCTATGAATACGTGTGAATGAACTATGATTGTTTTAGAGTTAATATCCACTTATATTTGGTGTATTCTTTTGTCACACATAATTATGTAATTGATTGATCCTTAATCCGGGGATACCATCTTTGTAAGGGACTTCATCTCAATCTCCTTTCATTGAGGCATATTTTGTTCTAATACAAGGATTTATTTTATATGGTGTATAAAACCCTTTGAATTTTAATTTTATACAAAAGGAATCTTTTTCTACGAAGTATTTTACTAAACGACAAAAAGGAATGTTTCTTTTAACGTACGCGGTGACAACGACCCTTTTCCGCCGCCGAGAGTATTATTTGGTCTTTGGTTTCCTCAACAAGCCGTAATGTTTTTAAAATGAAATAAATACCATATACTCTTTTATTTATTTTGTAATTGAAAATGGTTTTTATAATGGATTTGTTATGTGAATATATTTAAGTGATATATTGTGATCAAAGTGTGGAAATGTTTTATTTCCATTATATTTGTTTTATGCCTTATGATTTTATAATGGTACTTGGACATTTGATGGGTGGTTACGTGATAAACCATATGAAGGGTGGTGCCGTGAATACCAGGACGGGTGGTTACATTATAACCTCCAATGAATTTGGTATGGAAGTCGGTCGTATGGCTATTCCATTAAGTGATATGTGTGGAAGTCGACCGTATGGTTATTACATTTTAGTATGTTTATGTCCCAAGTTACCTTTATATGTTATGTGTTCTTTATATGGGTCTTATGGTAATCTCTTGGTTACAAAAGGGTAATTAATGATATTTTATTTAGTGAGGAGTATTTACTACTCCATAAAGGTGAAAAGTATTACTTTGATAAAGTATTCATGGTTTACTTATTGTTTTGAAAAACTAACGGTTTTCCTTCTTTGTATAACCCTTACTGAGCTTTTTATGCTCACCCCAAGTTTTTTTTTGAAATTTTTTTCACAGGACTTATTGTGGAATAGGGTCAAGGATGGGAACAAGGAAACGTCATGCTATCTAAAACAGGGAACTAGACAAGTTTCTTTTTAAGAGTTTTTATTTTATGGAAACTTAGTAGAAGTGTCTACATTGTAATCTTTTGAGATGTAATAGTTATGTCCTAATTCTCTAAAACTGTAAACCTGAAAAGATAATCTATGTGAATTATTCATTTAATTCAATAATAAGTAATGTTTAAGGCTGGGTCCTTATAGTTGGTATCAGAGGACGGTTTAGATAACTTTAGAGGTTAGAGTGTTAAGTGACAAGTTGTGTATAATTACAATGGTTATTATATTAGATAGAGTCATTGTTATTTTTGAAGATTGGAATGAGTTTGAGATAACTTGGATAAGTAAATCTTAGTGTTTGTCTTCCTCTTTAGTACATAATGATTTTGTTGATATACTCACACTGACATTTCTGGTTTTAGTAAATGGATAGATCTAGCAGGCACCAAAGTGACAATGGGTTTGAAGGAAACTGTGGTGGTTCTCTGATTAAGAGACTGGATGAAATGGGGGATTCAATGAGAAATCTCGTGGTTATTCTAAACCAACTATCAAAATTCATGATCAACCACTTGAACCTTGCTGAGTTCTCTAATGCATCATGTACGAGAGAACCATCTCGACATGGAAGTTTAGGTAATAATTATAAAGGTAACCATTAGGGTTTATATGATCCTTACTTTTGAGGTAATTATGTGTTACTATACGTTATGATGGAATATGAATGACATGAGATAAACTTGAGGTTAAATTATGTTATGGTTATTTTTGAATATTTTATCTCGTTTTGGGGAATGTTTTAAGAATTATATAGTTTTTGAAAAAGGACAACATGAAGACCGTGTGGCAACCCGTCGCGTCGGACAAAGCTGCGGGAATCGAACCCACAACCAAAGTGCGACTGATATTTATCGCCTACCACTGGACTATATGAATTCCTGGTTAGTATGAATTATTCTTTTTAGTTAGATGATTTTATGAATTAAGATTAAGTTGATTTTGGGTTATCTATAGAAATTATTAACCTATCTTGGAGGATATGTGATTAGGTTAATTACTTTTCAATATGAGACTTTTAGAGCAACTGATGTTATTTGGAGATAAGTGTTAATTTGTACCTTGAAAGACTATGTGATTAAATCCTTCAAATATTTGGGTTTAAATCTTAGTTTGGTTTAGTTTGAATAATTTTATTGAGAAATTGTTTATCGAATGGTCTTCGTTGAACATTGGGTTTTGTTGGAAAAATTTTGGAGATTAAGAATAGATTTTCTTTTTATAAGGGGTTATCCTTTTCTGGATTATCTGATCTTGTTCTAACAATTTTGGTTTTAGTAAGGGTCTAAAGACATGGGAAATATATAGCTCTATTTTGTGGATTAGGTGATTTTCTAGAAGTTGATTATAGTACTCTTAACGTGAACAAGTCTTCCTAAATACTCATCATTTGGAGAAAGTATGAGTTTGTGTAAGAAATCTAGTAAAAGTTGAAATTCAACATGACAAGTAAGTATGTTTCCTTAAGATCAAAAATAAATTCCTCAATGAAAAGTAACTTAAAACAAAAAAATTTTCTATTAACTTTTCCTACTGGGGAATCTAATACCATTTAACCCATCACATGTTTGTGATTTTCTGGTGGTTAACTTTCTCCTAAACATGTTTTCTATCACTCTCCATCAAAACATGACCCTTTGTTTTTTCTTCCATATCCATGTTTTCCTACACGGAATCCTAGTATGGGTTAACTCGAGTGACCTATGTACTTCTCTTTCTTTCTTTTAAAGTGATATTTTTACAAACTCTTGTTCCGATGTGGGACTTTTGATGAAGTTTCCGAGCCCAATTTTAAAATTGCAAGGATGCAATTCCCCAAAAGGGGGAAGGATGTAACACCCCAGGTAAACAAAGAATATGAAATTTTTATATTTATCCCTATTTGTGAATAAAATGTTAGTATTAATTTAAAGGGAACGCTATGCTCGATGGCTTACCCAATATGCAACAATGAGTTCCTTTGAAATCTTATGTTGCACTCTAAGAATAAAATAATTTTATTTTAAATGATAGTTAACACTTAGCCGTCATAATGACGGGAATGAAAAGAACTAACTATAAAATGATTATATATGTTTGTCAAATATTTTTACTTTTTACAATAAATGTTAGAGGATTAAAAATGCGAATGAATCCAATTTTAAGTGTAAATATTCTAATATTCTTTAAAAGGTCGATTAACCGCCTTTTGATGGGGAACCTCCTTTAAATCCACTTTTTGACAATTTTATGTGCTATATTTGACAAAATAAAATTATTCTTTAAAATCGGGACATCAAAATTTACTTTGTATAAATTTTTGGTATTTTTACGATAAAGTTCATTTTTAATGAATAAGTGAAAAATGTTGTATTTTTATTCAAAACCTCTTTTTAATCTAATTAATTTATATGGTTAGATAATATTTTTAATTGGTTTTAAAGTTTAATTAGAATATATTTTTACCATTTAATCCAATGGTGGTCATTGAAATTAATTTCAATTTGAAATTGGACTTAAACTAGTGTCAATCTTTTAATAGATATTGTTTCTTAAAAACAGGCAATTTGTTTTGACAGCGGGAATTAATTATTAAATTAATTAATGTAACTTATATGTTTTGAATTTTCTAAAATAGAAATAATTTTTTAATTCAGAATATCAAATATAGCTTTGGGTGAATATTTGGTATTTTTCTGAAAAACTTCAATTTTTGATGAATAGTGAAACCACTAAGTGGTAGTTTAAAAACTGATTTTTCGTTTAAATGAAACTTTACCACTTATGTGATTTAAATTTCAAAAATTCGACATACATGGTTGTCATTAGGATGTAAAATGTGGTTCAATGAGATTAAAATAATTTTTTGGTGAATTGTAACTTTTAAGTTTTATTAATCACGATTAAAGGTAATTAGTGTAATTTAAGGTAAATATATTGTTATAATAATATGAAATGACCTTGACACATGTCCTACCCTTATTTGTTGAGTCATGGACGAACAAGACAATCCATGGGTCAACTTGGGGACCCCATGGAGCACTTTGGTAGGAAAATGACATTAATAACATTTGATTTAAAGTTAAAATTAAAATGTCACAAACATGTGTTGTTTTACTAAAATAATTTTTACATGGGGTTATACAAGTTATATTTTTGACTATAAATATTCATTAGAAATACAAAAAGATTTCCTACACCATGATATTTTTTTTATAATTTTTATACATTAAATAAATTAATGTATTTATGACACCATGATGATGCAGCGATTACCTCATTATTTAACGATTTAAATAAAATGAAAAGATAATGTAAAATCTAAGACATAAACTTGTCAAAAACCTATTTTATGTGTGTATTTATAACTATTATCACCTTATCCTAGAAATATATAATTTTGGGACCTTTAAAATCTGAAAATCATTTTATAATAATGTTACTTTTCAAGACATTCCAAGAGTGCCCCTCCTCTCCTCTTATAAAAGGCCCCCACCTCCACCACCTTACCCACAACTCTCATGCCTTTGGCTCGGCCAAACCCTGCCCATTTTGTCTCTCCACGTCCCTCTCTTACTCTTAGAAGCCTCAATTTGGGCAGAAGTCTTTCCAAATAAGCCTTTGAGCTCAAATAAAAAAGAGTTACTCGATTTAAAGGTAAAGTCTTCCCTAATGTTCTTTTATTTTGTTTTGCTTCTCCAACCCCCTAAACTTTTTTTATTTCTTTATTTTGTAAGAACAACAGTATCTTCAATATACTTGGATGTTTTAATAAGAATTATTCGAGCTACACATACACACACATCCGTCTAATGGTTAAAGAACATACTGTTTCTGTGGATGGCGAATTACTGCCTCACGAAACGATGATTGTTCAATATTATTTTAACACCTTTAAAGGTGGACATTATGATGTCACTGTATTTTATATATGATATATATATGATATTTATTTTTTCTATATTATTCTGTATTTTATATTTAAAACATATCTTTATTCTTTCCATGTTGTTCAAATGCGATAATTTCATATGAGGAAGTGTGGACTACCGCCCCCTCAAGTGATGTGACTTATTCATGCAATACATGGAATGTATAAAGAATGAAATTAATGAACATATGTGACCTATATAACATATATATTATACTGGAATTATAATATATATATGTAACATTTATTTTTAATTCCATTAATATGAAGAAAAAAAATGAAACAAGCGTTTATGCGTACGTACGGCCTACCATCTCCATGAATGGTGCTTTTAATTTTATATCTCAAAATGTTATGGAATAGTATAAAATGAATATTTACTGGATATATATGATATTTTAATCATTAATACTATTCTGGAAATGATTTACTTATAACTACATGGGCAATCATTTTCAAACAAGTTCATTTTTGACTCATGTACCAAACATCGGCAAAAACGTCTGATATGAACTAACATTATTAAACAATTATTATAACATTATAATATGTGATATGAACTTAATAATAATATTTAATGGAGTTCCTTAAGAAATTATAAATTGACCAAAGTTTATTATTCAGGAATATAAAGAAACGAACAAGACAAGTCAGACTTGAGGTAAGGGATCCTACCCCTCTCTTTCTTTTTATGTACACTCTTTTATGTCATTCCTTGTAAGATAATCTTACTTATGATTGGGATGTTCTTTTATATTAATCTTAATATAATTTTTTTGTTCATATGATGAGAGACCCTATTTTCTCTCATTAATCCATTTTGGATGTTTTGAGTGGCGCCGTTAGGCTGCCAAATTTTCGTAAGAGATCCAACCTCTCTCTTTCCTTTTTAGTACTCTCCTTTATGTCACTTATTTTAAGATCCTCTTTGTTATGTTGGGGGATGTTATTTTATATTTTTATTTCTGTAAATTTTATGTTAATATGATGAGAGACCCTATTTGATCTCATCAATCTATTTTTGGATGTTTTAAGTGGCGCTGTTAGGCTGCCGAGTTTTCGTAAAGGATTTTTCATCTCACTTTTATTCCCGTGAGATTTATGCTACATTTTCCACCATTTCCTTTGAGTGGTTTATGTATTGACCATTATTATACTCTTTGTGTAATATAATTTCGTTTATGAGTATTTACATCAATGTTGTATTGTCCTTCTTTCATGGGGTGTATGTTTCGAAAGATACTCAATTCGGTAAGGGAACCTTTCACCCTCCTCTTTTTAAAGACTTATTTTGTTGGGTATTTTAATTTACATATTGTAATGTTGGGATATGTTTTTATATATCCTTATTGATTTAAATTTTATTTCCAAGTGATGATATACCTTTTTTTCTCTCATCAACTCATTTTTTGAATTTTGAAGTGATGTCGTTAGGCTGTCAAAGTTTTGCAAGGGAACTTCTTAACCCAGTTTTGATTCGTTGGGATAAACTTGTACTCCTTGAATATGTAGTTATATGAATATGTGTGAATGACCTATGATTGTTTTACACTTAATATCCACTTATATTTGGTGTATTCGTTTGTCACTCATAATTATGTAATTGATTTATCCTTAATCCGAGGATACTGTCTTTGTAAGGGACTTTGTATCAATCTCCTTTCATTGAGGCATATTTTGTTCTAATACAAGGCTTTATTTTATATGGTGTATAAACCCCTTTGAATTTTAATTTTATTCAAAAGTAATCTTTTTCTACGAAGCGTTTTACAAAACGACAAAAAGTAATGTTTCTTTTAACGTACGCGGTGACAACGACCCTTTTCCGCCGCCGCGAGTATTATTTGGTCATTGGCTTCCTCAAAAAGCCATAATGTTTTTCAAATAAAATAAATACCATATACTCTTTTATGTATTTTGGTATTGAAAATGGTTTTTATAATGGATTTCTTATGTCAATATATTTATGTGATTAATTGTGATCAAAGTGTGGAAATGTTTTCTTTCCATTATATTTGTTTTATGTCTAATGATTTTATAATGGTACTTGGACATTTGACGGGTGGTTACGTGATAAACCATATGACGGGTGGTGTGGTGAAAACCAGGATGGGTTGTTACATTATAACCTCAAATTCACTGGGTATGGAAGTCGGTCGTATGGGTATTCCATTAAGTGATATGTGTGGAAGTCGACCGTATGGTTATTCTATTTAAGTATGTTTATGTCCCAGTTTACCTTTATATGTTATGTGTTCTTTATATGGGTATTATGGTAATCTCTTGGTTAAAAAAGGGTAAGTAATGATATTTTATTTAGTGAGGAGTATTTACTACTCCATAAAGGTGAAAATTAGTACTTTGATAAAGTATTCATGGTTTACTTATTGTTTTGAAAAACTAACAGTTTTCTTTCTTTGTGTATCCCTTATTGAGCTTTTTATGCTCACCCCAAGTTTTTTTTGAAATGTTTTTCACAGGACTTAATGTGGAATAAGGTCAAGGATGGGACTAAGGAAATGACATTCTATCTAAAACATGGAACTACTCGTGTTTCTTTTTAAGAGTTTTTATTTTATGGAAACTTAGTAGAAGTGTATACTTTGTAATCTTTTGAGATGTAATAGTTATGTCCTAATTTTCTAAAACTCTAAACCTAAAAAGATCCTCTATGTGAATTATTCATTTAATTCAATAATAAGTAATGTTTGAGGCCGGGTCCTTATAGTGTCTATGTAAGCTATATCGCAATACTATTATTTGTTATTTATATCATATATATTCATTATTTTAGAATTGGGATATATTCTAGGCCACCAACCTTTATCCAGTGATCAAAGAAACACTCCCAATAGGGAATACCAATGAAGAAT
Source organism: Viscum album (assembly GCA_963277665.1). Taxonomy (NCBI): domain Eukaryota; kingdom Viridiplantae; phylum Streptophyta; class Magnoliopsida; order Santalales; family Viscaceae; genus Viscum; species Viscum album. The sequence goes on along the minus strand of OY728137.1, from coordinate 1,402,330,687 downwards.
GAAGGTAAAGTAGATCATCAGGGAAAACCTAGATCACACAATCAGGAATATTAGATCTTGACTTCGTAATGGTCAATGGATCACACCACTTTAATGGAGGATAATAGAATAATGGAGAAAAATAAATCGAAGGAACTCACTATAGATCAAACAATAGACCGAGACATTCCAAAAAAATTTCTCATGTTTTCTAAGGATTTTAGATAGGATGATTAAAAAAATATGAAAATAAATAATACATGAAATGTGAATAAAAATGGCCAGTCCTGTTGAATTAATGTTGTGAAAATCATGTACAATATGAATTGAACATATACCAAAAAACATGTTGCCTTAGGTTAAAAATACACTGATCAAACTTTTAATGTATTGTAATAGAATCATGAGTTGTAAAACATTATTTTACATAAACTGTTTCATGTCCTATTTTGAGCAATGAATTCATGTTGTGTATTATCTACACGACCTGGATATGTCCTATAGGAAGCAATAAATGTAGATTCCTACAGAAATCCTAAAAAACATTCAACTCCACCCAAACTTGAGGATAATCCCTTTGAGACCTTAGATAAATTTATAACTAGACTCCAATAATTAAAACAACCATTCATTTTTTATGTTTAAGTCATTTTACCTAGTGAAAGATCTCCATATCCCAAAGAAAAGGTTTTTCCACTAAGGTTCAAATGAAGAAGATTTAAACTAAAAGGGATTAAACCAAAAATCAAAGAGGGGAATACCTAAAAAATATGTGATCTTATATATTACCAACCATATAAATCAAAAATAAAAAATGAATCACATCGTTCTGTGGAGGTGGTGTTCACACGTACGCACAAGCGATGTTATTGTTTTCAAATGAAGTGGAAGGTAAAAAGCTATATACAATATTATATTTCCTGAAGTATATTTATGTCTTAGATATCATATATATTCGTTATTTATATCTTTAAAATAATACATGTGAGGTAGTAATGCAATATAAAACACATCAGTTCCTAAGGCAGTGGCCCCCCCATACGTAGGAGTGATGGTTTTATTTCCCATTTGATAGAGACGGAGAAGGATAAATATTATAAAATCAATATAATAATATCTTATAACAGGTTATATATTGATGTTATTATATTTTAATGTTTATGACATAACTGAAGGTGGTTAAATAAAAAAATTGAATTACTTAGTGAATATAATTACCTCTTCTTTGAATGTTCTCCTTCAGATCTCCAATTAAGAGACCTTTTTTTGGTATTTTGGGAAGAAAAAAACCTCTAAAAAGTGGAAAAAGATGATGAGGAGATTATTGGGTAGGTTTTGGTCAAGCTAGGCTCCTCACAATGGTGTAATTAAAAGAGATAAGGGGTTCCCTTTTATAAGCGAGGGAAGAGGGAATTCAATGAATTTTATAAATCCTTAAATTAATATAAATAAATTTTCTTCTTAAAAAGGATAAAAATTGATATAATCCAAATATAAAAATATTATGAGTCTAATTTATCTAATAAAATTAAAGTTGGAAAAATTTTGGTTACGTATTCAACCTTATCTTTTAGTTTTATCCCATATTAACACTTTGAAAATTATGACAATATTCTTGTTTTCTATACATTAAGGGCCATTAATGTTACCATAAGAGGAAAAACGACCTATAAATGGAATATGGATGATGTTTTCAACCATACAACATTAAATCTAATTATTATATTATTTTTATGAATTTTAGTTGTTTAATGAAATATTATTTAATATAGAATATGATTAAGGTCATTTTTGACACTATTCAATTAATTTGAATTTAAATACATAAAAATAACCTAAAAATAAAATATAATCCATTAACACACCAATAAAATAACATATTTAAATATGAAATTTATAGAACACTATAATTAATCAAAATTTATTACCTTTAATATTTATAAAATGATTTATTTTATTTTTATATTAATTAAATAAATACTATGTGGTTTTGTGTAGAATTTAATAAAATTATTTAATCACTAAAAATAAAAAAATATTAGCATGATAAAAATATTAATTTGCCTTTCAAATGAAATTTTAAAACCATTTATAACCTCTTTTTATCCCTATAGAAAAGTTTTAGAGATACTAAAATAAAGAGAATGTCATTTCTGAATTTATCTTCTCTTAAATATTATAAAGGTCAAAATAAAAGATAAATGGAAACAAAATATAATATTTTATATATTTGGTTGATAATGTAATAAAATCATACACTGAATTATATTTAAGTGTCAGATATATTTTAATTTCTTGTCTCATTATTTTTTACTTTAATTACATGATTTACCCTTCATTGAGCTGATAAATTTTACCACTATTACTATTCATAATGTCTTAAAATAAAAGAAACCTTTTTTAAAAAAATAAAACTCCTAATTCATAATATGGAATAAATTTTATAAAATTAAATTATTATAGGTGGAAAATATTCATTTTAGAATAAACCTGCAAAATGTGATTTAAATGGTTTTCTAGAAAAATGTGTTTTGAAGTGTATCAGGTGAGTGGTATTATTTAATATTTCCCTCTATGATATCAAATTTACACAATTTATTCCCCATAAAAAATATCTTTATCTAGTGGTTTGATCTCTGAGTTTAGTTTATATGAAGGATCAGTTATGTACATCCTTATAAGATATAAGTGAACAAACTTGAACTTGAGAGAGATTTTTTAGATGTTCCAAAAGATACGATACCATCATGACATGATAAATAATTTAAATGGGAATGATATATATATATATATATCTAAACATTATCTTATTTATAAATACCACAACCTTTTCCAAGGATATATTCATAGGAATACCTTTTCACCAACTTCAAACTTCAGATCTCACCGATGATTGTCAACATATTTTTTTTATTAGATCTGAGTTGCCCTTATGTATTTTTAAATAAATTCAACATTACCTTCAATTTCCTCACCAAGATGTGGTCCCAGAAGCTGTTTTTCTCCATCATTCACCCAATAGGTTGGAGTTTATCATTTCCTTCCATAGAGGGATTCATAAGGATCAAACTGAATACTCGAGTGAAAGACAATTTTAAAATAAAATTCCACCAAAGGCATTGATAAAATCTACCTTTTAAATAAAAAAAGGAAGATCTATATATGAATTCTAGAGTTTTAATAGGCTTATTAGACTAACCATATATTTTAGTATGATAATCATCACTAAAAATCAACTCTATAACCAGATAATGCAGAAGGATTCTTTAAAAATTTGTGGTAAACCTTAGATCTGAATTTGATATTTTTGAGAATAACACTATAGGAAATATAAAAATTTCCTTTTGTATAAATAAGTAAGATAATCAAGTGAGAAATATTCTATAATATTTATAAAATTTTCTAATTTTGTAAGGTGATCAACTTGAATCCAAAAAGAACTGTGACACTTAGATGTTTTTAGGATTCCGATAATGATATACATAGTAGCTTTTTCTCATTTACATTTTGAAATGGGATATGGTTATAAAATACACTTATATTTCTGTCTCTTAACCTTATCTTTTTGAGATACCATGCATTGGGTTACATACTTTTAATATCCATTTTTATTTTATGCCACCAGAAATATTCCTTCAAATCCCTAAACATATTTGTAATCCAGTATGAATAGAGATTGTTGAACTATGATCTTTATCCAATAGATCCTTCTTTAACTCTAGTATTTATGGGACACATACTATGTTCCTAAACCTTATAATTATAGCATAATAATAGTTCAAATTAGGAATATTCCTCCCCTTGTTTTGTAATTCCATATCTTCCTTCTATGCCTTCTTAATCCTCTCATGGATGGTTGGTTAGCTGAATATTCATATAAGAAAGATAACATTTTTACCCTTCCTCAATATTTCAAGATCCAAATTCTACAAATCCATAAATAATAGATCTATTTCAATCCTCATAATGGAAAAACAACTATGATTTTTTTGACTTAGAGAAACATCTACATTATTTTTTGTCCGAGGGTGGTAATGTATTTATCATTAATAATATTTTATCAATCCTAACCAACATATATGGGATATATTCAACACTTTCTATGTAAATATAAACCTTAAAATTATATTATCACTATATATATCACACATTTCACTATAAAGATAACTCCTCTATATCTCAATGAAAAAATTACCTCTTCCAACTACAAATCATGATTTTGGTAATTATACACATGAATTTTCAATTGGAATTAGGAATAAGCTATCACCATGTCATTATGCATGAGGATGTATCCCAATCCCTTATTTTATACATTACTATATATCACAAATTGTTCTCTACTGCAGGGTAGTGTGTGAATAAGAGTGATGAGCAATATTCTCTTCAATTCATTCAAACTGTCCTCAAATTTATCTGTGCGCAAGAACTTAATGGGCTTCTAAGTCAACATAGTGAGTGGATTAGATGGGTATGAGGAATCCCTCACGAAGAATTATTAGTATCTAGATAACCTAATAAAAAGAATTATCTCTGTCACCACAGTTTGTTTTGGTCATTGATCAATAACTTGTGTCATTGTACGGTCCACTAATATACCCTCTCTTGAAATTATATAACCAAAGAATTATAATTTTTATATCCAAAATTTACAACAGTTATATTTACCATATATGTTATCCTTCCTTTGAATTTTCATCATGATCCTTTAAATTTATTCCAGATCTTCCATTCTCTTCGAGTATATAAGAATATATTTTATAGATACTAACAAAAATAGATAAAGTTATTTTATATAGACTATATTAAATAAATCCATGAAGGTAGCATGGGCATTGGAATGTCTAAATGGCATTACTATAAATTCATAATGACCCTATCACAAATAGAAGACCATATTGGTTATATTGTTCTTCTTGAACCTTAGCTAATGATATCCATATCGAAGATCAATATTGGAAAAATAATTAAATCCTCATAATTTATTAAAACAATAACCAATATGAGTAAGAGGATACTTATTCTTGATCGTGATATTTTTAAGTTTCATAAAATCAATACAGATTCACATTGATATGTATTTTTTCTTAATAAAAGGAAATAGTGAACCCCGTAGTGAAGCACTAGGATGAATGGATCCCTTATCAAGATTATTTAATAGTTACTTCTAGAGTTTACACTACTTGATCAGGTCCATTCTATATGAAGTATTTGAAATAGGTATATCACCAAGTATGAGTTTTATTTGAAACTCAACATCATGATTTAGGGAAGACTTGGAAACTCTTCTAAAAATACTTCAACAAACTCTTATACAATAGGCATATATTCAATGCTGAGTTTATCCCCAACCATATGAGATATATATCCATCATGAATAGGTATTAATACTCTTATGATGGAGGAAATTTCTATTGTGAATTCAGGTTCATCTTTACATCGATAAACTTCCATTTGTTGATTAGGAATATCCAATATAACCACCCTTCCTAGAAACATGAAATGGGTTCTATATTGGGAGATCAAATCCATTCCCATGATTAAATCAAATAGAACAATAAGAATAATTAAAATAATTTCGTAAATTACTTTCTTAAAAACTTCTATTGAAGAGGGTCTATTGACTAGTGATACAATCATTCTTGCATTGAGAGTTTTCACTATAGACTCAACATAAAATTGGTGAGGGGGTGATGTGATACTCTTTAATTTTTTTCAAAAATAAAAGAGTGGTTAGAAGATAAATAAAATAAAACATTTGAACTTCTATAGTGGATGATAATTTTACCTTTCACCACATCACATGGAACTTCCACATTGACTCTAGTAATACTATATTCTTGGTCTTCTCCCCTTGCCTTCTTGAGTTGGAAGTTCCCTTTATACTTAAAGAATTGGTTTGAATAATTACCCATCTATTTATAATTATGTAGCTTGATAAAAATAGTTAATTTATTTTCCTTAAATTCATTATAAATATGATTATTATCTCTATACTTGTAAAAAACTCCCACTCCATTCTAGAATTTATCTTTTCAAAAATTTTACATGATAGGTATTACATTGTTCCATTATTATTTATGATGTGTTCCATTTTTCTTGGTTCTCAATTAACCTATTATTGTCTTAATTTTACTTTAAGATATTGGATCTATAAAATTCAATCTCTATAATAATGGAACTTGATAGTATATCATCATATATTTAAAATGTTTCAGAAACCAGTTCCCTTTATTGACTTGGCTGAAGGCCATTAAAGAAATGGTCAATCTTCATTTATGGATAATTTATGTCATATGAAGCATGCCTTTATAATATTATAAATATAAACTAAAACTTTTATACAATTTCTTATTACTTCTACATTAGAGTGAGGAACTTCCTCTCTATTTCAAATCATAGTTCTCAAGGGAATAATTTCTCAAATGAAATCACATTAATATTTATACATTCCATCATTTATATTTCTTCAGCCTCTTTAGTGTTATGGATCCATGACAATGATTTATATGCATCTATTTTCAAACAATTCACTTCCATAATAACTTATTTAATTTCATTAAATCACAAAGTTAGTAATATCTTTTCAAGAGGCTTAATCCATTACCCAGATACTAATGGATTAGAATTTACATTGAAATATAGTGGCTTTAATCGTTTGAAGTGATCCAATATTGGAGAATAATGTTGTGGAATAATAGATTTCTATACTTGGGAAAGGATACTCATTATAACCTGAGTAAACTACCCTAATATGGACATGATGTTATTAGATGCAATAATATTTGTCTTCTTTTGATCACTAGGAAAATCTCTACATTATCTTTGGGAGATGATTCCCTTTCTTCTATTAGGCACCCTCACTAAATATAGGATCAAATTGAGTTATCTCAAAATCATCATGAATATTGATCCATAAAATAAATATCAATCTAAGGATAAATGACTCAAAATACTATAATGGATTATTATAATTATAATGTTAGTAATGTTTATTTAATTTTTAGTTCCCTAGGTTTCAACTAAACATCCTATGACACCAACTATAGAAACCCCAACTCTATTAACTCAGAGCCTATGTCTACTTTATTAAAATGGTATTAGTCACAAAGGATATTATCCCAAAGGATAGATCCATTTTATAGTCTTGAAGATCTATATATATACACGATTCCTATATTAAATTAAGAATATAAAATACACAAGATGAAAACATTCTTAAATCCTTGAAATTATTCATAATTTACTTCTTCATATCCTAGGGAAAGGAAAAAAATATAGGGTGATATCATTTTCTTAGTAAGAGCCATGAGAAACATAATTTATCAAGAATATATAAGATATATTCAATATGTCATGATAAATAATTGAAAATTAACACCATTTAATGAATATGTTGGGAACTAAAAACATCCATAGATAATATCAATGTAGTAATCTCATGGATAATAATGATTGAAATCTTAACGGAGGGAATTATTAATATTGGACATCATGATTTCTGACACCATGATATCCATACCATCACTACACTATTCCATGAAAGTTTAATCAATGGGTAGGTATACCCCATACAACCATTTAATTTGGACAACTCATTGTCTCATGAGACCTAGTAATGCATCATAGCGTTATCTATAACTGGTCTCCACCCATCGCTGTATGTATAACGCATTCCTCATATATTTAATGATCAATTAAATTCATAAAAAAAAACTTACCAATAAATTTCTATATTTGAGTAAAGAATACACAATATCAATATTTCCCCAATTAATAAAATAACTTTCATAAATACATGATATGTTTAAATTTTATATGGTTTAGGTAATAATAATATCCATGATAAAAATAATTGGAAATTTTAAGAGAAATTTAATGTCTAATGATCATAAGAAAGTGAATTTTTCAAGATAAAGTAAATAATAACAAAATTAATGAAATATGACTATCAATTCATATAAATATTATTTTTGTAGTAAAGTCAAGTCTTTTGAAATATACAAGGGGAATGTTAAAATTATATTTCATTAAATAGTTTTATTTTCTATACTATGGAAAAATTATATAAGAATCTAAATAGATTAAAATAATTATATATGTGGTAAAATCCATTAACACTATATACATTAAAAAAATCCTTTTACATTTTGAAAAGGGAGTTTAAAATGATATTTTTGGGGAAAAATTATAAAAAAACCTCTCATTTTTTTAAAATTAATGGATAACATATAATATTCATTATAAATAATTTGAATAAATAATAAAGAATTTTTAATAGTCTTTTAAAAAAAATATGGAGATGGAAGAAAAATTTATCCGATCAAATCTAAAATAAGATAATCTTTTCTTTTAAACATTTAACTTTAGATAGTATATTGAATTGAATAATTAATTATTATTAATAAAAATAAATTCATGATAAATACATAAAACATGCATAATATTTACAACATAACATTAAATTGGTTCAAAATACCAAATATTTCTCAATTGAGTGGAAATTGTGACGAAATCCCTTAAAAATATCGTTTCATTAAAGTGAGAATTAATTAATTAAGTGATTAGGTGTAAGAAATTTAAATACATATAAAATTTAGAAATATGATATAGAATAATAAATAGTAATTTCAAACATAATATGAGTACATAAATGAAATTAAATATATAATATAACCTAATGAAAAAAATGAGTTATGAAGTCCTTTACCGGAAGTTCAACTTGCCTCATAAGTTATTATTAAATCCTATATAATAAATTAATATTTATTATAAATAAATAAAAAAACCATATAAATCTCTATAATATCATATATTATCCATTTAAAAATTTTTATCACCCATTTATTAACAAAATTTAATTATTATCTTTATTTTGGGTGTTAAGTGCTTGATTTTTCATGTATGATTTGATTCGATAGTTCCATCCCTTGAACATTGATTATAGTTCCATCATCTAAATAATATTATTCATGATATAAATATCATTTATATTCAATATATATATATATATATATATCATCCATAAAATATTGAGAAAGAAACTAACAAACACCATTTATGGAGACGATAGGCCGTATGTACGTATTAACATTGTTTCCACTATTCAACATATGGATCAAAACAAGGTAAATAATAAATTTAATTTAAAGAATTATTATTATGTAAGATATATTATATATATTCATTAATTATATCCTTATTACTATCCATTCAAATGAAAAACAAAAATCTAATCACATCGGTTATTGGAGGTGGTAATCCATACGTACGCATGAGCGACGTCATCATTTTACAATGGATTGGAAGCTAAGAAGGTATATATTATATTATAAATATAGAGACATAATTTTACCATATATATCATATATATTAATTATATCCATTTTTATAACAATCCTTGTGAGCTGGTCAGGGAAACAAAATAACAATGGTCGCGAGGTGATAGTCTGCTGTACAGACGAGCAATAGATTTTTTCCCCATTTTATGGAGATAGATATGGAAAGATATTATTATATAAACACAATAACAACTCAGTATATGGGATATACTATTATTATTATATTTTAATGGTTAAATATAATTGAATGTGGTAAAAGATGCATAAAAATAAAAGTTCTCGGTAAAGATGATAACCTATTTGTTGAAAGATTTCATTTTTATCACCTTTTAAGTGTCATATGAGTGTAGAAATTCATTTAAAAATCAACCTATAAAATGATATAAAAATAGTTTTATTAAAATATATATTTTTTTGTGTATAAGTATTTATATACCAAGATAAAATATTATATTGATCCAAAATGTATAAATTAAATTATTTTTAACAATAATAAACTATTTTTTTTAAAACCCATCCAAATCAAAACTATTCTATAATAATACTAGAAAAAGAAATTAAAATTTTCATTAAAAATTGATAGTATCTCTATTCACAAAAAATATCTTTTTTAGAAAATTATCCTATATTCATCTTAATATTATATTGACATGATGATTTCAAAAACAATAAAATTATCACATAATAATATATCAATTGGTTGTCGCGAATAGTTTAAATTTAGTTTGGCATTTATATAAATCTATCAAAAAAATTCTTTTTCTGATGTAAAATATATCATAAAATCATGGGCTATTATAAAACATCCTTTACTCATGTTTTAACTTCTTTATTTTCCATTTTGAATTGTAAACTTTAATGAAATCCATGTCATTATACCATTAACACATACAAACATGCTACTGATGAGACTTACTAATCATAGCACTATTTATATATTTTTGAAATACATTATGATGAACGAGGGAAAAGGAAATCGAAAAAAGGTTACAAATCATGAGTTTTATCACTGAAAAATGTTTTTTTTATTTTTAGGATTTTTGTATAACATTGGGCATATGAAGAAAATAAAAAATAAAAAATTTAAAAATGAAAAATGTCATTGTTTTTTTCATTGTTTGTCATTGTCCATCACTATTGTTATCTTTTATCATGTGGCGATCATGATCCACAAGTGAATATTAATTATAAGGATAAAAATATTTTCATTATTCGATTTATGACCCAAGGATTTACTAACATCAATAATCGAAATTTAAATAATGACATTTCATGAACAAATTCTGAATAAAAAAAATTTATCAAAAATTATTTCCATGAAAAAATTCTACATTTTGAAATTGGCTCAAAAATAATTATTTTATTTCATATTTATACTTGAACAATTTAATTCCATAAATAAAAATTGATACAATTTATTCAATAATTTAATAAACAATTTTAGAAACATATATCATTTTAATCCTATGACGAAAATAATTATTATCAAAACATCATGAGCAAGTGATTTTGGATAATTGAAATGTGAAAAATGTTTGTTGAATACAACATGGATGTAATCCATGTTTAAAAATAACCAATTTTATTTATTAGATATTTGAATTAAAATTATCATTTATGAATAATTATCATATTTCCCTATTTTTGAAATTCATTAATTGGAATATAATTCATATGTGTAAATAATGAGGTAAACACAATTTTTAAAAATTCCTAACATGTTTTCATGGAAAATTGTATCCATTGATTAATTTTTTATTTCTACTAACAGCTCATTCAAGTCCTCATTCATCATTTTACCTCTTATAATCTATAAAGACACTTCCAACAAGGTTATCTCATTTCTGAGAAATTATATTGAATCAAGACTAATACATCCATTAGGAAATGAAAACCCTATAAAAAAAATCATATAGCCCCTAAATTTTTCAACATCAATTCAAAGCATAACCACTAATTAAAATAATCCATTAAATTTCAATTGAAATTTTCTATTCAATTCCAATTTTTAATTCAAATAAATTTTCATTACACCTGTATAAAAATATCTAAATCCACTTCCTAATATATTTACATACTACCTCCAACAAGTAAACTCGATTCCATATCCCTAACCTAAAATAAATATAGTTTATTCACTTGAGGTATGAGATGAATTAATCATGATTTAAATTAAGACCTGAAAATGATTAGATCATGGATTAATACCCAAAATCTTAATTTGTACCTCACCTAGGCGAAACACCCTATTTATAAATAACTACAATATTAGAATTTTCATTAGGAGCTTTATTTATGAGTTATTGATGCCTGCATTCATGGAGAGGATATTAAATTTTTAAATAAATATTAAATATCACTAAAAAATGATCCTTCTTGGTAATTTATAAATCATCTACCAAATGGAAAACACTATTTTTTGAGACTAATAGAATAATTAATTTTTTTAACAGTTTGTTCACTATAGTAAAATTACCATTTTATTCTTTTAGGGATACAAGAATTAAATATAAAAAATTTTATATGTCTCACTTGATAAAACATACAGGTCACAATAGATCCATCCTTACTTTTTGTTCAAGAAAATGTAGAAAAAGTTCTTATCTTTGCATCATAATAATAATGCATTTTTTAGCAATGTAGATCAAGATGGGATCAAAATACAACATCAAACATAATTTGGAAATTTAGAAACTTAAGTATATGTTCTTGATAATGGATCCTAAAATGAAACCTTAAGACTACATTATTAAACTTAGTGTATTCTATATTGGAACTTGATATTATATTGAGAACATCCAGAAACATGTATAAATGAAGTTTATGGTCCCAAATGGAATATTAAACATATGGAATTTTCATAAAACGATAAGAAAATGTTATAAACAATATAAATATAGATTCTAAAGATAAATATATAAAAAATCACAAGATATAATTATTAAGAATCATTCATTAAGTTAAACATTATTTAGAAATTTATTCATAAACAAATATACAACCTAAGTTAGTATATTAAAATACATTTAAAAAAATAGCGAACTCCTAAAAAATCTAATACATTTGATTATTTCAAAACCTTAGAAAGGTTAAAAAAAATAACCCTTTTGAAATGTTAAAAAATAAATTATCATTAATTACATAACATATTAAAAAAAGATAGATTAATGCATGTTGGAAAATTAGGCAGGTGAATTATAACATGTAAATCTGCCCGTTATATTAAACAATAATGTGCAGTAAACAACAAAATACCACCAACAATATAATGTGAGTTCATAAATAGTTATAGAATATAAATCATTATTAAGATAGTAATGAACATAAATTAATAAAACAAATAATAAACTTTAAATGTCATGATAATCTTTAAAAATAAGCACCTATAAATTTTTGCATTTTATTTTTAGAAATTATATTATAATGTATGTTCCATATTTAGTGTACCCCCTGTCAAAAGAATTAACACAAGGATATGTTAAAAAAGTTGAAGATATTTTAGAAAATAACAAAATATATTTAATGAATTTAAAATTAATAAAGATATTATCATATACCCTCAATCCATAAAATATAACAATAATAAATTTCTTATTATTCTAAAAAAATTCAATAAAAATAAATCAAATATACTTATAAATGAAATAATAAAGGGAATTCATGATGACTAAATAAAAGGACTTTAACTAGGCATGTAGAATATCTTTGGTCCAACCGGATGTGAAGTAAATCATTTAGAAACCCAAAATACTTTATTTTGAGACATTGTTACATTGAATGGGGATTAAAATTTATTTTTTTGTGACCTTATGATTATCTAAATCTCAAACTGTATTTTGAGGAATAATGTTCATATGAACCACATATGAAATAGTTAATAGTATAAATAGATGTAGTTTTAAAATTTACAAATCAGTTTGTGAAAATATTCATTTCTTTCTGATTGTATCCAATATAGTTTCATACATTGTGATTCATTGTGATGGAATTATTTTGACATACATTTCTCTTACAACAATGAATTTTTTAAGCATTTCATTAAAAATTTCAAAATCAACTTTCAATATTTCATTCTATTTTTTATAACTTCTAAATAAACACACACTTTATCTTCTTTCAAAGAGATTCTATTTTTTAGCATATTATTATCTTCTTTTGTCTTAAACACTTCTTTAGAAAGAAGGATAAATTGAGCAACTGTTTTTCTTATGTCTATTCTTATAAAAACCATTTAACCATGAGTAAGATGTGTAAATTTTTTAGATCCCCTAATTAATTAGTTAACTAAATAAAGAATATCGAATAATTTAAGGAAGATTAAAGAATTATAATTTGAACAGAAAACTGGACCCAATCATCCTTCTTGTAATCCTGTTTTTAAACTACTTTGTTTCATTGTTTTTCATTATATTCAAAACCAATAAATTTCAAAGCACCACCATTTTCATGAGTAAAAAAATTATTTTTATGCACTCCTCTTTGGAGATAACCCTAGGATTACAACAACAACTATATTAATTCCAATAAAGATAATTTATTTTTCCACACCCTATAATAGTTTTTAATGTAAAACATAGTGATGTTTCTTGGGAGGAAATTCCAAAAATAAAACCTTAACATTGTATGAATAGAGCCTATAATAACCAATTATTTCATTTTGATCAATAAATGGAAAAAACCATACTGGATAAGTTGAGTTATCCGAATCTATATATTTAATTTGAGGATATTTGTTTTACAGTCTAAAGGCAAGTTAATAATGTTCACTTTTAGCCTCCACTCATGGATGGAAAACTCAATCGGAACATGATAGATCTCTATGCATCCAATTAATTAATTTACGAATATAAAATTTTCATTCCCAATTTTCATATTTATTTTAAACTATGAACATATTTTATTAATTTTTTTCCCAAATTTTAGGGCTTGGAGGTAAAAATTAAAAAACATATATCAAGGAATTCATAATTTTTTGGTCAACTTTAAAGCCCAAAGGAGTGGATGAGAAATAAGTAATGTGAGGGGAATTAGACTTGTCACTTGTAGGAGTCTCTAAAGAGTCGTCGTAAAAGTTATGAACTGTGGTGCTTCTTTAATATGATGAATTGTTAAGGAATTTCTAGAAAATATTTTTCCATACCTCTAGGATCATGAAAAATAAAAAAATCAATATATTTAAAGTGGATATAATCTATAAAAACTCTCTATGAGATCTGAGAGAGGTTTAGAAACTTGTGTTCTAGTTTATGATGTTAAGATATAGATGATAATCACTTTCTCGTATTATTTTAACAAGGAGCATTGGATAATAACAAAAATATACTACATTCATCCTCTAGGTAAGTATTGATAGATCTATAACTAGCAGAAGCCAATGGACTTATTGAAAATATTATCAAAAATATACAAGAATTTGGTAGAATAGGTTCAAGAATACGGGGTATCCATAAGGTAAGAACTTCTTATTTATCTCCATTATTGGAATCAATACATAAATATATAACTATCCTCATTAAAAAAAAGACATAAAGAAAACTAGTGAATAGTAATAACCATCATTGGTCTATGGTTTATGTTAATATTCAACAAATTTAACTAAAAAGTGTGATGAAGTATAAGGAATGAAGAGTTTTGAAGCAAACTTCTAATTGAATTCATCAAATTTAATCCACCAAAATATATTTTACTAGAATTTGATTTATTATTTTGATAATATTTAATGAGATGAATCCTTTTACCATAGTTCCGGTATACTGGGTTGTGTTTGAAATATTTCCATCTACTGCTCTCCCATGTCTTCCCTTCTAATCTCATTTTGGTTCTTTGATTAGGTGAGTGCCCTCTTCCATTATTATTTGATGCATCACTTGAATATTTATAATTATACCTCATGTAGAGATCTTTATTCATAAAAATGTTTTAGATATCATAGAATATCAATTCACCTTTCCCACTAGAGTTACTTATTGTCATTACCATTCGTAACTATGATTACATTAAAGATGGAAATTATAATATCTTTTATACATCATTTATAAATGTTATCTTCACCGATTTGTTGTAGATTATGATCAAGTTGATTTCAACAACATGATAATTAGTAGATATCCCTTTTTATTGAGTTATTTAGAACAATTATTCTATTACGAACAACTTATATACTACTATAGTATTCTAATATATATTTTCTAGGTCCAATATTAAGTCTATGATAGTATTATTTTATCATTTTTTAACTTCCACATTCTAGGATAATAACATTCTAAATAATATTAATACATTTTTTTTATTAATTTTGCAATTCATATTTCTATTTCTTCTCCAGTTTAGCACCCTTAAACAGAAGTTTTGGATCTCTTTAGATGAGATAATCCTCAATATGAATCCTTTAGTAACTAAAATAACTTCCTTATATTTTTTTATCTAAAACTTTATTTACTCCATAAACCTCACCTTTGGATATAATAATTTCTACCACATTTAAAGATTTATGAGAAATTAGAAAATGTTTCCCTAGTTATTTCCATGTAAACACCCAAGCCTCTTGAGAACCTCTATACTACTCTAGTAAAAAAAATTTAAAATTAAAATAGAATTTGACACAGTAAAAATTTAGCACTAGGAAACCAAATTAGGTGAAATAGGTCACTAGTAGGAACCCTCCAAAAATTTAGTGTGATGGACCTTGGAAGAAAAAGTTTTCCCCCAAACCACCGCATTGAGATGAAATCACACTTAAAAAATATTTTCTAAAAATCAAATAAAAATTCATGAAAATAATAAATGAATGAATATAAAGGAAAAATTTATGTTTCACTTTTTGGATTTACATCCTTCATATACAAGATAAGAAATTGCAGGTTTCATATTATCATATGTACAATGGACAATAAATTCAAATTTTAGGAAATGTAGATCACTTCATCCAAGTATTCCATGAACCATCATAAAATTGGTCCCACCCTACAGAGAACCAAATTAAACATACAAGGACATTACATTACTTTTGAGGAATACATAATTCATGAAAAAAATGCTAAAGGACCATAATATTTTAGTGTCTTTTGAAACTCGGAACATAATCTTCTAATCATGGTGAAAGATCTTCAACATCTCCCATAAAGATATTTACCTTTTGATTTCTTACCTAAAACCTTTCATTATATCCTGGGGAAAAGAAGACATAAAAAGGGTGATCTCAAATGCCCAGTAAGGGTAAGCATCGAGAAAATAAAACCAAACATATACATTTGAACTTAAAAACATGAACATAACGTTTAAACAACAAAATCTTGAGTTATGAAATAAATCTTGGCAGTACGTAAGGTATAAATCATAAAGGAATATTAATAACAATAAAATAGCATGGGAATAAAACATTTAATTGTGGGATCCATTAAGCACATGTTATGATTTCCATAGTATCCAAGGCAGTGCTACCAAGCCCATCATAGTGGACAAAGCCCATTACTGAACTGGGTTTACTTGCCGTTCCAACCATGTATTAATGAACCATATTAACTTGTCATTCCAACCATGTCTATCTCATGAGATATAAATATTTACCCAATGCATTGTAGGGAGATATAGGTCCCACCCATCTCATAATGAAATCATTATTTCATGTGCCACAAAATAAACATAAATCATTTATCAAAACCCAAAGAATAATATGGGTTTCATAATCATCATCCCATCATAACATAATCCATATAAAACAAATGGATAACATTTCATCATATGAAAAATCAAACCATGTAAATAATAGAGAAATTATACTTGAAACATAACCATATTAAAGAATTCCATCATAGATGGGAAACAGTTTTGATAAAACACTTGAAATGAATCCTTGAGGAAAATATCCTTTCTTCTTTTAAATGATTTTCTTTTCTCAAAATGACATGAAATTTAAAAGAAAATAATTTTGTTGAAAATAATAATGAAATCTTGTAGAGGAATATTCATGAAAATAAGTCATTATGAAACCGTAAAAATCCGTTCATTTCATATAAGTTAAAAAAACATTCTACTTGAACTTTTTCCGGAAAAGTCAAAAAGTACCTCGAATGGTAAACAAAAGGAAGATTCCTTCCATACCATGTGGTCAAATTAAACAAAGGATAAAAATGAATTTAAACATACATTTAAGAATAGTAAACATTTTATGAAAACAGTTTTAGAAGACATGGGCATGGATGATAAATATAACCCCTATAAATACTTACGAATAAAAAATCTCGGATAAGAACGAGATTGGAATAATTATTCCTTACCTTATGTCCAATTTCTTCTGTATGTGTATAAGACTCTTGTATAATGGGTTTAAACATATTATTAACTTGTAATAGAACTATAATAATATTTATGATATCATATATGATTCACTTATGTCTTTATATTTCCCGTTCATTTGTCAATTCCATGTTAAAGAAGTGTTTTGAGTAAAATCATTTCATTTGTCGTACGTGTTTTGACTTTTAATTATTCATATGATTACCTAGATCATGATTACATACATACAAGAATGTAAAAAATTATTTATATATAATATATATTCAGAATATAATATATATTTATATAATATAACGATAAATGGAATGAAATACACCGTTCATGGAGACGGTAGGCCGTACGTACGCATGAACTCTATTTTCATTTCTGTATAAAATTGAATGGAAGTAAGTAAATAACATATAAATAAATACAGTATCATTATTATTTCATATATTTCATAATTATTTATTATATATACTTTATAATCATTCTTGAATGGTTAACATGGAGAATGAATCTCATCGCATCGTGTAGACGGTAATCCGTACGTACGCACGGGCGATGATATCGTTCCCATAATTATTGAACTAAATTTTAGTAGAAGATATAATATCTCATAACTAGTATGATGTTATAATAATCATATATAGTTATTCTATACACCATTATACCCATCCAAGTATGGTGGTGGTGGAAAAACAGATTACACCACGGTGTGGAGATGGTATTCCGTACGTACGCACGCGCAGTGACTTTGTTTTCTGTAGGATGAATAGAAGGTGAAATGGGGTTGTTTCATAATTATAATAACATATAAGTATATTAGAGATAGTGATGTTATTAATTTATAATGAAACATATAAATAAGAAGAAGTTGAAGAAGAAATAAATTTGAAAGAATTGGTAAAGGATATTACCTCTTCTTTGACACGCCTCTTCTAAACCTCCTCTTAGGGCACTAAAGTTGCTCTTTGAAGAAGACCAAGAACTATAGTATGTTTCTAGGGAATTGTAGAAGATAAATTTATAGGGTTTTACCAATATTTAATGCTCAAAATGTTGTGAAGAGGAGAGGGAGGAGGTGCCCCTTTATAAGAGAGGAGAGGGGCACTTTTGGAAACCTCTAAAATATTAATTTATAATAAACCCAAAACCCACATAAAAACTTCCAAAATGACTAAAATTCAAAGATGAGATGATATAGGGTTTTAATATCAACATAAAAAAAATTAGACAGGTTTGGAATTTATTTTAAACCTAATCAATTTGATTTATCCTTATTTAATATATTTTATTTTATTTGTGGTAATAATATTCTAAATTTTAAATCATTATAAATACTTACTTATGTGTTGTGTATTTTACATAATTGGATATTTTATGACATTATAGACCATATAAATTTCAATTTATAATTTTTAAATATTTTTGTGATTTTTAAACAATTTAATAATATGTTCTTTTTATAAAATATCAATTGTGTCAATTTTTACACTATTCATTTATTTGAATTTAAATAAAATCCAAATTAAAGATATATTCGAAAAAAATATTTAATAGATTAATAACATATAATATTCATCTTTAAAATTTTTATTGAACATTAAATAGTTCATATAATTTTTAATTTAATATTTTTAATACCATTTATTTGATATTTTAATCAATAAAATAATTTCTACATCACTATTGTGTCACCATTAATGATAATTATTTAATACCTAAAAATTATAAATAAATTCTCATGATGTAAATAATTTTATTATATTTCTGTTGACTAATTATTTTCGAAGTTTTATGAAGTTTATCACTAAATTAAAATTATTACACTTATAAGATATAAGAGAGTGACATGTTGTCACTTTCTTTGGTTTTAATAATAATTACATTCTTTTCATGGTAAAAAGTCCATTAAACGAATATATTCTGACCCTTAGGTGATATGAGTAGACTTTTCTTCATCCAATATAATTTTCGCAGGTGCTAGGGTAATTTTATAATATTATTTTTATGCTTAATTACCCGATTTACCTTTAACTGTAGTAAATAAAATTTACCGTAGTTACTATTCATAATGTCTAAAAATAAAAATTAGCCTATTAACATAATTTGGACCTAGTTATTTAAAATATGGAATCTATTTTTACAAATTCAAAACAAATAAGTTGAAGTATCTAATTTAAAATTAATCCCGCTTTTGAGTAAACGAGTTTTAAACGTTAAAACATTCTAAAAGATTGAAATGTTTTTACCTATGAATTCAATGTGAAATTAATTATAATGAAATATATTATATTAAATGGTAAAAATATATTCTATTTATACTTTAAAAACATCCAATATTATAATTTAACCATATAAAGTATCTCGATGAAAAAAGTTGTTTTTAATTAAAATTTTGCGTATTTTTACTATACATCAAAATGTGAAGTTTATCAGAATAATGTCAAAAATTTATGTAACGTAAATTTTTATATCCTGATTTAAACTAATAAGTTTAATTTTCCAAATTGAACTTATAAACTTTTCAAAAATTATATTTAAAATCTTTGTACCACCAAAAGGTGACAAAACTGCATTTTTTTGAAAAAAAATTCTTTTGTCCGAAAGATTAATTCTGTTCTCATATCTTGTTCTAAAAAATGTGTAAGATGAATTAGAATGTTATAAAATTTAAAATGTGATTACTACTATTCATAACGGCTGGTACATAATAATATTATAATATATCATTGTTTAGTGAAACTCGGTAATGCTTACCACACAAGCTATCAGGGAAGGTCTCTCTTTCGTGTAACACAAGCCAAGTACATTGTTTGCGTATAATACAAGCTAATATGGTGTTGCGTATAGTTCAAGATAATCTTGGTGTAGCAAACAACACAAGACATCAAAGAAATTAAAAATATTATTTCTAATAAAATTTCTGGGTGTTACACACCCCCATTATATAGAGGGTTCCACTTAGTGAACCGGTTTCATCGACCTCTTATAATCATAGTTAACCATCCATTGCACTATAAAAGTGTTTATTCCATGTTTCCTTCCTTATCTAGACTACCATTCACTAGTATATCAATAGTGTTCCCTACATGTCACTCCTTTATCACTAGAACCCCAATAAGTGATAAAAATATAGACATTTCCTCTAACTAATGATTTAAATAGTATATCAAATTACTAGTAGATTGAACACCAAATTGAGATTCCTCAGTGGTTCATAAACATTCCTCAACCTTAATACCAATCATATGAATTCCACTTCTAATAATCTTATACAAACTAATAGTCCTTTTGGGTTACTAATTTTGGTGAACTAAATCGTCTTTTGAAAGATTGTTTAAAAATCCTAACACCTTCCATCTAATTCAGTTTCAACCACCTAATATAAGATTGATAGATCACTTCTACGTATAATATTTACTTTAAAATTAACTAAACTAGATCAACCACCTTTTTAAAATCAGTACTAACAATAACCCCAGTATTAGTATTTTCAAAATCCACCAGCCATCCAATAACATCAAAAATAACCTTACACACAACCATTATATCATCCAATACCTTTTTAATAAAATAAATATTTTGTAATACTATTCACTAGTGGACAACCATATATATAGTAAATATAAGATCCTCATTTTGAGAAGTTCAGAAATTATCTCGGATAGTTAAGAGACTATATGAATAATGTTGAAGTTATTTTTTCCCAAAAATTAGGAAAAGTACTATACTAATCATTTTTTCATATTGATGGAAAAGTAAGTTTAATGAAAAATACAAATTCCAAGAAAATTCTACCCCTAGTGACTCTAGAACCAGATCCTAAACAACCAAAACATGAAACAAGTGAAG
Organism: Viscum album; assembly: GCA_963277665.1. Lineage (NCBI taxonomy): Eukaryota > Viridiplantae > Streptophyta > Magnoliopsida > Santalales > Viscaceae > Viscum > Viscum album. The sequence goes on along the minus strand of OY728137.1, from coordinate 1,402,309,235 downwards.
TTAATAATTCTTTAAGGTTTGGATAGATTTAGGAAAGTCAATCCAATGAAAACAGAATAGAAAAGACTAAGAGGAGGTTTGGTAAATGAGAATAAATTGGTGACCAAATTCCAATAGAAATAAGGATAGAATAAATACCTTACATTTTATTTCCCACAAAGATGATTCAATCTAAAAATATTCTTGATGAGTAACTATAATGGGAATTCTGGAGAGTTTACAAAAAGTTGATATTATCATACCCCTTTTATAATATTTCAAAATATCCCAAAGTATAATAAATTTATCAAATAGCATTGAATTAAAAAGTTGAATATTTAAGTGAATGAAAGGATTGATTTAGGATGAAGTGTCTAGTATTTGATTAAACCACAACCTCCCATAACATTTCAATATCTTGGGAAATTCTATATCAATTTAACTATAGAATCATCAAATTTTTAAGATTTATTTTGTGATAGTGGGGATTTCGTTAATATAATGCCTCACAATATGTTTATATATTTATATATAGAATAATTAAAGCCAAAAAAGTGGTGGTGCACCATTAAAATAGATCTATAACATTTTCTAAAGGGGTCATGAAAGATGTGCTAGTGAGATTTAAAATTTGATCTTCCTAATACACCTTTATGTTTTTAACATCGTTAAATAAATATAACCCACACAATCACCCATTATGTTGGGTAGACCATTCTTGAAGATATACAAGGCAATCATTAATACTTTTTAAGGAACACTTCCCATATAGTTTGGAGATAACACTATCCATTTCAGGATATTTGACTCCATGAGAAACACTTTAGATAACCCTTAATGACTTATACTTTTCCACATTATATTGTTTGATCCCTATTAAAATCCATGTAGGTTTTGTGAAACATTATCTCTAAGGATACATTTGATGATTGAAAACTCCTTGGAGAAGAAATACATCCATGATTCTAAAAAATTTGTTTATTGTTTTGAGGAATAATTGATCCCTAAAATCATTGATGTATTTTATTATTCATTGAATAATGAGATGGAATATAATTTATCTTTTTTAAAGAATAAAATCTATGTAATTAAAGAACTATAATTTAATTTCTTCGTTATATTATCCCACAAATTTATAATTAAAACCACTATCCACTAATTTTAATTCTATGTACATGATGTAAGGAGAAAAACAACAAGATATCATTTCAAATAAACTACTTATAACATAAGAAAATGAATTTATTAACCTTTTTAAAGAAATTGTGTAATGACTAAGATGGATTTGAGGAGTTATCCTTAGAATAAATTCCAAAATCCTCATGCATAGAAGTTTAATTGGGGAGAAATCTAGACTTATTAAGTATCCCCAGTGGAGGATAAATCCCACTATAATGGATGTTATGAAGAAGTATATTGAGAATATTCTAGAGTTATACATCATCTATCTCATTTAATACATACAATGGGTCAACCCAATTCATATAGTTCCCCTTAAAACATTCCTAACCATTATGATTAATGGACAACATGAGTTATTATTTGTGATAAATCAGAACTGTTGGAGAGTCTTCATAGACTATAGGAAATTAAATTAGAGTACTAGAAAAGTTAACTTCTCCATTATTTTTATTTATTATATATTATATATATTGGAAGAAAAAACACATTCTTGTTTCTTATATTGTTTTTCAATTTATTTTTAGGTGATCATTTATCTAGAGAATTAGGGGAATAATACCTTTACCTATCCCCTTAATTCTTTTTCTTAGAAAATAATATAGTTTTGAATGTGAAATTATAAGGACCCGGCCTTAAAACATTACATAATATTTAATTAAATGAATAATTAAAATTGAGGATATTTTCTTGTTTATAGTTTTATAGAGTTAGGCCATAAATATTACATTTCATCTCAAAAATCTCAAAGTATGCACTTCTACTCAGTTTCCATTTTTTAATAAAATAATAACTCTATGAAAAAAAAGATTCGTGTTTAGTTCCATGTTTTAGATAGCATGACTTTTCCATGACATAATCCTTGACCCTATTCCACTTTATATCCTGTGAAAAACATTTCAAAAACATGGAATAAGCATAAAAATCTCAGTAAGGGATACACAAAGAAGGAAAATTGTTAGTTTTTTAAAAACAACAAGTATACCATGAATACCCTATCATAAGTAATACTTTTCACCTTTATGAAGTAGTAAATAATCTTCATTTAATAAAAGATCATTTATTACCATTTTATAACCAAAATATTACTATAAAACCCATAGAAATAACATATAATGGTAACTTGGGACACAAACATACTTAGATGGAAGAACCATACGGTCAACTTCCACACATATCACTAAATGGAATAGCCATACGACTGACTTCCATACCCAATGAATTGGAGGTTATAATGTAACCTCCCATTATGGTTTATCACGGCACCACCTGTCATTTGGTTTATCATGTAACCACCTGTCAATTGTCCAAGTACCATTATTAAATCATAACACATAAAATAAATATAAAGGAAAGATAACATTTCCACATTTCAATCACAATATATCATTTAAACATATTGACATAAAAAAATCCATTATCAAAACCATTTTCGATACCAAAATACGTAAAAGAGTATATGGTATTTATTTTCCTTTTAAAAACATTACGGCTTGTTAAGGAAGCCGAAGATCAAATAATACTCACGACAGCAGAAAAGGTCATTGTCACCTATTACGTTAAAACATTGTTTATTTTTGTCATTTAGTAAAAATACTTGTAGAAAAATATTCCATTTGAATGAAATGAAAAGTAAAAGGTGTTTATATATCATATAAAAGATTGTCGTGTATAAAAAAATATTCTGCAATTGAAGGAGATTGAGACGAAGTCCCTTACCTAATATCCGACTTGACCTGTTCGTTCTTTAATTTCCTGAATAATAAATTTATGTTAATTTATACTTTCTTAAGAACCTTTTTCATGTTTATTATTCCTTTTATATCACTTATTACCTTGCTATAATATTTAGTTAATTATTTGAGTTCATATCAGACATTTTGTTGATGTTCGGAACTTGAGTTAAAAATGAATTTGTTGTAATTATAAATTGTTCATGGGGTTGAATTTACATTATCTACATAATTATATTCATTATTTAGATGTCATATATATCATATATATCTAGTATATATATGTATTTATAATAGTACAAAAAATTTGTAGATAAGAAATGAAATTCACCATTCATGGAGACGGTAAGCCGTACATATGCATGAATGCTACTTTCATTTCGATTTCATATTTTAATGGGATGAAAACATAATGATACAGAGTTATATTAAAATTACAGTATAATATCATATATAATTTTAGTAACTCCATCCTTTAAACATTCCACATATGGTATGAACGAGTCATATCACTTTGAGTCGGCGGTAGTCCCCACTTCCTTAAATGAAATTATCGCATTTACCCATAATGGAAACTATAAATGTATTACATAAATGAAAAATAAAGATCCATAGAGACAATATAATATAATATATATCACATATAAATACAATTCCATCATAATGTCCACCATGGGAGGCGGTTAGAGATTACTGAACAATCATCATTTCGTGAGGCAGTAGTTCGTCGTCCACAGAAACAATATGTTCTTTACCCATTGGATGGAGGTGTGTGTAAGTATAGTTAGAATAATTCACATAACAACAATGTAGTATATTTAGGATACTGTTTTTGTTATAAAATAAATGAATACGAAGATTTTAGGGGGTTAGAGAAGTAAAATAAAAGAAAAGAAATTAAAAGAAGACGTTATCTTTAAATCAGGTATCTCCCTTTGGTTTAAACCAAAAGGTTTACTTGAAGTGCCTGATACCTAAGGTAAGGATTATAGAAGGAGTAAAGGGATGTGGGGAGATTATTTAGGCAGAGGTTGGATGATCCAAGGGGGTTGATAGGTGTGAGGAATGGGTTAGTAGTGGTTTCCTTTTATAATGGGGAGGAGGGGCGCTTTAGGAATGTTTGAAACAATTATTTTATTACAAACTTATATTCAGTTTAAAAAGGTCCAAAAATAATTAAAGTATAATAAAAGATGACTCATGTTAGAAATAAAATCATTCAATAATAATTGGACAAGTTTTGGATATTTTTTTAGTATTGATAATCTTATTTATTTAAATCATTCGTTAATTAGGCAAAAATTTCATCATTATTGTGTCATAAATAATTTTATTTATTTAACGTAAAGAATTATAAAAAAGTTACCATGATATAGGAAATAGTTTTATATTTGAAATTAATATTTATAGTCTAAGATATAACTTATATAACCCCATGTAAAAATTGATTTACGAAAAGATATTTGTTTATGTCATTTTTGCCTTTACTTTAAGATAATTAAAATAAAGTGTCATTATCACTCCCAAGTGGATCTATGGGGTCTCAAAATCGACCCAAAGATTCCCATGGTTGGAAGTATACCTAAAAATAGTATTAAGACACATGTTAGGGTAATTTTATATTATTATAATAATATTTGTTTACCATTATTTACCAGATTTACCTTTTGACCGTGGTAAATAATTTTTTTACTGAAGTAAATATTCATAATGCCTAAAAATAAAAGTTATCTATTTGAACATTTTTTACCTCCTGATTACAAATATGGAATCCATTTTTCTAAATTCAAAAAACATAAGTGGTAGAAATTAATTTAAAATTAATTCCCGCTGTAAAAAAAAGTGTTTTTAAAAAAAATAATAACTATCAAAATATTGACACTTGTTTATGTCCAATTTCAAAGTGAAATTATTTACAATTACCAACATTGGATTAAATAGAAAAAACTAATATAATTACACTTTAAAATAAATTAATAATATAACCTAACCTTATAAATAAATATATTAAAAGGTAGTTTTGAATTAAAATACAATATTTTTTACTATTCATTTAAATGAATTTTATCAGAAAAATACCAAAATTTCATAAAACGTAAATTTTGATGTCCTGATTCGAAAGAAGAATTTTATTTTGTCAAATAGAACATATATAAAGTGACCAAAAATATATTTAAAGAGGTTTCTCCATCAAAAGGCAGTAAATCGACCTTTTAAAGAATAATAGAGTATTTGTGATTAAAATTGAATTCATTCACATTTTAATCCTCTAAATTTTATTGGATAAATGTAAATGTTTTTGACAAACATTTATATTCATATTTTAGTTAGTTCTGTCCATTCCCTCTAGTACAATTTCTTGGTGTAAACTAGAATTTAAAATAATATTATATTATTATTTTTTAGTATGACCCAATATTGTGTGCAATATAAGATTTCAAAGAAACCCATTGTTGCATATCGGGTACACCATCGAACAATGAATCCCCTTTAAAGTAAAATCAATATTTAATTCAAAAATATTAATAAATATGAAAATGTATTATTCTTTATTTACCTGGGATGTTACAATAATGCCTCAAGAATATTTTAGAGGTATATGGTAAATAAATTTTCCAATCACATTGAAGATTTACTATAGGTAATTTTAGATTTATTTACAATTTTTGGAGACTCATTTTATCAATGCATGAAATATCTTGAAAATGTTTAGAAAAATTTAATCAAAAAGAATTTGGTTTTAAATTATGAAACATTTCATTTCATGTTATAAAATGGAATATAGCTTGGATATTTTAGGATCCTGGAACACCCTTAGAGGGGAGGGGTGAATTTGGGTGTCATTTTTTCTTTTAAATTGATGGATATTTTCCCCAAATTATTGGGAACCTGTTAAACTTGTCTGATGAGAATGTGTATAAAACAACCAATCACATGAAAAGAGATGACATAACAATTTTAATTGGTTCACCACTAAGGGATAGTCCAAGGAGCATACATTGATTGGTTTTTTCTCATACCAAATTCCACTAATATTCACTAGTTTTTTAGTACAAGAGTTCATACACAGTCATTATATTCCAGGCACACTACCTTTACAATGATTTTAGGGATAACAAACTACGTCCCTCAGAACACTTATGTTGACTCCACTGTGCTCACTATTATGGGTGAAGTAATAATTAATTTATCAAATTTATGGTATCTTCAATAGATTGTCATTTAATTATTTGTATCTCTCTATCCTGAGACCCAACTTGTATCAAATTCCTGAATTTATTCACTTGGAAGCACTGATCACACAAACTGAAAAACTAAATCCTGTTAGAAGTTCAGCACTACACTTGTGCAAAACACCTATTCACGCATGAACGATTTTGTATTATCAGGCCAGATGACTTTTTTTGCAACCCTTATTTCCCACACTACACTTATCTTTCACATAGAAATAACAAATTATTCACTTGGTCTTTAAGGACTGAAATAATGTTTTGCGTGAAAGATAAGAGTTTTGTAATTATTTTGCACGCAAGTCTTTCGCATGGTAGATCAACAAGACATTTTAAAAAAGTTCTAAGTTATGAGTGAGGGTAGCAGCCTATTTATATTCCTTGAAAACCATGCATACAATATTCCAACACATCTTCATCGGTGAGCATATGTTTCACTCCAAGGATGAAAAACCCTTTTTGACATCGTATTTGGCATGTAAGTCTCTTTCCCACTACCTCATCTTTCAAGCACATTTTGAATCTTGCATGAAATTTTTTCCTTTTATATATTTTGAAGTGATGATACCTATACATGACTTGTGTGGAATTTTTCAAACCAACTTCAATCCAGTGCGCAACATACTTTTCCAAAATCACTTTTCTCCATTCCCCATTTTTTTGGACAAAAAAATATTGTAAATGATAGGAAATGATACCAACTTCAGTACTAGTTTCTTGTTGAAGTGTAGTATCCATTTCCCTGTAAACTACTTGATATTATATGTGAGTATTGACAATAAACATAAACATGCTCCATTTATAGAAAAGAGTATCCTTGGTTCCAATAGTTATGTCATTTCACAAATGTGAATTGAGGTAGATAAATCAATAAATGAAGTGATAAATTCTTTTAATTACTTAACATATGTGAAACATGTTAGATATTTTATTAGACTTGTAGGATTACAAATAATATTCATCAATGATTTTAGTAATATCACATCACCCTTTTCTAGGTTTCTTTTAAAAGATGATGACATAGATTTTAATGTTCAATGTAATAAATATTTTGATGAGTTTAAGAGTATATTAATCACACCACATGTGATGTAACTAAAAAACTAGGGGAACTCCATTGAGATATATTATGATGCTTCCAACTTGGGTTTGGGTGTAGTTATGTCACCGAAGATTGAAGTGAAATTTCAATATATTTCTTATGCTTTAATAAAAGAGATGATGCTCATATCGACTACAAAAACACTGAAAAGACGAATCTTATTTTTTTGCTCAATTAATTTAGATGCTACTTTCTTGGATATAAATTCACTATATTTTCTTATTATGTAGACCATAGATGATTGATGAAGAATGCATAGACAAAGAACTGGCTGGTAAGATGGATATTAATACTCTAAGTATTGATTTTAGAGATCAAAATCAAGAAAGGAGTGGTTTACCAAGTGGATGATCACCTAATTAGGAAACCCAACATATAATAAGTATATATTTTAGACTAATTACTAGTGAATGATCAAATTCTAATAGATTAGTTATACTTAATTAAGGGATAAGATCCTTTCTATGCCGACATTATTAATTATCTGGTAAATTTCGAGAAAATATCTTATTTAAATATCTGAAAAATTAAAATAAAAAAACATATAACACAATTTTATATTTGGGAAGAACTAATCTTATTAAAAATCTACAATGATCATGTTTTAATGAGATATTAACTTATAAGTGAAATATAGTATGTTTTTGAAATCTGCCACACCTTGGCTATGGAGGCAAGTTTGGAACCCAAAGGAAAATAATTTTTTTTTATTATATGGAATTTATTGGCCCACTTTACTTAAATATGCATATTATTTTTTAAACACAATGGGATATGGTAGGTTGATGGAATAATTTTAAAGAGATAAAAAATTCTCCAAAAACCAATCAGATTTTGTGATTTTTTATTTGTTTTTGGAATAGAATTTATGGAACCCATTCCCATGAATTTTATAAATTATTACATCTTATTAAATATTGATTATGTTTAAAAATAATTATAAGTGAAGGCTATTAATGGTTATGATGCTCAAGTTGTGTGTAATTTTATCATACCAAACATATATGTCGATTTAAATTTACAAAAGCCTTCATCAATGATCAGAGGACCAAATTTTTTAATATTATCACTGAGTATTTGATGAGTATGTACATAATACATCATAATACATCCACATCCTACCATACATAAACAAATATCCAAGATGAAGTTTCCAATAGAGAAATCATAGGTATTTTAGAGAAAATCATCAAAACCATTGAAAAAGAGTAGATCCAATGATTGAAATATAAATTATTGTCTTCTAATAAACCATAAAAATTTCATAAGGTAATGAGTACATATAGAATATACTATATAAAAATCCTTCATCTATCTATGTAGTTGAAAAAAAATTATACTAGGCTATAAGAGATATGAATTTGTACATAGATGGTGTAGTGAAGGGGAAAAAATTATAGATATAAGACTGAGAATAAATTAAAAGATGAGATTTTGAGAATTCCAGAATTTAAAAATAAAGGAATAGTGTGGCTCTTGATAAGACGATTCATGAAAAAAATCCATCAATGGGGATAATTTTTACTTTTAAAAATCAAGACTCAAGGTTATTCCAGGAACACTTCATTCGAGTTGGATAGGTCTAGTTATTTTCAAACGTATATCCCTTTGGTATTGTGTATATGTTTAATGTTAGAAACCAAAACTTATTAAATGTTAATAGTAATGGGTTGAAGAAATTCAATGGAATATTTCCTCAAGAACCAGTGGAGGAGTTTACACTTATCCATCCTCTATATAACTAAAAACTGTTAGGTTTTACCTTTCTTTAAAGCAGGTTTTGTTACTGTGATTGCAAATAAAATTTTCTTTACATTATAGATTATTTTCAATAAATTAATAAAATTTCATTATTTAGGTGATGGGGAGTCAACCTTTTTTGTTTATGAATTTCAATTCTTTCTTTTTGAAGTTTTTTTTTTCATTTTTTGTTTTTCAGTGTGTTTTTAATAATTGTTGAGCATAATTGGAATTTATTTTTCACCTTTGAATCTATTCCAATGATTAAGAAATATTTTTAACCATTTACTCACCTTAGATAAATTATATAATGATATTGTTTTCATATTTTATTTTAGGAAAATTCATAAAAATCCTATTGATTTTTAAATCTCATATCATGAAATACTATCCTATATTCGAATTACCAGACTGAGATGATTCTTAACCGATTTTTATATTTTCTTTAAAATGGTTTTTTTGATAGAGATAATACTTTATTTAATAGACATAATTATTGAATAATCTAGTCAAAACCTTATATACTTTGATAACTTTTAGCTATATATGATTCATACATTTTTTTTAGTTTTAATTCCCTTTTATATAATCATTAATTAATAGGATATAATTAAATTTAACCATTTTATACCTTAGTATTGATTAACGATTTCTTTTGTAGACACTTTAAAAGAAAAATATCTCTAGAAACCTTAATCTCAAAGTTGATGCATAATCTACATTGAATTCATGTGCGGAGAAGTGAAAATGCAAGATAGAACAAACTATTTTGTAGAATCTGTTTAAACTGATTATAGGAGTGCATAAATTTATATACTATTTATTTAAATTAAAAATAATCTTCGTAAGGATGGGGAGATGGCCTGGATATAATCTAAAGATGTTCATGGATTCCCATAGCTGTTTAAAAGTAATTAAGTACCTCTCTTTCAATATTAAAACTCAAATTTGAACAATAATTATAGAATATAAATGTTGGAATCAGAACTTAGTACAAGATAAAAAAATTACTCCAATGGGTAAGGAGGAAAAATATATATCATTGATGCTGATGTACTATATTGTATACCGACCAAGAATCATGAGAGGAGTTTTGAGGACAACTCATGATAAAATCTACTTTAATGTGCTATTTTGAGGACCATTTTTAATATAGTTTTATATATATTGAAGTAAGGCCATATAAAATAATATATGGATAGAAAATACTTCCTAATCTAGTGTAATATATATCTCACACCTACTTGAAGAAATTCAAAAGTCCCCCACTACCTTCAAGAGTAGCAAACAAATGAATCATTCAAATCCTGTTGAATGAAATAGAGAAGTGATATATTTTCTACTTCTAAAATTGAAAAGGTGTGCGTTTTTATTTAATAGATCCTGGGTGTTGATATGTATTTGTGAAAGTTGAATATATGGGAGGAATTTCTTCTTTAAGGAAAGAAAAAATCTTGTGTTCTGCTTAAACACAAAGTCTATGATTCTAAAGTTGCCTCAAAATTTTGTCATTAGAACCCACCAAACCTTAATCCATAGAAAAAACTAAAAACCCATCATGATATGAATATATTCTTGAATAATTTTGTGTAGATTAATTAATTCATCATGCATATAGTGACCCTTTAAATATCTTGTAATGAAGAAAACATTTCTTGAAATTCATTTGTTAAGTGGAATATTTTTTGAAAAGTAGGTATAAGTGTGAATGAGACAATAAAATAAGTGGAAATTAATTGAAATAAATTAATTAATAAAATTTAATTAAGTTAATTAATGAGGCAGGATAACTAGAGTATAATGGTGTTGGAAAAGTAACACATCAAAAGTAAGTGTTTAAAATTTTCTTGGATAATTTTCTTAAAGTTTACTTGTCCTGGTTTCAATGGGTTTTTTGTTGGGTAATTGAAAATCTAATATTTTCATACAGTTCATTATTTCATTTTAATGATTTTAGTCCCACAATTTCGGTCCATTCATGTGTAAATATAATAATTATTAATTTTTTGAATAATTTTGTATTTAATTATTAAATGGATTCAAAATTGATTCTTGATTGTTTATTTCGTATTATAATTTTTTATAATAAAGCTTACCATTAACTTTGGATGATTTTATGTTACTATAGGTTTTTAGAGGTTATTTTGAAGGAATATAATTAATAACATGAAGTAAAAACTTATTTAATAATTTTTTGCTTAATGATTGAGGAAAATGTATTATGAAAAATTCATAACATAAATTATGAACCACATTGAAGAAATATCAAATGTGTATGAACTTTTAGTATGAATAAGGGTATTTTGATATGCTACCTGATATTCAAGTTTTCCAATTTTTTTAAAAGAATTATTCTTATGCCTAAGACATTTCATATATACATAAAATAATAATCCTATGCGTATGACATTTCAATAGTCATGTAAGACATTTTATCTAATTTTAGTACTTTTTATACTTAAATAATAGTTTATTATACCTAATAGATTCATATGTTTTGGATAATTTAATTTATATAATTATGATATTCTTCATGTAACTACCCATACATTTTTGGTTTGTCATTTTTTGAGAATGTTTGAATTATTGGCCTATTGAGGGGTTAATTCTCAAATTAGGACTCAGAGCCAAATTATGAGAATTTGTAAATCTCAAATTAATTTGTTTGGAAGTGTTTAAATCCTGAATAATGTGTTGGGTACTCTGTTCAATATCCTAGAAGGGTCAGGGAACCTGATGGGATGAATTTTTGTTGTATCCATTCATGTTGTGACCATAGGGGACATGCTGTGAATGAGGTGGGACAAAGGGTTGGGGCTCTCTACCTTGTTGAATTTCTAGTGTGAAACCTAGATAATGATGTAAATGATATTTGTAATAGGGGAAGACCCCTCTGCATTAAGTGGATCATGTAGAAAGCTAAGTGTTTATATTGTGAATAGTTTCTGGGAGGTGTTTTTTTGATCAAAGGAAAAACTATCTTTTTCTAGGTTGTGTTCCTTTCGATTTGAAGATATAGGGGTGAAAATGGAGGTCAATATCAGCAAAATACCTATTCCCAATCATTCTATATTGATCAACCATGGTGTGGGTATGTTTTTTTGTGCATTCCTATGGAAGTATGTTCTATGTTTATTTTTATTTTCTTACCTACCATTGCAGATGGTTTATTTTGGATAAATTTTTAAAAGTTTTTTACATTGATTCTAATAGAGCATGGTAGAATTGATTTATAGTGATGAGTATTTTACTATACATTCATAGGGGACACTGTGAGATGATTTTTGTTTTCCACCACACATCATTTTATTCTAGGAATTTCGTTTTCTCAATTTTATTATGGTTTCTAGATAAATTGAAAGAATTTAGCCTACAACTGGGTGTTTCATGATATAGATTTTGGCTAGGATAATTCCAGGGATATTCCAGGGACCTTCAACTTGTATTTGGTTGAGGTGTCAATGTATAGGTGATTTCTAGTGAGTTTTCCATCTGTTATTCCTCTTTTTTTAATTTAGATAATTAATTATAAATTTTTATAGTTAATGTTTTATGAAATATGGATTACGAAATAAGCTCTGGTGGCAGTTCAAAATTATATGATATATGGATGAGCTTAGACAAGGCTCAATAGCACTTTATGAGGATTGTAACTCCTTGAAACTGGTAGGTGATCCCTTTAATAGAATCTCATATACATATTTGTGCATGAATACTTTACTACATGCAAGTTCATGGGTTTGGGTAGAGCCATATGGGACCAAGAAGTTACTTGGGAAAACGTTATAGGGCAGCCTTATAAGTGACATCCTTAAGGTGAGTATTTTTTATAACTTTAGTAAATTTGGATGACCCAAAGAGCATGTCACTAAAGTTTTAAATAGATAGTTGATATGACTAAAGACCTCTAGGAGGTTCTAGAATTTGAGATGTGATATGGGTAGCCTAGGATGGTTTTCCTAGGTCCATTAGTGATGGTGAGAGATGATTATTCCCAATGAAGATAGGTGAGGTGTTTTTTTCCTCATCCATGGTGAGGAAAACACCACTGAGCACATTTTATGATTGTGAGCATTGTGGGTGAGATGGGTCCTTCAGAATGAGACAAGGATTGATAGAGTGGTGTTTCATATAGGTAGTGGTTTCAAAGATCTTTCATATGTGTGTTGACACATGAACCGGGTGTAGGTTGTGGGTTTTTTTGGAACTTATCATTGGGATTACTAGGGAGTTATAACATGTTGTCTTGGGAGAGTTCCTAGGTAGTGGGACTGGGAGTGATGAGGGATTATGATAAGGTAGAAGAGACCTTGATGTCAAGGTTAGGATGATCCTATGGACTGTGATTTCAATATTGGTAAGGGAATTCAGTTAGTATAAAAAAGAAGATACCATGATAGATCTGGAGGCCCCAGTGGACAAACTAATGGGTAAGAGGAGACATGTTTAAGATTGTGGGATAAATATTGAGTGACTATATATCTAAGATCATATGGTGAACCATGTGATGGATTACTGAACTACCTATGTTTCACATGCTTATGGGACCTCACCTAGGAGACTTGGGTTATGTGGTTATTGTTATTTACCATTTTAGGCTTAAGTCGTGTTCTTAATGGGAATTTCATTATTATTCTTTGGTTGATGATCACCCATGAGAGGGATGGGTTATGGTATGATACATTATGTAGACAATTAACCTTTCTTTGGGGAGGTCTAGGATGAGGATTTCCCAAGGCACTAGGAAATTCCATTGAATTAAACCTTTCCTTGAGAGGATTGGGTGAAGGAATAACCATTATAGGGATGGGTGATGATGCAATATAATATGAAACCAATGGACCCTACCTTGAGTGATAAGATAATTGGTTGAGATTTGGATGTGTGATTAGGCCCTATTCGTTCAGGTTGTGGGTTAAGGTTTTCATGATGCCCTACACTATGAATTTAGGTATGGGATGATCATTGAGTGTGATGAAACATATTGATGTGAATAGGTGGATTATGGTATGGCGTTGAAGTAGGTATGATCAAGTTCCATGGTGGTGTAGTTAGAACATGGTGACTCGGTGATCATGGAGTCATGGTAGACTAGTAAGCGCATGACTTCTAACACGCTTTTGTGACATGTTTATTTTATTCCTCATGTACACAAATATATAATGGTGTATACTATGGGAACATGGTTGTAACCTACTTAGATGTATTTATCACACCCTACATGGATTATGACTTTTACAACCATAAAAAGGATGACCTAGAAACATAGGTTTCCACTCTATCTTGGAAATTATTTTGGGAAAATGTTTCTAACAGAATTAAGTTATTTATCAAAAATTTTGTGGCTTCTTATGGTGTTTTTATTTCTTGGTCAACCAATGTGGTTTCTCAATTTTTTCGTTAAAAGTGTTTTGATAATTATATAGTTAATTTTCAATCAGTATTTGAGATCAGCCTATTGGGTGATCAATTAGTGTATGAATGTGTGAATTCCTCATTATAAATTTTATATAGAATTGTGGTTATTTGTTTCTATGTACTCTAATTATGATGGAAATTTATTTAGTTATTTATAACTATTGTATGAATTTAATGTGAGGTAATAATCACCCCATTTTATGGATTAGAACCTCACCACTACCCTGTTTCCTTGGGAAAATGGGGAGGCATGCTTGAGGTTACATGACACCTCAGCCCATGACACTTTTCGTTAGGGTTTTTGGGAGAAGGAATTACAATGTTGTATCACAGCACACGTTTGGGTGTGTTTGGTATCATATAGAGGGATGTGATATTTTTTTCCTTACAATTTGGGGGAGATGGTATACCGGTGATCTAAGAATGTGTCTGGGATTTGTATATGAAGCGAGCCAAAATTCTCATATATAAATATAACATATTAATAGAGAAATATTGATTACATTTCATAAATACATTCTTAAGGACCATAATAATTTAGTTACTTTTTATAATAGGTATACAATCTTATTATTTAGTGAAATATGTACAACATATGCCATAAAGATCTCCCCCTTTTATAGTCTTCAAAAATATACCCTAATTAAAACCATTCTTTTTTAACATGGGAAAGGGAAAATAGGAAAGGTTTGGCTTAGATAATCTGTATGGGTAAATGTGGTAAATACGTAAACACAACTTGGGCATAGGGTTATGTGAACATGGGAATAACACATGAAAACTGTAACATGCATATCAAAGATCAAAATATCATGTCATTAAATAAAGGTTGGAAGATCATAATACATGAATCATAATAGAATCAACAAAAATGAGCCATGAGAACAAACCATTGGAATAAAACTTAGATTTTTGGCATACACATAAGCTTATCACCTGCAACCATAAAATCTGTTTGGGTCCTCAAGGAGGCCCAAACTAGGTGTGAGATAACATCCCACTAGTTAACCACCCATAAGTATATACTATTATAAGCAACACAAATTAGTATGCTAAATAGGTGTTAGTAAGAAGAATGTAAGTGTGAAAGCCCATAGAATATGTCTACTAAAACAAGTAATACCAAAAAAGCTCTTAAGGATCCCTTCAAAAAGTGTCGGCTCCAAACAAGAAAGCTATAAGAAATATAGACAAACAGTATGACCTCATCATACTCCCATACACATCAATTTACCCTGGACTTGCTGTATACTCAGAGTGAATCACTTTCCCATGGCCTTTCCGTATCAAAACAAGTATCATACTACACAATGGATAGATTTGAGATGTAATGAACTAAGAAATGGTCATCGAGTCATAGGAACATCTTGAAGAAAACTCAGTATAGTCACTAGTTGGTGTCCTTTGATCTTTTCCTACCAGAAAAGTCCTATGCGATTCCAAGAAAGGTGAATCCAAGGGTTAGAAAAGCCTGAGGCATCCCATATAATTCAGAACCAATGGACATAATCTACCCATGGAGACCACTACCTCATTCTAGATCCATGGATAGCCATCCATGGAATCTGTACAAACATAAATTCCTTCATACCATTCCATAATTAAATTTCATATGAGTCTAGCCACTCATATAATCACATTAATTCAATTTCATATAATGAGTATACCCACTCATTTATTACATTGAATACTATAAACCTCACATGAGTATACCCCCTCATGTATTCAATTTCTATTTAATCAATTCACATGGGTATACCCACCCATTTATCATCAATTTTATTTAGACATGTCACATGGTTATACCCACCCATTTATCACCATTAACAGTTCAACATACCCCATGGGTATACCCACCCATTAAATTGAATCCATTTATGCCATTTAACACATCACATTTAACATAACTCATTTGATCAATTCCAAAATTAACCAATTCGAGTTCACAAAAATGAATCTAATCAAAGGAGGAAAACCATATCTTAATCATCCTATTGAACTCATTCCACTTGTAATTGGATTCCTATAACAAGGAAACCCCAAAAAACATACCTTGGGCTGTTTACATGGCATAAAAATGGAAGTTTCATAAGGTTCACCCCATAAGAGACATTGGTTTGGGTAACAGTTACCAACACATCATAATAGATCCCATGGACATCCCTAACAGGTCCAATTACATCCATAATAGGTAACCCATTCAAAATTAGGGCCATGATGGAATGTTTGAAGGGCATCGTAATAGTTAATATCTCTAAAAAGCATCAAAATCCAAAGGAAAAGTATTTAAAACCTACCTTTTCTCGATAGCACTATGATCCTTAGTATTAAGCCTATATTCATCCCAGTTTAGAAAAAATCTAAAGATTGGATGAATAAAGAGAAATTAGGGCATATACACCTAAATCGAAGTAGCTCAATCGATATCTAGAAGAATCAAGAATGACTATAAAGGAGTGTAGATATTATAATTGCAAATCCAATGAGAGAAACATACTTTATGCAGAGATTTGATGAAGAAAATGGACCAAATATTAGGTTAGATATTTAAAGGGGCTCTCCAATGGCCGAACTGCTATCTGTGGAGAGAAAACCTAAAATATTTCATAAAAAAAATAAAGTTAAAAATAATTTAAAATCAAAAGTACAATGGCTGCATGGTTTACCCACATGGTTTGTCAAGACGTGCGAAAAACATGCACAATTTCATATGGGAAAAGGGGAACTCAAATAGTTTCCTCACACAGTTTCACTAATCATGTGAAAATGATGCATTAAGACTCTGTCAAAGAATAAAAAAACTGTAGGCATGGATCACAGCTGTGTGGTCCATTTCTCATGGTTTATCATAACCTTGTGGCTTATACCACCTCTCTATCCTACCTCACACGGTTTAATCAAACTATGCTTCCTGCCCCACACGGTTTTCACTAACCATGAACTTGACGATTTTTAGCTGAAAAACTGGTTCTAGGCTCTGAAAAAGATCTAAACACCCCCAAAACTCCCATAAAAAAGTTGGGTACTTACACAAGGCCATATTTAAACAATAAAATTGAAAAAATAAATCTTTACTTGATATAAAAACTCAAGTTTTTACAATATCCCCCCTTATAGAAATTCTTCCCCGAATTTCTCTTTGCAGGGTGATCAAGATTGGTCTATGGATATCTCTGGATGTTAAGCATGAATTTCAGACTCCCTCTCCCAAGTCTCATCCTATAAATGGTTGTTATAATATAGAACACACACTAGATGAACTGATTTTCCTCGGAGGACCTTCATGCTCTTATCAAAAATATGAATCAGATGTTCTTCAAAGGACACATCAACCTAAAGCTCAACCTCCTAAGGTTAAAAACCATGAGATATGTTCGAATGATAATGGTGCATATGAGATACATGGAAGAAATTATGCATCGATCAGTACCATTGAGGAAACTATAAGTGACAGGTTATCAACTTAACTATCTCTATAATCTTGAATGGCCTGACATATTGTGGTGAAATATTACCCTATCTAATGATTCTCTTATGTCCCAGGATCAGTCACACATGTCATAAAACCCAATCCTATACCTCAAACTCTAGAGTTTGTTTTAGGCGATCGGTATGTGACTTCTGTTGAGATTGTGTAGAATCCATCCATTTCTAAATCAACTAGACCTGCTCAGAAGTCTCCTGCATGGGACACATTCCCAAAAAAGTTTCCTCACCAACCTCTAACTAGCACAGGGGAAATCAACATAGCCTACTATATAAATCCTCATAAGAATCCATCTATATAATCTTCTGATAAATTTTATTGTTGGTGAACTCCACCAGTGGTATGATCATATCCCTAGATCCCAAAAAAATTCAAGACTAATGCCCACAACATATCCTCCTTCACCTGTATCGTATGCTCTGATTGGACATCTATCTAAGAGTGGTATACTATGATCAAGAGAACTTGTCTAACAAATTCCATCTAAAAACTCTACCCAAAAGAGATGTAAAGTGGACATCCTAATCCAAAATGATAGTTCTCCAAACCCTATTATATCATAATGTATCATGAACATACAACCTTCCCAGCTCATCAAAACCGAAGGTATCCTTGATCAGAAAGAAATGAGAAGCCTTCATGAGCCTATCAAGATAATTACCTCAAGGCCACCTAGATAATCTAGTGAGGAAATCCATCATGATATCATACCATTTAAACTATAGAATTGGTAACTACTGTAAAATTCTGACTGGTTGCTGATGTTCCTCCTTCACCTGCTGACAGGTAGAACACCTTATAAAAAAAACCAGCTACCTCATGCTTCATACCCAACCAATAGTACAGACGGGGTAAGTCATGGTACATCTTAGTGACTCCGGGATGCACTTCCCAAGTTTAATCATGAAAATACCACATCATCTCCTCATTTATATCCACTAGAACCCAAATTCATCCATGGGTACATGGGATCTAATACTCACCTATATTCCAATGAGGAGGTGAATCTTCACCCACAACACTCTCCCATAGGACTAGGCCCTCTGAATTTGATATCTTCAGCATCCTCATTTTATCCAGTAGGGTTGAGGTCACATATAAGGATGATAGACATGTATTCCCCTAACTGTCATGAACCTCTAAATTCATCTTACAGAACAGCTCCATAAGCTGCCAGTTGTTGCTGACATGTTGCACTACCTATATTCGATTCCTCCTGCTCAGTTCATTAACCACTACATTGCCTTCACTTGGAATTTAGGAAATCTTGAAGTCAAAATACTGAATCTATTTGACCCACCTTTGATGCCTTAGGTTTATATCAAACTGTTTAATATATATAATTGAGGATCTTGTGGTCTGTTCCCACCACAATATAATCTCCATGTAAGTAATGTCACCAACTACGTAAAACATGAACAACCACATCAAAATCGATAACATGCATTATAAAGTTCCTCTTGTGTGGGATCAGATGTTGAGTCCTGTATTCAATGAATCTATCTCTCTACAATAGCACTACTCCCATCCCAATACTAAATGTGTCACAAAACATAGTGTATCTTCTTTCCTACTCTATTAGTACCATGAATGGTGTTGATGTCACCCTCCTTTTCAAATCCTCAAAGTAAATTTCACAAGAATCTGACCATACTAACTTAACACCCTTATTAGTCATGCCCATTAATAGAGCTGATAAGCTCAAGAATTACCATATGAAATACATACAGTACCATCTAGACCTAAGAAACTCTATATGTCAAAAATGTTTTTGGGTTGTTCCTAAGAAAATACCACTCTCAAATTCCATGGGTCCACTAAAACTCTTATCTTTGAGATGACATGACTTAGGAAGTGAATTTGATCCATCCAAAAGTGTAAATTTGTGAGTTTATCATAGAACTCATTATCTATCAGTGTATTCAAAATGATCTCATAATGGTTGTAATGGTCTTTTCGATTGTGATAATACACTAACATACCATCCATGAAAATTGTCACCAATGAATCCAGGAAAGGATAGAACACTCGGTTCATCAAGTCCATGAACACTGTTGGGACATTCGTGAGACTGAATGACATAACCAGATACTTTTATAGACCATACCTACCATGAACAGATGTACAATTTATGCTTGTAGGTCAAACATTCTCCTCGTGATATCCTAACATCAAATCAAAGTTTGAGGACACTAGAGATCTCGTAATATGATAAAAAGGTCATATATCCCTGGAAATAGATATCATTTTTTAACCATCATTGGGATAAACTTCTGATAATCCTTGCATAACTTAATGGCACCATACACATTTTTCAAAAAAGGGACCAGAGAACCCCATAAAGAAGTACGAGGTTGAATATACGCCTTTGCCTCAAAATTATCTTACTACCTCTTGAGCTCTTTCAACTTCGTCTAGATATCCTAATAAAAGGAATGGATATTGGCGAAGCTCCTAGCACTAGCTTGATGGAAAACCCCACCCATCTCTTAGGAGGTTAAATCGATATGTCATCAGGAAATACATTCCTGAAGTGCTTAAACCCTGAAAGAAAGAACTCATGGATCACTCACTGATCATCTAGATACAAACTACTTATATTAGATTTCATTATTCCCAGCCCTCGATGATCAAGTCTAGCTTGGATCACATGGATATCCCCTTAACCCTTGTGTGTATACACTTCACCCTCTGGCGATGTAAAAGAAACCCTCCGATGATAGTATTCAATGTAATCTTGATAAGCTACTAGCCATTCCATCTTGAGTATGACATAAAACCCTATCATTTCGAGGAAATATAGGCTCCAAATGAAGTGACACCCACCAACCTCAAGGTGGAAGTCCCTACACTTGCACACATCTTCCATTCTATTTCCCAATGTAATGCCTGGCGTTATAACTCTCATAGAAAAAAAACAAGCACAATGATTTTTACTACTAGTGAAAATAAAAAACTATGTGATGTACAAGTATCAAAATGAGAAGATACAATAATAGTGTCTACTAGGAATGTACCCATAATCATTGACAGTTCAACACCCTACTCCTCATGGGTAAGCTGTACTAAAAAAAACTAGCCTACACCATGACCCTTTGATATAGCCTCACTACCCGATATATGCCCCCTCTAATGTCTCAGTGTAACAGGTGTCTGGCTACATCTTCCATGACCACCACTACCTCGTCCTGACCGGATAACACTACTCAAAATTCCATCTAGATGTGGAGTTAAGGAACCTTCTCTTGAACCTGGTGTCAGAGATGACCCCCAACCAGTCACAATTGGAGGAAAGGTCCTAGAAAAAAATCTACACATGCCCCATATTACTACAAGATCAGAACTATACTCGGTCATAGTCACATTGATTATTTACATGTCCTCACCTACCAAATTGATATCAGAACACCAAGATACTAGTACTCATAGCCTGACTGGTACTTATATCATGTGAAGCCTCAAAATGGTTCTTCTTTCTTGAATAGGTAGAACCATTAGGTCGAGAGATAGTACTACCCTACTCTATGCTCCCATATTCCCTCAAGTTGAACTCTATAATTAGTGTCTGATTCATAATCTCATTGATAGATGTCAATAGAAACATGTTGACCTAATATTTGATAGCATGTCGGAGGTCTTCCTCAGATCATATCATTATAGATAGATTATCAGTAAGATACATCGGTAAAAAACACTACAACTCTTTGAAGCATGCTGAGTATTCCATAATTGTCATTTCACCCTACTCGAGATTTATGAACTCGCTAGAATTCTCTAAAAATAGATTATTAGGTTATAAGTATTCATAAAAGTGGGTTTGAAAATTATCCCAACCCATATCTCGCATTTTTTCAGACTGGTTCAATACATCCCACCATTATTTTTATGCTCGATGGGACATATATGTTGTGAGATTTACCCTCCTCCATGGAGGCATCTCAAGATTCTTGAATATCCAAAATGTCATCTCTATCCAAACCTCAGAATCATGTGGACATCCATCCCCAAAAAACATGGGAGGATGCTACTACATGAACACTTGCGTTAGATCATCCATGGACAAGGCAGGCAGTGGCACTCCCTAGAAATTCTACATATATCGAAAGAAACCCTCTGGAAACCGTGACTCAATAAGAGTGTCTGAAAAAAATGATGGTGCCATAGGTAACACTAAAGGAAGATATACTGATATCCCCTCAAACACCACCTCTAGAGTGTTGTCTTTTCCTCCCTTCGGGCATATGACTTGAGGTCTTCGTGTTGGAATTCCTCTTCAATTCCAAACACACGCCTCAAAAAATAACTTCTTCAAATATCATAGCTCAAAAGTACAGGACATGTCAAAATCATTCTAAAACAATTCATACCCCAAATCCTACTCCTAAAGAAAATAATTTAAAAAATAATAGTCATAATGCAATTAGAAACATTTACTCTATCTGACTCAAAAGATGGGTCTATGTTAAGTCTCTTTTAATCACTTTGATTTTCTAGTTTATTTTCACTTTAATCCACATTCATTTTACATTATATTTCCATAATTCAATTGTTTAATGGGGTTTAACCTTTGGTTTACCAATTCCAAATCCACGAGGACCCATAACACCACATAAACCTAGAACTTGGTTCCCATTCAATCTATACATATCAAAATTACTTAAAAAATAAAATTTTCCTGGGTACGTCAATTACTAATCCATAAGGACCCATACATATTAATAATTGAATGATGGAATAAATCCTCTTTCCACTGTAAAAAATATATCACAATAGCAGATATAGCTATCACAAAGCCTATCGCAACAACATGCAATAAATAATTCATCCTAAATGGCATGGAATAATGCATGGAATGTGATTTATAAAAAGTGACTATATGATGAATGAGATGGTGTAGACTCATATCATTAGGTTTTAATAGAAATATAGCCCACAATTGGATCAATAGTAACATCATAAATCAAGTGTATCACCCAATGGTGAAATCAAATCAACTGGAATTGTTAAAGTACTAAAAATAAAAATTCTATTCAAGGAAATTAGGCCATTAGCTATTTGCGGGGTAGCTACTGCTGGGAAAAACTTCTTACCAAATTCCATTTCCTTTCTATCCCTATCTATTGTTTCCAAATAGTAAGTCATACTAGAAAAAACCACTATTATATTACTTTGTAATGTCTCGGACCCGGATGCCACTCAACAGTGCCCTTAGCCCAGTTGGCTACATGGCCGAAAGCGCATCTCCCCAAACTCTAGAGGTTTCCAACTAGCAGCAAGGGCCTAAGTGTGTCAGTGAGGAGACTATTCCCTCATTACCATAGTATATCACAATGGAAGTCAGTAACATAAAGATAGAAGAAGTAGTAACACAAAAAGACAATAAATACATTGTTGGAACAAATAACAATATCAAAAGATGAATCATTTTCAACGATGAAAACGACACATGTATATAGAAAACAACCAAAATAGGTTCACTGAAATATAATATTTTACTAGTCTAAAAAATAAAAAAGGCCAAAATGTGTCCCTACATCACAAACTTCATCTTGGTCTCATTTTCCCCTTTTCTAAATAAATAGTTAACCGGATATGTTTGGGAACATCTCCCTATTATCACTTGCAACTATATAATCTATTTGGGTCACCAAGGAGGCCCAAATAGGGTGTGACATAACATATTATTAGGAAACCACCGACAATTCAATACAGTTCTTAGAATTACAAAGAAGTATGCTAAAAATGTGTTAGTAAATAGTAACATAAGTGTGAATACCAATGGAATATGTATACTATAATAAGTAAAACAAAATAGCCTCTCAAGGATCCCTGTAACAACTGTCAGCTCCAAAGAATGCATCTATAAGAAATATAAACAAACAACATGACCTTTCCATACTCACATACATATAAAGTCACCAAAACCTTGGCATATACTCTGAGTTAATCACATTCCCATAGGGTTTCCATATCAACTAAAGTATCAGACCACACAAGGTCCAGATCCAACCTGTCAAGAACCAAGACATCAACATCGAGTCCCAGGAGCATCTCAATGGAAACTCGGTATAGGAACTAGTTGGAATCCTTGAAGCATGTAATACTATAAAAGTCATATACAAGTCTAATAAAGATGGATCTGAGGGTGAAAAAAGCTCGAGTCATCACACATAATCAAGAACCAAGGGGAATACTCAATTCAAGGCATCCACTACTGAATTCCATATCCTTGAAGATCCATCCATGGCATCTATAAAAATATACATTCATTCATTCCATTTAAAAATTCAATTCCATATGAGTCTACCCAATCATATAATCACATTCATTCAATTCCATAAAATGAGTATACCCACTCATTTATTACATTACATAACAAAAACATCACATGAGTATACCCACTCATGTATTCAATTCCCATTTAATAAAGTCACATGGGTATAAAAACCATTTATCATCAATTTTAAATAGATATGTCACATGGTTATACCCACCCATTTATCACCATTCACAGTTTAACATATCCCATGGTTATACGCACTCATTCAATTTAATCCATTTATTATGTCAAACACATCACATTTAACATAACTCATTTGATCAATTAAACAATTATCCAATTCAAGTTAAAAATAATAAATCAAATGAAATGAGGAAAACCATCTCCTAATCATCATATTCAACACATTTCACTTATAACTGGCTTCCTATAATATGGAAAACACAAAACACACCCCTTGGGTGGTCTAACATGTCATAAAACTGAAATTCTCACAGGGTTCACCAAACGAGTGACCTTGGTTTAGGAAACAAGTATCAACACACCACAACAGATCCAATGGTCATCCCTAATAGGTCCGATTATATCCATTATAGGTAACCTATTCTAAATTAGGCCCATGCAAGAATGTTTGGTGGGTGAGGTAAATGTCAATATCTTTAAAAATAACCAAAAGGTGAAAGAAAAAGTATATGCTATCCACCTTATCTTGGAAGTGGATTTCTCTACTAGTATCAAGTCCCAATTCATCCTGGTTTAGGAGAAATATGAAGAATAAAAATAGAATTATAAGATAGATAATATTCACATAAATCCATATAGTGCAATCAATATCTAGAAGAATAAAGAACAACTAAAAAGGAATGTAGATCTTATCATTGTGAATTTGATGAGAAAAACTGCACATGAATCGTAGATCAGACGAAGAAATGAGGTCAAATCCTGTGTTAGAGCTTCAAAGGGGATCTCTAATAGTTGATATGCTCTCAATGGAGACAAAACCTTAAATAGGTTATGAGAATAAAATTAATTAAACTTAAAATTAATTAAAAACTAAAAATACAGGGGCTAAATGGTTTACCCTAATAATTTTTCAAACCGTATGAAAATTGTGCATGATTTACTATAGGCCAATGGGTAATCTCATTATTTTCTTGCATGGTTTCACTAATTATGTGAAAACCGTGTGCTAATCCTCTTTCAAAGTCTGCAAAAACCTGTTGAGATGGACACATGACTTTGTGGACAATTCCACATGGTTTGGCCTAAATGGGAGGCCTATACTATCCCTCTTCCCAGCGTTACATGGTTTAGTCAAACTATGCGGCTTGACTAGCATGGTTTTCACTAATCGTGTGCCAGACCATTTTCACCCAAAAACCTGGTTCTAGGATTTGAACAAGCCCAAAACACATCCAAAACACCAATGAAAAAGTTTTGTACTCACACAAGGCCATATTTAAATATTATAGTTAAAGAATAAGGTATCAATACCTGATACAAAAACCAGAGTTCTTATAAAAACATTTTCAGAAAACATGGATATGGGTGAAAAAAGGATTTTAACTGAAGGGATAAATAAAGATAGTTTTTTTAAAAACATTCCTTTAAACTCTTGAGTATATAAATTGAGTAAAATGAAGGGGAAACATGTATTTTGATGACATAAGTATAAGATACTAAAATTCATGATTTTCTTGAGATATAGATCATATGGTTTCCTCATTGAAAGCATAAACATAAACAATCCAGATAAATAATGAGATATTATCACAAAACCATTACCATTTTGGTAAAACTTATTCATAAGACACAGGAAGTAGATATACTAAATTTGATAAGAAAATATACATTATTTATAAGAAAAGTCATCATAAAATATATCAAATGGAATTATATACACCACATAAAAGAAATAGGTGTTGAATATCACAGGTGTCTCACAAAAGTAAATAGTGAGATGGAAATCTCGTCCCATAAGTCTCATATTCCTTAGTAGGTGTTCGAATATCATATATAATAAATTTAATTCCATTATACATCTATTAAAAACCATAATTATATATATATATATATCACACCATATATTATTTAATTGGGAATTTTTATTACCATTTTATTAATAGTTCCACATTAAAATCATGTTACGATTAATAACTACTTTTTTTTCACATATGTTTTTTCAATTATTATTTTCAATAATCTTACATTAATCATGGTTAAATCATATATATAATTTTATACATGATATAAATATCAGACATATTTAGTATATATGAATTTATAGTAATCTAAAAAATTAAGATATAAAAAATGAAATACTCTGATCATGGAGATAGTAGGTTGTACATATGCATTAACGTTGTTTCTATTTTATAGAATAATTGAATGAAATAATGGTAAACAATATATTAAGATCATAGAATCATTTTTATTTCATATATATATATATATAATATTTTTATTTAAAAATTTTCTTATTACCTTCCATATAATGTGTACTTGAATAATAAATCACTTCGCTTCGTGAGGCGGTAGTCTGCCGTACAAACGAGTGACATTATCATATTCCCATGGAATGGAATGTAAGATGGTATAAATAATATTATAATTCATGGAGTATAATTATGTTAAAAATACCATGTATTTACATTTAATCTATCCATATTATCATCCATGTAAAACAGAACTGAATAACTCATCACCTTAGTTCGTGATGTGGTATTCCTCCGTACAAACGAGCAACGTTATTATTTTCCAATTTGATGGTAGATGAGATGGATATAGGATGTAAAATTAACATAATAACATCTAAATATATGGTAGATACCATTGTAATTATATCAGTATAATTCAAGAATATTTTAAGGAATCAGAATAAGAATTAAATAAAAATTCCCTAGTTAAAATCATTACCTCTTCTTTGGAAAACCTCTTATGTTAAACCTGAAGCCTTCCCATATTAGATTTTTTATAACATTCTAGGTAATTATAGAATAATAAATTTTCATATTTATTAATATTTATGAATTATATAGTGATTTTTTCTTTAACTAGGATGCTATGTATGATGGCGTAATCGATAAAAAACAATGAGTTTCTATAAAATCATACGTTGTACATAAGACTGAGCTATACCGAAAAATAATACATTATTAATATTATTATTTAAATGGTATTTATAACCTAGATGTTTTTTAGACGAAATTACATAACTAAATATATTATTTTTAAACATTTTTATTAAATATTTTTACTTTCTTCTAATAAATTAGGGTGGCTTAAAGCGAGAATAAATTAAATTTTAAGTATAAAATACCCTAATATTTTTAAAAGGATTTTTTACCTTCTTTTGATGGAGAAACGTTTTTAATTATAGTTTTTTAACTTTTATATGATCTATGTGAAAAAATAGACTTCTTCTTTGGAATATGGACATCAAAATTTACGTTGGTTGAATATTTGGTATATTTCTTATAAAATTCATATTTTAATGATTAGTGAAAATACTGTATTTTAATTCAAAGCTTCATTTTTATGTAATATATTTATATTATTATAATATAATATTATAAGGTTTCAAGGTATAATCAGCTAATTTTTTATCATTTAATCCAATTTAGTTATTAGAATCAATTTCACATTGAAATTGGAAAACAAAACATTGTGAACTTTTAACATTTTTATTTTAAAAAAACTCTTTTTCTAGATCCTTCAAAAAGATTTACATTAAATTAATTTTACCACTTATGTGAATTAAATTATTAAAAAATGAACATAAATGATTTTATTAAGTGTGAAAAATTTGATTTAAAAGGATCAAAATAATTTGTGGTGGATAGTAACTTTGGTATTTTATTTACCATGATTAAGGGTAAATTGGGTAATTAAAGGTCAAAATAATATTAAAATATTCTAAAAATACCCTAACACTTGTAATAATATTATTAGATGAGTTATTTTAGATGAATATAATCCTTTGTTAGAAATTGTGTCCTTTGGATGCCATTTTTGTGTGATTATGACATTTATAACATTTTATTTAAATTAAAGGAAAATATGCCATAAATATGACTCTTCTTAATCGAACAATTTTAATATAGGGCTATGTAATTGATATATTCAACTATGAATAGTCCTAAGAAATATAAAAAAGATTACCTACATCTGGTTAATTTATTTATATATTTTAGAAATTAAATAATTTAATTTAATTATGGCACAAAGACGATGCAATAATAGATTTATTAAAAAAAATCCATTAAATGATATTAATAATATTAAAATAAATATAATTTTTAATATTTTTTTAATACAAGAATTTTATTAATTACTATGACATTTTATGATTGATTTAATGTATTTTTTAACAGAATCAAGCTGTTATGATGTTTTTAAAAAGACGTGAAATGAATAGTTTCAAAATTGACGTAATTCATATTTTAAAATATAAAATATTTAATTAAATGATTTAATGTTTATAAAAACAGAATATTAAAAAAGTTGATATATCTATAAAAATTTAATAATGACTCATTCATTAGTCATTTGGAATGATTTGGTAATTATTTTGACCCTCTATGTGTAAATTACTTGATAAAATGGTAAGAGTAAAAAGGTGTTAAAACAGAACGATAATGATTTAAAAATACTAAAACCTGTCTAATGTTAATTTTATGATTATATTTCAACCCATAATTATCCCATATTATAAATAAATGTGTTTATACCAATTTGGAATTGAAATTTAATTTATATTAATTTAATAATATTAATAATTCCAAGGGGTTCCCTCCCCTCTCCTATAAAAAGAAACCCACTACTCTCTATTCCTTACACATAAAAAAAACCAATAAGATTGAAAAATACCAGACCAAAACACTTCCTATAATACATCCCAATATAATTTATTCCTTAGTTTAGGAAGACCACCTTTCTTAGATGTGTTAAGGTGTTAAGAAATGTGATCATCCGAAGGAAAGGTAATGTTTTTATATAAGTATTTCTCTTTTATTTATGCTTTCATTTCCTTAAAATATTATTCATCCCTGATAAAATAATAACTCCAGTATCCTCAACATACTGATATTTTATTATGTAGATATAAACTCCTAAATCCATCTCAAATTCCATTAAATGGGAAAGGAGTTAAATGTTCGTGCGTACATGTGAACTATCACCTCCACAAACCAATTTAATTCATTTTCCATAAACATATCTCGTGAATGTTTATAATAATGGAATTAATTTTCATATGTGATATTCATGAAATATTATTCATTATAATATACTAATATATCAATTAAATTCTTACTTTCAATGGGAAAAAATGACAATGCTGTTCGCGCGTATGTGTTAACTATCACATCCATGAAGCGATGTGACTTTTTTTATTCATATATAAAAGTTTGATATATAAAAGTATATATAAAAGATTAATATGATATTAATTATTTTATGAATATTATGGAAATTTAAAAATAATTCTTACCTTCTTTCAATAATTCTCAATATAAATATAAAATTTTACTCATGCGTACGTACGAATTACCGTCTCGATGATTATATCATTGTTCACTTTTCGTTACCATAATTAATGGACTGATTTAAAATTATAATTTATATATAGAAATGATAATAATTTCATGAATATGATTCACGAGATGATGTACTTATGACCACATAGACTAGTGACATCGTACCATGTTTATTTTTGACTCAAGTATCGAATATCGACAAAACATCCGACATGAACTCAAATAATTAAATAATTAATATAACATGGTTGTTAATGCTGTTAAAGGAATAATGATTTTTAAAAGTTTCTAAATCAAGTATAGATTAACCTAATTTTATTATTTAGGAATTACAAGAAACATACTTAATGGTTCAAATTCAATGTAAGGGACTTCGTCTCAATCTCCTTTAATTGATGAAAATTTGGATGTTATATATCACATTATTTTATAAGGTTTATAATAAAAATCATTGAATTTTAATTCAATAAAATGTTTTTAAAAGGAATCCTTTTATACAAAGAATTTTAATTTCTTTAAAAATCAACAAAAGGAATTTTTTTAACATTTGCGGTGACAATAAATTCTCCGCCTCCATAACCATAATTTGATATTTGGATTCCTCTCTAAGAATTAATTTTTTAAAAATGAAAGGAAATAAATTATTCCCTTTTTCTGTGTTTTGGTATTGAAAATGATTTCTAAAGTGGATTTACTATTTCAATATCTTTAGATTATTTCTTGAGGTTGAAAATGAAATTTTATTAGTGAAATGTTGATAATTTAAATCTTCTATGTGTTATGATTATATAATGGTACTTGGACATTTGATGGGTGATTATATAATAAACCAAGCACCGGTGGTTACATGATAAACCAATTATGGGTGGTTCCATGATAAACCGAGGATGATTGGTAATGTTATAACCTCCAATGTATTCGGTACGGAAGTCGACTGTATGGATATTCCACTTTTAAGAGTGATATTTGTGGAGGTAGACCATATGGTTATTAAATTAAAGTATGATTATGTACAAAGTTTCATTTATATGTTATATGTTGATTTATATGTGTTTTATGGTAATATTTAGATTACAAAAACAGTAAGAAACGAGATTATATTTAGTTAAGAGTATTTAATACTACATAAAGGTGAAAATTAATACTTTTTGATAAAGTATTCATTGTTTACCTATTTTCACAAGGCTAATAATTTTCCTTATTTGTGGATCCCTTACTGGGATTTTTTTGCTCATACCAAGTTTGAAATGGTTTTCATAGGATATAAAAGAGAATAGAGTCAAATATGGGATCAAGGAAAAGTTATGATGTTTAAACATTATGGTTTTTATTTTATGAAAAAATGGATAGTGAGTAGACGTGTATTATTTTTAATATTTAAGTTATTTTGTATGAGTAATGACCTAATTACCAAAATCAATAAACTTGAAATGATCTTCAATGTTAATTCTTGATGTAACTTATGATTATGTAATGTTTAAGGCTGGGGCCTTATAGTTGGAATCAAATACCAGTTTAGATAAATTTAAAGGTAAGAGTAATATTAATAACTTTCCTTTGAAATAGTTTACTTTTTGGACAATTTGAAATGATATAACATTTTAAGATTACTATGTTTCTTCATCTAAGATATTTTTTTTCATAATGGTTTTCTACAAAGTAAATAGTAAAGTTGTTCTAGAAGGTAATACAGAGGAAATAAACCTTCTAAATCAGCCTCATAAGATGGTCAAAATTGAAACTAAATAGTTTTTTGTTATATGGATGAGTTGAATCATGAGATACATGGTGGTGGTGTCCATGAATGAGATCAACCAGATCAGACATAGAGGAATATGTCAGTAGTGGAGCATTTCATGAGACTACGTCCCCCATCATTCAGAGGATTATCTGACCCTGTGCAAGTAGAAGGGTGGATTAAAGCACTAGAAAATATTTTTGATGTAATTGGTTGTTCAGACAATCAAAAGGTTAGTCTTTTTGTTTATCACTTTCAAGGTGAATCTGATCAGTGGTGGTCAATGGTGAAAAATATCAAAGAAAGTGAAAAGATAGATTCCATCTAATGGGATGAATTTAAGAATATATTCTTTGATAAATATTTTACAATGGATGTTTGACTTAGGAACATACATTGTTTACTTAGAATGTTATGCTAGCTATTCTCTATGATGGTGGAGCCCTATCTATTCTCCATGACGGCGGTGGCCCTCGTGCCGGTCCCACCCCCACCGATGGGGGAGGGACCCTCTTCGTCTTCTAAAGGTGAGACTTCAAGATTTACCCCCTTTTCGAATCCTGAGTTGCTTCCTCCTTTCCATCGAATCTCGCTTGGTCCGAAAGTTCCCGAACTTCTTGATGGTTGCACTAATCTCCAGTTACCGACGATAGAGTTTTCAGAATCCTCAGATTTATTTAAGCACACTTTGATCGCTAGGTTTTACCGACATCATCTGTCAGTGGACTCATTTGACAAGCACATTTTCGAAACTTGGAAGCTACAGGATAGGGTTACTGTCTGTCTTTTGGATAATCGGCAGATTATGATCCGTTTCAGCTCAGAAGCGGACCTCAACAAAGCTTGGTCAAGTGCACCACGCAACTTCAACGGTTTCAGATTCTTCTTGCTTCGATGGTCCTTTGATTTGCATATGAAGTGGGATACTCCCTCTATGGAGACATGGGTAAGCTTTCCCAATCTTCCCCTTCCATTTCAAAATCCTGCTGTTTTGCGTATGCTAGGGAACATGATTGGCAGGTATCTGTGCTCAGATAGTCGCACTGAGGCCCTTTTCCATCCTGTGAATCCGCGTATCTGCGTTGAAATGGATGTTTCTCGGATGCCGTTTGAGTATGTGTGGATTACAGTGGGGGAGGAGTATCGCTGCAAACAACATGTTGTTTACGAGACTTGGACTGATTTCTGTTTTGGGTGCAAACATTTGGGTCACTCTCTGAACCATTGTCGTAGGGGGGTTTCAATCTGTCTCTAGGAAAAGTGATGGTGGTTGTAGAGACCCGAAGCTTCATGTACATAGATATTACATTACTTTTGTGGAATACTTAATACATAACAAAAACAGACACACAAGGACAATAATAGTTTAGTGTCTTTGGAAACTTGGAACGTAATCTTCTAATCATGGTGAAAGATCTTCAACATCTCCCATAAAGATCTTCCACTTTTTGTTTCCTTACCTAAAACCATTCTTTTAATCCTGGGGTAAAATAAAACATAAAAAGGGTGAGCTCAAATGATCAGTAAGGGTAAGCATGGATAAAATAAAACATTCCATATACATTTGAACTTAAAAACATGAACATAATGTTTAAACATCAAAATCTTGAGCAACGACATAAAACATGGAAGTACATAAGGCATAGATCATAATGGAACATAAATCATGATAAAATAGTATGGGAATAAAACATGTAATTGTGGAATCCATTAAGAACATGTAATGATTTCCATAGTAGCCAAGACATTGCTTCCAAGACCATCTTAGTTGACAAAGTCCCTTTATGAATCGAGTTCACTCCTCATTCCAGTCCTACAATACTGAACCAGATTAACTTACCGTTACAGCCATGTCTATCTCATGAGATATAAATCTTTACAAAATGCATTGGAGGGAGATATAGGTCCCACCCATATCATAAGGAATTCATTCTTACTTGTGCCACAAAATAAACTTAAAACATTCATCATAACCCAAAGAATAAAATGGGTTTAATAAATATCATCCCATCATTTCATACTCCATATAAAACAAATGGACATTTCATCATAAGAAAATTGAAACCATGTAAATCATAGAGACATTATATTTGAAACATAAACATTCTGAATAATTTCTCCTTATATGGAAAATAGTTTTGATAAAACACTTGAAATTAATTTTTGAGGAAAATATCATTTTTTCTTCAAAATCCTTTTCTTTTCACAAAATGCCATGAAGTTTTAAAAGAAAAGGATTTTGTTCAAATTAATCATGAAATATTTTAGAGTAAGCTTAATGAAAATAAGGCTTTATAAAACCGTGAAAATCCTTTCATGCCATATAAGTTAAAAAAAACATTCTCCTCATACTTTTGTCAGAAAAGTTAAAAAGTACCTCGTAACGTAAACAAAAGAAAGATTCCTTACATACCGTGAAGTAAAAGTCAAAATGGGAAAAAAGGACATTTAACATACATAAAAACACTTTTAAAAAGCATGGACATGGATGATAACAATAACCCTAGTAAATAGTTACGTATAAGCAATCTCGAATAAAAATGAGATTTTCAAAATTATCCCTTACCTTAGGTCCGATATACATCGTATGGATCTGAACCTCCTCTTCTTTGAAGCGCCTCTTTGAGACCTCTTATTAGGGCACTAAAATTGGTATTTTAAGAAGACTAGGACCTATAGTATGTTTCTAGGGAAGTGGAGAAGGGAATTTTGCAGGGGTTGGCCGAGCTTGAATGCTCAAAGTGGTGTGAGGAATAGAGGGAGGAGGTTTCCTTTTATAAGGGAGGAGAGGGGCACCTTTGAAAAAACTAAAAAATATTATTTTATTATAAAGTCATATTCGGTTTTTAATAGCTCTAAATTGATTTATTTAGAAGATAAGGTAGGGATGGGTCTAAATCCTCTCATCCAATATAATTTATACAAGTTTAGGTTTCTATTTTAATCTTATCATTTAAATTTAACTTTAAGTTAAATAATTTAAATTTTACCGTGTCTTCTTGTTTTATTACAATATAAGGTTAATAAACTTAATATAAAAATCCAAAAGAACCCCAATTTGTTTATTATTAATATATATATCCTTATCTAAGTCATTTCACCGAACCTTAGATTTTTAGGAATAAAATAACAATTAATAATATAATATTTTTTTTAAAAACTATTTTATGTCAATTTTAACACTATTTGGTAATTGATTTTTGTGAAAATCATAACAGAATGATTAGTTCAAAAAAAGTTATTTAAATGAATACTAACATGTCATATTAACCTATAAAATTATTGGAATTCATAAAAAGTCTCAAATTACATTTATTTGGGTATTTATAACATCAATTATGTCAATATTTCATTAATAATATAATTACTACATCATCTTTTGGTCATAAATAAATTAAATTATTTAATGTCTAAAAATTATAAATAAAATAAAATTATGTAGGAAATATTTTTATATTTCTAATTAATATTTATAGTCGAATTTATCTTAGGTATAAGCCTATATTACAAATTCTTTAGTTATTAAACTTTGATTTTAACTATTTTCACCCGTCTTTAAATAAATTAATAATAAATGTCTTAATCTAATCCAAGTGGGACTAAATGGTCATATTTTATTCCTAAGGTTGTTTTTGGTCGAATTAAACTTGTCCAATACAAATAGGACATGTTTTAGGTTAATAAAAATATCATTTTTACCCTTAATTACCCTATTTACTTTTAACCGTGGTAAAAAAAGTAAAATGTTACTATTCACAAAAAATTATTTTCATCTCATTGAACCACATTTTAGTCTTTGATATTAACTGTGTATCTCAGATTTTTGAAATTCAATTCACAGAAGTGGTAAAATTTCATTTAAATGAAAAAGTCAGTTTTTTTAACTACCACTAAGTGGTTTCACTATTCATCAAAAATTGAAGTTTTATAGAAAAATATAAAAAATTCAGCCGAAGCATTATTTGATATTCCGAATTCAAAATTGATGTCTATTTTGAAAAATTCAAAACATAGAAGTGTCATTAATTAATTTTAAAATTAATTCCCATTATCAAAACAAATAGCGTGTTTTTAAGAAACAATAACTATCAAAAGATTGATACCTGTTTATATCCAATTTCAAAGTAAAATTAATTCCAATGACCAAAATTGGATTAAATGGTAAAAATATATTCTAATTACACTTTAAAACCTATTAAAAAGATAATCTAACCATATAAATTATTGTGATGAAACAAATTTGTTTTTAATTAAAATATAGCGTGTTTTTACGATTCATTAAAAATATGAAAGTTATCAGAATAATATGAAAATTTTATCCAAAGTAAATTTTTATATCCTGAATCCAAATAAGAATTTTATTTGGTCAAATTGAACTTATAGAAATATCAAAAACAAGATTTAAAGTGGGTGCGCCATCAAAAGGCGGAAAAACTACATTTTTTGAAAAATACTTATTTTACACGAAAAATTGATTCTGTTCTCATACCATGTTCTATAAAATGTGTAAGATGAATAATAATGTTATAAAATTCAAAATGTAGTTGATACTATTCACAATGACTAGTTCATAATAATATTATAACAATATATCGTTGTTTAGTGAAACCTGGTTTGCGTACAACACACGCTGTCGAGGAAGGTAGCGATTGCGTGTAATGCAAGCCAAGTCAGGGTTGCGTGTTGTGCACGAATCCTCCTTTGTTTCGTATAACAGAATCCAACCATATTTAATTTATACTTTGAATATATATATTTATATATACACTTAATGTTGCGTAGAATAAATACTATTGAAATTTTGTGTAACATGATCAAGAATAGTGTTGCGTATACTGCAAGCTAATACGGTATTGCGTATAGCGCAAGGTAATCTTGTTGTAGCTTACAACACAAGACATCAATGAAATTAAAAAGAATACTTTTCATTAAATCTCGGGGTGTTACGTTCCACCACCTTAAAATGAATTTTTCCCTCGAAATTCATCGGGGTTATAAATCGTTTACTATTTATAGAAACCCACACTGTAAAAAGGAATACTAAAACTTAATTTTAAAAACTAAAGTATGAAATGTAATGATTACCCAATGTAACTCATCACTGGGTTTCCATATAGGATAACATAGGTAAAAATATGGATATGGAAGAAAAATCTAACCATCAAGTTCTGATGGAGAGTGGTAGAGAACATGGCTATGAAAAATCCATCAATCACAAAACCATAGATTTGTGATGATCTAAGGTACCATCTGATTCATCGGATATAAGGGCACTAGGACAACATTTTTGGTTTTCAAGATCATTTCCCTAAAGTTGATGAAATTTGAATTAGAAGAAATACTTTCATTATTTTGGTATAGTCTCACCGTTGGTCGTTATTTGGACAATTTCCACTTCATCTCTTAAAGAAATGAAGTTGAATTTCTCATTTGTGAAGTGTTAACAGATCATGTGATAGAATGATGTGTCATTCCATCTATCTCAAACAAAATGTTAGAAATGTTATCAAAAATACATAAGTCCATCTATTGTGAGATTAATCATATATGGTTCCTAAAATTGACTTATACTTCATATATCATACTGCTTAATATAATAAAACTAGTTTCTACTAAATAGGGACTTCCTGTAGGCCAGTGGTAGGCGATAAAGGCAAGTCGCACATCAGTTGTGGGTTTGATTCCCACATCCTTGTCCGACGTGATGGGATGTCGCCCGTCCTACAGGTTGTCTTTTTTCTAAAACTACATTACTATAACATCCCATCAATAATATCGAAAAAAGTTCTATCATTAAACAATAATAACTTTTGTCCAACGTAATCCATTCCAATCTTTAGGATTAACTAAAATACTTCAGTCCAAGCTCATAGTATAAAAAAATGATTACTTTAAATGTCACATAACAATCACGTGAATGCCATCATTTATCCCCCATATATCATAAGATATATCTTGTTGGTCAAATTACAAACATGTGAATACCTTAATCATGTATTCTCTTGAAGAATGAATACCCATTGACCCTTAGTGAAAACATGAATGTTGTTAAATTTTAACACTTTCCACATACCAAAATCCCAAAAATTCTATATACTCAAACCATAATATCACTTAGTCCTTATATCAGTCATGAGCTCATGAATACTATCAAACATTTAATTTTCCCTTTATTCCTTCATTATGCACATATCATCAACTTTCCAAAAATATCCGAATAACCTTTCATGGTCACTGGTACCATTCATCATATACTTTCAAAACACAAGGAAAGACAACAGTGTAACAATCCTTAGATGTCTCTTTATTCCATAGTACCATGAGATTACAACATTACACTTGATAAACATGCAATCATTCCACTACCTTCTTAAACCATTGACCGAGCTTCAACAATTCTTTCATCTCACATATCATTTGTAGTCTCTTCATCATCATCAACATAAATACTACCCATACGACCAAACTTCTTTTCTTCATGAGACTTTCCCTTAGGGAATTGGTTTGCATAATGCCCGTACATTCCACATTTAAAACATTTAACCATTGTTGATGTCATAGGAATACCATTATCCTCATCCATGGTGTTAACTGAACCTTTTCCTTTGAACTTACT
Organism: Viscum album; assembly: GCA_963277665.1. Taxonomy (NCBI): domain Eukaryota; kingdom Viridiplantae; phylum Streptophyta; class Magnoliopsida; order Santalales; family Viscaceae; genus Viscum; species Viscum album. Next base: position 1,402,271,196 of record OY728137.1, on the reverse strand, counting down.
GGCTTTGTGGCCTTCTTTTCCACATCCAAAGAATCTTCCAGTTCCTTTGAAACATTCTCCTTGATGCCTCTTCCCACATGATTTACATAGGGGAAATTGAACTTTCTTTCCTCTATGATCATCACGAAACTCCATCTTTCTCTTATTAGCCGAGTCAGGAAACTTAAAAAATTTGAGTTTATTGATCATATTATGAGATTGCTGATTCTGCATAACAATGATGTTTGGACTTCCAAATCCCATTTCATTTGGTTGCTCATGAAGAATATCATTCCATTGTCCATCATATCCTCCGTTATCGTGAATCATCTTGTTTCCAACCCTTTTCTAAAACCCAAAAAGAATAGTGTGAGAGAAAAAAATCATAATCAAGGGGGAGTAACTTCAATATCTAACATATTAGGTTTAATATAACATCGTTACCATAATTCTAGGACTATAACCTATACTTATACTTATCCTTAGGGACATCCCTAGACATACCTCCGAAATATCTCTAGGGATCTCACTAACTTTTTCGCATCCTAGTTTCCAAAGGGTAAATAAAACTTTCCTTTGATACCAATTATAGAGACCCGAAGCTTGACGTACATAGATATTACATTTCTTTTGCGGAATACATAATACATAACAAAAACAGACAAACAAGGACCATAATAGTTTAGTGTCTTTAGAAACTTAGAACGTAATCTTCTAATCGTGGTGAAAGATCTTCAACATCTCCCATAAAGATCTTCCACTTTTTGTTTCCTTACCTAAAACCTTTCTTTTAATCTTGTGCGAAAATAAAACATAAAAAGGGTGGGCTCAAATGATCAGTAAGGGTAAGCATGGATAAAATAAAACATACCATATAAATTTGAACTTTAAAACATGAACATAATGTTTAAACATCAAAATCTTGAGCAACGACATAAAATATGGAAGTACATAAGGCATAGATCATAATGGAACATAAATCATGATAAAATAGAATGGGAATAAAACATGTAATTGTGGCATCCAATAAGAACATGTAATGATTTCCATAGTATCCAAGGCATTGCTTCCAAGACCATCTTAGTGGACAAAGTCCCTTTCTGAATCGAGTTCACTCCTCGTTCCAGTCCTGTAATAATGAACCATATTAACTTACCGTTCCAGCCATGTCTATCTCATGAGATATAAATCTTTATCCAATGCATTGGAGGGATATATAGGTCCCACCCATCTCATAATGAAATCATTATTACTTGTGCTACAAAATAAACATAAAACATTCATCATAACTCAAAGAATAAAATGGGTTTCATAAACATCATCCCATCATCTCATAAACCATATAAAACAAATTGACATTTCATCATAAGAAAAGTGAAACCGTGTAAATCATAGAGACATTATACTTGAAACATAAATATTCTGAATAATTTCACCTTAGATGGAAAATAGTTTTGATAAAACACTTGAAATGAATTCTTGAGGAAAATATCCTTTCTTCTTCAAAATCATTTTCTTTTCACAAAATGACATGAAGTTTTAATAGAAAAGGATTTTATTGAAAATAATCATGAAATCTTTTAGAGGAAGCTTCATGAAAAAAATGCTTTATAAAACCGTGAAAATCCTTTCACGCCGTATAAGTTAAAAAAACATTCTCCTCGTACTTTTGTCGGAAAATTCAAAAAGTACCTCGTAACGTAAACACAAGAAAGATTCCTTACATACCATTTAGTAAAAGCCAAAATGGGTAAAAAGGAAATTTAACATACATAAAAAAACTTTTAGAAAGCATGGACATGGATGATAACAATAACCCCAGTAAATAGTTGCGTATAATCAATCTCAGATAAAAATGAGATTTGCAAAATTATCCCTTAACTTAGGTCTGATATGCTTCGTATGGATCTGAACCTTCTCTTATTTGAAGTGCCTCTTTGAGACCTCCTCTTTAGGCAATAAAAATGGTCTTTGAATAAGAATATGACCTCTAGGATGTTTATAGGGAAGTGGAGAAGAGAATTTGGTAGGGTTTGACCGAGCTTGAATGCTCAAAGTGGTGTGAGGAAGAGAGGGAGGAGGTGCCCTTTTATAAGGGAGGATAGCGGCACCTTTGGAAAAACTAAAAATATTATTTTATTATAAAGTCATATTCAGTTTTTAATATCTCCAAATTGATTTATTTAGAATCTAAGGTGGGGATGGGTCTAAATCCTCTCATCCAATAGAATTTAGACAAGTTTAGATTTCTATTTTAACTTTATCATTTAGATTTAACTTTAAGTTAAATAATTTAACTTTTACCGTGTCTTCTTGTTTTATTACAATATAAGGTTAATAAACTTACTATAACCAGCCAAAATAACCCCATGTTGTTTATTATTAATATATATAACTTTATCTAAGTCATTTTACCGAACCTTAGATTTTTAGGAATAAAATAACAATTAATAATATAATATTTGTTTAAAAAACTATTTTATGTCAATTTTGACACTATTTGGTAATTTATTTTTGTGAAAATCATAACAGAATGATTAGTTCGAAAAAAATTAACTAAATCAATACTAAAATGTCATATTGACCTATAAAATTAGTGGAATTCATAAAAAGTCTCAAATCACATTTATTTGGGTATTTATAACATCAATTATGTCAATATTTCATTAATAAGATAATTACTGCATCATCTTTTTGTCATAAATAAATAAATTATTTAATGTATAAAAATTATAAATAAAATACCATTATATAGGAAATATATTTAGCTTTCTAATTAATATTTATAGTCGAATTTATCTTTTGTATAACACTATATTAAAAATGAATTAGTTATTAAACTTTGATTTTAACTATTTTCACCCTTCTTTAAATAAATTAATAATAAATGTCCTAATCTAATCCAAGTGGGCCTAAATGGTTATATTTTATTCCTAAGGTTGTTTTTGGTCGAATTACACTTATCCAACAGAATTAGGACATGTGTTAGGGTAATAATAATATCATTTTTACCGTTAATTACCCTATTTACATTTAATTGTGGTAAACAAAAATAAAAAGTTACTATTCACCAAACATTATTTTCATCTCATTGAACCACATTTTAGTCATTGATATTAACCGTGTATCTCGGATTTTTGAAATTCAATTCACAGAAGTGGTAAAATTTCATTTAAATGAAAAAGTCAGTTTTTTTAACTACCACTAAGTGGTTTCACTATTCATAGAAAATTGAAGTTTTTCAGAAAAATACCAAACATCCAGCCTAAGAATTATTTGATTTTCCGAATTCAAAATTGATGTCTATTTTGAAAAATCTAAAACATAGACGTGGCATTAATTAATTTTAATGTTAATTCCCATTATCAAAACAAATAGCATGTTTTTAAGAAACAATAACTATCAAAAGATTGATACTTGTTTATATCCAATTTCAAAGTGAAATTAATTCCAATGACCAAAATTGGATTAAATGGTAAAAATATATTCTAATTACACTTTAAAACTAATTAAAAAGATAATCTAACCATATAAATTATTGTGATGAAAAAAATTTGTTTTTAATTAAAATATAGTGTGTTTTTACTACTCATTAAAATATGAAAGTTATCAGAATAATATGAAAAATTTATCCAAAGTAAATTTTTATATTCAGATTCTAAATAAGAATTTTATTTTGTCAAATTTAACTTATAGACATGTCAAAACCAATATTTAAAGTGGGTGCACCATCAAAAGGTGACAAAACTACATTTTTTGAAAAATACTTATTTTACTCGAAAATTTGATTTTGTTCTCATACCATGTTCTAGAAAATGTGAAAGATGAATAATAATGTTATAAAATTCAAAATGTAGTTGATACTATTCATAACAGCTAGTTCATAATAATATTATAACCATATATCGTTGTTTAGTGAAACCTGGTATTGTGTACAACACACGCTATCGAGGAAGGTCACGATTGCGTGTAATGCAATCCAAGTCAGGGTTGTGTGTTGTGCAAGACTCCTACGTTGTTTTGTATAACAGAATCCAACCATATATCATTTATACTTTGAATATATATATATATACACTTAATGTTGCGTAGAATAACTACTATTGAAATTGTGTGTAACATGATCCAAGAATAGTGTTGCGTATACTACAAGCTAATACAGTCTTGCGTATAGCACAAGGTAATCTTGTTGTAGCTTACAACACCATACATCAATGAAATTAAAAGAATACTTTTCATAAAATCTCGGGGTATTATAGTGGTGGTGAAAGTTCTGGGATGCAGGAGGAGGAGGAACAGATGCCAGCTATTTTGAATTCCTTGTTGGGCAGAGGAGTGTGTGACGGTAGTCTGCAAAGGGAGAGAGAGCAACATGATTGTTTCATAGGGAATTGGGAATTGTATATGGAAGTTGGATCTTGCCGGTCAACCCAACCTTGATCGCCTGTGAAGAAGGTTGTAAGGCAGTAGAGTAACCCGTTAGTTTCTGATGGCTTTAACAGAATGAGGCTGGCCAAGACGCAGTTGGAGGTCGGCATGGAGGTTTTCAACATCGAGGTTCTTGGACAGGGGAGTGGAAATCTACGGAAGGGGAGGCAAGGACCTGCTTTTGAGGTGGTGGCTGGTCCATCCATTGGAGACTTGCGGCAGGGGACTTAGGGGACTGAAATAGAGGCGGCCGACCATTTCAGGGAAGGGAATCTAGGGGTTTCTGGTTCAAGGAACTGTTCCCCTATTCGTTTGAGCAATAGGTTTGAGGGGCTTGTCGTGGTTGGTTTGAGTTCTGATTTAGATAACAAATATGATGCAATTGGGGGTAGCTGGAATGTCTGCATTGATAGACCTAGTCATTCTGATGGTGAAGCTTCATGTCTAAATAAATACAGGGTTAATAGGAGGAGGAGGGTTAAGAAGGATTACTCATCCCTACCACCTCCATTGGAAACTCGGTCAGCTAGGAATCTCAACAACAAGAAGGAAGAACAGGTGTATGAGAGCCATCAAAGATCTGAGGACCAGGGTGATCAACACCTGGTTTTATTATTAAGCTCTGAGGAGGAGGTGGAAGAACAGGTGTTGTTGCATAATGCTTCTGAGTAGGAGGCTGCAAAAATGATGGGGAGGCCTTTAAAGATTGCTCTTAATGAGGAGCAATATGATTGGATTGATAAAAATGACCTAATTATTTTTGGGGGATTTAATCAAGGGAAGGTTAGTATTGAGGAGTACATTCAATCTTGGGACCAGCTGACCTTAGTGTTTGAAAAGCTGATGATGGGATCCCCAAACATCCAGGTAACATCCATCTCATGGAACTTGTTCAGGGAGGCTGACACTGGGAAACTTAAGATACTTTTTAATGCATATGGTTAACTTCAATGATGATGTTTCATTAGGTTTTTATGACTCTATTCGGTGTTGTTGGTTCTGTTCTGGTTTGTTGTTTTTTGATGGCAACACTTGTCTTGGTTATATACAGATCAGAGTGCTTTAGGCATCAAGATTTGGTAATCTTCAGTATGGATTCCTTGAAGTCCTATGTGGATGGACTCTTGTCCATTTCATTTCTCTTTTAGGATGGGTGAATTCCTCTGGAGTTTGCCAATAGGAGGATTTTGGGTGGTGTCGATGGTCGCGCCGTGGGGCGTTCAAGGTAATCCTTTCTGAGGCTTGTCTAACATTTATGATGTTCTTGTGCCCTAGTTCTTGGTTTCTTGGTCACAGTGGTTATGATTTTATTGTGTAAGGGTGAAATTGGTTGTATTGAAATCATGTAGTGGGGTACCGAGAACCCACAAACCGGGTTTTAATAATGAAAAAATAGTTGGCAATTAGGGATGTTTGACTTAGGATGGGAAATTAATTCTTGGAATTGAGAGAAAAGAAGGAATATTTGGTTTTGTAATATGTAGAAAAGTTCACCTATTTTTCAAGGTATATCCAATATTTTATTAGGGATATTGATAGTAATATAAATCAATTTTACCCAGGATTGAAACTGAAATATTTAAGGGCATTAGATTCTCATGAGTTCCAAAGCTATGAGAAACTTGTACGATTTTCTAAAAAGGTAGAAATGTAGTTTTTTATGATCATGTGTTCCATGAGAGAATGAAAAAAATCAATTCAGTGGGCATGAGATGGGAAATAATTCTTCAAAGAAGTTTGGAGGTAAGAAAGATAAATTTTCATCTTGTGAGAAGTGTGGTAAAATTCATCATGTAGAATGTATCTCAAAGTATGATAAGTAATTCTGATATGGTAAGACTATAAATATTTCTCATGACTATAATGGAGATGATAAGGTATGAAATGAAAATCTGGTTGTAATATATTTTAGTTGTAATGAGTTAGGGAATTTTTCCAATGTGTGTCAAAAGTTGATTACTGAGGGTGGAATCCAACATGATCAAAATAAGAAGGGAATGTAAAAATCATTTTATAATACTATGGTTGAGGTGGGACCATCAAATGAAGTAGTGAAATATATGTTATTGGTTTTTTCAAAATATTCCAATACTCGGTTTGACTCTGGATCTTCATATTCTTTCATTTTTGGGAGATTTACATGTAAATTGGAAATATCACCTCACGAATGTGATATATAAATTTTGGTAAAAACTATGGATTTATGTATTAAAGAAACAAAGATTTATGGTAATATTCCTATTATCATTAGTGGGATGGTATTTCCTACAAATCTTATTGAACTTCCCATAGTGGAATTTGATATCATTATGGGTGTTGACTGGATTTCAATTTATCATGACGAAATAGATTGTAATTTTAGGAAAGTTTTATTCAATTATTTCATACCATTGATAACATACCATTAAGTTCAGATATTGAGTAATGATATTAGTTAAATTTATCTAGATCCTATTATTGAAAAGAAATAAATAGTTTTGATTAGTGACATTCCAGTAGTGAATGTATTTAAAGATTTTTTTCTCGATGGGTTGGATGGTATTGTTTATGATTGGAAGGTTGAATTTTATATTGATTTAGTGACTGATGCTATGCCCATTTCTAAACCCCTTACCTAATGGATCAAGTAGAATGGGAGGAATTGAGATTTTTTTCAATAATTTCTTGATAAATGTTTCATTAGACCTATCACTTCACTATGGGGTTGTAACACCCCAACCCCTGTTACCCAGAGTCGGTGCATTATTGCGTAACATTGGCATGATCACAAAAAATCAAGTCTCGAAAGACTGATTAGTTTAGTAGCCTTGGAAACACTAGATACATTCATAAATGTTACATTACATCATAAAGTGAAAAATTACAATAACATAGTCTCCATAGTCCACACTTCTATCCCCTTCAGACTATCCCTGTAGGTCAGTCATAAAATATTTCTTCACATCCTGGGAAAAATCAAACATTGAAAGGGGTGAGCTCAGATGCTCAGTAAGGATAAAAATATAGAGGAAGCTTTCATAAATAAACATAAACATTTAAGGCAATGTATAACTAAAACAAAAGCCTTTTAAACTTGAACTTCAACATAATATGGCAAAAGTGAAATGATATAATGCCATTTACTTATTCACATGGGTATTCAACTGGTTGAATAGTCACATGAAATATCAATAACCACTTTCATAATTATGGAATGCATAATGACAGACTATCATAACCATGTAGCCAAGGCCTCGTGCCATGACTAAAAATAATATTTTGTCAAGGACTCGTGCCTAGACACTAGTTTGTCTCATGAGACCTGCCAATGCATCGAGGAGCTATAGCGGGCTCCCACTAGTAGAATACTAACCTATACCAACGGTTTGGAACCGTTGGTATAGGCCTCCAAACCGTTGGTATAACCTATACCAACGGTTTGGAGAACCGTTGCGAAGTAAGCCGTTGGGATAGGTCTATACCAACGGTTTTCCCAAAACCGTTGGTATAGACCTATCCCAACGGTTTACAAAACCGTTGGTATAAGTAATATGAAAATCTATTCCAACGGATATAAAACCGTTGGTAAATGTATTTCAAAAAAAAAACATGTGCTGGGATTTGATCCCACGACCCCTTGTTTATAATCGAATGACTTAACCACTAAGCTAACATCACTTTTGTAAACATAATTTCATAAATATATATATGTATTATCATAATTATTTAAAATTTAGATTTATATAATGTTCTCAGGTAGCAGACCTGGAAGAAATGAAAGAATCTATCCCAACGGTTCTCAAAACCGTTGGGATAGACCTATCCCAACGGTTCTCAAAACTGTTGGGATAGGTGGAAATTTCCTGGAGGGTGAAGGTTGGTTTTGGGGGTGAGTTTTCCCAACGGTTCTCCCAAACCGTTGGGAAAGGGGGGTCTTTCCCAACGGTTTGGGAGAACCGTTGGGAAAGGGTCCTCAAAACCCACCTTTCCCAACGGTTCTCCCAAACCGTTGGGAATGGGGGGTCTTTCCCAACGGTTTGGGAGAACCGTTGGGAAAGGTGGGTTTTGAGGACCCTTTCCCAACGGTTCTCCCAAACCGTTGGGAAAGACCCCCCCTTTCCCAACGGTTTGAGAGAACCGTTGGGAAAGGTGGGTTTTGAGGACCCTTTCCCAACGGTTCTCCCAAACCGTTGGGAAAGACCCCCCTTTCCCAACGGTTTGGGAGAACCGTTGGGAAAGGGTATATATAAGTGTTGGGAAAGATCCGATTTCCAGTAGTGCTCACCCGTCACTTATTAAGTCCAATGCATTCCTCATATGAACAGGTTTAAACATATCACAAACCATAACATAATCGTATCACATAAAACATCCATAACGGAAACATAACATTTCCACATTTCAATCACAAGATATTAATACAACACATTGATATAATAAAAACATTATCAAAACCATTTTCAATACCAAAATAAAAGAAAATTAAAACTTTGTAATTATTTTTCATTTAAAAAAATCATGGCTTGTAGAGGAAGCCGAAACTCAAATAATGGTCACGACGACGGAGAAGTCGTTGTCACCACATACGTACAAAAAAAACATTCCATTTTGTCATTTAGTAAAATGCTTCGCATAAAAATATTCCTTTTGAACAAACATAAAAGTCAAAGGGGTTTATACACCGTATAAAAGAAATTTGTGTATAAAACAAAATATGCCTCACTGAAAGAAGATTGAGAATAAGTCCCTTACAAAGATAATTTTATAAATAAAATAGATATATTATGTGTATTCACTATATTTACACATAAATAAAGTATAAATACAAGATAGGACATAATAATATCATGACATAATTTGAAAGTACGAGATTAACCCAAAGAACGTAAATTGGGTTAAGAAGTTCCCTTACCTCCTGTCCGACTTCACTCGACCGTTCATTAATCTCCTGAATAATAAACTAGAGTTAATATCTACTTTATAAGGAACCTTTATCAAGTTCATTATCCCTTTTATATCACTTATTACCATGTTACAAAAATTATGTAGTCATTTAAGTTAATAACGGTCGTTTTGTCGATCTTTGGTACTTGAGTCAAAAATAAACTTCTTATAATAATAAGTTGTTCATGTGGTGAAATATCCATTATATCCAGAATTATATTAATGATGTAGATATCATATATAAAATATATATCTAGTAGATACATTCATTTATAATATTACATAACATTTATAGGTAAGAAATGAAATGCACCATTCATAGAGACGGTAAGCCGTACGTACGCATGAACGCTACTTTCATTTATATTTCGTATTTAATGGAATGAAATCATAATGATATAAAGGTATATTATAATTCCAGTATAATATCATATATAATATCATGTAATCCATCCTTTATACATCCCACATATGGCATTAATGATTCAAATCACTTTGAGGGGGCGGTAGTCCGCACTTCCTAAAATGAAATTATCGCGTTTACCCATAATGGAAATCCTAAAGGTATGCCATAAATTAGAAATAAAAAATCATAAGGTAATATAAACATAATATATATCATATAAAGAAATAGTTTCATCTTAATGGACACCGTTAGAGGTGTTAAAATAATACTGAACAATCATCGTTTCATGAGGCAGAAATTCGCCAACCACAGAACCAATATGTTCTTTATCCATTTGAAGAAGGTGTGTGTAAGTGTAAATCAAATAATTCTCATAACAAAATCCTAGTATATTTAAGATACTGGTGTTGTTACAAAATAAAGTAATAAAAAGAGTTTAAGGGGTTGGAGAAGCAAAATAAAACAAAATAACATAAGAGAAGACATTACCTTAAAATCGGGTAACTCTTTTTGATTTGAGCCAAAGGCTTCCTTGAGAAGAATTCCGCCCGAAGTGAGGCTTCTAGGAGTAAGATAGGGAAGTGGAAATAGTATTTAGGTTGGGGTTGGCCGAGCCAAATGGCTTGGAAGGCGTGAATAAGGTGGTAGTGGTGGGGGCCTTTTATAAGAGGAGAGGAGGGCACTCTTGTAAAGTCATGAAATGTCACTTTATTATATAATGTGTTTCAGAGTTTAAAGGTCCCACACTTATATATTTAGAGGCTATGGTGATAAGGGTTCGAAATATTCTCATTTAATAGGTTTTTGACAAGTGTAAGCCTTAGATTATACATTATCTTTTCATTTTATTTAAATTGTTAATTAATGAGGTAATCGCTGCATCATCATGGTGTCATAAAAAACTTAATTTATTTAATGTCTAAAAATTATAAAAAAAATATCATGATGTATGAAATCTTTTTATATTTCCAATGAATATTTATAGTCGAAAAGTTAACTTATATAACCCCATGTAATAATTGTTTTAGTAAAACAACCCATGTTTGTGACAATTTTATTTTTACTTTAACTAAAAAATTATTAATGTCATTTTCTTACCCTAGTGGCTCCATGGGGTCCCCAAGTTGACCCATGGATTTTCTTGGTCGGCCATGACTCACCCAATAAGGTTAGGACAAGTTTAAAGGTAATTTCATATTATTATAACATTATTTTTACCTTAAGTTACACTAATTACCTTTAATCACGATTAATAAAACTTAAAAGTTACTATTCACCAAAAAATTATTTTAATCCCATTGAACCACATTTTATTTCCGAATGACTGTGATGTATGTCGGATTTTGGAAATTCAAATCACAGAGGTGTTAAAATTTCATTTAAACGAAAAATCAGTTTTTTAACTACCACTAAGTGGTTTCACTATTCATCAAAAATCGAAGTTTTTCAGAACGACCCCAAAAATTAACCCTAAGAAATATTTGATATTACTAATTCAAAAATGATGACTATTTTAAAAAATTAAAAACATATAAGTTGAGTTAATTAATTTAATAATTAATTCCAGCTGTCACAACAAATAGCATGTTTTTAAGAAAGAATATCAATCAAAAGATTGACAATTGTTTATGTCCAATTTCAAAGTAAAATTAATTATAATGACCACCATTGGATAAAATGAGAAAAAATATATTATAATTACACATTATAACCACTCAATTGTATAATTTATCGCTATAAATTATTTTGATTAAAAATTTTGTCTTTAAGTATTTTTCACTATTCATCAAAAAATGGAAGTTCTCAGAAAAATACAAAAAATTAAACATAGGCTAATTTTGATATTCCGAATCCAAAATTGAAGTCCATTTTGAAATATAAAATTTATATAATTTAAAAAAGTGGGTATTACCATTCATAACTGCTACTTTTATTGGTACGGTGTTTTAGAACTCGAGGTTGCGTACAACACACACTGCTCTATTATTCAAAGGGGAGCGTACCATGGATGCTTGGGGTGTTACATTCTCCCCTCCTTCAATAAATTTCATCCTCGCAATTTGAAATCATTATTCAAAAATAAAAGGATGAAAGTAGAAAATTACTTTGTGAAAAACCCACATAGGAAATAGGGTTAATAAAATTTAGTTTAAATAAGAGGGATATTTAAATGAGAAAGTCACCACCAAATTAGGGTTTCGAATAGTAGAACATTGGTTGAAATTATAGACACATAATTATAAAAAAAACGTAAATATTTGTAGGGAGTGATTGAGGAAATCAATCACAAACAAGTGTAAAATTGAGGGCCTCAAAGCCTTCAATCTATGGTGATTTAAAATATCAACAGTTCAGAAAAATATATGGTATTACGATAACACATTTTTTATATCCCTTTCCTAAAGTTTAAGAATTAATTTATTCATAGAATAAGAGATAGGTATCTATATATATACGCTGGACAAGTAGAGTTTCAACCTTCAACCAATTTCTACAACAAACTCATATTTCACTCAAAAAGATAATAGAACTCAAAAATATTATATTTATCCTAATCGTACAAGGTTCAAAATATTAACACATACCATTTAGATTAGGAAAACTTTTTTATAATAACCAAGGACTTCCTGTAGGCTAGTGGTAGGTAATAAAGGCCTGTCACACTTGGTTGTGGGTTCGATTCCTGCAACTTTGTCCTTTTCCTAAAACTACAGTGTTATAATGTTACAAAAATAATCCTCAGAAATGTTTTAACCTTAAACAATACTATCCAAAGTTAAACTTATTCCATTCCAACCTTTATAGTTATCCAAAATACCTCTGTCCAGACTTTCTCTAAAAGGTCTCCAAATTCCAAAATCAATTGTAACATCAGATTCCCCCAAAAAAAGTGAATTTTCTCATATTATCACATACTAAAAATATCATTACCTTCATCATATTAAAACCTTAATGAAAACAACAAGTACTGCAGTACAATCCTTATATATATCACATTATTCTTATAACCAGAATATAATCCTTGAGTCCAAAAGCACCAATACATTAATTATTTCACTTCAAATGTTATAACAGCATAAGATTTTCCTTGATCCCTTGGCCTTTTCTGAGGTAGGTTTCCATGACTCTTAGGACATTCATTTGCATAATGCCCCATTTCCCTACAATTGTAGCATTCAACATTGATAGCCTCATTCTTTCCCTTGCAATCACGAGCCTGGTGACCTTTTTCTCCACATTTATAAAAAACTCCCATTCCTTTCAGGGAAGTACCGAGATGATTCTTCCCACAATTATCACATAATGGAAAATCCTTCTTTCCCATTTTCCCTTTATCTGTCTCTTGTTCCACCGTTCTCTTCTTCTCTTACTTTAATTTATTGTCATAAGATTTCGAGAATTCCCTTTATGTCTTGATAGAACATGAGACTATATCTTCGTATGTTGAGAAATATTGTGATACTAAATCTCGACGGAGAAATGGTTTTAACCGATCAAAGAAATGATCAATCTTACTTCTTGGGTTACATATATAATCTGCAGCATGTCTTGATAACCTTGTAAAGTTGGCCTCATACTTTGCGACATTCTCATCCTCCTTCTTCCTCAAACTCAGAAATTGCCATTCCATATCTGCTCGATGGTCATGCGGAAATTATTTTTCTAAGAAAATCTCTTTTAACCCTCTCTATTCCATACTTGATACTTCTTCATCTTCCTTTGTGTTTTGAATCTGTGACCACCATTGATCGGCATCTCTAGTGAGGCGGTAAAATGCCATGACCACCTTCTCCCTTTCGCTACTCGCCAAGGCATGGAATATTTTCTCTAAGGAGTTTATCCATTTCTCAGCTACTAATGGATTTGTACCCCCATTAAATATTGGCGGTTTTTGCCTCATGAAACGATCTAACATTGATCCTCCACATTGCGGATCAGGGTGCTCCATAAAAGTAAGGTTATTATTCATAACTTGAGTGAGTTGTCTCAGTATGGTGATAAGATGATCAGCACCAGTTGTATCACCAACTCCATTGTAATTATCTTGAGTAGGAGGGAAATCCCTACATGGAGTTCATGCATTGATACAGTTTCCATTCCTCCAACTAGGTGCCATTTCTAAATAATGGCATAAACTACTTTAGTTTATGAATCAAAATACATAATTCCATACTTGTAAAACACTTAACATAAATTGAACTATAATCATAAAAATGTTTTCTTTGAGGAAGTTTATACTCATAAACCCTTCATAGTGGTTTGTAAAGAAAATGAGAATTATCATAAGCATACCCCCCGGGAGTGTCGTAACCAAGAGTGCAGCATGGCCCTTTGTCGTGCACCGGTTCCCGTTCGAGTCTAGCTCAAAGCGGTGTTTTCGAGTTTCACCCCTAGGTACATCTGTGCCAGATCCAGCTCTACCTTCTCGTATCCAGACAGGGATGTATTGCTCAGAAAACTCAAAAAATCTCTATAATTCCAAAATTCTAGGAAGTTATTCTATATTAATCCTCAAAGTGTATCTTAGGGATATGTGATCTAATCAGAGTTTATCTAAATCTAACTTCCAAGGTTAGTACTAAACTACCTCTGATACCAATTGTAACTCCCCGACCCTAGTTACCCAGAATCGGTTCATTATTGCGTAACATTGGTATGATCACAAAAGATCAAGTCTCGAAAGAACGTTTAGTTTAGTAGCCTTGGAAACACTAGATACATTTATAAATGTTACATTACATCATAAAGTGAAAAATCACAATAACATAGTGTCCATAGTCCACACTTTTATCCCCTTCAGACTATCCCTGTATGTCAGTCATAAAATATTTCTTCACATCCTGGGAAAAATCAAATATTGAAAGGGGTGAGCTCAGATGCTCAGTAATGATAACAATATAGCGGAAGATTTCATAAATAAACATAAAAATTTAAGGCAATGTATAACTAAAACAAAAGCCTTTTAAACATGAACTTCAACATAATATGGAAAAAGTAAAATGAGATAATTCCATTTACTTATTCACATGGATATTCTACTGGTCAAATAATCACATGCAATATCAATTACCACTTTCATAATGATGGAATGCATAATGCCAGACTATCATAACCACATAGCCAAGGCCTCATTCCAAGACTACAAATAAGATTTTGTCAAGGCCTCGTGCCAAGACACTAGTTTGTCTCATGAGACCTGCCGATGCATCGAGGAGCTATAGCGGGCCCCACCCGTCACTTATTAATTCCAATGCATTCCTCGTATGAACAGGTTTAAACATATCATAAACCATAACATAATCATATCACATAAAACATGCATAAAGGAAACATAAAATTTCAACATTTCAATCACAGGATATTAATACAACACATTGATAAAATAAAAACATTATCAAAACCATTTTAAATACCAAAATAAAAGAAAATAAAAACTTTGTAATTATTTTCCATTTAAAAAAATTATGGCTAGTAGAGGAAGCCGAAACTCAAATAATGGTCACAGCGGCAGAGACGTCGTTTTCGCCACATACGTACGACAAAAAAACATTCCTTTTTGTATTTTAGTAAAAAACTTCGTATAAAAAGATTCCTTTTGAATAAACATAAAAGTCAAAGGGGTTTATACACCGTATAAAAGAAATTTGTGAATAAACCAAAATATGCCTCAATGAAAAAAGATTGAGACGAAGTCCCTTACAATGATCTTTTTTAAATAAAATAGATCTATTATGTGTATTCACTATATTTACACATAAATAAAGTATAAATACAAGATAGGACATAATAATATCATGACATAATTTGAAAGTAGGAGATTAACCCAATGAACGTAAATTGGGTTAAGAAGTTCCCTTACCTCGTGTCCGACTTCACTCGAACATTCTTTAATCTCCTGAATAATAAACTAGATTTAATCTCTACTTGCTTAGGAACATTTTTCAAGTTCATTATCGCTTTTATATCACTTATTACTAGGTTACAAAAATAATGTAGTCATTTAAGTTAATAGCGGTCGTTTTGTCGATCTTTGGTACTTGAGTCAAAAATAAACTTCTTATAATTACAAGTTGTTCATGTGGTGAAATATAAATTATATCCAAAATTATATTCATGATGTAGATATCATATATATCATATATATCCAATATATACATGCATTTATAATGTTACATAACATTTATTGGTAAGAAATGAAATGCACCGTTCATGGAGACGGTAAGCTGTACGGACGCATTAATTCTACTTTCATTTATATTTCGTATTTAATGGAATGAAATCATAATTATATAATGTTATATTATAATTCCATTATAATATCATATATAATATCATTTACTCCATCCTTTATACATCCCACAGATGGCATTAACGATTCAAATCACTTTGAGGGGGCGGTAGTCCGCACTTCCTAAAATGAAATTATCGCATTTACCCATAATGGAAATCATAAAGGTATGCCATAAATGAGAAATAAAAAAGCATAAGTAAAACATAAAAATAATATATATCATATATATAAATAGTTTCATCTTAATTTCCACCATTAGAGGTGTTAAAAGAATATTGAACAATCATCATTTCGTGAGGCAGAAATTCGCCAACCAAAGAAACAGTATGTTCTTTAACCATTAGACGAAGGTGTGTGTAGGTGTAAATAAAATAATTCTCATAAAATAATACTATTATATTGAAGATACTGGAGTTTTTACAAAATAAAGTAATAAAAATAGTTTAAGGGGTTGGAGAAGCAAAATAAAACAAAATAACACTAGAGAAGAGATTACCTTAAAATCGGGTAACTCTTTTTGATTTGAGCCAAAGGCTTCCTTGGAAAGAATTATGCCCAAATTGAGGCTTCTAAGAGTAATATAGGGAAGTTTAGAGAGTATTTGGTCAGGGGTTGGCCGAGCCAAATGGATTGGAAGCTGTGAATAAGGTGGTAGTGGTGGGGGCCTTTTATAAGAGGAGAGGAGGGAACTCTTGGAAAGTCATGAAATATCACTATATTATATAATTTTTTTCGGATTTTAAAGGTCCCAAATTTATATATTTAGAGTCTAAGGTGATAAGGTCTAGAAATATTCCCATACAATAGGTTTTTGACCAGTGTAAGCCTTATATTTTACATTATCTTTTTATTTTATTTAAATTGTTAATTAATGAGGTCATCGATGCATCATCCTCGTGCCATAAAAAATTTAATTTATTAAATGTATAAAAATTATAAAACAAATATCATGATGTAGGAAATATTTTTATCTTTCCAATGAATATTTATAGTCTAAAAGTTAACTTATATAACCCCATTTAATAATTGTTTTAGTAAAACATCACATGTTTGTGACAATTTTATTTTTACTTTAAATAAAAAGTTATTATTGTCATTTTCTTACCCAAGTGGCTCCATGGGGTCCGCAAGTTGACCCATGGATTTTCTTGGTCTTCCATGACTCACCCAATAAGGGTAGGACAATTGTAAAGGTAATTTCATATTATTATAAATTTATTTCTACCTTAAGTTACACTAATTACCTTTAATTGCGATTAATAAAACTTAAAAGTTACTATTTACCAAAAAATTATTTTAATCCCATTGAACCAAATTTTACTTCCTAATGAAAACTATGTATGTCGGATTTTGGAAATTAAAATCACAGAGGTGGTAAAATTTCATTTAAACGAAAAATCAGTTTTTTAACTACCACTTAGTGGTTTCACTATTCATCAAAAATCGAAGTCTTTCAGAACAACACCAAAAATTAACCCAAAGATATATTTGATATTCCTAATTCAAAAATGATGACTATAATACAAAATTCATGACATATTAGTTGATTTAATTAATTTAATAATTAATTCCCGTTGTCACAACAAATAGCGTGTTTTTAAGAAAGAATATCAATCAAAAGATTGACTATTGTTTATGTCCAATTTCAAAGTGAAATTAATTATAATGACCACCATTGGATAAAATGGTAAAAATATATTCTAAGTACACTTTATAACCACTCAATTGTATAATTTATCACTATAAATTATTTTGATTAAAGAATTTGTTTTTAAGTATTTTTCACTATTCATCAAAAATTGGAAGTTCTCAGAAAAATACCAAAAATTAAACATAGGCTAATTTCGATATTCTGAAACCAAAAATGAAGTCCATTTTGAAATATAAAATTTATATAATTTCAAAAAGTGGGTATTACTATTCATAACTGCTACTTTTATTGGTCGCGGTGTGTTAGAACTCGAGGTTGCGTACAACACACGCTGCTCTATTATTCAAAGAGGAGCGTACCATGGAAGATTGGGGTGTTACATTCTCCCCTCTAATAAATTGCGTCCTCGTAATTTGAAATTTGTTCTTCAAAAATAAAAGGTTGAAAGTAGAAAATACCTTTGTGAAAAACCCACATAGGAAATAGGGTTAAGAAAATTTAGTCTTAATAAGAGGGATATTTAAATGAGAAAGTCACCACCAAATTAGGGTTTCAAATAGGATAACATTGGTGGAAATTATAGACACATAATTAGAGGGAAAACATAAATATTTTTAGGGAGTGATTGAGGTCATCAATCACAAACAAGTGTAAAATTGAGGGCCTCAAATCCTTCAATCTATGGTGATTTAAAATATCATCAGTTCAGCAGAACATAAGGTATTAGGATAACACATTTTTTTATATCCCTTTCCCAATGTTTAAGAATTAATTTATGCATAGAATAAGAAAGAGGTATCTATATATATACGCTTGACAAGTAGAGTTTCAACCTTCAACTAATTTCTACAACAAACTCATATTTCACTCAAAAAGATAATAGAACTCAAAAATATTATATTTATCCTAATCGTACAAGGTTCAAAATATTAACACAGACCATTTAGATTAGGAAAACTATTTTTTAATAACCAGGGGCTTCCTGTAGGCTAGAGGTAGGTAATAAAGGCCTGTCACACTATGGTTGTGGGTTCGATTCCTGCAACTTTGTCCTTTTCCTAAAACTATAGTATTATAATGTTACAAAAATAATCCTCAAAATTTTTTAACCTTAAACAATACTATCTAAAGTTAAACTTAATCCATTCCAACCTTTATAGTTATCCAAAATACCTCTATCCAGACTTTCTCTAAAAGGTCACTTAAATTCCAAATTCATTTTTAACATCAGATTCCCCCCAAACAATGTAAATTTTCTCATATTGTCACATACTAATAATATGATTACCTTCATCATATTAAATCCTTCATGAAAACAACAAGTACTGCAGTACAATACTTATATATATCACATTATTCTTATAACTAGAATATAATACTTGAGTCCAAAAGCACCAATACATTAATTATTCCACTTCAAATGTAGTAACATCATAAGATTGTCCTTGATCCATTGTCCTTTTCTGAGTTAAGTTTCCTTGACGATTAGGACATTAATTTTTATAATGCCCCATTTCCCTACAATTTTAGCATTCAACATTGATAGCCTCTTAATTTCCATTACAATCACCAGCCTCGTGACCATTTTCTCCACATTTATAACAAACTCCCATTCCTTTCAGGCAAGTACCGGGATGATTATTTCCACAATTATCACATAATGGAAAATACTTCTTTCCCTTTTTCCCTTTATCTGTCTCTTTTTCCACCGTTATCTTCTTCTCTTGATTTAATTTATTGTCATAAGATTTAGAGAATTCCTTTTCTGTCTTGATAGAACCTGAGACTATATCTTCGTATGTTGAGAAATATTGTGATACTAAACCTCGACGGAGAAATGGTTTTAACCCATCAAAGAAACGATAAATCTTACTTCTTGGGTTACATATATAATCTGCAGCATGTCTTGATAACCTTGTAAAGTTTTCCTCATAATTTGCGACATTCTCATCCTCCTTCTGTCTCAGACTCAGAAATTGACTTTCCATATCTGCTCGATGGTCATGAGGAAAGTATTTTTCTAAGAAAATCTCTATGAACTCTCTCCATTCCATACTTGATACTTCTTCATCTTCCTTTGTGTTTTGAATCAGTGACCACCATTGATCGGCATCTCCAGTGAGGCGGTAAACTGCCATGACCACCTTCTCCCTTTCGCTACTCCTCAAAGCGTGGAATATTTTCTCTAAGGAGTTTATCCATTGCTCAGCTACTAATGGATTTGTACCCCCATTAAATATTGGCAGTTATTTCCTCATGAAAAAATCTAACATTGATCCTCCACTTTGTGGATCAGGGTGCTCTATACGAGTAAGGTTATTATTCATAACCTGAGTGAGTTGTCCCAGTATGGTGATAAGCTAATCAGCACCAGTTGTATCACCAACTCCATTATAATTATCTTGAGTAGGAGGGAAATCCCTACATGGAGTGCGTGCATTGATACGGTTTTCATTCCTCCCACTAGGCGCCATTTCTAAACAATGGCATAAACTAGTTTAGTTTATGAATCAAAATACATAATTCCATACATGTAAATCACTTAAGATAAATTGAACTATAATCATAAAAATGTTTTCTTTGAGGAAGTATATACTCATAAATGCTTCATAGTGGTTTGTAAAGAAAATGAGAATTATCCTAAGCTTATCCCCTGGGAGTGTCGTAACCAAGAGTGCAGCAAGGCCCGTTGTCGTGCACCAGTTCCCTTTCAAGTCTAGCTCAATGTAGTGCTTTCTGGTTTCACCTATAGGTACATATGTTACAGAGCCACCTCTACCTTCTCGTATCCAGACAGGGATGTATTGCTCAGAAAACTCAAAAAATCTCTATAATACCAAAATTCTAGGAAGTTATTCTATACTAATCCTCAAAGTGTATCTTAGGGATATGTGCTCTAATCAGAGTTTATCTAAATCTAGCTTCCAAGGTTAGTAATAAATTTCCTCTAATACCAACTCTAATGCACCGACCCTAGTTACCCAGAGTCGGTGTATTATTGCGTAACATTGGCATGATCACAAAAGATCAAGTCTCGATAGACCGATTAGTTTAGTAGCCTTGGAAACACTAGATACATTCATAAATGTTACATTACATAATAAAGTGAAAAATCACAAAAACATAGTGTCCATAGTGCACACTTATATCCCCTTCATACTATCCCTGTAGGTCAGTCATAAAATATTTTTTCACATCCTGGGAAAAATCAAACATTGAAAGGGGTGAGCTCAGATGCTCAGTAAGGATAAAAATATAGCGGAAGCTTTCATAAATAAACATAAACATTTAAGACAATGTATAACTAAAACAAAATCCTTTTAAACTTGAACTTCAACATAATATGGAAAAAGTAAAATGAGATAATGCCATTTACTTATTCACATGGATATTCTACTGGTCAAATAATCACATGCAATATCAATAACCACTTTCATAATGATGGAATGCATAATTCCAGACTATCATAACCACATAGCCAAGGCCTCGTGCCAATAATACAAATAAGATTTTTTCAAGGCCTCGTGCCAAGACACTAGTTTGTCTCACGAGACCTGCCAATGCATCGGGGAGCAATAGCGGGCTCCACCCGTCACTTATTAAGTCCAATGCATTCTTCATTTGAAAAGGTTTAAACATATCATAATACATAACATAATCGTATCATATAAAACATGCATAAAGGAAACATAACATTTCCACATTTCAATCACAAGATATTAATACAACACATTGATATAATAAAAACATTATCAAAATTATTTTCAATACAAAATAAAAGAAAATTAAAACTTTGTAATTATTTTTCATTGAAAAAAATTATGGCTTGTAGAGGAAGCCGAAACTCAAATAATGGTCACGGCGGCGGAGAGGTCGTTGTCGCCGCATACGTACGACAAAAAAACATTCCATTTTATCATTTATTAAAACGCTTCGTATAAAAATATGCCTTTTGAATAAACATAAAAGTCAAAGGGGTTTATACATCGTATAAAAGAAATTTGTGTATAAAACAAAATATGCCTCAATGAAAGAAGATTGAGACGAAGTCCCTTGCAAAGATCATTTTATAAATAAAATAGATCTATTAGGTGTATTCACTATATTTACATATAAATAAAGTATTAATACAAGATAGGACATAATAATATCATGACATAATTTGAAAGTAGGAGATTAACCCAAAGAGCGTAAATTGGGTAAAAAAGTTCCCTTACCTCGTGTCCGACTTCGCTTGACCATTCTTTAATCTCCTGAATAATAAACTAGAGTTAATATCTACTTGATTAGGAACCTTTTTTAAGTTCATTATCCCTTTTACATCACTTATTACCATGTTACAAAAATTATGTAGTCATTTAAGTTAATAACCGTCGTTTTGTCGATCTTTGGTACCTGAGTCAAAAATAAACTTCTTATAATTACAAGTTGTTCATGTGGTAAAATATCCATTATATCCAGAATTATATTCATGATTTAGATATCATATATATCCAGTAGATATATGCATTTATAATATTACATAACATTTATAGGTAAGAAATGAAATGCACCGTTCATGGAGTCGGTAAGCCGTACGTACGCATGAACGCTACTTTCATTTCTATTTCATATTTAATGGAATGAAATCATAATTATATAAAGGTATATTATAATTCCAGTATAATATCATATTTAATATCATTTACTCCATCCTTTATACGTCCCACATATGGCATTAACAATTCAAATCACTTTGAGGGGGCGGTAGTCTGCACTTCCTAAAATGAAATTATTGAGTTTACCCATAATGGAAATCGTAAAAGAATGCCATAAATGAGAAATAAAAAAGCATAAGAAAAACATAAACATAATATATATCATATATAGAAATAATTTCATCTTAATGGCCACCATTAGAGGGGTTAAAAGAATATTGAACAATCATCGTTTCATGAGGCAGAAATTCACCAACCACAGAAACAGTATGTTCTTTAACCATTAGACGAATGTGTATGTAAGTTTAAATAAAATAATTCTCATAAAAACATCCTAGTATATTTAAGATACTGGTTTTGTTACAAAAGATATTAATAAAAAGATTTTAAGGGGTTGGAGAAGCAAAATAAAACAAAATAACATAGGAGAAGACATTACCTTAAAATTGGGTAACTCTTTTTGATTTGAGCCAAAGGCTTCCTTGGAAAGAATTATGCCCAAATTGAGGCTTCTAGGAGTAATATAGGGAAGTTTAGAGAGTATTTGGTCAGGGTTTGGCCGAGCCAAATGGATTGGAAGCTGTGAATAAGGTGGTAGTGGTGGGGGCCTTTTATAAGAGGAGAGGAGGGAACTCTTGGAAAGTCATGAAATATCACTTTATTATATAATTTTATTCGGATTTTAAAGGTCCCAAATTTATATATTTAGAGTATAAGATGATAAGGTCTCGAAATATGCCCATACAATAGGTTTTTGACCAGTGTAAGCCTTATATTTTACATTATCTTTTTATTTTATTTAAATTGTTAATTAATGAGGTAATCGATGCATCATCCTGGTGCCATAAAAAATTTAATTTATTAAATGTATAAAAATTATAAAACAAATATCATGATGTAGGAAATATTTTTATCTTTCCAATGAATATTCAGAGTCTAAAAGTTAACTTATATAACCCCATTTAATAATTGTTTTAGTAAAGCATTACATGTTTGTGACAATTTTATTTTTACTTTAAATAAAAAGTTATTAATGTCATTTTCTTACCCAAGTGGCTCCATGGGATCCCCAAGTTGACCCATGGATTGACTTGGTCTTCCATGACTCACCCAATAAGGGTAGGACAAGTGTAAATGTAATTTCATATTATTATAACATTATTTTTACCTTAAGTTGCACTAATTACCTTTAATCTCGATTAATAAAACTTACAAGTTACTATTCAAAAAAAATTATTTTAATCCCATTGAACCAAATTTTACTTCCTAATGAAAATGATGTATGTATTATTTTGGAAATTCAAATCACAGAGGTGGTAAAATTTCATTTAAATGAAAAATCAGTTTTTTAACTACCACTTAGTGGTTTCACTATTCATCAAAAATCTAAGTTTTTCAGAACAACACCAAAAATTAACCCTAAGCTATATTTGATATTCCTAATTAAAAAATGATGAATATTTTAAAAAATTCAAAACATATAAGTTGAATTAATTAATTTAATAATTAATTCCCGTTGTCACAACAAATAGCGTGTTTTTAAGAAAGAATATCAACCAAAAGATTCAATATTGTTTATGTCCAATTTCAAAGTAAAATTAATTATAAAGACCACCATTGGATAAAATGGTAAAAATATATTCTAATTACACTTTAGAACCAATAAATTGTATAATTTATCACAATAAATTATTTTTATTAAAAAATTTGTTTTTAAGTATTTTTCACTATTCATCAAAAATTGGAAGTTCTCAGAAAAATACCAAAAATTCAACATAGGCTAATTTCGATATTCTGAATCCAAAAATGAAGTCCATTTTAAAATATAAAATTTATGTAATTTCAAAAAGTGGGTATTACTATTCATAACTGGTACTTTTATTAGTCGCGGTCTGTTAGAACTCGAGGTTGTGTACAACACACGCTGCTCTATTATTCAAAGAGGAGCGTACCATGGAAGCTTGGGGTGTTACATGGGTGCTCCTATTTTATTTTTGGGAAAGAAAGAGAGTTCTATGAGACATTGTATTGATTATAGATCCCTGAATAAAATCACTAT
The DNA here is from genome assembly GCA_963277665.1 of Viscum album. Lineage (NCBI taxonomy): Eukaryota > Viridiplantae > Streptophyta > Magnoliopsida > Santalales > Viscaceae > Viscum > Viscum album. Next base: position 1,402,246,761 of record OY728137.1, on the reverse strand, counting down.
TTATGACAAGTATCCTTTTCCTCATATTGATGTGTTTTTTATCAGCTCTAGAGAGCTCAGTATTTTTAAAAGTTTGATTTGATGTCGAGGTACCGTTAACTGAAGGTGAAAGGGGAAGAAATTACCAATACAGTGTTCCGAATGAGATATGGGAATTATGAGTTTTTAGTAATTACCTTTGGGTTATCTAATTAACCTTCTGTATTTAAGAATCCCATTAATGGATTCTTTCATTAATTTTTAGATCAGTCTATGGTTGTGTTTATAAATGATATTTTGGTATATTCTAAAATACAGAAGGAGTATAAAATCCACTTAAACAAAGTTTTGAAAACCATTAAAGAAAATAAAATATATGGAAAGTATATTATGTTTGAATTTTGGTTATAAAAAATTTCATTCCTCAGTCATATTGTTTCTAAAGATAGCATAACTATTGACCCTTCAAAAACAATAGTTTTTGAAGAGTGTCCAAGGCCTACCAATATCAAAGAGATTCATAGTTTTCTTGGATTATTGGGTTGTTATTGATGGTTTGTTGAAACATTTTCACAGTTATAATGAACACTAACTATGTTAACACATAATTGATTTATGTTTATCTAGGGAAAATAATGTGATGGTTGTTATCAAGAACTAAAAAGAATTTTGGTAAATGTCCAGTTTCGGCCATACCTTCTAGGAGTGGTGAATCTGTTATCTATAGTGATTCTTAATTGAAAGGACTTGGTTGTATCCTAATTTATAATGATCATGTAATTTATTATGCTTCATGATATTTGAAACCTCATGAGTTAAATTAACCTACAGAAGATTTGGAATTAGCTGCTATTGTTTTTGTAATGAAAATTTGGAGGCATCATTGGTTTGGTGTAAAGCGTGGAATATATAATGATCAAAAAAGTTTGAAGTATATATTCACTTATAAAGAATTGAACATGAGACAGATAATATGGTTAGAATTAATCAAGGATTACAATTTCATGATTCATTACCATATAAGAAAAGAAAATAAAGTGGATGATTCTTTGAGTTGAAAAAGTAATGCAACATTAACCATGATATGTTTGGAACGAGATCCTTTAGTTAATGATTTGATCAATTTTTTTGTTGAAGTTGTTTTTGTAGAAAATTCCACTATTTTATATCACATGTCCGTAAAATCACCTCTATCAGAAAAAATTATAAAATCATAGAAGGAATTCAGTGTGTTGCAAAGAAAGGTATAATTGGTTCATTAGGGAAAGTTACCTGAATTTTACATTGATAAAGATTATGTTTTAAGGTTTGGGAAGAGGTTATGTGTGAACTATTATTCATAGATAAAGAAATATTTTTAAGTGAAGTGCATAGTTTCCCATTTTCAGTTCTTCTAGGAAGCACTAAGATGTACAGAGACCTTCAGGAGTATTACTGGTGGGATGGAATGAAAATAGATATTGATGAATTTACCCCAAAATGTTTGATTTTTCAATAGGTTAAAGAAGAGTTACTATTACCAAAATGGATGATTCATATTTTACAATTGCAAAGTGGAAATGTGAAAATATATCCATGGATTTTGTAATGGGATTATCAGACAATTATTGAGGTAACAATACGATCTAGTTTATTATTTATCGATAAACTAAATATTATGATTTTCTTCTTATTCGATACACTCTATCTCTTGATCAACATTCTCGGTTAGTATAACTTTTCATCATCAATCAGATGGGAAGTCATAATGAAAAATTCTGAATTTGGAGGATATGCTACATGGTTAATCAATGTATTACTAGGGAAGTAGGGATCAACATATTTATTTGGTTGATTTTTTTTATAATAACAATTTTCATTCCAGTATAAAAATGGAACAATTTTTTGTATTATATTGAAAGCAGTGTCAAACTCTATCATTCTAGGATGAATTAGGTGAGAGGATGTTGATGATACTTGAATCAGTGGAGGAAATGGTAGAAAAAGTATAGTTGATTCAATGATATATGAGGACAGCACAAAGTAGGAAAAAAATTTATGTAGATAACTAGAGGAAGGATCTTTATTTCAATGTAGGTGATCATGTTTTTCTCAAAGTTTCCCCATGGAAAAGTGTGATGTGTTTTGGAATGAAATGGAAGCTGACTCCACGGTTCATTGGAACCTATGAAATCCCAGATAAAGTTTGATCAGTAGCCTACTGAGTGGATTTTCCTCCAATAATATCCTAGGTAGACTATTTTTTTCATGTATCAATGTAAAGGAAGTATATACCATATCTATATCATATTTTGAGTCCATAAGTAGTTCAGTTGGAAGAGAATATTTCTTATGAGAAACAACCAGTCTAGATTCTTGACCATAGAGAGAAACTATTGTGGAATAATGTGATTATTCAGGTTATGGTTTTTTTGGAAAAACAATATGGTTGAAGAGGAAACATAGGAATCTGAAAATTCTATGGGGGATAAATAACCCCACTTATTAGATAAGTTAATATAATTGAGGGGATGAAATTTCCAAAAGGGAGGAAGGATGTAACATCCCAGATAATTATAGAATAATAATTTTCAATTTTATTTATATTTATAAACTAGATAATCAGTTTACATTAATTTGGATTCTATTTCGGATAGTGTATTCAACACTTAATAATGGGTTTCTTTGAAATCCCACATTGCACACAAGACTGAGTTATACGAAGAAATAATATATTATTGATATTATTATTTTAAATTGTAGTTATCACATAGATGTTGTATTGGTGGGAATGAATATAACTAACTATTTTATGTTTGAACATGTTTATTAAATTATTTTACTTTATTAAAATAAATTTTATGGTCTTGAAGTGAGAATAAATCCAATTTTAAGCATAAAATACTCTAATATTTTAAGAAGGTAGTTTTACCTCCTTTTGATGGAGAAACGTTTTTAATTGTAGTTTTATAACTTTTATATTTTCTATTTGATAAAATATACTTATTCTTTGGAACAGGGACATCAAAATTAACTTTGGTTGAATTTTTGTTATTTTTCTAATAAAATTCAAATTTTAATGAATACTGAAAAATATTACATTTTAATTCAAAATAGCCCTTTTGTCTAATTTATTTATATTTTTAGATTATATTTTTTAATGGTTTTAAGGTATAATTAGATATATTTTCTATAATTTAATCCAATGTATGTCATTGGAATTTATTTCGCATTGAAATTAAATATAAAAACCTTGTGAACTTTTGAATGTTTTTACTTAAAAAAACCATGTTTTCTTGATCCATCAGTAGGATTAAATTTAAATTAAATTTACCACTTATGTGAATTGAATTTTAAAAAATAAAAATACATGGTTGTAATAAGTATGTAAAATTTTATTTAATAAGATCAAAATAATATTTTTGAATAGTAACTTTGTTATTTTATTTACCACGGGTAAGGGTAAATAAAGTAATTAAAGTTAAAAATAATATTATAATATTTTAATCTATCCTAAAACTTTTTATAATCTTATTTTATGAGTTATTTTCCACCAATAAAATCATTTGGATGAAATTTTGGCATTTTTATGCCACTTGGGTGTGATTATGACATTTATAAAATTTTATTTATAGTAAAGGAAAATATGTCAGAAATATGTCTCTTCTTACTAAAAAAATTTTAATATGGGTTTATTTAAGTGATATATTCTACTATTAATATTCCTTATACATTTAAAAACATTACATAAATCATAGTAATTTATTTATAATTTTTATGAATTAAATAATTAAATTTAATTATGACACAAAGATGATGCAGCAATATATTTATTAATGAAATAATAAAATAAATGATATTAATAATAATAAAACAAAAATAATTTGAAATATTATATGTAATCCACGCACTACTAAAAAACTGGGCATTAACGACCGCCATTGGCGGTCGCTTCAGGTTCGTCACTGTAGGCCAAAAGCGACCGCCAATGGCGGTCGCTATAGGTGACCGAATTTCCGGCCTTAAGCGACCACTTGGAGGTCGCTAATGCTGCCCGGAAGGCAGCCTATAGCGACCTCCTTCGGCGGTCTCTACCTTGGGAAATTTAAAAAAAAAATCCATACTGAAAGAAATATATATATAAATATATTTATTAAATAATATATATATATATATATATTAAAGAATATATATATATATATATATAATATTAAATAAAATATTTTAAATATATATATATATAATATGTTTTCAATATTTTAATATATATATATATATATTAAAGAAATGTATATATATATAATATTAAATAAAATATTTTTCACTTTTTTAATGAAATGTACGAATTGTGTTTTTTTTCTTCACAGTGCAAAATCAAGGATAAAACAAGATAAAAATCATAAAAAATGGAAAACAATTTCAAATAGAATAAACATCAAGATCGTCATAAAAAATAAATGATAAACATGCTTCAATGATCTGAGCAGGTCTATCCATTTCAATCTTCTGCTTTAATAAACCTACAATAAGACAAAAAAACAACAAAACAAAACAAACGTAAATTGTACATAATTATTCATTTTTTATATACATATAATAAAATTAAATCTGACATAAAATCATGGTGCTATAATAATTTAAAACCCCCAATTTTAGAAATGCTATCATTTTAGGTCATTCGGAGCACGTTTGCTCCGAATTCGACCGTCTCACGCCGTTTTTGGTGTTTTATGACACCGGAAACACGTTTATGGTCACCGCGGTCAAAAGACACCTCCTATGGACGTGCTGTCAGTACGACCTTTTGAAAATCACACAACGGCTGTTGTCGTACAGTTTCATGGAATTATGAGGTCATTCGTGTGGTTTTGACCCCCCAACACGCCATTTTAGCGCGCGCCGAGCTGCTGAAAACGACACAATCGGACATACCGGGTGCACCGCATGTCCGATGGCTATTCCTTCTCCACTTACATGTCACAAATAATATTTTTAAATTTTTTGTGTGGTTTTAGGTCATTCGGAGCATGTTTGCTCTGAATTCGACCGTCTCATGCTGTTTTTGCTGTTTTTTGACACCGGAAACGCGTTTCCGGTCACAGTGGTCAAGAGACACCTCTGATTGATGTGCCGTCTGCACAACCATTTCACAAATCACAAAAAAGATGTTTTTGTACGGTTTCATGGAATTTCGAGGTCGTTCGGGAGGTTTTGACCCCCCAACGCGGCATTTTAGCACGCGCCGAGCTACTGAAAACGACACAATCAGCCGTACTGCGCGCACCGCACATCTGATGGGCATGCCGTCTCCTACTACATGTCACGAATAATATTCATAATGTTTTCGTGTGGTTTTAGGTCATTCGGAGCACGTTTTCTCCGAATTCGGCCGTCTCACGCCGTTTTTGGTGTTTTATGACACCGGAAACGCGTTTCTAGTCACCGCGGTCAAACGACACCTCCGATTGACATGCCATCGGCACAACCATTTTACAAATCACACAACGGCTGTTTTGGTACGGTTTCATGGCATTCCGAGGTTGTTCGAATGGTTTTTATCCCGCCAACGCGCCATTTTAGCGCGCGCCGAGCTGCTAAAAATGACACAATCGGCCGTACCGCGCGCAATGCACGTCCGATGGGGGTTCCGTCTCCTCCTACACATCAAGAATAATATTCCTAATGTTTTCGTGTGGTTTCAGATCATTCGGAGCACGTTTGCTCCGAATTTGACCGTCTCACGCCGTTTTTGGTGTTTTATGACACTAGAAACGCGTTTCCGGTCACCGCGGTCAAACGAAACCTCATATTGACGTTCCGTCTGCCCGAACATTTTACAAATCACACAAAGGCTGTTTTAGTACAGTTTCATGGAATTCCGAGGTCGTTCAGGTGGTTTTGACCCCCCAACGCGCCATTTTAGCGCGCGCCGAGCTGCTGAAAATGACACAATCGGCTGTACTGCGCGTACCGCACGTCCGATGGGTGCGTCGTCTCCTCCTACATATCACGAATAACATTCCTAAAGTTTTCGTGTGGTTTCAGGTCATTCGGATCACGTTTTCCCTGAATTTGACCGTCTCACGCCGTTTTTGGTGTTTTATGACACCGAAAACTCGTTTCCGGTCACTGTAGTCAAACGACACCTCCGATTGACGTTCTGTATGCCAGAACATTTCAAAAATTACACAAAAACTGTTTTCGTACGGTTTCATGGCATTCTGAGGTCGTTCGGGTGGTTTTGACCCCCCCAACGAGCCATTTTAGCGCGGGCGAAGCTGCTGAAAACGACATAATTGGCTGTACCACGCGCACCACACGTCCGATGGGCGTGCTGTCCCCTCCTACACGTCACGAATAATATTAATAATTTTTTCGTGTGGTTTCAGGTCATTCGGAGCACGTTTGATCCGAATTCGACCATCTCACGCCGTTTTTTGTGTTTTATGACACCAGAAAGGCTTTTCCGGACACCGCGGTTAAACGACACCTCTGATTGACGTGCCGTCTGCCCGAACATTTCAAAAACCACACAATGGCTGTTGTAGTACGGTTTCATGGCATTCCGAGGTCACTCGGGTGGTTTTGACCCCCCAACGCGCCATTTTAGCGCGCGCCGAGCTGCTGAAGACAACACAATCAGCCGTACCGTGCGCACCGTACGTTTGGCGGGTGCGCCGTCTCCTCTTACTCATCACGAATAATATTCCTAATGTTTTCGTGTGGTTTCAGGTCATTCGGAGCACGTTTGCTCCGAATTCGACCGTCTCACGCCGTTTTTGGTGTTTTATGACACCGGAAACGCGTTTCCGGTCACTGTGGTCAAAAAACAACACCGATTGACTTGTTTTCTACATGAACATTTTAAAAATCACACAAAGGTTGTTTTTGTAAGGTTTCATGGCATTCCGAGGTCATTCGGGTGGTTTTGACCCCCAACGCGCCATTTTAGTGCGCGCCTAGCTGCTGAAAACGACACAATCGGCCGTACCGCGTGCATCGCATGTCCTATGGTTGCGCCTTCTCCTCCTACACGTCAAGAATAATATTCCAAATGTTTTCGTGTGGTTTCAGGTCATTCAGAGCACTTTTTCTCCGAATTCGACCGTCTCACGCCGTTTTTCGTGTTTTGTGACACCAGAAACGCGTTTCCGGTCACCGTGGTCAAAAGACACCTCTGATTGACGTTCCGTCTGCATGAAATATTCACAAATCACACAACGGCTGTTTTCGTACGGTTTCATGGCATCCCGAGGTCTTTCGGGTGGTTTTGACCCCCCAACGCGCCATTTTAGCACGCGCCGAGCTGCTGAAAACGACACAATCGACCATACCGCGCGCACCGCAGGTGTGATGGGCGTGTCGTCTCCTACTACACGTCACGAATAATATTAATAATGTTTTCATGTGGTTTCAGGTCATTCGGAGCACGTTTTCCTCGAATTCGACCGTCTCACGCCGTTTTTGGTGTTTCATGACACCAAAAACGCCTTTCCGGTCACCACTGTCAAACGACACCTCCGATTGACATGCCGTCTGCCTGACCATTTCACAAGTCACACAAAGGATGTTGTCGTATGGTTTCATGGAATTATGAGGTCGTTCATGCGGTTTTGAGCCCCCAACGCGCCATTTTAGCGCGCGATGAGCTGCTGAAAACGACACAATCGGCCGTACTGCGTGCACCGCACGTCTGATGGGCGTGCCATCTCATCCTACACATCACGAATAATATTCCTAATGTTTTTGTGTTATTTCAGGTCTTTTGGAGCACGTTTGCTCTGAATTCGACCGTCTCACGCCGTTTTTGGTGTTTTATAACACCAGAAAGGCATTTCCGGTCACCGCGGTCAAACGACACCTCCGATTGACGTGCCATCGGTACGACCATTTCACAAATCACACAACGGCTGTTGTCATATGGTGGGCTGTCCAGGGTGTGTGGAGGGATGTACGTGGTGCGGGGGGGGGGGGGCTTTCCGAGGTGCAGGGAGGGGCTGTCCGGGGTGCGGGGAGGCTGTCTGGGGTGCAGGGAGGGTTGTCCGGGGCGCGGGGAGGCTGTCTGGGGTGTAAGGGGGTTGTCCGGGGTTTGGGTAGGGCTGTCCGGGGTGCGGGAGGGATGTCCTTGGTGCGGGGAGGGCTGTACGGGGTGGGGGGGGGGGGGTGGCTGTCCAGGGTGTGGGGGGGCCTGTCCGGGGTGCGGGAGGGCTGTCCGGGGTGCGGGACGGGCTCTCCGGAGTGTGGGGAGCCTGTCCGAGGTGCGGGGCGGGCTGTCCGGAGTGCGGGGAGCCTGTCCAGGGTGCGGGGAGGGCTGTCCGGGGTGCGGGGAGGGCTGTCCGGAGTGCGGGGAGGGCTGTCCGTGGTGCAGGAGGGCTGTCCGGGGTGCGGGGAGGCTGTCCGGGGTGCGCGGGGGCTGTCCGGGGTGCGGGGAGGGCTGTCCGGGGTGCGGGGAGGGATGTACGGGGTGCAGGGAGGGCTGTCCAAAGTGCGGGTGGGGGGGGGGGGTGGGGGGGGGGGGGGGGGGGGGGGCTGTCCGCGGTGCAGGAGGGCTGTCCGGGGTGTGGGGAGGGCTGTCCGGAGTGCGGGGGGCCTGTCCGGGGTGCGGGGAGGGCTGTCTGGAGTGCGGGGGGCCTGTCCGAGGTGCGGGAGGGTTGTCTGGGCTGCGGGGAGGGCTGTCCGGAGTGCTGGTAAGGTTGTCGGGGGTGCGGGAGGGCTGTCCGGGGTGTGGGGAGGGATGTACGGAGTGCGGGGAAGGCTGTGCGGGGTGCGGGAGGGCTGTCCGGGGTGCAGGGAGGGCTATTCGGAGTGTGGGGAGGGCTATCCGGGGTGGGGGGGGGGCATGTCCGGAGTGCGGGGAGGGCTGTTCGGAGTGCGGGGAGGGCTGTCCGGAGTGCGGGGAGGGCTGTCCGTGGTGCGGGGGGGGGGGGGGGGGGTCCAGGATGCAGGGAGGGCTGTCCGGTGTAGGCCGGGGACTACAAATAGTGAACCCAGCTCATTCATCAAAAACAAGTTTAATGGTTTATATTAGGAATCACATGTTTTTTTCAAAAATATTACAGAACATGCAATTCAAAACATTGAAAATTAAATGAACAAAAAATATCCAAATCATTAATCAGTTTCATGGTTACTTCTCAATTCATGCGCACAATCATTGCATGAGGCCAAAACACACATGCTACCCCCAAATCACAAAAAAAACTCACTTGAAACCCAACATAAATATCAATAACAACCCCACCATTAAAATCAGAAACACACCTTGTGAATATGATGTGTCATGCGTGTTCATTACTGACCTCCATTCGGTCTACATTAAATTCATTCAAATTTCTTACAAATCACACATTCTTGAAAATATATATACCAAAATAAATATACAAACTGCAACACCCTCAGTAGACCAATATGCAACTAAATCACGTCCCTGAGCCGGGAGGACACCTCTTGGGACTTTTTTCAGAATGTCTGGGGTACCCACATTTGGTACCCAGTGGTCCCTCTTGACTTCGCCTTTATAGTCTTTCCACATCTTACGGCATTTTCTCATACACACTGGCCGAAACTCATCGGGACATACTTTCAAATTTTTCTATTAAATAAAAAAATCACTTATGTTATTGTTGTTTATACATAGGGAATAAATTAAAATGGTCTTCTTACCTGATCCTCCCTCCAAAGAAGATCTAATGTGTCCTGAGGGATAGAATCCCAGTCACGCGTGGTTAATGGAAACCGATGTGGATCACGTATGATATGACCTAGCTGAAGAATAAATGCAGGGGAATTCCATCCCACAGGATGAAATACCTCATCAAATGAAACATCAAAAGTCGTGTCAGAATTCCATGATAATATGCCACGACCAGGGCCTCTCCTGCAAGAGGAAGAAACAGTCGAGTATTATCCTGTTGAAAACAATTTTATATAAAAATTGACAGATGTTATAAATAAATATATATGTTTATTAATTACATAAAAAATAGAGACAATGACATTCCAACATACCTCGACCCTGAGATGTAGATGCCTCAGATGGATGATGTGGAGCTTCTGCCTCTTCCCCTGACATGGCTACAGTCATGGAAAACCTTAGTAAGGGGACTATCCAAAGTGTCCAAATGATAAATTGGATTTTTTAAAAAACAAACAAACTTGTAAAGTTGTTAATAAAACAATAAGGGATTGAATAATTAGTTGTGAATGAATTTTAAATAATCAGAATGTTCACAAAACATATATACAAATTATCTACAAAACCAATCAATGCATAGCCAAATTTCAAATTGAATTAAAAAAAATTCAAGAAGAACATGAACCAAATGAAGAATACATCAATGGGAAGATACACCGACAATAACATCAACATTACATGAGTCAAATCACCCTAAATATTTATAACTGAATAAACTTACATAAGTGAGGATTAAAACTTACAAGGATTTATAAAATGTTTAGTTAATTTATGATATCTTAGGCTGAATAGCGGGAAAACAATTATACCTTTCATTAAGCATACAAATCAAATGTTTCTCCTTCAACAGCTGCTCTGACCAAATAAATATATTCTTCACGTTGAACTACAGTATGTTTATCAAGCTATTGGGAAACAAAAGGAACAGTCTCGGGTTCATCTTGTTCAAATACAAACACTCCTCACCGAGACAGTTTGACAACAACTTGCCAACTTGGATTCGAAGGCAAAGTAACGAAGAATACTTGTTCTACTTGTGATGTCAAAATGAAAGGTTCATTATCAAATCGTTCATTTCTGTATAACATATAGTTAAAATTTACCAATGAAAACTGTTATTGATCGACTTTACATCCATGCACTGGATCAAACCAATTACACTTTGACAATATGTACTTCAACCAGTGTGTGTATACAACTTCAATGATGTCTATCAATTGACCATAGTAATAACCAGAATCGACAAATGGACAACCGATGCCACTGTTTTGTGTTTCTTGTTTGTCGTCAACATCTTTAATGTGAAATCGAAAACCATTAGCATCTATAGATTTATAACGACGGGCCGTTATAGATGGACCCTCTACTAGTTGGATAAATTCTTCAGTTAGCATGGGGTCCCCTAACTCCCTTATCTTATGAACCTACATAATTCCTAGAATTAAATAATGATATATGAAGAAAGAAATTAGTATAATACTTCTCTCAGAATGAAAATCAATTTATACGTACATAATCCTTGAACCAATCATGAAATGACACATAATGAGACTGTTGAATATGGAACTCAGTCGCACGATACATCTCTTCTTTTATCTCATTAATGTGTTTTCTGCAAATGATGACACGATGTTTAAATGATCAACTTATGCAAACAAAACATGTAAAATTTAAATAATAAAAGTGATAAGATATTTACTGCATTAATGGTGCAACTGATGGAGTATTGAACAAGATATATCGATGCACTTGTATCCACTCGATGTTGTCCATATCATATGTGGTTCCTTCCCCAACTAGACCATCCTGAATCCGAGAGGGATTATCTAATTTTGTTTCAACATCCGTAAGATATTCTCCATAAAAAGTAGTACACTCATCCATCAAATAACCATTGGAAATTGATGCCTCCGGATGAGCTCTGTTGCGTACAAATCATTTCAATGTACTCAAATACCGCTCAATAGGATACATCCACCTGAATTGCACTGGACTAGCAGCCATTAATTCATCAGTTAGGTGCACTGTCAAGTGGACCATAACATCAAAAAATGAGGGGGAAATAGTTTTTCAATGTGACAAAGCGTAAGTACAATTCGGTCCTGTAAACTTTTTAAATCACTCATTCGTTGATTTCTTAAACAAAGATGTCTAAAAAATTTACTCATCTCAATCAACGACTAAACAAACATTGGGGGATAAACAATCACAAATTGCGATTGGAATCAACTGCTGAAGTAGTATGTGATTGTGATGACTTTTCAACTCTTGCAATGCCTTGCTCGTCAGATTCACACACATTGAAATATTATAAGAGTAACCATCAGGAACCTTGAGCATCTTAAAAATGGAAAGAAATATCTCTTTCTCCTTTTTAGTCATCGTACACTGTGCATCAGGCATATATGCCTTGTTTCCCTCAGCTAACTGTAAATGAAACTGTTTCCTTAAACCCATTTCTTCCAAATCACGGCGTGCATTAACATGGTCCTTTGATTTCCCATTGACACCTAAAATGGTCCACAATATGTTATCACAAACATTTTTCTCAATGTGCATGACATCCAAATTATGCCTCAATATGTTAGTTTTCCAATACGGGAGACTATAAAAAATACTTTTCTTTTTCCAATTGTGACTGCGCTGCCTACCCGCAGCTCAAATATTACGTACCGGAGGAGCCACCAAATCCTGAATTTCATATACAGTGTGGATGTTTTCTTCCCCAATATGTGATAACATTTCGACTCCTGTCATGATCTTTGGTGTTGGGCTAAACTCTCTAGAACCATCAAATGCCACTATGTCCTTTCTGAACCTGTTCTGAGGGGGGAGAAAATGTCTGTGACCCATATATACCCATTTTTTGGAATGATTAAGCCATACAAATTTTTTACTTTTGTTGCAACGAGGGAAAGCAAATTCCCCTTTCGTACTCCAGCCTGATAAATTTGCATAAGCTGGGAAGTCATTGATTGTCCACAATAAAGCAGCCTGCAGTTTGAACATTTCATTCGGTTCACAGTCAAAAGTCATCACACCATTGCCCCGAAATTCATTCAACTAATCAATCAATGGATGAAGGTAAACATCAATATTATCCCCCGGAATTTTAGGTCTATCAATTAGAGTGGAAAGTAATATAAATTGTTGATTCATACAAAGCCACGGAGGAATATTATACAGAACCAACACCACGGGCCATGTGCTATTAGTTGCACCAACCATAGTCTTGAATGGATTGAAACCATCTGATGCCAATCCCAATCGGACATTACGAACATCTTTGGTAAAGTCGGGTTGTCTCTTATAAAAATCATTCCATGCATGAGAGTCTGCCGGGTGGGTTAACATATCACTTTCATGAACTCTGTCTACAAACCATCTCATTAAATTAGAAACTTTAGATGACATCAAAAATCATTTCAACCTTGGTTTAAGGAGAATGTAACGCATTTTCTTTACGGAAATCGGTTTCCCCTGTATCAGAATCTGACTTTGATGAGTCTGATTTCCCCTGTTCTCTTTCCACCTGGAAGCACCACAAACCATAAAAATATCCAAGTGGGCAGTTTCCTTTCTAAACAACATACAGTTGTTTTCACATGCATCTATGGTCTCATATGTAAAACCTAAGTTCTCTGTCAGCTTACGATCATGGTAATACGACTCGGGAATCCTAGCGTCGACAGGAAGAACCTTTTTCAATAACACCAACAGCATGTCGAATGATGTGTCTGACCAATGATTCAAAGTATTCAAATGCAACAATTCCATGATAAACAACAATTTATTGTAAGAAGTACATCCAGGATATAATTCTGTTTTTGCATCATCAATTGCATCATAAAACCTCCTCGAATCACGATCTTCACCAGAGCGAAGATTTATCTCACCGGTCTCAAGATTATGGATGTCAATGCCTTTAGGATCCAACCCATGTAGCATTTCAGTAAGCATTTCATTCACTGGATCATTCATCCTTTCATCAACATCCATCTGAACTACATCCATATTTTAACAACGAACATATTCTTTTCCATGACGAGTCCAACTCTTATAATTTTTCCGAAATACATTAATGAATAGGTGCTCCCTCACAGTATCTTGTGTGAATGGATATCTGTTATCACATTTTCTACATGGAAAACTAATATAGTCACTTTCAAATCCTCTGGTGAAGTCAATAAACTGCATAATTCCATTGAAATACTCTCTAGACGTTCGATTTGGAAGATCAATCCAACTCTTATCCATAATAAGATCCCTATAACAAACATTTACACAAGACTTATTACATTTTCATTTTTCACATCAAATATATTTAAAATAAATACTAATTAATTTTTTGTGAACCATTTATAAAATAATAATGTAAGTGAAATCTATTGTCATACCTGATTGCGCTACAAACCCGGAAGGGAGGGGAGCCGAAGGAAGTGCTACGAGGGAGAGGAGAGGCAGCAGTAGGGAGCTGGAGCCGAAGCTGGTGCGGCGAGGGAGGGGACGGGCGGTGGCAGCGACGAGGAGCTAGAGGAGAGGAGGCGGTGAGATGGCATGCAGCGAGGGTGGGACGATGAGGGAAGGGACCAAGGACAGGGGAGCCGGAGTGGACGGGCGGTAGCAGCGAGGGGATGAGTAGTAGTCGTGCGGGGAGGGAGGGGACCAGGCGGCATCGGTGCAGCAAGGGAGAGGACAGTGAAGGAGGGGATGGGTGGCGGTGGTGCGGCGAGGGAGGGGACGAAGATGGAGGGGATGAGGGTTGGAGGGGTGCAGGGGGGGGGGGTGTTCGGGGTGCTGGGGGGGAGGGACGATGGGGTGGAGGGCAGAGGGTGGAGGTCAGAGGCCGGAGGGGCTGGAGGGCGAAGGCCAGAGGGCGGCCGGAGGGCTGTCGGAGGTGGGTGGCGGGAGGCCCGAGGGCAGAGGAAGGCCGAAGGGTGGCCGGCGGAGGGCGGGGTGGTGGAGGGCAGCCGGGCAGAGGGTGGAGGGCAGCCGAAGGGCAGGGCGGAGGGCGGCCGGAGGGTGGCCAGAGGGCATCCAGTGAAGGGCGGGGCAGCGGAGGGCGGCCGAGGGAGGGCGGAGGGCGGCTAGAGGGAATGGAGGCTAGAGTGAAGGGCGGAGGTCGGCCGGCGGGCGGCCGAAAGAGGGCGGGGTGGCAGAGGAAGGCCGGCGGAGGGCAGCCGGAGGGCAGGACGGAGGGCAGACGGAGGGCGGAGGGTGGCCGGAGGGTGGACGGCGGAGGGAGGGGCAGTGGAGGGTGGAGGGCGGAGGGCGGAGGGCGGCCAAAGGGTAGGGTGGAGGGCGGCCGACGGAGGGCGGAGGGCGGCCAGCGGAGGGCGGAAGGGTGACGGGGAGAGCGCGCGGTGAAGGGGACGGCGCGCGGCGACAGGGAGGCTGGAAGGGTTCGGGGGGGGGGGGGGGGGCGCTTCGTGAGAGGAGGGAGGAGAGGGTTCAGGGGGGGCGCCAAATCCGGGTTTCTATTTATGGAAACCTAGCGACCGCCATTGGCGGTCGCTATAGGTAAAGGGGCTCAAAAGCCCATATTTCTAGTAGTGACGAATTTTATGGATTCTTATGACATGTTAGGATTTATTTGCTGTAGGTTTTTTAAGTGATCAAGTTTTTATGATATTTTTAAAAATTAATGTATTGAATAGTGTTAAAATAGACATAATTTATATTTTAAAATATAAAATATTTAATTAAATGACATGAAATTTCTAAAAGTATAAGATTAGGAAAAAATTTGACATAAATCTTCAAATGTTATTATTGAATCATTATTTTGTCCTTTTTCATTATTTGGTAATTATTTTGACCCTTTAAATGTAAATTACTTGATAAAATTATAGGAGTTAAAAGGGGTTAAAACAAAAATATAAGGATTAAAAATAATAACAAAACATTTTTATTTTTTATTTTATTATTATATTTAAACACATACTTATCCTATATTATAAATAAAATTGTTTTGAGACATTTTTAATCTAAATTTAATTTATATTAATTTAACACTTTTAATATATCATGGGTGTCCCTCCAATCCCCTATAAAAAGGAAACCATTCCTCTCTATTCATTACACATAAAAAACCAATTGGATATAAAAATATCCACCAAAACATATTCCTTGAATCTCTCCCCACATTCTTGAGGCCTCATTTTAGGCATAACATCCTTCTTAGAGGTGTTAATGTGTTAAGAAAGGTGATCATCTGAAGGAAAGGTAATGTTTTTATTAAAGTATTTCTATTTTATTTCTTCTTACATTTCCTTCAAATCTTCTTAAACCATGATGAAATTATAACTCCAACATCCTTAATATACTATGATGTTATTATTTTAATATAATCACTTAAATCCATCTTCACTTCCATTAAATGGGAATGGAATTAATCGTTCATGCGTACATGTGAGCTCTCACCTCCATGAACTGATTTAATTCATTTTCCATAACCATCTATCATATCTAGTTAAAATAATGTAATTAATTTTAATATGTGATATTAATTAAATATTAATCATTATATGATAGTAATATATCAATTAGTTTTTTACTTTCTATGCACATAAAAATGATAACATCATTCGTGAGTACGTATGAACTACCACCACCATAAAGTGATGTAACTTTTTTTATTCATTATATCAATTGTATGATATATATAAGTATATTAAATTGATTAATATTATCTTAATGATGTTATTATAATTATATAAAGATAAAAATAATACTTATCTTCTTTCCATAATGATCAATGAAAAATGGAAAATGTTACTCATGCGTACGTACAGTTTACCGTCTCCATGATTATAATATTTTTTATTTTTCCTAAAAATACTTAATGAATTGATTTAAAAGCATAATATATCTATAAAAATGATAATAATTTCATTAATATTATTTTGGAGATGATGGAGTGTGACCACATGTACTGGTGGTATCATACATTGTTCATTTTCGACTCAAGTACCGAATATCGATGAAACGTCTGACATGAACACAAATAATTAACTAATTATTAGAACATGGTAATTAATGATATAAAAGGAATAATAGAAATTAAATTTTTCTGAAGTAATTACAAATAAACCTACATTTATTATTTATGAAGAATAAGGAACATACGCAATGAATCAAATTCAAGGTAAGGGACTTCATATCAATATCCTTTTATTGATGCATATTTTGATGTTATACTCTACCTTCTTTTATAACATGTATAATCAACCCATTTTACTTTTAATTCATTGAATTTTTTTCTAAAATGAATATTTTTTTACAAATTATTTTAATTTCTTTACAAAACAAAGAAAATGAATTTCTTTTAACATATGCAGCAACAACAAATTCTCCACCGCTGTAACCATTATTTGATATTTAGATTCCTCTATAGGCTTTAATGTTTTTAAAAGGAAAATAAATACCTTATTCACTTTTTGGGTGTTTTGGTATTGAAAATGGTTTGTAAAGTGGACTAACTATTTGAATATTATGAAATGATTTCTTGTGATTACAAATGAAAATTTATGAGTGAAATTTTGATAATTGTAATCTTTTATGTGGTATGATTATATAATGGTACTTGGAAATTTGATGGATGGTTATGTAATAAACCCAAGATGGGTTTTAAAATTATAAAAAAATTATGGGTGGTTCCATGATAAACAAAGGATGGATGGTTACATTATAACCTCAATTGAATTGGGTATGAAATTCGGATGTATGGGTATTCCATTTTGTAAGAGTGGTATGTGTGGAAGTCGACCATATGATTACTTAATTTAAGAATGATTTTGTCCAAAGTTACCTTTATCTTTTATATATCTATTTTTATGGGGTTTTGGTAATCTTTTTATTAAAAAATGGTAATTAATGAGCTTATATTCAGTGAATATTATTTACAACTTCATAAAGGTTAACATTACTAATTTACGATAAAGTTTTCATGGTTTACATGTTTTTTTAAGGATAATAGTTTTTAATATTTATGAATTTCTTATTGAGATTTTTTATTATCATCCCATGTTTTGAATGTTTTTCACAGGAAATAAAGGGGAATATAGTCAAGTGTGGGATCAAGGAAAAGTTATTATGTTTAAACATGAAATGAAACCATGCCTCTTTTTAAAAGTTTTTGTTTTTTGAAAAAATAGATAGTGAGTAGAAGTGTCTACTTTATAATTTTTATGTTGTTATGTTTGATTTATATCATAATTTTCTAAATCTATAAACCTGAAAATATCCTTAATGTGAATTCCTAACATAACTCAAGATTATGTAATGTTTAAGGCTGGGGAATTATATTTATAATCTAAAAAATATACTATAATATGTGGGAAGACATTTACGGAAGATATTTGGTTATTAATTTTTAGAAGAAAATGGTTTAGGAAGTGTGAATGGGAGAGGACATGGGTTGTCCTTTTATAAGTGGGGGAGAGGACACACATGAAATGTATGAAAATAATAAAGTGTAACCACATTTTTGACATCCCACAGGTCAAAAAAATAGTCTATTATCATACCTTATAGGTAATAAGGTTAAAATGTATCTATAAAATGGGTTTTGGAAATGTTTTTTTTTATTTTAGTCATTATATTTTTTATTTTAATACGTGATAAACGTTTTAACTTTAACCATAATAATTATTTTTTTACAATTTTTACTATTCATTTTGAAATGAAATTGAGTTGAAATTATTATGTAATATTAATATTCTAATTCAAAATATGCAATACATTTTTACAAATTCCATCCATATAAGTGGACAATATCAACTTAAAATTAAACCTGATGATGCATCGAGAAAGCGAGTTTCAAAATAGAAAATTTTCAAAAGATTATAATATTTTATACTAAAACTAAATATGAAATGGATTCCAATTATAAAAATTGGATTAATAAATATTTAATTGTTTCAATATTACTTTTAAATAATTTTTTTAAAAAAATTAACTTTATACATTCCTTAAATAAAAATCCATTTTCAAACCAAAAATGATTATTTTTCACTATTAATTGAAAAATCAATCTTTTCAGAAAAGGCCAAATATTCACTTATGATAATTCTGAAATCTAGATATCAAAAATTAATTTTATTTTATCAAATAAATTTTCTATAATTTTGAAAAATTAGTTTCATTATATGTTCATCAATGAAATAAAATTTTTTCTTTCTAAAATAGTATTTTTGAAACATATGAAAACTTTAATGAAAATTAAGTCCTTTTTTATCAATATGTTTTAATTATATAAAAATATTATTATTAATGTATAATTTTTTTATTAATTTTCATGATTTCATGTTTTAAATCTAGGTAAAAATGGATGTTTTAAATAATAATATTAATAGTTTCATTTGGTTCGTTAAAACTCTGTGTTGCATGTAACAAAAGCTGTCGAAGGAATTAAATTAATTAGAAAAAAATATTTTATAGAATATTAGGGTGTTACACTATACCCCCATTAAAATTAATTTATATTTATAAATTCAGTCACTTTGGTATAAAAAACTAAGTATACTTTGGACTTATTACATTCTCATGTTCCCTTTCTGTTTCCTCTAGTTTGTAGTTTCTACCCAAAACTTTGACCATGGGAGTGGTATTGTTTCATAGTACTTTATATGAATAATCTGGAATCTCTAGAGGTTTTATCTCTTAAGAAATATCTTTGTACAATGTTATTTTCTTCGAGTTCAGCACATGTGATGGATCATGTATATACTTACTCATGAGTGATACATGGAAGACATTGTAAACTTGAGAGAAGTTTGGTGGAAACCACAACCGATATGCAAATATCCCGATATGATCAATAATTTTAAAGGGATAAATATACCTAGGGATCAGTTTCCCTTTCATCATAAATATAATAACTTGATTCCATTATTAAATTCTTAGAAACACATTGTTATTAACTTTGGATTCAATATCATATCAATAGTTGTTAGTATACATTTTCTGGTGACTTTGTACCGCCCTTATGTGTTGTTGAATGGATCTGTCCTTATCTACCATTTCTAAAAATATCCCATAGGGTTTTTTTCTGAATGGACTAAACAAATTTATGAGTGTGATACAAAATGACAAACTCAACTCTGTAAGATGATCTTCTAGGATACTTTGATTGAACTATGAGAGAAACCTTGTTTCCCAACTTGATACAATGGAATATGGTACTCTATGAAACCTTACCACTTACTTAATGTATATCACAATAAGATGAAATATAGAGAAATATTCTATGATAGATCTGAAGAGTGATGAATTTGTAATGATATCAACTACAACCCATATAGTATTAGGTCCTTTAGATGTTTTGGGGAGCCCGATGAAAAAATCCATAGTGATTTTTCCATATATATCATGGTATGGGTAATGGATGTAACATTTCCTGAAACTTTTATCTCTAATATTTATCTTAATTTCATACCAAGAAACTAGATAAAAACTCTGCGATATTTCTCTTCATTCCATCCCTCCATAAATACTCTTTGAAATCTCTATACATATCCGTACTTCGGAGATGAATACAGAATAAATAACTATGAGTTTCCTATAACAACTCCTTCTTCAAACTTGGTATGGATGGAACACATACATGTATCCTATACATTATTGTTCTATCATGATTTATGTTAAAATCATAAACAATTTTAACCTTATTTTGTATCTCTAATTCTTCTTTCCGCACCTCATTAATCTTTACTTGGATAGATGGATGAAAATTCAATTGAGAATGATAAAATTTTCCCCTTACCTCCAGATTTTCATATCCATAATTTGAAAATATAGAAATAATGGATCTTTTATGATTCTCATCTAGGATAAGCTACCACGATCCTATCGACTGAAAGCATCATCCACCTTGTTCACATTCTGAGGGTGGTAATGTATTGAGTAGTCAAAATATTTAATCAGCTCTAGCTATCATCTCTGGCGCATATTCAAATCCTTCTAAGTGAATATATCCCTTATACTTAGTTGATTGGTATATATATCCCACTATTCTCCATAAAGACAATTTATCTATATCTTTCAAGCAGAAAATTACCACAGTTAACTCCAAATTATGAGTTGGGTAATTTTTCTCCTGAACCATCAATTTTCATGAGGCATAAGCTATAACCATGTAATTCCGCATAATAATGCATCCCAATACATTATTAGAATAATTACTACAGATCACCAAAACTTCTCCACTATAGGGTAAATTAAGAATGGGTGGACTAATAAATCTTCTCTTCAGTTTCTTGAAAATTTCCTTACATTTATCTATCTAGAGGAACTTGGCTCCCATCTAAGTTAACTTGGTAAGTGTATTTGATAGTTTTGATAAATCCTCCACAAGTTTTCAATTATATATATCTAACCGAAAAAAACTATGGATCCAAGTCACAATAGTTGGTGTAGGACGTCATTCAAAAACATCCTTCTTTGATGGATCCACCGTTATACCCTTTTTTGAGATTATACGACCCTTTATAGCCAAAATTTTCACTTTGTAAAATTTAAATGTAGTTTATCCTTCTTTAGAATCTTTATTATAATTATAAATTGATATTAATGATATTATTTTCCCTTTGAATAAATCCGAATATAATCTATAAAGACAACCATAAACTGATCAAGGTACTCTCGAAAGACTCTATTCATTAAATATATGAATATAGAAGGTTAATTTGTAAGACCAAATGATATCAGTATATACTCAAAATGACCATACCTCATACAAAAGTATTTATTAGGTATATCCCCCTTATAAAACCTCAATTGATGATATGTAGAGTTGAGTTCAATCTTAGAAAACTATTGAGCTCCACATAGTTGATCAATTAGGTCATCAATACGAGGTAGATGGTACTTTTTCTTGATCTTGATCTAATTCAAATACCTATAATCAATGAAGAGTCACATTGATCCAAATTTTTTTAAAAAAAATTGAAATGGTGTTCCCAATGCACACTTGGATGAAAAAAATACCATTTCAAGGTTCTCCTGTAGTTGCTTCTTCAATTCCTGTAACCCAATCAGGGCCATTTTATAAAGAGTCTTTGAAATAGTAATAGAACTAGGTATGCATTCTATTGATAAATAAACCTCAAATTTCATTTGAATGATAGTAAAATCTTCTATAAATACATTTGAAAACTCTTTCACAATACGAATATCATTGATTTTGACTTTATCACAGACCATATGATATAAATTCTACTTTTTAATAGAAATCAAGACCCATACAATGGATGTTATTTCCCTCAAAATTTCATATTTATAATCATACTGATAGATGATCATAGTTTGGTTTGGAATATTAAACATGAATTCAAATACATGGAAATTAATGTGGGATTTATATATAGAAATCCAATCCATTCCTAATATAACATTAAATTTGACCAGGGAAACAATGAAAAGATTTGTTTAAAGCATATTCTCACCAATGTAAACCTGAGAGGAATCACGTACGTGGGATGAAATCATGGTACCATTAGTGTAATTCGATGCTAATTATATATCTAATCATTTAGATTGAATATTTATACACTTAAAAAATTATTTAGAAATGAAATAATGGGTAGATTAAGAGTCAAACAAGACATTAGAAGTTAAATAGTGAATAATAAGTGTACCTTTAACCACATCATTATCGTTCCCCTTGTCAGAAATAGTGTTCACATTAGATTTCCATTTTGTTTCTCTTACTAAGAGGTTGATAGAATTTAACACCACCATTATTCATCAAATTTTATCATTGGAAAATATAATTCCAATAATATTTTAATTCAAAACATTGAAGTATGGGTGGTGAATTCTATTGAGCTCTCCTCCATTCATTTCAATAATGATATTTTTTACACTGGTTATGCATTCTTTTTTCTCTATGTATATGATTCAAATACTTGAAATACCTTATTTTGACTTTCAAGAAATCACATAAGTTATCCTTCCCATAGTTTTCGAAGGGATGAGTTTTAAACCTTTCCTTCCATCCATATGACATATCATTGGAACTTCCATGGAAACCTATATTATTTTTCTTATCCCCAGCACCATGAGGGTTTTCATATTCCATTTACACTTTTTTGTACACTCTAAGTGATTTATTTTATTATTTAAAGGCACCTTATAGATAATTACATTCAGATTTTTTTAAAAGACTCAAGAATCAGTTAACCTTATATTTAGGATGAATAATAATATCGTAAGAGTACCTCACAAGTGTTGTAAAATTTTCTTCATACGTACTAAAAAATTCATCATCTTTCTAATTAATAGGAACTCCTTCTCAATTTTTATATGAAGAATCGTTTAATGTAATTATTGAAAAAATAAGATGTTAAACACATCCCAATTAATGTTTTTAATTTCTTATCATGGACTCATATTCTTAATAAGTGTCCATAAAAAATATGACTCACCTTCTAAACAATATACAACCAAAATGAATTTTTAATGATATAAAAGTTGGATAATGAAAAATATATTATCAGCGGTACTAATCTTTTTTTATAAACTAGTTTATATGATAAAACACTAAATGAGGGGGGGGGATGTTTCCTCATTAAGAAATAAATAGAATTTGGTTCCCTCCCAGAATCCTTTGGATGTTTAGCATGACTTGTATCTTGAGAAAGTTGTGTGAAAATGGAAAAAATATTTTTCATTCCATCTCCCATACATTTTGGCTACTTAGGGAAAATAATTTCATTATGTGTTACAACTAAAATTAACATGGTTTATTCGGGTTCTAGCCATTGACTAAAGACAAAAAGAGTAGTGTAAGAAACAATAATCATAGTGGGGTGCCACATAATCATGAAAAAAATCACTTATAGGATGTGTAAATCATTAAAACTTATTTTTAAATCAATGAAAGATTACATTTGTCCTAGTTCATTCATAGTCACCATATATTTAAATCCTTCATGATGGTTTATAATGAGTTTTTTAATTTATAAAGCATATCCCCTAGAAGTGTCAAACTAGGTGTGCCACAAGTCTCATTATTATGAATGAGGTTACAATTTAGTCTATCTCAGTATGCAATTTTTAGAGTTATTACCCCTAGGATCCACTCTTTTAGATCCATGTCCAATTATAAAATCTAGAAAGAGATTAAATTTCTTAGAAACTACTCGCACTATCCTTTACCAAAATTCAAGTAAATTTTCCGATACTTTGGATCATCCTTAGACATATCATTAGAGATCTTACTAAAATTTTCTTATCATAGTTTCCAATGGTTAATTAAACCATTTATATGATACCAAAGGTCGATACCCAAACTTCCCATATAGAGATATCACAAATATATAGATGAATAGTCAATACATTTCACAAATACACACCCAAGGACTGTAATGGTTTAGTTCTTATAGAGATCAGGTAAACGATATTATTATTTTTTGAAATATATTCAATATATACCATTAAAATCTTCCACTTTTGTACTCTTCAAAAAAATAACCTACTTAAAACCTTTATTGATAACCTAGGAATGAAATCATTAGAATATGTGAGAAAAAAATTCATAGTAAGGGTAAAATGGTATATATGTAAACATAACATGAGCATAAGGGTGTGAGATCATAATAATAACATATAAAAACCATACCCTTCATATAAAATATGAGAATGTCATTTCATGGCATAAATATTGGTAGTTCCTAAGACATAAATCAAAGTGATATCAAATAACATGATCTGTGAGAACATAATATTGTAATAAGACATATATTTTTGGCATAAACATAAGATTACAACCTTGTGAACATGTATAAATAGAAATAGGTTCCCTCATTATGTTAAGGATACGAAATGAGGCACTCCCATAAACTTATAGAAATTCAACAAGGTCCCCATATAACTTTACGGATAGGAAAGAGAGGTCCATGCATAACACTATGAACATGTAATCAGGTTCATGCATAATATTGGGAACATTCCATCAGTTTCATATATAACACTGTGAACATGTAATTTAGTTAACACATATCACATTTAATAATTATTTACCAAATATTACCCAATGAATTGGAGGGGATATATGTTTAACCCATCACATAATCCATTAATCAATATTCCACAAGATCTTAAAACATTCACCATATCATAACCCATGAAAGGGGGATGGTTTCATATAGTATAACCATTGTCAAGAAATAAGTTTCATGAACATCTTTTCATCATAATCATAAACCATTCATAGAGAGAATAAATATGGTATCTTTGGATCATATAACTAGTATAGATTAGATAACATAAAAGTATGTCTTATTAAAAAGAGAATGATCTTTAAAAAAATCAGTTAGAACATTTCTTGAGGAAAATAACATTTCCTTCATAATCAGATTTTTAAAAAATATAAATTCATAAAACATTTAAAAAATCATTTTCATTTAGAATAACCTTGAAATATTATAAAATAATCTTTATAAAAACATTTTAAACATTTATTTTGGGTAATATCAATTCCACTTGGAAAAATATTTTTTAAAAAATTTAGAAAAAATTTAAAATTATTTTCTTTGAAAATATTATGGGAATATTATAATGTAATATTTAAAATATTTAGTGGTATTGATTGTAGAAAACTCCAAACATGCTAAAACAAAGAGTAATTCCACATTTTTAGTAAAATAAAAACATGCCTTATTTTGAATACATCAGGAAGATTCATTTTAATTTTATTTAAAATATAATCATTATCAAATTTATTTAAAAATAGATTGTGGAATGTTAATTTTTTTTGAAAACATTTTAAAAAACAAGGATATTGAATAAAAAAGGTTCTCTACTGAAGAGAAAAATAACGTATGTATTTTTAAAAATTCGATTGAAATATTGACTGCTTAAAGGGAGGTAAATGAATGGAAAAATTGTATTCTCATGAAATAACCAGAGAAGAATAAAAGCCATGGGTTTCTTAAGATATGGATCATTTTATTTCATTATTGTGGTCATAAACATAAACAATCCTGATAAATTGCGATATTGTATCATAAAACCATTATCACAATGGTAACATTGAATTGTAATCCCCATAAAAATAGATCCTAAAATGGATATTAAAATCCCCACAATGTTCAGTAGAAGAGTAAAAAAATATATTCATGGGATTTATAAACACCAAATAAATGAAATAAGTGGTCAATAAGTCATGTGTCCCACAAAAGTAAAAAGTGAGATGTAAATCCCTTACCTTAAGTCTCAGATTCCTTAGTACACATTTGAACCACATGTATAAAAAATATAAGTTTATTAAAAAATAATTAAACAAACATAATTATATATATCATACAATATATGATTTACTTATGGCCTTTTATTACGATTTTATTAAAAATTCCTTATTAAAATCACATTACGAGTAGTAACTGCTTTGTTTTTCATGCATGTTTTGATTTTTTATTTCTGGTCCTATTACATTTATCATGGTAAAAAATATACATAATGTTAAAAATTATATAAATATCACTCATATTCTGTATATATTCATTGATATTAATCTATAAAAGTTATTCATATAAAATAAAATATACCATTCATGGAGAGAGTATACCACACATACGTATGAACACTGTGTCATTTTTCTCAACAGATCGAAAGAAATAAGGTGAACTAATATATTTCCATTATAGAATAATTTTTTTTCAAATATATAAAATATTTTTGTTTAAAAATTTCCTTATTACCTTATATGTAAATCATACATGAAGAACAAATCAAAGAATCCTTGAAGTGGCGTCCTCTCTCCCAATGTAGTGACTAGGGTTTTGACGGGTAGGTTTCTCCTTCCCCCTCCGGCCTGGGTCAGATCATCGGCTTTATTGGTTTCGGCTTGGTGGGGCGCGACTAGTCTCAGTGTGGAACGATAGAGATCTGGTGGGTTTCGTGGTCTCCGCGTCTTCGGTGGAAACACACCTCGACAGAGCAACGACGTCTCGGCTCGGTGTGGCCTACCCTTCTAGCAACGCCACGACTCAACCTCCTGACGATGACAAGGCATGGTACAACTCTGGCCTTGGTTCATTTTGGTGCGGCTTGGTCCGTCCGGCGTCATTGGTATGGTTTCAGTTTCCTTGTTTGTCCGGCGTGGATAGGTGATGCTCCCGCGGGTTATCGGTGTGTCTCTGCGTCAGATTTGCAGTGCCATGGATGGGGGAGGATCCGATCTGGGCGAGGCTGTGTGTTTTCTGGATTTATGGTTTGATTTTCTGTGATTTTTTCATTTTCTTGTGTTTTTCATGATCACCGGTTCTGTTCCATTGCTACTAGTTCACCCCTGCCCCGGAGTGTATCAGGGTCTTTCCAGGATGGCGGTTGAGGGTGTTGTTTGGACTCACGTATACTTGGATTTGTTTAGATATGTTTGGTTGTTTTTGGAGACTTAGGTTTTGAAGATTCAGCCGGAATTGACCTTAAGGAACAAGCATCATATGAGGATTCAGAGCGGGTGGTTCACCTATACAGGCTTCATGGATTTGGATGTTTGAGAGGGTATGACGCCAGTCATCGGATCGGGCCTGTTCTTTGACACATGACATTTGCTAGCCATCCAGTCTTGCAACGGTGGAGAGTGGTATAATTTTTTATATGCTGGGGAGAGGCAGTTCCAAGGTGTCTGTCTGGGTATTATTTTATTGATCTTTTGGTCAGGTAATGTTTTAAGTCCATGAATTCTGTTTCGGTTCCCCTTCTTTCCTTAAAAGCGGGTTTATTATAATAATAAAAATCTAAGGTCTTTGGGCCGTTGGATGGAAGAACGAATCACACTATTTCATGAGGCGGTATTTCACCGTTCACACAAGAAACATTATCATATTCCCATAGAATGAGAAGCAAGAGGTTGTATGAGTTATCTTAATTAAAAACTGATATTTTTTTAAAAAATATAATTTATATACATTTAATTTATTCTTATTACCATCCAAGTAAAATATAAAGGAAAAACAAAACACATCGATTCGTGAGGTGGTAGTCTGCCATACACACGAGTAAAGTTATTGTTTTCCAATTTGATGGAAAAAGTGTTGGATATAAGTTATTAAATTAAAATAATAACATATAAGTATTTTGATGAGTTAGAATAAGTATATAAAAAACTCATAGTTAAAAACCATACATCGTCTTTGGACATCCTCTTTAGGATTAACCTACAGTCTTCCAAGATTGGATTTATGATATAAAAAATGGATCAAGGATATAGGGACATATTTAAGGAAGATATTTGGTTTGTTAATGTATGAAACAAAGTTTTCTGGAGGTGTTAATAGGATATGATTGGGTTTTTCCTTTTATATGTGGGGGGAGAGGACAGACATGCAATTTTAAAAAAGAATAATGTGTACCCACATTTTTCACAAAACAATGGATCCAAAATAATCCATTATTGAAACAAAGAGTTTATTTTTCTAAATTATAGAGTTATAATGAGTTTTTTACAAGTTTATATGTGATTTTATCCCTTCTCTTTTTAGTTTAATACCCTGTTAAACCGTTTTGACCTTAACCATAATAATTATTTTTTGATGTTTTTACTATTCATTATGATAAAAAATTACGTTTACCTTATTATACAATTTTAATTAATCTTATAAAAAATATGGAATCAATTTTTTCAAATTCCATTCATACAATTGTAAAATTTTAATTTAAAATTAAACTCATAAACACAACAAGAAGGTGGGTTTTCAAAGAGAAAATGTTCTAAAGTTTATAAAGTTTTTATACCAAAATTCAATATATAATTGATTAAAATGACATAAATTGGATTAATAAATATATAATTAAATTAATTTTACTTTTAAAACCATTTTAAATTAATATAAACCTTATACATTCTTTAAATGAAAAGGCATTTTTGAACCAAAAACCAATATTTTTACTATTCATCAAAAAATTAATATTTTTAGAAAAATCCCCAAAAAATAAAATTAATATAATTATGACCTGTAGATCTCAAAAATTCATTTTACTTTGTAAAATAAATTTTCAAATAATTTATAAAAATTTATTTTATTATTTTTTCACAAAATCAAAAAATCCATTTATTTGAGTGAATTGTATCTTGGAAACATATAAACACTTTAACAAAAAAATTGTAACTTTTTTATCAATATGTTTTATGTATATAAAACCATTATAATTAATATTTAAAATGTTGTCATTTATTTTCAGGATTCCATGTTTAACGACTAAGCTGTAATATTCATTTTTAAAATAATAATATTAATAGTTTGTTGTGGTTCGTTAAAACTCAGTGTTTCATGTAACATAAGCTTTCAATGAAATTAAATTTTTTCAATAAAAATATTTCATAAAATATCAGGGTGTTATAGGATTGACCTAGGACTATTAAGTCCCAAAAACCTCTCCAGGGGCAAGTCTAGTTACCAGGGGTATGAGATTTGTGTTCTTTGTTTGTGTTATTATGGTTGATATTTTTATTTAATATGATGTATTTTTTGAGAGGGTTTTATTTATGTATTTGTCTCTTGGCCTAATATAAAGAAGCCTATTTTAATGAATCATGGTAGGAACATAGTATTCACCTAAAGTCTTTGTGCTAGTATGTGATTTGACTTGGGAGATTTCAATGGTCTAATGTGTCAAAAAAAACTTATTTTACATTTTCCCATATAACTTGTTGATGTAATTATACTTAAATAAACAAATATGTCTTTTTTAATGATAGAAAATAAAGATCCTAGTGAAAGAGGTTATCTAGTGATAGAATTTTTATCCCTTATGTGATGTATGGATACCCTAAACAGGTCGTTCCAGGCATCAAATTCCTATGTTTTGGTATCAAGTGTAGGATTGGTTGGATAAAAATACCTATTGGTTCTGGTGTGCTTTCTTGTACTGTTTTGGGTGAATGGGTAGACGCTGGTGGCACTAGAATAATGGCATAGTGGTAGTTAGTCATATGATAGATCATTTCATGTTTGAGACGACTTGATTTTGAGGAGAAGCACTGAGGATGATCTAGGTAGGTAAAATTGACATGTACCGAGACATATTTAGTGGGTTTGGTGTGAGAGCCTTGGTTATATGGGATGTGAATCATTAGTGTGTGAGTGTGTGAGGGAGACATGGTTTCAATGGAGTGTATAACAATTGAGATTATCAGTGATTAGAATAGATAGAGGGTAATAATCTGTGAGTTGGTTCAAGATGGATGACTCTACTTTTGGAGTTAGAGACTGAGTGTTTTTTTTGGATTTTTAAGAAAATAATTGATGTTAGAGGAAAGGAGCATAATAGATATGTGTGGGGCCCATTTGTGTTATGAATTGGTGAATAAGACATATTTAATTTTTTTGGGAATCATTTAGGTTATATATGAGCTCGAGTGGTTCTTCAGTAGTAGTTTTGTGGTGTTTTTTGGGTAAATATTAGAGTGAGGTGACTAGTGTGTTTGGTAAGATGCTTGCAGTCCTGAAGGCCTAGTGTAGATGATGAGAAATAGTGATGTCTCTATGGTAAGAGGTGAAAATGCTGATAGATTGAGTGTAGTGGGAAAATTGATATAGGTTGAAGATTTTCAAGGTTACCATGGGTTATGTAATGGATAGAGTTTGGGTTGGGGAGATTGGTGGTTGGTTTTACAGAGGAATGATATCGATACCCCTAAGGTGGGGAGAATAAAATGGGTTGTGGGTGAATGGCCCTCATGTCAGGTGGGTCATCAAGGGAGTGAGGGAGGTTGGTGGATGGTCATGGTTGACATTTAATATTAGTTCCTAGGTGGATTAGAGCATATCTAGTTCTTTATTAAATACCTCATTCGAGATTTATATGTGGTGTCAGTTGGAGTCGATGTGTTAGAATTAGGATTAGGGAGGAGTTGGAGTGATCTGATAGTCAGTTGGATCTATGTTGAACCAGTTATCAGGGTGAGATCAGAATGGATGGTGAGGTTTGGAAGAGATTTACCCATATAATTACACCAGTATTCGGGTTTAGACTTTGGTGAGGGAGTTTAGGTGATTCAAAAGTTCCTCTATGGGAAAAGGAAATGTGATTGGGAAGTGTAAGTATGCATCCAAAAATGATAGCTTGTGGGGGACCATCTAGTATCTCTGTGTTGAATCTGATGTGGTGAGGTTGATAATAGGTCAGAAGTGTCTTTTGGTACATAGTTGAGGTATTATGAGGATTGAACCATGGGTTTTTAGATAAATACCAGAAAACTGATCTTTTTGTTTGGAGTTTCATAGTTGAAGTGAATTTAGAATTCCTAAGTATAATAAGGAATGTTTTCGGAGTATTGATGATCGAGTTAGGTATGAGTAGAGGATGGATAATTATTTATTGCTGATTTTGGATGAGAGTCCAGATATTTGGGATTTTATAATAACCAAATATTTATGGGTTTTAATTTTGTGAAAAATATTTAATTTTTTGCATGTTGAGGGGTCCATTATTGAATTGGGATTCAAATAAAAAATTTGAGTGTTTTGATATTTCAAAATTATGGATTAAAACATTGTTTCAGCCCCAAATAATGTATCAAGTTCTTAGGTGGATGTATAATAATGGTTGAGGGACTTGAGAGGCTGAATTTCATTAGCTACATCCATTAATACCTTGAAAATAGTGGTCACACCATAAGTACAGTAGACATGAGGGTTAAGAGACTCAAACTCCACGAATTCCTGACATGAACCCTAGTTCCTATCTTGAATGAGGGTTGGTTGAGTAGAGTATCCCTCTTACATAAGAGGTTCATGATGTAAACCAGGGGTTCATACCATGAATTGTGTCTGGGGGTGTTTTTGAATTGGGGAAAACCCATCTTTTCCTTGTTTTACCCCATTTGATTTCAAGGGATAGGGTATTGGGAGGAGGTCCATTTTATCTGACTCCCCTACCCCTCTCATTCCACATCTATCTCCTATCATGGGAGGATGTTTGTAACACCCAGACCCAAGAATATTGGAGATGATTCCTTACATTATTACATTAACATTATTACAAGGAATCAATTCCGAAAGGACTGATCAGTTTAGTTGTTTTAGAAATCCAGATTAAATACATGATACCCATGTTATAATGGGAAATAAAACATGATACATTATAAAATGAAATGAACAACATCATTGAAACTCATTCAAAGGATTTCTCTTCATAACCTAGGGAAAGGAAAAAATAAGTGTAATCTCAAATGATCAGTAAGGGTAAGAATAATTGAAGAATTAGTGAATCAATAATCACAATGAACATGGAATGGTATATAAATGAGCACACATTCCATTTATATAACTGGATAAGGTAGAATTTATATGTCAAGGTAAGTAACTGAAACATATACCATTTAATAGAAAACTGAGAATGAACAAAATCCATAGATAATGTCAAAGAAACAAATTACAAGGTTAAATAATAACTAATTATGAATGATGAAAATTATTAATTATTGGATTCTCTGTTTCCTAGGTATATGGTACCTTTACTGTCATGACCTTTCATAAAGTGGTTTATAACATATTAGGTAAAAAACCATCTGAATGGCTAAATGATTCATCTAATGATAACACCAATGAATCAAGTGGATATCTATAAATTGGAACCAACCATGTCATACCTATCAAAATAATTCATCATATATTCGATAATTTGTTTACTTCTGGAACAATGAACCTTATCAAATATCTGTATTGAGTAAAAGATATAGATTTACCAATATTTAACCAGTTAATAAAATAATTATCAAGTACACACCGTATGTAAAAATGGTATAAGGTTTAGGAAATAATTATAACCATCTCATAAGAGTATAGATATCCAAAATAAATATTATTTACATTGGAAATTTTTTTAAGTAAAATATCGTGTAAAGATAATGTTAACAATCACAAAAATAATGTACGATTGCAAGATAACTTTTACCACCTAACAATTGCCAAGTAAAAACCCTTTAGATGAGATAATTAAAAGGAAAAATTTAAATACCATTAAGATAAAAGTATTAATGATATATTATATCAAAATGTTACATTGATACACCACACAACAGAATTAAGTGGTGTATATGACATTTATCCCACAGATGTAAAAAGTGAGATGAAAATCTCTTTCCTTACATTTTTTTGTATGAATGTCCTTTAGCATCCATTATAATGATTTTGAGAATATTAAAAACTTATTACAAGACCATAATAATATTTATGGTATCATATGTTATCTTTTTATAATATCTTATTACCCATTTTGATTATTATATAATTATTTTCCCTATTTCGTGTGTCAATTGCCTAGTTTTTCGAGTAATTTTTGAGTTTTTATTTTTTGTTAATTTTAATTAGATTTTGATTAATCATAAATAATGTAAACCAAGATGTAATTATCATATATATTAATTGTATATTTATTTATAATAATCAATAATATTTGGAGATAGGGAATTAAATTCACCGTTAATGGAGACAGTTTGTCATACGTACGCATAAACCCCACTTCCATTTCATTGTCATATTTGACAAAATGAAAATAAAATTATATATATATATATATATATTATAAATGAATTATCCTATTTATTTCATATATTCCAAATATTTTTATTTAAAACATCCTTACATCACTCCATGAATAGTGTGAATGAATCACATCGCTTTGAGGAGGCGGTAGTCCACATATCCACTAACGATGTTTTTGTATTCCGAAAAATGGAAAGCATGAAGGTACGGTTATATGAACATTTATAGAGTCATAAAAAAATTATAAATATCATATATATAATATATAAACTATAAGTCGATCATTATTCCAACCTTTAAAGGTGGTAAATAGAATGATGAACAACATTGGTTTGCGAGGTGATAGTCCATCGTACACACGAATGATGATTGCATACCCCATTTGATGGATGTGTGTGAAAGTGTAGGTATAAATATTATAATAACAATATATCAATATATTTAATATAATTATTATTTTTTATATAAACATGATATTAGAAAAATTTATTGGGTGGAGAAGTAAATGAATCAAAAGTGATTGTTGAAGAACATTGCCGCTTATTTGGGTAACTCCTTTTGGTTTATTCCTAAAGACTTCCCCAGTTTGACTAATTCTCAAGATGAGGATTCTATGATAATGGTAGTGATATTTAGAATTTATTTGATAAGATTTTGGACTATAAAAAGGGATTTATAGGTTACAATAAGTGAGAGGTGTGAGTGCCTTTTTATTGTGGAGGAGTGACATACTTATAAATTTTTGAAAAGGTAAATTTTCCCTTATTTTTCCCATGTTATGTTGCTCCAATAATGATCTAAATTCGATAAAATGGAGGATAATGTTGAAATATGTCCCAGAAATTTCTTCGAAACAAATTTCTAGTTTATTTTTTTCCTTTAAGTTTATGGTTTGGTCCCTTAATAAGATAAATTCCCTCTTAATCGTTGTAATTAATTTTAATTACTTTCAGAATTTTTTTGCTAAAAAACTAAATTGAACTAATTATAAAGTATAAATAATTTTTTTCCAAATATGGAATAAATTTTCAAAATTTACATCACAATAGTGTCATAAATTAATTTAAAATTATTCTGACATATGGGATGACAAAGCGGGTTTTTAAAGTAAAAAATGTTGAAAAGTTTGAAATATTTTTTTATCCAGTTTAAATGTGAAATTTATTACAATGACCTAAATTGGATTAATTTATTTATAATTGACCTTATTGAATATTATACCAATTTAAAATATAATTTAGCATTATAACTAAATTATAATAAAAATAATTTTTCATTAAAAATTCAGTATTTTTCAGTATTAATCAAAAAATAAAACTTCCCATAAAATTTAAAAAAACTCATCCTAACCTAATTTAGACATTTTGATTTTTAAATTTATGTTTATTTTGACATATAAAATTGATAGAAGTTTCAAAATTAATTTTTAAAATAGGTGTACTATTAAAAGGTGTAAAAATTAACCTTTTCGGAAAATAAAACTTTTAAGCATAAAATTGAATTTATTATAATATTATGACCATAAAATATATTGGATGAATGAAAAAAAATATTTGGTTTAATATATTATATTTATATTAAATTAATAAAAGTCACTAGTATTAATTAATTGAATTTATAAAGACAAAACTCCTTTGGAAGCAGAAAAATAATTCATTAGAAAAACATTACATATATTTTCAATTGGTTTTGGTATTATTTTTTATTTAATTTCTAACCAATGAATTAAAAAATATATTTCCATAAGCTAGTTAATCTTATTCATAACATCAAGATTAATGACAAGGTTATATATTGTTATATTAAATAATATTTTAATAACATATTGTTTTTCAGTAAAACTCAGCCTTTTGTGTAACATTTGTCATTTAAGAAGGTAATTATTGCATGTAACATAATATAACCTTAGTTTTCTATATAAAGAAACATAAAATTATTTTTGTGTGTAAGTTCCAAATGTTGTGTGTAGTGTAATATGAACTTGGTGTTGAGTATTATGTATGCTAATAAAAAAGTTTATTTATTATAAAAGGAAAATATTTAATTTTTTAGGGTGTTACATTATACCCAAATTAATTAAATTTTAGCCACGTAATTTAAACTCGATCTTAGTAATCATGAGTTTGATATTTGAAAATACTTTTTTGAAAATCCAACATCTGAAATAGTGTTCATAAAACTTCTTTTTAATAAGAGGGAAAAGTAAATGTGAAAGTCACTTAAAAACATGGCTTTCAAATAAGAGAAAATTAGTGAGAACATAAACATGAAAGAGAAACATAACTATCAAGTTATAATAGAGAGTCATAGAGAACTTGTTTAGATCAAAATTTTAACAAAAAACCCTTGAGCAATTGTTATGCAGAAGGTCATTAATATCATGAAAAATGATGAAGCTATTGTCTCAAGGAAAATTTTCCAAGAGTTGAGGTATTGTTTCTCTCTCAAAGAATATAATTAAATATTTATTTATATTTCATAATTAAAATTTTATATTTCATTTTTTCCTTAAAACATTTCTACTTCATCTCTTAGCACAAGTTGATTCATATGGTGAAGTTATATATCAATCTCTAAAACCACTTCCAAAGTTTTACTTAAACCATTTCATAAATGGTTACCTATTACAGAAATATAACGATCTAATACTTTTTAAATAAGGTTACTAGGTTTCCAAATTGAAATTATCATTTATATTTCCACAACATGAAGAAACTCTTATTCATCACATTCCAAACATGCGAATATCTTCATCATGAATTCCCTTAAAACATGATAATAACATGAATTACCAAATATTTTTTGTAAAAATTATTTCTTACATATTCCTTAAATAAAACACATGTTTTTTGAAATATTTATTAAATACAAAAGTATTGTAAAATTTGTCAATGATAGAATAAGAAAATATATAGATGTATAATAAACCAGTTCTTAGGTAATCAACAGTTATCCAATGTCTTAATCAGTCACATCCTTATCCAAACATCATTACCTCAACACTAAGAACATATTATGGCTTATATTTTCCCCAAACAGGTGTTTTACAGAAAGTTAAACTTGCTACTGAATCACCTTTCTTGGTACCATTTAACATATGATCTCAAATAATTAACAAAAAAAGCACTAATGTACAATCCTTATATATTTCATAACATCATCAATAATTTTTTTAAACACATTTCATTGTTCCAAATACATAACAACATTAATCATTCCAATAGGTTATTTTAATAACACCATCTTGAATTTGATCCCTTAACTTATTCAAATCTATATTCTTTTTACATTTTGGGTATTTGTTTGTGTAGTGGCCCATATCCTTTCAGTTGTAACACTTAATAATAGTTTTTTCCTTTATTCATCTTCATTATTTTCCCTGGTGACCCTTTTTTCCTCACCTATAACAAACTCCCATTCTGTTCAGGCATTTCCTAGGGTGACTCTTTCCACAGTTCTCACATGTTGGAAATTTCTTTATCATATCCATTAATGCATAATCTTTATCTTGGTGTTCAAATTACCACTTCTTCTCTTGATTACACATGAATATATTGATTATAGAAAGTTCCTTATTTATTTTTATTGAACATAAAACTATATCTTGATATGATTAAAAATAATAAGAAACTAGTTCAATTCCGAGATTTTTCTTAATACCAAGAAAAAAGTGGTCAATCTTGAACTCCATGTTGCATAAATAATATGTATCATACCTTGATAACCCTGTAAATTTAGCTTCATAATCTCCAAAAAATTCTTCTTCATTTCGATTTATGCTAAGGAACTCTCTCTTCATATTATTTTTTTACCACTAGGGAAGTATTTATCGAGGAATGTCTCCTTAAAAGTTTTATATTCCATGGGTTCTATTTCCTCATCTTCTCTTATACTCTGGATCAATGTCCACCATTGGGACAATATAATTCAATTATAACCTTTTACTTTTCATCACATCATAATTCCATGAATAAGTTTTCTAGAGAATTAATCCATTGCTCAACTACAATTGGATTAGTAATCCCACTAAATGATTTGGAGTTATATCACATAAAGTGATCCAACATATGCGATTCTCACTATGGAAGAGGTTCCCCATTTTGGAAAGGTTATTTTTCATAGACTAATTAATCTTACCTAATATAGATATAATTTTCTCCATTATAATACTTGTTATATTGGTTTCCTCAGAATGGAAATATCAAAATTTTCTATAAGTAGTGATACCATTCTTCCTTTGAGTCTCCATTTCTAAAAAATCGAACATACTGGAGAAGTTCATATAATTATGATATTTTCATAATTCTAAATATGGTGAAACACTTAACATAAATTGAAAATTTTATGCATAGAAGATATCACAATCTTGTACATGGTTTCTTTGGGGAAATATGTACTTTAAAATCATTCATATTGATTTGTAAAGAAAATTTGAATTACCCAAAGAGTATGTCCGAGGAGTGTCAAAATAGGTGCGCAGTAAGGGTCATTATCAAGTAGATGGTTACACTCGAGTCTTGTATGATGCACCTTTTCAGAGTTGTTACCTCTAGGTATATTTGTTCCAAAACCACACCAATTTGTATTATCGAGACATGGATGTATTTATAGGATGCCCCATATAATCTCCATCTTATAAAAACATTAGGATTTTATTTTATACTAATCGTTAAATTACACCTTAGGGTTATGTTCCAAAATATATTATTTTGAAATTTAATTTCCATATTTTATACTAAACATCCTTTGATACCATGTGTAACACCCCAACCCTAGAAGCTTGGAGTTAGTGCCTTACTTTATTACATTGACATGATTACAAGGAATAAAATCACAAACTATCGATCAACTTACCAGATTACATACACGATTCCCAATTTACATTAGGAAATAGAAAATAAAACATGATACATAATAAAATAAAATGAATAAAATCCTTGAAAACTCATTCAAATAATTCAACTTAATAAATTGGTGAAAAGAAAGAAAATAATTTTGAGCTTAAATACTTAGTATGGGTTAGTAAAACATTATCAATAATGAATCAATGAGAATAATAGACATTTCAAGGAAAACAAATTAGCACACATTCCATTTATATGACAATATAGGGAAAAATCAATATATACAGTTAAGTAACTGAAACACATGCTATTTATCGATATAGTTAGAATGAAATAAATCCATATATTATTTCAAAGAAAAAAATATCAGGGATAAATAATCAATAAATCTCAATGATGGAAATGCTTAATTATTGGGTTCCATGATTATTAGGTACATGTTACCTTTACCTTTATGACCTTTCACAAGATAGTTTATAAATATCCGGTAAAAACCCAACTGATTGGCCAAATGATTCCTCTCATGAGACGATCGATGCATTGAAGGGCCATCAATATTTGGGCCCCACCTATGTCATACATGTACAAAAAATTATATATATATATATAATAATAAATTTAATTCTTCAATAACGAGCCTTATAAAATTTCAATATTGATTAAAAGATACAAGTTTACAAATATTTCCCTAGTTAATCAAAAATATGTCAAGTACACAACATACATAAAAATGGTATATAGTTTAGAAAATAATAATGAACATACCATAAGAGTATTTATATCCAAAATAAATTTTAATTATAATTAAAAATTGTCATAAGGAAGTTACTATTTCAAGATAGATTTAACAATCACAAAAGTAAGAGAGATTGCAAAGATAACTTTTACTAATTTATAATTTTTAAGTTGAAACCCTTTGGATGAAATAATTCCAAGTAAAATTAATTAAAATTAATATATAAGGATTCATGATATGATATATCAAATGTTTTAGTAGATACACTACACTAACGAAGTAAGTAGTGAATATGACATTTCTCCCACCAATTTAAAAGTGAGATTAAAATCCCTTACCTTCCCATTCCATTTGTGTTAACATCCTTTAGAATCCAATATAAGGGTTTTAAAAATGTTAATAAATTATTAAAGAACTATTTTATATTTATGATGTCATATATGATATTCTTATAATATCTTATTACCTGTTTGTTTGTAATCTTTCATTATTTTTACTATTTCATGTTTTAATTTTCGAGTTTTCGAGTAAGTTTTGACTTTTTATTTGTTTTTTTATTACTCAGATCATGATTTATCATATACATAATGTAAAACAGGATTCAATAATAAAAATATTAATCATATATTTATTTATAATAATCCATAATATTTTGAGACAGGAAATGAAATGCACCGTTCATGGATATGGTATGCCGTACGTACGAATGAACACTACTTTCATTTCTTTTTCATATTTAAAACAATTAAAATTAAAAGATATAGATGAATATTATAATTCTAGTATCATATTTATTTCATATATTTGACATATTTTTATTAAAACCATCCATAAACAATTTCACATAGAGACTGAATGAATCACATCGCATTGAGGAGGTAGTAGTCCATACAGCCACAAACAATGTCACCGCATTCCAAAAAATTAGGAGGCATTAAGGCATGGTAACATGAAAAGTTAAAAAATAATAAAACATTATTAATATCTTATATATCATATATAAACTATAAAAACATCATTATTTTAACATTTAAAGGTGGTAAATAGAATAATGAACGACATCAGTTAGCAAGGTGGTAGTACACTGTACACATGAACGATGATTTCATATCCCATTTGATGAATGTTAATGAATGGGTAGGTATAAATGTTATAATAAAAATATTAGTATATTGAAGATACTATGGTTATTATATATGAATTATATTAAAATAATTTAACGGGAAGATAAGTAAATGAAACTGAAGTGATCGTTGAAGAACACTACCTCTTATTTGGGTAAATCTTTTGGGTTTTTACAAAAATAATTACTTGGTTTAATTTATAACCTTATTAAGGATTCTAGGATGAGGGGAGTGATGTTTGGATACTATTATTTTTAGATTTTGGATGAGAAAAAGGGCTTGAGAGGTGTGAATAAGTGGACGAGTTGAGTGCCTTTTTTTATAGTGGTGGAGGAGTGGCATTCTTGTAAATTTTTTATAAGGGAATTCCACCCAAATGTTTTCCTTATAAAGTGTATTAAATAATAAAAAATTATATAAAAAGGATTATATGGTCTAAATATGGACATAAAATTTATTTTTGACAAGTTTCTAGGACATTTTGGCTATTAAGTTAAGGTTTAATCCATTGTTGAGCTAGTTTCTCTCTTAGTCACTCTAATTAATTTTAATTAATTTCACTAATATTTTTGGTAAAAAAATAATTTTAATTTATTATAAATTATAAATAATTTAGATTCCAAATATTTAATTCAATTTCCTAAATTACAATCACATAAGTGGCATAAACTAATTTAAAATTAATCCGACAGATTAGACGACAAAGTGGGTTTTCCAAGTTAAAATTTTATTCTAGGTTTGTCTACTAGTTTTCTAACATCCCAACCCGGAAGCCACTAAACCAGTGCTCCGAGCCGGTTCTCCACAAGGCCTCAAGCGCACCTCCCCAAACACTAGAGGATGCCGAATAGTAGTGAGGGAGTAGGTTTTGATAGTGGGGAGACTATGCCCTCATACTAGGGTAAGAAAACAATGGAAATAACTAAGTATCATACACACCAAAATGTAAACAGAGTGTGGTAGCAGTAAACAACTGAAATAGAACTGGCTGTAATAGTAAAAAATTTTAAAATCGAAAACATCTATGCAATACAATACAACACTGGTCACCCACTGGCTGACCATATAGATACAAGTACAAAAGAAATTGAAAGTAAAGGTATAGGGCTCTGCTACTAACTCCGAGCCAATCCACGTACCTAATCTCCAAACACTGTCGAACAGCAGTAGCCCGATCAGTAGAACCACTCCAGCAGCTCCGCTCGATCATGCAACAATGGGCCTCAGCCCTATCCACTATGCAACTCGTGCTCAACCTGAAAAAAAGACAAAAGTTCTCCACATAAACTGAGGTGCACGTGCAGGGGTGAGAAATAATCTTAGTAGGGAACCCCAACAATCAACCTATAACTGTGCTGCTAAAAGTGTATGCAATAACAATGTTTCCAGCCTAGATGGAACACAACAAAAGGAATTAAACCAAACGTGAAGCCACAGTTGAACTCAGGGTATGTAATCCCCATCAACTAGGCAACTTCCACCATGGATGTCCATATCTATATATGTACACGTGTATAGTCCCATACCTATACGCATATACATAAATATGAATAATCATGATTAGGTGATTCGAATAACAAGAAACCACATCAGTAGTCGATCCTTGGGACCATAAGCCTAATCTACTAGACATCCAGTGCAAGGTCATTGAGTTGGACGTCGTGCCACTCAAGCCGTGTATCACTAAGTCGATATCTGGGTCCATAATCACATTGACATGTACCTGCTTCAGCCAACACCGAAAATAACAAAAATACCAATCCTGTGATTTAGCTTGGCATGTACAACATAAGAAAACACCATAATGAATAATCAAAGTAAAAAATTTCCCTCAGGAT
Organism: Viscum album; assembly: GCA_963277665.1. Lineage (NCBI taxonomy): Eukaryota > Viridiplantae > Streptophyta > Magnoliopsida > Santalales > Viscaceae > Viscum > Viscum album. The sequence continues at coordinate 1,402,205,072 of OY728137.1, read as the reverse complement.
AAACAGAACCTTTCCCTCAGGCCTTTCCCTTAGGCAAATCAGTAACCTTACCCTCAGGCCCTTCCCTCAGGCGAATTAGTAACCTTTCCCTCAGGCCTTTCCCTCGAGCAAATCAGTAACCTTCCCCTCAGGCCTTTCCCTCAGGAGAATACGTAACCTTGCCCTCATGCCTTGCCCTTAGGAGAATAAGTAACCTTTCCCTTAGGTTAAACAACTACTAACCTTAGGCTAAGAAAACAACACCCTCAGGTTAAAGTAAAACACTGCCCTCAGGCGCAAGTGACCAGGCCAAGCCCAAAGCATAACAAGCAATTTTTATATACAATTAATTTCAAGGAAAAAGTAATGATCAATATAAACATGGCGTACCCTCGGGTATTTGGGCCAAACGGCTAAATAGAGGAACGCACCCCCGTGGTGGTCCTGGATCCAATTAGTGATCCCAAACAGCAGTTATACATATTCATTAAATTTCCTATGCAATTCTAGGTATTTAATTAATCAAGGACTCAGAAATAAAACACCCTAAACATGGGCGTGTAGCACAACGGTACAAAAAATCATTCAGAAGTTGGAAATTAAACATCAGACCACCTACTACTCAGGAACACAAGTCAAGGTAGGCATCCCAACAAACAAGAAAGGCACCTCGTGTCAGGATCAACAGCCACCAACCAGAAAGCACCTATGGTAACCACTACTACATCAGCAACCCAAGTCAGATATAAACAAACAAGTGTGGGTGGCCCGAACGCCCAACCCAACACTAAATAAATAACCCCACGGGATTCATAGTTTGGCATGGGTTCAAGATGACACCCGAACACCTTCTCTACCCAAACACGACATAACAACTCAGTTCGGTCAAACAATGGGAACCCGCCAGGTCCCACAAGTCAAACACCAAGGAGTCATCCTACTCAGGATCCTCCAGATAACTAGAGAGAAGGAATCCTACATGAGATCCTTAGAAAAGAGGAATCTTATATGGGATCATCCAATGAATAAAAAAAGAAGCAACTCATAATAGGGGTCCTCTCAATGAAAACATGAGAGAGTTCCTACAATGACTCCCTAGTTCAGCACACAAGCAAGCTATCCCTAAGGGAACCCTTAGAATCATCCGGTCTCATGGCCTCTTAGTCCAGAAGGGAACGTCCAAAAAGGGAGATTTCCTCTAAAGAAAAGGTTACAGGAGATAGCTCACAACTCATCTCTTATTAAATTTCTTGACTAAGTTGGTCCGAACACCCAATCTAGCAACCTCGCCAAGTCTCACCCTCAGGTGACGACTGAGCTCGATAACTGAAGGAAAGACCCCTCCATTTATATAAAAACCCCCAAAAATCCATTTATATGACCTCTAAATGTAAAAAGGAGTATACCATTACTCTCTACGTGAAAAAATGCTTAGAATCGACTACTCACACACCCAATTCTGACATCCGAGGCACAAGATATCCCCAAATTACTGAGATGGGGAAGTACATGGCCAGTGTAGATGGCCAGAACCCATTGAGCCTTCCTGTGTAATAGTACACGGTGTGTACTTCACTGCACACGACTTGTACTGTTCACAAAAAGTCACACTGTGTCTGTTTTCACCTGAACACATGGCTAAGTACAACTACACGATGTGTACTTTACTGTACACGGCATGTACTTCAAAAAAACCACTATTCAATGTTCTATTCCACATGGCCAGCCACACGGCCTCTGACTACACTGCGTGTACTCAACGTACATGGCGTGTACTTAAGAAAACTTTGTCTTCCCCGAAAGGTAAGAACACATGGTGGGTTCCCCTGGAACACACACCGTGTATACTGGGTTTCCCGATGGGAAATCCCTAAAAACGCCCGATTCGCCCATTTTCGCCCCCAAAACAATAGTTCGAGCCCCATGGGCATACAAGCAAGCACTATAAGGCTTTAAAAACTTAAAACAACTTGTTTTGAGGGGATCTATGGAAAAAACTTAAACGGCCCTACCTTTGGGTGGAAACCGACGTAGCCTCGGTTGATTTCACGGTCCACGGATGCCGCACGCCGACTCAGCGCGTCGAGGGCTTCATATCGGTACCCCTGTTGCCTTCTGTCAATCCCTATTTATTGAAATCCATAATCTCCCATGGAACACGGCCAAGGAGGAACACAAATGGAGCGTGCTCAAGGATGAGGAGGATGGAAGAGAGAGAAAATAAAAGAAAAGAAGAAAAGAAAAGGAAGAAAAAGGGGCCAGGGCCGGCCTCGGCGCCTGACATGAGTTTATGCCTTCCATAGGCTAAACTCCCCATTATAGACTCAATAGAACAGACAGAATCTTAATACGACTCTCCGTTTAAATGTTATCACCAAACAAACTTGCGTGAATAAATTAATATTTAATTTAATAATATTAAATATTCCACCAAAATTCGAATAGATTAAATTTCCACCAAACTCCTATCTCAGGGTAAACACCCTATTATGGGACCAACGGAGTTGTCAGCAAAATTATCTGAGATCATATGGTAGGGGAAACTGACAATTTTACCTCTCATTAGCATCTAATAGCAAAAATTCAAATTTATGCTCAAAACTGCAGTCCGAAAAAACATGGGTTCTTACAAACTCCCAACCATAGACCTTCTCTTCCCCAAGAAGCCTAGTGAAAGGACCAGAAACCATGATAACAACCCGAGAATCTGCACAACCAAGCTATATGGACCATCCAACGACTAACCTTATAGTATTAACAACAATTTTATACACAGAATACATTCAACTATGCCCGATCTGGTACTCCCCACCATAGAAATACCATTATCATCATCTTAAAAGTCACTCCAAGCCCCAAAGGCCAATGGAAAACACCTTAGTTTAACCTAAACAAGGATAACCACCCTCAAAGTCCAATGGTGCACTCCCCACCATATGGCATTCCTTACACCACTTTGAGAGCACAACCAGAGCACAATCCATCCTCCACAGGGATGAACCTTAGGAAAGAAAAATGTGCTCGATGTAGGGTCAAAGCTCTCTCAGCATACTCAAGACGAAACAAGATAGCGCATGATCATCTCTAATATGAGTACACTGAGCTTTCACCAAAAGCGTGTCCAGCTCCCACTGAGCCACGCTAACATCCTGCCATAACCTGACCAGGATTCCAACATGGGTCAACCAATTTCACACATGTTTCCCTAGAATAGAACATACATCGTCTTACAAAGGTTCGAGTTGAAACCAAGGGTCTCTAGGTCTTCCACCTATCCCTACAAAAAAAGCATCACAACTGGGTCACAAGATCTAACCACCTAGCCTAAAAGATCCACAACCTCTCAAAAGACAGTAAAGATCACAATGGACAAGGAAAACAGAACCAAAACACAACCTACAAGGGCCCTGATACTTTCCGAGCATCCTCAGAAGGAACTAATCCCTAGAGTTCACAACCCAATCAGAAGAGAAACTGAACTGACACTCGTCGGGTATCAGTATACAACAATACCATAAGGAGGTTCAGTTCACAAGAAAATCCTTGGTATCTATCGACATCGTTCTCAACGATCCCACTAGATAACCACAGACCTAAGAAATAACACCCAATAATGGTTGAATAGAAAATAATCATGTGCCACATAGACCAAATGGGTTCACTACATCCCCAGTGCACAAAGAATGAGTCATCATCCTCAACACAAATGCCTCGATGTAGATCCATGCAACCTTCCATCAGAGTAAAAAGTATGTGTAACCAGACCAAAAGGTCTCAGTCATCAGTAAAAACACCCACTAGCAGGCCTATATGATGTGAATACTATGTACCTAGTATGTTGCATGAGACGCCTCTTGCCTTTACCGGCCAAGAGTCAAAATCCATCCCTGGAATCTTACCAATGGACAAGTTCCAGAGATTTATAGTATATCAAAACATCACACAACATGTGCATCGCTCAAGGAGAAAATCATATACAACTATAACATCGAAAAATCAGAACAACAATACCAAACCCTGGAAACCAGGACTTCTTACCGGAACAAGCATTCTCGATGCACCAGCTCGATATCCATCACAGGTTCCAACACATTCCTAATACTCCTATCTACCATATCCCAAATAGTAAAGACCAGGAAAGAAAACTCCTCTGATACCACTTTGTAACATCCCGACCCAGAAGCCACTAAACCGGTGCTCCGATCCGGTTCGACACAAGGCCTCAAGCACGCCTCCCCGTACACCAGAGGCTGCCGACTAGCAGCGAGGGCCTAGGGTGTTGTAGTGGGGAGACTATTCCATCATACCAGAGTATGAAAACAACAGAAATAACTATGTATCATACATAGCGGAAAGTAAACAGAGTGCGAAAGTAGTAAACAACTGAAATAGAACTGGCTATAATAGTAAAATGCTGTAAAATCCCAAAAAGCTATGCAATACAATACAACAATGGTCACCCACTGGCCAACCATACAGATACATGTACATAAGAAACTGAAAGTAAAAGTATAGGGCTCTGCTACTAACTCCAAGCTAATCCACCTACCTGATCTCCATACACTATCGAATAGCAGCAGCCTGATCAGTAGAACCACTCGAGTAGCTCTGCTCGATCATGCAACACTGGGCCTCGGCCCTATCCACGATGAAACTAGTGCTCAACCTGAAAAGTAGATATAAGGTTTACACATACACCATGGTGCACGTGCAGGGGTGAGAAATAATCTCAATAGGGAACCCCGAAAAGCAACCTATAACTTTTCTACTAAAAGTGTATGCAACAAAAATGTGTCCAGCCAAGCTGGAACACAACAAAAGGAAGTAAACGAAATGTGAAACCACAGTTGAACTCAAGGTACACTACTAAAAAATGGGCAAGGTAAGTGCCAAATTTTATCAGCGCTATGTAAAAACCGCTGTAAAGACACCATTTATCAGCGCCAAAAAAGCATTGATAATGAATCCCTTTATCAGATCTAAAATGTTAGTGCTGATACAGGAAGGATTTATAAGTTCTTTTTTAGCGATGATAAATTGGACCATTATAAGCGCTAAAAAAAGCACTAATAAAGGTAGTCTTTCTCAGTTATTTGTTAGTGTTGATAAAACCGTAGTCCATTTTTTTATAAAGTCGGTCGCACAGTGCCCTCATTTTATCGCGAACTAAAGCTCTCGCAGTACTGGACCCTTGCGACTCCCCTTTGTTTCCCGCTGAGCTTCGTGTTGCCTGACCTCCGCCGCCCTCGAGCTTATCGTTGCCGGACCTCCACCGCCCACTGTGCTTCATGTTTCCAGACCTCCACTGCCCTCAAGCTTCGCTTTTCCAGACCTCCTCTGCCCACTAAGCTTCAAGTTGACAGACCACCTCCACCCTCGAGCTTCGCGTTGCTGGTCCTTCACCGCCCGCTGAGCTTCACATGCCGGACCTCTGCTGCCCTTCGAGCTTTGCTTTGCATGGTCTGAAAAATCTATGAACCCCCTTGTAGTGTCTCGTCATAGGATTAATGGTTTATTTGGACCAATGACATGATTTTCCCTAACAATGATCCAACCATGAAAACCCCCCCAAACCACCAAAATTTCACAAAATTCACTCAAAACATCTTTAGACAATATCCAAATATAAGGAGACCAAAACAAGGTTCTATATATACCTGAAATAAGTTAATGATATGTTTAAGGCATGTTTTCCGAATCATTTTATGATTTTGGGATTTTACTATTGATGATTGTGATGAATACTTTGCTTTATGTTTGGTAGTTGGTACATGGGAGAACTTAGATTTGTGAGTAATCAAATGGGTTCTACTCTAGTAAGACTTGAGGTGATCACTTGAGTCTATTTTTTATGTCCCTAAGAGGCCTCTTTTATATTGATTGTCTTGTCACATAACCAGGTGGTGTTCCGTGAGTGAGTCAATTTCCATTAGAATCGATAGGTCAGATATCATCCTATGTTTCTCCAATTAAAATTAGTTTCTTTCCCATAATTATTTTAATGGATGATTTTTTGAGTATAAGTTACTCCCATTGATTAAATTTATTATTTACTTTTTTTGCAGTTTATTTTTTATCTAACCTTGATTATATATTTTTTCTTTTATCATTACTCCATTATTCTAGGATTTTATATTAGTTTAGTTTTTTTACTATAAATCAAAATGTGGAATCTTTGGGGATTGTTTGACATGGGTTGATTCTCTTTAAAAGGGATTTCTTAATATGTGTTCTGTTCTATTTATAAAAGTAGATTAAGTTAGGAAAATATAATTCCTTGTGAATTTTTTCATTTATAAAAAATGAAATATATATTTTAAAAAATGGTTGACCATAATGTTTTGTTTTTTTAATCGATTGAATGAAATTTTTTAATAGATGGAGTGCATCCATGAGTGAGAGAAAAACTTTTTTTCATTGATGGAATTGTTGAGGTAGTTCAATGAGTGAGCTGCGCCAATGATATATAATTTTTCAGTCTCTTGATATCCCATGATATTAAATGGTAATAAATTCTTATTTAGTTCTTCAGCATGGTGCGGTAAGTGATCGGCATCAGAAAGAGGGAGCCATCTCGATTGAAGGATAAATTCATTTCAAAGTTTTATATCATATAATAGGTACATGAACCATGTTTTTTAACTTCATGCAATGATAAAATTTAACGCACATTTTAATATCTTGTGATTAGGATTTTGATAATGTATTTTAAGGTTGAATATATTTTACCAAAATGTTACATGGTTTCATATCATGCAACTAGAACATATAGTGAGGGTGAGGTGAATTTTACATCCATAGAGTCCCTACACCATGTGAAATATGGGTAGAGGATGAAAAAGGTTTAAGTTCATGATTCATGGACCAATGGGGGTGTGTCCCCGAATTTTTGGCATGTCATACCAGAATAACGACCTGATGTGAGAAGGGGCTTGTGGCGGCTGAACACCCCACGAAACAACATATAACTAGGATGTTGGATTTTTAGTTCAAATACATATATCTCAGACTAAAGGGATTGTTTATTCATGTAAAATATCTCTTGAGAAATGTAGTATTGGTTGAAATATTGATATGCTCATCAGCAATGGTGATCAATGAGTTTACACTATCAGAGTGAAGTTTATGAAAAATTTAAGGTCTTTCCCACTTGGATTCCAGTTTCACTAGATTTCTCCTAGGTATCATTGATTCCCTTAGATCCAACACCATGTCACCGTAAAGTAAGGAATGAAGGATAGCCTTTTTCTTTAAGGAAAACACCACCTGGTTCTGATTCATTTATAGTTCATCCAATGCTTGAACCCTATTTTCATCGAGGGGTTCCCCCCTATTTCCTTCATGCTATCTAAGTGACTTTTTCTGAGAGTGCACTTGTATGGAATGATTCCCAAACCACCATGTTTTTTAGCCTTGCCACCCCTACCTCTAACTCTGTCCTTCTCCCTCGCTGAGGTTACTGACAACTTCTCTATAGTGGCCTGGCCCCTTCCTAGCAGTGTTTGTTCTATCTCCCTTGGCTCTGAGCCTGTCATCAAGCTCCATATACTTATTGATCCAGAGAGAATTATCTCACCATCCCCCAAGTTTCATTACCCATACTTCCCCTACACCATTGGATCCTCATCTCCCACTCATATGAAGCTTCCCAACCAGAAGGGATTATGAACATGTTCAAAATCAAGGGACCTCAATGAAAGATCATCCTACCACTTCAATAAGGCTACTTACTCTAGATCCAATTCTAGAGAACTGTCCTACCCATCATTATTATCTTCACATGTAATGCTCATGGTATCAGTACCCATGTTAAATCAGACTTCATCACCATAGAAATAAAAAAGCATAATGTCATTTTCATTGTTGTCAAATAATACAAAAAACCCTATAATAATCATAAAATTATCCTGGAAGATTATGTTGCATGGATTTCTACACTCTGACCCCTCCAACAGACACAAATGGGTATTCTGGCACAATAAATATGTTGTTGAGACTGTTCAAGATTGAAATCAATTCATCACTACCAAGGTTCCCAATAGTGGCACCTCCTTCCTTATGACTTTTGTTTTTGCAAGCTATGACCCTCTTCAAAGGGAATCTCTATTGAGTGAAAAAAATACCTTCGATCCTGGCAACCATCCATTGTTTTTTGGGGGTGACTTTAATGTCATTTCCAACCCAAAGGAAAGGAAAGGTAGAAGCCCATTCTAGAGGAAGGCCATTATGGAGTTTGTTCAGTTCATGGCTGGGAAGTGCCTCATTGATCTCAGCTTCTCAGGTGACAGTTTCACCTGGTTCAACAACTGCTGGGGCCATCATTTCTTGTGGAGTCTATTGGATAGGTGTCTAGACAACCTGAAATCCACTAACCTATTATCAAATACCATGTATTTCCATATTGATTGAGGTATTTTGAACCACTCCCCCCTCTTGGTTTCCATTTCTTCTTGGCATGATCATCAAAAACCCTTGTAGGAATCCTTGTACCAGGATACGGTTTGTGAAATATGGAATGAACACTTGTAGGAGTATCGGGCCACCTTTAACCTCAGTGACCTGACGTCGAACCCCGATAGGTGCGTGTTCGCCCCTTCCTCCTCAGGAACCTTCACCACCTGGGACTACTATCGCATATGGGCTTCTTCAGAGTATTCTGATAGATGGAATGATACCTTGGGTTTATTGGATTATTAACACCAGTTAGAGAATTATGTGTGACTATATACTTATAATATTTTCTTATTAGTTCTTACACACCACAACTTGAGTTGAGTAACCTGATTGAAATCCATATTGGTACTTTAGTTCTGATGTGGATATGGTTTTTTATGTGTTTGTGACATGTGTATGTATGGATATATGAGTATTTAGGCACGATGATATTTAATTTAGGGAAGAGACCAAGGAGTAGTAGATGTATCATTATTGATTATTCTTGTGTTTGGTCTGGGGTGATTTGAGGAAACTATAATGAATCTAAAGTAATTATATTTAATGAAGATGAATAAATACTAATGGTTACGCTCTCTTAAACTCTATTTTTATAAGTATGTGGTTCTATTCTACTATATTTGGAAGTCTTGTTTCGTGTACTTGAATCATAAATAATTATATTTGAGATTGAAATAGAATGAAGATGAATAAATATTGGATGGATGCTAATAATTTGACAATAGAGTACGAGAACGGAATGAAAGAGTACATCAAATCTGCAAAGGATCACACAAAGGATCCTTCTCAAATCCTTTGTCCATGTTTATGTTGTTGTTATTCTAGACTACATACTCCAGAGGAGTTGGAAGAACATTTGATATGCCACAGAATAGATCAGAGTTATAAATGTTGGAATAAACACGGAGAAAAAGAGAATGGGGCTACTGGATGGGATAAAACTGCATTTTATGGATCATTAGATATGAATAAAAATATGGATAATGAAGAAGACCATATGGAGGATGTAATTACAGATGTCAATGATGATGAAGATCATATTGAGGAAATGACAAAGGCAATTGAAGATGAACTCCATGATTGCCCAAAATTGTTTGAGAAGTTAAAGAGTTGTGCAAAGACGCCATTGCATGCTGGTTGCACCATGTATACAACATTGTCAGCTATACTGAAGTTGTATAAATTGAAAGCAGACAATCGATGGAGTGATTCCAGTTTTACAGAACTACTTTCTCTCTTGATGGATGTGCTCCCTGAAGATAATGATCTCCCAAGCCGGACATATGAAGGTAAACGAATGCTACACTTGATGGGTATGATTTCTGAAAGAATACATGCCTTCCTGAAAGACTGTATATTGTTTCACAAGGTGAAAAAATCACATAGATAATGACCAATGTGTGGTGCTTCTCGATTCAAGAATGATGAATCCAACCCTACAAAAGTTGTATGGTACTTTCCAATCATTCCAAGGTTTAGGAGTCTATATGGAAGTGAAGAAACTACAAGACAGTTGTCGTGGCATGCAGATAAAAGAAATAAAGATGGGAAATTATGTCATCCATCCGTCTCTCCTCAATGGAAGAAAATTGATCACAAGTATCATAAATTTGGAAAAGATCCAAGAAACCTTCGTCTTGCGTTATCTACAGATGGAGTAAATCCTTTGGGTTTTCAAACCAGCACTCATAGTACATGGCCTGTTATGTTGGAAAATTATAACTTGCCACCCTGGTTAAGCATGAAGCGGAAATTCATCATGTTATCTATGCTTATATCCGAACCAAAACAACCAGGTAACGATATTGGTGTTTATTTGGATCCTTTGATCGAGGATTTAAAGTTATTGTGGGATTCAAGTGTTATGTTGTATAATGATTATAAAAGTGAATACTTCACGTTGAGAGCGATGTTGTATGGGAAAATAAATTATTTCCCTGCTTATGGAAATTTGTCAGGCTATAGCATTAAAGGGACTCAAGGGTGTCTTATGTGCGAAGAAGATATAGAATCAATTAGGTTGAAACATTCATCGAAATCTCTGTTTCTAAGACATCGTATATTTCTACCTCATCGGCATAAGTACCGATCTTTGACGACATCATTCAATGGAAGTTCAGAACAACGCACAACACCGTCTCCCCTAATAGGTGATCAGCTGTTTGAGAAAGTAAAAGATGTGAACACTGTATTTGGTAAACCATTTTCAAAAAACCATATGAAAATCGGTTGGAATAAGAGATAAGATTTTTTTGAATTACCATACTAGAATTGTTTGTACGTCAGACACTTTCTTGATGTGATATATGTGGAAAAAAATATATGTGATAGTGTTATCAGAATGTTGCTAAGTGCCACTGAAAAAACAAAGGATGGAATTATGGAAATATTGGACATGGTTGATGGGGATATGAGAAGAGTTGGATCCCGTGAAGGGTGAAAATTGAATGTTTCTTCTTCCAGCTACTTATAATCTTTTTAGGGAGGAGAGATAACAGTTTTTCAACTTCTTCAATGATGTAAAGGTTCTAGAGGGGTATTCATGAAATATCAAGAACATTGTGTCAATGAATGATTTGAAGTTAAAAGGTTTTAAATCACATGACTCTCATGTTTTTATGCTAGATTTAATTCCTATAAATTTACGTTGAATTTTTCCCAAGAATGTTCTTCCTACATTAACCAAACTTTGTTTATTTTTCAAAGCTATATGTAGCAAAGTTTTAGACCCGGTGAAATTTCCAACTATGGAAAAATAAATTTTCATCATATTATGTGAATTAGAAATGTTCTTCCCGCCAACATTATTTGATATGATGGTTTATTTTATGATTCACTTGGTGAGAGAGATTCGTCTTTGTGAACCTGTGAACTATAGATAGATGTATCCTGTTGAATGGTATATGAATATTTTGAAAGGGTATGTCAAAAATTAAATTCGGACAGAGGTTTGTATATTGGAGCGATATATTGTTGAGGAAGCCATTGAATTTTGTACCGAATACCTATCTTATGTGGAAATCATTGGTCTCCTGATATCTCAACACGCTGGAATCATTGAGGGTGAGGGAATTTTTGGAAGAGATTTTGTGATAATCAGCATTACAGATCAGGAGCAGGCCCACCTTTATGTTTTTCATAACATTTGGGAGGTTTCTCCATATATTGAAACTCATGAAGAAATCATTAGGAAGCTGAATCCATCAAGGGCTGAAAAATGGTTATCAAATACACATAATCACCAGTTTATAGTATGGTTTCATGACCATATATTTAAGCAGTTGGATGAAAATCCGAATTCAAATTCCGAACAACTTCGATGGCTAGCTGCCGGACCAAGTGTGTTTGTATTATCTTACAGTGGTTATGTAATTAATGGTTATACATTCTATACAAACGAACATGATGAAGATAGTACCATGAAAAATAGTGGAGTTACACTACTGGATGAAGTGATGCATGTTTCTGGTAGTAAGGACAGAAATCCAATTTGTGCAAATATGTCATACTTTGGCATTATCAATCTAATATGGGAGTTGGATTATACAACATTCCAATTGCCGATTTTTCAATGCAAATGGGTTGATATCAACAGTGGTGTTAAAATAGATAAATAGGGATTTGTGAAAGTTGATTTTAGTAAAGTAGGGTACAAAGAAGAACAGTTTATAATGGAATCACAAGTGGTACACGTTTTTTATGTTCCAGATCCCGCAAACTGAAAGTGGTCAATTATTTTGATAGCGTCGAAAACTTCTGAAGGTTCCGATGAAAATTCAGTTAAGGACGATCCTTTCAGTGGTACGTCACAATAATTTCAGAGAAATCCCAATATAGATGATGTTTTTTATGTTAGAGGAGACCACAATGAAGGGATTTGGATAATCAACAGAGGTTCCAAATCCCTTCAACCTAGGAAAAAAAGAGAGTCAAATAAACATGTTATATTTTGTTTGTAATATAGATCTTGTTATCTCATGTTATTATATTATCATTACTGAATTTATGTGATCTAAATTTATTGTTCAACCACTTCTGCAGATATTGACTTCTGCACATTCTGGTGCTCCTAACCTTGAGGCTGAACAAGTCTCTCAAGCTGGTGCTGCGGCTGCTGTTGGTCCTGCTGCTCTTACTGCTGCTCCTGCTGCTCTTGATGCTCCTGCTGCTGCAGCTCCTATGGCTCCTGCTGCACCTAGTGTTGAGGTCCAACAACCATCATCACATTCCGTTGATACAATTTCATATGAACATATAGATTATGTTGATATCGATGAAATGGTTGGGAATTAAGGATCGATGTCGTAGAAAGCACAGGTGCGTCGTAGTTTGACGGTGTTAGCCAAAGTTCTTACGATGAAACGCAAAGGCATCAAATTTGAAGTCGGATGGAATGCACGAGCCCAAAATGTGAATCCCAACAAGGCTATGTTTAGTAGGTTCATTGGAGTTGTCACTTGACAATGCGTTCCGATTGACATAGATTCATGGCCCCATGTTGTGTCCGGGATGAAGGCTGTGATCTGGGAAGAAATTACGGTAACATTATGAATTTATTTCTTTAATTTACTAGAAAATAAAATAATGAATCAATTTCTTACTCTTCTCAATCTCTTGCAGAATAAATTTATAGAAGATGATTCACACTAGGATTATGTACTAAGGCTTGCAGGAAGGATTCATCGAGGTTTTCGCACTATTTTAACAAGATGTCACCTAAAAGATTCCAAAGGTAAAATAAAACCGCACCCACGCATTTTCTACGCTCACCTAATATCCCAAGAAGCATGGGATGCATTTATTGGTCATCGTGGGGATGAGAAGTTTCAGGTACATTGTGGGTGATAATACGTTGTTTGAGGATACATGTATTCATCACTTTGATTGTCAATATTTCATTTATGAAACTACAACTCTGTAAAGAAACTAAGGAATGTGCATCAAAACCAACAAACCCCTATTGTAAAGAAATGATGGGGTACACTTCAATAGAAAAGAAAATGGTACGTATTTTAAATTTACTGTAATATTGTTAGGTGCCAACAAACAACATCATAATTAACATTCTAATTTATATGTAAATTGATGAGTCTAAAACCAAATACACTTCCAACCCACCTCATCTGCTTTGGAAGGAGGCACGTGTGAATAAAAAAGGGAATCTTGTAGATGAGAACACACAAAAAGTGTGGGATATTTGTGTAAGTATGACACGACGATAAAAAGATTTGTTTTAAATTTATATTACATAAAAATAATTAGTTATTTTCCTATATCCGACAGTCACAGGAATCAACTACTCCTGTAGTGGATGCAGACCTATTATCGACAACTTTGAAGTAGCCAGAAAAATACGGTCATGTTAGGGGTGTGGCGTTTGGGGTGACACCCCGAGTATATTTTGAGAAGAAAAAAAGGATGATAGAGTTGAAACATTGAAACAAATGAGTGAAAAACTAGAAACCCTTGAAGAATGACTGCAATGGCAGGGAGAGTTGATAGAAACGTTAATGGGTGGGAAGCAAGGAGAAGACATAATGCAGGAACATGCTGCGCATGAAGATCCCGCCCCACCCCCCACCAGATTTGTGGTGAGCCATTCCCCTCAAAGATATATCTTATCCATGGTAATCAATATTCTAATAATTGTTCCCTTGAAATGTGAATCAGAAAAACACTGATACTTTTCCTGTACTGATCTTATAAAGGGTGATAATGATTGTGATTTATATATGTCAACACCCACCTATCACCTTATAGTGAGGGCTATAGTGTTCAACGTCCCAGATGACACGCTGCATAATTGAACACTTCTGAAAGATCATCTGAAAGTGATGATTACTATAGCTCATGAGGCAAATGAAAAGCTACCTATTCCACTTGATGACGATGATATTCATATGGCCGAAAAGGCTATTGGGACAATCAATACATGGCCATCACAACTTGTAAGAGTACATGAGGACAAAGAGGTATTTATTTCCTTTTTTTTTTCAAGCTAAACCTTTAAAAATTAATGAAAAAGGGTCTGAACCAATGAATGTTATTATAGAATGAGAAAGGGAAGGGGGTCAAAAACGTCGTCTCAAAACCATCTAAAGGATCGACTAACGGATCCCAAGGAGCTACTGAAAGCACAATAACACCACCTGTTCTCTATCCACATTTACTAGCATTAAAGACTCATGTGGATACGAAGATAAGAGTTGGTAGTAGTCATATAGTGGTTTCTGAAGAGAATATATGCAGCGTGGAAAGTGAAGATTTCGTTACTGCTGAAAAAGTAAATGAGATCCTTGAAAATGGTTGGCTAGGCATCACAATTGTAAATATATATATGAGGTACGTTTCCGTGAATTGATTTTCTAAAATCTCATCTAATGTGAAAATTATGACTAAATGCATTTTATATTATTGACAGACAAATATATGAAAAACAGTTGAAGGAATTTTACCATGAGCCAAAATGTGGACTCGTTAGTCATCATAGCACATCATCACATCTAACGAAAAAAGATCCATAAAAAAATGAAATAGTGAACGGCTTTCTGAAAACATTTGAAAGAAAGATTACAAATGACAGACTCTTCCTAATACCAACCATACCGGGGTAAAAATCTACAATTAAAGCATATCAATTATATTTTGAATTATTTTATTACTTATTCCTTTTTGTGTTTTTAGGAAACATTGGATGCTAATTGCGGTAAACTTGGATAATCCAAATATTTATTTTCTGGATTCAAAGAAAGGATATCCCTCAAACCGACCACACATGATGGAGTTTGTGAATCTGTAAGACTCTACATCTTACGTTTTAGGTCTAAACATCAAGTAATATAATTTATATTATATTTTACTGAGGATTCTGTTATGATAGGGAAGTATATAATTATCATTAAAAAAGGAATGAGGATAGGGGCTAAGCATAAAGAGGCGAGAAAGTACTATGTCTGGACAAATATTAGTGTATATATAATAAAATTTCACTATCCAAACACATCTCAACACAAGTTACTTATTCTCCTAATGATCAATTTTTTTGAAGTGTCCAAAACAAAAAAACGATAATGATTGTGGTTATTATATTTTTAAATTTATGAAGGATATCGTTTTTCATCAAGAAAAAAGCATCCCTAAAGAGGTATTTTTAAAAACAACTACTAGTTCGTTTATTTTATTTATTAATTCTTTATTTTTATATTTTTTAGTACTAATCTGACTGCCGAAAAGCCTCATACTCAGAAGATGATATAGATATGTTCATAAATGAGTGGGCCGCATACCTGATGACAGATTGTACACAAATAACATGAAGATCTTACTTGGGGACTTGTACAATTGGCTGTCATTTTTGAGAGGGGTTTAGGGGATCAAAAGATGACACATTGTTGTATGTAAATGTTCATCAGAATATTTTAATTGTTACTAAATAAAACATCCATTCTCCAATGATTCAATTTCCTATTTTAACAGATGATATGCACCAAAAACATGCAATAATGATGATCCACTCAAAGGGTCTCTCTTTTGTTTAAAATGGACATATTTTTAAGTGAAAACAACAACTGACCTACGGAAATCTGACCAAAAGCATTAATATTGTGTTGATACTTTAAGATAACAATCCACAGGTGCATTGGGGACATGTAATAGTCAACCCCGCCTCAATCTGAGTCACGGTGTGGCCGATACCACTCAAAGGGTCTCTCTTTTGTTTAAAATAGACAAATTTTTAAGTGAAAACAAGAACTGACCTACGGAAATCTAACCAAACGCATTAGGATTGTCGTGATCCTTTAATAGAATGATCCATGGGTAAATTGGGGACTTTTAAGAGAAATAACCGCCTCAATTAGAGGCACGGTGTGGCCGGTACCACATAAAGGGTCTCTCTTCTGTTTAAAATGGACAAATTTTTAAGTGGAAACAACAAATGACCTACGGAAATTCAACCAAACGCATTTGGATTGTCTTGATCTTTTAGGAGAACGATCCACGGGTCCTTTGTGACATTTACGAGTCATCCCCGCCTCAATATGAGGGACGGTGTGGCCGGTACGACTCAAAGGGTCTCTCTTCTGTTTAAAATGGACAAATTTTTAAGTGAAAACAAAAACTGACCTACCGAAATCCAACAAAATGCATTTAGATTGAATTGATCCTTTATGAGAACAATCCACTGGTCCTTTTTGACATTCAAGAGTCATCCCCACCTCAATAAAAGGAATGTTGTGGCCAATACCACACAAAGGGTCTCTCATTTCTTTGAAATAGACACAATTTTAAGTGAAAACAAAAACTGACCTACGGAAATCCGACCAAACACATTCGGATTGTCTTGATCCTTTAAGATAAAGATCCACAGGTGATTTGGGGACATTTATGAGTAATCCAGGACTCAATCCGAGGCATGATGTGGCCAGTACCACTCAAAGGGTCTCTCTTTTCTTTAAAATGGACACAATTTTAAGTGATAACAACAACTGACCTACAGAAATCCAACCAAACTCATTTAGATTGTCTTTATATTTTAAGATAATGATCCACGGGTGCATTGGAGACATGTAAAAGTAATCCCCACCTCAATCCGAGGTATGGTGTGGCTGGTACCACTCAAAGGGTATCTCTTTTGTTTAAAATGGACACAATTTTAAGTGAAAACAACAACTGACCTAACGAAATCTGACCAAAAACATTCAGATTGTATTTATCCTTTAGGAGAACGATCCACGGGTCCTTTGTGATGTGAAAAAGTCATCCCCACCTCAATACAAGGCACTATGTAGCCGGTAACACACAAAGGGTCTCTGTTTTGTTTAAAGTGGCCACAATTTTAAGTGAAAACAACAACTGACCTAAGTAAATCCAACCAAACACATTGGGATTGTATTGATCCATTAGGAGAAAGATCAAAGGGTCCTTTGTGACGTGAATGTGTAATCCCCGCCTCAATCCGAGGCATGGTGTGGCTGGTACCACTCAAAGGGTCTCTCTTCTGTTTAAAATTGACAAATTTTTAAGTGAAAACAACAACTGACCTACAGAAATTCGACCAAGCGCATTCGGATTGTCTTGATATTTTAATAGAACTATCCACGGGTCCTTTTTGACATGTACAAGCCATCCCCGCCTTAATCCAAGGCATAGTGTGGCCAGTATTACTCAAAGGTTCTCTCTTCTGTTTAAAATGGACAAATTTTTAAGTGAAAATAACAACTGACCTATGGAAATCTAACCAAACTTATTAATATTGTCTTGATCCTTTATGATAACGATCCATGGGTCCCTTGTGATCTGAAAGATTCATCCCTTCCTCAATCCTATGCACGGTGTGGCTGGTACCACTCAAATGGTCTCTCTTTTCATTAAAATGTACACAATTTTAAGTGAAAAAAACATCTGACCTATGGAAATATTACCAAACACATTAGGATTGTCTTGATCCTTTTAGATAAAAATCCAAAGGTGAGTTGGGGACCTTTAAGAGTCATCCCCACCTCAATCCGATGTACTGTGTGGCCGGTACTACTCAAAGGGTCTCTCTTTTCTTTAAAGTGGATACAATTTTAAGTGAAAACAACAACTGACCTATGGAAATCCAAACAAACTCATTCAGATTGTATTGATTCTTTAGGAAAAAAATCCATGGGTCCTTTGTGATGTGCACGAGTAATACTTGCCTCAATCCGAGGAACGGTGTGGCCGGTACCACTCAAAGGGTCACTCTTCTGTTTAAAATGGACAAATTTTTAAGTGAAAACAACAATTGACCTACGGAAATTCGACCAAATGAATTTAGATTGTCTTGATCTTTTAGAAGAATGATACATGGGTCCTTTTTGAAGTGTAAGAGTCATCCCAGCCTCAATCCAAGGCATGGTGTGGCCGGTACCACTCAAAGGGTCTCTCTTTTGTTTAAAATGGACAAATTTTTAAGTGAAAACAACAACTGACCTATAGAAATCTGACCAAATGCATTCATATTGTCTTGATCCTTTAAGAGAACAATCCATGGTTCATTTTTGATGTGCACGAGTTATCCTTGCCTCAATCGGAGGCACGGTGTGGATGGTACAACTCAAAGGGTCTCTCTTTTCTTTAAAATGGACACAATTTTAAGTGAAAACAACAACTGACCTTTGGAAATACGTGAAAAAGAATTAATATTGTCTTGATACTTTAAGAGAATGATCCATGGGTGAGTTGGGGACGTGTATGAGTAATCCCCGCCTCAATATGTGGCACGGTGTGGCCGGTACCACTCAAAGGGTATCTCTTCTGTTTAAAATGGAAAAAATTTTAAGTGAAAACAACAGCTGACCTACGGAAATTCAACCAAACAAATTAGGATTGTCTTGATATTTTATGAGAACAATGAAAGGGTCCTTTTTGATGTTTATGAGTCATCTACGCCTCAATCTGAGGCACGGTGTGGCCGGTACCACTCAAAGGGTCTCTCTTTAATTTAAAATGGACAAATGTTTAAGTGAAAAAAACAACTAACCTACATAAATCTGACCAAACACATTAGGATTACATTGATCCTTTAAGAGAATGATCTTAAGATCCTTTGTGATGTGCATGAGTTATCCCCACCTCAATCCGAGGCACGGTGTGGCCGGTACCACTCAAAGGGTCCCACTTTTGTTTAAAATGGACAAATTCTTAAGTGAAAACAATAACTGAACAACGGAAATCCAACCAAACACATTTGGATTGTGTTGATCCTTTATGATAACAATACAAGGGTCCTTTTTGACGTGAAAAAGTCATCCCCGCCTCAATATGAGGCATGGTGCGGCCGGTACCACTCAAAGGGTCTCTCTTTTGTTTAAAATGGACACAATTTTAAGTGAAAACAACAACTGACCTAAGGAAATCTGACCAAACGCATTATGATTGTATTTATCCTTTAGAAGAATGATCCACGAGTCCTATTTGATTTGTATGAGTCATCCCCACCTCAATCTGAAGCACGGTGTGGCCGGTACCACTCAAAGGGTCTCTCTTCTGTTTAACATGGGCAAATTTTTAAGTAAAAACAACAACTTACCTACGGAAATTTGACCAAATTCAATAAGATTGTAGTGGTCCTTTAGGAGAACGATCCACGAGTACTTTTTGATGTGCAAGAGTAATCCATGCCTCAATATGAGGCATAGTGTGGCCGGTACCACTCAAAGGGTCACTCTTTTCTTTCAAATGGACACAATTTTAAGTGAAAACAACAACAGACCTACGAAAATCTGACCAAACACATTTGGAATGTCTTGATAATTTAAGAGAATGATCCACAGGTTCTTTAGGGATGTTTATGAGTAATCCCCACCTCAATCGGAAGCATGGTGTGGCTGGTACCACTCAAAGGGTCTCTCTTCTGTTTAAAATGGACAAATTTTTAAGTGAAAACTACAACTAACCTATGAAAATTAAACCAAATGCATTCAGATTGTCTTGATCTTTTAGTAGAACGATCCACAGGTCCTTTTTGATGTATAAGAGTCATCCCCTCCTCAATCTGAGGCACAATGTGGCCGGTACCACTCAAAGGGTCTCTCTTTTGTTTAAAATGGACAAGGTTTTAACTGAAAACAACAACCGACTGACGGAAATCCAACCAAATGCATTTGGATTTCCTTGATCCTTTAAGATAATGATACACAGGTTCTTTGGGACGTGAAAGAGTTATCCCCGCTGAAATTAGAGGCACGGTGTGGTTGGTACCACTCAAAGGGTCTCACTTTTGTTTAAAATGGACAAATTTTTAAGTGAAAACAACAACTGACCTACAGAAATTCAACCAAATGCATTAGGATTTTCTTGATATTTTAGGAGAATGATATAAGGGTCCTTTTTGACGTGTAAGAGTCATCCCCGCCACAATCCGAGGAACAGTGTGGCCGGTACCACTCAAAGGGTCTCTCTTTTGTTTAAATTGGACACAATTTTAATTTAAAACAACAACTGACCTACGTAAATCTGACCAAACGCATTCATATTGTCTTGATCCTTTATGAGAACAATCCATGGGTCCTTTGTGATGTTTAAGAGTCAATCCCACTAACCCCCTAGACAATAACCCACCCCCTGGATACCCCCACCTCGCTGCACACCCCCCACCCCCTGGAAAACCCCCTCAACCCCCTGGACACCCCCACCCCCTGCACACGCCCATGGACAGCCCCCCACCTCGGACAGTCCCCCAACCCCCTCCCCTGGACACCCCCACCCCCTGGACAACCAAAATCCCCCTAGATGACACCCCCACCCCTCCTTCACACCACCCCACCACCTGCATACCCCCAACCCCCTGGACACCCCCACCCATGGACGACCACCCCCACCCTCCCAGACACCATCCCACCCCACTTGGATAGCCCCACCAACCCCCTGGACCCCCCTGGACATCCCCCACCCCCTAGAAATCCCCCTAACACACTGGATACCAGCCCACCCTCATGGACACCCCATAGACGCCCCCCCCCACCTCGACACCCCCCTCCTTGGACACCACCCCACCCCCCTTGGAAAACCCTACCAACACCCTAGACCGCCCCACCCCCTGAACACCCTGATCCCCCCCGAAATCCCCCATCCCAAACTCGTGGACACCACCCCAACCCCCTTGGATAGCCCTACCAACCCCTCGGACCGCCCCCACACCCTGTACACCCCACCCACCCCCTGGAAAGCCCCCTCGACACCCTGGACACCAGCCCTCCCCCTGGACAGCCCCCCCCTCACCTAGACACCCCCACTCCTAGACACCACCCCACCACCTAGACACCCCCACCCCTTGGACACCACCATCCTCCTTGGACAACCCCCAACCTCTTGGACCGCCCCACCCCTTGGAAACCCCCATCCCCCCGGACACCCCCTACCCCCCCTAGACAGCCACCCGAAACCCCTGAACAACCTCCCCAACCCCTTGAATTCTGAATATAATTCTTTATGTATTAAATAAACTTACGAATTATGTGTTAATGGTGTATGGTAATACTTGGTGTAATTAGCTTATGATTTATGTGTTAATTTTGTATGGGTATACTTATTGGTATACTTATTGACAAGGCATTTATCACCTGATAAAGCCTATTTTTTTGTAGTAGTGGTATTTAATCCCTGTCAACTGGGCAAGTGCCACCATGGATGTGCATATCTATATACATACACCTGTGTAGTCCCATACCTATACACATATACATAAATATGTATATTCATGATTAGGTGATTCAAATAACAAGAAACCACATCTGCAGTCGATCCTTGGGACCATAATCTTGATCTAATGGACATCATGTGCAATGTCATTGAGCTGGACATCGTGCCACTCAAGCCATGTATCATTAAGTCAATTTCTGTGTCCGTAATCCCATCGACATGTACCTGCTTCGGCCAACACCGGAAATAAAAATAATACCAAGCCTGTGATTCAGCTTGGCATGTACAACATAAGGAAACACCACAGTGAATATTCAAAGTAAAAATTTCCCTCAGGGTAAACAGAATCTTTCCCTCAGGCCTTTCCCTCAGGCGAATCAGTAAACTTTCCCTCAGGCCTTTCCCTCATGCAAATCAGTATCCTTTCCCTCATGCCTTGCCTTTAGGTGAATTAGTAACCTTGCCCTCAGTCCTTTCCCTCAGGCGAATAAGTAACCTTGCCCTCAGGCCTTGCCATCAGGAGAATAAGTAACCATTCCCTCAGGCTATACAACAACTACCCTCGGGCTAAGAAAACAATGCCCTCAGGCTAAAGTAAAACACTACCCTCAGGCGCAAGTAATTGTGCTGAGCCCAAATAATAACAAGAAATTTTTATATACAACTCCTTTCAAGGAAAATGTAATGCTCAATTTAAACATGGAATACCCTTGGGTATCTGGGCCAAACGGAAAAACAGAGGAACACACCCACGGGGTGGTCCTGGATCCATGCAATGTTCCCAAACAGCAGTTATATATATTCATTAAATTACCTATGCAATTCTAGGTATTTAATTAATCAAGGCCTCAGCCATACGACACCCCAAACATGGGCGCATAGCACAACGGTACACAAAAACATTCAGAAGATGGAAATTAAACATCATAACACCTACTACTCAGGAACACAAGGCAAGGTAGGCATCCCAAAAAATAGGAAAGATGCCTCGCATCAGGCTCAACATCCACCAACCATGAATCACCTCTAGTAACCACTACAACATCAGCAACCCAAGTCAGATATAAACAAACAAGTGCGGGTGGCCCGAATGCCCAACCCAACACTAAAAACATAACCCCACAAGATTACTAATTTAGAATGGGTTCTAGATGACACCTGAACACCTTCTCTACCCAAACCCGATGTAACAACTCAGGTCGGTCAAGCAATGGGCACTCACCGGGCCCTATAAGTCAAACACCAAGGAGCCATCTTACTCGGGATCCTCCAGATAACTAGAGAGAAGTAATCCTACATGGGATCCTTAGTAAAGAGGAATTCTACATGGGATCCTCGAATAGAGAAAAAAATAGGCAAATCATAATAGGGGCCCTCTCAATGAAGACATGAGAGAGTTCCTACAAGGAATCCCTAGTTCAGTACACAAGCAAGGCATCCCTCTGGGAACCCATAGAAGCATCCGGTCTCACAGACTCTTAGGCCAGAAGGGCACGTCCCATAAGGGAAACATCCTCTAAATAAAAGGTTACAAGAGATAGATCCCAGCTCATATCATATTAAATGTCTTGACTAAGTTGGTCCGAACACCCAACCAAGAAACCTCGCCAAGTCTCACCCTCAGGTGACGACTGGGCTCGATAACTGGAGAAATGACCCCTCCATTTAGTTAAACCCCCCCCCGCAAACCCATTTATATGACCTATAAATGTATATAGGAGTCCACAATTGCGATATACATGAAAAGATGCTCAGAATAGACTACTCACATGCCCAATTCTGACATCCGAGGCATAAGATATCCCCAAATTACTAAGACGGGGAAGTACATGGCCAGAGTACATGGCCAGAACCCATTGGGCCTGCCTGTGTAGTAGTACACGACATGTAAATTACTGTATATGGCATGTAATTTTCAAAAAAATTCACATCGTGTCCGTTTTCACCCGAACACATGCCCAAGTACCACTATACGACGTGTACTTTTCTGTACATGGCATGAACTTCAAAAAAACACTATTCTGTGTTCTAATCCACACGGCCAGCCACACGGCCTCCCACTACACGGTTTGTACTCAAAGTAGAAAGTGTGTACTTAATAAAACATTGTCTTCCCCCAACGGTAAGAACACATAGAGTGTTCCCCGAGAACACACGCCGTGTTTACTGGGTTTCCCGATGGGAAATCCCTAAAAATGACGATTCACCCGTTTTCTCCCCCGAAACAACAGATCGAGCCCCATGGGCATACAAGCAAGAAATATAAGGCTTTAAAAACATAAAACAACTTGTTCAACAGGTATCTATGGTGAAAACATAAACGGCCCTACCTTTGGGCGGAAACCCCCGAATCCTCGGTTGATTTCACGGTCCACAAATGCCGCACGCCGACTCATCGCGTCGGGGGCTTTGAATCGGTACCTCTATTTCCTTCTGTCTCTCTCTATTTCTTGATCTTCAAAATCTCCCATGGGACATGGCCATGGAAGAGCACAAATGGAGCATGCTCAAGGGGGAGGAGGAAGGAAAAGAGAGAAAAGAAAAGAAAAGAAGAAAAGAAAAGGAAGAAAAAGGGGCCCAGGTTGGACCCAATGCCCGACATGAGTTTATGCCTTCCCTAGGCTAAACTTCCCATTCCGAACTCAACAGAGCAGAAATAATCTCAATCTGATGCTCCGTTTAAAATTTATCACCAAACTAACTTGCGTGAATAAATTAATATTTAATTTAATAATATTAAATATTAAATATTCTGCCAAAATTTGAACAGCTCAGATTTCCACCAAACTCCAATACTAGGGTAAACACCCTATTCAGAGACCAACAGAG
The DNA here is from genome assembly GCA_963277665.1 of Viscum album. Classification (NCBI taxonomy): domain Eukaryota; kingdom Viridiplantae; phylum Streptophyta; class Magnoliopsida; order Santalales; family Viscaceae; genus Viscum; species Viscum album. The sequence continues at coordinate 1,402,180,643 of OY728137.1, read as the reverse complement.
TTGAAAAAAAAATTATTTGAGATCAGCTGGAAGTGGAAAATTACCATTTTACCCCTCATGAGCATCCAACATAAAAAAATCAAATTTCTGCTCAAAACTGCAGTTCAGAAAAACACGGGTTCATACAAGTTTGTATACATGGTTTGTATTTTTGTAGGGTTAAAAATTAACCTTTAAATATTTCTTCAGAAAAATAAAAAAAATGGATTTGGAAAAAGTGGGTTTTTAATGTAAAAATGTTTAGATGTTCAAAATATTTTTATATCCAATTTCAATTTGAAATTGATTCATATGAACTAAACATGATATATTAATGTTCAATTTCTATAATTTGATTTAAGAAAAAATTAAAATATTATTTATCCTTATAAATAAATTAGATGAAAAAAAGTTTTGAATTGAAATTCATTATTTTTCACTATTCATCAAAAATGAAATATCATAGAAAATAAAAAAACTTACCCTAAGATAATTTTGACATTATGATTTAAAATTTGATGTTTATTTTGACATATATAATTTATAAGAAGTTTCACAATTGAGTTTTAAAATAGGTGTGCCATTAAAAGGTGATAAAATTTCCTTTTAATAAAAATAAAAATTTTATGTATAAAACTAGATTTATTATTATATTATGCCTATAAAATCTGTTGGATGATTAAAAAAATCATTTTATTGAATATATAATATATAGATTTAATTAATAAAATTCACTAATAGTAATTAATTTAACTTATGAAGAAAAAACTCATTTAGAATCATAAAAATAGTTCGTTATAAAAACATTTCCTATATTTTCAATTTGTTTTGATATTCATTTATATTTAATTTTAATCCAATGAATTCAAAAATATATTTCCATAATTTATTTAATATTATTCATAACCTCTGAATTAATGGCTATGTTATATATTATTATATTAAAGAATAATATTTTTATAATATATTTTTGTTCCGTAAAACTCAACCTTGTATATAACACAAGTCATTGAAGATGGTCATCATCGCGAGTAACATTATATCAACTCAGTGTTCCATGTAGAAGAAGGTAAAAATTATGTTGTACATAAATTCTAATTTTTTTGTAGCTTAATATTAACTTGGGGTTTAGTACAAGGCATGCTAGAAACAACATATAATTTATTCTAAAAGGAAAATAATGTAACCTTATAAGGTGTTAAAATATTTTTGGCATGTTTCTACTACGGATATGATGCAATTTCTCTATTTATTCTTCTAATATTACATATCCTTGTATCCTACAGATTTTGTATTGATTTTGGCTAGGGTTTTAGCGTCCATTCCACCAAATCATTGTGTAAGAGTCTGTGAAGGATAAAGGTTTTACTCTGTTTTATAAAGGAAATATCAAGATACATCTTCAGGATGTTTCACATCATTTTTTTGGAGAAACAATTCCTAGTGAATTTTATATGTATTTTTCCTAAATTGGATGTATTTTTTGATTAACCAGGAGTTGTGTTGTGGATATTTATTGTAGGATGGTGCTTGGGATCTTTTGAGGACCTTCCTTAGGAATTTGGTCGAGTTATGGTTGTGAAGGTGATTCCCGATGAGTTTTAAATTAGTTATTACTCTTTTTTAACTTATATAATGAATTATAAATTGTTATAAATAATTATATATGTTTAATGAAATTAAATAGGAGATTTGGTGGTGGTATAATCTTGGAAGATTCAATGATGGGCATGGATGTGGCTCAGTGAAGCTATTCAATGATTGAAAGTCCTTGATGGAGGTAGGTGTCCCTTTAATTAAAACACATTTTTATGTTTATACATGAATTATTTATTTTATATAGGTTTAAGGGTTCTAGTATAGTGGATAGTGATTAGGAGTTCCTTGGGTAGAAGATATAGGGTGGTGTTGGGACTACTATGCTTAGGGTGATTTCCTTTTTGCAATTATGTATGTTTTTATTGCTTTGTTACTTTATCACTATGGGGAAAAGGTACTGAAATGCACAGCCGATTGTCGCCTATCGACCGGTCAAGGTTCCGGTGCTCTGCTAATGTGTATAGCAGCACTCCGGTCGAATCCTCGGCGATGGTACTTCGTAATAGTCGATTGTTTTTAGTTGATTGTATTTTGATTGGGGGGGGGGTTGTTTGCAGAGCTTAATTGAAATGTTTAATGAATGATGTTTAGTTTAACAAGTTGATAAAGATTGCGGTGAGTTCATCATTAGGTTAGTTAAGCTTGTGATATCTTTGAGCTTTTCTTTATATTGCATTTAAATTAACACCCATGTCACAAGATGATGTTGATTAGAATTCCTAAGTGTTAAGGCTTTAATCCAAGCCTTAAATTAACATAGGGTTCTAATCCTGATCAAATATTGTTTATGGTAGTGTATTTATGGTTCCAATAATCCATGGAAACCACACGTTAAACAAATCAAGTCATTAATCCATGACATGCTAAGTCCAACATACACAATGTTAATTCAACGAATACTTATCGAGCAAAAGCTCTCAATCGCTTAACATACCTAAATTAAAACTCACCCCAATGAGAAATTTACTCATCAATTATTATGTTTATTAATCTGGTAATATATGTTTGTGGTGATGAATTATAAAGAGAAGAAAAAGAAAGGGACAAGATAAGAGTAGTGTGCCGAACACACACACGAAATATTTTGAGAATCAAAAATGGAATTTCGATTGAATGAGGAAGCAAGATAAGGTACTGTAATTTAAAATGATTCAAACTATTTTAAGACCATGAATATTATACTACAGAAGGTGGAGGAGAATAAGAGATATTGAAGAAGAAACTTTCATTAAAACAAAATTACAAAATAAAGGACTTACAAAATTACAAAAATGAAGAACACAAAAGTAAGTGAAAACAAAGAGAGGAGGAAAGGTCTCTCAAGTGAAAACTTTAGTATGGCAGGTCCTCCCAAGACTTTTTCAAAGCTTTGGTCGTGACAATATGATCTCCTCTCTTCTGAAATGCCAACCCCTCTCAAGGAGAGAAGGAGAGAGTATTTATAGCCCAAGGAGTGGACTGTTTGCATTCCCAATCTGTCCCTCCAATTGAATCGCCAATTTGGCAATACCGAAAGCCGAATCTTCAAATATCTCCTTCTTTAAAGTTGTAGACAATAATATTGGACGACTACTCTCAAAATTTGGAGTCATTTGGACGTAAGGATAAAAAGTTATGGCCGGTTGAATAAACAAACTTAAACTGCCCATTTCAATCCAGTCTTTTTGAAGTCCATAATGTGAAAGGGTTTTTGAATATTAAGATGCCTTCCAATACGAATGGTTTCTTCAAAAAAGTCGGCCATATATATCTCCTATTTCACACTGCAAAAGTTAAGCTCGCTTGGAATCTTACATCAGGAGATATGTCATGCATACTATACTGATTTTAATTCTCGGCCAGAATGGTGGGCTGGACTTCAAAGATTTATTTGGGCCCCTTGTACTTGGATTTGGGCCTTGAAATTTTTATCCAAGATGAAATGTAGTGTCCTCCGAATTATGGTGGAGAGTTAATGTTTTTGGACTTCTGTATTGAGCCCAGTAAATCAATCTTCAGGGCTGGTCCAGTTTGTTCACAGATTCATTGGTCTTGTTTGTGAGGACCATATGACCCTTCAAATGGCAGACTGGGATCATGGTTCCTTCTAATGAAATGTTGTATATTGAAAGTAGAATCCTACAAAACAAGAACCACACTATTTTGATCAGTATAGTGATAGTTATAATTAAAACATTAAACTGAATCAATTTGACTACTTCTAAAAATGCTCAAATATTATACTTAATATTAAAACATTAATATTTCACACAAATTATGCACATTTCATATAAAATAAGTAAAGGGGGAATATAATAAGTCATGAAAATATTAATAACATCAACTCCCCCACACTTAGACTTGCGCATGTCCTCATGTGCAACAAATATAAAAACATGACAAAATCATTTTCACTCACCAACAAATATTAAAATTTTGTTTTCTCCAATCAGGGGAGGTTTAGACTATTTCACTCATCCATATTGAATTCCATCACAAATTTGGTTCACAATAATGCATCAGAAACAATTCATTTTTTCATGTTCAAGGTTTGAATTAGAAAATGTAGGCACTGAAAACTTACTCCTCTCAAGATGATAAAAATGTATTTTAGGAGGTTCACTCATTCACCAACAAAAAGTGAAAATCAAGAGTTTGTAAGAGCTCTCAGCTTCCATTCCCAAATCTAATGTGTACAAGAATCAAGTGGTATTTTAAGGGGTTTTTCAGTGGCTATGGGACGGTAGGTATATAATGTCCAAAGGAAAAGAGGGGTTAAAAACACCAACATGGAAAAAACAATGCACATTTTTTTTGAAATTTGATTTGAAAGGAAATAGAAACACATATTTACAAGGGCATGAATGTGTGATGAATGAAAAGTGAGGGAGATAGAAAATGGAATAGGGTGAGATGAGGGAATATGTAAAACATCGAAGACTTCCAATAATGACACAATACAATATGATTCAAGTGTTCTTTTTTTTTCTTCTGTTTTTGCTCTTTTTTTCCGAAAGTTGTGCTCGAAACAAGTCTCACAGTCATATCCCATCCTATGTTTGATCTTCTCATGGAACTAATTTTAGTAGTTATGACAAGATCAAAGGTTGATGATGAATGATTTTTGACCCACCCAAGACACAACCCATTCCTTTTTTTTCATTTTTTTTAATATAATTTTTTTTTTCATTTTTTTGAACACTTTTCAATGACTTTTGTACAAATGACAATTACACATATACACCCCAAAGCTCACAGAATTACAACCTATCCCCCACACTATAATGGATGCTTTCCCTCAAGAATATGATGACACATTGGAATTCAATGCAAGTACACCCAAAAATGAAGTCCGTCCCCCCCCACACTTAAATTTCAATAAATTGTACAATGAAAATCCATGAAGATGTTGGGTGGGACAAGGTATTAGGCCTATAATGTGGCTATCAAAAGATAGGTTTTCATTGGCTCAAAGGGGCTTTCAAAAGTAGGATCATTGTAAGGGTAACAGGAGGCTATTTGGCTATTCTGATTCTCATGTGGCTTAGAAAATGCCTCTATCATATTGATGCACACAAAAGATGGAAATTCAGCTTGAAGGTCCACAAACTCAAGACTCACAATCAGTGGTGAAGACACACAATGAAAAAGATGGCCATATATGACCTTGGCATGAAGGCTAATGTTATTCCTCACGGTAGGGGAGAATCATTTCCCACCAAAAATTGTTCATTCAAAATGTTTGTTATTGACACAAAATTGTTTACCCAAGTTTGAGATAAAAATTCAATATATTTGAGTTTAAAACAAGACTTTTGACTCCCCAAAATGGTTGGACATAATTTCAATATTGGATGATGAGTAATTATGAAACCCCTTTTTTTTGTTAATTTTCATTTTTTTAATTAATTTTTTTTAAATTTTTTATTTTTAATGACACATCCACACAAAAGAGAAAATAGAAAAAAGGTTGTGGAAGAATGTTGTAAAAAAAATGAGAGGGAGAGAGGAAGAAGAAGAAATAGAGAGAAGAAGAGAGGGAAGAGAGATTGAGGAGAGAGAGAGTTAAAGGGAAAGAGGTGCCCCCTGGTTTGGATTTGGCGGGTCTCCATCCAGTGGTGGTTCTATTGAAGTGGATGGGGTTTCGATGGAAGTCGACGTGGTTTCTGGATTGTGAGACCTCTCATGGTGATGCTTTAACCGATGTCCGTTAACCGTGAATGTTCTTTTTGAAGAAGGGTCTTCGACTTGCACTGCACCAAATGGGTAAACATTAGTAATAATAAAAGGTCTATCCCAACGAGAATTCAGCTTACCTGGGTGAAGTCGAAATCGAGAATTGAAGAGCATTACCTTTTCACCTTCATGAAATACCTTTCGAAGAATGTGCTTGTCATGGAGTGACTTTGCCTTTTCTTTGTAGAGAATGGAGTTCTCATACGAATCGAGTCGAAGCTCCTCCAATTCAGTCAACTGCAACAATCTTTCTTCACAAGATTTTTCACAATCAAAATTACAAGTTTTGACAGCCCAAAATGACTTATGTAGGATTTCAACTGGTAAATGATAGGCTTTACCAAAAACTAGCCTAAATGGAGACATCCCAATGGGTGTCTTATAGGCGGTTCGATAGGCCCAAAGTGCTTCACCAAGTCTATCGGGCCAGTCTTTTCTTGTGGGCTTAACAATTCTTTCAAGCACTCTTTTCACTTCTCTGTTAGAAAGTTCAGCCATTCCATTTGTTTGAGGGTGATATGCAGTGGATGTTTTATGTACAACCCCATTCTTTTTCAAAAGTGACTCCATGGTTCTATTACAGAAATGAGTTCCTAAGTCACTTATCAAAGCACGTGGTGTTCCGAATCGATGGAAGATATGGGTTTTGAGGAACTCACTCACAGTTTGAGCATCAGCTTTCCTAGTGGGTTTGGCCTCGACCCACCTAGAAACATAGTCAACAACAAGGAGAATGTAGGATAATCCATTGGAAGGGGGAAAAGGTCCCATGAAATCGATGCCCCAAACATCGAAAAGCTCACAAAAGATTAATGGCTTTTGAGGCATTTCGTTTCATTTGGAAATTGTGCCAAACTTTTGGCAAGTGGGACGTGATTGACAGAACTCGTGTGAGTCCTTGAAGAGTGAAGGCCAAATGAATCCAGAATCTAGGACCTTTCGAGAAGTCCTTTGTGGTCCAAAGTGGCCACCTCCAGGCATTGAGTGGCATAATTCCAAGATGGAGGATTGTTCAGTTTCATCAACACATCTCCTAACTACCATGTCAGCCCCAGTTTTCCAAAGTTTATTATCTTCACAAAAATAATGCTTTGAATCACTTTTCATCTTTTCTTTTTATTCTTTTGAAAAATAATCAGGGAAAACACCAGAAACCAAGTAATTGACAATTGGGGCATAACATGGTAACTTTGGAGTGAGAGATGAGCGGTGTTCAGTTGGAAATTCAGGATCAATTATTTCAAAATGAGAAGAATTAGAAATTCTACTCAGGTGGTCAGCCACAGGGTTTTCTTTTCCAGGTTTATCTTTTATCACAAGGTCAAACTCTTGGAGCATTAAAATCCATCTTATTAGCCTTGGTTTGGAATCACTTTTCTTAAGTAAGAACTTTAATGCTTAGTGGTCCGTGAAGATGATGATTTTGGCACCTAAGAGATAGGGCCGGAATTTATCCAAGGCAAAAACCACAGCTAAAAGTTCTTTTTCAGTCACAGTGTAGTGTGATTGAGTTTCATCTAATGTTTTTGAGGCATAAAAGATGACATGAGGAATGTTTTCTCTTCTTTGACCAAGAACAGCCCCAATGACCCTATCAGAAGCATCACACATCAATTCAAATGGTAAGGACCAATCTGGGGGTTGGATTATTGGAGCAGATGTGAGAGAATATTTGAGTTCAATGAAGGCTCTCTTGCAAGCCTCATCAAAATTGAATGTGACATCATTTTGAAGTAAACGAGTGAGTGGGAGGGAAATCTTGCTGAAGTTATGAATGAATCGCCGATAGAAACCGGCATGACCAAGGAAGGACCGAATGTCTCGAACAGATTTGGGTTCAGGAAGTGATTGGATCACCTCAATTTTGGCTGGATCAACTTGGATACCCTCTTGAGAAATTATGTGCCCTAGAACAATCCCATTTGAAACCATGAAGTGACATTTTTCAAAATTCAGCACAAGGTTGCACTTGACACACTTTTCAAGGACCAAAGAGAGTGAATGTAAGCAAGATTCAAATGACTCGCCATAAATGGTAAAGTCATCCATGAAGACCTCCATGCAATTCTCAATGAATTCAGAAAAGATACTCATCATACACTGCTGGAATGTTGCAGGAGCATTACAAAGGCAAAAAGGCATTCACCTATAGGCATAGGATCCAAAGGGGCAAGTGAATGTGGTCTTTTCTTGGTCTTGAGGTACGATTGGAATTTGGAAGTAGCCGGTGTAACCATCAAGAATGCAATAGTGTGAATTTCCGGCCAATCTATCAAGCGTTTGGTCAAGGAAAGGAAGTGGGTAGTGATCTTTTCGTGTTTCAGCATTCAATTTGCGATAATCGATGCACACACGCCATTTGTTTTTCACTCGAGTTGTGACCACTTCTCCATGTTCATTTGTGACAACTGTTATCCCGCCCTTCTTAGGAACGACTTGAATTGGACTAACCCATTCACTATCAGAAATTGGGTAGATAATACCAGCTTGAAGAAGCTTGGAAATCTCTTCCCTAACTACCTCAATTATGAGTGGATTGAGTCTTCTTTGAGGTTTCCTAATTGGTTTGGATGATTCCTCTAGATGGATGTGATGCATGCAAAGGGCAGGGTTGATTCCTGGAATATCCTCTAGGGTCCAACCTAAGGCATTTTTTTTTCCTCTAACACTTGAACAAGTTGGGACTCCTCAGTTTCAGAAAGTGAAGCAGAGATAATGAAAGGGTAGGAGGGATCATGGAAAAGGAATGCATACTTGAGGTGTGAAGGAAGTGGTTTTAGATCAGTTTCAGCCTTGATTTGAGAGCTAGAAAAGTTAGGAGCAGGATAAGGGATTCCAGATGGGTTTGGATCATTTTCCTCAACACTGTCCAAGGTGGATCAGTAGAGATCAGAGTTGATGTGGGATTCAAGAGAGTTTTCAAGTTCCTCTAGATTGATGGAGTCTATGAATGAGAGGTCCACATCAACTTCACCATTTATGACTTTGTTAATCATGGTGCAGATTTCAAAAGATCCTTTATCATTAGAACATGAAGAACATGGTGGATTGGGGTTCGATTTAATCTTAGAAGTGTCCTCAAAAGCATGGATTGAGAATGCAGAGTGATCCTCAGATGGGTATCACATGGCTTGGAAAATGTTGAACTTGCCCAGTTGGTCACCGAATTCCATGGATAAGATGCCTGAATGGACATCAATCTTGGTTCTCACAGTCATGAGGAATGGTCTTCCTAGAATTAGGGGAGATCTAGAAGAGGTCGTCTCACCTTCCATGTCAAGGACATAGAAATCAGCTGGGAAGATAAGATCATTGACCCGAACAAGAACATACTCAATTATCCCCTCAGGACTGGCAGTGCTTCGATTGGCTAATTGAATGACAACACCCGTTGGGTGCAAGGGACCTAGACCAAGGTTGGAGAAAATGGATTTGGGCATGACATTTATTGAGGCTCCAAGGTCTATGAGTGCATCATCAATGTTGGAACTCCCTATTTGACATGGAACCGTGAAGGTCCCTGGATCTTTGCACTTCATGGGAATGGACTGTTGGGTTGAAACATTTTCAATGTTCCTAATTTGCCTCTTATGGGTGCACAATTCCTTAAGAAACTTGGCATACTTAGGGATTTGTTTGATGGCATCTAAGAAGGGAATGTTGACTTCAACACATCTAAACATGTCAAGAATTTCAGGATCATGTTCAAATGACTTCTTAGGCTTGGAGATGGCTTGAGGAAAAGGAATGGGGATCCTTAGAGGAATGGAATGAGGTGAAGGAGTGGATTCAAGTTCCTTTTCCAGCTTTTTGTTCTTTTCATTTTCTAGATCAACATTGAAAGGGGGGTTTGAGGATTTATCTTGATGCATAGCAAGTTTCTTTCCTGATCTAAGTGAAATTGCACTTACATTACCCTTGGGGTTGGGTAATGGTTGAGCTGGGAGTTGGGAAGAATTTGATTGTTGTTGCTGGATCAGGTGGGATGCAAGTTGACCTATTTGGGTTTCAATGTTCTTGAGGCTAGAACGGGTGAAGGAAGCAAGATCCTCTACAACACTTTCCCATGGTTGTTTAGAAGAAGAGGCTTGTCCCAAATTGGGTTGGACTTGATTTTGGTTCTTGGGAAAGTGATTGTATTGGGTGGGGAATTGGGAAGGCTCGTTAGGATAGTGGAATCCAGGAGGAGGATTGTTCCTTTGGGGTTGAGGAACAAAAGGATAAGGTTTATGGATGTTACCACCACTTTGACCATATTGGAACTGGTTTGGATTTTGATGAGGGAACTGAGGAGGATGAGAAATGGGATTACCATACCTCAGAGGTGGGTTAAAGGTAGAAGACAAGGGCTCATAGTGGGGTTGGTTGAAGTTTCTAACAAACTGACCTAATTGTTGAGGGTTGAAGTTTCGCTGAGCATATGCCGCATTGAGCTCCATTGGACTAGATGAATCAGATGGATCATCTTGAAGTTGTGGAGATGTGTCAGTCGGATGAGATGGAGAGTTGCAGATTCCACAATTCTTGATAGGTCCAGGGAATAGTGACTGTGGAGAAGATGAGGTTGGGGCTTTGGTAGCCACCGCTAGTTGAAGCACAAGACCTGTAAGTTCACTCATCCACTCAGTCATCTTTTTGGGCTCTATGGATTGATTCTCTTGGGCTTATTTCACTTGAGAATGTGCTCTATTTTGTAATTGTTGCGTGTTTGCATCCATGTTGCTTATGAGTTCTCATTCAGCTGCAGGAGTTTTGTCAACAAAATCACCGCCACTTGCGGCATCAATGAGAGTTCGCTCCATAGCCAATAACAACTCATAGAAGTATTGGATCAGGATTTGGTCAGGGATTTGATGGCGTGGACAAGTTTCCACAAGCTTTTTGAACCTCTCCCAATACTCATGGAGTGATTCATTAGGGAATTGACGGATTCCGCTTATTTCCTTTCGGATAGAAGCTGTTCGGGAAGCGGGAAAGAACTTCTCAAGGAAAATTATCTTCATGTCAACCCATGAGTTTATGGAACCAGGTGGGAGGTAGTAGATCCAAGACTTGGCAGAATCTGCTAGGGAAAAGGGGAAATATCTAAGCTTGATTTGTTCTTCAGAAACCCCTTGAGGCTTCATGGTAGAGCATACTACTTGGAACTCTATAAGGTGAAGATGTGGATCCTCACCGGCTAGCCCGTGAAAATGAGGGAGAAGATGAATCAAACCCGATTTGAGTTCGAAGTCAGCTTCAATGTTTGGATATTGAATACCAAGAGGTTGGTAATTAATATCAGGGGCAGCAAGTTCTTTCAATGATTTTTCCCTAGGATTGGCCATATCTAATTCAATTGGTAGGGCAATGATTGGTTCTTGGGTGATTTGGTTATCCCTAATGGTCCTACTAAGTCGACGAACAGTTCTATCAATTTCAGGGTCAAACAAATCCGAGGGGTTGTTTGGGAGGCTACGGGGCATTCAGAGAGATTTAGAAAGGATGAGGAAGGCGAGTTTTTCTTTGTATTTGTTTTTTCAGTTTATGATTTTTAAGAGGAAGACGGGTTTTTCTTTGTGTTTTTTTTCAATTTTTTTTCAAAAATTTTGATTTTTTTTGGTTTTTTTAAAAATAAACAGAAACTAATGACTACTTAAAGCACCATCCCTGTCAACTGCGCCATTTGAAACGCACGGCCGATTATCTCCTATCGACCGGTCAAGGTTCCGGTGCTCTGCTAATGTGTATAGCAGCACTCGGGTCGAATCCTCGGCGATGGTACTTCGTAATAGTCGATTGTTTTTAGTTGATTGTATTTTGATTGGGGGGGGGGGTTTGTTTGCAGAGCTTAATTGAAATGTTTAATGAATGATGTTTAATTTAACACGTTGATAAAGATTGGGGTGAGTTTATCATTAGGTTAGTTAAGCTTGTGATATCCTTGAGCTTTGCTTTATATTGCATTTAAATTAACACCCATGTCACAAGATGATGTTGATTAGAATTCCTAAGGGTTCAGGCTTTAATCCAAGCCTTAAATTAACATAGGGTTCTAATCTTGATCAAATATTGTTTATGGTAGTGTATTTATGGTTCCAATAATCCATGGAAACCACACGTTAAACAAATCAAGTCATTAATCCATGACATGCTAAGTCCAACATACACAATGTTAATTCAACGAATACTCATCGAGCAAAAGCTCTCAATCGCTTAACATACCTAAATTAAAACTCACCCCAATGAGAAATTTACTCATCCATTATTATGTTTATTAATATGGTAATATAGGTTTATGGTGATGAATTATAATGAGAAGAAAAAGAAAGGGACAAGATAAGAGTAGTGTGCCGAACACACACACGAAATATTTTGAGAATCAAAAATGGAATTTCGATTGAATGAGGAAGAAAGATAAGGTAATGTAATTTAAAATGATTCAAACTATTTTAAGACCATGAATATTATACTATAGAAGGTGGAGGAGAATAAGAGATATTGAAGAAGAAACTTTCATTAAAACAGAATTACAAAATAAAGGACTTACAAAATTACACAAATGAAGAACACAAAAGTAAGTGAAAACAAAGAGAAGAGGAAAGGTCTCTCAAGTGAAAACTTGAGTATGGCAGGTCCTCCCAAGCCTTTTTCAATGATTTGGTCGTGCCAATATGATATCCTCTCTTCTGAAATGCCAACCCCTCTCAAGGAGAGAAGGAGAGAGTATTTATAGCCCAAGGAGTGGACTGTTTGCATTCCCAATCTTTCCCTCCACTTGCATCTCCAATTTTGCAATTCAGACAGACAAATCTTCAAATATCTCCTTCTTCAAAGTTGTATAAAATAATGTTTTCCGACTACTCTCAAAATTTGGAGTCATTTTGAGTTAAGGATAAAAAGTTATGGCCGTTTGAATAAACAAACTTAAACTGTCCATTTCAATCCAGTCTTTTTGAAGTTTATAATGTGAAAGGGTTTTTGAATATTAAGATGCCTTCAAATTCGAATGGTTTCTTCAACAAAGTCGGCCGCCTATATCTCCTCTTTCACACTGCAAAATCTCAGCTCGCTTGGATGCTTACAGCAGGAGATATGTTATGCATAATATACTTATTTTAATTCTTGACCAGAATGGTGGGCTGGACTTCAAAGATTTATTTGGGCCTCTTGTACTTGGATTTGGGCCTTGAAATTTTTATCAAAGATGAAATGTAGTGTCCCCCGAATTATGGGGGAGAGTTAAGGTTTTTGGACTTCTGTACTGAGCCCAGTAAATCAATCTTCAAGGCTGGTCCAGTTTGTTCACAGATTCTTTGGTCTTGTTTGTGAGGACCATACGACCCTTCAAATGGCAGAATTGGATCATTGTTACTTCTAATGAAATGTTGTATATTGAAAGGAGAATCATAAAAAAGAAGAACCACACAATTTTGATCAGTATAGTGATAGTTATAATTAAAACATTAAACTGACTCAATTTGACTACTTCTAAAAATGCTCAAATATTATACTTAATATTAAAACATTAATATTTCACACAAATTATGCACATTTTATATAAAATAAGTAAAGGGGGAATATAATAAGTCATGAAAATATTAATAACATCAGTTATCAATTGAGCTGATCAAATATCCTTATTAGGTTATGGGATACGTGATGAGATTTGGGAATCCTATGATGGTTTACCTAGAACTAGTCGGGTAGGTGTGAGATACTTCAAACTAGTTAAGATATGTGGGATGGATGTACATATAAACCCTGGTGAGTGGAACCCTCCAAAGGGTGGTTGATACCCATGAGCATTTTGAGTGGTATGGGTCCATCAAGATAATATTAGATGTGATGGAGTGAGTTTTACCTTAGGTATCACTTTGATAGATCTCCCATAGGAGATTTGAGATGACACCTAGGTGTGGGTTGTGACATCCAGAACACAGGTGCCACTCAAAGGTTCCTTGACCTGAATTTCCCACATGTCCTCAAGTGCATTCTCAAATTCTAAAGGCTTCCGGATATATATGAGGGCCTAGGGTGTGTCCATGGAGAGACTATTACCTCATTACTGTAGTTTTGTATAATGGATAAATAATATATCAAAAAAATAGTGGAAGAAATATAATATAAATAGATGGCATAACAGAAGTAGACATGAATAATAAAAAACTGAAGAAACTAATAATCATATACAATAGATGATGATACTTTTCATGTCTCCATAAAACTAGAAAACATGGATACAAAGAAGAAGTCATAACATGCAATACAAATGTTGAAAACTTCATCCGAAACTATCTCCAACATCCTGATCTCTAGCTCGGTCAACTACTACCAGATCTATCCTTAGAAAGCAAGAAATTAAGTTTCTAAAGTGGTAAACTTCCCTTTGTCAACACGTATATATATGAAGTCTTCCCGGGTTCCAATGGAGGCCCAAATTGGGTGTGAGATAAATCTCAGTATTCCCCCACCAATGGCATCTATATCATCTAATCGGTGTAATATAAACTAAAACTGTGTGCAAGAATGCATATATAAAAGTAAATAAGTATAGTTATGTAAATACCCATGTACCATCTCTAGCCACAGCTTCTGTTAGAACATATATCCATTTCATTTATTATTTTTGTTCTATTTTATATATGCAGGTCATGTGAGCTATAATCATCACTAATATCCTAACATGATAATATGAGTAAAAGGATCCATGGTATAAAAAAGAATCCTGTAAAGATGATAATAATTAAAGGGATCCAAGTTAATAACCAAGGAATCGATGACATCAGGGATCAGTACAACTCAGTTAATAAACTGTAGCCTAGAAGTAAGGTGTAAGAGTGTAATAAAAGTTGTGTATCCTAAGGAATTCCACTATAACAATTCTATCTGAGTCCGTGGATCTCATCCAAGGTAAAATGGGTAAGTAGTGTCTAGGCCTAATGGGTGTAACAATGGTGTCTCATGTCCACAGACATCATACTAGATCCAAGGAGTGTATCCAAGGAATCTAATAATGATAATGGAGGGATCTTAAGTTATCATACTAGCAATCCACTTAAAGAAAAAGATCAAGTTCCAAGGTATGTCTCAGCATTGGAAAAAGACATCGTTGGATCACAATGGAGTCCACAAGTTCTCCAGGAATTCCCTCGAGAATCTAAAGAATTCTTGAGTCTGATAATTTCAAGGTACATATGCAATGAGAACCATATAATCAATTAATTTAATTAATTAGGCCATGTAATTACTCATGCCATTCAATTAGTCACTTGGTTCAATCCATTACATTTCATTAGTATAAATGTAGAGACCCGAAGCTTGACGTACATGGACATTAGATTACTTTTGCGGAATACATAATACATAACAAAAATAGACACACAAGGACCATAATAGTTTAGTGTCTTTGGAAACTCGGAATATAAACATCTAATCATGTGGAAATATCTTCAACAACTCCCATAATGATCTTCCCTTTTTTCCTTACCTAAAACCTTTATTTATTTCCTGGGGAAAATAAAACATAAAAAGGGTGAGCTCAAATGCTCAGTAAGGGAAAACATAGAGAACATAAAACAATCCTTAAACATTTGGAAGAAAAAACTTGAACATGAAATTTAAACATCAAAATCTTGAGCAAAGACATAAATCCTGGAAGTACGTAAGGCATATATCATAATGGTACATCAACCATGATAAAATATAATGGGAATAAAACATGTAATTGTGGCAACCATTCAGCACATGTTATGATTTCCATAGTAGCCAAGGCATTGCTGCCAAGACCATCTTAGTGGACAAAGTCCCTTTCTGAATCGAGTTCACTCCTCGTTTCAGTCCTGTAACACTGAACCAGATTAACTTACCATTCCATCCTTGTCTATCTCATGAGATATAAATTTTTACACAATGCATTGGAGGGAGATATAGGTCTCACCCATCTCATATTGAAATCATTCTTTCTTGTGCCACAACATAAACATAATTCATTCATCATAACCCAAAGAATAAAATTGGTTTCATAAAAATCTTCCCATCATAACATAATCCATATAAAACAAATTGATATCATTTCATCATAATAAAATTGAAACCATGTAAATCATAGAGGCATTATACTTGAAACATACACATATGAAATAATGTCATCTTAGATGGAAAATGGTTTTGATAAAACACTTGAAATGAATTCTTGAGGAAAATATCCTTTCATCTTTAAAATCATTTTCTTTTCTCAAAATGACATACAATTTCAAAAGAAAAATATTTTTTTGAAAATAATCATGAAATATTGTAGAGTATGTTTCAAGAAAATAAGGCGTTATGAAACCGTAAAAATTCGTTCATGTCGTATAAGTTAAAAAAATATTCTTCTCATTCTTTTGCCGGAAAGTAAAAAAGTATCTCGTACGACAAAAGATTCCTTCCATACCATGAAGTAAAAGTAAAAATGGATGAAAAGGACTTTAAACATACATGAAAAAATTTCTAGAAAACATGGACATGGATGATAAAAATAACCCCAGTAAATACTTACGAATAAACAATCTCGGATAAAAATGAGATTGGAAAGGTTATCCCTTACCTTAGGTCCGATATGCTTCATATGGATATGAAACTACTATATAATGATTTAAATAATGTCATTGACTTATTACATAATCATATTCAATGTTATGATATCATATATGTTTCACTTATGACTTTATATTACCCGTTCTTTAGTAAATTCCATGTTAAAGCATCGTTTTCGGTAAAATCATTTCATTTATCGTATGTGTTTCGACTTGTCATTCTTGATATTATTACTTATATCATGATTTAAATAATTACAGAATGTAAAACATGATTTATATATAATATATATTAATCATATACATATATATTATAGATCGATAAAAGTAATGAAATACACAGTTCATGGAGACGGTAGGCCGTACGTACGCATGAACGCTGTTTTCGTTTCCTTATTGAATTGAATGAAACTAAATAGATGACATACATATATATATACATAAATCCTGTAGAATTATTATTTCATATATTTCATTATTATTCATTATATAATCTTTATGATCATTCATGTATGGTTAACATGGATAATGAATCTAATCGCGTCCTGGAGACGGTAGTCCGTACGTACGCACGAGCGATGATATCGTTCCCATAATTATTGAATAGAAATGGAGTGGATGGTATAACATATCAGAATCAGTATGATGTTATAATAACCATATATAGTTATTCTTTACACCATTATACCCATCCATGTAAGGTGTTGGTGGAAAAACGGATTACACCATGACGTGGAGACGGTATTCCGTACGTACGCACGTGCGGTGATTTTGTTTTCCGTAGGATGGATAGAAGGTGAAATAGAGTTGTTTCATATTTATAATAACATATCAGTATATGAGGGATACTGATGTTATTACTTAGTAATGAAACAACTAAAGAAGAGAGAGTAGAAGAAGAATGGAACTTGAAGAAAACGGTAGAAGGTATTACCTCTTTCTCGAAGTGCCTCCTTTAAACATTCTCTTAGGGCACTAGAGTTGGTATTTTGAGAAGACAAGTACCTATAGTAGGTTTCTAAGGAAGTGGGGAAGTGAAATGGTTGGGGTTTGGCCGAGATTGAAGGCTCAAATTGGTGTGAGGAGGAGAGGGAGGAGGTGCCCTTTTATAAGGGAGGAGAGGGGCACCTTTGGAAATATAAAAAATATTAGTTTATATTAAATCCTAACCCCACATAAAAACTTTCAAAATGACTCATATATTATTCTTAGATGAGATAGGGTTGTAATATAATCAACCAATAAAATTTAGACATGTTAGGATTTTATTTTAAACATTATCAACTTGATTTATCATTATATATCAATTTAATTTTATTTGTGGTAATAATATTCTAAATTTTAAATTATTATAATTAATTACATATGAGTTTTGAATTTTCCATAATTTGACACTTTATGACATGTTAGGCCATATAAATTTTAATTTATAATTTTTAAATATTTTTGTGATTTTTAAACAATTTTATAATATGTTATTTTTATAAAATTACAATAGTGTCAATTTTGACACTATTATTTTATTTGAATTTAAATAAAATATATAGAGAATATATGTTCGAAATAAAAGCTTTAGTAGATTAATAAAATGTCATATGTATCTATTAAATTAGCGGAGAACATTAAATATTTCATATAATATTTATTTTAATATTTTTAATATCATTTATTTGATATTTCAATCAATAAAATAATTTCAACATACCTATTGTCTCATAATTAATTATAATTATTTAATCCCCAAAAATTATAAATAAATTCATATGATGTATATAATTGTATTATATTTCTTTATAATATTCATGTTCAAATTTTCATTAAGTTTATCACTAAATTAAAATTATTATACTTATAATATTTAAGAAAGTGACATGTTGTCACTTTCTTTGGTTTTAATAATAATTAAATTATTTTGATGGAAAGAAGTCCATTAAATGAATCTAATCGGACCCTTAGGTGATATGGGTCGACTTTTAGTCATCCAAAAGGATTTTGACAGGTGTTAGTGTAATTTTATAATCATATATTTACCCTTAATTACCTGATTTACCTTTAACTATGGTAAATAAAATTTATCGTAGTTACTATTCATAATGCCCAAAAATAAAAATTAGTCTATTAATATAATTTTTACCCACTTATTACAAATATTGAATCCATTTTTACAAATTCAATACACATAAGTTTCAGAAATTAAATTACAATTAATCCCGTTGTCGAAAGAAAATAGGTTTTTGTTTAAAACATTGCAAAAGATTGAATTGATTTAACCTATGAATTCAATGTAAAATCAATGTTAATGACATACATAATATTAAATGGTAAAAATATATTCTGTTTATACTTTAAAACCATTCAATATTATAATTTAACAAAATAAATTATTACGATGAAAAAAGTTGTTTTTAATTAAAATATAGCAGTTTTTACTATTAATTAAAATATGAAAGTTATCAGAATAATATGAAAAATTTATCCAAAGTAAATTTTTATATCCTGATTCCAATTAAGAATTTTATTTTGTCAAATTGAACTTATAAAAATTTCAAAAACTAGATTTAAAGTGTGTGTGCCATCAAAAGGCGGTAAAACTGCATTTTTGGAAAAATACTTATTTTACCTGAAAAATTTATTTTGTTCTTATAATATGTTCTAGATAATGTGTAAGATGAATAATATTGTTATAAAATTAAAAATTTAGTTAATACTATTCATAATAGCTAGTTCATAAAAATATTATAATAATATATCGTTGTTTAGTAAAACCCGATATTGCGTACAACACACGCTATCGAGGAAGGTCGTGATTGCGTGTAATGCAAGCCATGTTAGGGTTGCGTGTAGTGCGTGACTCCTTTGTTATTTCTTAAAACAAAATCCAACCATATTTCATTGATACATTTAATATATATATATATATATATACTCAATTTTGCGTAGAATAACTACTATCAAACAAACTTGAAATTGTGTGTAACACGATCCAAGATTAGTGTTGCATATACTGCAAGCTAATACGGTGTTGCGTATAACGCAAGATAATATTGGGGTATCATACAACAAAATACATCAAATAAATTAAAAAGAATACTTCTCATGAAAACTCAGGGTGTTACACTCTACCCCCCTTAAAATGAATTTCGCCCTCAAAATTCGTCGGGGTTTTAAATGGTTGACTACTTGAAAGTTTATTTAATAGAAACCCACATACTAAAACTTAATTTTAAAAAGTGATGTATAAAACATAAGGGTTACCCAAATTAACTCATCACTGGGTTTCCTCGTGGGAGAACATAGGTGAATATCTTGATATGGAAGAGAAATCTAAGCATCAAGTTCTGATGGAGAGTGGTAGAGAACATGGATATGAAAAAGCCAACAATCACAAAGCCATAAATTTGTGATGATCTGAGGTACCATCTGATTCATCGGAGATGATGGCACTAGGACAACATTTTTGGTTTTGAAGATCATTTCCCTAAATTTGATGAATTAAAAGAAATACTTACATGATTTTGGTTCAATATCACTATTTTTCGTGCCTTGAACAATTTCCACTTCATCTCTTAAAGAAATGAAGTTGAATTTGTTATTCGTGAAGTGTTAGCAGATCATGTGATAGAATGACGGGTCATTCCATTTGTCTGAAACAAAAGGTTAGCAAAAGTTATTAAATATACATAATTCGATTAATCGTATATGGTTCCTAAAATGGACTTATAATTCATATCTCATACAACTTAAAAAATTAAAACTTATTTATACTAACCAGGGACATCTTGTAGGCCAGTGGTAGGTGATGAAGGCCTGTCGCACATCAGTTGTGGGTTTAATTCCCACAGCCTTGCCCGACACGACAGGTTGTCTTCTGTCCTGCAGGTTATCCTTTTTCTAAAACTATACTATCATAACATTTCAGAAATAAAAAGTTATATCCTTAACCAATACTCTATGATGTCTATTCCAACCATTAGGCTTATCAAAAATACATCTGTCTGATAATTAGAAATTTCATCTACCGAGCATGTGAATTCCTTCATTTGTCCCCCATATATCATAAGATATATCTTTTTGGTCACATTCCAAACACGTTAATACCTTAATCATGTATTCTTTTGAAACATGAATTACCATAGAAACTTAGTGAAAATATGAATTCTATCAAAAGTTTACTCTTTCCACATACAAAAAATCCCAAATAAAATCTATATACTCAAATCATGATATCAATTTGTGTTTTTATGTGCCATGAGCTCATGAATACTATCAAACATATTATTCTCTCCTTATCCCTTCATTATGCACATATCATCTTATTTCCAAAAATATTTGAATTATATTTCATGGTTACCAGTACCATTCAACATATACTTTCAAATACTTTAGGAAAAACAATAGTGTAACAATCCGTAGATGATTATTTATCCCATAGTACCATTAACTATACAACATAACATAAATCATTACATTATCTTCTGAAAACATTGACACAGCTTCAACTCTTCTTTCATCTCATATATCATTTTTAGTCTCCTCATCATCATCTACATAAATAATACTCATATGAACATGCAGATTCTCTTCATGATATTTTCCCTTAGGTCATTAGTTTGCATAATGCCCATACATTCCACATTTAAAACATCTAATCATTGTCGATGTCGTAGTAATATCATTATCCTTGTCCATGGTGTCAACTGAACATTTTCCTTTGCAAATTACTGGATTTGTGTCCTTCTTTTCCACACCCAAAGCATCTTCTAGTTTCTTTGAAACAATCTCCCCGATGCCTCTTCCCACATGATTTACATGAGGGAAATTGAACTTTCTTTCCTCTATGATCATCATGAAACTCCATCTTTCTCTTATTATATGAGTCGGGAAACTTACCAAAGTTGAGATTATTGATCATATTATGAGATTGCTGATTAGGCATAATAACGATGTTTGGACTTCCAAATCCCGTTTCATTTGGCTGCTCATGAAGAATATCACTCCATTATCCGTCATATCCTCCATTATCATGAATCTTCCTATTTCCAGTAATTTTCTAAGACCCAAAAAGAATAGTGTGAGAGGCCAAAATCATAATCAAGGAGGATTACCTTCAATATCTAACATCTTAGGTTAAATTTTAATATCTCTACCATAATTCTAGGACTATAACCTATACTTATACTTAACCTTAGGTACATCCCTAGACATACCTTAGAAATATCTCTAGGTATCTCACTAACATTTTCATATCCTAGTTTCCAAAGGTTGAATAATCCTTTCCTCTGATACCAACTTTAGGGACCCGAATCTTGATGTACATGGATATTACATTACTTTTGAGGAATAGTTAATACATAACAAAAACAGACACACAAGGACCTTAATAGTTTAGTATCTTTGGAAACTCGGAATATAAACTTCTAATCATGTCGAAATATCTTCAACAAATCCCATAACGATCTTCCCCTTTTTTTTCCTTGCCTAAAACCTTTATTTATTTCCTAGGGAAAATAAAACATAAAAAGGGTGAGCTCAAATGCTCAGTAAGGGCAAACATAGAGAACATAAAACAATCCATAAACATTTGGAATAAAAAACTTGAACATGAAATTTAAACATCAAAATCTTGAGTGAAGACATAAATCGTGTAAGTACGTAAGGCATATAACATAATGGAACATCAAATATGATAAAATATAATGGGAATAAAACATGTAATTGTGGAAACTATTCAGCACATGTTATGATTTCCATAGTAGCCAAGGGATTGCTGCCAAGACCATCTTAGTGGACAAAGTCCCTTTCTGAATCGAGTTCACTCCTCATTTCAGTCCTGTAACACTGAACTAGATAAACTTACCATTCCATCCATGTCTATATCATGAGATTTAAATATTTACCCAATGCATTGGAGGGAGATATAGGTCCCACCAATCTCATAATGAAATCATTCTTACTTGTGCCACAACATAAACATAAATCATTTATCATAACCCAAAGAATAAAATTGGTTTCATAAACATCTTTCCATCATAACATAATCCATATTAAACAAGTGGATATCATTTCATCATAATAAAATTGAAACCATGTAAATCATAGAGGCATTATACTTGAAACATACACATATGAAATAATGTCATCTTAGATAGAAAATGGTTTTGATAAAACACTTGAAATGAATTCTTGAGGAAAATATCCTTTCTTTTTTAAAATCATTTTATTTTCTCAAAATGACATAAAATTTTAAAAGAAAAAGATTTTTTTGAAAATAATCATGAAATATTGTAGAGTAGGTTTCATGAAAATATGGCATTATGAATCCGTAAAAATTCATTCATGCCGTATAAGTTAAAAAAACATTCTACTCATACTTTTTCCGGAAAGTCAAAAAAGTATCTCGTACGACAAAAGATTCCTTCCATACGATGTAGTAAAAGTAAAAATGGTTGAAAAGGACATTAAATATACATGAAAACATTTCTAGAAAACATGGACATGGATGATAACAATAACCCCAGTAAATACTTACGAATAAACAATCTCGGATAAAAACGAGGTTGGAAAAGTTATCCCTTACCTTAGGTACGATATGATTAGTATGGATCCGAACCTCCTATATAATGATTTAAATAATGTCATTGACTTATTACATAATCATATTCATTTTTATGATATCATATATGCTTCACTTATGACTTTATAATACCCATTCTATTGTAAATTCTATGTTAAAGCAGCGTTTTGGGTAAAATCATTTCATTTATCGTATGTGTTTCGATTTTTTGTTCTTGATATTATTACTTATATTCTGATTTACATAATTCAAGAATGTAAAAAATTATTTATATATAATATATATTCATCATATACATATATATTATTGATCGATAAAAGGAATGAAATACACCGTTCATGGAGACGGTAGGCCGTACGTACGCATGAACGCTATTTTCGTTTCCTTAAGGAATTGAATGAAACTAAATAGATGAAATACATATATATATACATAAATCCAGTAGAATTATTATTTCATATAATTAATTATTATTAATTATATAAACTTTATGATCATTCATGTATGGTTAACATGGAGAATGAATCTCATTGCGTCGTGGAGACGGTAGTCCGTACGTACGCACGAGCGATGATATCGTTCCTATAATTGTTGAATAGAATTGGAGTGGATGGTATAATATATCAGAATCAGTATGATGTTATAATAACCATATATATTTATTATTTACACCATTATACCCATCCATTTAAGGTGTTGGTGAAAAAACATATTACACCACGGCGTGGAGACGGTATTCCGTACGTACGCACGCGCAGTGATTTTGTTTTTCGTAGGATGGATAGAAGGTGGAATAGGGTTGTTTCATATTTATAATAACATATCAGTATATGAGGGATACTGATGTTATTACTTTGTAATGAAACAACAAAAGAATAGAGGGTAGAAGAAGAATGGAACTTGGAGAAAATGGTAGAAGGTATTACCTCTTTCTCGAAGTGCCTCCTTTAATCTTCTCTTAGGGCACTAGAGTTGGTCTTTTGAGAATACCGGTACCTCTAGTAGGTTGATAAGGAAGTGGGGAAGTGAAATGGGAAGGGGTTGGCCGATCTTGAAGGCTCAAATTGGTGTGAGGAGGAGAGGGAGGAGGTGCCCTTTTATAAGGGAGGAGAGGGGCACCGTTGGAAGTATAAAAAATATTAGTTTATATTAAATCCCAACCCCACATAAAAACATCCAAAATGACTCATATACGAATATTAGATTAGATAGGGTTGTAAGACCATCAACCAATAAAATTTATATTTGTTAGGAATAAATTTTAAACATTATCAACCTGATTTATCCTTATTTATCAATTTAATTTTATTTGTGGTAATAATATTCTAAATTTTAAATTATTATAAATAATTACATATGTGTTTTGAATTTTCCATAATTTGACACTTTATGAAATTTTAGACCATATAAATTTTAATTTATAATTTATAAATATTTTTGTTATTTTTAAACAATTTTATAATATTTTATTTTTATAAAATAACAATAGTGTCAATTTTGACACAATTCATTTCTTTGAATTTAAATAAAATATATGCAAAAAATATGTTTGATATAAAAGATTTAATAGATTCATAAAATGTCATATGTGTCTAGAAAATTAGTGGAGCACATTAAATAGTTCATATAATATTTATTTTAATATCATTAAGATCATTTATTTGATATTTCAATCAATAAAATAATCGCAACATCACAATTGTGTCATAATTAATGATAAATATTTAATCCCTAAAAATTATAAAGAAATTCATATGATGTATATAATTTTATTATATTTCTGGAGACTATTCATGTTTGAAGTTTCATTAAGATTATCACTAAATTAAAATTATTATACTTATAAGATTTAAGAAAGTGACATGTTGTCACTTTCTTTGGTTTTAATAATAATTAAATTATTTTCATGGAAGAAAGTACTTTAAATGAATCTAATCCAACCCTTAGGTGATATGGATTGAATTTTAGTCATCCAATAAGATTTTGGCAGGTGTTAGGGTAATTTTATAATCTTATATTTACCCTTAATTACCCGATTTACCTTTTACCATGGTAAATAAAATTTACCGTAGTTACTATTCATAATGCCCAAAAATAAAAAGTAGTCTATTAATATAATGTGGACCCACTGATTACAAATATGGAATCAATTTTTCCAAATTCAATACATATAAGTTGCATAAATTAAATTAAAATTAATCCCGTTGTCGAAAGAAAACGGGTTTTTGTTTAAAACATTGCAAAAGATTTAATTGATTTAACCTACGAATTCAATGTAAAATCAATGTTAATGACATACATAATATTAAATTGTAAAAATATATCCTATTTATACTTTAAAACCATTAAATATTATAATTTATCCAAATAAATTATTACGATGAAAAAAGTTGTTTTTAATTAAAATATAGCGTGTTTTTACTATTCATTAAAATATGAAAGTTATCAGAATAATATGAAAAATTTATCCAAAGTAAATTTTTATATCCTGATTCCAAAGAATAATTTTATTTTGTCAAATTGAACTTATAAAAATGTCAAAAACTAGATTTAAAGTGGGTACGCCATCAAAAGGCGACAAAACTACATTTTTTGAAAAATACTTATTTTACCCGAAAAATTTATTTTGTTCTTATACCATGTTCTAGAAAATGTGTAAGATGAATAATAATGTAATAAAATTAAAAATTTAGTTAATACTATTCATAGCGGCTAGTTCATAATAATATTATAAAAATATATTGTTGTTTAGTAAAACCCGATATTGCGTACAACACACGCTATCGAGGAAGGTCGCGATTGCGTGTAATGCAAGCCAAGTCAGGGTTGCGTGTAGTGCACGACTCCTTTGTTGTTTCATATAACAAAATCCAACCATATTTCATTAATACATTGAATATATATACTCAATGATGCGTAGAATATTCACTATCAAACAAACATGAAATTGTGTGTAACACGATCCAAGATTAGTGTTGCATATACTGCAAGATAATACGGTGTTGCATATAACGCAAGATAATATTGGGGTATCATACAACACGATACATCAAATAAATTAAAAATAACACTTCTCCTAAAATCATGGGGTGTTACAATGAAACGGATAATAAGGCATACAACAATTTAATAAATCCATAATAACTTAATAATGTTCACTCTTATACCTTACATTATACATGGAATGCGGTTCCACATATGTGAAATGTTGTTATTCAATTATATTAAATTAGGAAATGTCATATATATACACAATATACTTTCCATTTCCATTTAATATTTATTTGTTAAATTAGAGGACTTACCTTAGATGATTTAAATGGTAAGAAAACAGTACAATCCATTTATCAATTCAATAGTCATTTAATTAGATAAAACATTCCATTTCCAGGTTCAAGGCATGGAACACCGAAATGGAGGTGTAGACAAACATAAAAAGACTTAAAAAGAATAAGTTTGGGAAACACCCTACATGGGGTGGTCAATGTTGAGGGTGTAAACTACAACAATGAATAACATATTTAACAATAGTATTAGAATATATTTCTTATAACTATAATCAAGAAACATCAATTTAATAGGCCATTCCCAATGAAATTGGCAAACACACAATTATGAAAATTGATAAAATAAAAAAACTTCATGGATGAGTAATAGATCTCATATCCTATACTCATACGACTATACTCATCTAGTATCAGCCTCTATTTTGGCCTATATTTGTATATATTTGAGGAACATATCAATTCCATCAAAATAAATCATATTATACTATATCTAAATAGCATCATCGATAGAAATAAGAACGATGAATGGCCTAAAATGAATCAAGATCTCACTAACAAAGATCCAATTAGATGAATGATGCTTTGAATATACTTTATATTGAAGAATAATTTCAAAGTATACGAAAGAGGGATTTAGGGATCTCCACCAAGAGAATATGGGGCTTACTTCACTAGAAATAAAGAATAATAGAAGAGGGGTTTATTTAATATGATTTTATGTGAATTTTGTCAAAATCAACCAAAAAAATTCATTGCACGTTTTATCCACATGGTTGGCCAAGCTGTGTGCCAAAAATGAACCATCTACTATAAGGAGTGTCATTTAACATGGTTAGGTCACAAAGTTAGGGAAACCATGAACCAACCATTAAAATCACCACTGGAACAATGTATAAATTATTTTCTCAGGTGTGTGCCCCGTGGAACATTTTTATAGAAAATCATGAACACCACATCACCCCACTATCTAGACTAGCATGGCTATAAGAGACCATGGATCCTGCCCCACATGGTTTCCACTAACCATGAGACTAACCTGTTTCTCCCCAAAAGCTATGTTCTGGGATCCAAAAAATCCCCAAACACCATCAAGACACCTGTAAACTCATTAATCATCCATATTCGGTCCAAAATAAGAAATTATACAAAAATTACCTATGAATGAGGTAAAAATGATTTCTTAAAGTCTTCCCACTTAAAGGAACTCATCCCCTAAGTTCACCTTCCAAGGGTGGTGAAACACTATCTAATAACAACTCTTTCTACATGGCATGTTTGTCAGCTTCCCGCTCCTAATTCTCATTATATAAACAGTTGTGCTTCTATAGCACCCATACTAAAGGGAAAAAACATCCTTAGATATCCTTTTTTCTCCGATCCATGATGTGTATAAGATATTCCAAAATAAAGCATTAAAATCTAACTCAATTTCCTCAGGATCAAAAGTATTAGACTGGTCAGCATGATAATAGTGAAAATGAGAAATGTGGAAGACGTCATGCATGGAACAATACCTATGAAGTAATAACAAATGATAGGCTATTATACCACTCTATCTAGTATCTAAAATGACCCTATATAATTGGATTATTACTTCCATTTTCTCTATATCCATCTATGTCATAACCTGGGTGATACCCGCAGAAAAATGAGATCCCTAGCCATGTACTATAGAGGATGTTGATGATGATGTTGATAAGATTTATTTCTAGTCTAAGTTGTATACATAACCTTATGAATCAGTTGAATCTGACCTGAAGTATCTTACATGAGATTCCAACCTAGTAAAACTACCTCTCTTACCTATAGATATCATAGGGGTTAATGGAACAACCTACCTTTCAAGGAATTAAAATGATCCATATAAATTGTCACCTAAAAATAATTATTGTAGGTAAAATTTATGAGATGGATATGCTTCTGCCTAGAACTTCTTAAATCAAGGATACATGCTCATAGAATTTCCTATAGAATGTGTATCATCCAATCTAGCTATCCATCAATCTAAGGGTGAAAGGATGTGCTCAGAAGAACCTGTATATGCACATCCTTCACTGACACCTTCCATAACTGTGATGTAAAATAATCATCCCAATATGAAACAATATTACAAGGGACCTAGTGTAGTCAGATGATCACACAAAAATATAGTCTTCCTATCTCATAAATTGATAAATTATCCTAAATAGGAAGTAAGGGGCCACATTATTCAGTAGAACAATGACTACCCATATAGCATCGCTACCTCTAGGTGACCTAGGTATGGTGATTGTAAAATCTATGGCAATATCAATGTATTTCCATTATGGTATTGGAACCGGATATAACAATCTACAAGGGCTTTGTTGTCCTGACTTCACCTACTGATAGGTTGAACACTAAGTGATAAATCCTACTATATGAAGTTTCATCCTTGGCCACCAATACTAGAATAACATATATCGATAAAGTTTGAATATTCCTAGATGATATGAATACTGAGAAGCATGGGACTCACATATCAACTCCACTCTCGTATATGTTGGAATATAGACACATAAATATATAGAAGGATGTTGTCTCTATCCATGAACCAATACAGAGGTTGATCACCTCCTAAAATACCATCATGGAGAACAAATACGTCAAGAAATGAAATTTTCTTATTCGTTACCTTCTCAAGGAGGTAAGAGTTAACAGTCATGGATGATATATAATATTTCTCATGACTATCATGAAACTCTAGAATTAACTTATAGAATAGGACCATCAATTTTTGTTCATCACTGGATTCCCATTTGCCTTGTTCCTAAGTTTTCCTACTCAGTGCATCTACTACCCCATTACCCTTAAAATGTGTATATTCAACCTCAAAGTCAAAGGACTGAAGATATTAAACATATTTCTACAATCTGAAGTTCAAGTCACAATGTGTAAAGATATATTTGTGGCCCTTGTTTTCCATAAACTCTACAAAGTTCTCACCCAACAGATAGTATCTCTAGCAATGAAATTCCAGGAAAACTGCTACTAGATCAAGCTCATGCATCAAGAAATTTCTTTAATGTGGCCTATACTGACAATAACTTTATGAAAAAACTCTACCCTTCTTTATCAGAACTGCACCTAGGATAATTCCTTATTCTTTATATAACAATGTATATCCTCCTCTAGGATCTCGTATAATCCTAATATGTGTCGAGAGAATCCTTCCTTTCAGCTCATGAAAGGATTTCTTAGTTGCTTATGATCATAGGAACTTAACGCCCTTATTTGTAAGACCAGAAATAGGTGGAATAAGGCATGATAAGTTCTATATAAAATGTGTATAATATCCATCCAACCATAAGAAACACCATATATAAAAAACATTCTTGGGCTGCTACTAAGAGTCCACAACACTCACCTTCTCTAGGTCAACAGAGACTCCAGATTCTGAGATAATATGTCCCATGAAGTGAAAATTTTCAATCTTGAAGTGTCACTTAGCATGTTTATAATAAATATGATCCTCAATCAGCATAATCTAAATAATCTCAAGGTTCTTAACTTTTTCACTATGAGTGTGAGAATACACCATGATTTTTTCCACCAAGACTATGAAAAAATATAGATTGGGGTGGAAAACCTAATAAATTAAATACATGTAATCAACATGCTTGTTTTTAATACCAAATGACATAATGAGATACTCATACAGACTATAAATATGTACAAGGTATGTCTGATATCCTTACTCTCACTTGATGATAGCCCTATCTCAGGTCTATCTTAGAAAACATCATTTAGCCTTGGATCTGGTCAATGAGATAATCTATATGAGGTAGTGGATACCTGTTCTTGACAACAATCTACTTCAACCATCTGTAATCCACTCATAAGTGAAGGGTACCATCCATATTCTTAGTGAAATGCATGGGTGAACACTAAGGGGAATTTATAGGCCGTATAAAACCTTTGGACTCCATATCCCCCAACTACCACTTGAGCTCCTAGAGCTCAGTAGGTGACATATTTTATAGAGGAATGGAAACTGAAGATTCTTCTGAAATGAGCTCAATTATAAAATATAACTCTCTCTTAAGCGGTAATCCAGAAAAATATTTGGAGAAAGTGTCCCTAAAATGATCTAATACTAGAGGGAATTTAGAAAGATGTAAACCTTGATCCTCTAAGAAGAGATTAGAAATATGTGTTATCACTCCATCTAGATCATTATTCTCTAGTTCAACTCTACAATCCTAGACATGCCAATAACCCTTTTGTAGATAACTTCTTCCCAGTGGTGATGTAAACGAAACCTTGAAGTGATAAAATCTATAAAGGAAAGATAAATGACCTACCAATCCCTCCCAATAATGACATATAATCAAGTAATCTCGAGAAAAAAGAGTCCCTATAGGAAATGGGAACTTCCTATCTTAAGGGGAAAATCCCAACATTGGCATATTTTCTCTTACCATACTCCCAATAATGTATACATGCTAATTAGACCAATATAATACTGTATTTGTAGCCCAAGAATTTACATGCTAGATAACGATATTAAGGATAGTGATAAACAAATACCAAATAAAGCATACACTATATTAGAGGATACTAGAATAATACCTCATACTGTAAATGGTCCAACACTCTGATCCTTAGGTATCAGTTATAGAGCATGCAATGGGCCTGATCCATGGTCTTATTCTACAAATAAAATACCTTGATCATGAATTCTCTACTAGTTCTACTAATAATATAAATCCTTGCTACAACAACAATGACCTCCTCCTCATCCAGTCCCACCAGTGCAACTCCAACTCCCCACTTAAGGTGGTTTAAAAGAACAGTCCCTTAAAGGTGGAGATAGTGTGGATCCTCTTCCACTAGAAGCTAATGGTAAGGGCCAATAGAATCTCCTAAGTTTCCTTATAAGACATCAATACTAACACTCCAAAGGGTCTCTATCACACTGAGGCCTCATATTACCCTTTATTAAACACTAATGGCCCACCATAGAGCTACTAATATAGTTACTATGGTTGCCACTATCCTCACAATAAATCTTGAGGGAACATTTCATACTACCAAAATAACGAATGACCTTCCAAGATTCTGATCCTCTACAAAAATAATATCACCTTACATCATGTTAAGCTCAATGATAAGAGACTGATTAATTATCTCAGATAAAGTAAGTAGGTGAAAAACATTCACCTGAATATGTATAAAATATTAGAGCCCATCCTCGAAGTTTTTAGCTTCTAAAAGCTCACTAATTCCTTGAAGCGGTGAAAATCACTCCAACTTAATTAAATACACTGAGTAATCCAACTTATAAAAAACCCTACTCTAGATGAATAAAATCTCCAGGTTTCATAGATCTTAGTATCTGAGGATTTAAGTAATCATATAATGCTGCTTGAAAGTCATCCCAGATCATGTTTTGATGGTGGCCAACCTGGTAATTACATCCCTCTAGTGCTTAGAATAATCAAAAAACATGTACATAGCAGATTTGATCATCCTATATAGAGAATAATTAGATTCTCCAAGTTAGATAAGGGGAAATCTATCTAGGACTCAGTATCCTATGTACCACCATCTCACAAGAAGGTAAGAGGATGCTGCTACTAATACTCACAAGTTAGAGCATCTATCATAGGTTAGGTTCATGGAGCACCTTTCCTAGACTTCATCAAATGTAGGAAAAAATCATGATGTTGAGTATCAGTGGTAATATCAGGTATAATAGGAGGTTCTTCATGAGAAACTCTTGATTGTAAGACTAGCAGCTCAGGGTCCACCATGTCTGGAGCATGGTCGTCACCACCCACTTTGTGTATAATTTTCGGAATTCGTGGTGGTATTGGTCTAAATATTATATGCACATTCCTTAAAATAATATTATAAGTGCATATATAACAATATATAAATTTAAAAAAAGAAATATGGGATCACCACCCATGGTGTACTACCCCGACTACCCACTCAGAAGGCCAGGTAATAGTATGTTTTTAGGTTCAAATTATATGGGTTTTTGTATATTAAGGGTTAGTAACACCTTTCCTCATAATTTTTTGGAAACAATTTATTTTTATAAGTTAAGTTTCAATTTTATGGTTTTAATTTTCTTAATTTCATACATCAATTTCCACCCAAATTTATTTCTACTCCCATTGAATCAGGGTCCATGAACCTTATCTCTAAAATAGACTCCCATTTAATCTTATTCTAATGGATCAACTCAGTAAATTACCCATTCCAACCCATGAGGGACCATAAAACATGTGAATTGAAACTAGAACTTCCTCAATCAAAACCAAGAAATAAGACCAAATATATATATATATATATATATATAAATAAGTATCACTAAATTATTATAGAAAAAAAAGCAACACAAGAAGCAAACTGCACCTTTATAGCATGGAAATATTCATGACATATGAGTTCTAGGTTCCTACAATGATTCATGTAAAAATTATCCATGTATTCATATCATCATACCAAAGTTGAAATAAAATCCTCAAACAAAATAATAATAATATTCAAAAAATAGAATTTACGTCACATAATGGTAAAATGATATCTACTATAACATGAAAAAGCATAATGACAATTATATTAAGGAAACTCGAAATTTGCGCCGAACATGGGTTAGCTATGACTAATAAAGACATATAACCATGTTTTGAAGAATTACAAATCTCATATCTATTTTCTTCAAATTTTAAAGTAATAAAATAATTCTATGATACCACTTTATGACATCCAGAACACGGGTGCCACTTAGAGGTGCCCTGAGCTTAGTCGGCCAGATGGCCTCAAGCGCATCTTCCTGAATGCCAAAGGATTCCTACTAGGAGTGATGGACTCATGTTTGTCTATGGGGATACTACTTCCTCATTAATAGTGTGTGGTAAAATGGATAAATAATATAATAGGAAAATAATGGAAGCAATATAAAGTAAAAATACAGAACATCAGAAGAAAACATGAATAACAAACAATTTAAGCAACAGATAATCATATAAAAAAAGTTTATGATACTTTTCATGTATATATAAAACAATAAAACATGGATACAAGTAATTAGGAATAACATTATACACAAAATTAGAAGAATTAATCTAAAAACTACCCATAACATCCCGATATCCATCTCAGTCATCTTCTTCCATCTCCATCCTAAACAAGAAAGCAATCAAGTGTCCAAAGTGGTATACCTCCCTTTTTCAATAAACTGCATACATATATTCTACCCCGATTCCAATGGCGGCCAATATAAGGTTTCAGATAAATCTTATTAGGCTACCCCCAATGACGTCTATATCATCCAGTTCGTATAATATATACTGAAATAGTGTCAAATCATGAATATATAAATGTAAAAAAGTAAAGTAACATAAATACCAAAGTAACCACTTAAAAATTAGTTGCTGTCTAAAAATATAACCATTTATTTTATTATTTATGTTCCATATAATATATATATAATTCACATGAGGTATAACCATCACTAACATCCTAACATGATAATAACAGCAAATGGATCCAAGGTATACAAGGAATCTATGCCCTCAAGGGTCAAGACAACTCAGGTAATAAAACTATAAAATGTTTATAAGGGATAATAGTGTAATCCATGGGGAGTCTCCCATAGAATTACATAATAATAATTCTATCTGAGTCCAAGGATCTCATCCAAGGTAAAATAGGTAATTAGTGATTGGGCACTATGGGTGTAACCATGGCGAATCATGTTCATAGACATCATACTAGATGTCATGAGTGTATCTAAATAATCCAATAATGATAATGGATGGATCCTATGGTGTCATATCAGGTATCCAATAATAGATAATGATTGGGTTCTAAGGTGGTTCTCACCATTTTCAATGACATCCTTGAATCAGTATGGTGTCTATGTTTTCTCAAGGCATTCCCCTAGGAATCCAATGTGAGATTCAGTCTACCCACTCCTATTATAATGTTATGGTCTATATGAAATTATCACCATATAATCAATTCATTTAATTAATTAGTCCATGTATTACTCAATACATTTCATAAGTTATATGGGTCCAGACATTGTATTTCATTAGTATGACAAGGCTAATAAGGAATTGAACCATTTAATAAATTCAAAATCAATTAATAAGGTTCACCCCACTACCTTCTATTATACATTGTAAGGGGTGCTATGAACATGCAACCAAGTCATTAAATTACCTCAATTAGGCCATTTCATATATGAAAATATACTTTCTTTTTCTATTTATGATTGATTTATCAAATTAAAGAACTTACCTTAGTAGGGTCAAGTGGAAAGAAAATAGGGTACAATACATTTATCATTTCAATAGTCATTTAATTAAGGAGAACGTACCATTTATAGGGTCAATCTATAGAACACTCAAACAATGTGGAAGACACACATAACATTCCTAAAAAGTAATAACTAAAGGTAAAACCCTACCTAGGGTGTTTTATGTTGAGGGATCAACCTTCAAAAATGAATAAAATATTTAATAGGAGTTTTAAAATATTGTTCTGATGACTATAATAAAGGCACATAAATTCAATAGGCCAAGCTCGATGAAATTGAAAAGTGCATAATTACATCAAATCATAAAATGATTAAACTTGAGGGATGAGTTATTGACCACCTGCCTCATACTCATATGACTCCCCTCACCCAGTATTAGCCTCTAGTTTTTTCTAGATTGAAAGATATCTGAAGGAAAGATCAATTCCAAGAAAATAGGGAATATGATCCTACATCTAAATAAAATTGTTGATATAAAGTATAATAATGTACGACTTAGAAGGAATCAAGATCTTACCATTGCATATCCAAGGAGATTAATGATGCTTTGATTAGAATCTGGATGGGTGAATGAGATCAAAGTATATGAAAGAGGGATTGAGGGAGTTCTAACTTAAGAATAGGGGACTGCATTCACTAGAGTTAATATATTGGAGAAGTGGGATTGATTTAGTAGTTTTAGGGGATTTTTTTTTCAAATAAACCAAAAAAGGAATCACATTATTTGAGTGCACATTTGGCCAAACCACGCACCAAATATGCACCATCTATTGTAGGGAGGGTAATGTTTCATGGTTAGGCCGCATGGTTAGGAAATACATGTGAAAAATATTAAAAACACATATATAATTATGTTTTCTATTTTTCCATGAGCGTTCATCCAATCATGTATGGTTAGGGAAAACCATGCACCTATATGACCCCACTATCTAGCCCTGTACAGTTATAAGAGACCATGTATCCTACACTACATTGTTTCTAATAAGATTTAGACCAACGTATTTCTATAAAAAATCAATTTTTTATGATTTAAACAAGACATAGACACCCTTGAGACACCTTTGAACTCATTAGAATTCCATATTAGTTCTAAAATAAGGAATTAGAAAAAAATTAAAAGGATACACACCTGAGGTAAAAACTTCATTCTTACATGGTTTTTGGGTTTTTTCAAGACATGGAATTAATATTCCATCAGGCTTAAAATGTATTGGTATGGGATGAACCTTGGGTAGAAGGATTGAGAGTGATATGGGGTCTTGATAATGTGAACTGGACCTTGAGGTTTGGGTTAGGATGAGCCTCCAGGTTGTGGTGCTACCAATCGGTGAATTATTTTAGTTGGTATCAACATGGAGAGACTATTATAGGTCTATAAGATCCTATGGATACCCTAATTAGAAATATGTGATGGTTTAAAGAACATGGGATTGGTCCTGACTAACTATAACACTGAGATCGTACCTTGAGATTCCTGATGGGTGCAGTAATTAATAATATTGCACGTTCCTATGGGACCTTACCTTAGAGGCTTGGTTCATGTTATTATTAGAACATTCCTTCAATGTAATGGTTCATTTTATAGGCATACGTTTCTATAGTATACATGGGATTAGGACCACCCATGAGAGGGATGATTTTTTGTATCATAAAGATGTATAATACAGACCATACATTGAGGAGGATTTGGTTGAGCACCGCCTGCAGAAGTTTGGTCATTTGTATGAATGGGATATTTCCTTGAGAGGCATGAGACGAGGACCACATATGAGATGGCTGTGTCATGATTTGATACAAGAATATATTGATAGACCCTTTCTTGTTTGATAAGTTAGTAGGTTGAGATGTGGATGTATAACTGTGCCCTATTCCTTCATGTAGTGGGTTGAGTCTTGGATAACGACCTACCCCATGTATTTGAGTGTGAGATTAGAATTAGGTGATATTTCATAAGGATAGGTGATAATATGCATCCCTAAATTTTTTTTATGAAAATATAACCATGTACAATGGTGTCATTTATAACACATGCTAACCCGATGCACAAGGATTCATTAGAGGACTAGTTAGAACACGATGACTAACATGTTTATGTGCCATATTTATTTTTTTCCTCATTATTACATGTATATGATGGTGTATACTAGTGGAACATAGTGAGACCCTATAGATATTTTTCTATCACACCTTTTATAGGTAACATAGTGTGTGTGTGCAAACCTTATGTCTTATTTCAAGGTGAGAACAGAATGTGTAGTAGATCATCCTGATGCAGCTCAATGTGTATTTGGAGATAGGGTGTGTAATGTGTCTTGTGGATGGTAGTAGGGACATAATGTATGTTTTTGGTATTTTGGAACATTTGGTATTCATGATCATCCATATGGGTGATCAATTAGTGTATGACTGCATGACTTCTACATTGTATATTTGGTATAACATTGTGGTTATTTATTTATATATTCTCTGATTGTGAAGGATATTGTTTTTATTTGTATGATTCTTATATGAGGGTTTAGTCATCCACTTTTATGGATTATTCTCTCACCACTATTTGGAAGTGTTTGGTGTATGATGAGGTGTTCCGAATGTCATGTGAAACCTTGGTCTGAGACCCAAGTAGGTGGGTCTATAGGATGGGGAGTTACACATGATCATGAAAACAAATATAACAATTTGGATACTATGAAATTATTGGATTAAAAATCAATACCATTTATGAAAGTAAAAATGAATCTCTAACACACCACCCCAGCTTTAATGTAGATGTTCCAATGAGGTAATATGAGACATGATCTCATTTTTTCTACTTTAAACTAAAGAAAAGAAGCTATTTATCTTCAAGAAGAGAAGATTATGATGGATATTTGAACCCATGCAGAAAAAGGAATCATTATATAAATTTAAAAGTGAGGATCTAATTTGTTTTTCCATAGATAAAATAGAAGAAACCAAAGCTCTTATAAAGGGACACTTGGTTTAGAGTTGAGTGAGGGGTGATAGTTCATAGTGGATTATTTCCCTATAATTATAAACTACTTTTGTTTTATATTTTTATTTTATTTTGTTATAAAATTCATTAGACTTATTCATTCATCTATGTTTACCTTTTCATAGAGGGGTATATTCCGAGGGATCATGGAAAGGGAGGATAACCTTTTTAATTCATGAGTATTTGAACATCATTGAATAAATCTATATCTTTCTTATTAAATTAGTTTCAATATTTAGTAGTAGTTCTTAATTTTTAATGAGGTTTTGTTTTATTTAATTAATTTTATTATTTCTTTTCTTGGAAAATGCTACATAATATCCCCCACATAGTTATAGGTAATATATAATGGAATAATATAAGATATGTGGTGAAGTTCTTAGTGGTTACTGGTTTGTGTGGAAGGGGTATAAATTAATCTTAGATTTCTTAAGAGGCTCAAGATCTAGTTTGGTATTTTTTGAGAAATCTATGAGTGATTTTCTATATCACTTTCACAAACAGGAAGATGATTAAACTGATTAAAAGTTTTTTAAGTATATTTTCAATAAAACAATTCAAACATGGGTAAGAGGTGAAGCTGGTTTTGCTACTCTGATTTTTCCTTGTATTACATTAGAATATTTTAAGGATTATTTTTGGATCAAGACACTGAGACGACAAGAGATTCCAAGGACCCATGAAGATAAAATTAGTTTTTGAAATATATCAAATATATTAAATATCACCTGTACACAATTTTCATGTAAAAGTGGAATAACTAATATATAGATGCTCATATAAAAAATATGAGGCCTCTATTTAGTTCAGAGTGTCTTTTTTACACTAGACATGATAGAATATTGGTTGGAATTAGGTGTTTGGATAGAAATCCTTCATGAGTAAATAAATAAATGAATTCAATTATATTAATTTTATTATTTTAATTATAATAACAACATAAGAATATCATACATATATGCCTCTATGTCCAATTTTCACTGTTATCCTCATAACCCTACAAATTGATAGAGTGTGTTGGAGGAGATCTTGATGGAAGAAACTATAAATTATCATGGATCATCGATTAGTGTGAAATGGTATCCAATGATATCACAAAAAAATGATTCATATTCATTCTTTATCAGTGACCGATCTATATCAAGGTAGGGAATTTTCTATATATGATTTTATCCCTGTTTGATTATTCCTACGATGAATTCAAACCAATCAACTAGAAAATTGATTTAAATATCGATATTATTGTGGGTAAGGGTTAAATTATC
Organism: Viscum album; assembly: GCA_963277665.1. NCBI lineage: Eukaryota > Viridiplantae > Streptophyta > Magnoliopsida > Santalales > Viscaceae > Viscum > Viscum album. Next base: position 1,402,141,880 of record OY728137.1, on the reverse strand, counting down.
CATGATTGATAGATTTTGAGCACCAATTATATTATATCTATTCATTCATCAGCTAATGGAAGCAAATCAAGGCCAATTTTAACTTTAGTCAGGGTTCGTTTCTCATTTTTTTGTATTGTGAATCTCCTTCCATATTCTTCACATGTTAATCATGGGTGATTATTTTGTCCCACTATTCAAATAAATATTTAGTCTTAGATAATTGTGAGATTGTTCTTCGACTCAATAGATTAATAACGTGGGTATGGAATGTGATCAAGGATTCCATTGAGATGCGGTGATTATGGAGGTAGATTATAGGGGAATCAGAATAGTTCAAAAAATTCTATTCATCCTAGATTGATGGTGTGTCTATGGAAAACATGTTTGGGATATTTCGAAGTGTTTTCGAAGGCTTGATCCCAGCGATTGACCACAAAAAGGGTGGGCCGATCCCAAATCCTCGTATTCAAGTGATTTTTCTGGAGGTAGTGGCGTAGAGGAGGACATGGGCAAGAAACCATAGGTTCTGTGAAATAATAGGTTACATGGTGTGTAATCCAGAATTACATGTCAGGTGGGACCCCCCGAGAGGTGGAAAGAGTTAATTCTTAGAGATAATTATCTCACACATTGTGGTCCCTACTATACATCATATAGTCCCTAGATGGTTACCTCAACATATACAAGGTGTACATGACTATGAATCTAGGTGTAATTTCATGTCGTGTGGACCATGCCACATACTAAGTATACGATGTAAGGAAACCTAGTGTGCATAGGTAGTAGATTCCAAGGAGATCATTTTTCCCACACATTGTCTATGTTGGGACACACACTATGTACATAGACATGAACATGGGCATGTGCCATCATACTTGGGAAGAACCTTGTGTTTTTGAGATGCATTCTGTACTCATAGTAAATTTTTTTACCTTCTCAAAGAAGACTTTTATCCCTTTTCCTCTTCATCATGGACATTTTTTGTTTGGGAATGTTCCTTAGATACATTCCTCAATGGTTTAGTATGGAGAAATGTTCTAGGTATAGGATGGTGATACCCTCTAAGGAACTTCATTATCAGATCGATCTGTTAGAATCCCAATGTGAGGCATGGAGTGAGATCCTCTATCATCATCATTTTACCTAGGTGGGGTTCTTTGTATCATAGTGACCCAGAGTACGCGATCATTGATCCCCTACTTTTATAATTAATCCACATTATGCTGTTGGTATAACCATGGACTTGGGTGTGATACCTATCTATGTATATATATCTTTAGAATTATATAATTTACTTCAAAAGGATTTACCCTATAAGATTATTGCCTTGAATGGACTATATCCGTGTTATATAACTCACATAGTGTATTCTTCTGAATGAGTGTTATATGGCACCTTCGAGAAGGATTACTCATATGTATTTATGGCTGTGATATTACCATGAGATTATGTGTCTACTATGAGTATATCAAGATATTCTTATAATTAATTCTATTAACATATCTATATGATGAATTGACAAATATTAATAATGATATATACTTAGTGATTTAAGGGTATCCTAGTGGGTGTATCACTATACACACACCTACATGATATTTTCCTACACTTTTCATGTATTATGCATATAAAAAAATAGATGGATCCCTAGAGGGACTATTACTAGTTATAGATTAGTGATCTATACATGCTAAGTTATGTTACTATGGTTTCATTTACAACAGTCCTCCCCTTCTCTAGAGGTTGGAATTTTTTTAGTTTCTTTTTATGGGATTGTATCTAGACCTTGGTTTATAGTACTTATTTTCATATTCTAATGGTGGGATTTTATATAATGCATGTATAGTTATTGGTTGTTTTAAATTTCATAATCATATGGTCTTGAATATCTGTGAGTTTGTATAATTACATTAGGCTATGGTGTCCCATATGTGAGATATTCATACTCAGCATCGGTCACTAAAACATGGCCTATTGGGGGTAATTTTGGGGTAGTCACAAATTAGGCACCATTTGTATATGTATTGACACAATTTTAGATCGTTTAATTCATCAATTAATCTAAAAAAGATATTATCATTTAAATACTATGTTAATAATACAATTGTAAATCAAACTAGGACATAATCACCTTTCTCAGAATCTTCTTTTTATAATCAATTTGTCTCTTTCATTACTTTATTTTCTAAACCAAACAATTTTAAAGCACCCATTTTCATGATTAAATACAATATTTGAGAACTCCTCTTCAGAGAAAACCCTAGGGTTACTAATATAACTATATTTCAATCAGGGGAAAAAATTTATTTTTCATCACACCATGATGGGTTTTAGTTTCAGTGGGATTCAAACTATACTCATTACCTAAGTAAGAAATCACTAAAAAAGATATTTCCCTTAGTATTTTTAAGGACCAAAATACAAGTTATCATAGAAAAATATATAATAAAAAATATAAGAAAAAAATAAAAATATATAAAAATCATTCTATAATACCAATTTTTAGAAATCATATTGGGTAAAAAAGAGTACAAATATCATGAAAGGTAAATATTTTAATTTTTTTTTGGTATCAGATGAATTAATAATATAACATGACTTTTTATTGGGACATATAGAATACCAAATGTTTTGTTCTATATAGATTGATGAAAATTACAATACCAGGTGAATTTTCATTATTAAAATAATGAAACTTTAAATGATTAGAGTAAAAAAAAATATCGATTTTTTTGGATACATGTTATGAAAGTTATTGTATGAGAATGATTTCAAAGGGTAAAAGGTATAGAACAAAAATCAAAATAGTTAAATATAAATAAGATTATCCATTACTACTTTATTATATTTTTGATCAAGAGATCCTACATCTACTCTTTACATCCTTAACATGAGAAGTTTTGATATACACTTGATGATACCTTTTTACAATGATTGATAAGATAACCCAATATTTTTAAATAGGATGAGTCCAAACATATAATTTTACATAGGAGAAATAAGAACATACTTCCATTAATATTAATTTAAAACCTAACCAATGTTTTTGTGTATGTACTTATAATCATTCTGTTTACCATAATCGTGGTAGAACATGTGATCTTTACTTTTTTTGGGTAAAAAATGGTAATAAAATTCCTTTTAATGGAAGCACATGAGGTTTATGTTTTTTGTTAAAAATAAAATAAGAACATTAGAGTACTTATGAATGTATATAAAAAATAAAATATAAAACAAAAATAACTGGAAAATTAAAATTAAGGTGTTTGTTGAAAAAGATAGTGACCATTTCCCTTAAATGTTGATGTAGAATGATGAATATTTCAGAAATAAGTATAGAATCCTTATAAAATTAATATTAATAATAATTTTAACTATATGAAAAAATGTTATAACACTTCATATCTTAATTTTGATTTTTTTGATCAATCTGTTGTTAATGGATTTTAGTCTTTGTGTAGGCAATACCAGAAATGACTCTTTATTTCAAATTAATGTTCATGATCATTATTTAGTTGAATATTAACTTTATACTACTAGAACATGGTTAAAATTAATCCTTAAAATATTATATAAATAAATATCTAGTCTAATTTAAAAAATATAAATACTCATTACCACATATATACATTTACAATTTTTTGATCAATGTAAACATATATCTCTCCCTCACCCTATTTTTTTCTACATAATATTTGTTTATATTCACACATAAAAATTACTTCACCACAATATAGTATCACAAAATTATTCTTAACATTACATTATTCATAATTTAATGATGAATCCTATCTTTCATTAACATATCATTGTTATCTAATGTTGTTTATGTCAATATAATTGAACTCCATTATCATCAATGCAGTCTTGCATTGCTTAATTATATTTTTCTTGTATCCCAATGATATCTCTTGATAGATAATAACATTTCACTCTCATTAACTACTATCAAAAACTTTATCACATAATATGTTTCAGTTTACATGGGATCAAATTTAATACTAATTACTTAGTTTGAACATTACTACAATAATCAAAACCCATCTAAAATAGAATATGAATAATCTAATAAATTCATAATGGATATGTAATACTTAAGGATTATAATAAAAAAAATATTGATCATTCTATGCATTTTAATTTAAATAAATATAAAATAGGCCATCACAATCCTTAATATATTGAGCTCCAAATTCTTTAACATATTCATAAATTGTTTTTCCATAGTTGATAAACAGTAATAGTGTTGATTAATATTTAGTGTATCAAAAAAATTAGACACTTATCAGGTTAAATTATATTTAATTTTTTCTCTCAAATTTATATATCATTAAATATCACCTCAATCCAATATTATAGTTCAAAATATCATTAAAAAAGAAAAGAAAGTAAAAAATGAAATTTTTTGAAGCATGATAGAAATGGTTCAGTGATATCAAGGAAAATGTTTAACATCCAAAAAATCAATTTATGCATCCCTGTAGTTATAGAAAATTAATGTAAACGTGTTATAATTCTATCACTATAATAAGAATTCTATTTTGAGTTTTATATTATTAGATTTTTTAAAAATACTATAGAAAACCAAATTTAATAATCCAATAACATAAGTATTTATTTTTACTAATGGATATTTTGTTGGAACCTTATGATGACAGTAAAAAACCTTAAATATTATAAGTATAAACTTTGGATTACATTGGTAACCCCTAATATTATGTTGGGATATTACCAAAACGTGTATTAATATATTTTATGGACCTAAATAGAATATGTTTCATTCTAATTATCTATGGAACACAAAGAACATGCTATAAAGAGTATAAACATGAATTCTAAAGATTAATGAAGTGAAGTGTCATAAGATATAATCAAAATAAATCACACATTAAATAATGTATTATATAAAAATTAATTCATGAAAATAAAAAATCAAAGGAACTAGTTTGAAATAAATAAAAACCAAACTTTAAACTTACTAACAATCTCTCCATTATTGATTACTTAAAAAAATGAATCAAAGACCAATAAATTATCCTCTATTTTGATATGATTTAAGAGGTAATACCATAAAGTATAGAATATTAAAAATATAAACAAATTAACTCTATTATAAAAATAGGACATGTTAATTTTAAAATTTAAACATATCCATTTTTTTAAAATAATATAGTATACTAAATAATAAACTCTTGATAATAATATACAAGGAATTTATAAAAAACAAAGGAATATGGATCAATATTAATATAATGAAGAACATATGTGAACAATAACATATAATAGATATTAAATTTTATTCCAAATAATAAAAATAATTATCTTATTATCAAGGAATTTACTTCTTGAAAAGTGTGGGATAATTTATATTTCATCTTTAGTGAACATACACTATACAATAAATTTGTACCAGGATCCATGAAAATAATAAATGTTATTAGATAAATGAGTAAAATATATTCAATGAATAAAATTATAAAAAACACATTTTAAATTCCATAAATCTATAAGATATAATAGTAATATACATTCTTACTTGTAAAAGAACACAACATATATCATTAAAAAATGCTAATAAATAAAACAATAATTGGTTTTCATGTCCAAAAATCTAAAAAACATTACCTAAGAATGTAAACTAACATTGGTGAAATATAATATTAATAAAATCCTGTAAGAACCTAAACTAAAAAATTATTTGATGTAGTAACATTGAAATTATACATAGAAATAAATGAATTATTGTGGCCAATTGATTTTAAAATTCTCTAAGAGAATTTATATACATAATTTCTATATGGAAAACATCTAAAATTATTAAAAATAAAAATACCTATACATTATCATTTCACAATGTATTTATTATAAAGATTCAATTATTTTACACTGTGTCCAATTGAGTTTCTCTTCTTATTAATTATTTATAATGACATAATTTTTCTATAACCTCTTCTTCCAATTGTGAATTTATAAATTTATACATTTAACCTTTTAATATTATATTTCATATTTTCATTCCCTTTTTATAAATCTTTAATATCATTATGTACTTTCTAATTTTTTGTTGGAAGAAATATTTATCTGCTTCTCATTCTATTTATCTTTGATAATTCTTTAGAAATACTATTTAACATTTCAAATTCATGAGTTAGAACCACATTATCCTTAATTTCATTCTTGTATTTCATCTTGATTTTATTTTATAATATAGACATACTAAGAATATCATTTTTTTTAAATTATCTGTCTTTTTATTCTACTCTTATACATTATATTCTTCAGAATCAGAATCATAATAAGAATATGTATCAGAATAAAAACCAAAATCACTATCCAACTCAAAAAATTTTGTTATTAATATATTTCTAGATTATATTTATTTTTTGGATATATCCCTTGAATCAAAATCACCACTATAGCTTCATAAAACTACCATTCCTCATTTTTCTTTTCTTTTTGTATTTATTGTTTTCTCTCATTCTTTGACTTTGGAAAGTCCACTCACATGCTTCTAGAATCCCAATAATTAAATAACCCTTGTTTTTTATTATCATCATTGGTATTATATTTTTTATTAATAGAATTAAAATATGTCTTTTTTCCATCACTTTATTTATTTAAAATTACTTATCTCCAGATGTTTCCAAATCCCATGAGAATGAGAGAATTTACATTTCTAATATAAATACTAGAAAACAATTGCAATAAATAATATGTAAAACTTTTAAATTAATTGTATATCAAATTTATTATAAATGATTAAGATTAACTGAATTATATTCAAGAAAATTATTGAGTTTTATCATTATATACCAATATAAAATGTTAAGACTCTTAAGTTGCACTTACATTAGGATTTCACACAAAGGAAAATTTTTATCATTACATTATAGTGGAAGTGTTAGATTTAAAATATTTTCATTACCTATTAAACCCATAAATAGAATATATATTTTACATAGTAATTTTATGGAATGAGATTCAAGATATCTCAAAATATATATAGTCACATTAAATATTTAAATAGATTAAAATAAATTTAAAAAATATCATTCTATAATACCAATTTTTTGTTATAATATAGGGTAATAAAATAATAAAAATATCTTAAAATGGTATGTTGTGATACATATTGTTAGGAATTAGAATATATAAAAATAGAGCAAAATTATTAATAAGTCATGTTCTGATAATAAATATTAGGTATTACTTAGTGTGATTAAATATAAAAGAGAGTTGGATGGATGAATTATCAATACTAAAATAATGAAAATTTGATAAATCAAAGTGAAATATAATTTTATTTATTTATATATATAAGATATGACAATTTATATATATGAAGTATTTCAAGGGTAAAAATAGTAGACCAAATAAGCATAACAATAAAAGATAAACAAGGTAAGGGATCAGTATTTTATATCTGTTTGGATAAAATTATTCTAAATATACTCTTTGCACCCTTAACTAGAGAAGAATATATATAAAATTGATGATATCTTTGAAAATGAGTGTAGATAGATTCTAATAGTTTTCAATAGAATGAAATATAACACATAATTTTCCATAGGAGTAGTCAAAACATACTTATTTAAACTTAAAGTCAAAATCAACTCTATTATTTATAGTGGAAATATAACTAATCATTAATTTTTACTAGTTTAGAGGCAGAAATTAAGTTTTTTATTTTTTTGTCATGTAAGAATAACCATTATTGTTTTTTAATAAAGGAAAAACCATTATGTTAGATATTTTGGAACTTGAAAAATACCATTACAATACTTAGTCAATTATATATTAAAAAATGTTAAAATAAAAAGAAACAGTAAATTTTGAACAATGGTGCTTCAGAAATATGAAAGTGATCATTGCAATTTTAAAGTAGATATAAAATGATGATTCCTTATAGAACTAGTTAGGCCTCATATAGAAATTAATTTTGATGAAAAATTGAACTATGAAACAAAAATGTTCTAGATCCTAATATATCGGTTTCACATTTTTAGTCAATGTACTATCAGTGGATTTGAATATTTTTATAGATAATTCTTTCAATGATTATTTTCATCACATTAATCTCCATTATCCTTATTTAATTGAATATTAGTATTCCACTCTAACAATGTGGTTTCATTTAAACCTATGAATTTCTATAAAAAAATAATAAGATTAATTTAAACAAGTAAAGTATTTGTTACCTTATTTAAACATTCATGCATTACTGATCAACAAATCCCCATATCTCTTATTTACAATACATATTATACTCAACCCAATATCACATTCATATTTAATAATACATTATTCTAAATACAGTTTCACACTCTTCTTCTTATCATTATTTTTTTTAATTTTCAAACCTATTTCATGTTCTTCTTTGATATAGGATTTTTATGCAACATAGTGTGAATTAACTTAACGATACTCTATTGTCATCAGCATATTCTTGTGTTGCTTAAATATATGATTTAAATATACCAATACTACCTATTAATATATATTAATATTTCAATATCATGTGAAAATATCTTAAACGTCACTGCATAAGGAATTTCACTTGATATAGTATCATATTATCTTTTCATATTTCAATTTGAACATTACTATAATACTTAAAAATCTCCCAAAATAGAATATGTATTATCTAAATAGTGAATAAGGGAACATGAATGATTTGAGGATCATAATATAAAATCACACTAATCATTTTATGAATTTACATAAAAATCAATGGATAATGAAGCACATTTTCAACTAAAACATTAAGCTCCCAATTCTTCAGTATAGTATTAAGACGAAAATATGTCATTTTTGGGAATCAATAACTTTGATAGAATTTTATTGTTTCTAAATAGTTGATTCAAAATTTATTCAAATTCCCTTATATTTATAGAATTCAATAATATATTATAGTGAATGAAATATTACCTTAATCTGAAATCCATAATTCCAAAAATCATTAATAAAAGAAGAAAACACAATTTAAAATAAGCAGAAACATAATAAATATGTTACAATGAACTTTATGAACTTTTTAAAACTCTATAAAAATTGTTAAACCCTCTATTGTAGTTGATGTAAATGTATATAAATTTCATTGATTTATATCATAATAATAATCATTTAATCTTGAGTTTTGTAGCTTATGATATGATAAAAATACATTATTAAATCCTATAACATCATGATATATTCTTGAGAACCAATTAAGCATTAAAAATATCTAATTACATCTCCAAATTTATTATATTTTATTTGTAACTTTAGATTATTCTATTAACCCTAGACGTTACAGTGGAAAAATCTCCAAGAAAGTATATATTAGGTTTATGTTCTTAATTGGCACATTTACCTCAGGGAAACTTCACAGAACATGAAGAACATATATTGACATTCTATGCATTAAATCCCAAGATAAACCAAGAATTGAGTCACATTATATAATCAATATGAATAAAGAATTAAATAAAACATTATACATAGATTTATTCATAAACAAATAAACAACCTAAGGGTGTGGTTTGAAACGAATCAAAACCAAAAAACAAATACCAAATTGTAACTTCTACAAAACCCCTCCAAAACTCACAAAAAATTCAATAGAAATCATAAAACATGAAAAGACACAAAGGAAATATACAAAAATGTATTATAGTTAAATATAAAAAAACTAAACCATAGCTCCTCCAACCCAGGTACATGCTTGATCCATTTTTCACTAAAACCCCATCTTTTACTTTTCTCAAAATTGAAGGAATAGATTAAGATAAATTTATTATTAAAAAAATGATGTGAACCCTTTTTAATAAGTAATAATTTATTCTACATGTAAAAGTTAAGAGAATATGATGGATATGTTTAAAATGTAATTGAATGAGGGATGGATTTAAAGACCAATGATTTTCTAATGGAGACGTCAAAATATATCATTGACCACCAAGTGGTATTGCATGTGAAATCTATTAATACGACATGATTATCATGGAAACATGAAAATATTTTGTATAATACCTACAAGTAAGAGATATATATGATGGTTTAATGATCTGAGTTATATATTAATAAAAACAAGGATGCATTTTGAAAATGAAAAGACTAGTGGTGGTGGGTGTGGTTTGTTTGTGAGGGGGTGGGGGTGTCGGGGGTGGGGGGGGGTGTTATGACCCCCAAATTTTAGGCATTTATTTAATTTTAAATTATCTCTTTTTATATTAATTGTTTATAAATCTAGATGAAAAATGGGTTAGTAAATCCTTGGACTGTTGTTCAAGGAGTAAACTGAAGAGAGTAGACTCAATGGAAAGTGGCATGTCTGAACAAAATGATAAACGTTACAAAATGATAATTAAGAACAAAATGATAAATGTTACAAATAAAAGATGAATTTTATTTTTCACATAATCCATTATATTGGACTATAAGAGTCTAATAAAATCTAATAGTATTTTTTAAATCTATCTTCATCAAGAATTATCCCATAGTTATAATCACATTCGAACACAAATTTATTTCATTTTAGTTACGAATCAAGGCATGAAAAAATTCTTACACAAAAAATCTAGTAACTCTAAAATTTTATTCTTAAAAATATCTAATTAATGGATAAATAAATTTTTAACCATAAATCCTGATAAAAATATTATTTCCTTAACCTTTAATGTGAAAATTCCCTTTTATCTTATAATTTTAATAATTAATAATTTCCAATGTCATCAAACATAAGGTATATAATTCTTCAATAATTATTCTATAAATCATGTTTTTGACTTATGCTTCTATTTTATTCAAATTATAATTTTTAAATATATTTGAAATCCTATATTTAAATAGTTTTGGGAGTCAATTTATTTATTTTATTGAGTTTAAATTATTTATCTATCAAACACATCTCTTTATGATTAATAATTTTTTATAGTATACATTATAAAAATCCAAATTTCTCATATTTATTTATTGAAAATATGTTATATTAAGTGATTTTCCAATACATATTTCATGTATCTAGATTCATTTAGTATAAGTGAACGTATGCATGATATAAAAAGGACTTTTGTTATTTTATTCTGATTTCTCCAATAAATGTCCGAGAAGCCTTTATACTTTTCTAAATTAATAAAATAAATTCAAAAGCCTTATTTAGTGAACATATCCCAAATCTAATTCATATTTCAACATGATATAATATCTAAAATGAAGTAGCAATCTGTATTTATTAGGTTTTCTTTATTAGTATCACACGTAACAAAACATATGGATTTTATTATGATTTATTTTCATCTAAAAAATGATCCAAATCCACAAAAACTAAAAATATTTATCTCATTATAAGTTTAACTTCTAATTAATCCTTAAACATATTTTTAATGAAACACTTATAACATTTCTTGTTAACTTTTATTCGGTGATTGATAAGATATATGTTTCAGGTATGAAACATACCTATTCAATTTTTTGTTTATCATAGAGTCCTCCCCAGATTTTGTAAAAATAACCACAATGTAATAAATCCATGGATTCATCAATTTTAAATTTTAAATCCCTCTTTTTATGGGTAATTTAATCTTGGGGTATTCAATATTCTCGTTGGATTTTTTTGTAAAGAATACCACAAATCAGTACAACTCCTGACTCCCTTGATAAATTTATTTCTTGTTAGATTTAATAATGTAACACCCCTACCCCAAAATCCTAGAGTCAGTACATTATTATAATAAATTAGCATGATTAGAAATAATCAAGTCCCAAAGACCGATCAGTTTATTAGTCTTGAAAAATTGATTACATACATGAACATTACATTACAAATTAGAAAATAAAACACAACATAAATGAAACTTTGATAAAGTCATTTATTCCCTAGATTAACCCTGCTTATCAATCATAAAACACTACTTGGAATCTAGTGAAAATGAAACATAATAAAGGGGTGAGCTCCGATGCTCAGTAAGGATGAAAATATATAAAAAACTTTCATAATTAAGTATAACCTTTTAAAGCAATGTATAAGACTAAAAAAATCCTTTTAAACTTAAACATCATCATAATATGGAAAAGATAAATCAAATAATTCTATTTACTTGTTAACAAGGATATTCTACTGGTCGAATAATCACATGTAATATCCATACCCAATTTCATAATTATGGAATGCATAATTCCAAATTTCATAACCACATAGTCAAGGCCTTGTGACAATACTACAAATAATATTTTTTCAAGGCCTTGTTACTAGACACTAGTTTGTTTCATGAGACCTACCAATGCATAGAGGAGATATAGCAGGATCCACCCATCACTTACTAAGTCCAATGCATTCCTCATATGAAAAGGTTTAAGTATAACAAAAAAATTTGTCTTAAAACTAGCATACAAAATGTCAATACTTTATCCATAAATGATGAATGGTATAAAAATAACACATCCACAGTACACCATACCACAAAACCATAAATACAATATGGAATATTTGTATCATAATAAATCAACCTCTTTCAAGAATAATATCCCATAAAGGATGTTGACATAATTGAAAATGATCAGTAAAAATCTTTGAGAGAAATTTCCCTTTTTCATGAAATCTTTTAAAAGTCACATAATTTTTAAAGGAATTCATTTAAAATATAGTTCTGAATCAAAGTGTCCCATACCAATTTGAAACTTTTTAAAGGAATTAATATTTTAAGACATTCATTTCCATATAAATATATCCTTAAAATCATTTTGACAACAAAGACATTAATGAGGAAGGTTTAGAATAATAAATCTTCAAAAACATTTAAAATGATGTTTTAGTAAAAGGGTCCCTTAAAAAGAATCCCTTTGAAAACTCTTTTATGAAACATGGACATGGATAATTAATATTTCCCAGTAGATACTCACATAAAAACAACCTCGTATAATAAAGAGATTGTGAAATTTACCCTAACCTTGTACTTTTCCATAGTCGAGGATAGGTTAACATCATGTATAATGGTGAAATCATTGTTATTAAATTATACAAGAACCTTATAAATTAATATTATATCATATATTATCTTCTAATATTTCTTTTCTAATGATATTTCAGTAGTATCATCGTTTCAGGTGTAATCTGATTCGTTTTCCTTTATACGATTTATTATGCAAGTCATGTTTGTTATGGATATGATGTATCTTATTCATATCCAGAATGATATAAAGTATTTATACATTATTTTTAATCATAAAATGAAAATTAGTCTTGAATGGTTATGATGAGGAATGACATCTCATCGCGTCGTAGAGACTGTAAGCCGTACGTACGCACGAGCGATAATATCATTCTTTTTATGGTTAAATCCGATATAATTGGATGGTATATAATATATACAAAATAATTAACATGATATATTTATTATTTAACTCGGTTATACATATTATTATACCCATCCAAATAATAAAGTGTTTGAATAACAAACTACACCACGACGTGGAGACGGTAAGCCTTACTCAAGCACGTATGGTGACATTGTCATTTATAGGATGGATAGAATAATGAATATGGTTGTACCATATTTATAATAACATCGAAGTATGTAGGAGGTACTGGAGTTATTATTCTGTTATGGAAACAAAAAAGAAATAAGAAGTGGATGAAGAAAAAAACTAGAAAGAAGGTGGTGAAATTATTACCTCTTCTTCATGTGTTTCTATTTGAGTTGATCAAAAGGGATCCTTAGGTTGGCCTTCAAATAAAATTAAGGACTATTGGTTGATTTGGGGGAATTTTGGAGGATATTTGGGCACAGTTTCTCTGAGACACATTTCTTTGGAGGTGTGAAATTAATAGAAGGGGAAATACCATTTTATAAGAGAGGTGCGGGTTACTTTTGGAAAATATCAAAATATTATTTTATAATAAAATCATTTTCGTTTTATAATGGAACCAAAATGAATTATTTCCATGCTAAGGTTAGTATGGGTCAAAAACCACTCAACCCAAAGGCTTTAGACAGGTTTAGGTCACCATATTAACCATATCTTTTGGATTTAACCCTTTGTTAAATAGTTTTACTTTTACCATGTATTCGTGTGTCATTATAATCAATAGTTAATAAACTTACTATAAAAAGCCAAGAGGAACTCAAGTGGTTCATTAATGACATATCTATCTGTTGAACACATATTCCTCAGGATAACATTATCGTATTTTTGGGTTGGTTGTGTTTGTTTATAATGTAGGTTTCCATGGTAAATTGTCGAGTTCTAGAGAAGATCTAATTTAAATATGGAAAAGGAATGAGTTTCGTGAACATAGGATTCATAGATTCGATTTCACGAAGACTTGAAAAATTTTGACTGTTATTCTTCACGATAAGGATGGGTTTTGTGAATAAAAGCGTTAAAGATAATTGCGGCGGCGAAGGGCATTGCGAGTGGAGCTTCGTGGCGAAGGCACACAGGTATTGACGGAGCGCTCTGTGATCGGAAAATTGTCCTGGTGCATCGTGATACTGACAGAATTTCGGTAGAAACTTCAGAGCTTCGTAATTTATGATGACGTGGCAATGACTTTGCATGGAAGGTTCAAGGGTCGGTGTAAATGCCTATAAATAGGCCTCATCCCCCTCAAGAGAAGGAGGGAGTTTTCTTAAGACAATAATTTTCTCTCGACTTGCAAAGGTGGTTCGCGAAGGCAGTGTGCTTCGCGAAAGGAGGGAGCTTCGCGGCGGCTAATCTAGCTCCGCGAAAGTTGTGTGCTCCTCATTGGATCAGTGATATTCGTGAGGGAAGTCACTCTATGAAAACATGAGCTCCGTGATGGCCCGAGCTCTGTGAAAGTGTGAGCTTCGTGAAAAGGAAGGGACTTCACGAAGGCTTGTTTGAGCTTCATGAAATTGGAAGCCTCATGAAGTAGGGTTCTTTGCAAAGGTATTTCTAAAGGAATTGCCCAGTGTTCAAGGGTAAAGGGGTATTCATCAGTGGATGTAATTTGGACATCAATAGAGCATCTACATATAGTGGAGGATGTATTCATTAGTGGTAATGAAGAGACCTACAGGTCTATAAACTAGGAAGTGGATCTTCTAAAGAAGTAGTGACCTCACTTCAGTTGAGAGAGCAGTGAGTTCTCAAATAATGAGTGGTTGTAAACCATGAGGGATAGTGAGTACAAATCAAACTTGTAAATAGTAATGCACTTATAGTGGAATTGGTACATTACACACCGCTAGTATATGCTCCTTGGATGTAGACCAGTGAGGGTGAACCAAGTAATAATTGTTGTGTCCTATGCATGCGTTAAGGTTTATTCATACTCTATAATGGGAAGGAGTGAGAAGAGTTTTTTGTATAACAACAAAACAAGATTAGCAGGGGCAGTTGTTTTAATCTGTCATACCCTGATTAACCCCCCTCTTAGGGTATCTAGCCTAGTGGATCTAATAATTGGTATTAAAGGGAAATGTTCATATCAGTGTTTCTCTCTCAAATTGAGGTCACTAATCACCAAGGGATTCCGATCATCGACACGAACAATTTCCATCTATGGAAGAATCAGATGCAACACTACTTCCGATCATTAGGAATGGATGTGTTCATAGAAACAATGCATGGAATATCAACCGATATTAATAGTGGTGCACTATCAGAAGCTGAGCATAGCGAATTGGATGCTAATGCCAAGGGAGTTAATGATTTAGGGGTATCCCTATCCAATGATATCTATACGAAGGTGATGTCTTTCTAAACATCACATTCCATGTGGGGAAAGCTGTTGAATATATATGAAGGAGATACGAAGGTCAGAGAGGCAAAGCTGTAAGTGTTGTGGAACAAGTATGAAGATCTGAGAATGAACCCAAATGAGTCTGTTGATGCATTATTCGACAGGTTAAATGTTGTAGTAGAAGACATGCGGGGTCTTAGAGAATTTATTGAAGACTTAAAGATTTTGAAGCACATATTAAGGAAAATTCCACCTTAGTTCAATCCAAATGTTTCAGTTTTGGAAGATAAAGACCCCAAAGAGCTGACATTGGACAACCTGCACAACACCTTTGTTGTGTATGAAATGAGAAATGAAGAGAATGATGCTATGGAAAAGGGGAAATCCAAAGAGGTGTAATTTAAGGCCCTAAAGATGATCACCATTGAAGATTCTCAAGAATAAGAAGAGATAGATCTGGTGATGTGATTCTTCTCCTCAAACCTTCAAAGGGGAAAAGGAAAATTTAAATGAAAACTTCCACTTGCTTGTTTTCTATGTGGAAAGGTAGGACATCTTATGACAAGATGCCCCAAAATGTTCCAAGAGGATGATGATGTCGATTAAATTGAAATTTCCAAGAAGAAGTCTTCAGGATATGGGAAAGGCAAGAAACATTTCAAGAGAAATTTCTTTAAGAAAAAGAACCTTCTTTCAAAATAATATGATAGTTCAAATGAGTTTGAGGTTGAGGAGTTTTAAGAGATAGAGAACTGTAGAGATCATGGAGAAAATTTTATGGTGGCAGTTGTCAGTAGTTCTCAGAAGATGAATGAAACCAAAGCTGATGAATAAGAAGACAAAGTTAAAGGAATAGTTGATATGCAAGCTGAGTTAGAGGCTGCTCTTGAAGAGATAGATGTTTATAGAGCCAAAACAAAGAAATTAAAAAAATCAGTTCATGATGCCAAACTCTATATACAGTAGCTGGAAGAAGAGAAGCTTGAGTAGATGGATGAAATTGATAAACTCAATTCATCAACACCAAAGGACTCAGAATTGGTTAGTGAATATAAAATCAAGATTGAAGAACGGAAAAGTGAGATCGATGGAATGTATAATTCAATGAATGATCAAATCAAGAGTATTGAAGAACATGAAGGAGAATTTTTCAATTTGAGGAAATAGTTTGAGGATCAAGAAAACCTATTGACTCCTTCTGAGACATCTGGAAAGAAGATCACTCAGAAAACTAAGAAGATGAAAGTGGAGAATAGTGGTTCAGTAGAAAAGAAGCATCAATTATGTTTAGATGCTAAGACTGACAGGGGGATTGATAAAAAATAGAAATCTATAAAAATTGAAGTCAAACCACAAGCACCCTTTCCGAGATTGAATGTAGATTTGGGAACAATGTAGAATACGAATATTCCAAGATCCCAGGGGAAAACTAGCAGTGCAAAAGTGAAATGTAGGAATGAAACTTATATTAGGTGTTATTATTGTGGAAGGATGGGGAATTCACAGTACGTCTGTTCCATACCCTAGAGATATATAAGGGCAGAAGAACTAAGGTGGAAAGCAAACATAGAACACTTCACTAGAGCATACTTCTAAGGACACTGTTTTTGGTGCAAAGGATTTGGGCACATGGCTAGGTACTTTACTTCAACCATATAGAAGAATGTGCCAAAGCAGAGTCAAAATGTTCACAAGTAGTAGATTAATGAAACAACAGGTGAGTTGAAAATGCAAAATATATTTGCAACTTTGCAAGATGAAGATGGTCCATCATTTTTTGAGAAAGATCAGATGTCTCAATCCCTGACGAGTGTGAAGGAAAAAATATGGACCAAGAAGAAAAAGGATGAGAAGGCAGTGGTGGTAGAAATTGATCTTAAAGCATCATATTACTTTGGTGTGTGGATCCTTGACAACGGTTGTACATATCAAATGACAGGTAATAAGGATCTTGTTACAGGAGTAAAATATGACAAAGAAAGTGTTTTCAAGTTTGGAAGAGATGGATTCCTGAAGATTATTGGCTCAATAAAGGCCAAGTTTGGGGGAAAAGAGATGAGACGTTCTTTTGTCTTAGTAGTAGAAGGCCTCAGTCAAAATTTTCTCAGTTTCAGTCAACTATGTGACTCAAGAAACTTTATAATGTTTACTATGAAGATGTGTATCATCAAAGGAAGAGACGAGGCAGTAGTTCTATAGGTAAAATGACAAAGGGGAATCTCTACTTTGTAATTGGAGAAGAAGATATGAGCTTTCTGTCCAGAGAGGAAGAAAACAAGTTGTGGCAAAAAAGACTTGGTCATCTATGACAAACATCCCTAAAAGATATAGTAAGGCGTGATGTAGTAAGAGACCTCCCTAATATATCACGTGATTGTACACACACGTGTGATGCATGCCAACAAGGGAATCTCATCAAAGAGACATATAAGGAAAAGGAAAAGAAGTCAACAAGAGTGCTTGAATTGGTGCATGGTGATGTTTGTGGACATATCACACCAAGATCAATTGACATAAAGAGGTATTATGTTTTTTTTCATTGATGAATATAGTATAATGGCATGGGTATTTGTTATTTCCCATAAGACTGATGTTTTCAACTGATTAAAAGAGTACCAGAGGGAGTACGAAAGGATTCTTGGACAGAAAATTATAAAGGTTCTTACTAATAATGGTAAGGAATTCACAAACAGTCAGGTGAAAGACTATCTCGAGAAACATGGGATAAGGAATCAAGTTTCCTATGTGAGAACTCTGCAACAGAATTTCATGGTTGGAAGGAGAAATCAGATCATCAACAACATCGAAAAAATGATGCTCATAGAAAAAGACTTACCAGAGAAATTTTGGAAGGAAGTAGTTTTGACATCAGTCTACATTTCTAATAGGGATCTGTTGTGTCTGAAGGAAGGAAAGACTCCATACAAGATGTGGTATGGAAAGAAGACAACAATGAAATACTTTTGAATATTTGAAAGTAAGTGGTTTACCCCCAACAAGGAGAAACATAGGAAATATGACTCATGAGGAGATAAGGGGATTTTCCTTGGCTACTAAATAAAAAGAAAAGAAAAAAATGATTTAAGAAAAGGCTGGGAAAAGTTGTTGATAGAAATGATGTCACTGTAGTGGAGAATGAAAAGATCACTCAATAGAACAGTGAATAATTTATTAATGAAAGTGATGAGGAGGAAATCAATGCAGGGAGAGAAGAAGTGATTGCTGTTGATTCAGAATAAGATACTGATGATGAGCATGAGAAAGTAAAATCTCTATCTGCACAAAATCCAAGGAGTCGAGCTGAAATTGACAGGCAGAATATCATTAGTGATCATTCATCTTCAGTTCAGTCAAGGAAAATGAAATCACTAAAGTAGACATCTTTCCAATCTCTGGTTGAGCCGAAGTGCTTCACTGATGCAGCTGAAGATGAAAACTAGCTTCTAGCAATGATTGAAGAGCTTGATTAGATTGAAAAAAATTAGACGTGGGAGATTTTTTCGAGGCTAGAAAATAATAATGTCATCCATACAAAATGAGTCTATCACAAGAAGATGAATGAATATGGAACAATGATTAGGAACAAAGCACAACTTGTATGAAAATAATACTTCCATATGGAAGGAATAGATGTTGATGGGATATTTTCACCTGTTTCAAGACTAGAGACAATCAGATTATTCATAGCCATTACAGTGAAACGGAAGTTCAACATTTTCTAGATGGATTTCAGATCTGCATTTTTGAATGAGTTTCTAGATAAAGAAGTGTATATCGAGAAGCCATATGGTTTTCTCATTCATGAGGTTGAGAACAGGTTTTTCAGACTGAATAATGCATTGTATGGGATGAAACAAAGACCAAGAGCATGGTACTCAAGGCTTGACCAGTACTTGAAGAAGCTTCGATTCCAGCGTGGGGGAGTTGATTACAATCTCTATTTCAACAACAAGATAAATCGAAGGATGATGGTATTAGTTTATGTTGGAGACATAATATTTGGCGGATTAGATAAAGCTCAGTGCAGATAGTTCTCTAAATTCATGAAAAGTGAGTTCAAAATGTCAATGATTGGGGAGCTAACACTTTTCCTTGGTCTACAAGTGACACAAGGAATTAATGGAACATTTATTTCTCAATCGAAATACTCCAAGGAGGTGTTGAGAAGATTTGGAATTGAAAATTTAAAGGAGATGAAGACTCCAGTTTCCACCCAGATGAAACTGTCCAAAGATGAGGATGACAAGACAGATAATATCATTAAATATAAAAAAATTATTAGAAGTCTTCTATACTCGACTGTGACAAGGCCTAACATTTTATTCGACACCTGAAAAGAAGCGAGATATCAGAGTAATACCAAGGAAAGAAACATGCTTGTAGTGAAAAGAATAATTCTGTATATCAAGGGCACAATGGATTTCAGCTTCATATATAGAAAAAAATATCATTCAGAATTACTCAGATATACTGATGCAGATTCTGTCGGTTCAGTGGATGAAAAGAAATCAATGTTAGGAGGTGATTTCTATCTTGACTGATTGTGTGTTTCTTGGATATGAAAGAAGAAAGATTTCATTTCATTGAGCACTGCAGAAGCTGAATATATTGCTTCCACTCAAGCTTTCACACATTTATTGTGGATAAAGCATCAGCTTAATGATATGGGCATTGAAGTGAATTCTCCGGTCGAAATCTAGTCTGATAACTGAAGTGTTATAAATCCCAGCAAAAATCCCATCCATCACTCAAAGACAAAGAACATTGAGATAAAGAATCATTTCATCTAGGAGAAGGTTGAGAAGAGAATTGTGAAGTTGGATTATGTGCCTACAGAGCTTAAGGTTGCAGACATTCTGGTAAAGGTCTTACCAAAGGAAGCTTTTGAGAGGCATTGACTAGCTCTGGGAGTTTATTCGACTCCCCACACTTGAAAAAGTGTGGTTGTGGAAACCCCCCATCTCCACGAGGTATGGCATGTTTTTCTCTACTGTGCTAATCTGTGTTCTTTCCAATTTTTCAGCCACACAGTAGTGACCTTTGGGTTCGTTGACAAAGGGGGAGAACTAGTGACTCCTAAAGTTGGAGAATCTGTGGCTATGGAAATGAGTGAATCCTAAAGTGGGAGAAACTATGTCTAAGGAAGGGAGAAAATGCCTTTGTCAAAGACACGGGGAGAAGCTGACATGTGATGCTGCGAGATAAGGGGAGATCAATGAGATAGGGTGAGCGTTTTCAATCTGACGATGCTAGAAGTGATCAATCAAAGAAAAGATATCACGACAGTTAAGGATCATGATAAAAAAAGAACAATGTTGTTGGAATGGTGTGAGAAGGTTTCCAACTATCAACAATTGGTATTAGTGTGGTATCAATAATTGGTATCAGTTTGGAAATTGGTATCAGTTGGGAGTCAATAGTTGGTGGCAGAAATAAAGTTATTCATTGATGATCTTATCATTTACTCTTGTTTATCATGACGAGAATTACACATGCGGGCTTAGAGTATGTGATGAGTGAATCTCTGGTCGCTCTCTAACTTGCAAGAGGCAAAGGATGGTTGATGATGGAAGGAGCTTCAGAGAGGTATCAATGTACAAAAAATCGTTATGAGAAGAATTGTCAACAAACCCAAAGGGGGATATTGTTGGGAAAATATCCATCATGGTAACATTGAAACATTTTTGGTTTGGTTGTGTTTGTTGACAATGCATGTTTCCATGGTAAATTTTCTTGTTCCAGAGTTGTTTTCGAAAATCCATGTTGACAAAGAACCATGAAAAAGGAATAGATGATCTGGAGGCGGTACAAAAGAAAAGATACAAGCTGACGTCATTTTCTAGTGTTCCAAATTTTTTGGGTCCAAATTATGGATTTTGGTGGGCATCACGAAAAGTGGATTTCTTTGACGGTATAATTAAAATATGGAAAAGTCATGAGTTTTGTGAAGATAGGATTCATGGATTTGATTTCATGAACATATGAAAAATGTTGACGGTGATTATTTGTGATTATGATGAGCTTCGTGAATGAAAGTGTTGAAGATCATTGAGGCGATGATGGGAATTGTGAGTTTAGCTTCACTGCAAAGGCGGGAAGCTATTGATGGAATGCTCCGTGATCGAAAAATTTCCATGGTGCTTTGCGATATTGACAGAATTTCATTGTAAATTTCAGAGCGTCACGATTTTTGATGACGTGGTGCTGACTTCGCGCGGATGGTTCGAGGGTTTTATGGAATCTCATATAAATAGGCCTCAACCCCCTCGAGAGAAGGAGAGGGTTTTCAAAGAAATTTTTTTTCTCTTAACTCGTGAAGGTGGTTTGCGAAGGCAATGTGATTTACGAAAGGAAGGAGGTTCGCAGCAGCTAATCTACCACCGCAAAAGTTGCATGCTCTACATTGGCTCAGTGAGCTTTGTGAGGGAAGTTGCTCTGCGATGACTTGAGCTCCGCGGTGGACTATGCTTTGTGAAAGTGTGAACTTCATGAAAAGGCAGGGACTTCGTGAAGTCTTGTTTGAGTTTCACAAAATTCAGAGCCTCGTGAAGTAGGGTGTTTTGCGAAGGTATTTCCAAAAGAATTGCCCAGTGTTCTGGGGCAAAGCGGGATTCATTAGTGGATGAAATTTGGACTTCAATAGAGCATATATTTACAGTGGAGAATGCATTAATTAGTGGTAATAAAGAGACATAGATGTTTATAAACTGTGAAGTGGATCTTATGAAGAAGCAGTGAGCTCACTTCAGTTGAAAGAGTAGTGAGTTCTTAAATTGTGAGTAGTTGTAAACCAGGTGGGACAATGAGTCCGCTTCGAACATGTAAACAGTAGTGTGCTTATAGTGGAATCGGTACATCAACACACCTCCAGTGTATTCTCCTTGTATATAGCCTAGTGATGGTGAACCAAGTAAGAATTGTTGTGTGTTGTGCATGCTTTATGGTTTATTCATACTCATCAATGATAAGGAGAGAGAAGAGGGTTTTTTCCAATAGCAAAACAAGATTAGAAGGGGAAGTTGTTTTAATCTGTCATACCCTGATTCACCACCCTCTCTTGGTATCTAGCCTAGTTGACCTTACACTATCATTATATAAGTTCTTGGGCAGAATATTAGTTTTTAGGATTGTTATATAATTTAATAATATAATATTTTTTTTATAAACTTTTTTATGTCAATTTTAAAACTGTTTAGTATTTGGTTTTTTTAAAAGTCATCACAAATTGATTTCTTCAAAAAAGATACATTGAATAAACCCTAATATGTCATACTCACCAATAAAATTCGTGGATGTCATAAAAACGTTGAAATTATATTTATTTCAATATTTATAATACCATTTATTTAATTATTTCAGTAATAAGGTAATTACTGCATCATCATTATGTCATAAATATATTTAATTATTTATTTTATAAATATTATAAATAAAACACCATGAGGTAGGGAATCTTTTTAGCTTTCTAATTAATATTTATAGTCAAATTTATCTTATGTATAACCCTCTATTAAAAATAGTTTTGTTATTAAACATTGAATTTAACACTTTTAACTCTTCTTTAAATAAAATAATAATAAATGGTCTAATCGAATCCAAGTGGACCAAAAGGATCATATATTATTTTTAAGGTTGTTCTGTTGGAACCAGGTTCTTCAAAGCATGATTTGGTGTATGGTTTGTGTTTGTTTTCAATCCACAGTGGAAGTTCAGGGTGTGTACCAACAAAGTGATCATACCGTTCAAGCAGAAAACAGTAGTGAAGGTGGCGCTGTTTCCCAGTGTTTGCCAAATTTTTGGGCCTAAAAATCGGCCAATAAAGTAAAGTGTTTTTGGAAAAGGTACTTGCGCGCCGTGCTCTTGGAGGATGAAAGACTTGCACGCCATATGATTTTGAGGATCAGAACATCAAAATTTGGCTAAGGCAAGAAGGTCGCGCAAGTGTTGGTTGGGTCGTGCAAGTGAGTTGCGCGACAGAGTTTATTGAAGACAAGACTTGCGCGCTGTCGAGGACTTGCACGCCGCCGCACAGGGGGTCCAGTTTGCCTATAAATACTGGACCACCCCTCCTCATTTGTAATGAAGTTCAAGGCCGAGAGATTGTTCGAGCTCTCGTCGCGCAGGTGGTTGAGTCGCGCAGGTGGTTGTTTTGTCGCGCAAGTAGAGCTTGCGCACCGGTGTTTGGCTGTGCGCCCAAGGTGGTTTGGAAGAGAAAGGAAGTGGACCGCGCAAGTTTGTAGTTGGGGAAGGAGGAGTCGCGCAACTGTGTTGATGACACTTGCGCGCCAGTGTGGACTTGCACGCCGTAGTGGGACTTGCGCGACTGTATTGGAGAAGCATGCCTGGTTTTGCTGAAGCCCACCGGCGTGTTTGGAGCTGCACGAAAGCCGAGAGACTACTCGGTTCATTCGAGGAAAAGTGATATTCTTCTTCTGGTGAGAATCAGACTTCAATAGAGCATCTACATACAACAAAGGATGCACTCTTATGCAAATGAAGAAGAGACCTTCACGTCTATAAACTGAGTGGGACTTCACCAACGGCAGTGACCCAGGGGGAGTCAACGGGAGTGACCCGAGGGACGCAGTGAGCTATCCCTGAACTATTGTAAAGGCAGTGAGCCTGGGACAGAGTGTCTGTACCCGAACTTTTGTATCCGAAGCTAGTGAAGCATAGTGGATTTAGGTATGACCGGAAACCTGTCGGCATATGCTCCTTGGACGTAGCCCTTAGTGGTGAACCAAGTAAAAGTGGCTGTGTCTTCTCTGTGCATGTGAATGTTTTCATTTTGATCATAATCATCATACAGGTTCAACAAGTTCCTACCAACATGGGAACAAGATCCAACACATTAAAAGAAAAAGTGGTCACCCTGATTCACCCCTCCCCTCTCAGGGTGTCCCGGGGTCCTTCATGTTCGTGGTTGAATTACACTTATCCAATAGAATTAAGACATTTGTTAGGGTAATTATAATATCATTTTACCTTTAATTACCCTATTAACATTTAACCGTGGTAAATAAATGTCAAAAGTTACTATTCATAAAAAATTATTTTCATCTTATTAAACAAAATATTACTTACAGATGTAAGCCATTTTTCTTGGATTTTTGAAATTCAACTCACAGAAGCGGTAAATTACGTTTTATGCAAATTTGAAAATGCTCCTAGAAGGTGGGTAAAAGACAGTTAAAATTTCAATAAAAATTTAAACATATAATTTTATTATAAAACATTTCCAATGAATTAAATTGAACCTATATTGGTATTATACATCTATTTTTACTTAAATTAAATTTAAAGAAAATAAATAATTATTTAAATAAAAAAACAGTTTTAAACAATAACGTAGTGTTTTTCACTATTCATCAAAAATTGATTGTTTTCAGAAAAATACCAAAAATTCACCCTAAGATTATTTTGATATTATGAATTCAAAAATGAATTCTATTTTTTCAAATTCAAAACATAGAAGTTTCATTAAATAATTTAAAATTAATTTCTTTTGTCAAAACCAAAAAGTGTGTTTTTAAAAAGTAAAAACTATCAAAAGATTGACATATGGTTATCTAAAATTTAAATGTGAAAATACTTATAATGGCATAAATTGTATTAAATGATAAAAATATAATCTAATTATACTTCCAAACCATTCAAAATCATAATTGAACACTAGAAACTATTTCTATTAAAAAAGTTGTTTTCAATTAAAATCTAGTAGTTTTCACATTTCCTCAAAATTGGAAAGTGTCATAAAAGTACCAAAAATTTATCCAAACTAAAGTTCTATGTTCAGATTCTAAAGAATAATTTTATTTCATTAAATTGAATATATAAAGGTGTCAAATATTTATTTTAA
The DNA here is from genome assembly GCA_963277665.1 of Viscum album. Classification (NCBI taxonomy): domain Eukaryota; kingdom Viridiplantae; phylum Streptophyta; class Magnoliopsida; order Santalales; family Viscaceae; genus Viscum; species Viscum album. The sequence goes on along the minus strand of OY728137.1, from coordinate 1,402,116,354 downwards.
AAAGTAGTCTCCATTAAATAGGCGGTAAAATTGATTTTTTTTTGAAAAATGCTACTCTTATCTGAAAAATTGATTTTTTTCCTTATATTATGTCCTAGAAACAAAAAATATGAATGTTAAAATTATATAGAATATATATAAAATTCATAATGCAGTTAATATTATTCATAATCGTTTTTTTAATGGCTATTTTGGTAAGTCATTGTGCACTCGAACTCGTTGTTCTGTGTAATGCAAGTTATTGAATTACTTTGAAGAGATAACATACTATGAAATCTTGGGGTGTAAAATTATCCACTCCTTCAATAAATTTCGTACTCGCAATTTAAAATTGTTCTTCGAAAATAAAAGGTTAAAAATAGAAAAACAACTTTGTGTAATGCCCACATTAAAAATTTGTTTAAAAAAATTTAGTTTTAATAAGTGGGAAAGGGAAATGAAAATGTCACCACCAAATTATGATATCGATTAAGAGAACATTGGTAGAAATTAGAGACACATAATTGGTGGAAAAACGTAAATATTTATAGGTAGTGATTGAGGTCATCAATCACAATTAAGTGTAAAATTGAGGGCCTCAAAGCCTTCAATCTAGGATGATTTAAAATATCATTGGCTCAACAAAACAGAAGGTATTATGATAAAAAATTCATGGTTTTAATATCCCTACCCTAAATTTTAAGAATTAATTTATTCATAGAATAATAAGGGAAAATATATACTTGATAAGTAGTGTTTCATCCTTCAACTAATATTAAGATGTTTTTTAACCTTAAACAATAGTATCCAATGTATAACTTAATCCATTCCAACCTTTAGACTTATCCAAAATACTTCTGTCCAAACTCACATTCCAAAAATTATAAGGAAGGTAAACACAATGAAGATCCTTTTTTCCATGTAATAACATGTGAATACCTTCATCATGTATTCTTTTGAAACATGGTAACACCCAGAATTACCATAAAACCTTATTGATTACATTTACGATCCCTTATTCCTTATAGAATACTGGATATACTCTTTATATCAAAAAATGTTGTAAAACTCCAGTAATGATGGAATATACAAATCATTAATCAGTTTCAAGGTAGTCAAGAATATCCAATATAATTTATCCAAAATCAATCAGCTCTTATTCCTAAATCAATACCACTGTATAAGGACCATATTAATGTTTTTATTTCTCTCAACCATATATTTTCCAAACAATTCTACCTTTTATTGAGTCACTTTTCTTCGTTCCACACAATCACAAGTCCTTAAGGAAATAGTACTGTAGTACAATATTTATATACTCTATAGTTCTTATAACATGTACATCTTTAAAATAATACTTAAATGACAAAATAATTTAATAACAAAATAAGAACTCTAATAATTCCTCTTAATCTTTGGTAGTATCATTACTTTATTATTATCCAATAACATCATTTGGGGTATACTCAGATGATTTGGACATTGATTCACATAGTGTCCCAACTCCTTGTAAATGAAGCATTGTACATCTGAAACCTTTTCCTCACCCTTGCAATCATGTACTTGGTGTTCTTTTTCTCCACACTTATAACAAACTACCATTACCTTCAAGCATTTACCAAGGTGATTCATTCCATAGTTATCACATATGGGAAAATACTTCTTTCCCCTCTTCCCTTTATCCATCTTTCTCTCTTTCACCCTTTTCTTCTATTCCTTCCCTTCAATGCCATAAGACTCAGAATTATTTAATTATCTTATTAACACAAGATACTATCTCTTCATATGATAAGAATACATGAGAGGATCTTTCCCTATTAAATATTGTCTTAATACCATGAACTGTATGATCCTTCTTAATCTTTCGATCATGCGTATTATCAGAAATCTCATTCCTTCTACTAGGCACCATTTATAAACAATGGAATACACTAGGGTTGTTTATGAAATGCAATGCATAATTCCAAACTTGTGAAATACCAAATGTAAATTGAAAAGATTATGCATATAATCTATAATCACAAAATGTTTTCTTTGAGGAAGTATTTACTCCAAAATCCTTCATAATGGCTTTTAATGAAAATGTGAATTATCCTAAGCATATCCCCCAGTAGTGTCGTAACCAAGAGTAAAACAAGGCCCATTATCGTGTACCAAAATATCATGGGTCAAGCCCAAAACTCCTTTTCAGAGTTTTCACACCTAGGTACATCTGTGTTAGAGCTGACTCTACCTGCTCGTATCCAGATAGGGATGTATTTCCTAGAAAATACATAAAATCTCTACATTACCAAAATTTTAGGAAGTTCATCAATACTAATCCTCAAAGTCTATCATAGGGTAATGTTCTAATCAGAGTTTGTCTAAATCTATTACCAAGGTTTTTTCTAAAATTCCTCTAATACCAATTGTAATGACCCGACCCTAAAATCCCAGAGTTGATGCATTATTTTAATACATTGGCATGATTACAAGAAATCAGGTCCCAAAAGACTGATCAATTTAGCAGTCCTGGAAAATAGATTACTTAAATGAAAATTATGTTAAAAATTAGAAAATAAAACACAACATCAATGATCCCTTGAGAATGCCATTAATCCCATAGATTAACCCTACTTATCAATCATAAAACAATTCTTGTAATCCTGGGAAAATAAAACATAAGAAATGGGTGAGCTCAGATGTTCAGAAAGGATAACAATATAGCGGAAAATTTCATAAATAATCATAAAAATTTAAGCCAATGTACAAGACTAAAATACAATCCTTTTAAATTTAAACATCATCATTATATGGAAAAGATAAATCAAATAGTGCCATTCACTTATCCACATGGATATTCTACTAGTCGATTAATCACATGTAATATCAATAACCAATTTCATAATGATGGAATAAATAATGCCAGACTTCATTAAAACATAGTGAAGGCCTTGTGCCAACACTATAAATAAAATTTATTCAAGGCCTTGTGAAAATACACAAGTTTTTCTCATTAGACCTACCGATGCATCGAGGAGGGATAGTGGGTTCCACCCGTCACTTATTAAGTCCAATGCATTCCTCATATGAAAAGGTTTAAGCATAATATAAACATTCTTATTAAAACTAGCATAAATAATGTTAATAATTTTTCCATAAACCATGAATGGTATTAAAATAACACATTAAAATTCAAACAAATCACAAAACCTTTAATAAAATATGTAAGATTTGTATCATATTAAATCAACCTTGATCAAGAATAATATCCCGTAAAAGAGTTTGACATAGTTGAAAATGAATAGTAAAAATCCTTGAGAGAAATATCACTTTATCATGAAATCATTTAAAAGTCACATAATTTATAAAGGAAGTCATATAAAATATAGCTTTGAATCAAAGTGTCCCACACCACTTTGAATCTTTTGAAAGGAATTAACATTTTAAAACATTCATTTCCATATAAATATATCCTTAAAAACATTTTGAAAACACTGACATTAATAAGAAAGGTTTAGAAGAATAAATCATTAAAAAATTTAAAATGAGGTTTTAGTAAAATAGTCCCTTAAAAAGAATCCCTTTGGAACCTCATGTATGAAACATGGACATGGATAATAAATATGTCCTAGTAGATACTCTTGTAAAAACAACCTTAGATAATATATAGATTGTGAAATTAACACTTACCTTGAACTTTTCCTTAGTCTAGGGTAGGTTAACCACCTGTATAATGGTGAAATAATTGTTATTAAATTATACAATAACCATATACATTAATATTATATCATATATGATCTTCTATAATTGCGTTTCTAATGATATTTTAGTAGTATCATCCTTTTGGGTGTTAACTGTTTCATTTACTTTTATATGTTTTGTTACTAAAGTCATGTTTGTTATGGATAGGATGTATCTTATTCATATCTAGAATGATATCAAGTCTTTAAACCTTATTTTTAATAATCAAATGAAAATTAGTCTTGAATGGTTATGATGGGGAATGACATCTCATCGTGTCGTGGAGATGGTAAGCCGTACGTATGCACAAGCAACAATATCAATCTTTTGATGGTCAAATTGTATATAATTGGATGGTATATCATATATAAAGAATCATTAACATGTTATATTTATTATTTAAATCAGTTATACTCATTATTATAACCATAAAAATAATTAAGTTTTTGAATAACAAACTACATCACGGCGTGGAGACGGTAACCCATACGTACGCACGTATGGTGACTTATTCATTTATAGGATCGATAGAATAAAAAATATGGTTTTAACATAATTATAATAAAATCATAGTATGTAGGAGGTACTATAGTTATTATTTGGTTATAGAAACTTCAAATAAAGAAGAATTGGAAGAAGAAAAGAACTTGAAAGAAGGTGGTGAAATTATTACCTCTTCTTCATTTCTTTCCTTTTGAGCGGATCAAAATGGATCCTTAGGTTGGCTTTCTAATCAAAGTAAGGACTCTTGTTTGATTTGAGGGAATTAGGTAAGGTATTTGGGTAGGGGTTGGCCGAGACAAATTGATTTGGATGTGTGAAATCAAGAGAAGGGGAAATACCCTTTTATAAGAGAGGTGAGTGTCACTTTAGGAAAAGCTTGAAATATTATTATATAATAAAATCATTTTCGGTTTCTAATCACTCAAAAATGATTTATTTCTATGATAAGGTTAGGATGGGTCGAAAACAATTCAACCAACAGGTTTTAGATAGGTTTATTTCACATTATTAACTTTATCTTTTAGATTTAACCCGTAGTTAAATAGTTTAACTTTTACCATGTATTCTTGTATTATTATAATAAATGGTTAATAAACTTACTATAAAAATATAAGAGAACCTAAAGTGGTTCATTAATGAAATACCTATATTTATATAGGTTCTTTGGCTTAACCTTATATTTTATTACTATTATATAATTTAATAATATAATATTTGTTTTAAAAACAAATTTATATCAATTTTGACACTATTTTGTATTTGGTTTTCATGAAATTCATCACAACATGATTACTTAGAAAAATATACATTTAATCAACCCTAACATGTCATATTCACCTAGAAAATTATTGTATGTCATAAAAACTTTGAAATTATATTTACTTTAATATTTATATCCCCATTTATTTGATTCTTTCATTAATAAAGTAATTACTGCATCATCATTGTGCCATAAATAAATTTAATTATTTAATTTCTAAAAATTATAAATAAAAGAACATGATGTAGGAAATATTTTTAGATTTATAATGAATATTTATAGTTTAATTTATCCCATGTATAACCCTATATTAAAAATGGTTTAGTTATTATACTTTTAATTTAACACTTTTAGATCTTCTTTAAATAAAATAATAATAAATGTCCTAATATAATCCAAGTAGTCCAAAAGGATCATATTTTATTCCTAAGGGGTTTTTTGATCGAATTACACTTATCCAATAGAATTAGTACATTTTTAGGGTAATTATAATATCATTTTTACCTTTAATTAACATATTTACATTTAACCGTGGTAAATAAAAGTCAAAAGTTACTATTCACCAAAAATTATTTTCATCTTATTAAAAAAAATTCACTTACTAATTTCAACAATGTGTCTTGGTGTTTTGAAATTCAAATACCAGAATCGGTAAAATTATGCTTTATACAAATTACCAAATGCTCCAAGAATGTGGGAAAAAGAAGGAAAAAAGTTAAATAAAAATTTAGACATCTAATTTTTTATTTATAAAATGACTCCAATTAATTACATTGAATTATATATCTATTTTTACTTAAAATAAATTTAAATTAAATAAATAATTATTTAAATAAAAAGTTTGTTTCAAACAATAACACAATGTTTTTCACTATTCATTACAAATTGAATGTTTTAAGAAAAATATCAAAACTTCACCCTAAGATAATTTTTATATTATGAATCCAAAAATGAATTCTATTTTAAAAAATTCAAAATATATAAGTTTCATAAATTAATTTAAATTTAATTCCTGTTGTCAAAACCAAAAAGCGGGTCTTTGAAAAGTAAAAACTATCAAAAGATTGACATGATATTATGTCATATTTAAATGTGAAATTACTTATAATAAACTAAATTGTATTAAATGATAAAAATATAATCTAATTATACTTCCAAACCCTTCAAATTCATAATTTAACACTATAAATTATTTTTATTAAAAAAGTTGTTTTCAATTAGAATTTAGTATTTTTCACTATTAATCAAAATACAAAAGATATCATAAAATTAACAAAAATTTATCAAAACTAAATTTTTAGGTCCCGATTATAAAGAAGAATTTAATTTAGTTTAATTTAATATATAAAAGTGTAAAATATTTTTTTTAAAAATGATTCTCCATTAAATAGGTGGTAAAATTTCATTTTTTCCAAAAATACTTATTTTATCTAAAAAATTGAATTTGTCCTTATATAATGTCTAAGAAATAAAAAATAGGATTGTTAAATTATATAAGATATATATAAAATTTAAAATGAAGTTAATACTATTCATAACCGCTTTTTGAATGGTTAGTTTGGTAAGTCGTGGTGCGCTCAAACTCGTTTGTTGCGTGTATCACAAGTTATTGAATTACTTTTAAGAGATAACATGTAGAGACCCAAACGTGACATACAAGGACATTAAATTAATTTTTTAGAATACTTAATACACGAAAAAAACTCCCAAGGACCGTAATAGTTTTGTGTCTTTGGAAACTCAGAACATAATCTTCTAATCATGGTGAAAGATCTTCAACATCTCCCATAAAGTTTTTTCCCCTTGGTTTTCTTACCTGAAATATTTCTTTATATCCTGGGTAAAAGAAGACAAAAAAAGGGTGATCTCAAATGCTCAATAAGGGTAAGTATGGAGAAAATAAAAAATACCATATACATTTGAACTTAAAAAAATGAACATAATGTTTAACCATCAAAATCTTGAGTTGTGAAATAAATCTTGGTAGTACGTAAGGCATATATCATAAAGGACATTAATCAGGATAAAATAGCACGTGAATGAAAACCTTTAATTGTGGAATCAATTAAGCAATTGTTATGATTTCCATAGTTGCTAAGGAATTGCTGCCAAGACCATTATAGTGGTCAAAACCCATTTCTAAATCGGGTTTACTTGCCGTTCCAGCCCTATATTACTGAACCAGATTCACTTTTTGTTCTAGCCATATCTATCTCATGAGATATAAATCTTTACCCAATTCATTTTAGGGAGATATAGGTCCCACCCATCTCATTATGAAATCATTCTTTCATGTTCCACAAAATAAACATAAATCATTCATCAAAACCCAAAGAATAATATGGGTTTCATAATCATCATCCCATCATAACATAATCCGTATAAAAAAATTGATATCATTTCATCATAAGAAAAATCAAACCATGTAACTAATAGAGATATTATACTATAAACATAACCATATTAAATAATTCCATCATAGATGGACAATAGTTTTGATAAAACTCTTGCAATGAATTCTTGAGAAAAATATTCTTTCTTCTTTCAAATCATTTTGTTTTCTCAAAATGAAGTGAAATTTAAATGAAAATAGTTTTTTCAAAAATAATCATGAAATATTTTAGGGTAATCTTCATTAAAATAAGGTGTTATGAAAACGTAAAAATCCATTCATGCAGGATAAGTTAAGAAAAACATTCTACTTGTACTTTTGCGGGAAAAGTCAAAAAGTACCTATTATGGTAAACAAAAGAATGATTCTTATTGTACCATGTGGTCAAAGTAAACAAAGGGTAAAAATGACATTCAACATACATGGATGAATAGTAAATATTTTATGAAAATATTTTCAGAATACATGGACATGGATGATAAATATAACCTTAGAAAATACTTACGAAGAAACAATCTCAGATAAGAACGAGATTGGAATAATTATACCTTACCTTTTGTCCAATTTCTTCCATATGTGTCGGAGACTCTTTTATAGTGGATTTAAACAAATTATTAACTTGTAACAGAACCATAATAATATTTATGATATCATATATCATACACTTATGTCTTTATATTACCCGTTATTTGTCAATTCCATGTTAAAGAAGTGTTTTGAGTAAAATCGTTTCATTTGTTGTACGTGTTTTGACTTCTTATTATTCATATGATTACTTAGATCATGATTAATTACTTTAAAAATGTAAAACATGACTTATATATAATATATATTCTGAATAATATATATATATATATATATATATAATAGATCGATAAATGGAATGAAATACACCGTTCATGGAGACGGTAGGCCGTACGTACACATGAACACTATTTTCATTTCCTTATTAAATTGAATGAAAGTAAGTAAATAACACATAAATAAATCCAGTATCGTTATTATGTCACATATTTCATGATTATTTATTATATATAATCTATAATCATTCTGGAAGGGTTAACACGGAGAATGAATCTTATCGGGTCGTGGAGATGGTAATCCATACGTACGCACAAGCAATGATATCGTTCCCATAATTATTGAATGGAATTGAATTGGATGATATAATATCCCATAATTAGTATGATGTTATAATAATCATATATACTAATTATTTAAACCATTATACCGATCCAATTAAGGTGGTGGTGGAAAAATAGATTACACCACGACGTGGAGACGGTATTCCATACGTACGCACGTGCAGTGATTTCATTTTCTGTAGGATGGATAGATGTGAAATGGGGTTGTTTCATATTTATAATAACATATTAGTATATGATTTATACTGATGTTTTTACTTTATAATGAAACAAATAAAGAAGAGGAAGTAGAAAAGAAATAAATTTAAAAGAATCTGTAAAGGATATTACCTCTTCTTTGACACGCCTCTTCTAATCCTCCTCTTAGGGCACTAAAGTTGGTCTTTGTAGCAGACCAGGACTTCTAGTATGTCTCTAGGTAAGTGTATAAGATAAATGGATAGGGTTTGTCTGATCTTGAAGGCTCAATATGTTGTGAAGAGGAGAGGGAGGAAGTGCCCCTTTATAAAAGAGGAGAGGGGCACTTTTGGAAACCTCTAAAATAATAATTTATAATAAACCCAAAACCCACTTAAAAACATCCAAAATGACTCAAAAGAATATGAGATGATATAGGGTTGTAATCTCATAATCCAATAAAATTTATACATTTTCGGAATTTATTTTAAACCTTATCAATTTTATTTATCCTTATTTAATCTATTTAATTTTATTTGTGGTAATAATATTCTAAATTTTAAATACTTACTTATGTGTTGTGAATTTTTAATAATTGGATATTTAATTACATTTTCGACCATATAAATTTCAATTTATAATTTTTAAATATTTGTGTGATTTTTAAACAATTTAATAATTTGTTATTTTTATAAAATATCAATTGTGTCAATTTGGAAATTATTCATTTATTTAAATTTAAATAAAATCCACACATAAGATAAATTCGAAACAAAATATTTAATAGATTCCGAACATTAATATTGATCTTGAAAATTCATGGAGCAAATTAAATAGTTTATATAATATTTAGCTTAATATTTTTAAATCAATTTATTTGATATTTCAATCAATAAAAAAATTTCTACATCACTATTGTGTCACCATTAATGACAAATATTTAATCCATAAAAATTATAAATAAATTTTCATGATGTAGATAATGTTATTAGATTTCTGGGGACTCTTTATGTTATATGTTTTTTGAAGTTTATCACTAAATTAAAATTATTACACTTATAAGATATAAGAGAGTGACAAGCTGTCACTTTCGTTGGTTTTAATAATAATTACATTATCTTCATGGTAAAAAGTCCATTAAAAAAAAATATTCAAAACCTTATGTGATATGGGTCGACTTTTATTCATCCAATATAATTTTGGAAGGTGTTAGGATAATTTTATAATTTTATTTTTACCATTAATTACCTGATTTACCTTTAACTGTAGTAAATAAAATTTACCATAGTTACTATTCATAATCTGTAAAAATAAAAAGAAACATATTAACATAATTTGGACCTAATGATTCGAAATATGGAATTAATTTTTCCAAATTCAAAACACATAAGTTACAGTATTTAATTTAAAATTAATCCCACTGTTGAGAAAACGGGTTTGAAAAGTTAAAACATTGCAAAAGATTGAAATGTTTTTATCTATGAATTCAATGTAAAATTAATTCTAATGAAATAAATTATATTAAATGGTAAAAATATATTCCATTTATACTTTAAAACTATCAAATATTATAATTTAACCATGTGAATTATCTCTATAAATAAAGTTGTTTTTAATTAAAATTTAGCGTATTTTTACTATTAATCAAAATTTGAAGGTTATCAGAATAATGTCAAAAATTTATCCAAAGTAAATTTTTATATCTTGATTAAAAATAAGATGTTCAATTTTCCAAATTTAACTTATAAAATTTTCAAAAATGAGATTTAAAATGGGTGCGCCACCAAAAGGCGACAAAACTATATTTTTTTTGAAAAATACTTGTTTTATCTGAAAAAGTAATTTTGTTCTCAAACAATGTTCTATAATATGTGTAAAATGAATTATAATGTTATAAAATTCAAAATTCGGTTAATACTATTTATAACGTCTAGTTCATAATAAGATTATAATATATCATTGTTTAGTGAAACTCGGTATTGCGTACCACACAAGCTATCGAGGAAGGTCTCTCTTACGTGTAACACAAGCCATGTAAATTGTTTGCATATAATAAAAACTAATACGGTGATTCATATATCACAAGCTAATATTGGTGTATCATAAAACACAAGACATCAAAGAAATTAAAAAGATTATTTCTCATAAAATCTCAGGGTGTTACATTCTACCCCCCTTAAAATGAATTTCGCCCTCGAAATTCCTCAAGGTTACAAATCATTTAATACTGGACTGTTTATTTCATCGAAACAGACATCGTAAAATGGAATACTAAAAACTAATTTAAAAAAGAAATTTAGAAACATAACGGTCACCCAAAGTAACTCAACAATGGGTTTCCACATAAGATAATATAGGTGAATATATAGATATGGAAGAGAAATATAACCATCATGTTCTGATGAAGAGTGGTAGAGAACATGGCTATGAAAAATAAAACAATCACAAAGCCATAAATTTGTGATGATCTAAGGTACCATCTGATTCATCAGATATGAGGGTACTAGGACAACATTTTTGGATTTTAAGATCATTTCCTTAAACTTGATGATTTTTTTCATAAGGATAAATACTTACCTGATTTCAGTGTAAAATCATCATTGGTCATTCCATGAACAATTTATAATTCATCTCTTATTTAAAGAAATGAATTTGGATTTTAAATTCATGAAGTATTAGAAGATCATGTGATAGAATGATAGGTCATTCCATCTCTCTTTATCACAAAAAGTTTAGAAAAAATTGATAAATATATATAAGTCTATCTATGGTGTATATGATTCAAAAAATGAAATTATACATCATCTATCATACCACTTAATAAAATAAAACTAATTTCTAAAAACCAGGGACTTCCTATAGGACAATGGTAGGTGATAAAGGCCTGTCGCACTTCGGTTTTGTGTTCGATTCCTGCAACCTTGTCTGACGCGACGGGTTGATGCCCATCCTACAATTTGTCCTTTTTCTAAAACTATACTATTATAACATTCTAGAAAATTTTTTAGCCTTAAACAATACTATCTAATGTCCAACTTAATCCATTCCAACCTTTAGGCTTATCGAAAATACTTCCGTCCAATCTCATAGTATAAAGAAAATGATTACTAGAGAGGTCCTCTACCAAGCATGTGAATACCATCATTTATCCACCATATATCATAAGATAGATCTTGTTAGTCACATTCGAAACATGTGGATACCTTAATTATGAATTCTTGAAACTTAAATTACCCTAAAACCTTAGTGAAAACATGAATGCTGTCAAAAGTTATACCAAAATCCCAAAATTTCTATATACTCAAACCATGATATCACTTTGTCCTTATATCAGTCATGATCTCATTAATACTATCAAACATTTCATTATCTCCTTATCCATTCATTATGTGCATATCATCTTCTTTCAAATAATATTTCAATCACTTTTTATGGTTACCGGTACCATAGAATTATTGAAAACCAATACATAGATATTCCAAAATTCCATGATACTATAAATGATATTCCAGAACACTATTTTTGGAATCCCGTTACATAAAAACTTAATCATTACACCACTTCGTTGTCATATTCAACATCGCCAATAGTGATCGCATGGGACTTCCCTTTGTGCTTTTCCTTAAGAGGTTGTTGATGTCGATCATCATTAACCCTTGGATTAGGGCATTGGTTAGCATAATGCCCCATTTCCCTGCACTTGTAGCATTAAAGTGTTGGTGGTGCGTTCTTTGTAGTCTTTTCTCCATTCACATAATTAGCTACCTTTTCTCATTACTTCGGCACTCAGATGGTCGATGACCTTCTTTTCCCCACTTAAAAATTTTTCTAGTCCCTTTAAGACAATCTCCACCATGCTTCTTTTGACACTTTGAGAATAACGAAACATTTGTCTTCTTTTCACCATAGTTTTGAAAATTTTCCTTGAACTTCATCTTTCATTTCTTGTCAAAACCTTGAGATGGATATGTAACACAAACTTGTAGTTCTACCTTGATATCATAACACATAATCTCTTCATATCTACTGAAGTATCTTATATATAATGCCTTTCTAAGACTTGGTTTTAAGCCACTGAGGATTCGATCAACTTTACTTTCAGGTTGAATGAAAAATCCAGATGCATACCTTGCAAGCCTTGTAAAATTTGGTTCATATATACCAAGAGATTAATCATCCTTTTGCTTAAGCTCAAGGAACTCCTTTTCTATCTTCGTTTGAATAATACAAGGAAAGTACTTATTGAAAAATAATTTTTTGAACTCATCTCATTTCATGGATTCAATTTCATCTTGGGGCCTTGTATTCTTAATTAGATTCCCCCATAGGCCTGCTTCACCTTCTAAATGGTAAACAACCAAAATTTCTTTTTCCTTTTCTGAAAGCGAAGTATGGAAAATATATTTTCAATGGTATTGATACATTGTTCAGCAACAAGTGGATCAGAATACCCACTGAAAGAAGGTGTACGTTTCCTCATGAATGACTCAATAGAATATTCTTCCCTTCTCTGCTCATTTGGAAGTCCCGAATGAATCATAGCTTGTGTAAGTATAGCAGTAATATTTTTCACTCCATCTCCCATAACATTGGTTTGTTCAGGAGTACAATCATTTCATTTTCCATTACATTGATCAACATGGTTCCTTCGGGTTCCATCCATCGTCTAAAACCCAAAAAGAACAGTGTGAGAGGCAAAAATAATGCTAGGAAAAAAACATAATAATGGGGGAGTACCTTCAATACCTAACATCTTAGTTTTAATTCTATGATTGTGACCATAATTCTAGGACTATAACCTATACTTATACTTATCCTTATAGACATCCGTAGATATACATTAGAAATATATATAGGTATCTCACTAAAGATTTCACATCCTAGTTTCCAAAGGTTAACTAAACCTTTCCGCTGATGCCAACAATAGTGACCCAAACATGACATACAGGTTCATTACATTACTTTTTCGGAATACTTAATACATGACAAAAAATTCCCAAGGATCGTAATAGTTTAGTGTCTTTTGAAAATCGGAACATAATCTTTTAATCAGGGTGAATGATCTTCAACATCTCCCACAAATATATTTCACTTTGGTTTTATTACCTAAAACCTTTCTTTATATCCTGGGGAAAAGAAGACATAAAAAGGCTGATCTCAAATGCTCAGTAAGGGTAACCATGGAGAAAATAAAACAAACCATATACATTTGAACTTAAAAACATGAACATAATGATTAAACATCAAAATCTTGAGTTGTGAAATAAATCTTGGCAGTACGTAAGGCATAGATCATAAAGGAACATTAATCATGATAAAATATAATGGGAAAAAACATTTAATTTTGGAGTCCATTAATCACATGTTATTATTTCCATAGTAGCCAATGAATTGCTGCCAAGACCATCGTAGTGGACAAAGTCCATTACTAAACCGGGTTAAATGTCATTTCAGCCCAGTATTACTGAACCGGATTCACTTGTCATTCCAGGCATGTCTATCTCATGAGATATAAATCTTTAACCAATGCATTGGAGGGAGATATAGGTCCCACCCATCTCATAATGAAATCATTCTTTCATGTGCCACAAAATAAACATAAATCATTTATCAAAACCCAATGAATAATATGGGTTTCATAATCATCATCTCATCATAACATAATCCATATAAAACAAATGGATATCATTTCATCATAAGAAAAATAAAACCATTTAAATAATAGATACATTATACAGGAAACATGTCTATATTAAAGAATGACATCATAGATGGAAAATAGTTTTGATAAAACACTTGAAATGAATTCGTGTGGAAAATATCTTTTCTTCTTTTAAATAATTTTCTTTTCTCAAAATGACGTGAAATATAAAAGAAAAGAATTTTTTGAAAGTAATAATTAAATATTATAGAGTAATTTTCATGAAAATAATGCGTTATGAAACCGTAAAAGTCCATTCTTTCCGTATAAGTTAAAAAAACTTTCTACTTATACTTTTTCTAGAAAAGTCAAAAATTACCTTGTATGGTAAACAAAATAAATATTTCTTCCTTACCATGTGGTCAAAGTAAACAAAGGGTAAAATAACATTAAAAATACATGGAAGAATAGTAGGAATTTTATGAAAATAGTTTTAGAATACATGGACATGGATGATAAATATAACTCCAGTAAATACTTACGAATAAACAATCTCAGATAAGAACGAGATTGGAAAAATTATCCCTTACCTTATGTCCAATTTCGTCCATATGTATACAAGACTCATGTATAGTCGGTTTAAACATATTATTAACTTGTAATCGAACCATAATAATCTTTATGATATCATATATGATTCACTTATGTCTTTATATTACCCGTTCATTTGTCAATTCCTAGTTAAAGAAGTGTTTTTTGTAAAATCATTTCATTTGGTGTACATGTTTTGACTTTTAATTATTCATATGATTACATAGATCATGATTAATTACATTCAGAATTCGAAACATGATTTATATATAATATATACTCAGAATAGAATATATATATAATAGATTGATAATTGGAATGAAATACACCGTTTAAGGAGACGGTAGGCCGTACATATGCATGAACGCTGTTTTCGTTTCATTATTAAATTGAATGGAAGTAAGTAAATAACATATACATAAATCCAGTATCATTATTATGCCATATATTTCATTATTATTTTTTATATATACTTTATAATCATTCTTTAATGGTTAACATGGAAAATGAATCTCATCGCATCGTGGAGACGGTAATCTGTACATACACATGAGTGATGATATCGTTCCCATAATTATTGAATAGAATTTTAGTGGATGATATAATATCTCATAATTAGTATTGTGTTATAATATTCATTTATAGTTATTATTTACCCCATTGTACCCATCCAAGTAAGGTGGTGGGGGAAAACAGATTACACCACGGCGTGGAGACGGTATTCAGTATATACGTAGGCGTGGTGATTTCGTTTTCCATAGGATGGATAGAAGGTGAAATGGGGTTGTTTAATATTTATAATAACATATATTTATTTGAGTTATACTAATGTTATTACTTTATAATGAAACAAATAAGGAAGAGTAAGTAGAAGATGAAATAAATTGGAATGAATCGGTAAAGGATATTACCTCTTCTTTGACGTGCCTCTTCTAAACCTTTTCTTAGGGCCCTAAAGTTGGTCTATGAAGAATACCATTACCTCTAGTATGTTTATAGGGAAGTGTATAAGAGAAATGGACAGGGTTTGGCCGAGAATGAAGGCTAAAAATGTTGTGAGGAGGAGAGGGAGGAGGTGCCCCTTTATAAGAGAGGAGAGGGGAGCTTTTGGAAACTTCTAAAATATTAATTTAATATAAACCCAAAACCCACTTAAAAACTTACAAAATGACTCAAATTCGTATATGAGATAAAATAGGGTAGTAATCTCATCATCCAATAATATTTAGACATGTTGGGAATTTATTTTAAACCTTATCAATTTGATTTATCCTTATTTAATGAATTTAATTTTATTTCTGGTAATAATATTATAAATTATAAATACTTACTTATGTGTAGTGAATTTTCCATAATTGGTAATTTTTTGACATTTTAGACCAACTAAATTTAAATTTATAATTTTTAAATATTTTTGTGATTTTTAAACAATTTAATAATATGTTCCTTTTATAAAATATCAATTGTGTCAATTTTGACACTATTCCTTTATTTGAATTTAAATAAAATCAACACAGAAGATATATTCGAAAAAAAATATTTAATAGATTCCTAACATGAAATATTAATCTGGAAAATTCGTGGATAACATTAAATAGTCATATAATATTTATTTTAATATTTTTAAAACCATTTATTTGATATTTCAATCAATAAAATAATTTCTACATCACTATTGTATCACCATTAATAATAATTATTTAATCCCCAAAAATTCTAAATAATTTATCATGATGTAGATAATTTTATTAGATTTCTGGTGACTATTTATTTTTGAAGTTTTATAAATTTTATCACCAAATTAAAATTATTACACTTATAAGATTTAAGAGAGTGACATATTATCACTTTCTTCGGTTTTAATAATAATTAAATCTTTTTCATGGTAAATAGTTCATGAAATGAATCTATTTCTACCCTTATGTGATATTGGTCGACTTATATTCATCCAATATAATTTTGGAAGGTGTTAGGGTAATTTTGTAATCCTATTTTACCCTTAGATACCTGATTTACATTTAACTGTAGTACATAAAATTTACCGTAGTTACTATTTAGAATGTCTAAAAATAAAAATTAGACTATTAATATAATTTAGACCTACTGATTCCAAATATATAATCCATTGTTTCAAATTCAAATCACAGAAGTTGCAGTATTTAATTTAAAATTAATCCCACTATTGAAAAAATGAGTATTAAAAGTTAAAACATTGCAAAAGATTGAAATGTTTTTACTATGAATTTAAGATAAAATTAATGCTAATGAAATACATTATATTAAATGGTAAAAATAATTTCTATTTATACTTTAAAAACATCCAATATTATAATTTAACCATATAAATTATTTCGATGAAAAATGTTGTTTTTAATTAAAATTTAGCGTATTTTTACTTTTCATCAGAACGTGAAGGTTATGAGAATAATGTCAAAATTTTATCCAATGTAAATTTTTATATCCTGATTCAATATAAGAAGTTTAATTTGTCAAATTGAACTTATAAACTTTTCAAAAAATTTATGCAAAATCAGTGCGCCACCGAAAGGCGACAAAACTGCAATTTTTTTTTGAAAAATACTTCTTTTATCCAAAAAATTAATTTTGTTCTCATAACATGTTATAGAAAATGTGTAAGATGAATTATAATGTTATAAAATTCAAAATGCAGTTAATACTATTCTTAACAGCTAGTTCATAATAATATTATAATATATCATTGTTTAGTGAAACTCAGTATTGCATACCACACAAACTATCGAGGAAGGTCTCTCTTGCGTGTTACACAAGCCAAGTATATTGTTTTCATATAATACAAGATAATACGGTGTTTTGTATAGTGAAAGATAATATTGGTGTAGCCTACACGACAATACAACAACGAAATTAAAAATATTATTTCTCATAAAATCTCGGGGTGTTACATTACATACTATGAAATCTTGGGGTGTTACACATAACCCCTAATACATATAACCCCTTTGTTATAAAAAAAGTTTTTCAAAAGTTTTTTATAGTAAAACATAGTATTTATAAGGATATAAACACCATTCCACATACTATTTTTTACACAGTTTCTAATTAAAATATTTTTTCAAGTGGCTTAATATTGGTATTTTTAGAGAATTGATATTTTTGTTAAAATTAATAATATTTCTTATTTTGTTATGGATATTGAACTAATTAAGTTATATTTTGTTTATTTTTAAATTAATAATGTGTGATTATTATTATTTTGGAGTTATAATTAATATTTAATTCTAATATAGTTTATTTTAATATGGATTCACATCATCTTTACTTCGTGATAGTTAGACCCAAAAGGGGAAACTATCACCTAATTTTAGTCTACTTCCCCACTAGAAGAAGTTCTCCCTATTTCCATTATAGTGACTCCTACATTGAGGTTAGTTTTTCTTCTTATTCCTCTTCTCTCCTTCACAATATTATTTTCTTTATGTTTTTTATAGGGATCTATTTTTGGGGTTTCCTAAATGCATGGAAACACCCCAAATTATTATTCGTATTTTATATAGAGAAGAAGATGATGTTGTGGAAGTAAAATTCTCTCTTGAGTTATTTATTTTTAACTATATAAAAAACATGAAATCATTTTAGGAAATATATTTTTTCATATGAAAATGTGCCTTGTGGATGTAATAATTATTTTAAAGTGGATAAAATAGTTATTTATATTTTGAGAGTATTTTGAATTTTAGTGATTGGATCTTTAAAAAAGTGTGACTTAATTAATGATTTTAAGAATCATTTTTATAAGTAATGTTTATTTTCATTATATATTTGGATTTTTATGTGTAAATTGGGCATAAAAAATTACCTATTCATGTTGATGAATGTTACCCATAGTTAAGTGGGTTGGGAGGTCATACCATAGGCTTAGATTCCAGGATAAAAGTTTCAAATATGTACTAAAAAGTGATAACACAATCTATAGATGTAAGGTTCCCTTAAGAGGGTCCTATCATAGTATTTTACATATAATGGTTCCCAATGTTTCCTTATTTATATACCTTGTATGGTTCTTATATATTTTACCACCATTTATATATTTTTATGGGGAAAGGTAAATATATTTTGTTTCTAAATTACACTTCATGGTGAAAGTTGATTTATTTTCATATAAATTATGAGTGGAATGTGTAAAATATTTCATTAATCCTTTAATTTTAAGGTTTTAAAAAACAATGTCTTTTTTATTTTAGAAATCAGTCTCTTTTAGCATATTTGGTTCTCTTGTGTTTTACATTTATGGGGAGTCAATTTCGGTAAAATCTACTAGGTACGTTGACACACTAACCCTATATATGTGGAAACCAATGCACTTGTAGTTGTGTAATTAATTTTTGAGTTGAGTTTTTCTTTGTGATCGGATACCCTTTTAACAATGGAAATTGGTTAATTTCTTCTTGAAAATGGATTTAAGACACATAAATGGGTGATAAGAATATATGTATTGTTTCATCCAATTCAAAAATTTCATTTTTGGTATTTTTATTTAGTCATTTAAATTTCACAAAATTATTTTACTGGTTATATTTATATTCATTGAAATAGACGTCTCAAGTTAAATTTTTTATTTAATGAATTCCATTTTGTTTTATTAAAGAGACATGTATTGTATATTTATTTTTCAAATATTATTTTGAGGGAAATAGTCCCAAAATTGATTGGATTTAATCTATCTCAACTTTTTAGAAAATTCTAATGATACAAGGGAATTTGTTTGAGGATAGTGGTGATTCGATTCAGGTTTAGGGTAGTCTAATATATACCATTATAAAAGATTACTTGTGATAAATCATGCTTGTATTTTTTCATAAAACATAAATTACCAAATATTTAATGAATAATTGTGAGGAAACCAAAATCAAAGTGTCACTTTAATTAATTAAATTGTCTTTTAAGAGGAGTTAAATACTTTATTTCATTACAAGTGGCACAAATATGAAATAAAAATTAATTTAAAATTAATTTTTTCCTTATTTGTTCTTTAATTTGTAGAATATAAATGAATATTTGTGGAATACAATGATGGAACATCCAAATATATTTGGAGATTTCATAGTTGGTAGATCACCTTTAAAAGCTATAACTATTTGGTTGTTTCTATGTGGTCAAAATAAGCTACATGGTTTGAAATATATTGAAAATATACATATTCTATTTATATTATTCATTTTTCCCGTCCTTATCAACTGAGTGATCCTTGACTATTGAGTTTTATGTTTTCACCATCATTAGATATATTTATGACATGCTCAATGGATTGAATAAAACATATTTTACTTTAATATAGTTAAATTAGTAGTCAATTTATTCATCTATAAATATATATTGAGATAAAAATGAACTAAATCAGTAGATTGAATATTAATATGAGTGTTGTCAATATTCATGTGATTTTTTATTCATACTTTTGAAGATCGGTAAATTCAAGGCTATATGTTCGAGATATGGTGAATGAGATATTATGGATTAATGTTACAAAAATTTATATATTTTGAGACAGATTAGTTTAATTTGTAAAATTAAATAGATCACTTTGATGTTTTAGGTAGATGAAATGTTTTTAAGGATCTTTTAAGAAGAGAACCTATGCTGTTAATATTCCAAAAGGTATAACATATTACATTAAATAACTATATAATAATAATGATTTCCGGTTTTCTATGAATCAACAGTGTTGATATAATAGATCATTAATATTATAAAGAATAATTTCTATTTTCTAGTCCTAATTATATTGTTACATTGCATGTTTTGGGTGTTAACAGTGGTAGAACAAAGTAAGTGGAAAGACGGGTTTTCTAGAGTTTATATTTCTACTGGAAGGTAAGTGTCATGGATTATACATAGGTGTTTCACCATTTAGAGTTGAATGGAAGATAGTTTTGTTTTGTTTTATTGTGTTTCATTCCATGGGGGTTGATTCAAATCATGGTTCTTGTATCGTTGTGTGGGGTGTGGACTGTGAGTGTTTGGTGTCACACTATTTTGTGGAGGATCTTTAGTGGTGGTATGAGGAACTTCGGTTGTGACATAGAGGACCCCATTTTATTATGAAATGGGATGATTTCTTGGGTCAATATGATGCAGGTTCTTCCAAGTTCACCTTAGGAGAGATTAGTTGTGTCGTGAGGGGTAATATTACAACATTTGGTCTTGAGGAATTTAAGGTTTAACTTATGCAAGATAGATATAGTGCAGATCCCGAGGATTTTATCTTACAAGATATCATAGTTAGTATCAAATAAATTTGTCATTTTGATAGGGTTACTACCATTTTAGAATAATTTTATAGGTGGATTATTTGACGGTTTTTGTACATGTTCATTTGTAGCACAATGGTGATCTTGTTGTAAGATGGTTTGGTTTAGAGTTTTACCATGTTTTTAAGAGGATCATATACTATGCAATGGGAAACTTGGTTGAAATATGGTATTCAATTAATTTATTGAATTTAGGTCATATATATCATGATATTTGGGGAAAGGTAAGGGAGGTTATTGTGTGATTCTCAGAGGTGTTATCTATTTATCCCCATTACAGTGTGACCACAACCTGTCATTCCATGATTCTTTAAATTTAATGTTTTTTTAGAAATTATTAATCCCATTTAAGTTACATGAAACCATTTACCTTTTTTAAAACCCTAGGATACCAAAGTTAGATACATCAAACAGCTCTATGGTCCATTAATCCTAATAGATATCACATCCTAGATACTTTTCTGGCCTCCTTTTAGTAAGATTATTAGGACATTGTTAAATGGAGGTTGATTAAAGAGATGCAAGAATTTTTTCAAGGTGGTCATGTCCCCTATGTGGATTGTGCTAATAAACTGGTTATGGTGACCAAGGTCAAGGATCCACACTGGTTGAACCAATACATTCCTCTCAGTCTGTGTAATGTTCCTTATAAATTATTGGATATAATTCTTAATGCAAGGATTTCTCCTTTCCGCTCAAATTGGGTAGTTGAGGAGAAACACAATTTTGTAAAAGGATGATCTATCTAAGAAGTAGTTTCCTTATCCCAAGAAGTTATTAGTGATATCATATTGAATTCCTATGTATGTAATGTGTTCATGAAATTAGATATGAGAAAAGCCTATGATAAAGTCGAATGGAACATTATTATAAAGGTTCTTGTAAGTATGAGTTCCTTAGTTTGGGTGGCAGAACTTATGTTTCATTGCTTTAGTTCCACTTGGATGGCTGTTTCATTTATGGGAAATTAATTTAGATTCGACAAAATTATTAGAGGGATGATATAGGGGGATCCTCTCTCCCTTCACTTTTTATCTTGGCTTAATATGTGATCAATCGCTATGTTACTCATGGAATTTATATGGGAAAGAATCTTCTTTGTCGTACTAAGTAGGATAATGTGCCCGTCTCTCATCATATGTTTACTAACAGAACCCTTCACTTTTTCAATGGTTGTATGATTTCTATTTAGGGACTTAATGAGGCTTTTTAGGTGTACTTCTCTTGTAGTGGGAAAGTTGTAAAAAAGAAAAAAAGTAACTTCTTTGTATCTAACAATGTTTGATGAGAATATGTTAATCTTTGAAAAACAATATGTTTATGAAAATGGGTATTTTAAAATTAGTTACTTGGGTGACCCTATTTACCTTTATACCCTCCTCATCAGTCACTTCTACATGTCGATTGAATTTTGGGCCGCATCCCCAATTAGAAAAATAAATTCTTATATTTTATGGGAAGAACAACATTGATCCACTCAGTCTTATCCTTAATCCCTATGAATATCTTTTACACTCTTAAGGTTCCCAAAAGTTTGATTTCCAACATTTAGAGGACGTCAAAACCATTATTTGGGATGGCCACCTTCAAGGTAAGAGTCATTGGGATTCATGGAATAGGATGTGTAAACCTATTATAAATGGGGGCCACAACATAAGGAGTATTTCAGGTACCATTAATGGTCTTCATGATAATATTTCATGAAAAATTATTGATGGTTCTTATTTATGGGGAAAATATATAGATAAAAACAATGTCTTAGAAGGGAACCTATCAAGATCTAAACCTTCTAAAATTTAGATAGTGATCTAGTCTCATGTACCAGTTCTTCAACATCACACTTGTTGGATTATTGGCTTGGGTAAAATCAGTTATTGGTTTCACAATTGGTCATGAAATATTCTCTGGTTTCTGAGCTTTCCTACCCGTAGTATTAGCTTTAGGGAGACTAGTACCCACTCAAATCTCATTCAGGCCACACTGGATGATGGTCAGACGGTCATCTTTGACAATATTGTGTTTAACTATGACCTTGATAAATGTTATTTTACAAGATCTTCATCTGTAACTTCCTCCATTAGATACAATCTCAATTTAATGACCACTTATCTACTTCATGACGGTTGGGGTGAATTTCGATGGTGCAAGGAACATCCTTCGAACTACATTTTCTTGTTGTGGCTTGTTAGGAATAGTGATTTTTTTCAAATTCCAATATTTAGCATAGTGGGATAAACATTGTTTCGTTAAGTTACTAATACAAGGATATGTATATAGAATCTACAAAGAACCTATTTTTCAAAAATGGGTGGATTAAGTTGTTGTGGAGCACATTTGTGAAATTTGTAAGCTTGACTGACCAGTCCCATACCCTCGAGACTTTCATTTAGTGTTGGTTTCAAGGCGCAAACAGATCTAATAGTGAGTGAGAGGCCCATGCTATGATTCCAACTACAGGATTTTGGATTATATGGTCTTACAAAAACAATAGTCGACACCAGCAACTCATTAGTTCTCTGACTGGTATCCTTTTCCAAACCCAAAACATAATTCTTGATTGATACAGGTTATGTAGTGGAATGGATCGTCCAACCTCCTTCTTCCTCATATCTCCATCTAATTATCCCACAATAACAATCCTACTACTTGAGGTTCATGGATTAGATGGATGCCTCCCACCACGAGCTTCAAACTAAAAACCAATGGATCTTATGGTATGTGTATCATGTGTGGCAACAAAGAGGTGAGAGATTCCAAAGGCTCTATTTTGGCTACCTTTTCATCTTTCTTCGAGTTCGGTGATTCCCTTCTAGCAGAGAATCATTCCATGTTAACATTCCATATCATATGTAATAAAAGACACCTTCTTATTATGGATATTGAGATAGGTTCTTCAATAGTTTACAATTATTTTTCTTGTAAGGGTCATACTCCTTGGTCATCGAGTATTTAGTTAGGAGATGCATGATCCACATGAATAATTAAATGCCCATCCTACATACTTAGCATGAGAGTAATATAGTGTTGTACTTTCTTGTTTTTAGAGCATCTCAAAATGAACATATTCTTACTTTTTATAACCTATGATCCTTTACCACTTATGGTAATCTCTTAGTTTGGGCTGATGCTCTTGGTTTGCATTATTTTAGGCCACCATAATTTCATTTTTTTCTTTGTAGGATTTTCATCAATTTGACTTTTAATAAATAAAAATTCTTTCATTGGTCATGGTGATTGTAGTTGATCCTTTTCCATTAAGAGGTTCTTGAGTAGAGTTTCTTTGTTGTCTCAAGAAATGTTTATTTAATCTTTGGTTGAGGTAGTGTAACACCCCAAGATTTCATAGTACGTTATTTCTTAAAAGTAATTCAATAACTTGCACTACATGCAACACCGAGTTCAAGCACACAATGACTTTCCAAACTAGCCATTAAAAAGAGGTTATGAATAGTATTAACTAAATTTTTAACTTTATATAATCCTTATAATTTTCGAATCCATATTATGAGATTCTTAGACATAATGAAAACACAAAATAATTTTTCTCAAATTAAAGATGTATTTTTTTTAAATGCAATTTTACCGCCTTTTAATGGAGAACCATGTTTAAATCCAATATTTGAAACTTTTATGTATTCAATTTGAACAAATAAACTTCTTATTTAGAATCAAGACATAAGAATTTATTTTTAAAAACTTTTTGGTGTTTTTCCGATAACTTTCATATTTGGGCGAATAGTGAAAAATACTATATTTTAACTGGAAAAAACATTTTTAATCAATATAATTTGAAGTATTAAATTATACATTTTAATGGTTTGGAAGTATAAATAGATTATATTTTTACCATTTAATCCAATGTTATTCATTGGAAATAATTTCACTTTGAAATTGAACATAAACAAGTATCAATCTTTTGTTAATTATTATTTCTTAAAACACGCTTTTTTGGTTTTGCCAGCGGGATTTAATTTTAAATTAATAAATGAAACTTCGATGTTTTGAATTTGGTAAAATAGAATTAATCTTTGAATTCATAATATCCAAATTATCTTAGGGTGAAATTTTGGTATTTTTTGGAAAACTTTAAGTTTTTGATGAATAGTGAAAAACACTGAGCTATAGTTTAAAACCGATTTTTTATTTAAGTAATTATTTATTTTATTTAAATTTATTTTACAGAAAAATAGATACATAATACTTATATAATTTAAATTTAATTTATTTGAGTTAGTTTATAATAATTTTAGATATATAAAACATTTATTGAACTTTTCACCGTCTTTTACCCACCTCCTAGGAGAATTAGAAAATTTACATAAAACATAACTTTACCGCTTCTGTGAGTTATATTTCGAAAATCATATAGAAACAGTTGATATTAGTATGTAAAAATTGGTTTAATAAGATGAAAATAATTTTTGGTGAACAGTAACTTTTTACTTTTATTTATCACGGTTAAAAATAAATAGGGTAATTTAGGGTAAAAATGATATTATTATTACCCTAAACCATGTCCTAATTCTATTGGATAAGTGTAATTCGACCAAAAACAACC
This sequence comes from Viscum album, assembly GCA_963277665.1. NCBI lineage: Eukaryota > Viridiplantae > Streptophyta > Magnoliopsida > Santalales > Viscaceae > Viscum > Viscum album. The sequence continues at coordinate 1,402,090,594 of OY728137.1, read as the reverse complement.
TCAGGAATAACATATGATCATTTACGTCCACATTTATTAGATTAGAACATTTATTATTATTTAATTTAAAGAAGAGTTAAAAGAGTTAAAATCAATGTTTAATAACTAAACCATTTTTAATATAGGGTTTAAAATAAGATAAATTAGACTATAAATATTCATTAGAAAGATAAAAATATTTCCTACATAATGGTAGTTTATTTATAGTTATTTAGAAATTAAATAATTAAATTTATTTATGACACAATGATGATGCAGTAATTACCGTATTAATGAATGATTAAAATAATTGATATTATAAATATCCAAATAAATGTAATTTGAGACTTTTTATGAATTACAATAATATTTAAGGCTAATATGACATATTAGGGTTTGTTATATGAATTTTTGTTCTAAGTAATAATGATGTTTTGAATTTAGAAAAAACAAAATACCAAATAGTTTCCAAATTGACATAAAAGGGTTTTTAAAACAAATATTATATTATTAATTTATATTCTATTCCTAAAAATATATGGTTCAGCCAAAAGACTTAAATAATGAGAGGAGTATCATTAATGAACTAGTTGGGGTTCTTTTGGAAGTATATAGTAATTTTATTAACCATATAAGAGTTAAATCTGAAAGATAAGGTTAATATAGTGACCCAAATCTGTATAAAACCTATTGTATGAGTGGTTTTAGACCCATCCCCACCATATACTTTAAATAATCCATTTTGGAGCCATTAAAAACCAAACATATTTTTTTTATAAAACAATATTTCTAGCTTTTTCTAAGGTGCCCCACACCCCTCTTATAAAAGGGAACTCCCCCTTCTCTCTAATTCACACCTAAAAATCTATTTGGATAGTCCAAAATCTGCCCAAATAGCCTCTCAACTTTCCTCCCTTCTTACTAGAGGCCTTACATTAGTCCAAAATCCGACCTATAGAGCCATTTTGATCAAATCAAAAGGAAGAACCCCAAGAAGAGGTAAATATTTCATCACCTCTTTCAAGTTTCTTTCTTCTTCCACTTCCTCTTTCTTTATTTTTTCCATTCTGAAATAATAACTCCAGTATATTATATATAATGTGATGTTATTATAAATATGGTATAACAAAATTCATTATTCTATCCATCCATTGAATGACATGTCACCATACATGCGTACGTACGACTTACCGTCTCCACGTTGTGGTGTAATTGTTATTCAATGAATTATTATTTGGGTGGGTATAATAATGTTTTTTAATTGATGTAAATAATAAATATAACATGATAATGATTCTGTATATATGACATACCATCCAATTGTATATTATTTTAATATCAAAAGAATAATATTATTGCTCGTGCGTACGTACAGATTACCATCTCCACTAACGTGATGAGATTCATTCCCCACCGTATCCATTCAGGACTAATTTTTATTAGATGATTAAAAATAATTGTTAAAGACTTAACATAATTCTGAATATTAATAGTATACATCCTATCCCTAACAAACATTACTTATGTAACAAATCATATAAAGGTAAACAAATCTGTTTAAACATCAAACGACGATAATACTAAAATATTATTAACAAAGAAATATTAAAAGATGATATATGATATCATATTAATTTATATGATTTATTTATAATTTAATAACAACTATTTCACCATTATACATGAGGTTAACCTACCCTCAACCAAGGAAAAGTACAAGGTAAGGGTTAATTGCACAATCTTTTCATTATCCGAGGTTGTTTGGACGTAATTATCTACTGGGACCTCTTTATCATCCCAATCCATGTTTCTTAAAAATGTTTTCCAAAACATTTTTACTACTTACTAGACAATGTGTTAAATTCATTTATACCCTTGTTGTAATTTTTATAAAATGGTTTGAAAGGAATCTTTCTGTCATTTTCCAACAAAGGTACTTTTTGACCTTTTTGACAAAATTAAGGTAAGAATGTTTTTTAACTTATACGATGGGTGTGACTATTTTTCACCATTATAAAATCGTCGAAGTGTACCTTATGAGTTTATATGAAAATTTTTTAAATAAATTTTTTCTTAAATAATTTCTAAATAGAAAGTGATATTTCTCTAAAAAAGGTTTTGATTTCATCTATGTCAACATCCTTTGATGGATTTTAAGCTTATTTGAAGTTGATTTATTATGATACAAAACTTCCATATTGTATTGAAGGTTTTGTGATATGTTTGACTGTGGATGTGTTATTTTTATACCATTCATGGTTCATGGATAAGGTATTGAAATTTTTATGCTAGTTTTAATAAGAATGATTATGTTATGTTTAGAACATTTTATATGAGGAATGAATTGGACTTAGTAAGTGACGGGTGGAGCCCGCTATAAATCCTCTATGCATAAGTAGGCCTCATGAGACAATCTAGTGTCTTGGCATAAGGCCTTGACAAAATATTATTTTTAGTCTTGGCACAAGGCCTTGAATATGTGGTTATGAAAGTCTGGCATTATGGATTCCATCAATATAAATGTGGATATTGATATTTCATGTGATTATTTTACTATTAGAATATCCATGTGAATAAGTAAATGGCATTATTTGATTTTATCTTTGCCATAGTATGCTGAAGTTCATGTTTAAAAGGCTTTTGTTTTAGTGTTATACATTTATTTAAATGTTTATTCTTATTTATTAATGTTTCTACTATATTGTTATCCTTATTGAGCATCTAAGCTCACCCCTTTCTATGTTTTATGTTTCCCAGGATGCAAAGAAGTATTTTGTGACTGACCTGCATGAATAGTCAGAGGGGATATGAGTGTGGTCTATTGAAACAATGTTGTTGTAGTTTTTCATTTTATAATTTAATTTATACCTTATGAATGTATCTAGTACTTCCAAGGATAATAAACTAATCGGTCTTTCGAGACTTGATCTTTTTTTATCATGCCAATGATATGTAATAATTCACCGACTCTAGGCTTATGGGGTCAGGGCGTTACAGGTAGGGGATTTGAGATTTCACCTTATTTTATATTTTTGAAATTGTAAAAATTTCATTATTTTTTTTTCATTAGGTGTATTTCATGGATTTAGAAAATTAATATTTTAAAAAAATTATAAATTTAATGTAAAAAATTGAACCACGTTAGGATTATGTTAATTCCAGTTAATTTTATAACTTAATGAATCTTGATTGATGCAGTTTTTATATGGAGACCGTGTTTGTTTTTATTTATTTCTTGGATCACCACTAATAAAAGGATAATAATTTATAGATGGTAATTTTGACATTTAATAAAAATATTCCATTTCACTAATGATGTTTACGATGGAAATAGTTAATTTATATGAAAATAATAATGAAAGTGTGATTTATAAATATAATTTACTAATTTGTTTGTTTGGGTTTCTACCTTTGATTATATTTTTTTTATGAATTAACCATCCATGGTTGAGGATTATTTTAGATATTTTTTTGTTGGAATGCATTGTGATTTTGGTGTTGTAACTAGTTTTCTTTGGTTTTTATAGGGAGATGTGGTTGTTGATGTGTAAGAAAGGGAGTGATGTCGTGACAATAGATTGGGGAAGGTTTGGGGGCTATTGTAATGTGTTTGTGTAGAATTTTATATATCCGTGAGGGTAGGAAGAGGTGGGTTGTGTCATGGTCTCCTGGTCTTATTAAATGAAGTAAGAATAATTAATTTGATAGTGGGTAATGTATTTAAAAAGAAAAATGATGTACAATAAATGATTAATGGTTAAAGGTTGATATAAAAGTATTTTATGGTTGAAAAATGGTTTGATGTAAAATATGAACAAACAAACAACATAATGAATGTATTTGAGTTGGTTAAAAAGTTAAATCTTAAGATGAATAAGTGATGTGATTTAATGGAAAGTTAATTATGATTTATATTCCTATCTTATGTGAATAGATGGGTGTACCACCCCGAGATTTTATGAGAAATAATATTTTTAATTTCTTTGATTTCTTGCGTTGTTCGCTACACCAAGATTATATTTTTCTATACGCAACACCATATTTGCTTGTAGTATACACAACACTGTTCATGGCCTATGTTGTACACAAGAGCGACCTTCCTCAATAGCATGTGTTGTACGCAATACTGAGTTTTACTAAACAACAACATATTGTTATAATATTATTATGAACTAGAAGTTATGAATACTATTAACCACATTTTGAATTTTATAACATTATAATTCATCTTACACATATTCTAGAACATTGTATGATAACAAAATAATTGTTTCGGGTAAAATAAGTATTTTTCAAAAAATGCAGTTTTGCCGCCTTTTAATGGTGCACCCTCTGTAAATCTAATTTTGAAACATTTATGAGTTGAATTTGAAAAATTAAACTTATTAATTGAAATAAGTATATAAAAATTTACTTGGGATAATTTTTAATATTTTTTGTTAACTTTCATGTTTTGATGAATAGTAAAAATATGCTAAATTTTAATAAAAAACAAATTTTTTCATCATGATAATTTATATGGTTAAATTATAATATTTAATAGTTTTAAGGTATATATATAATATATTTTTACAATTTAATATAATTTAAGTCATTATCATTAATTTTACATTGAATTCATAGGTAAAAACATTTCAATCTTTTGCAATGTTTTTACTTTTAAAACCCGTTTTCTGAACTGCGAGATCAATTTTAAATTAAATACTGCAACTTCTATGTATTGAATTTGGAAAAATGGATTCCATATTTGGAATCATTAGTTCCAAATTATGTTAACATGATACTTTTATTTTTAGACATTATGAATAGTTACTACGGAAAATTTTATTTACTACAGTTAAAGGTATATCGGGGAATTAAGGGTAAAAATAAGAATATAAAATTACCCTAACACCTGCCAAAATTCTATTAGATGAATAAAAGTCGACCCATATCACCTAAGGGTCAGAATATATTTATTTCATGGACTTTTGACCATGAAAAGGATGTAATTATTATTAAAACCAATGAAAGTGACAACATGTCACTCTCTTATATTTTATAAGTGTAATTATTTTAATTTAGTGATAAACATTATAAAACTTCAAACATAAATAGTCACCATAAGTATAATAAAATTATATACATCATGGAAATTTATTTATAATTTTTAGCGATTAAATAATTATCATTAATGGCGACATCATAGTGATGTAGAAATTATTTTATTGATTGAAATATCAAATAAATGGTTTTAAAAATATTAAAATAAATATTAAATGAACAAATTAATGTGATAAATGAATTTTTTAGATGAATATGACATGTTAGGAATCTATTAAATAATTCGGTTCGAATATATCTTATGTTTGGATTTTATTTAAATTCAAATGCTTGAATAGTGATAAAATTGACACTATTGATATTTTATTAAAATAACATATTATTAAATTTTTTAAAAATCAAAAAAATATTTAAAAATTATAAATTGAAATTTATATGGTCTAAAATGTCATAAAGTATCCAATTATGGACAATTCAAAACACATAAGTAATTATTTATATCAATTTAAAATTTATAATATTATTACCACAAATAAATTTATATTGATTAAATAAGGATAAATCAAGTTGATAAGGTTAAAAATAAATTCCCAACATGTATAAACATTATTGGTTAATGATATTACAACCCTATCTCATATAATATTTTAATTGGAGTCATTCTAGATTTTTTATGTGGGGTTTGGTTTTATTATAAATTAATTCTTTGGAGGTTTCAAAAAGCTCCCCTCTCCTCTCTAATAAAAGGGCACCTCCTCCCTCTCTTATTTACAACATTTTGAGCCTTCAAGTTGGAAAAACCCTATAAATTTCTCTTCCACACTTCCCTAGAAACATATTAGAGGTCCTGGTCTTCTTCAAAGATCATCATTAGTGCCTTAAGAGGAGGTTTAGAAGAGGCGCATCAAAGAAGAGGTAATATCCTTTACCAATTCTTTCATATTTATTTCTTCTTCTAATTCCTCTTCTTTATTTGTTTCATTTTAAAGTAATAACATCAGTATCACTCATATACTGATATGTTATTATAAATATTAAACAACCCCATTTCACCTTCTATCCATCCAATGGAAAATGAAATCACAGCCCGTGCGTACATACGGAATACCGTCTCCACGCCGTGGTGTAATCTGTTTTTACACCACCACCTTAGTTGGATGGGTATAATGGTGGAAATAATAACTATATATGATTATCATAACATGATTCCAATTATGAGATATTATATCATCCACTCCAATCCCATTCAATAATTATGGGGACGATATCATAGCTCGTGCGTACGTAGGGATTACCATCTCCATGATGTGATGAGATTCATTCTCCATGTTAACGATTCAAGAATTACTATATAATATATATAATAAATAATCATTAAATATATGACGTAATAATGATACAGGATTTATGTATATGTTATTTACTTACTTCCATTAAATTTAATAAGGAAACGAAAACAATGTTCATGCGTACGTACTACCTACTATCTTAATGAATGGTGTATTTCATTCTATTTATAGATCTATCATATATATATTTATGTGCTGAATATATATTATATATAAATCATGTATTACTTTTAGGAACTAATTAAATAATGTTATAAGTAATAATATCAAGAACAACAAGTCCAAACACGTATGATAAATGAAATTATTTTCCCAAAACACTACTTTAACATGGATTTGAAAAAAGAATGGGTAATATAAAGTCATAAGTACAGCAACTCAAGTTTTTACCCTATCATAATTTGGAATACTTTTATGAATAATTCTAGAGCTAGGCGCGAAGACGACGTGCGATTTCGAGGCCCGGTGTACCCGAAATTAATTTTATAAAAATATTAAGTATTTTTTATACTGTTCACAAGTTGGGGGTGTGATATCTCCTAAAAGGTAGCTTAGAACAAGAATCTGAGTGTACGGTTGCATCCAGAGCGTGCCGTTTACCCTAGGTGGGGTGTAAAATTTGCGGGCGCGGACAAGCTGTGAGAAAATCCACCAGGGGCGTTTTTTTAAATAAATGGAAAAGTTTATTTACGAGTGTCGGCTTGAATAAATCATGGGAGAAGTCTCAGATCACAATTCTTAGTCAGCCTTTGCGGTCAGAACTCCGTGTTTACCCTAGGCGCGACATAATTTTTGTCGGCGTCAGGTGCCGGGTCGGAGGCGAGTTGGCGAGAGGATAGAATGAAGTTTTTCTTAAGAAAAGAAAATCAGTCTCTTCCCCCTCTCTCACCTTGAATGCACAGTGACGAACCCCCCTACCTTCTCTATTCTTCACTGATTCGAGACCCGGGCGTCGGTTTTCAGCGTTGATCGTCAGTAGATTGAGCTTCAGCGCATCGCAGATGTCATTCTGCACCAGAAACATCGGCGATCCGCCAACATGTAGGCTTTTTGAGTTTAAAAATCTCGGATCCCAATTTGGTTGTTTTTCTATGTTTTGAGAATGCTGATGGGTAGATCCAGTCCCAGGGGGGCACACATATGCCTTCGGATGCGCGTTTGGATCCCCGGGGTGCCCCCGGCGGCCCACGACGGCGGGCCTCAGAAGATAACCGGGACCGCCGCACTGCGGCATTCCGGTGTCAATTACTGGTTACCCCCGAATAGGGGGGTCGACCAAGAGCACGCGCATAGTACACTGCACTGCGGCAGCGGGGTCTGTCATCCAGAGGGGCCGACGGCGACGGCGACCAGGTCGGCCGGTGCGTCGGCTGGTCCAATCCTCACATTCTACATGTGGGGTTTTAAAACCCATGTTTCTTTCTATCCTGGGGTCAGATTCGTGTACCATCTATGGAAACACGACCCTGAAGACGAGGCGAACCCTTCGGTGTGGGTTCGGGAGTTTTAGGATTCGGTATCGTGGCTCGGGATCTTGAAATGTCGAATAAAATAATAATATTTTATTATTATTCGACTTCGGGCCATTGTATCTTCTACCCAGAGCATCCGATTGATGTGCTGTCAGTGGCGTTGATACCCTATTGGTACAGAGAACGTTTATTGATTGTTTCTGGGTATTGGGACTGAGTTTGGGGTGTAGGCCCCACGAGGCCCGAATTGGGGCATTTACGGAGAAATGCAACTTTCTCACCAAGAGTTTGATTTGGGCAGATGAATAGTCAATCATATGTGTTTTTCCAAGAGGATCACAATGGTGTGATCTGTTCGGTGTGTTCTGGATTGAGGTGTGGGCCCCACCCGGGCTGGCTTCAGTGAATAGTTCCTTTTTAATCGGGTGACCGTTTGGAATGAACAAGTAGTCAATTCCGTGTGTTTTTCTGAGTGGATCACATTGCTATGATCTACTTGATGAGTTTAGGGATCATAGTGTGGGCCCCATATAGGCTAGCTATGGTGAATAATCCCCTTTTCACCGGTTGTCTGTTTTGGGTGAGTAAATAGATTATTCAATGTGTTTCTCCGCATGGATCGTGATGGTGGCCTCAGTATCAGCCTTGGAGGTGTGAGGTGTGGCGTTGTGGCGGGTCGCTCGAGTTAGCGATGTTTGGACCAGCCATGGTTGAGGGTACTCCATTGGTTTGTTCCTACGAGGGTTCACTTGGCATCATAACCTTAGTATAGGTTTGTGGTCCTCTTGACGGGATGTTTAATCTGTTTGAGTTGTGGCATCCCTCCGGTGGGCCCGAAGTGGGATCCTCTATAATCGTTTTCCCTAGACCGGGTTCTTGGTATCGCTGTGACCGCTTATCCATGGGTGGCGATCCCCTATATAGCAGGTTAACCCCGTAGGGTTTGTTGTATCACCGGGAATATGATCCCCTACGCAGTGGGATGTGCTGATTAGGGTTATGGCTTCATCGAGTATATGATCCTCTAATCAGCATGGGATTATAGTAGGGTTGCAATATCATTGGTTATACGATCCCCTACTCAGCGTGTGGTTTCTGTAGGGTTGCAGCATCGCAAATTTGATCCCCTACAGCGTGATATGTACCAGATAGGGTTTCAGTATCATCATGACCATCGTGACACGGGTGACAATCCACTATCTGAGTGACATGTTTCTGTCGAGTTCCAGATCGGGTTGTGGTATCCCCCAGTGGATCCTGGGAGTGATCCCATATCTGTAAGATCTACAAATGCCAGATCGGGTTGTGGTATCCCCCAATAGACCCTGGGAGTGATCCCCTATTTGTGAGATCTTCGTATACCAGAGTGGGTTCTAGTATCCCATAGCGGTCCCTAGGAGTGATCCCCTATCCGAGGAGTTCAGTGTTTATGTTGTTTTAGTGAATTTTCCTCAGTGATGATATCCGACGAGCGTGATCGCTCAGGAGAGCGACTGATATGTTCGTGTGGGACCCGATGGTGTGTATCTCTCGGAAGAGTGTCATCTGGGATGAAAGTGACCGTGGAGTGTGCTCTCCTGGTTGTGAACTGTTGCTGGTGTTGAGGTCAGTACCTCATGTGGCTTGGTATGTGAACTGCATATATATGGATGTTCAAGGTGTATGTATGGACATACACATGAGTTGAGCTGACTAGTTGCGTTTAGCTGAGGATGGCCATGAGATGGAGTTTCTCTCTCATCTGGGTTCCCTCTGGCTGGGATGATCGGACTGTTTCCTTTCAGTTGCTCTCTTTTATTTTCCGTTTTTGGGGTTCCTACTGAGTATTGTTATACTCACCCCTACACGGGCTTTGCCCAAACATGTTTGTGTCTTGGGAAGACCACATGCCTTACAACAGAGGTCCAGGAGGACCTGCAGCAGGCGGATCTTAGTGAGCGGGTTTGACCGGGGTGTTTATTAGAGCTGTGCCTAGGAGCTTACTGGTAGGTGTTTTTGGCAGTGTTTTCCCTCTTTCTAAGCAGTCTGGACACTTTTGTAGTTTTCCTTTTGTGGGCCCCGTTTTTCCATTTTTGTATTGCAGAGTACTCTGGTTTGGGATAGATGTGTGCATGCATTTAATTTTCAGTTTTACATATCTCGGCACTCTTTCATGGAGGTGTATGTGGGTGTGTCTGTACAGGTAACTTAGGCAAATGCCTCCCATTTTTGTGATAGCCTTCTCGGTGCTAGTCCCCAGCCCCTGGACTATTGGAGGCGGGCTTGGGGAGTCACGGTTCAAGACCCATTGGGTCGGGTCATGACAATAAGTGAATCATATATGATATGATAAATATTATTATAGTTCTGTTACAAGTTAATAATATGTTTAAACCCATTATACATAAGTTTGAGACACATGCGGAAGAAATTGGACCTAAGGTAAGGGATAATTTGTCAAATCTCATTTTTATCTGAGATTGTTTATTTCTAGTTATTTATTGGGGTTATATTTATCATCCATTTCCATGTTTTACAGAAATGTTTTCACAAATTATTTACTATTATTACATGTATGTATAAAGCCATTTTACCTCCTTTTTGACTTTTAATATGTGGTATGAAAGGAATCTTTCTTTTCTTTACCATACGAGGTACGTTTTGACTTTTCCGATAAAAGTACGAGGAGGTTGTTTTTTTAACTTATACGACATGAACCAATTTTTACAGTTTCATAATGCCTTATTTCCATGAAGCTTCCTCCACATGATTTCATGATTATTTTCAAAAAAATCCATTTCTTTTAAAATTGCATGGAATTTTAATAAAATAAAATGATTTTGAAGAAGAAAGGATAGTTTCCTCAAGAATTAATTTCAAGTGTTTTATCAAAACTATTTTCCCTGTAAGGAGACATTATTTAATATATTTATGTTTCAAGAATAATGTCTCTATGTTTTACAAGGTATCATTTTTCTTATGATGAAATGATATCCATTTATTCTATATGTATTATGTTATGATGGTATTATGTTTATGAAACTCATTTTTATTCATTGGGTTATGATGAGTGATTTATGTTTAATTTGTGTCACATGAAATAATGATTTCATTATGAGATGGGTGGGACCTATATATCCCTCCAATGAATTTTGTAAAGATTTATATCTCATGAGATATACATGGATGGAATGACAAGTGAATCTGGTTCAGTAACACAGTACTGGAACGACTAGTAAACCCGGTTCAGTAATGGACATTGTCCACTATGATGGTCTTGGAAAAAATGCCTTGGCTACTATAGAAATCATATCACGTGCTTAATGGTTTTCAACAATTAAATGGTTTATTCCCATGCTATTTTATCCTGATTAATGTTCCTTTATGATCTATGCCTTACGTGCTGCCAATATTTATTTCACAACTAATCATTTTGTTATTTAAACATTATGTTCATGTTTTTAAGTTAACATGTATATGGTGTGTTTTATTTTCTCCATGCTTACCCTTACTGAGAATTTGAGCTCACAGTTTTTATGTTTTATTTTCCCCAGGATATAAAGAAAGTTTTTTGGTTAGAAAACAAAATGGGAAGCTCTTTATGGGAGATGTTGAAGATCTTTCACCATGATTAGAATATTGTGTTCCATGTTTCCAAAGACACTAAACTATTACGGTCCTTGGGTGTTTGTTTTTGTTATGTATTAAGTATTCAGCAAAAGTAATGTAAAGTCCATGTACTTCAATCTTTGGGTCTCTACAGTTGGTATTAGAGGAATGATTTAGCTAACCTTTTGAAACTAGGATGTGAAAACATTAGTGAGATCCCTAGAGATATTTCAAAGGTATGTCCAGTTGTAAAATCTAATTAAGAATACAAGGCCCCAAGATTAAATTGAATCCATGGAATGGGATGAGTTCAAGAACTTCTTTTTCATTAAGTACTTCCCTCATATTCTTCGAACAAAGATGGAAAACGAGTTCCTTGAGATTAAGCAAAATGATGATGAATCTGTTGGTATATACAAGGAGAATTTTACAAGGCTTGCAAGGTATGCATCTGGATTTATCATCCAACCTGAAAGTAAAGCTGATCGATTCTTCAGTGGCTTAAAACCAAGTCTTCTAAAGGCATTAGATATAAGAGACTTCATTATCTATGAAGAGATTGTGCATTGTGCTATCATGGTAGAACTGGAAGTCGGTGTTACATATCCATCTCATGGTTTTTACAAGAATTGAAAGATGAAGATCAACGAAAAATCTCAAAACAATGGTGAAAAGAAGACAAATGTTTCATTATGCTCAATGTGTGGAAATAATCATAGTGGAGAGTGTCTTAAACGGACTAGAAAATGTTTTAAGTGTGGAAAAGAAGGTCAACGAGAAGATGAGTGCTAAAGTAATGGGAAAAAGGTAGCTAATGATTTAAATGGAGAAAAGACTACAGAGAACGCACCACCAAGACTTCAATGCTACAAGTGCAGGGAAATGGGGGATTATGCTAGCCAATGCCCTAATCCAAGAGTTAATGATGATCGACATCAACCAACTATTAAGGAAAAAGAAAAAGGGAAGTCACATGCGATCACTATTGGTGATGATGAATATGACAATAAAGTGGTGGAATGATTAAGTGTATATGTAAAAGGATTCCAAAATAGTGTTGTGGAATCTCAATTTTAGTATCATGGAATATTGGAATATCTATTGGTTTGTTGTACTTTACAATAATTGTATGGTACTGGTAACCATGAAAAGTGATTGAAATATTTTTAGAAAGAAGATTATATGTGAATAATGAAGGGATAAGGAGAAAATAATATGTTTGATAGTATTAATGAGCTCATGAATGATATAAGGACAAAGTGACATCATGGTTTGAATATTTAGAAATTTTGGGAATTTGGTATATGGAAAGAGTTAACTTTTGACATCATTCATGTTTTCACAAAGGTTAAATGGGTATTCATTCTTCAAGAGTATACATGATTAATATATTAACATGTTTGGAATGTGACCAACAACAAGATATATCTAATGATATATGGGGGATACATGATGGTATTTACAGGCTTGGTAGATGACCTTTTTAGTAATCATTTTCTTTATACTATGATATTGGATAAAAGTATTTCAGATAAGCCTAAAGAATGGAATGGATTATGTTGTACACCAAATAGTATTTTTTAATTCAAAAACCTTTTGATATTATTTCTGAAATGTTATAATAGTATAGTTTTAGAAAAAGTGCAACCCGTAGGATGGGTGATAACCCGTCGCGTCGGACAAGGATTCGAGAATCGAACCCACAACCGATGTGCGACATGCCTTTATCACCTTCCACTATCCTACAGGAAGTCCCTTGTTTTTATAAATTAGTTTTATTTAATTAATAGATCTGATAGATAAAGTATAAGTCTATTTTTTGAATCATATATGGTTAATCTCACCATAGATGGACTTGTGTATATTTAATAATTTGTGTTAACCGTTTTGTGATAATGACAGATAGAATGACCTATCATTCTATCACATGATCTGCTAACACTTCAGGAATGAAAAATTCAACTTCATTTTATTAAATAAGAGATGAAGTGGATATTTTTTATGGAATAACCAACGATGATATTACACTGAAATCTTGTTAGTATTTAGCCTTATGGAAAAATTCATCAACTTTAGGGAAATGATCTGGAAATCCAAAAATGTTTTCCTAGTACTCTCATATCCGATGAATCAGATGGTACCTTAGATCATCACAAATTTATGGCTTTGTGATTGTTTTCTTTTTCATATCCATGTTCTCTACCGGTCTTCCTCAGAACATGATGGTTAGATTTCTCTTTCATATCCATATTTTCACCTATATTCTCTTATGTGGAAACCTAATGTTGAGTTACTTTGGGTGACCGTTATGTTTCTAACATTCATTTTGTAAAATTAAGTTTTAGTATTCCTTTTTACGATGTGGGTTTCTATGAATGAAACATTCAAGTATTAAATGATTTATAACCCCTACAAATTTCGAGGGAAAAATTCATTTAAGGGGGGAAGAATGTAACACCCCGAGATTTTATGAGAAATAATGTTTTTAATTTATTTTATTTCTTGTGTTGTATGTTACACCAAGATTATATTGCGCTATATGAAAAACCTTATTATCTTGTCGTATACACAACACTATTCTTGGCTTGTGCCACACACAGGAGGGAACTTCCTCAATAGCGTGTGTTGTACGCAATGCCGAGTTTTACTAAAAAATGATATATTGTTATAATATTATTACGTACTAGTCGTTATGAATAGTATTAACCACATTTTACATTTTATAACATTATAATTTATCTTACACATATTATAGAACAAGGTATGATAACAAAATAAATTTTTTGGGTAAAATAAGTATTTAAAAAATGCAGTTTTGCCGCCTTTTGATGGCATACCCACTGTAAATCTAGTTTTTGACACGTTTATGAGTTCAATTTGACAAAATAAACTTATTAATTGAAATAAGTATATAAAAATTTACTTTGGACAATTTTTTAATATTTTTTTTTCGCATTCATATTTTGATGAATAGTTAAAATACGCTAAATTTTAATTAAAAACAACTTTTTTCATCAAGATAATTTATATGGTTAAATTTGAATATTGAATGGTTTTAAAGTATAAATAGAATATATTTTTACCATTTAATATAATTTAAGTCATTATAATTAATTTTACCATGAATTATTTTGTAAAAACATTTAAAGCTTTTGTAATGTTATAACTTTTAAAACCCGTTTTCTCAACAACGGGATTAATTTTAAATTAAATAATGAAACTTCTATGTATTGAATTTGGAAAATTTGATTCCATATTTGGAATCATTAGGCCCATATTATGTTAATATACTCCTTTTATTTTTAGACATTATGAATAGTTACTAAGGTAAATTTTATTTACTATAGTTATAGGTAAATCGAGAAATTAAGGGTAAAAATAAGATTATAAAATTACCCTAACACCTACGAAAATTCTATTGGATGAATAAAAGTATACCAATATCACCTAAGGGTCTTAATAGATTCATTTCATAGACTTTTTACCATTAAAATTATGTAATTATTATTAAAACCAATGAAAGTGACAACATGTCACTCTCTTATATTTTATAAGTGTAATAATTGTAATTTAGTTATAAACTTCATAAAAAATCGAAAATAAATAGTCACCAGAAAGATAAAAAAATTATGTACATCATGGAAATTTATTTATAATTTTTAGGGATTATATAATTATAATTAATGGTGACACAATTGTGATGTATAAATTAATTTATTGATTGAAATATCAAATAAATTGTTTTATAAATTTTAAAATAAATATTATATCAAACAATTAATGTTCTCTGTGAAATTTTCCGATGAATATGAAGTGTTAGGAATCTATTAAATTTTTTTTTCGAATATATCACTTGTGTGGATTTTATTTAAATTTAAATAATTTAATAGTGTCAAAATTGATACTATTGATATTTTCTGAAAATAACATATAATTAAATTGTTTAAAAATCACAAAAATATTTAAAAATTATAAATTGAAATTTAAATGGCCTAAAATGTCATAAAGTATCTAATTATCAACAATTCACAACACATATGTAATTATTTATAATAATTTAAAATTTAGAATATTATTTCCACAAATAAAATTAAATTGATTAAATTATGATAAATCAAGTTGATAAGGTTTAAAACAAATTCCAAACATGTCTAAATTTTATTGGTTGATTATATTAAAACCCTATCTCATCTCAAATTCTATTTTGAGTCATTTTTGATGTTTTTAAGTGGGGTTTGGGTTTATTATAAATTAATATTTTGGAGGTTTCCAAAATTTCCCCTCTCCTCTCTTATGAAAGGGAACCACATCCCTCTATTCTTCACAACATTTTGAGCCTTCTAGCTCGGCCAAAACCTATACATTTCACTTCTACACTTCCCTGGAAACATAATAGAGGTCCCAGTCTTCTTTAAATACCCACTTTAGTGCCGTAAGATGGTGGTTTAGAAGAGGCACATCAAAGAAGAGGTAATATCCTTTACCGATTCTTTCAAATTTATTTCTTCTTCTACTTCCTCTTATTTATTTTTATTATTATAAAGTAATAAAATAAGTACCACTAATATACTGATATTTCATTATAAATATTAAAAAACCCCTTTTCACTTTCTATCCGTCCTACGGAAAACGAAATCACCGCGCGTGCGTGCGTACGGAATACCCTCTCCACGCCGTGGTGTAATCTGTTTTTCCACCACCAACTTACTTGGATGAGTATAATGGCGGATTTAATAACAATATATTATTATTATAATGTTATTATAATTATTAGATATTATATCATCCAATCCAATTCCATTCAATAATTATGGGAATGACATCATCGCTCGTGCGTACGTACGAATTACCGTCTCCACGATGCGATGAGATTCATTCTCCATGTTAACCATTCAATAATGAATATAAAGTATATATAATAAATAATCATAAAATATGTGAAATAATAATGATATTGTATTTATGTATATTTTATTTACTTACTTCCATTAAATTTATTATGGAAACGAAAACAACGTTCATGCGTACGTACGACCAACCGTCTCTAGGAACGGTGTATTTAATTCCATTTATAGATCTATCATATATATATATATATATTTACATGATGAATATATATTATATATAAATCATTTTTTACATTCTAGAATTATTTAAATCAGGTTGTATGTAATAATATCAAGAACAAAAATTCCAAACACGTACGATAAATGAAATGATTTTACCCAAAACACTGCTTTAACAGGGAATTGACAAATGAACGGGTAATATAAAGTCATAAGTGAATCATATATGATATCATAAATATTATTATGGTTCTATTTAAAGTTTATAATTTGTTTAAACCCACTATAAAAAAGTTTTGGACACGTACGGAATACATTGGACCTAAGTTAAGGGATAATTTTGTAAATCTCATTTTTATCTGAGATTGTTTATTCGTAAGTATTTACGGGGGTTATATTTATCATCCATTTCCATGTTTTATAGAAATATTTTCATAAGGTATTTACTATTCTCCCATGTATGTTTAAATTCATGTTTATCTCCTTTTTAACTTTTACTATGTGGTATGAAATGAATATTTATTTTGTTTACCATACAAGATACTTTTTGAATTTTCCGGTAAATGTATGTGGATGATGTTTTTTAACTTATATGACATGAATGGATTTTTTCAGTTTCATAACGCCTTATTTCTGTGAATTTTCCTCTACACAATTTCATGAATATTTAAAAAAAATCATTTTCTTTTAAAATTTCATGGAATTTTAAGAAAAGAAAATAATTTTGAAGAAAAAAGGATATTTTCTTAAGAATTCATTTCAATTGTTTTATCAAAACTATTTTCCATATAAGGTGCAATTATTTAATATGTTTGTGTTTCAAGTATAATGTCTTTGTGATATACAAGTTTTTATTTTTATTATGATGAAATGATATCCATTTATTCTATATGGATTATGATATAATGGGATGATGTTTATCAAACCCATTTTTATTCATTGGGTTATGATGAATGATTTATGATTAATTGGTGGCACACAAAGGAATGATTTTATTATGATATGGGTGAGACCTATATTTCTCTCCAATGATTTGGGTAAATATTTATATCTCATTAGATAGACATGGCTGGAATGACAAGTGAATCCAGTTCAGTAATACAAGGATGGAACGACACGTAAACCCCATTCAGTAATGGACATTGTCCACTATGATGGCCTTGGTAGCAATTCCTTGGATAATATGGAAATCAAATCATGTTCTTAATGGTTTGAAACAATTACATGTTTTATTCCCATGGTATTTTATCATGATTAATGTTCTTTTATGATCTA
The DNA here is from genome assembly GCA_963277665.1 of Viscum album. Classification (NCBI taxonomy): domain Eukaryota; kingdom Viridiplantae; phylum Streptophyta; class Magnoliopsida; order Santalales; family Viscaceae; genus Viscum; species Viscum album. The sequence goes on along the minus strand of OY728137.1, from coordinate 1,402,072,822 downwards.
TGCCTTACGTACTATCAAGATTTATTTCACCACTCTAGATTTTGATGTTTAAACATTATGTTCATGTTTTTAAGTTCAAATGTATATGGTTTGTTTTATGTTCTCCATGATTACCCTTACTGAGCATTTGAGCTCACGCTTTTTAATTTTTCTTTTCCCTAGGATATAAAGAAGGGTTTTATGTAAGAAAACAAAGGGGGACGATCTTTATGGGAGATGTTGAAGATCTTTGACCATGATTAGGAGATTGTGTTCTGAGTTTTCAAATACACTAAACTATTACAGTCCTTGGGTTTTTTTATTATGTATTAAGTATTATGAAAAAGTAACGTAATTTCCATGTACGTCAAGATTTGGGTCTCTACAATGGGTCTTGTATATGGAATAGTTATGGTTGTTGAGGTTAGGATGTAGAAGTGGTAGTATGGTAATTGCGATTGGAATTAGTAGTGTTGTTTTGGTATGAACCCTTAGGTTGAGCTTGTCTGTGGATATTATATATTATATATTTACTTTCGATTTATTACGTAAAACCAAATGAGTGAAATAACCTAACTAATTCATGAATGGTTTGGGGGACCATTGGTTTACCCAATATCTATATTTCGGAATGTAATGGAGGGATAATTACTCCCACTTACTCTCTCTATGATAGAAATACTAAAGGATTTGATGGAATGAGATCATGATGACGAGATATAATGTATTTTATTTAGAGTTCCCTTATTGTGATGATGAAGTGATAAAGGATGTGAAACGTGATAGGGGTAACTCATGGTAGGATAAGGAAATTAAATCAATTCTATTCATGTTCACAATACCTTTCTATGATGAGGATGTAGGATGTAGTTAATATGTGGTTATCATGTATGTGGATATGGTTAGGTGGTATATGAATTTCATATGAGGTGTGATATTTATTGGAATTATTTTTGAATTGATGGGAGAACCCTATGATTCCATTTTTATGATTAAACCTTGGGGGGTGTGAATTAGTGGTCTTATATTATAAATTATTGTGTCTCAACCTCTTAAAATTTTTGGTGTTTGCAATCAACTATGTTAAAATTTACAAACTCACAACATGTGATGAAGTAAAATGAATGGGTGTTGAAAAAAATATTTATAAGGTTATTCTAGAATATCCGACTCATTTCCATGATTGGTTTTTCTCACAATGAAGAATTCATACACTATATTCAATAATCATCTATAAACTTGTATATACACTTGCAATCAACATATATTTCACTATGCTCTACCTTCATGAATCTACTAGAAGAAATTATAATTTCTTAAAAAATTTAATCAAACCAATAAATACCTATAACTTTCTCTATTTAAACACTAAACCTCTTAATGGTGGTCAAAATCCATAAAAATATTAATCAGTTGGTCTGTAGATATTTGATTTTCAGAAACTTCAACATCCATTAATGGTGATCAAAACTACTCATCTTGAAACTCTCACCAAATATTTAATGATATGGGAACCTCCTTTCCTTTTAAAATCATTGATAGTAGGTCTTATTAATTAGAAAAATATCTCCCCAAATTCAGACTCATATTATCTTTTTTATCTCGAGGGAGTATGAATCTCTCAAATATTCAGAATTCGAACAATCATAATTTTTGGAGTGCACCCAATGTTAATGATTAATTCTATTTTTTTACATATACTCTTATATATTCCTAGAAAGAATACTGTGAATGATATTTTTCATATTTAAAATATAAAAAATCCTTGATATTAATATGTATGCGATCTTTTAATATAAATCGATAAGCAAAATATTGATTTTATTTCATCATTCTTACTCAATCATCCTCCCAATTAAAATGTTGTAAAGACTCAAGAATTTTCCCCTATGAAATACTAAAATACTGATTATTCTTCTTCCAAGAAGTTAGAAATATCAAAACCATTCAAAATATCCACATCGTTGGAATAATGCGTCATTCACATATGGAAAGTGTATTTTTTGGTATGGAAATCCCCATGCTTAACCTTAGTTATTTCCATGCATTGAGTTATTTTTAAAATTATCATCCAGAAATGACCATGTCGTGGAACTAACTATTTTGAATATTATGCATCATCTTCTATGCGAGTGTCATGAATTAGAATATAGAAATAACCCTATAATAAATTAGTCATTATTTCTTGTAGGTATACATTATACATAAAACTCTCATCACGACAGTGTAGTGATTGTTATGTTCCCATTTTATCACCACGATTTCATTTACTTTGAAACTCTTCTATACTGACTAAAATTCCCAATGAAATTTCACCATGAAAAGGTATTTTTGATACCTCATAGTGAATATGTATTACATTGTGGTGAGGGAAACATCATCTTTAATTTTTTTTGTTCTCTTATATGGTTTGAACAGTTCTCACTACTGCTTCCTCTATGTGGCATTTTAATATAGAGGACACTTGAACTCTAGCTTCACTAGCTTGTTCCCCCAATATATCTTGGATCATAATGGATTTAATTATCATGGAAATAATTAATACATTAAGAAAATTTAATTATCATCATTTAATTTAGATAACTATATTCATAGAATTCATGATTCTATAAATATCAAAATTTCAGTTTTTTCCATTTTTCATATGATCAATTCACAAGATCTAAAGTAAAATTCTCTCTTAAAAATTCATTAATTTACATGATGTTCAAGCAGAATGCCTTTATATGTAGAATTAAAGTTATATAAGATCAAATAATTTTTGAATTGAGTCACTTAATTCTTATTTAAACTAGATGATGGTTACACATATTCATATTCCCTCCTCAAAATTCTTTAAATTACATGATTTTTACATTGAATTCCTTTTCCTCCTGAATGATTTATATGAAGAATCAAATCATGCTGACTTAGAGGAACATCAATCTTATATGGACTGGATGGTGGTTATATAACTAAGTAAATGATAAACATTCACATTTATATAATCCTTATAAAATGTTAGTATCCATGGAAATGATTCTTATGCGCACATTGATCATACTTACATTAGATAAATACTTTTCAATTTTCATAAAAATACAGGGAAGTATTAGATTTCACATAGATCTCCACACCACCTCTTCAACCTACCAAAACTCAACTTATTAAAAACTTTTTAACATATAATAAAAGTTAAATGAAGCTAGTGACACTAATATCCCCATTTGGATTTGTTGTTAATACACTTTTAAATATTCTCAATCTATTTTTTTATTCTCTCCCTTATTGATGAAGAATACAAATGGAATGTAAGTGACTCATCCATAAAACCACTTCATATCCCAATTAAAACTTGAATAACAACATTTATGAACTTATTAAGAGAAGGATGATACCATATACACACTTTCCCAAGATCCTTTAATTAATATACTGTTAATATTTTTGGGAAAACATAATGTAGAAAATATGATAGATTTAACTACAGTAGAAAGTTTTTCCATAAGATATTTAGTATTATATGCCATCTCAATTCTCATTATAGGAGAAAATTATACAAATTTAAGTAGACATGTTTATCTTTCACACATATTAATAAACCAATAAAAATTGTTGACAAGTATTACATAAATCACCATTTCCTATAATATTTTTAATAAAAAATATCCCCCTTTATCACATGTTTGATATAAGAAATAAGGATTGAATGGGTGGTTGGCATACCAGTTTCTCTAGATTTCTACTGATGTGTTTAAATTTTATATTTGCAATATGATATATTATTCTCATTTTTTCTTCTCCTTGATGGATGCAGTCAATACTTTCTCTCTATGGTATATTGAAGATACCATGAATAACATCTCATTCACCCTATAGTATGTACAACACACAATATTATCCTTCAATTTCATTTATTTTTGCATAAATAAACAACAATTTTAAAAATAATGGAGGAGAATATTTATTATATAGATGTGGAAATGATATTTATAGTTTACTATCAACCATGGGTACTCTTTTTTTCCATCCTTAGAACATATTTAGCAGTCAAAAATATTTGTATGTTACTTACTAAACTTTATCTATTCTTTATGTGATGTTTTTATATTCACATTTGGTGTAAATGAATCTTTATCAAATTTTACTTATGAGTTATTTTTCATGATCTCTTATTGTTGTCATAGGATTTTTATAAAATCATTTGAATAATGTCAAAACTAACCACTAATTTTAAATATATCTTCAAGAATTTTCAAATATTCATTTTGGAAAAACTATCATTAATTTTCATATCACCATCTAATGAAAAAAATTTAGGAGTTGTAGCCTCTTTATGCGTAGTTCGTTATTTTCCCTTGACACCAAAAATTTTCTCTTATTTCTCTATTTTTATTTCCAGATTAATTTGATATGGAAAAATTATTTAGTACACAATAACACAATCATCTTTTTTCTTTTGTAAATATTTCCTAAAATGCTCAACAAATTCCCACTTGGTTTATTCCTCTTACCTTATAATGACATATTAAAAAATCAGGAATATGTTTTGTGTGCATACATAACAAAAAACCACTAATAAAATATTAAATATGATCCATCACCTTGATAAAAATTTTATCCAGGGTAGTCTTCAATTGGTTTGAGATTTAGTATTCCCTTGGATCAATGGTCTCCATGGCATGTTCTTCCCTTAATATAATGTGGAAGGTTTTATCTCAATAGTCATCTTGATCCAAACATGTTCTATATTGAATTTATTATAGAAATATTATAAATATCATCTTTATCTTTAGAAAGGTCAGGTGGAAATTTTTATTCACTATGGATGTTCATCCTCCCATTCGCTTAAGAAGTTTCACCATAACCACTAACATACTTGGTGAAGTATTCTTTGATTTTTTATCTCATTTTGAAAAATAATACACACTTACTATGTGTTATAAAATTATTATTCTTTTCTATATTGATTCTCCTCAATATTATTCAAATCATCTCTTGTTCTACATATCTATTCCTCCACTTCTTGATCATTTCAACATAGTATACTTCCTTTACAACTACATCCACCTTTTCTTTAGTAGTTTTTTTATTCTCATTGATTATATATCTATTTTCATTTTTCATATTCTTAATTATTTCAAGTTAGATTTCAAAATAATATTTTTCAACACCACTGTAGTTCAACCCTTCACTTTACATCATCATTTTTAGATATATAAAAAACTTTCAAAACATGAGAGACAAAATTGATCACATATTTTGAGACACTACTTGATGAGTAAATTTTTTCATTATTACACATAAAAATGATTTTATTATTTCTAAAATTATTCTTTTTTATCCCTTTTTAAACTTTTTAGATTTCTCTTCCTCTACATAAGATTATAAATTTTCATAATTTGACTTTTTTAAATAATTTTCAATATGTCCAACATCATACAATTATAAAAACTTACTATTTTCTTACCTTTTACTTTCCATTTTCCATTATTCAACCTTATTAATAGATCATTAACAATATAGTTAATGTCCAAATTATCCTCATCGTCATTCGAGTCACAAGATCCTATAACATAATCTTATTTTCATTTTATCTTAGATTCAAAGGCCATCTCATCTTTATCATTATACTTAAATGATTAATCCTCTCTGATTTTATAATCTATATAAATATTATGAAGTTTATACAGGGTTCGATCTTATATATCATTAAATGAGTGGGTGTTGGGATAAAATCCATCCAAAAATTTCTCATAAGTTTCTTTATAATAGTGTAGTCTCCTAGCTCCTCAACAAACCCTTGGATATTACTCACAATTTCATGGATTCCTATGTAATATTTATCAATGTTCTCATCACAAACTATTTTAATATCAAGAAATTTTCTTCTCCAGACTTTCAATTTTGATTCATGGACATCGGTGTTAACTTCGTGAAAGGTATAAAATTTATCCCATTAGTACTTGGAAGTTTTAAGTACCATAATGTTTTTATATATTATTTGAAGGATATATAAAAATTGAATTTTATGCATTTCTGTCCACATTTCTGTTTCTATTTTGGTTGAATTCTATTACGTCTCCAATAGGTTTTGGCATTAAACTAATTTTAAAAATATATAATACCTCCATGAAAAGATAAATAAGGTAGGTAATTATTATATTCCTCTAAATAAGGTTAACATTTCAATTTAATGTTAGGAAAACTTGTCTATTCATTAAAAAGGTAATATGAAAGAGGGAAGTAAATATTATTTTTAAGGTTCAAATAGAATATATTACCCCATTCACTGATTAGTTATACCACCCATCACAGATTCTTCCACTATCTTTAACAATAATCTATAACTAAGGACAATGTAGTTTTATTATCACAGATCCCACTATTATTTTCGTTCTATAATCCACTGAAAAAACTACAAATTTTCATCAAAGTTTTTGTAATAAATAAAGACCTTCATAAATCTCAAGATGATCTCTAAACATATTGATAATCGTCCTCCTACATGAGTTGACGGATCAACATGTCTGTATATCTACACATTTAAATAAATTCAACAGTAGAAAATTGTGATCAACACTAGTTGTCTAAAAAACTCCTTCTAGATATTGAATGTTCTAGGTCCTTTTAATCCTTCTAAAAAGTCATGTGTTGGATATTACTCTTTATAAAATGTTCTCCCTAGATTTATAATCATTTTATCACTTTAATACAAGAAATTATTTGTCTCTCAATTATTGAAAATTCTCTCACTTATAATTTATGTGAGTACTCTTCAGGTTTTTAATCAATTCTTCTTCTTCAGTACCGACACTATGTTATATTTATATAAATAATAATATGAATGATATTTTAAATATTTTTAATATAGAAACACTTTTATCTTCGAATGCAGGAAATATTATATATTAAATTGGTCATAATATTTTGGATTTTATTTCTTTATTTTATCTCATTCGACACAATACTTTAAATCTCTTGCTGGATCAAAATCTTCCCCTTTTTATATTAAAATATGACAAATTATTATTCCAAAAAAATATTATTTTTAAACTGTTTGAAACATTCATGTGAATTATATCCTATATGTTTACCGAATAAAATTTTTATATTAGAGTATGGTGATACCTATTTTAGGCCTTAAACAAATTCCAAAGTCCTAGGATTCTAAAAAAAGTCACCCAAATAATGATCTTGGTCAGGTCCTCAGTATTTTGAATCTTAGACATATTCTTCTATGACATTTTCATGTCTTCATAAATGATATACATCATGAAAAAAACTTGTCACAGTTTCCCATTTATAGTGTTTATATATGAATCCCTCATCAACATGGTTTAGTTATTGTTTTAATCCTATTTTATCACTTAAATTTCTTCCACTTATTAATATTTTATGATAAAAATCCCTATAAAATTTCACCACATCTTAGTATTTTTGTCACCTCATTGTGAAAATGGATTATAATTTGATAGGTTATCTTATTATTCAAAATTTTCAATTTACTCTTATGAAAAAAGTGTCCTTATATCATCTTCTTCCCTATAACATTATATCATAATTTACAATTGAACTTCAGTATCACCTACCAGTTCTATAATCCCATCTATAATCACAGTGGATATCATTATCATTGTGATTTTATATCCATTAAAATCTTGGTATGGGAATTTTCTAATACAGATCATTCTTTTAATCATTTTTTTTGATTTTATAAATATTATATTTTCAATTTATCCATTTCATATGACTTCATAGTCCTACGGTCAAGTCATATGATCTAAATTCATACAATCTCCTCAAATTTAGCTAAGTACGTGATGATTGCATAGATTTCCTTTATCTCTATAATGATGTATATATAACATAAAATCATGTTTTTTGTGAGGTCATTCATGCTTACATAGACTAGATGATAGTTATACACAATTATAAACCCTCTTTAAAATTTATCCATGTTTATTATGTTCATATAGAATGAATTTATATTTAGAATGATGTTTACACAACATTAAGTCATGTTTATACCATTTCACTTAAGGATTATGCTAACTAGATGATGGATACAAAACTCAGTATATGATTCCTACTCACATTTAGATAAATCTTACATATAAAGTATATCCTTTTAAATAATGATTACACATATAGGGATCCCGTTTATAAAGGTAAAAGATATAACCATTTTCTTCCTCAAATATTAAACTTTCAAATTTTACACAAATATTTATAATTTTTCTTGAACCTATCAAACCTCAACTTCTTAAAAACATTATTGATAAGTAATAAAACATCAGTCCATATTGGTTTTATAGACCTTAACACCTTCCAATAGTCCATGAGAATGAAAAAACAGTAGGGAAGTGGTTGTGTGGTAACTACACGACTTATGTTATCTTTTTATATTGATATACATTGTATTTATATTATGTTAGTAAGCATTAGTGAGGTTTATTGACAATACACCAAGCATGAGTTCATATTGGTTCTACCATTTGTCACTATGGAATTAGTATGCTTAATTTATATTTGAGTGAAATTTTTTGTGGAATATCATAACTATTATACTTTTATACTCACCCATATGTATATAAATATGTTTTATTAGTTTCTAGTTGGGGCGGATGAATTATCTGGACCTTTATAGCTTGAGGACTGAAGATTATTTTAATGTCACTCCCGTACTATTTTTCTTTCAATTATTTACTTTGGAGACTTTGTTTATAAATTATATCTACACACATTGTTTGAAATTAGTTTTATTTTATATTATAGAGTTTATTTGTGAGTTTCGTTATGTTTCTAGGATATATAAGGATATTTAATCCGATTTTTCATTTTATACCCTTTGTAATGGATACAAACCCATAAACTATTGAAGGTTGGATTCATGTATTTTGTTTATCTTTAATTCTATCCTTAGAGGGGTTCCCAATAGGATATGTTTTTGAAAGAGTGGTGTAATAGATATAGATAATATTTAAGATAGAGTTTGGAGTTAGTAAATTATGAGAATTTCATAGATTTTGTGAGGAAATTTTGTTATCAAATATTAGTGTGTAAATTAACAAGGGAGGAAACATACGAAATGAAAAAATTAGCTATATATGATATAAAAGAAGGACTACAAGCCTTTTTAACACACTAGTTTAGGTATCATTTATTGGTAAAAATATACTTAATATAGATACATTTATCATGTTTTATTTCTTTTATTGTTGAATTGGGTTTATTTTGGGGAAATAAAAATGAATCTATTTAAATGATTCTTAAGAAATATCATATTACCAAGATTAAGTGTTTCCATCCTTATATGTAGAGATAGACATTGTTCATCATTTTTACATGATCTATAATGGAGTTTTTTAGTGATATTATTTGGATAAATTAATGAGGGTCTAAAATGTTGAGGACTACGAGTCTAGATTTATGTGTTGGGTGAGTTCTAGATGCAGAGTTAAGAAAAGTATGATTGGAGTATATCTGATCTATTGATGGAGAACTAGTTGGAGGATTCAGAGATCTGTTTTAGTTTGATCCATTCAAGGATGAAGCATTTGGTCTTATTAGCTATTATTCCAATGAGAGGATGTGTGCACCAAAGTTGGTTACTTTTCTAAAAGATCATTAAGTGTTGGTGATTTCATGGGAAGATTTCAATAATTATTTCCATTAAGAGTTATTTTCATTCATGTTAGAGGTTTTTAAGTGGTATGACTTTCTAACAATTTACCAAGGGATCATGAGTGCATGGATGATTTGGATTCAATTCAAATATCTAATCCACTGTTCCCTATATGAGTTTTTGGATCGGGAGTCTAGAGAGTGGTGTTTTAAGGAGAAAAAACATCTTTAAATTTATTAGTTAGTTACCTTATTTATATTGGCTATATATATAGAGGGGTGAATAAGGGTTATGTGTTTAAGAGTATTTATGTGATTTCAAGACCACCATGAGAGGAGAATCATCTGAAACTCTTATGGAGTATAGGTACTGACATAGGATAATAGATGTTGGGATGGTTAAGGTTCTATTCGAAAATGAATTATCTTTAGTAGTATTCCACAAATTTTTTAGGGAGCTACTAGTTACCATGATGGAATATCTATTACTTTGGCATTCACATGCAGAGGTTGTGGTCATTGACTATTTTATTAGATAACCATTTGTTTTGGCCAGTGCAGTGTAAGTATTCAGTTTGCAATTCATCCTCATAAATAGTTACCTCATAGGCCTTATTAGCAATAATATTAGCAGTCCTTCAGCCAGCCGAGAAATGATGTATTAGGAAGAAGACAAACTCATGTTTTACCCCATAAATTTCATCATATGGGTGAGGTTTTCCATGGAGGTGGTCACCAACATGGCCAACATAATAGAAGAATAGGGTGTGGATAATTTTCGTCCATAGTGACACCACTTCTTTGAGGGCCAGAGATAGTTTGATGTTCCATTTTCTTATCTTTTATAATTTATTTCACTTTGTTTGATTATAGAGAATTATATTATTTTATTATACCCTCCTTGGTTGTTAGTTTGAAAAATAAATTAGAGTGGCTTCCAGTGCACTCTATGAGGACTACGCTAGTTGGAGTTCAGTATTTTTTCAATGTTGGTCATTTTTGGGATATAATTATGGTGTAACATAAATTATTAGGATTTTATTATTGATATGTATAAAACCATATGATTTTTTCATTGATATGTTTTTCTTATAATACATTCATATATTTAGAAATTTCTTCTTGAGGGGGGGGGGGGGTTGTATTATATTGATGAAGGACAATGTGTAGTGTTCATTGGCTTGTGAGATAATTAAGAGGGGTTTAGAAAATTATATAATATTTTTTATTTGATAATGGTGCTTTTATTATCTATGATAGAGGAATAACTATTCGTGTTCCCTAGAATTTTCAAATAGTTTATGAATGTTTTACCTAAAGAGGATGGGAGGATACCCACTGGACATGGTATTATGTTTCGGAAAAAGTTACATCTTAATAACTCTATAATGTTAATAGATACTTACTGGATATAACCTTCTATGTTGTGAGATTTTAGTATTTGGATCAACAATTTTATTCAAGGGGTTTTATCTATCCCATCATTTCATTTTAGGATCCATCAGTTTTCTTCTCTAAGAAGGCATATGGTTGTAAGAGGTTGTACATAAACTACCAATGATTAAAACTGATGATGGTAAAGAGCTATAATTCCCTCATATGGATCAATGATTTATTCAAAAAATTAATGGTAGTTATACGGACATGAAATATTGACCCATGGTCTAGGTATCATCCGGTTATGATGAAGGATAAGGATAGGCCAAAGATATCTTTTAGGTGTTTTATATAATTTTTTAGTTTTTGGTTACCCCATTTAGTGTCATAAAAAACCTAACTATTTCCATGTGACCCATAAAATCCATGTTTCATGAATTCATTGATTAGTTCATGGTAATGTTCATTCATGAAATTCTTATACAGTCAAATTTAAAGGAGGATTATTTTTTACTTATACTAGGTATTTTAAAATTCATTTGACACTATTATCTTTATAATAATCTTTCCAAGTTAATGTTTAGGTTATATGAGTTGCATTTTCACAAGAGTGTTGTTTCTAATCATGGAGTAATACATTATCCTTCAATGATCTAAGTAGTTGTTTCATGGGAATCCCTAAAAATTATTATAGTGGTTCATTATTTCGTTTTCCTTGTAGGATATTATTAGAGTTTATTATCATATTTAATTTAGATTACATCTCCTTTTACATTTTTATCTAGGATGGAATAATGTTTTATATAGACTAATAAATGTTAATAGGCTCTTGACTACATGAATAAGAATGTGATCATTTTTTCTATTCTTTGGTTTTCATAAGAATTATTTTTTTGAGGGATTCAATGATTATTATTTTCTTGGTTTAGGTTTTGTATTGAAAGAGTAAGGGAAAATGATCACATACAGTTCTAAGTAGTTTTGATCCCACAAACATAACTATTCTAACAAATATAATCAGTTGGTAGTTGTATAATTTTACCAAATGTTTTGGTTGAGTTACGTGATCTTTAAACATGTTTTTGAATTCTCACGTTACAAGTGATTAAGGTATATGATATCTTATTGGGATTTGAATATGTATTATATTATTTGAATATATTTCTTGTACGACTATTACTTCCATATATCTTACACCCTATAAAAACGGAATGTAGTTCTTGTTTAATCGAGTATTTTATTGCAAGAGAAATTTTATGGGATCCCAAAGATGAAAAGAGAGTGAGGAGGGGTCTTTTAGGAATGCACCTTAATGTCATGTAGGGTAGTGGTAATAGTTTGTTGTACCAGATAACAATGAAATCATATTTTTTAGCTGGTGGGGAAGTATCGATGGGTGGAATCCGACATAGATGTATTATGACACCATGTCTTATTTTATGATTATCATCTATAATGGTTAATGTTTGGTTAATATTATATTTTACTCTGATAGAGATTGTCTCATTGATAATGTGAAAGGTAGTTCTTCATGAGTTCCATATATCACCCTAGAAGTGTGTCCTTATATATAATATATATCCAAGATGCATTATTCCTTAAGTAGTCAGTTCTAGTGGTTGGGATAAAGTGGATTTTAGGGGAGTTATTATCATGGTGTATAACATGTCTATAGGTGGACACAAATAATTTTATTATTAGTGGTTTATTATAGCCATTGGATGTCCCTGAGTGGAAGTGGGAAGATATTTAGATGGATTTTATCACTTGGTTGACTTAAACTAATGGAGGATGTGACACTATTTGGGTTATGTTTCATCAAATAACGAATTCATATCACCTTCTAGTAATCAAAGAGTCAAGTGATATAAATGTTTTAGCGAGAAGGTATGTTGAGAATATTGTGAAACATTTTCGCGGCTTGAGGGTGATCATTTCTGATCATGATCCCTTTTTTACATATTGATTCAAGGGAGGTATTCAGTAATATTTTTTCTCTTAGCTACAACTAAATAGTTCCATATATCCAAAGATGAATGAATAGAGAGAGTGAACCATCTATCAATTTGAGGATATGTATCATTTTTGCGTTTATGATTTTGGTGAGACATGGGTGAAGCACTTAACTTTTGTTGAGTTTAAATATAATTACATCAATAACACATCCATTATCATGGATCATTTGGAGGAATTATATTGATGGGCTTTCAGATCTCAATTGTACTGGACTAACGTTGGAGAGTTGGGGGTCATAGATTAGATATCATGCAAAGAATTATTGGGAAAGTATAGATGATGTTAGAGAATATGAATTAAATTATTAACTATAAAAAGTCTTGTACTAATATGGGTATGAGGTTATAGAGTTCATGGTCAAATATCATATTTTCATAAGGTTTACCCCTCATCTTTCATATTATTGGTTTATCCATTATATTAGACACTCTACCTAGTTTACAAAAATATTTGAGGTGTTGGAGTATATTAGTAAGGTGGAGAATTATTTATCCCATAATCTATAGATATATAATATTCTTGATATTTTCCTTGTGTTTTAGAATCATATATATCTCCACAATGAATCCTATTTTATTTATTCGGGACGAGTTGGATATATAAGATGACACAATATTCATAGAGAATCTAGTTGATATTTTAGATCATGAGGAGAAGGTGTTTTGTAGGTGAAACATTCCTTCAGGTTGAATTTTTTATGTGTGATGGGATAGAGGAATTTATGTGGGAACATGAGTTTCATATGTGTTTTAGTATCCTTATATAGATTGAATATTTTTTTACTATGCTGTTAATATATTTTATTTTGTTCTATTATGGTTGAATTTTTTTCCTTCTAACAAATTTTTATTTTTGAATAAATAATTTCTATTGGAGAGGTATCTCTTGGAGGGGGGGGGGGTGTTTCTGTTTGTTGGGTTTGTTTTAATTTTGGGATTGGTTTTTATTCTCAGGTGTTGGAATCACTTGATATTTATCTAATGTGGCTTTGAATTTTTAAAAATATTATGTTGAATCTTTTGGTTACTGAAGGTGGTGGGATAAATTTGAATAAAAGTAAGAGGTTTATAAATATAAGATTTCATCCAGGTGTGAATCAATATGGTATGTTCGTTGGTGCTACACTGTGAATATTTAGATTAAATAGAGGGTATTTTAATAGTGTGTTCTGTCACACCATGGGGGTTTATTCAGGTCACGGTTTTTCTATTGTATCATCAGGCTATGGGTGATCCATGAGAGTTCAATAGCATGATATTTAAAGTTGGATGTTTGGTTATGGAATGAGAAGATTTACTTATAGCATGTAGGAACCTAATTAATTCTTACATGGGTAGTGTCTTTGTTTCACATTGATGTTGAATCTTTTTTACTTCAACTTATGCAGGCTTTGATGTGCTGTGAAGGGTAATAGTGTGGTGTGGTGGTATTGAGAAATTTCAAGTTTACCATATGTTGGTTAGATATTGGATGGGGTCCATGGGGTTTATCTTTATTGAATATCTTAGTTATTATCATATGAATTGGGTATTACATAATAGTTATAGCCACTACAACATACATTTATGGGGTTTTGAATTAATTTTTCTACTTTTTGTGTATGGTTTCACCATGGTTATTTTATTAGTACTTGTTTTGGTTTTATTTTTGTGGTGATTTTCAATATATCATGTAATTTATCATGAAATCATTTATTAATTATATCATTCATTTAATTCATGGAGATATGGTAGTTTTAACTAAACATTCAGGGAAATATATGGGTTTTCACTACATTATTTTCAAAGGTGTGCTCGATTTATCCCCCATTGTAGTGTGTCTATAACCAATCAAACAATGGTTCCATAAATTTTATGGACTGTTATAAATTCAAAATCCCAATCAAATTATTAAAAACCCGTAAACAAACTTTTAACCATATGAATCTAGAGGGTTTTACTTAAATAACTTTAAAAACCATTTGATTGGTTTTGGCCCCCAATACTAAATATATCAACCACTTACTAATCCAGGAAAAATTAATCCTCTATATTTTGTGGCTCACTCCATAACTTTCTTTATCAGGGTTCTTGTGTCAATAGTAATAATTTTATTTGAGTATTATAATAATATATTTTCTATTGAATATGATCAAGTATAACCATAACATTTGATCATTGTTTATTTTAGGTGCTTGAGTGAAGTTTATTTATCATCTCATGATGCAGTTGTTAAAGCTTTAGTTGAGGTAGGGTATTTGATATTTTAATTTTTTTATTTATATACAATTCTAGAACTATCATGATTCTATTTTAATTGGGTGTATAATATGGATTAAACTAAGAAAAATAATTACCTAGATATTGAAATGAAGGGGAAAAACAAGATCACCTAATATTAATGTAAATTAATGTTATTTTTTATGTTGATTAATCTTGATTGGTGTGGATGATATATATACGTCTTGTTTGCTATTTTTGACATGATTGAATTATCTCTTATAAAAAGATAATTATTTAAATATGAAAATTAAGTAATATCTTAGAAATTTAAAATTTTGATAATGATTATAAAAAACCAACCTAGTCTAACCTTGATCACGATATTTGATACAACCTATATAATGAATAAAGGGTAAATCTCAATACTTAGGGGTGGGAATCTAGTGTCTGAGTATAAAAGATATGCAACTAGGAACAATTTCACCCAATTAATGAAGAGTGCTACAAAGATTCCACCCAGAATTTTGGTATGAACACTCCATAGGCCACATGATGATACATAAAAAATATGATTTAAAAAAATCAATAAAATGAGAATAAAATAACTCATTAATAAAAAGTAAAACCAAATGATCATAAAAAATCCTGATATGATAAAATTAAGTTTAATACATGACACAATATAATGGGAAAGTACTAGGATTTGAAAAAAGATATGGAATAATTTATGATAAGAATAGAATAAAAAAAATAAAAAAAAGATAACAGAACCACATATCTCTAAAAGTTATTAAAATACTCCTATTATTGGAAAAATCACTACCATACAAGAACCAAAATCCCAAAATACTATTATATCCCGGAGTAACATGAACTAAGCCTAAAATATATACAGGCTTGAATTAAAATCCCACTATGTATCCAATCCACAACCTATTCATAACCCTTAAAATTAAATATCTTTCAAGTTAGTTTAAGAATAACACTATTAAGTTAATCACTTAAGTTAAATTAAAAAAAAATCACATAGAACAATCACTTAATCGATTTATCCAAATTAAAAAAATCAATCAATTGAAAAAAAGTAGAGATTTTAGAATTTTTTCAAATGGATTTTCATTTAAATAATATTTTTTTTAAATCATTGCTTTTAAAAATACATTGAATCTATAAGTAAAGGAAAATAACCCCCATTTTAATATCATTCTTAAATTCCAAAAAGGAATCAATAAAGTGAAAAAAGTATACATTAAAAATATTGTAAATCACTTAATATGATGAACATGAATATGAAAATCAAATATAAATTAGAAATAATGAGATATATATTGTAATTTATCACTTCATGAAAACATAGTCAATGGAAATAGAAACACTCAAATAACGGAAAATTAAAATGAACAACATCATTAGTAAGGACCCATTGAACTATGGTCATGAAACACTAGGATTAGTTTACTATATCATGATCAAATGTAGTCATATATAGTACTAACTAACTATATCATATCCTATTTGGTCAATGGGTAGATCTATATCTTTTCCTAGTGGTAATTCACATCCATATTATAGAATCATTTAGCTAGTGTTGTATCCTAATTCCTAGGCTAGGTAGATTGTTTCATGCCTAGCTATACCTGTCCTAGTTTTCCATACCATTGTTCCCAAGGTTACCATTATCATAAAATTGATATGATAAATATGAACCATGAAATATATCATACCAAATATCTTTTAGATATTTAAAGCACACAAAAACCTAGAATCATAACACCTCTTACCTCCAAACACCCTTAATAGAAGCGACACCTTTTTCCTCATAAATAAAATATAAGAAACACATCACATATTTGCGATAATCCCATAAACTAAAATAATGTCAACATAGTGCAATACATTTTTTTAAAAAAATTATTAGGGCCCCACTTCAAGGAAAAGTTGACATTAATTAAACCCTTTTTATTAATGTTCCAATGAACCTTTGAAAATTTACTTCAAAAACCCATGTTATAAATTAATCTCTTGAAACCCAAACCATAAAACACAATATTTAAATAATTTTATGACACCAAACTATTTTCTATCATCCAATAAAGCACATTAAAATCCAAATATTAAACAAATATCAATAATTAATACCAAAAAGACATTAAGGCACAAGATATCAATAGAAAAAGAATGAATAAACTTAGTTTAAAAATTATTTTCTAAAAAAATATGTTCCTCTTCCATTTAAAGTAGATAATAATAACACCAAGTTGGTTATAGAATTCTCTTTGAAAGTACATTCAATGAATATTAGATAACACTACAACAGTGCATAATTTATATGAAATTTTTTTATCATAGAAATATATTTCAAAACCATTAATAAATTCAAAGCATGGTTTAACAGTGGATAAGAAATCCCAAATTTAAATTTAGAGAGTTACACATGGATCAACCAATAACTACCAATGAAAACCTATCTTTACTATAAACACCACTAGATTAATAAATAGATCATCCAAAAACTAAAACACCATAATGGAATAATCAATTCCAAACACAGCCGAGAGCCTAATGATGTTTAACAATTTGAATGGGGGTTTCGATACGAAGCCAACAACCACTCAGACCTAAGCCACATAATTACCACAATTATTCCTACTGAACCAATTTATAATTAAGCATAAATTCTTTAAAAACCATAAATAAACTTTTGGTGAAACATACCTCAAGGCCAATGATGAATAAAGTTATTAACATTCCCTCAAAACACTGATTCTATGAGTCGTATTATAATTCCCCAAGAAGTTGGATGATTCCACCGCACCTTAGTAGAATTAGACCGCCAATACCCTATCCTGGTGGAATTTTGTTTAATGAAAACAAAGGGTAATAAAAATTAAAGGATGTGTGAAGAACACACACTTAATACATGTTTAAATGTTTTTTGAGAGATCTAGATTGAAGGGAGAAAAAATGGGCAGAATAGAGCACCAAAGTGTAGGATCCCACCTCTCAAAACCCATTGTATTTGAGGAACACAAAATTTTATTTAAATTAATCGCCTAGTAAAATCAACCCAAAGTAGTCTATTAAAAAATGGACCCACACCATTGATGTAACTTGACCCCTATTGATCTCCCTATGATTCTACAATTTCATGTTAAAATGTTGCACGACCCATATAAGTCATGAAATGACCACCCCCAATAATAGGGTCTAACACCTATCTATACCTTTATATAGTGTATGATATTTTTTCTACAACATGATGAACGCAAGGAAGATGGAACAATAAATTAAAAACACCATCATGGAGATACCCCTATGGATTATAGTGTTACTTCTTCCAACTACAAAATTCTTATAACCATCAATTATGAACCCATGCTAACAATTTTTCCACCAAACAACTACTCGTAAAATACCATAAAATACATTGAAAAAAATAAATGGGACACCTTCTCCTTAACCCAAATATAAAAATATAAATTTCCATTCACTTACCAACACAAATTTATACAGTTAATTACTACCAGTCCAGTATAAAATACTTCCATAGTTAGAAATTATTGTGGATTTACTTGAGATAAAATCAATCGTAAAAAAAAATAAAAAACACATTAATCCTCATAAAAAATTAACCAAAACATCATTCACATGAATGGTTATCCAATATACAAAAACAATATTTCTCTATAAGACCAAATATCATGAAATTGATTACCTACCAATTTAAAACTCATCACTAAAGTAGAACCTAATTAAAAATGACTAAATTATAATAACAAAATAATATTAATATCGATACATAACATGAAAAAACATACTATGAATAACATAAAACATTCTTAACATATTTAATATTTTGAATATAAATTAAATCTCAAATACTATAAAATATAAATCATATCCTTTTTAATAAAATAGTCTATTCCTTTTGAGACTAATCCTTGAATAACCCCATATATTACAACTGAAACTAAAACATTTAGTATTTATCATAAAAGGATAAAATAAATACCCCAAAGATTGAAAATGAATACCCCTTTTAAAAACCCAATATCCATTTTCTTTATAATTTAAACTAAAATAATATATTTTTATTCAATTGATAATTTAATAATAATCTTAGGTAATATAGTTTTCTAAAATATACAACATCTTGAAAAATTAAATTCTGTAATTAAACACAAAAAAGTTAAAAAAATAATATCTACAAGATTTAATAGATTCTAGCTTATAAAATAAAATGGTAACCACTTGAAAATTTTGTTGTCATTAAAATAAGTAACTTATCTTATGATATGTGACTTATTTAGTGATGATTAAATTAATGTAAGTCCTACTTCATTTAATGTCTTCCAACCAAAAAATAAAGAATTCAAATAAAAAACCCAACAAAAAAGGGAACTTGATTTCAAATAAAAATTGTTTCAAGTTTAAAAAAATTTAACAAATGAAATTGATGGTTTAAAATATTTTTGTAGAGCTTTTAATTTATTTATCAATATAAAAACAATTCCAATTCCAAAATACTACAATATGACCTATTGAAATCCAAAATACCTCCATAATTTTAATATTCCTATTAAAATCCATCAATAATACATTTATTACATTATACAAAATTTAAATCAGGATATTTCATAATGTTAATATCCGTATATGATGCAAAAGAACCATTTTTCATTCATTAAAATCAAATAAAATTTCTAAAATCCAACAAAATAAAAAATAAAACCACCATTTATTTGTTTTTTTTATTTTCAAATTTTATTTTCAAAAGGACCATCTTTAAAAATAAAAAACCAATGGTCATAACTTAATAAATATAACCAAAAGTAAATAAATTTAAATACATAGACAAAATCATCTAAATCCATTCCACAGTAAATATAAAAATAGGAAAAATAGAATAAGATCAAATAAATATCATCAATATTAGTAAAATAGAATTCAAAATATCAATTGAAAATATTAAAAAGAATTAATGATATAAATTTACAAAAAACCCCACCCTTTAAAGATAAATTTCCCATGTGCACTATTTCCAATATGTGTACCCTATCGATGAAATGCATTGGTTCCTCTTACAACTTCTTTCAAAGCATGAATTGTACCAATAGAGTCAGATAAAATCATACCAAAAACCAAAATTACCTATTACTAACTTACACTAAAAACTCACATCTTGGTACACAAATTGTTTATCAAACACTTATTTATACCCACCTCTTATGTTATGATAATACAATCTCCTATAAACCTTGAATCACTAAATAAAATAAAACAAAACTATAATTTAAACCCATTTTTTGAACCAAACCAGGATATACCTTCTCCAAATTTACACGTTAATCTATGAAAAATCCCAAATGGAATTCCTAAGAGCCATGATATCTCAAATAGTGATTAGGAATCAAGCATATACAAGTGGGAATGATTTAAATAGATGAAAAAAGAATGACCTAGAACTTTTACCTAGATTTTTGGAATGATTGCTATGTTTGTTGGATCACCATGCATGGAAAATAAATAAATTTAATAATCATACCAAATTAAATAAGGAATCACTTAACTCATGAATAAAAAGTAAAACCCAATGAAAATAATTAAGCACCTTGATACAAAAAAATCTAGTTTTATACAAGAACCAACATAAATCACAATAAATTAGGATAAGAGCGTATGAATAATATAATACATAATTAGAATGAAATAACCAAAATAAATTAATGACCATGGACAACCATATCAATGTGTCCAGAAAAGCACATTTATTTATCACCAAAACCACCATACTCAAACTATAACCCCATGACCAACCACTATATATTGGAGTAAAAACAAAAAACCAGAAATATATATAGGAATGAAACAAATTGTATAGGTATACTCCTTATACCTCATTAATAACATTTAAAACTAAATCCCTTTCAAGCTTGTATAAAAATAACACTGTATTGGTAATTTACTCATTTTAATTATAATAATTCATATAAGAACATCTCTTTAGTTCTTTTTATCCAAAGTAAAAAATGTGTCAATTTAAATAAAAATGAATCTTTAATATTTTTTATGAAGTGATTTGTATTTAAAGAAAAATAAACTATTACCAAACCATATCTTTGAAAAATATTTGAATTTTATAAGAAAAGGATAATAACACTGTTTTTAAAAACCCATTTTAAATTATAGTAATAAATCACTATAGAGAGATAAATATACAATAAAAATAAATGAAATCCCCAAAAAGTGGACACCAAAATAACAGTCACAACACAATTGGAACCAATGGGATATATATATGGGAATAAATCACTACATAAATAAAAAGTGAATTACAACAACATCACATAGTTAAAAAGAAAATCAATGATTTCTTGGAGTTAGTTCCCTAGAACAAACTTTTTTTAATTTATGATAACCAGTATTAATTGTTTTTAATATTAATAAAAAATTTATCACATCATGATTAATATTTTTCATAATAGAGTATGTGATAGTGTCCTAAGTGTAACCATCACACTAAAAGGTCATAACATTTACCTTCTATGATGATAACACATAAGTTCCATGAATGTATTCGTAAATATTAGTTCTATATCTAGATGTAATAATTTTATAGTCACAAATTATTTAGGAAATTAGGGGTGGAGACTCATAAATCTTTGATGATTATCCTCATTTCATATGACCGTGGTAAAATTTAGAGTCGAATATTATGGAAACCAGACCCAATATTAAGAAATCCACATTTATATTTTTCATTAGATTATATTATATGTGAACATTCATATTGATCCTTAGACTTTAATATTGTTGTTAATGAGTATTATAAGTCACAAAATTCTATGTATTTTTTAAAATTGTGATGACATATGTTCATTGTGAGGTAGGATACATTGGGTGTTTCATGAGAAATACTGAAATGATGATTAATATGAGAAATTATTTGTCACTTTCGTTCTTTAATAGAAGTTGATATCTTAGGATATTTGATGAAAATGATATATTATAAATAAATCCACGGCCATGGTGTTCAATAAAAAAGTTCAATTTTTGGATACACAAAGAAAGATACATTAAGAATATAGGTTGATGACACCAGTATGAAATGTACTTTAATAGAGATAACATGATAAAGGGATTATATTACAAAGTGAGAATCTGTATGAGATATTATTTCATTTTAGAATTTACATTTTTCTCTACAGGTTCCTCAGAATGTCTATAGTTACTAACCTATGTCTTTGAGATACTTTTCCTAATGCCATAATGAAAGAGGCCTAGATGGTCGCATAGTAAGCATATCCAGAATCTCAGTTAAATAATATATTATTTATTCATTATTTAAAAAGTTGAATAAATATTTTTCCTAGACATTTTTAAATAATTATACATATTTTCTTCATCACATATATAATATTACCAGTTATATGAGTGAATATAATGCGAGTATAATAATAAATAAATGTATTTATTTGCAATTTAGTGATTATAATATTTATTTATTAATTGGAAAATAATGTAATGATATTTATTTATTATATAAATAGTCATTATTCAATAAATAATAATTATTGTAGAGGAAAGAGAAATAAAGTTCAACAGTCTAATGAGAAATAATATATATTTAATATTATTTTATTAAATAGTATTTAATTTAATTCATGAGTTTAGTGCATTGAAAGAATTAAAAAAAATTATTGTTACTATAGACATAGGGTTTCATAGGGTTTAAATAAATAATATAGGTCCCTTTTGAAATTATTTATTTCTAACTCTTGCAGTATATTATCCAGAGAATATATATTTTTTCAATGGGGAAAATTCATTTGGTTGTGCACTATGAATCTGTAGAATCCTCTTCAAGCACTATAGATAACCTTTATCTAAGAACATCCTCAAAAAAAAGAGATAGACCTTCCACTATATTCCAATGTTATGTTTAGAGAGATCAATAAGAATCCATTGATGTGAATCTCAAGGTGATTAGGGATGAATAATGCAAGAATCATGACATGCTCTTCTAGCAACCTAAGATTCCTATTCTGACATTCATATATTTGTGAAGCATGAGTAGATAATAATAATATGGAATATTCCCTTGATTCATACAATGCAACAACAATAAACATAGATCCATTGTATGATACCTTAAAAACGAAATAATTTATCACAACATAATTCATTATTTTCTTAAATTAATTATAAATTATATGTGACGATCCTATGTTTTTTTTAAAATTTTATCCATTTTCATTATTTTGTAATTCAATTATATTGATCACAACATTTTTTATCTTGAAAATCATAGATTGGTCATCAATCATGAAAAAAATCAATGTTGAGAACAACCCAACACATGCTTCCATTGCACTCGGAGCCTTCAATTTGTATTAGAGAGGTTCTCATAATTATTTATAAGTATTTGATGATTTTTATTGATTTATACAGAAGTAATTGGTTTTAAATTTCAATTTAATCGTTATTTGATATGAATTGAATGATCTTATTATTCCTCTCAGTTTCTCATTAATATTATAGAATCCATTAATTTTATGAATAAAATAAATTTAATGATCTCATCCAAAGATACTAAGGAATATAGATGGATAACAGAGTTATACATACCTTTGTATCCCAAGGTACCCACGATGTACAAGCATTTAATTCACAAACAATTAAGTCAAAATTAATTAATGGCAGGTGCATTTATTACATGCGTGACATCTTATTATACTTTGTGTATCATTCATATATAGTGTGTAGTCCTTTAGTCACAAACATGAAATTTATATTATTACACTGTCTACTTGACTGGTGACCGTGTAACCCAGATACCACATGATGAGTATCCCATGTTAAACCTACGTAATATATCTTTTTCATGGAATTGTTACACACTGAGTACATAGGTATGGGCTGCAGATGGAATGTGACAAAACAATGATTCCATGTAGCTCCAATGTACATGCCCTGTACCTTTTCCAAATTAATAAGAATTAAAATCAATTTATTATACTTCAAGAACTTTATCAACATGCAATTGTGTGATATAATTATGTCGATAGGACACAACATGTGATTGGTTTTAATTACTATAAATGTCTAATTAATCTCTGCACAATGTTTATATAAGCATATCATGTATGATTCATATTACAGCTATTACTCTATAAGCATTGAACTATAACATGTGACAGAAAAATCATGTAATCTATGTAATCATCAAGTTTATAGTACACATCATGAAGGTATAGGATAAATTATGTATTCCACATATTGAAATATTAAAAAGTATATAAGTAGAATTAATGTAGTGCAGTTTAGATGAGTACTCACCGTGTTTTCTCCTCAGTACATTTTATTATTTTACATAGTTAATTTTAAAAACATTTAATTATTATTTTTAAAATTACAATGGAGGAGAATTTATAGTAAATTTATATTGGAATTAAGAAAAAATAATTGATTAATTAACAAAGATAATTCATTAATTCAAGCATAATTTATCTTAAATAAGAAAAATTAAGAATTAAATGCCCATTTTATTAAATTCAGAATATATTTCATGCATATGGATGATTATGATCATTGAACAGACCATTATCTTTTATTGGACATATTTAATTTATTATTAAATTATATTTTTGGCCTTCATACCATCTCTCCAATTATTATTTATGGGTTTGTGTTCCCATGGTTTGTTTTATATAAACCCCTTCCCCTCACCTAAATGTAAGTAAAAGCATATGTAATGGATGGAGATCCCCAACTAGTGGAGGTGGTTCAATTTTTCAATTGTGACAAAACCTATATAAGAAAGAAACAAAGGTGGACAGGTGAAAAACTGCTACACAAACCATAAATGGTTCAAGGTGTTTTCCCCCTAGGTCAATGGTTAGTTTATCATGAGCGAGATAAAAAAAATCATCAGTAAAATGTAATGATCATAACAAATATTTTATATCTATGATGTTTCATGTTTATATTGTTTTGGATGTTTCTTTTGTGATCACATGAATTAATGAATTAACCAGCATGAAAAATAAAACTAAAATAAATTGGCTTATGTGTAAATATTAAATAATACATGGTTTATCACTTATAAAAATACACTTAATATTAAAAATAATGAATTAAATATAATAATTGTTTTTTAATGTATAAAAGAGAAAATACTTCAAATATATATATATATATATTAAGTTTTTATATCCATCCACTACTACAGTTAAAATCGACCCATTTTTCAATGTGATAGACCGGCCAAAGTTGGAGTAATTTCAAATATTGGGGAATTATGACAAGATTTTTTGGTTTAACATAACCTAGTTCATATCAGGGGTTTACTACTAAAGAAGGACATTGTGTAACTAACACTTCTATAAATAAGCTTATTTGCGATGGGTCATTTGCGACGGGATCCTATCGCAAAAGGCCATTTACGATGGGGGTCCGTCACAAACGGCCCGTTGCAGAAAATGGCATCGAAACTAAATCTATTTGCGATGGAGCCATCACTAAAAATTTTATTAGCGACGGGAAAAATTCCCATCCCTAATACTAGTCAATGTATTTAACAAAATCTTTAAATAAACATTTGCGAAGAGACCATCACAGATGTTATTTGCGTCGGGTTACTCATACCGTCAAAAATAAGTATAAAAAAATATTCAAAAAAATATTAAAAAGTAATTGCGACAGGCCCTTCGCAATTACCTTTTGCGATGGGGTCGTCAGCCCGTCGCAAATAAATATAAAAAAATATATAAAATATTAATATTATAACAATTCATAGTAAAAAATATTATAATTAAATTAAAATATTTAAAAATTTTAATATATATAAAAATACCAACTATTATAAAATATGAATAATATTATTAATCATATTAATATTATAATATTATTTAATAAAAATAATAATATGAAAAATTCTTATTATTATAAATAATCAACAAATTAAAAAAATAAAAAAATAAAAAATTAATATAATAATAATAATATTATTATTATAATTCATATTAAAAATATTATAATTAAATTAAAATATTTGAAAATTTTAATATATATAAAAATATTAACTATTATAAAATATGAATAATATTATTAATCATATTAATATTATAATATTACATAATAAGAATAATAATATAAAGAATTCATATTATTATAAATAATAAAAAAATTATAATTTTACTTAAAATATTTGAATCTTTCTATGTATTAAAAATATTGAATATAATATTATTAAAATAATTTGAAAATAAAAATATGAAAATTATCAAAATTTGCAAAAAAATTATAAACAAATAATTAAAATACTAAGTATAATATTATTATTAATAAAATAAATAACAAACTATTAAAAATAAATAGAAATTAAATAATTCAATATATAAGAGAGACAGAATCTCTGAGTAGAAAATATTATATATTTTGAATTCACAAAATTTATAACATCAAAAAAAATCACTGATCTGAATGAAGAGGGGGAGGGGGAAGGGGAGGATCTGTAGGATCTGGTGGAGTAAACTCCATCCCAAATGCATGAGTAAGTCTGCGCATTACTCCATCTGCTCATGCTACTGCTACTTCCACAGACTCATCTGCTCCTTGTACACCTTTTTCTTTCGTCGATGCTCCTCCTCATTCAACTACTGCTGCAGACGAATCTCCTCCTGCTCCTTACATAGACTCTCTATCACCTCAGTCTGAGATCGCAACTGATCCTCATACTGTGAAGTGGAAGATGATGCACGAGCTCCTCTCGAGATGGACGCCGACATCACAGCAGTGCCATAATAATCTCTGGGAGTCAGTCGACTGCCGATACCAACTACTCGGCCCTTCTCGAATCCATACTACGTCGCCTGCATCCAGGCCGCCTCATCAAACTGATATCCACTGGCCTCATCAACTGTCTCAGCCTGACTCTCAGCCTGAGTCTGCGACGCTGTGGCCTCATATGACTCTTGTAATTGCAATTTAAAATTAAAATTATGAATATATTATATGTAGTTAATTTTGAAATTAAAAAACTAATAATACTAACCACAATCTGCTGCTGGCGATCACCTCTAATCTCCCCAGTAGCTAGATCAGTATACATCCTCCGATATACATCGTACTCTATAATATCCGGCTGCTCGACAGCGTATAAGAATATAAAATAAATTGTTAATATTTAAAGTTATATAAAATATTTATAAAAATGTACGTACCAGATGCTGTCTATGAGTACTGAATGTACGACTCCCAACTTGATGAGTCACCTCCTGTCTCTCTCGATTCTGTCTCCCCATCGATGATCTCCTCTGAAATCCACCACTCAAGTAATGTGAACATAATCCATCCCATATGTGGGATGAAATGTACTCTGGTCGGTGCGCTCTACAGGAGTCATCAAACACTGACACTCCTGCTTTCTTCATGGTAGCCCTTCTTAAGTTGTGAAAAAACTGGTGACATCGATCACGCATGGCCAACTTCCATGCCTCATAGATGGGGTCACGCATGGTATCCTCGAAAGGATACCATAAACCCTACAAATAATTCAAAATATCAGGTTATAAATGAAATAACTTTCAAAATAAAAATTATCTATTTACATACGTACCAACCAATGGTCGAACATGGCCTGCTGCACATCAACAGGAATCTGCTCCCATGTGGTCCATGGTTGAGAAAAATTGTTGTGCAAGATAGCGCTGCCCTGTCTGACTACTATATCCGTAAAACTGTAAAAATAATAAAACATTTATTATGTAAATAGATTAATGAAATAATAGTAAAATGCACAGGTTATCATACCTCCGTGTGCATGCATCAAACCCAAGACATGGATGTCACTCCGGGATGGGGTCAGGAATCATCAGTTGGGAAAGACCGAGCCCCCTCCGCGTACCTCCTGAAGCACCTACATGCTGAGGGTTAGATGCCACCAAATCTCCCTCATCGAAATCTAGATCAGCCTACAACAACTCACAAATTATGTTCGAATCCATCTGAAATAGAAAATAAATACTTTTAGCAAAAAATTGAAAATTATTATTATATATACATAAATATTAGTTATGATTATATATAACTATCATTGAATTGTATCAATGTTCACCTTCATCATCATATTCATATCTGATGATGTCATCTTCATATTCCTCCTCAATATCATCGATATCCATTTGACTTCTAGTTTCTTCATCTCTTTCAATTTCACATTCATTTGTGACATCATTAACATCATCATCATCACCGACTCTTAATTATAGGGTGTCATCATCGATACTCATGTCTCTTTGTAAAAAAGATTGATTTTGAGTACTCTCTTGAAAAACATAAATTCCTTGTACTTCAGTGATAACACATTCACTCTCTCTAAATTGATTGTCTCGAATTTTGATTTTTATTATGCTCTACCAATCTGTCAAGTCTCTTGATGTAGCACAGTACTCAGTGTAATAAACATGATGTGCCTGTTGAGCCAGTAATAATTGTTCATTTACTGCAAAAACACTTTTATATTTAATATCAATGATTCCATGAGTCGGATGAACACACACACCTCTCTCAGTATCCAATCACTGACATTTGAACATCGTTATGTAATGTTTTCCTAGATAACAGTGTTTAATAATTTCATCAAGCATTCCAAAAAAGAAAACTTCATTTTTTCTATGATGAGATCCTCTCAAGAAAACGCCACTGTTCATTGTCTTTTTTGATTCCCCATATTCATGTGTATGAAATCGGAAACCATTCACCATATATTCATTATAAGATTTAACCATTTTGGATGGTGGGTTACTCAATATACACAACCGTTTGTCAATTTAATCAGCATATCGAGACACTTGAATTTTTTTGAAATAATTATCAATATACTAAAATATAAATTGAATGAGATGTTAAAACATCAAGAATTTATGTTACCAATTTTTGAAACCACTGAGAAATTTTTTTTCTATCGGCGTTCTTTGAGAGAAGCTGCTATAATTTGTGGAAGTTGTTTCTTGATATGATTATCATATAACCTATGAAAAAAAATTTATTTATTGTATCATAAATGATATATTAAGTGATAGAAACACTTAAAGTACAAATGATGTAATCTATTCACAGTTGAGCAGAACATGCGTATGAGCTCTGTGATGTTCATCATCCAAAATCCATCATTCATGAACTCTACCGAAACCATGCTCTGGTTGGTTAAAAATTGATAATTGATTGTCTCTTTCATCAACATTCATCTCATTCCATCCCATGCGGTTGTGTTCTGAGGGATACTCAGATTCAAAATAGTGGGAGCAGAAAAAAGATATTTCTTCTTGCAAATAAGCTACAGCAATAGATCCTTCAACAGATGCATTGTAACATACTTTCTTTTTCAATTTCTGCATGCATATTTCGAATGGATAAATCCATCAAAAATGTACCGGACCTCCACATTTTGCTTCATATGGAAAATGTAATATCAAATGTTCCATTGAGTCTGAGAAATATGGTGGAAATATTTTTTCCAGTTTATAAATAATTACAACAACAACATCTTCATGTTTGTTTAGAACATCATAATCTGTTGTCACCGCACAAATGTCCCGAAAAAAATATGATATGTCTGTTATGGAATCCCAAATCACAGAATTCAACAGACCTCTTAATCCAATGGGTAGAATTCTTTCCATTAAAACACGACAATCATGACTTTTTAATCCGGTAATATGACCATTCTTTACACATCTACCCAAATTGGAAGCACAACCATCTCGAAGTCTCAAATCTGCAATCCATTGACAAAATAATAAGCGACTTTCTTTGGAAAGTGTATAAACTACTTTTGGTTTCATTAACCTTTTTGTTTTAACATTCTCAAAAAATTCGAGTTCTGGACGCTGGCAAATTTGGGCAAGATCTAATCGTGCATTTACATTGTCTTTTCTCTTTCCTAGTGTAACAGCCCAAGATTTTATAAAAAAAAATATATTCTTTTTAATTTTATTAATGTCTTGTGTTGTACGCTACACCAAAAGGAGCTTGCACAACACACATCCTTGACTTGCCTTGCATTACACGCAATCGCGACCTTCCTCGATAGCGTGTGTAATACGCAATACTGAGTTTCACTAAACAACGATATGCTATTAAAATATTATTAAAACTACCCGTTATGAATAGTAATAACCACTTTTTAAAATTCTGTAAATCTTATTTTTCAAAATGAACTTCATTTTTGGATTCAGAGTATCGAATTTACCCTAAGGTGAAATTTTGGTACTTTTCGGATAACTTTCATATTCTGATGAATAGTGAAAATTACTAATTTATAATTAAAAACAACTTTTTTTAATCGAAATAATTAATAGTAATAAATTATTAATTTGAGTGGTTTTAAAGTATATTTAGAATATATTTTTACAATTTAATACAATGTTGGTCATTGGATGTAATTTCACATTTAAACCAGACGTAATCAAATGTCAATCTTTTGATAGATTTAGTTTCTTAAAAACACGCTATTTGTTTTAACAGCGGGATTTAATTATAAATTTAATTAATGCAATTTCTATGTTATGAATTTGGTAAAATAGACTTCATTTTTGAATTCGGAATATGAAATATAGCTTAGGATGAAATTTTGGCATTGTTCTGAAAAACATCAATTTTTGATGAATAGTGAAACTACTAAGTGGTAGGTTAAAAACTGAATTTTGCATAAAACTTAATTTTACCGCTTCTGTGAATGGAATTTCGAAAATCCGAGAGACACAGTTAATATCAAGGACTAAACTGTGGTTCAATGAGATGAAAATAATTTTTTGGTGAATAGTAACTTTTTACTTTTTTTACCACGGTTAATAGTAAATAGGGTAACTAAGGGTAAATATGATATTAATATTACCCTAACCCATGTCCTAATTCTATTGGACAAGTGTAATTCGACCAAAAACAAAATTAGGAATAAAATATGACCATTTAGGCCCACTTGGATTAGATTAGGACATTTTATATTAATTTATTTAAAGAAGGGTTAAAATAGTTAAAATCAATGTTTAATAAGTAAATAATTTTTAATATGGGGTTATACATAAGATAAATTCGACTATAAATATTCATTAGAAAGCTAAAAAGATTTTCTACATGATGGTATTTTATTTGTAATTTTTAGACATCAAATAATATAATTTATTTATGACACAAAGATGATGCAGTAATTATCTTATTAATGAAATATTGACATAATTGATAATATAAATACCAAAATAAATGTAATTTAAGACTTTTTATGAATTCCACTAATTTTCTAGGTTACTATGATATATTATTATTGATTTAATCAACTTGGTTCGAACATATAATTCTGTTATGACTCTCACAAAAATCATATATCAAAAAGTGTCAAAATTGACACAAAATAGTTTTTAAATCAAATATTATATTATTAATTGTTATTTTATTCCTAAAAATCTAAGGTTCGGCCAAATGACTTATATAAGGATATATATATTAATAATAAACAATTTGGGGTTCGTTTGGCATGTTATAGTAAGTGTATTAACCATATAGTGAAAGAAAACAAAAAGACATGGTAAAAGTTAAATTATTTAACTTAGAGTTAAATCTAATTGATAAGGTTAAAATAATATCCTAAACTTGTCTAAATTCTATTGGTTGATAGGATTTCGACCCAACCCCACTTTAGCTTAGAAATAAGACCCTTTGGAACCATTATAAACCGATTTTGACATTAATATAAAATAATATTTTGAGGTATTCCTAAGGTGCCCTTCTCCTCCCTTATAAAAGGACACCTCCTCCCCCTCCTCCTCACACCAATTTGAGCACTCAAGCTCGGCCAACCCCTGCCAAAATCTCTTCTCCACTTCCCTAGCAACATCATAGAGGTTCTGGTCTTACTCAAAGACCAATTTTAGTTCCCTAAGAGGAGGTCTCCAAAAGGCGCTTCAAAGAAGAGGTAATTACCGTTACCAATTCTTTCATCTTTATTTCTTCTTCCACTTCTTATTCTTAGGTTGTTTCATTATGAAGTAATAACATCAGTATCACTCATATACTGATATGTTATTATAAGTATGAAACAACCCTATTTCACCATCTATCCATCCTACGGAAAAAGAAATCACCGCGCGTGCGTACGTACGGAATACCGTCTCCACGCCGTGGTGTAATCTATTTTCCACCACCACCTTACATGGATGGGTATAATGGTGTAAAGAATAACTATACATGGTTATTACAACATCATATTGATTCTGATATATTGTATAATACACTCCAATTCAATTCAATATTTATAGAAATGATATCATCGCTCGTGCGTACGTACGGACTACCGTCTCCACGACGCGATGAGATTCATTCTCCATGTTAACCATTAAAGAATGATTATAAAGTATATATAAGAAATAATAATGAAATATATGACATTATAAAGCTACTGGTTTTATGTATATATATGTATGTCATCTACTTACTTCCATTCAAGACAATAAGGAAAGGAAAACAGCGTTCATGCGTACGTACGGACTACCGTCTCCATGAACGGTGTTTTTCATTTCATTTATCTATCTATTATATATATATATATGCTGAATATATATGATATATAAATCATATTTTATATTCTGGAAGTAAGTAAATCATGATATAAGTAATAATAATGTCAATAACAACAAGTCATAACACCTACGATAAATGAAACGATTTTACCCAAAACGCTTCTTTAACATGGAATTTACAAAAGAACGGGTAATATAATGTCATAAGTGAACCATATATGATATCATAACAATGAATATGATTCTGTAATAAGTAAATGACATTATTTAAATCATTATACAGGAGGTTCGGACACTTACGAAGCAAATCGGACCTAAGGTAAGGGAAATATCACAATCTCATTTTTATCCGAGATTGTTTATTCGTAAGTATTTACTGGGGTGTATTTTATCATCCACATCCATGTTCCCTCAATATGTAATATTGTTTCCATCCACTTGAAATAGTTTAAATCCAATTTTACCCTTAGGTGAGTTTTTAGTAAAGAATATGAAAGGAATCTTTTGTCGTTTTTCCGTACGAGGTACTTTTTGACTTTTCCGACAAAAGTACGAAGAATGTTTTTTTAACTTATACGGCACGAACGAATTTATACTGTTTTATAAAGCCTTACTTTCATGAAGATTCCTCTAAAAGATTTCATGACTATTTTCAATAAAATCTCTTTCTTTTAAAATTGCATGATGTTTCGTGAAAAGAAATTGATTTTGAAGAAGAAAGGATATTTTCCTCAAGAATTCATTTCAAGTGTTTTATCAAAATTATTTTCCATGTAAGATAATAAAGGGTTCTGTTTCTATCCATATTTTTACATTGATTTGACTATGTTGTGATGGAATTATGTTTATGAATTCCTTTATCTTATAAGAATTGTTTTATGATGTCATGTTGTTTAAGAATCCCATTTTTATTACATGGGTTATGAAATGATGTATTATTTATGATTTTGTGGCACACATAAGAAAGGATTCATTATAAGATGGGTGGGACCTATATCTCCCTCCAATGCATTGGGTAAAGATTTTATATCTCATGAGATAGACATGGCTGGAATGGTAGGTTATACCGGTTCAGTGAAACAGGACTGAAACGAGGATTACTCGATTCAGAAAGGGACTTTGTCCACTAAGATAGTCTTGGCAATGAGTCTTGACTAACAAGAAATGATTCTCTATGATTATGTGTGTATGCCACAAAGTTTCATGTTTTATGTTATGATTATTGGGATTACATTTCACTTCTATGATTTATCCCATGTTATGAAATTATGATCTCTTTTGCAGGTTAAGATTTCCAAAAGCTATGTTCTTATGTATATGATGTGATTGATATTTCTTTTGTTTACCCTTACTGAGCATTTGAGCTCACCCTTTTATGTTTTCTTTTCCCCAGGATATAAAGAAAGGTTTTAGGAAAAAAAAGGGATGACCTTTATGGGAGATATTGAAGAACTTTCACCACGATTAGAAGATTACGTTCCGAGTTTCAAAAGACACTAAACTATTACGATCCTTGTGTGTGTATTTTTGTTATGTATTAAGTATTCCGCAAATGTAATGTAATGTCCATGTACATTAGGATACGGGTCTCTACAGTTGGTATCAGAGGAAAAGTTTAGTCAACCTTTGGAAACTAGGATGCGAAAACGTTAGTGAGATCCCTAGAGATATTTCTAAGGTATGTCTAGGGATGCCCCTAAGGATAAGTATACGTATAGGATATATTCCTAGAACTACGGTAACGATCTTAGAATTTAACCTAATATGTTAGATATTGAGGGTGCTCCCCCTTTACTATGTTGTCTTCCCTAGCATGATTTCACCTCTCACAAAATTCTTTTTGTGTTTTAGTTAATGGAGGGAACCAGAAGGAATTCGGTTAACATTGAATCCAATGGACAAATTTGTGACTATGAGCAACAAAATTGTGTGATGCCTAGAGATAAAGATATTGTGATTATGGCGAATCAGTCATCACGATATATGATTAACAAGGTGAAATTTAGTGGTATGACTAATTCATCAAAGAAGAAGAAGATAAACTATTATGCATGTTCGCATGTTGAGGATCATAAAGAAAGGAAGATTGAGATTTCTAAAGAAGGGAAGAAGAACCTTGAGGAATACCTCAAATGGAGGGACCGATGTTATCTGTGTGGAGAAAAGGGTCATAGAGTGACAGATTGTTATGGAGTTCAATGTCTTATTTGTGGAGAACATGGGCATTACCCAACTCAATGCCCTGACCTAAAAAGATACTTCTAAATCAAGGAAGGACTTATTCCAGGACAGTCATTGAAGTGGATGGACTGAAGTGTTTATGTATTGGTATTCAAGAATAATGTTGTTGAGGTACTTTTATGGTGTATTGGAATATTTATGTATTTCTCTAATGTGGTATTCGAAGTGATTGAGTTATTTTTGGAAAAAAAGATGATATGCGCATAATGAAGGGAAAATAAGAAAATGAAATATTTGACAGTATTCATGAGCTCATGATTGATATAAGGACTAAGTGATATCATGGTTTGAGTATATAGAATTTTGAGGATTTTGGTATGTGGAAAGTGTTAACTTTTAACTGCACTCATGTTTTCACTAAGGTATTCAAGAGAATACACGATTAAGGACTTTGAATGTTTGGAATGTGACCAACAAGACACATCTTATGATATGTGGGGATCAACGACAGTATTAAATCTCTGGTAATCGATGTCACTATATTATGAGAGTGGACTGCAGTATTATGTATAAGCCTAAAGATTAGACTGGATTATGTTGGACATAAGTTATTATTGTTTAAGGATAGAAGATTTTCGATATTATTGATGGGATGTTATAGTAACGTAGTTTTAGAAAAAGGGACAACCTGCAGGACGGGCGACAACCCATCGCTTCGGACAAGGCTGTAGGAATCGAACCCACAACCGAAGTGCGACTGGCCTTTATCGCCTACCACTGACCTACAGGAAGTCCCTGTTTAGTAGAAACTAGTTTTATTATATTAAGCAGTATGATATATGAAGTATAAGTCCATTTTAGGAACCATATGTGATTAATCTCACTATAGATCGACTTATGTATATAATTTTTGCTAACCTTTTGTTTGAGACAGATGGAATGACCCGTCATTCTATCACATGATCTGCTAACACTTCACGAATAACAAATTCAACTTCATTTATTTAAGAGATGAAGTGGAAATTGTTCAAGGCATGAACAACAGTGAGATTGTACCAAAATAAAGAAAGTATTTATTCTAATTCAAATTTTCAACTTTAGGGAAATGATCTTGAAAACCAAAAATGTTGTCCTAGTGATCTTATACCTGATGAATCAGATGGTACCTTAGATCGTCACAAATTTATGGATTTGTGATTGTTGGCTTTTCCATATCCATGTTCCCTACCACTCTCCATCAGAACATGATGGTTAGATTTCTCTTCCATATCCATATTTTCACCTATGTGGAAACCCAGTGATTAGTTTATTTGGGTAATCGTTACATTTCATACTTTAGTTTTTAAAGCCATGTTTTGGTATTCCCTTTTACGATGTGGGTTTCTATTAAAGAAACTTTCAAATAGTAAACCATTTATAACCCCGACGAATTTCAAGGGCGAAATTCATTTTAAGGGGGGGTAGAATGTAACAGCCCAAGATTTTATAAAAAAAATATATTCTTTTTAATTTTATTAATGTCTTGTGTTGTACGCTACACCAAAAGGAGCTTGCACAACACACATCCTTGACTTGCCTTGCATTACACGCAATCGCGACCTTCCTCGATAGCGTGTGTAATACGCAATACTGAGTTTCACTAAACAACGATATGCTATTAAAATATTATTAAAACTACCCGTTATGAATAGTAATAACCACTTTTTAAAATTTTGTAAATCTTATTTTTCAAAATGAAATTCATTTTTGGATTCGGAGTATCGAATTTAGCCTAAGGTGAAATTTTGGTACTTTTCGGATAACTTTCATATTCTGATGAATAGTGAAAATTACTAATTTATAATTAAAAACAACTTTTTTTAATCGAAATAATTAATAGTAATAAATTATTAATTTGAGTGGTTTTAAAGTATATTTAGAATATATTTTTACAATTTAATACAATGTTGGTCATTGGATGTAATTTCACATTTAAACCAGACGTAATCAAATGTCAATCTTTTGATAGATTTTGTTTCTTAAAAACACGCTATTTGTTTTAACAGCGGGATTTAATTATAAATTTAATTAATGCAATTTCTATGTTATGAATTTGGTAAAATAGACTTCATTTTTGAATTCGGAATATGAAATATAGCTTAGGATGAAATTTTGGCATTGTTCTGAAAAACATCAATTTTTGATGAATAGTGAAACTACTAAGTGGTAGGTTAAAAACTGAATTTTGCATAAAACTTAATTTTACCGCTTCTGTGAATGGAATTTCGAAAATCCGAGAGACACGGTTAATATCAAGGACTAAAATGTGGTTCAATGAGATGAAAATAATTTTTTGGTGAATAGTAACTTTTTACTTTTTTTACCACGGTTAATAGTAAATAGGGTAACTAAGGGTAAATATGATATTAATATTACCTAACACATGTCCTAATTCTATTGGACAAGTGTAATTCGACCAAAAACAAACATAGGAATAAAATATGACCATTTAGGCCCACTTGGATTAGATTAGGACATTTAATATTAATTTATTTAAAGAAGGGTTAAAATAGTTAAAATCAAAGTTTAATAAGT
The DNA here is from genome assembly GCA_963277665.1 of Viscum album. Lineage (NCBI taxonomy): Eukaryota > Viridiplantae > Streptophyta > Magnoliopsida > Santalales > Viscaceae > Viscum > Viscum album. Next base: position 1,402,035,312 of record OY728137.1, on the reverse strand, counting down.
AAATCATTTTTAATATGGGGTTATACATAAGATAAATTCGACTATAAATATTCATTAGAAATCTAAAAAGATGTTCTACATGATGGTATTTTATTTGTAATTTTTAGACATCAAATAATATAATTTATTTATGACACAAAGATGATGCAGTAATTATCTTATTAATGAAATATTGACATAATTGATAATATAAATACCAAAATAAATGTAATTTAAGACTTTTTATGAATTCCACTAATTTTATAGGTTACTATGATATATTAGTATTGATTTAATCAGCTTGGTTCGAACATATAATTCTGTTATGACTCTCACAAAAATCATATATCAAATAGTGTCAAAATTGACACAAAATAGTTTTTAAATCAAATATTATATTATTAATTGTTATTTTATTCCTAAAAATCTAAGGTTCGGCCAAATGACTTAGATAAGGATATATATATTAATAATAAACAATTTGGGGTTCGTTTGGCATGTTATAGTAAGTGTATTAACCATATAGTGAAAGAAAACAAAAAGACATGGTAAAAGTTAAATTATTTAACTTAGAGTTAAATCTAATTGATAAGGTTAAAATAATATCCTAAACTTGTCTAAATTCTATTGGTTGATAGGATTTCGACCCAACCCCACTTTAGCTTCGAAATAAGACCCTTTGGAACCATTATAAACCGATTTTGACATTAATATAAAATAATATTTTGAGGTATTCCTAAGGTGCCCTTCTCCTCCCTTATAAAAGGACACCTCCTCCCCCTCCTCCTCACACCAATTTGAGCACTCAAGCTCGGCCAACCCCTGCCAAAATCTCTTCTCCACTTCCCTAGCAACATCCTAGAGGTTCTGGTCTTACTCAAAGACCAATTTTAGTTCCCTAAGAGGAGGTCTCCAAAAGGCGCTTCAAAGAAGAGGTAATTACCGTTACCAATTCTTTCATCTTTATTTCTTCTTCCACTTCTTCTTCTTAGGTTGTTTCATTATGAAGTAATAACATCAGTATCACTCATATACTGATATGTTATTATAAGTATGAAACAACCCTATTTCACCATCTATCCATCCTACGGAAAAAGAAATCACCGCGCGTGCGTACGTACGGAATACCGTCTCCACGCCGTGGTGTAATCTATTTTCCACCACCACCTTACATGGATGGGTATAATGGTGTAAAGAATAACTATACATAGTTATTACAACATCATATTGATTCTGATATATTGTATAATACACTCCAATTCAATTCAATATTTATAGAAATGATATCATCGCTCGTGCGTACGTACGGACTACCGTCTCCACGACGCGATGAGATTCATTCTCCATGTTAACCATTAAAGAATGATTATAAAGTATATATAAGAAATAATAATGAAATATATGACATTATAAAGCTACTGGATTTATGTATATATATGTATGTCATCTACTTACTTCCATTCAAGACAATAAGGAAAGGAAAACAGCGTTCATGCGTACGTACGGACTACCGTCTCCATGAACGGTGTTTTTCATTTCATTTATCTATCTATTATATATATATATATGCTGAATATATATGATATATAAATCATATTTTATATTCTGGAAGTAAGTAAATCATGATATAAGTAATAATAATGTCAATAACAACAAGTCAGAACACCTACGATAAATGAAACGATTTTACCCAAAACGCTTCTTTAACATGGAATTTACAAAAGAACGGGTAATATAATGTCATAAGTGAACCATATATGATATCATAACAATGAATATGATTCTGTAATAAGTAAATGACATTATTTAAATCATTATACAGGAGGTTCGGACACTTACGAAGCAAATCGGACCTAAGGTAAGGGAAATATCACAATCTCATTTTTATCCGAGATTGTTTATTCGTAAGTATTTACTGGGGTGTATTTTATCATCCACATCCATGTTCCCTCAATATGTAATATTGTTTCCATCCACTTGAAATAGTTTAAATCCAATTTTACCCTTAGGTGAGTTTTTAGTAAAGAATATGAAAGGAATCTTTTGTCGTTTTTCCGTACGAGGTACTTTTTGACTTTTCCGACAAAAGTACGAAGAATGTTTTTTTTAACTTATACGGCACGAACGGATTTATACTGTTTTATAAAGCCTTACTTTCATGAAGATTCCTCTAAAAGATTTCATGACTATTTTCAATAAAATCTCTTTCTTTTAAAATTGCATGATGTTTTGTGAAAAGAAATTGATTTTGAAGAAGAAAGGATATTTTCCTCAAGAATTCATTTCAAGTGTTTTATCAAAATTATTTTCCATCTAAGATAATAAAGGGTTCTGTTTCTATCCATATTTTTACATTGATTTGACTATGTTGTGATGGAATTATGTTTATGAATTCCTTTATCTTATAAGAATGGTTTTATGATGTCATGTTGTTTAAGAATCCCATTTTTATTACATGGGTTATGAAATGATGTATGATTTATGATTTTGTGGCACACATAAGAAAGGATTCATTATAAGATGGGTGGGACCTATATCTCCCTCCAATGCATTGGGTAAAGATTTTATATCTCATGAGATAGACATGGCTGGAATGGTAGGTTATACCGGTTCAGTGAAACAGGACTGAAACGAGGATTACTCGATTCAGAAAGGGACTTTGTCCACTAAGATAGTCTTGGCAATGAGTCTTGACTAACAAGAAATGATTCTCTATGATTATGTGTGTATGCCACAAAGTTTCATGTTTTATGTTATGATTATTGGGATTACATTTCACTTCTATGATTTATCCCATGTTATGAAATTATGATCTCTTTTGCAGGTTAAGATTTCCAAAAGCTATGTTCTTATGTATATGATGTGATTGATATTTCTTTTGTTTACCCTTACTGAGAATTTGAGCTCACCCTTTTATGTTTTCTTTTCCCCAGGATATAAAGAAAGGTTTTAGGTAAAAAAAGGGATGACCTTTATGGGAGATATTGAAGAACTTTCACCACGATTAGAAGATTACGTTCCGAGTTTCCAAAGACACTAAACTATTACGATCCTTGTGTGTGTATTTTTGTTATGTATTAAGTATTCCGCAAATGTAATGTAATGTCCATGTACGTTAGGATACGGGTCTCTACACCTGGTGTATCCAAAACAATATGAAACAAATTATCAAAACAGTTATTCTCTATATGCATGACATCAAACATGTGGCGAACCAGCAAATCAGACCAATATGGAAAATCCCAAAATATGCTAATTTTTATCCAATTGTGCCCTTTCCCAAAACAAGAAATTTTCTGTTGGTTTATTGTATGTCCAAATGTAATGGAAGGTAATGAAAATACAACGGATTTTAACTCTGTACCTGATATAATATTTGGAGTTCCATCCCTTTCAATTGTGCCTTTTCTAAAATGAGATCTGTTTTTGTGAAAAGGATGATCAGCTGGAAGAAATCTGCGATGACAGTTAAAATAGCAAGGTTTTTTTCCACAGACGAGCATAAATGCTTTGTTCTCTCCCATATAGTAAAGACATGATTTCAGACCATGTGTAATCCATCCAGATAATATGCCATAATCTAGGATGTCACTAATTGTCCACATCAATGCTGCTCTTAGTATGAAATTCTGTTTCACAGCAACATCATATGTACTGACTCCGGTACTCCACAATAAATTTAATTAATCAATCAATGGTTTCAAATAAAAATCAATATTCTTCTTCAGATGTCCTCAGATTAGTAAGGTCAAAAAGATATAGGGTTCTTTCATCAACATTAATGGAGGTAAATTGTACGGAGTTAAAAAAACAGGCCAACATGAGTACTGACTACCATAAGATCCGAACGGACAAAAACCATCAGTGGAAAGACCCAGTCGCACATTTCGGGCTTCTAAAGAAAATGACGAATGTACTATATCAAAATGTTTCCATGAATCACCATCAGCTGGATGATTCATGCTTTTATCAGTTGAAATATTCGTTTTGTTCCATGACATCATTGTTGATGTATTCTTAGACATGAATAAATGCTGAAGTCTGGATGTAAGCGGAAAATATCTCAACTTTTTTACAGGAATCAAGCCAGACTTCCCATGTTGTGCTTGTTTATACCTCAGTTGTCCACATTTGGGAGAACTATCCAACGACTCATTTTACCCAGAATATAAATTGCAATAATTTGAACATTCCTGAATCTTCTGACAATTAAGTCCCAAATTCTGAACCAGCCTCTTACTCTCATAGTAATTTGGAGGCAAAAAATTTGCTTCGGGTAAGAATGTTTTAATAAAAGTAAATATCTGATCAAAATAGGTGTTTGACATTCCATTATCTGAATTTATAGCCATAAATTTAGAAATTGCTCTTAATTTTCTTATCTTGCAACCAGGATATAATGCATCCTCAGCAGACCTCAACAACTCATAGAATTCAGACGGTGAAAACTCAGGATTTGAATCAATATCATCCTGAGTTTCTATATGTGGAACATATTGACCTGCAACATCATGTACTGCATTTTGAAACCAAATGGATCCAGAATGAAGTTAGTATCACCTTATTTGGAACTGCGTTCACCATGTTGATACCAAAAAACATAATCCGATCGAAAACCAAAACGCAGGAGATGTCCCCCAAATTTGTCAAACTTGTTAAATGTTCTCAGTGAACATTTTTTACAAGGACATTTTATTGTTCCTTCTAAAACAAATTCTAAATTTGATGCCGCAAATTCTAATAAAGTCTTCAGACCCTCAATATATACTGGATTTAAACCAGAACCATTTGGATTTCTATGTTGATTTATCCATACGCGGTCATCTAATAATGACTGTCATCAACTTCGTTGTTCGATATTTTTCTATAAAATATAAAAGCATTACTGGTTTTGAATAATTTGATAGAACAAAAACAATCTCTAAAAGAGAAAACTATAATAATTACCACTACTTACGAGGGACACAATTTTCAATGAAATTATTACTAATTAGTAACATAATTGATAATATAATTTGTAACGTAATATAATAATGTTATTAATTATATGATTAATATTTATAAAAAAGAAATATTAATATTATTAAAATAATAAAAAAATATTGATTATTAATATTATCAATATTCGCAACAGACTATTCTTAACATGTCCGCTAATTGTTCTGATTATTTACTAATTGTTTTAATTATTTACTAATTGTTTTAATTATTTGATAACTATCATATTATTAGTATTTTATTATTATTAATATTAAAATAATATAATTTTTTAATGTTATAGTACAATTCTCTTTTCAGTGTTGAAACTTGGCATTATGTCTCCACATGTAATATTTACCTTCACTTTCACCTCTCTGTTGATGAGGAGGTTGATAATTTTGAAAATGAATGAAAATATTACATGTGGAGAAAAAATGTGAAAATATTTCTAACTATCTGGTAATTATTCTAATTAAGTGTTGAAACATGACATTCTATCTCCACATGTAATATTTACATTCACATTCACCTCTCTGTTGCTGAGGAGGTTGATAATTTTGAAAATGAATGCAAATATTACATGTGGAGACAAAATGTGAAAATATTTCTAATTATCTAGTAATTATTCTAATTATCTGGTAATTATTCAAATTATCTGGTAATTATTCTAATTATCTTGTAATTATTCTAATTATCTGGTAATTATTCTAATTATCTAGTAATATTTCTAATTATCTGGTAATATTTCTAATTATCTCACAATATTTGTAATTATCTGGTAATATTTCTAATTATCTGGTAATATTTCTAATTATCTGGTAATATTTATAATTATCTGGTAATATTTCTAATTATCTGGTAATATTTCTAATTATCTTGTAATATTTCTAATTATCTTGTAATTATTCTAATTATATTGTAATTATTCTAATTATCTGGTAATTATTCTCATTATCTGGTAATTATTCTAATTATCTGGTAATTATTCTAATTATCTGGTAATTATTTCAATTATCTAGTAATTATTCTAATTATATGATTATTATTCTAATTATTTGGTAATTATTATAAGTATCTAGTAATTATTCTAATTATCTGGTAATATTTCTAATTATCTGGTAATATTTCTAATTATTTGGTAATATTTCTAATTATCTTTTAATTATTTTAATTATCTGATAATATTTCTAATTATCTCATAATATTTATAATTATCTCGTAATTATTCTAATTATTTGGTAATTATTCTAATTATCTGGTAATTATTCTAATTATCTCGTAATTATTCTACTTATCTGGTAATTATTCTAATTATCTGGTAATTATTCTAATTACCTGGTAATTATTCTAATTACTAGCTAATTATTAGCTAATTATTTAAATTATTTATTAATTATTTTAATTATTAGTTAAGTTCTAATTAAATTAGACTATTACCAAACAAATATCATCTGGGAGTGTCAAACTAATACCACAGCAAGGCCCGTTATCATGTACTAGGATTCCACGGGTCAGGCCCGGAATTCCTTTCAGGACTTTCACCCCAAGGTACATCTGTGCGAGAACCACCTCTACTTGTTCGTATCCAGACAATGATTACTTGATTGATAATGAATATAATTATACCAAATTATATTATTTATCTACTAATTATGCCTAATTATTACTAACAAAATCATTTTATTAATAAAAAAAAATATAAATAATAAATTAAATTAAATTTATCTAAATAACAACAAATTAACAAAAATTAAATTAACATAAAAAAAATGAAATGAATATTAAAAATAAATAAAAGAAAGATACCTTAAATTTTATGCTGAACTTTTTGACGACATCGAATTCCACTCAAAAAAAAATTAAAACGATTAAAACTGAAGATTTTAGCGAGAAAATAGAGTGGAATTGGATGTTCTGAAAAAAATGATGGGGGTGTATATAGGTTAGATTATTTGCGACGGTAGTATTTGCGACGGGTCCCGTCGCAAATACCTTCGCCGCATTAATTGCAGCCTGCGGTTAAAAGGGAATTTGCGATGTGTCCCGTTGCAAATACCCCCACCGCCAGAACTTTTTGCGATGGGTAGCGAGCCCATCGCAAATATTATTTACCTCCACCTGGTATTTGCGACGGGGAGCATACGTTCCGTCGCAAATATCCTTCCCGCATTAATTGCAGCCTGCGGTTAAAAGGGTATTTGCGACAGGACCTGTCACAAATACCCCTGCCGCCAGAACTTTTTGCCACTTGTCGCGAGCCCATTGAAAATATTATTTACCGCCGCCTGGTATTTGCGACAGGGAGGATACGTCCCGTCACAAATATCCTTCCCGCGATCTGGTGCGAAAGCCGCGCCAAAACAATTCCGACAGGGCATCAATAACCGTCGCAAATAACTAATTTATTTGCGATGGGAATGCATTCCCGTTGCAAATGTATCTTCAGTCGGACCATTTGCGATGAGAATAAATCCCGTCGCAAATGACCCATCGCAATAACACATTTTTCCCATAGTGTAAAATGCAAGGGTTGAAGAAATCCAATTTATGGAATTGAGGATCCGGGAGTCCACTCAACAAATCAAAGAATATTTAGTTAATGTAATTGAAATTTGGAATGCTTATATAAACCCTTGAAATTTCTTGGTTAGCCAATAATGTGATTTGAAAAAGTGGAATATGCATAATTTTCACTCTAGTTTATAATAAATAAAATATTTCAATGAAAACGGTTAGGGATATTGGGTTTTGATAAAATAGTGGGAGATTAATAAATAAAATATTTATTTTTTTGTCTAAATATTATCGGATAAACTAGTAAATCTATGGTTATATTATTTTTGGAAACATAAAAAAATGACTTCATACATATTACTATGATCTACACTTGACAAGGATAACCTTCTCATCAACACAAATTTTCAAGAGTGGAAAAGGTGATTGCATGTTATCCTACACTATGAATGAAAATTATATGTGATAGAAAAACCAATTCCTGATACACCTGGTAATGGGGCTAGTGTGGAAAGGTTGTCTTTATATGAGAAAAATTTTAATGATGTGACAAAGATTAAATGTTTCATGCTATCATCCTTGACTTATGAGCTTTTGAAGTAACATGAAGACATGGTTGCATATAACATGATGTCTCACCTTTAGGATGTCTATCCAAAGAAGGCGGGATAAGAGAGATACAAGATCTCCAAAGCTATGTTTATAACTAATCTTGGAGATAATGTGATAGCTAGTACTCTTGTAGTCAATATTGTTGGTTATATTGAATGCATTGAGATATTTGGGATTAAATTCCTATAAGAGTTGCACATAGATCTCATATTTTCATCACTACCGAAGAACTTATCTAGATTCTTTGTTCATTATAACATGATAAAAGATGAGAATAGTCTTTCAAAACATATTAATTTGATTCTCAAAGTGGATAATGACATTGGGTGTGATAGAATTATAGTCCTTATAGTGTATATGAAAATAAAGAATAAGGAAAATCTGACTATGAATCATAAAAAGTCTAAAGCTTCCGAGCACCATCCTTCCAAGAAGAGGAAGATCCCGAGGATGGAAAAGGAAAATGAGGTAGTATGTTTTTCATGGGGCAATAATGAACACTTGAAGAAGAGCTCCACCCAAAAATAAGGGGCATTTAAAAGTGTGTTATGTATTGAGTGTAATATTTCAATATCTACACATTGGGTATTAGATATATCTTATGGTGCTCACATCTACATCCAAATATAGGTACAAAGTAGATTAAAAAATATTTCTTGAGGATGGGTAGATTTGTGAGCTGCCAATGGTGTGTGGATGGCTTCTCTAGCCAATGGGGACTTCCACCATTCATTTCCAATGAGAATTATATTGGTTTTAAAGTATTTTTATTATGTACCAATTTTTACCAAGAACATAATTTATATGTCATGCCTAGATTCCGATGCATTTATTTTCATGGTTGGGATTTTTTTTCATTTACAAAGAAAAAATATTTTAAGGTATATCACATTTAAATATTGGTATTCATATATAAATTAAGAAAAAATGTACTGGTAACAGACAACGAATCATGTCCACATGACTCATATACCACCCAATAATATAATCACCATCATGGTCATGTAAACAAGAAGAATTTGACAAATCTCTATCAAGATGTTTATTTATACTCTTATAAGCTAGAAACACCTAAAATATGGATTTCTTGTTTATAAGGAAAAATGACCAAACTGCAATTAAGTAGACATGAGAGAAGGGCCCAAGAGCTTCTAGTATTGGTACATAATGATGTTTGTGGACCATTTGCAAAAGCTGCTTGATGTGGTTATTCTTACTTTATCACATTAATTGATGAATTTTACAAATATGGATATGTTTACGTGACAAGGTATTTATCCGATTCCTTTGAGAAATTTGAATAATTCAATAATGATGTTAAGAATCAAAATAGATAGAATATAAAGAAGACTTGATTTGATCAAGGTGGTGAATATCTAAAACAATATTTTTTAACTTTTTATAGGAATTTGGGATTCTCTCTAAACTCACACCACCATACACACTATAGTGGAATGGTGTTATTGAAATGAGGAACCATACATTTTTAGAGATATTTAGTTCAATAACAATTCATACAGATCATCCGTTATCCTTTTAAGGGTATTCATCATAAACTGCGGTATATACCCTAAATTTAGTACCAAATAAAGGGAATAATGGGACTCCCATCATGTTATGGAGTAAAAAAATCCTTTTTGTCTCAAATATGTGTATGGGGTTGTGTGGAATTTATTAAAGCCATCATAGACAAAAAACTAGAACCATGGGGTAAAATTGTTATCTATATAATGTATCATATGGAATCAGAGGGAAACTTCCTATAAAATCCTTAAAAAAGTTACTCTCTCCAAACAAGCCGTATTTCTTGAGAGGCGTCACATCCTCAAAAATTATAGTTGGAGAAATATTGACTTAGATGAATTTTATGGTAAAAAAAAGAGTTCATATAAGAATAGAATTTGTAGGTCCCCATGGAAGAAGTTGTTCTTGAAACACAAGTGATGCATAAGAGTACTTGATATGTATGATATCTAGAGAGATTCGGTTTTATAGTGACTAAATAATGTGACTCATTATTATTTGACAATGATGAACCTATATTCTATAAAGTGGAAGTAGAGATCATTGAAACTTCAAGATGGAAATAATCCATGAATTCTAAAACAAATTCCATGTATGAGAACTAATTTTGTGGTCTATTCGTAGAGCCAATTGATGTAAACCCCATAGGGTTAAACTATATATTTAAGAGAAAACTATACATGGAAGGTAAACTAAATTATTAAAATGGGAGGATTTTAGTAAAAGGATTTAAATATTATCAATGAATTAACTATAATGAAACCTTTGCACCTATTTTCATGTTTAAATCCATTATAATCCCACTTGCTATCAAATCATACCGTGGAAATGAAATTAGGCAGATGGATGTAAAAACGACTTTCCTTATTGGGAATCTTTAGGGAGATGAATATATAACACAACCTGATGGGTTTGTGAAACAATGTGACTCTAAAAGGATTTTCAAGTTTCATAGATCCATATATAGATTGAAGAAATCATCTTGGTCATGAAACATTATATTTTGATGAAGCTATAAAAGAATTAAGTTTCATTAAAATGGAATGTGAGACATTTGTTAATAAGTAGTTCATTAGAAATGTAGTTGTTGTCGTAATAGTAAAAATCGATGAAATATTATATATTGGAAATGAAATACCAGTCTAACAGTTTGTTAAGGACTTTTCAGACTAGTGTTCCTCCATGAAGGACATAGGTGAAGAAGCCCATAATCTACTGATCAAGATCATTTTTGATATATCCGAGAAGATCATTAGACTAATTAAAAGTACATAAATTAACCACAAACTAAATATTGTTATTCAAAAACATTCTTAGTGTTTATTTATTCCAGTGTCACATGGTATACATATTTAATAGAAAATGTGTCCTAAAAAACAATAGGATAATGTGAGAATGAGTAAGATACCATACAATTCATTGATAAGATCAATCATGTATGACATTTTATTTACTATTCATGATGTTTTATATGAATTAAAAATGGTAGGAAGATATTTAGAAGATCTAGGAGAACAAAATTGGTCTGCTGTTAAGCATATCCTATAGTATATGAGAATAAGTGAGAATATGTTCCTGGTATACAGTGGAGATGAGTAGATATTCATGAGGGTTTGTACTGATGTTAGTTTTAAAATATATTAGAATGGTCTAAAGTTTCAGTATAGATATGTTTTCTATTTCATTGGGGGAGCTGTTAGCTTGAAACGTTTAAAGCTATAGCTATTGAGGATTTTATAGAGAAGTCATATTATATAGGATATTTTGATACCACTAAGGTATCTGTATGAATATAGAGCTTATTATAGAATCTGGATGTAGTTCCTAGAATTTATGACCCTATCACATTGTATTTTGATAATACTGTAGTGGTGCCTCTGGAAAAAGAACCAACGTCACATGAACAAACAAAACACATACTCCAGAAGTCTCACCACCTGAGGGTTTTTTATAAAAGGGAAAAAATTTAAAGATAGCATTGTACCCATAGAATAAAAACATGAAAAACCCCTTGTCTAATGTTCTATATTTTTATAAGAATGAGTATACTATGATATCTAGTGGACTGAAGGCTGTTAGAATTTGGATCAAGTGAAAGTGTGTGTCTGTTATAGTTGGTACCCTAGAACCAACATTTGTGTAGTTTATGATAACCTATATTCCAAGTTTTTCATATTAAAAAATTACATATGAAATAATTATTTTTATTCTTTATAACATATTATATGATAATATCATAACAGTAGCTATCACAGTAAATAGTCATAGTAGTTCCCCTCTATGATGAGAACCCATAAGTTCCATGATAAAATTCTTAAATATATGTTCTATAAATGTATGAAATCATTTGATAGACACAAATGATTCAGGCTATCATGGGTGGAGACTCATAGTACACTAAGTCATCTTCTAATTATGTACACCAATGTTAATACCTAGAGTAAGATATTATGGGAACGAGACCCACCGGTCAGAAATAAAAATTTATATGTTTTATTATATGTTCTTATATGAGGAAATATGTATTTATACCTAGAATTTGATGTCATTACTAATGCATATTATAAGTTGTTAACATAGATTTATTGACAAAAATCATGATGACATATGTTCAAGAGAAGGTAGGATGCATTGGGTGAATCAAGAGTAACATTACATAAATGAAAAATGCAAGAAAATATTTGTCCCTTTTGTTCTTTAATTGATGTTGATGTCTCCTGTTACAACTGGGTCCCACCCACCAGCTTCCCATCAGACTCGTGGTCCCCACCATGGGGCCCACCCACATTCCCACACAGGTCATCTGACTAATGATTTTCCCCAAAAGGCCACACAAGTCCTTTCCAGTGTGCTTTGTCCTCACTCACACACACCCTAGGAAACATCCCAGAAGGTCACCCATCTTGATCCCTACCCCAGGACAAGCACACTTTGCTATGGTGATCTAATCAGGAAGACTTTCGAAAAGTAATGTCCACCTTGTTGACATGATTCATATCATTTAGTCATTTAACCATTTATCATTTTGGGGTGTTACAAGCACCCCCTTTTGGGCACAATATCCTTGTTGTGGGCCCTTTATCTCAACTCAAGCAGTGAACCAAACATAAGGCTGGGTACTGCCAGTGATACCAAATGTAACAATTGGGACCGACCAACAAGTTTCCCTACATAGACATGGTCCGCACCCTGGGGCCCACCCACGTGCCCGCGCGGTTCATCTGGCTAATGAAAGTCCCCATGGGACAACACATGTCCTTTCCAGTATGATTTTTCCTCACTCACACACACCCTAAGAAACATCACAGATGGTCACCCAACATGATCACTACTCTAGTACAAGCATGCTTAACTGTGGAGTTCTAATCATGTATGCTCCCAAAAAAGAAGGTTCACCTTGTTGACATGAGTCATATCAATTAGTTATTTAACCCTTTATAATTCTAGGGTGTTACATCTCTGACCTTTTGATGGAAACTATATAGAAAAAATAAATCAATGTCCACGATTTTCAATAGGTAAGTGTAATTATCATAAATTAAAACAAAGTGTCATTGGGCACAATGGTTGATGACACTGGTATGTAACCTTCTTAATTAGTTATATTTTCATAAGGGATTATGTTACATAGTGGGAATCTCTATGAGGTATTATGTCATTGCATCATTTAAATCTTTCTGTATTGGTGCCAGGAAATGCTTCTAGATGCTAACCTTGGACTTTGGAATACCTCACCTAATTCCAATGATAAAGAGGCCTAGATGTCCAAAAAATAAGTGTCTAAAAAAATATCATATAGATAATATATAATTTATTTATTATTTTTCCACTAGGGTGAAGATCGGTTTGTAGCGGCCTTGTGCGGTCTCAATAAGGTCTAGTGGTTTGATTCATCGTGTTCTACTTGTCAAAAGAGTTTTGATTTTATTATATTTCCCCCTCTTTCGACTATTGTAATAATAATAATATTTATTATTTTAAATTGTGAAAAAAATTTATTCCCAAACATTGATAAAAACATAATTCAACATTCCTTGATCACACATATTTTTTCACTAGTTATTCAAGTGAATATTATTTTAGTAGAATGTTTGATAAATATATATTTTCTATGTGTTGAATATAATATATATTTATTTATTAGAGAATAATGAATTAAGATTTATTTATTATATAAATAGTTATTATTCAGGGCTAGATAAATATTGTGGAGGAATGTATGGGTGATTTTAATGGTCCATAGAGAAATAATATAAATTGAATATTGTTTGATTAAATAATATTTATTTTAATTCATGAGATTAGAACACGTAAATAAATAATAATTATAATAACATTATTATATACATGATTTTATACAAGGTTTAAATAATTGAAATAGGTCAGTTGTGAAATTATTTTTTTTCTAACCATAGTAGTTTATAAATCTAGTTATATTATTTATCAAGAGAGCCAATTCATTTGGTTGTGCACAATGATTCTAGAGAATCCTATCAAAGCACTATAGAGAACCCTTCTCTAAAAACACTATAAAAATAATGGAGAGAAATATTTATCTACCTTATATAATAGATTCTAGATATATCATGAAAAATCCTTTGGAAGATATTCTCAAGCTGATCAAAGACAAACGACAAATGTGTTAGGAACTTCTGTTGTAGCACCTGCATATTCTTATTAAGACATTCAATGATTTATAGAACATATCTAGATCACTAATATATGTAATATAACCTTGATACATATAAAAAAATACTGGTAAAATGTAGATCTGTTTTCATATCCATAATTATATAAGTAATTTCTCATTAGATAATTCGTTATTTTCATAAATTATATATAAATAATATGTTACCATCCAAAATTTTATATATCATTTTATCAATTTTTTATATTATTTGATTCAATTACATTTTTCACAATAATTATCATCTTGTGAATTTTAGATTGATCATCAAACAAAACAAAAAAAATATAGGGAATGGCCCAACATATGCTTATAATGGACCCAGAACAATAAAAACATCATGGGAGCATGCATAGGGAATTAAGTACTCTTGGATAGTCATGAATTTTTAGGATAAAATACAATGATACATATCTAAAACGTTTTATATTAAGTACTAATATAGCCACTTGGGATAAATAAAATAATTCCATGAGGTAAGTCATATCCATATTAAAATTTAATTTTGTTAGTGTTGTAGTTTAATCCAAGGGGTTGGTAGGGAATGACATGCATAGATGTATTTTTATAAGTTTTATTTACCTTGGTTCCCATGTTTTAACTAATTAACCAATTTAAGTGAGTAATATAAACTATAAAATAAATCATATCAGATAATAGTGAAATATATTGAACAAATAGTAACCAAAATCATAACACTCCATCAACTTTAAGCCCACTACAAAAAATCAACCCCTTTCTCATTATGAATAAAATTATAGGAAAATAAAACATATTATAGATAATCCTATCTACTCAAAAAATATGAAAACATAATTTTAAATTTCTTAAAAATAATATAAAGAGGCTCACTTCATGGAAAAAATCCCATTAGGGGTACTATTTATGTTAAATTTTGAACATGGCCTTTGAAAATGTATTTTTGAAAACCAAATTATAAGTTTATCTCTTGAAAAACAAACTGAGAAACAAAAATCTAATTTTTTTAAAGACCAAAATATATTTTATAAACACCACTAACCACATTCAAATCTTTATATCAAACAAATATAAAAAAATGAAAAAAAATCATTAATGGGTAAGATAACTTTCATAAAACCAATCGCATCCTCAGTTTGTAAAACATTTTTCTAAAAACATGATATTCCAATCATTAGAATCATAAAACACCAAAAAACTATTTTATAACAAAATTAATTTATAAAGATAAATCAATGAATTTTATCGTTTATTTAAATAATGAAAATTTTATATGAATCTTTGTTTTAATCATAGAAATCAATTTCAAAACCATTAAGAAATTAAATATTGGGTTTAAAAGTAAATTTTATAGAGTTATTAATGGAGAAAACTAACACAAAGGATTTTATATAATAAATCCAAATTTCATGAGGACCTCCCCAAATTCCATGAAAACCTACCCCAACCATAAAAACCACTATGTTACTAGATTGAACAAATAAAACTAAAATCCCACAACCTAAAAATTAATGCTAAAATAATTAGGCTAAAAAATATTGAAAAACCACAAGTAAATGGGGTGAATTCCACACCTAGAATTCACATGAACAAAGCCAATTTAAATCCATTATTAAACCTCTTGGAAGAGTATTTGATTAAACCAAACTGTTTTAGAAACCCTAAATAAACAAATGAAACAACATACCACACGAAAAAAATCAATTTTTTTGAACTTCTCCTATTGGGACCACATAAATAAATTCACACCAAAACCCCAAGGATTTGTAGGACTTCAGCATCTGTTGGTGGAACCAACATCAAAAAACCCTAGACATGATAATTTAATTTAGAAGAAGACATAGGGGAATAACCAAATGTATAATATTGATTTTTTGTCATTTAATATGTTTTATTAACCTTATTTGAGATATGTGTATTGAAGGGAGATCAATGGGGGGATAATGGGGTGAAAAATAGAAAGATCCCCACTCTCACAAACAACTAAAAGTGAGTAAATATGAGTGGGTTTCAAATAGTTACCTTGGAAAATTTACTAAAAGGGGATTCGTTTGAAAGAAACTCTCACTCAAATTTAATGTGTGACCCATGATGATCACACCATAACACTCCCTTACTTCAATATGCTTTGGGTGATAGCTATTGGTCATAGAGAGACCACCCCTTGGTATATGGGAGAATAAAAATCCTGGCCATTTCACTATAAATCCCATCTATGTCATGAAACAACTACCCCCATAGAGAGATCTTGGCCCTTCTACAGCACAATCACAATGTAACCCCTCAAGATTCTAGAGTGAATTCTTCCTACTAAATTATTCAACCCAAAATACCAAATAACCCACTTTGATAATTTTTCCAACAAATGTTCACTCACAAAATATCCTTGAAATAATTTAAAATTTAGTAATTTCTCTAGTTCATTGAGATGAATCAAAAAAATTTAATCCCACAATACATACCTACTTGTAACAATATAGTTCAATAAAATGGTGTTTGTACTGTCCATAATTTATTTATCTGAAATGAATGATTAATGTATGGTTTCTTCATTTGATTAACCAATGGTTCTATTATAGGTTTATACTATTTATTATGTTTTCATTAATATAGATAGTGTACCCTCTATTTTGGTTTTTTATTTCATGTTTCCGGGTGATTGAATGAGTTGTGTTGTGGGTGTTTTAGCTGGTTTTAAGGTTTGACATTGAGAGATAAGGTTGTTTGTTTGATAGAGGTGGAATAATGTTATACATCTAGGTTTGGGATAAGGATTTGGATGTTGGATTATGTTTGTGACGTGGTGATGTGTCCATGAGAGGAGGATGATGTGGCTTTTGTAATAGTTCTCTAGTGGTATGGATTGTGGTTGTAAAAATGGACATGGTAAGGGTTTATGGGATGAAATTGACAAGAAGTGGACTATGAATAAATATCAATTAATGGTTGTGATAAATGTGGTTTTATTCTAATGAATTAGTAAGTATTGAATAATTAAAAATGAAGGACATAATTAATGTAATGCGGTTATAAAAAATATGAATTTCACAAATGATGTTATTAAATGGAAAGTAAATTATGATTAATGTTGATATATTATATGAAACTAATTGATGGTTAGTGTTATAGAGGTTAAAATGGTTGTTATATTGTGAAAGTGGTAGTGCGGTAATTATGATGGGTATTAGAAGTTTTCTTTTGGCATGGACCCTTGGGACGAGATTATGAGTTTCTATGATATATGTTGCATTTATTTATTTTTATTTAATACATTTCAGTACCAATGTCAGATAACCTTTTCAATGCACAAATTGATTTAGTTTTAAATCTCCCAGTATCTATGTTTTCAAGGGAACTTATGACTAAATATGCCCTCTTCCCAACCCCCTTTTCCCGGAATAATATAAGCTGTAATATCTAGAGGTCATGATCTATAAGATATAATATATTGAATTCATAGTGACCTTAATGTGATTACAATAGGAGGATAATGTGATAGAATATGTGATACATGGTGGGTGTTGTGTATGGTAGGTTGAGGAAAGAGTTTTATGACCTTTATTTTCAAGATACACTATTGTTATGAGGATGTGGGATAAAGATATGATATGGAGATTTAGTGTGTGGGTATGGTTGTATGGCATATAATTATGATATAAGGTATGATTTTTAATGGAATGGATGTATAAGGGATGGTATAATTTAATTTTTTTCCATTCGGGTATACCTGTGAGAAAATAGTTGGTCACTGGTTATGGGGTACCTTATTGAAATATATGATTTGTTATAATATTTTTATATATGTTTATGATATTAGATGAGTGAGAAATAGTGAGTTCATGAGAACTTTTACCTAGGTTATGTGTGCATTGGTTCTACTATTGTTTCACCAATACATTCATATGATTTTTTCATATTTTTTGAGAGGTCTTGAGGAGTAACTTATTGTGTATATCTCACACCCAAACTCACTATCCTTTAAAAAATTATATACTTAATGGATTTAATTATGTTATGCATTTTTAGGTATTTTTATTTTTATTTTTTTAAATATTAATGAAAATATCATTTTTCATGGTTAGTACATAGTTAGTGAAAACCATGTGAAAATGACTTCCATATTTAATTGAGTTATTTTGTTGGTTGGTGTATATTTTTTCAAACCATGTGATATCTCCCAGGTGTGTCTAGTGTAGGGAAAATGTTTGGTTCATGGTTTCATAAACCATGTAGAAAAACCATTTGATATGCGAAGGTTTTAAAGTGAGAAAATTCGAAAACAACCCTCCCTTGGTTTTAACCCATATTGAGTTCCTCTTCTCTCAACTCATGTGAAAAATCTAAATTGGAACCATAGTTTTGGATTCAAATATTTCTTCGATGGATTCCATGTCTTATCCTCTTATTATAGGAGGATTAATTAAGGCTAGGTCGGGTTTTCATTCTTCCTCTCCTTTATAGGGTTTTCTATATTATCATTCCTAGGGGCCTGGATGGTCAAACTGTTAGTCACAACTATTATCTTACCTCTGTTTACTCAATGTATAGTTATTTAGGAGGTGTTATTGAGAACTCTTATAATAATTATCATTTAAGGAATCATGTTTAACTCTAGTTGAGGTAGATTTATCCATGAATATCTCTATAGACATAAAAAAATTTATTTCCTTCTTATTTCCTTTATAATATTTTATAAATTTATTAATGGTTATATAATGTACAAATATATATCCTATATTTGGTGATTATTATGTGATATAAATAGAGTTTTCAATGGAATATAGGATATGTATAGTTAATTTTTTTAAGACCCTTTAGTTTTTTAATAAAATGGATCTAGGATTTCTCAATAAATATTCATGTTTTAAAATAGATATTAATTTACAAATTGTCCTTGATTTTTTTTCTAAAATAATAATCTAATAATAAATGTTAGTTTTATAATTAAATGGGATATATTAAAAAGTGCATTGATTTTTTATGGGATTTTTTTCTTTAATTATTTTTATGATGTTTTTATTTTCTTTAATTCTATGATTTATGATAATATTTTAAATAATGGTTTGTGATCTTATTGAGTTCATTTGATGAGTTATTATATGATTGCGCTTAATTTTGGTTTAAAGGTGTTGTTTTCAATTACTGAACCGAATTTTTTTCAAAAAATTTATTTCCATGTTTTAGAAATTTGGTTTTACATATTTAATAATCATTTAGTAAAATGGTAAGGAGGTTTAATAGGTTGAGTTTTAAAGAGGTACTAAGGGAGAGTGGATCTTTATGAAATATCAAGGATTTATAATAGTTTGTTATTATATTTAGTTTTGATTATTATATTTCATGTTTTTTGGTTTGATGATAATGTAATTTTGGGAATGGGGTTCTAGGAGAGGAGGGGAGGGTTATTTCATTTTCCTTTGTTGCATTATATGGTTGACTCTTGATTTGTGATCTCGCCAACATTTTTGTTGATTAGGGGAATCTAGGAACTTGGGTATGAAATATTAGGAAAATTACTAGAAGGTGTGGTGTAATATTCCTAAACATTTATTATGACAGAAAACAAATTAAAAATTTCTAATATATGGTTAGGGGGTCACTATAATGCCCAAAGATTTGGGAAAACATTCTTTCACTAAATTAATAGTATGTTTGATAGATGGATTCACAAAATACGTCAAAATAAAATCATTTGTGAAATATTGAATGAATATTTTCAAGAAAATTTATGAATAACAAAACATCCAATAAATGAAAATATTGTAATCATTTTAAAAGTAATAAAAAATATGATTAAGAACACATAGATTTTTTTCAAAATAAATTTTCAAAAAAATCAGTTGGTCATTATATATTTTAAATTTATATTTAAAATATAATCTTTTGTATTATATAATTTTAATTTTAAATATATAATTTCTTTTTTGTAAAAAGTATTTCAATTTTATCTTATGATGAATTTGGGAGATGTTTTTTAAAAATGTTTTAGGAGAATAATAACAAAACACCAATTTTTCTAATACCATATCTTCTAGAACACTATAATCACACACAAATTAATTAAGAATATTTTGTACCTTATTCTAATAAATATATATTTATAATGTAATATTATAAATTTAAAATAATATTTTGAATTGATAAATCCCATCTTCAATGTTTTGGAAACTTATGTTGTATTTTATTATAAAAACTATTTTTATTTGCTTATATTAAAAATATATTGTACTCAAGTATAACAATTAATTCTAAAAAATGGATTTCATATTTTTTATAATAATTTTGATTTTGTGTAATGATTTAATTTTTATGCATAGAAATGAGATTAATAAGATTACAGTTAATTAATGGGATACATGTAAAATAATTATTTTTAAAGAATTTTTCTGTTAACATTATGAAAATTTGGTCAAATATAATAAATTTAAATACTAAAAAATGTCTAAAATAATTTTTTAACCTATAAATATATTACCACTAATTCAATTTTTAATAAATTATAAATAATATAGTGAACACTTAATTGTAGAAAAAATATTTTTCTATAGAAACTATCTTTATATATACATTATATATTTTATATTAAAAGTTAATTTTATAATATTTATATATTGAATTTAGAAAAATGGATATTAAATTTGGGTTTATAAAAACGATAATTTTAAGTATAACCTTGTATATTATTTAAAATATAAACTACTAGGGTAAAAACTAGTTGCTGAGGTAGAATCCAAAATGATAAAATATAGAAATGAAGTCATAAAATACTTCAAAAATTTTAAAAACCTGTGTGGAAATTTATGGTTAATTATTCACAAACCTTAAGCTCCCAAAAATCCAATATTTATCACTTGTGGATCTATTTAATTTTAAATAGCGTTATTACAATATTGAAAAATTATCGGTGTTCACAAAAATGCATTTTCTTTAATTATAAAAGCTGATTACATACACCATTTCAATTTTCTAATTTTCTTTTCTAATTTCCTTGAAACCCTACCCAATTTTAAAATACAAGATGACATTTTCACTTCCTAAGACCTGCGTCCATTACAGGTTATCCTATTTTCTTCAGTTTTAAGGAGTTCATCAAAAGGAATTTCAAGGCCTCAATTATGTATTACTTACTCATCTCTTTTTTCTCATAAAATGTATACTTTTAACATTACTTAACCAAAGTAATATAATGAAATAAATTAAATTATTATAATAATGTTTTATTATAATAATATAAAACCTTTTTTATTTCTTCTAATACACTAATAAAAATAAAAGAATGATGATTATGTGTTTGTACAGACTACCAATTCCATTAAATGATGTCCTCAATTTTTTAGCACAATATCTCTTTTTGTGTTATAATGAATGAATTGAACAATAACTATTACATATATAATATAATTATTAATATTAATATAAAAACTATAATCCAACTAAATTACCTATCATTCGTTGGGAAATGAAAATGTTAATTACATGTTGCATTGATTAACACATCCATAAAATATGGTTTTTCATTTTTCATCTTGAAGTTAATTATTTTTCAAAAAAACTTAAAATATGACTCGATATATTTTAAAAATATTAATAATTTCATTATTATTATATTATAATGATATTACGAACTTCATTAACCATAATAACCCAGTGAGATATCACATGTCCTTCTATAGTTCTGTGTGACCACCTAGTATAAGTATGCTATAAAAATCTGCCATGGATATTTATGATAATTTAAATAATAATTTCAGTATAATTTAATATGAAAATAATACTTGGTTTATGGTTATGGAATGTTTGTATTAATTATTTATCTTATTATTAAAATATCATATTCGACTGCTAAAATTATCAAAATAAGATGACATAAAATTAATTTTCACACAAACACAAGAAAAAATTATATAATAAAAAAACAGTATATGATAATAAATTATTTTTATTAGATTAAATATATATTAATTGGGTTCCGATGAATTTATCTAGTTAACTCAATTTTAATTATCTAGGAATTTAGAAGTATGAAGGGAATAAATTAGTAGCAATGTAAGAGTTTATTATCTCAATTCTTTTAGCCCTTGAGGCATGTTTATTATTATACATATTGTTTTGATTGGAATTTCCTGGATTCTAAACCTTAATTTTTTTTATCATGATCATATTATATTCATTTTATATAATGTTTCATTCCAAATAAAATAATTCAATGGAGTTTTGAGTCGAATATTTCTAATGACATAGGAGGTTATTTATCAAAAATATAATTTATTAAGCCATATTTAATATTGTTCACCATAATATATTAAATATGTTATAATTACTAAATAATTAGAGTGATTTAACATATTAATGTATTTCCTGGGGTTTTATGATTCATATCATTTTATTTCTTTAAATAGACTTCAATTTAAAGGATATAAAATTTGTAAGTTTCTTTGTTAACTCAACTACCTTCCTTAAGAAAAAATGATTTTTCTTGAAATTATTTTTCAAAGATTGGTAGTTGATACCCTAAGATTTAATATCATTATAATTAACATTCCTCTATATGGATAATTAATTCATAATTGAAATATTTTACATTAATGGATTTCTTCTTGAAAAATTATATCATTATTTAGAATAATTCTCATCATCCTTAATGATAGTCCCACCTTTATCTATATTTTCCATTCTCAACAGTGTTCTTATTTATATTTGGAAACTAAACTATGTGTTATCTTATTTGGAAATTTATTTCACTTCCTCACTTTTTAATTTTTTTCACTTTTTATGAATTGAGATAAAAAAGTGGTTAAAAATATTATAATGGTTTTCATACCATTTTATTTAGTTTTATCTTCCACTCCACATTTACTATAATTTTTTTATAAATTTCAATTATATTTGAATGAATATTATTTAAAATTAAATAATTTTAAATCTATTCATTTCACATTTCTTAAAACAAATTTTGAATATGACTCATAACATTGTCATTTACGACTACGGTAAAAATGTTTTATAATAACTATTTTAAAATTTATTCTTCTATATATCATTATTGTTTATCTTCCTTTACATGCTTTAAAATTTCTTTCTAAAATGTTTCAACTCTAGATAATTTTTAAAAGAAAATGAAATGTACATATATTTTAAAAATAAAAAGTTGGTATATGGAAAAGAGTTATTGGTTTTAAAAGGGATTTCAAAGGATTATGTTTTTTGGAAGGAAGTATTCAAATATTTTTATGTATTCTCAAATAATAATTTTTAAATAATACATATCTTAAATAATTTTTTACCAAACACCATTTTTTTTTATTTTAAACGTTACTTTTTAAATGTTTTTTCAAGCTTAATTTATTTCATTTTGATGAAAACTATTATATGGATTTATAAATTTATTTTTAAAAGTGTGTTTCCACTTATTTTTAAATTGATTTAACCTTTGATCATACAACATATTTTTTCATTTATGATCCTCATGTTACACTAAGGTTATTTTCAAGAAACCACATGACTTCTTTATATCCATATCTTATAGGGTGCTCTATGAATGTTTTTTTTACTTATCCCACCTCTTTGACACAAGTTATTTAAGAGATGTTTGAAGTATAAATGTAATTTTATTAAAATAGAACACATAAGGGTTTATAATGATGGTTGGAGTTCAATATTTCATCCAATGAATTTTTAAGTGTTATTATCTCACTAGACAAGGATGTAATGTGTGGAATATTTTTCACAACTTGAAACATGATGATTTTTTTATTCAAATTTTGAAGAGTGGACATTTTTTATTAAACATATAAACCCTGAGTTTATTTTTTGTCAATAAAAATAACCATCGGAATTTTTATGGTTCACAACATGAATAATTGATATTTTTTTAGTTCAAAATATTATAATTTTACTATGCTTATGGTCATGTCATAATTATCTAATTATTCCATGTTTCTATGTTATGAGACATTTATATGATGTATTATATTGAATTTTCGTGGATTATGGAATGATTTTTGATCTATGCCTCATTGGGTATAACATTATTATGTATCTTAGTTATAATATTATGATAATTTTATTCTCACCTATGATATTTGATTGTCAACACTTATGATTATCCATACTGAGTATTTCATCTCAAACCTTTCATATTTTTCCCATAGTTAGTTTTTGAAGATGAGTATTACTCATGAGAATTATAGAACAGAGTCTATTGGGATTTTATTATGGATAACTGTTTAATAAGTTTCTAATATAGCTGATCCTCAAATACACTAAACATTTAATTCTTGGGATTGTGGGTTATTTAAGAGATATAAAGTTTGTATTATTTAAATGAGGTAAAATAAATATAGTATCATATGAAATTTTATGAAATATAGTGTTTAGAGAATGTTTTTACTACACTATACTCAAGTGTGTGGGTCTAGGTAATATAAATAATTTTTTGGTATGACCGCTTCTAATAGGAATTGAGATTACTCCCCCTAGAGGTTGTGAACAACTAGATTTGATTGGTTCTATCACTAAAATGATATAAGGTCCTATATTTCTCTGAACTGATTTCTCTAGGATCACATCCACTTTGTATCATGCATTCAATTATTTTAATTATTTATAATATATTATTATTTATAGATTTTATTAATTTTCACTATGAATGTTATTTCTATTATATTCATCCATTGATTATCCTTTACATGAGATGATTTATTTGCTGGTTATATTCAGTTAAATGATATGTTTTATTTATGATGGTTTCTATTGTATTATTTTTCTATTAATAATTGAAATTAAATTAGTATGTTTTTTGGAATTACATTGTTAACTAAAATATTTTCAACATTAGTTCTAAATTTTCTCTTATTTTTAAATACATTATCCTAAAATAACTAAAAAGTTTTTTAAAGTGAAATGTACTAGGGAATAAAGGGTTTTATTTTAATAATGTGTGTTGGTTTTTAAAAATTGAAATTATGGCCCCCACTTATTCTTTTATTTTTATTAAATGTCAAAATTATAATTTCAAAAAATGTATTTGAACTAGAATGAAATAATTTTAAATTTAAAGTCTATGCATTAAGTGTTGGGATTTTACTTACTATGCTTTACGCTCACGTCTAGTTGTATTCTAGGTTCCATATATGTTCATATTTTTAATATATATTCTTGTGGTACTCTATATATATAGTAACTCAGGGTGAAATATTTGTGATAATGTTGGAGCACGGTCGTTGGCCATGAAGAAGTCATAGTTCCATTTTGATGGTGTTGTTTTTCATTTGGTTACAGAATCTTGGATGTGTTGGCCATTTATAAATCCTTATACCTTAGGTTTTTAGTATATTTTAACCTATTTTTTATATAGATAATTATTTTATTCTTATTTGGAAAATTTATTGTTTATTTTATTTCGTATTTTGATACTGCTGATTTTCTTTGCTTGGAAGTGTACCTTAAAGAGAAGTCATACTAAATTTTTATCATGTTTCTATCGTGTATTTAATTATAATAATTATAAAAAATTATTCAATATTTTATAGTTTTGATGACCAAGAACTGATTTACAACCCATGCGGATCTGAAATTCACTTCATTCCTTATTTTGAGATGGGTTGGGTGATGAATCATCTCATCCCATGACTTTTCATGAAAATATAATTTTATGATTACCCATATATATATATATTATAGGTTTCCATCATGTATTTTTGACTTATTATAAGTTTACTAGTTTGAGGACTGAAGGTTATATTAGAGTCAATTTTGTTGAAATTTTCTTTCATATTCACTTTGGATAATTTTTTATATATGAATTTTATTCGCATTGTGGGATATTAGTTTATTATTTTATAATATGGGATTTATTTGAGGTTTTCTTTATATTATTTGGAAATGTGGGGGAAATTGAACTCAATGTTTTTTGTTTTATACCCTTAGTTTTTATTAATATCTGATAACATATTGGTGATGGGAATCAGGGGTCACATTCATCATCATTTCTTTCTTAAGATTGGTTTCTAGTGGATGAAGGACATGAAATAAAAAACTAAATGTTATATATTTATGTGAGATACATGAAGTGTAGATATATTAATGAATGAAATAAATCTATATGTAAGAAATTATATTTGATAAATTATAAAGAGAATTATATCTAGTTATTTCAGTATGAATATTTCCAAATAATTTTAATGACTCCCCAATATGATGAAGAAAAGTGTGTCATATTAGTATTTGTATTTAATATATCATTAATGTATTTATCGTCAATTAAAAAACTATCAATAAGAAATTCATTAATATAGATAGTTGTTAATATATATTTAACTAATAGTGAATCTATTATTGTGATAATTTTTAGTTAACTCGGATATTTAAAAATGAATTCTATTTTGCTCTAAAAACCTTTGTAATGATTTAAATAGGATTTATGGAAGTTTTTTGAATCCATGAAGTGATTTTATATGATTAAAAAAGTTATTAGAAAACTAAATATTCTTGAATTATTCACTTATTTTAGAATTTATAGTCCATCTATTATTTCATGATTAATGTAAAGTAATGCAGGATTAAACCAATGTTTAAATACACTATGTATGATTAAAATTGAATTTTAATAGTACATATTTGAGAAATATAAATATTTTAAAATATTAAATGAATGGTTTTAGAGGATATGTATGAGTAATTTGAATTTAAATTAATATTAATTTCACATTAATAGGCCTCATATAGAAGTAAATGGGGATTATGTAATATTAAAACATATCCTTTGTGGTCACAATTTTTAAAATTTTGTGGGTATTTTGAATTGATGAAATCATGGAATATTTTACATCATATTTGATTGGGGTTTGTAGATATTTAACACATATTTTTTTCTCATATCCCTAGGAAAACTTTTTAGACATCTTTGGGGAAATATATAAACCATATTAAATGAAGATCATATGACGGAAATTCATGGAATTTTCAATATCCAAACATAGAAGATATCATATGTGATATTGAGTGAGGATATTTATAAAAGAGTTGAGTTAAATAAAACAAATATGTGATGATATTGATAAATTTTTATAAAGAACTACTACTAAATAACTGAGCATCGAAGCTCATGACGAAATAGATTTAATATTTCTAATTAATATTTTAATGATAAAAAAGGAAAATGATGATGTATGTTTTATCATTACATTAAATCATTGATTTTTTATGGGGGAAGGCATGTATTTATATTGAATAATTAAAGGCTGGTGTGACGATTGAAATGAATAGTTTATTTTTTATGGAAGATTTGAATACTCAATGGAAAATTTATAATGTTATTTTCACCAACGATCCTTAGTTGACACTATACCGGACACACGATCTAATCCTTGATAAGGGCTAAGCAGCCTTCACAATCCTCATCAGAAGGAAACTAGTGATGGGTATCAAATGCAACACAATTCTTAATGATTTATCCTGTAAGACAACAAATAAAAAATAACAATAAAATAGAAGACCATTAGTGTAAATGAAATAAAAGAAAACATACCTATATGAGACCCTATAGTTCACCACAAACTACAAGACCATAATTTTTCAAAGAGAGATCCATATTTGGGAGAAATTAGAATAGAAAAATGATAAAGAATGTATATTTAAGAATAAAAATACCCAGTAGGGATGCCAAGAATAATCAATACCATATGATTTATCTTTTTTCAGAAATACAAATCATTCTTGTTTGAAATTATGACATTTAAACCTAGAGATTTTAACTCTTAGAAAACAAAAAACAATATTTCAATTTAAGTAAAAGCAATTTATATCACAATTTAAAAATAGATTTAAAAAAATAAAATACATTTTAGTAAATTCCTTATAAAAGATATCCAATGCTGAAGCAAGTGTCTCATTATGAAAAGAATGAATATTTGTCATTTATAAAGAAACCAAAAAACAATGTAATGTGAAACATGTTTTTTTATCATTTTAATCATAAAGGGGACACGAGGAAGAAGGGAATTTAAAATATAGTACCTTATAAAACAATATTAAGTGTGAGAAATAATCAAGGGAAATTATTAAGTAGATAGGGTTAGTGGGGACCTAGTATCAACAGACTGTTAATGGTTGATCATGGATGAAAAGGTCTGTTATCCACCTCAAGACAACTAATACACAATATCAATGTTTAGTTAGTGTTGTAGTGCTATCCTTCTAGGTAGGGCATATCATTCCCACCAAACAAATCCTAGTATACCCACTTAGATACAAATTATTCCCAGGTTTTTTCCCAAACAATGAGAAGTTTGTATCAATACATAATATACATAAATACCATATTATTTACACAAAAAACTCATCCACCTTCTTACCTGTGATCTCTCCCATTGAGAACATCCCAATTATATGCTATACATAAAAAAAGATGATCATTGGGAAGACCTATCATTCCACAATTTATCACTTATATGTCACATTTCTATTTCATGGGGTATTCATTAATGAGGTTTTCCATTTCGAAAATACATTTAAAGGTTCCAACATGTACATACTAATTTTAAAGAAACATCATTTATAGAACCAATTAAACGGTGGAAATACAATAAATTTTTCAAAAAAAGGATGAGATCTTGTTTTTACAAGAATATTCCATGATGATAGCTTTGCAAAATCACTAGGAATAAGTGAAAATCTAATTATATGCATAAAATACTATTTTTATAACATATAGACATTATATAATAATGAAAAAATATTTTAAAAACACATAAGAAATCAATGTATTTAATTCAAAGGCCTAGAAATATGGAACCTAACTCACGCCTTGATGCTTTTGCTAATGGGCACTTAGAACTTTTTCTAAAAAACCAGGTAATGAAAGAACAAATTATTTTCATATTTACTAAAATTAATTATATAGTTATATTAGTTATAAAAATATCAAGTCATTTTTAGTCAATAATGAAATTATTTTAATTAATGACTTTTTGTAAAAGGTTTTATTTAAATGATAAATTTTTAACGTTTATAATTTAAATTTTATAAGATGAATATAATTTTTGAAATTATTATAAAAAAATTAACTTTGGGTGAAATTTTGTGATTTTTTAGAAAATATTTATTTTTTAGTGAATTGGGAAAAATTCTGATTTTTGGTAAAAACTTATTTATTTTAATTAATTAAGTAATTTAAATTTATAAATATGTTTAAAAAAAACCAATGTATTGTTTTGTTATATTTAATCCAATTTATATCTTTTTAATAACCTTTATTTAGGATTTTAGTATAATTTTGACTTTGGGTTTAAAAACTGGTTTGTAAAAGCTTGTTTAAAACGGTTAATCTTTATCCTTTTTAACTAATTAAAATAATTCAAAATTGGGAATTTTTTAAATAAAATTTATTTATTATAAATATTTATTTAGTTTAATAAAATTATAATTATTATCCCTATTTTTAAAATAGAATCATATTTTTCTAAAAAAATACTCTTCTTAAAAACCCACTACCTCACAACATCTGTAGGATTAGTATAATATTTTTTTTTCATATATGTGAATTTAAAATGGAAAAATGGATTAAAATTTTAAAATAATAATAATTTATAATTTAAAATATGGTTAACATAATATTTTACCAATGTTATTAGGGAAAACAATTAAAATTAATTATATTGATTACAGTAAAAACGAGTTTACTTAATGGTGATTCTTAGAATATAAGATGTAAAAATGAACAAAAACTTGTAAAAAAATATTTTATGGCCATATGTATACCTTATAACATATTGGATCTAGAATTTAGTATTATTGGGGTCTGGTTACATGAAATAAATACGGGGGGAATTCAGTCATTCAATAAATTAAATGGGAACCACTCACCTCACTTTTAAAAGGCCAACCCCTCTCCTCCTCTATTATCAGCATAAAACAATTTTAGAGGAAAATAAATGATCATTTAGCCTAAATTATTCCATAATATTATTTTATAAGAATTACTTTGTGCATAAATCCAACCAAGAAGGCCTTTGGTGCAAACCAAAAGGAGATATCTGATGCAGAGGTAACATTTATCAAAGAGCATTTAATTTTATTTCCTCTTACACCTCCTTCAATTTTACTTATAAAAAAATGATATAATAAATTATGTATATTCCATATAAATATCTGTTTTCATGTTAATCATTCTTCCTAAAACAAAACTTATTTCCATCATATGGGTTATGAAATCATCATTTGTGTGGGCGGAAGACTACCTCCTCCAGAAATGATGTTGTTTGTTTTTACATTATCACATCACATGGTTGGTTATAAATATTGATATATTGTTTATATTTGATATTTATAACATATTTTTCTCTCTAGAGTCATTATACCATATATAAAAATTTTATATCCCAGTGCACAAGGGATATGATAATGTCACTTGTGTGTATGGCGGAATACCATCGTGTGGAGCTATGTGATTCGTTTTCACTGACGTGTTACATGGAAAGAAATATGGTTATTTTTAATAAATATATGAGATATAAATCAATATTTTATGATACTAATGGTTTTTTTATTTTATATATATAATATATTATTTTTTATTAACCTTTTCACTTACTGAAAAAATTATTTCATCGTTCGTGGATATGGGGACTACCACCTCCTGAAAGCGATGCAAATTTTTTTCCACCACCACATTACATTAATGATATATATAAGTATATATGAGTAAATAATGTGGTACTTAGTATAAAATTATAACCTTTTAAAGATAAAGTTTCACTTATTACATTAATCATTATAATTATTTTTGTATTATTATTCTGTATATTTTTATATAATGACCTCTTTGATCCCAATCAACCCACCAAAGTCGATTTTAACACGTAAACCAAATATTGTGAAAACATCTGACATAAACTTTGTTGATTAAGTAATTGTATAAAACATTTTAATAAGTCAAATTCAAGTAACAATTGACATGAAAATGTTCTAAATAAATTAAAAAATTAACATACTTTTATTATTTAGGAATATAATGTCACAAATGATAAGTCAGACTCAATGTAAGGGACTTCATCTCAATTTTTTTCATTGAAAAATTATTAAAGTTATACACTTTTATTGTTTTATATGTTGTATATATAAAAACAATTTTAAAGCCTATATCATAAAATTATATATTTTCATGGTATTTAAATTTTTTAATGTAATTTTTTCACGGGGATTATGATTTTAATATTTATAAAGTGATAAGGGACTTTTCATATTAACAAATCATATCTTAATGTTTTACTTAAAAATATATTTTTATTTGGTGGCCATAATTTAAAAGTATTTTTGAAATTTTTTATATGGACATAAAATTTTTATAAATTTCATTTTATGTCTCTTTAAATTTATTACAACGATTTTCAAAAGGATTCATTTTACATTTCTTAAATGGAACATCTTGATGAATGAAAAATGAAATGTTCAACTTTTAAAGCATTATGAAAAAAACATTTCCTTTTATTGTGAAATTTACTTTATTTCTAGATTCCTTTGAAAGTTTACATGGTTTCTTAAATGAAATAATCTATATCCTTTTTTTGGTATTTTGGTTTTAAAAATGGCTTTTTTTTCAAAATAAAAGAATATTTTTTTATTGAAATAGGATATTGAAATAAAATGGTATATTAATATATGAAATCTATTTTCATACAAGATTAAAATATTTTTTAAAATTATAAAAAATTTATTCATTTTGTGGTTCATATATATTATATATAATGGGTATATCCAGATATCGTCAGGTGAGCCCGTTATAGCTTAAATATTGAGTGCTCCAAAAACGTGCTCCCCTGAAATGGGTAATGCTTATGTTATCAAAATATTTATATTGGAAGTTATCCTCATGTTTATTCCAATATCTAAGAGTTCTATAAGGGATATAGAATGTTTTTGTACGGTTTTTGTATGTGTTCTCTAAGAGGATTCCCCATTATACATATATGATTTTTATGCCTGCTAACTATTTTTCAAGGGAATAATTTGTTTTCAAAAGGTAAAATAAATGATATTTTAAAGTAATAATATGCAATTTTTGGGGAAAAATGTTTTGTTTTCATGAAAGGGGTTTAATGGGTTTCAATGATTTTTAGCGAACAAACGGTTTTATTATTTTTTATGTACCTTAATATGAATGTTTTGCTCATCCCACTTTTTTAGAAAATGTTTTTATAGGATTTTAAGGATGGGTAAGGGAATTAATTGGTCAATTTGAAAGTCATGAAGGGTTTTCAAGAAAATAGACCATTTTTAATTTTAAATGTTTTATCTTATGGGAAAATTTATGCTACTAAAAAGTGTACACTTTATGTTTTATGTTTTTTTTTCATGAGTTATAACCTATTTATCTGATACTCTAAATCTAAAATGATCCTAAAATATATGATAATTATCTCTTCAGAATGGTTTTCCCTTGAGAAAATAGGTAACCTCTAGTGGGAAGACAAAAATAAGGAAATGTACTTCCAAATCTTCACCCTGTGATGGTTTGAATTGGAATTCATATATTTTTTGTAATGATATATTATTCTATATAGGAAATAAATGGTGGTGTTATGCATTACAGAGGATCCCACTCCTATATGAAGAAACATGACTATAGTAAAGCAATTATTGTGAAAAGATTCCCCATCATTCAGTGGATCATTTGAATTAGGGGCAGTTGATGGATTTATTAATTCTATGGAGAAGATATTTGATATCATGGTATGCTCATAATTTCTCAAGGTACCTCTTTAATTTATCATTTTTAGGTGAAGCTGATCATTGGTGGTATTTGGATTATAATACTAGAGATAAATATAAAATTTATACCATGTAATAGTTAATATTTAAAGATATTTTTCTTGAGAAATATTTTCCCAAGGTTTTTTGAATTCAAATGGAAAAACATTTCTAAGAATTGAGGCCGAAAGATGAATATTTTTCATCTTCATATAAAAATAATTTCATAAGATTGCCTAGTATGTGCCAAATTTTATTTGTGACACTAGTAGAAAAATTTATAGGTTTTACATAGTATTGAAGCAAATACTATAAAGAGATTTGGTCAAATGATAATTTAAATTCAACAAGAAAGTTATTAGTTATGATGAATAGTTGAGATGGATTTTTTTGACACTTATGAGAATCATGATGATGAAAGTAAGAATAAATCAGGATGGAAAGTGATGGGAATAATACGATAAATAAATATAGTGTTATTAAAATAAAGCTACAATATTATGGTATGTTTGGTAAAAAGAAACCTGGAGAATGTCTTATGATGTTTTTTAAGTGTTACAGATATGGAAGTTTTTCCACATGACCCATGGATGTACTGGAAAGAATCTTAATGAATCAAATAATATGGTAACATATATCCATACAATGGTAAGATGTTTTAGTTTCAGTGAGTTGGGTAATTATTCAAATGTAGGTCCAAAGACAGTTTCAAAGGATTGAAATCATTATGATTGAAGATAAAAAGGTGTAGTGAGGTCATTTTATACTATTACAATTGATTTTGGGCCAAAAAATGAAGTGGTGACAAGTATGTTACATAGGAATTAGAAATATGAAAATACCATGTTTGATAATGGATATGATCATTCTTTTATTTTTGATAAATTTGAAAGTAAATTTGGAATATCACCTAATTAATTAAGTTATAACCGTTGAAAAAAACCTCAGGTGGAATTATAATAGAAACCAAAATTTATAAGAATCTTCCTATATTTTTATTCTAGATGTTATTTCATAAAAATAATTTCAATGTTTTCATAGTATTGTTTGTTATCATTCTTGGTATGCATGGGATTTCAATTTATCATGCGAAGATATATTGGAGTGCTCACAATGTTGTGTTAAATGATTTTATTCCCTCAATATGTTACCAAGATGTCAAGAAATTGATTAGAGATGAAAGTGAAGTTTCCTAAGATTTTATTGTGAAAAATAATGAAATTGTTCAAATTAAAGATATTCTAGTGTTAAATTAATACCAAGATGTTTTTATGGATGATTTTCTTAGTTTTTTTCTTAATCGTGAGGCTATGTTTACTGTTAAATTATTATCTCATGCTCTGTTGATTTATAAATACTGCTATCAAATGGATCAAGTGGAAAATTTCATAATTGAAAAAAATTGTATGAGTTATTAGATAACAGTTTCATTTGACTTAACACTGAATCATGGGGTGATCCAATTTTGTTTTTTTATAAATAAATATGATTCAATGAGACTTTTCAATGATTATTGATCCTTGAAAAACATCATTATTAATAAAAAGTATCATTTCTCACATATAGATAATTGTTCTGATCATTTATAGGGAGAATAATATTTTTTGTGGTTATGTTTATTGATGATTTTTTTTATATTCTAATAGTAAATAAGAACATTAAAGACACCTAATTATTATTTTTCAAACATTAAAAGAAATGAAACTATATGTGAAATTTATCAATGATGGATTTTAGTTGAAACAAATTTCATTCCTTGTTCATATTGTTTTTAATGATGGTATAAATATTAATCCTAAGAAATAATTCGTTGAAGAATATACAAGAATGAAAAATATCATATATATTCAAGTTTTTCTTGGATTATCTTGTTACTATTGGTAGGTTGTTGAAAATTTTTCTAATTTTTCAATCCCACTAACTAAGTTAACTCGAAAGGGAGTTATCTTTAACAGGAAAAAAATGTGATGATTGTTTTGATGAACTGAAAAGAATATTAGTGAATGATCTAGTTTTGGATCACACATGCATAAATGGATAAATCATAATATATAGTGATGATTCATTAAAAGACTTGGTTTCATCCTAATATAGGAAAATAAAGTAATTTAGTATGCTTCACATCAGTTGAAACATCATGAGTTAAATTACCCAACACATGATTTAGAATTTGAAACTACGGTTTTTGATTTAAATATTTAGAGGAATAATATGTAAGGTGTAAAGTGTGAGATATATTCTGATCATGAAATCAGAAGTACTTATTCACTCCAAAATAATTGAACCTGAGATAGAGAAAGTTGTTGGAACTAATCAGGTATTATGATTTAATGATTCCTTAGATTTTGGGAAAATATAAAAAAGTAATTGATTATCTAAGTTGAAAAAGTAATTATGCATTAACCATGTTATATTTTTTATTTGAATGTTTGGTTAATTATTTGATGAATTTTTTCCAAGAATTTTTTGATGTATGGACATCCTATATTTTGATTTTGGATTTAGTACTAGAAACTTTGTAGGAAATAATTAAGAGAGCTCAGAAGGAGGATAAATATTTGCAGGAAAAGGAAGAATCCAATAAGAAGCACAAG
The DNA here is from genome assembly GCA_963277665.1 of Viscum album. Taxonomy (NCBI): domain Eukaryota; kingdom Viridiplantae; phylum Streptophyta; class Magnoliopsida; order Santalales; family Viscaceae; genus Viscum; species Viscum album. The sequence continues at coordinate 1,401,999,696 of OY728137.1, read as the reverse complement.
TTACCTGATTTTAATAATGAAGAAGAATTTATTTTATGATTTATTAAAACATTATATGTGCATTGTGATTCTAATATGAGGAAATATTTTTTGACTAAATCTCAAAGTTCTCCATTTTCTGTTCATCACTGAAACACTATGTCGTATAGAGACCTTCAAAATTATTATTCGATGGATGGATTGAAAAGTGTTATTATTGAAATTACCATGATGTGTTTGAATTTTAAACTGGTTTAAATCTAATGAAAATTACTGAAGGGGATGGTTCATCATTTTTAAATACCATAATAGAAATTAGATAATATATCAATAGATTATTTGGTAGGATTTCCAAAGAAATCACACGGTAAAAAATAATATTTGGTTTATTATTTACCGATTAAATAAATCTACACATTTACATCTAATTAGAGATATAATGTATTTAAATTATCTTTCTAGAGTTTATCTAAAGTATATTTATTGGTTACATGGAGTGGCTCTATCTTTTGTATTAGAATATGATCCCAGGTTCACAAGTATTTTTTGGAAATGAATTCAAAATTCATTGGGTAATGAATTATATTTTATTATGGATTTTTATCCTTAATATAATGGATAGTTTGAGAGGAAAATTATGGATATGTAATATATTATTTATTCTTATTCAATTGATTACTAGGGAAGTGTACATCAATATATTTCATTTGTTGATTTTTATCATAACAATAATTTTCTTTCCAGTATACAGATTGCACCATTTGGAGCATTATTGAGAAAGTGGTGCCGAACTCCAATATATTGGGATGATGTAGTAGAATGGGATTTTGTGGGATCATATATGGTAGTGTAAATGGAAAAAAAGTTAAGATGATTCTCTGGCACATGAGGACATCACATAGAAAGAAGAAAAGTTATGAAGATAACTAGGGGAAATATATTTATTCTAAGGAAGGTGATCTTGTATTTTCAAAGTTTCTCTATGGAAAAGTGTGATGTACTTTGGTAACAAGGGGAATATGAGTACATTGTTCAATGAACTATATGAAATATTGGAGAATGTTGGATCAATTTTTTTTATGGCATTGCCTCCATGTTTATCTCAGGTTTGAAACGTATTTAATGTTTCAGTGTTAGAAAATATGATTCAAATTCTTATCATGATTTGATAACATAATTTGATTAGCTGGAATATATTTTTTCTTATAAGGAAAATTCAGTTTATATTCCTAAACAAAGTGAGAAACTATTGCAGAATAATCACAAGTTTAATATTTTACTAAAGAAATATATGTTTGAAGGGGAAACACGAGAATATGAAAATGATATGAGGGAAAGATATACCAACTCGTTTATTAAGTGAATAAAATTATTAGGATGAAATTTATACATGGGGGAAGGATATACCAACCTAGGTAATGATATAGTAAATCATTTTAATATTTTTTATTATGAATTATATAGTTATATTAGTTATAAAAATATTTTATAAATTTTAATCAAAGAGGAATTTATTTTCATTAAAAACTTTTATTAAAATGTTTATTTAAATGATTAATTTATAAATTATGGAATTTAAATTTTATAAAATTAATATATATAAATATACTTTAGGTGATATTTTGGGATTTTTAGGATAGTTTTGGTTTGTAGTGAATAGTGAAAAATACAGTTTATTGTAAAATTCCATTTCATTTAATAAATTCAGTAACTAAAAAGTCTCAGTATATTTTAAAGTAACCTATGTATTATTTAGTTATATTTAATATACATAATTACTTTTTATAATTTTTTTCAGTATATTTTTTTGGGTTTACTAATGAGATTTTTTAAAAATTATTTTAAAATGAATAATGTTTATCATTTGTAATTAATTAAAATAATCTTCAATAGGGATTATTTTAAATGTAAAGTATAGATTTTATATCATTAATCATTAATTATTAATTCAGTTTTATAAAATTATTATTATTAGTTAGATATTTATTAAAGAATCATCTTTTTATAAATAAAATAATCTTCTTAAAAACCTGTTGTATCACAGTTTCAAGAGGATTAATATTAAATTAAAAATTTCCACTTAGGTGAATTGAATTTAGAAAAATAATATCCATATTTTTAATTAGAATAATTAAATATCAAATATGGTCAAAATAATTTTTAACAATGTGATTAGTGAAAAAAATTAAAATTAAATACAATGATTAAGGTAAAAGTGAGTTTACTTAATGGTTAAAAATATAACATATGGTATAAAAATTGACCAAAAATTTTCCAACAAAAATTAAATTACCATATTTCAACCTTATACCTTATTTTCTTGATAATGGACTATTATTGGGACCTAGTTACATGAAAAAAAGTGTGTATTTCACTCTTTAAAAAACATTCAAGTGTGCCACTCACCTCACTTATAAGAGGCCTCCCCCTCTCCCCTATCCTCAGAATATAGAAAAATATATTTTTTTCATCCCATAACCTTCAAAAATAACTTATAAACTCAACTCATATAATACTATATTTCATACTTTGATCCTAAATACGACCAATGAAGGACTTTACTACAAATCAAAAAGAGATACCCAAATATGTGGTAATGTTCATCGATGTGCGTTTTACGTTATTTCCTCATTCACCCATTAGTTAGGTATAATGAGGGATAAAAAACTTTATATCTAATATTGATAGAATAATTATACAATTGGAGTCATTATATTATATATACCATGTTTAAATTCTAATACGTAATAGATACGATAACGTTGCTCAGCTGTACGATGAACTCCACCTCATGGAGCGATATGATTCGTTTTCACTAACACATTATGTGGGCAGTAATAAGGGTAAATACAATACATATATGTGATGTAAAATGATTTTTTTATGATATTAATGATATATTTATCATTATGGAAATATAATATATCATTTTTTATCTTTTCAGTCGCTGAAAAAATTATAATTTCATTCGTGGATGTGTGGTCTACCTTATCCTTGAAGCGATGTGATTCTTTTTCCACCACCAAATACCGATAATGATATATATATATATATATATGTTTATATACCTAAATTATACATTATTTATGGTATAATTATCATAATGGAATGATAAAATGTTACTTACTGTCTTCCCAAAATGATCAGTGTATAATGGAAATATTATTTAAGAGTACATATGACTTACAGTCTGCATGACCGTAACATAGTTCAATTTTCATAAAAACATTAATTAATGGTTTAAAAGTTTAATTTATGAATAAAAATGATAATTTTTTCCTGATTATTATTTTGTAGATGTTTATATAATGAAACCTTTGACCATATTCAACGCACTAAAGTTTATTTTTTACACATAAACCAAATATGGTCAAAACTTTTTATTTAAACTTAATTGATTTATTAATTTCATAAAATTTTCTTATAAGAAAAATAATATTAATAATAGAATTTAATTTTTTTGTAAATCATGTAGTTAATTTTTCTTATTATTATGGAATATAAAGACGCACATGACAAGGCAGAGTAAAGATAAAGGACATCATCTCAATTTCCTTTAATTGAAGATTTACTGATATTATGCATCTTTATTACCTGTTATGGTGTATATAAACCCCATTTTAAATGAAATAATGAATTTATATATTCTCATGGTATTTAATATTTTATTTTAATTTTATTCTTTCAGGGTTCTTATGATATAAATACTTCCAAAGTGATAATGGAATTTTCCTCAAAATAAATCATCTCTTGATGTTTTCATTCAGAATATATATCTCTTATGTTTCCATGATATATAATTATTTTTTAAATGTTTTATATTAAAATAAAATATTTATAAATTTTATTTTATGAATCTTTTACTTTATTTCAATGTTTTAAAAAGGAATATTTTTACATCTTTTAAATGGAACATTTTGATAAATGACAAATTAAATGTTCGATTTTCAATGTAAAATGACAAAGAAAATTCCTTTCATCATGAATTATATTTTATTCCTAGATTCCTTTTAAATATTACATGATTTCATAAATTAAAAAACCACTTTCCTTTTTTTTTGTATTTTTTATTGAAAATTGAGTTTTTCCAAAATAAAATTGTATTTTTTTAAAAAAAAATGGAATTTTGAATGAAAATGTTATTTTTTTATATATTAAAGTGGTGGAAATATGAGATTAATTTTTTAAAATGATAAAATGTTTTATTCATGTTCTGGTTAATGAAAATTGTATATGATGGGTATGCTTAGAGAGCATCGGGTGAGACTGATATAGATTAAATGATGAGTGAGTCCAGATAGCACTCCAATGCATTGGGAAATGATTATGTTCTCTTTAAAATACAATGGAATTTTTCTTTATGTTTATTCCAATTTGTAAAGGTTCTTTAAGGGTTCTATGAGATGAGGTACCAAGGTACCTATATGAATTTTCTATTCTTTCTGATGAGTTCTCTTGGAAATAATTTATTTTCAATTAGTAAAATAATGATATTTTAAAGGAATGATATTCCACTTTATGGGATGACTATTATTTTTTTAGGAAATAATTTTCATGGGTTTTAATGTTTTTTATATATAATAATGGTTTTCTTATTTTTATGTCCTTTATATATTTTTAGTACTTATCCCAGTTTTTTTAAAATGATTTCAAATGATTTTAAGGATTACTAAGGGAAAAAAAGAGGTCAAGTTGAAACTCATTAATAGTTTTCATGAAAATAAATCATGAATTATTTGTTCTTCAACCGCCTTTTCCATCACTTTTTTACTTGGAAAAAAACATTCAAGACACTCCTTTAACTTATTCCTAGCGGCAATCTTTATAGCTGCATGAACTTCTTCTTCTACCAGTCATAATAATATGAATGTGTTATGGTCAGATGAACATTAAATATTCTTTTACCCAAATTATAATCATTTGATATGAATTTAGGCACCATATATTCTTCTTTTATTTTCACATACTTTGTTAGTGAAAAACCAAAAGTATCGATATATCTTTTTATTCATTCTAGAATAAAGAAATTCCTTTGTGAATATTAAATAAATGAATACCAGCTCATCTTAGATTCCTCACAATTATTCTTCCCAAAATAATAATCAATCTTTAAGTGGGAACACTATATTATCCTTGGATATACAATAATTTGCAGTTGTGTATCAGTGTATTGATCTCTCTTTCTTCTTCACAAAGAATTAAGATTATGTAAACTCCTATCACATGTATGCAATATTTATATTTCTTGAAATTTTCTCTATTATCTCCAAACTCCCTTTCACTACATAATGCAAGTGCTTTGAAAACAAAATTTCCTTATATGGATAATGTTTCCTTTCATAGGAGATTTTTCCTTCTATAGATAATTTCTTCTTACTGAATGTCCTATTATTCTAGGGATCATATTCTCTTTTGTGGACCCCCTTGTTTCTGCAAACCATATTCTCTTATATGGACTTTCCAACTTCTACGGACTGATGATTCTTCTATAGAATCCTAATGCTTCACCAAAAACCACTTTTCTCTATTAAATACCATTATTACATGAACTCTCCCCACACTATGTAATAACTCAACTCTACAAAGCCCTTTTCTTTTGTAAGATATAACCCCCACAAGAATCCTTATATTTTGCCAAATTTTTCTTTGAGAACTCTTCTCTTTTGTGGAATTTATTCCCCGATAAATCTTCTAATTCATAAAAACCCCCCTCATGAAATAAATTAGACTTATCAACATTTTTCATATATTGATGATATTATATTATCAAACTCCCACTTTTTAATGAGGTGATTTGGGTTCTTTATATAGGAAGATAAATTCTGAAAAACTCGCTAATATGATTTACCCAAAAATTTAATGTGGTACATCCTTCACTGCATACCGTGCTATGTATTCCATTTTACTTTATGGGATATATTCACATCAAAACCATATTCCATGTACTATCCTGTGAACTATCTCTATTTTTGAAATGATTCCTTATAATATGTTTACCCCTTCACAGAAACTATCCTTCGGGAATTTTTATCCTTTGCGGTAACCAATGACTTCCGAAGATGACAAGCCTTTTTGACTCCTCAAACAACCACATTCATTCCGCAAAAAATGTGCCTCTTGTGAATCTTCAAGCCATCCATGAACTTCAAGCCTCTCTTGAACAATTTTCCCTACATGATCCACGTACTGCACATCGCGGTCTGCATAGAACAACTATACTGAACTTCTTCCACTTCTGATTTTTCTTCACCGTTCTTCGCACCTATTATTCAGTCCATGAACATTATTTGTTTGATATATAATCTTCAATTTATCTTCTTTAGCATTGTCATATTTTCAAATTAATGTATTTTAACTTTCTTATATTCCACCAGTACCATTCTTTCCAATAAAAGATAAATACATTTGGCAACACCTTTTCTCCCCCTTTTCTTAATAAGGCTTTCATCATAAGTTCCCATAACAAAATTATGATATTTTTGAAATAAACGTGATCAAAGTATCCTCATATTTAAATATGAGAGTTATTCAAAAATTACATAAAATCTAATGTAATCAAATGAATCCATAAAAATTATCATGGAATCACTTTGAAAGTCAAAGTCTTAAAACATTCAAATATTTATTTGAATATCTATACTTGAGGACTTCATCTTAGATATATTTACTTTGAAACTACATCATTATACTGAAAAAAATGAGTTCTTTATATATCATTGATCCCCATTGGAAACCAAAGTCAATAGTTTTGAGAACAAATACAATCCATACGCAAAGTGGGATCTTGTAACGGCCCCGACCAAGACTCCACTATACTAGTGCTTGAGCCAGGATGTTACATGAACTTATGCGCGCCTCCCTATATGCCAAAAGTTTATAACTATAAGCGGGGCTCCAAATAGTATATTGGGGAGACTATACCCCTTTTCATCAGATTAATCCATAAAGAAGATAGAAAAAATAGTGGAATAAAAACCAATAATACAAGAGTAGGTAAAAACAAACATTCCCCAAAACGGCGTACAACCATGTCCAACAATAAATATGCCATTCCATAAAACAAGTGAAAAAGTGAAAAAAAAAATCCCAAAATAAAGACAAAATAGAAAATCCCAAAAATTGTCCCATGACAAAGTCTGGGTCCTCCACGAAAACCCATGCCAACCTAGCTAGCTTGTAAGAGCCTTTTCAATTTTCTAGACCTGAAAACATGAAGTTTTCTCGGGTACCCAATGGCGGCCTAAGCATGGTGTGAGTACAACTTAGTAGGCCATCACCAAAAATGTCTAAAAATATCAAGTATAAACAATTGTGAATGAAAAAGGGAAATGAATAATAAATGGCTTGGAAAAGATTAAGTTCCCTTAGCCAGTTTAGGTCCATTACCAACATTTATTGCGATTTACATATCTTACCATTTCATCCCATTTCCTATTATGTACCATTTCTAACACATTTAACATTGGTTCATCAAACCCAATAAGGAACACGAGCTAAATTACACAATACCATGCATGAGGAAAAACACGCGATTATCTAATCTCACTAAGACTAAATTTATCACGACCATAATATCCTCAACTTGAAGCCTTAGTCTAGGTGGAAGCAATAGTTAGGTGAAAAAAGATTCAATCCTCTTCCCTAACCTGTGCATTAGTGGTGGTGTTTAGAGCCTCAGTCTAACTTGACCCATGGGTGTAGAATTCCAAGTCGATACACCTCTCTACCATGCCATGTGTCCGTGATATACATTTATGTATCCATTAACCATTCACACAACATCACAACCATTTACCAATGAAAACACAAATCATAATAATAACAAAAGAGTAAATACCATACCATAACCCATTAACACATTTAGCACAATTCTCATCATTTATCCACTTAGCATGATTCCCCTTTTATAATGCTTATCTCACTAAGAAATCATTCATTGTGCCTATCTCGATAGGCTTCGTTCATTATGCCTAACTCACTAGGCTTTATTTCTAGGCTCATAATCCATTTCATTATGGTATTTAACAATTTCCTTGTTAAATCAATATCCCTTAGGTTTTTACTAATCCTTAGTGCATCACCTAGCTTCTACTTCAATATAATAGAACACATCAACATGTTTATCAATGCTCTACATAGCTACAAAAAAATCTCACTTCTTCTTTACAAATCCCTAGTTCTGGGAGAGTTGGAACACCCCATGGGTGTCTCTAGGTTAGTATAATCACCCTAGATTCATCCCAAGGGTATCGTGAGGGATTCCATTTACCTTCTTAATAACCTTTTTACTAAAAAATTCCATGGTTGTACATACCCAGAGACACCCAAAAACAGAACCACAGATGCACAATTCCATAAATAAACTGTGGGATATAACTTGTGACTACCAACCTCGATTAGATGGGTGAACACACTATTAATCAATCCCTTATATTCCACTTCAAATTGCCCAGGAAGCTTCAACCTAGATCTTACCCAAATAGTAGAGTTTTAGAGCTTCATATAGAGAGGACAAGAAGATACAAACCCTAAACTCAAAAGTTAAGAGAAGGATGGTATTATCCTTACCTGGAGCTTCGATATACAACCAATGACACCAAAATATTCCTTATAAATGAGGGAGATTGATCTTTAGGAGCTCTTGGAAGATATGGTTCGTTCCCAGGGTGAAGAGAGAAGAAATGGGAGGAAATCCTGAGTTGGGTATTAAAATCACAGAATGATAAAAAATATAATTTTTTAAAAGTTTCTGGGCGGCATGGTTTACCCACATGGTTTTCCAAACCATGCGAAAACCATGAGGAATCCAATGCCCAAAACCCACATCCTGCACGATTTCTTGGGTTGTTCTCCCAGTTAGCACTAACCGTGTGTAGACCATGCAACCTACCCAAAAAACACCTTTTCAACATTTTTCATGTCCCAAAACCTCAGAACACCCTAGAACCACCTTAAGGACTTGGGTCATAAATTAATTAAACAAAACAAGGGATTCAAGAAAAAACACAAACATGAATATAGATTTATATGATCTGGGATCTTACAACCTCCCCCCTTATAATGGCTCATCCTTGAGCTGAGCTCCCAAGAATCAATGCACTTTCAAGGAAAAGAGATCAGACCATTGAGCTAGCAAATCTGATTCATGCTCCCATGTTTCTTCTTGAAACTTCACCTGCTTCCATAATACTCTCATTAATGGCACAACCATGACCCGAAAGACTTTCTCTATACGATCCACCACACAAACCGATTCTCCTTAAAGGACGAATCAGCCTCAAGATCAACATCCTCAACACCCACCACATGAGATGGGTGAGGGTGATACCGCCAAAGATTTGACACATGAAAGACATCATGGATGCCGCTATACAACTATGAAAGTGCTAATTGGTATGCCACCAGCTCGATCCTCATCATAATCTCAAACGGCCCCACATACCTAAGTTCCAACTTTCCATACTTTCGAATCTGTCAGGGACCCATCCTTGGAGACACCTAAAGGAACACACTATCACCCGCCTCGAACTCAAGAGGTCAACATCTCCAATCCGCATATGACTTCTACCTACTCTGAGCTGTTTTCATCTATTTAAAAATCCAATCAACTTTCATTGAAGTCTCCTACACGAGACTCAGTCCTTATAACTCAGATTCACTGGGCTCAAACCAATACATCAAAGATCTACACAGTCTCCCATATAGAACCTCAAACGGTGCCATCTAAAGTGTAATATGAAAACTGTTGTTGTCGGAAAATTCAACAAGTGACAAGTGCTTCTCTTAGGAACATCCAAAATCAAACACGGAATCCCTCAACATGTCCTTAAACACTTGAATGGTATGCTTCCATTTTCTGTCCATCATTGGGTGGAAAATCGGTAATCAAAAGCACATGCATACCAAGAGCCTTCTACAACCCTCACCAGAAGCGCGATGTGAAACGAGGATCACGATATGAAACTATAGTCCACAGTACACCATGCAACCGTACTATTTCTGAAACATAAAACTCACCCAATTGGTCAACTATTTAAGTCTTTTGAATCGATAATAAATGATTCAATTTTGTTATTCGATCCATAAAAACCCATACTGCATCATTATTTTGAGGCATCCTTGAAAGAACCACCACAAAATACATTGTCACATCATCCCACATCCATTATAGAATGGGAAATGGATATAGAAAAACCACCTGGGCACTGATGCTTGACCTTCACCTGCTGACAGGCAAGACAACGTGCCACAAAGCCTGAAACTTCTTTTTTCATTCTCTGTCACCTAAAATGTCGATAGATATCACGATATATCATTCTCAAAATAGGATGAACTTCCCATTTTGATGCATGGAATTCATGAAAACTCTCTTACTACATGCATACCGGCATAACCCCATGACCATGAACACATAAAACCTGATCTAAAATGATGACCCAACCAGAAGGTGGCTCCCACCATTAAAGTTTTCCTTCATGGCCAACCATTCAGGATCATCAAGATGAATTTACATAAATAGACCCAAACATTTAAACTCAACCACCAGAGAAGAAAGATCCGCCTGACTATTTTCATCTCACACCTCCAGGTGCATCTATGCAAACAATGAAATCACCTTCCACTCAGTGTTGGATTCTAAAACCACCTGGTTTTGAGCCTTCCTACTTAGATAAATAGTAACATATTTCCATTTTATCAGTGTATATACCATCTCAAAGTATGAAGACTAGAGATACTCACCCATGTTGTCTATCAGAGATTCAAATACCACTGGGAAATGATATATTTTAGACTCTTGTGATTGGTATACACCGTAAACCGTTCCCCCAACAAGTACTGCCTCCAGCACTTTAAGGAATACACTTCTACAACCTAATCAATATCCTGAGTGTGATAATTCTTCTCATGGGGTCTCTACTAACTCGACCCAGAATCCACCACCCACTCATCTTGCATTAACACAGCCCCAAGTCAAATACTAGATGCATATAAAAATAGGACATACTTTGTACCTCGCTTTCGTAGGATATAGATCAATGTGGTCTTCAATTGCTTTTTCTAATGTTGAAAACAATTATAACAAGACTTAGACCATTAAAACATGAATAACTAGTTGGTCATGCCTGATAGTGTTTCTAACAAGATAGAGAAATCCTGGATGGAAATTTGGTAATATCCAGACAAATCCTAAAAACTCCAAACATCTAAGACTCTCTTGGATTTCCCCCAAAACACTACGACTTGAACTTTATCTGGATCCACCAACAAAACTTCCTTAAAGATGATATGACCTAGGAAATAAACTTCTCCAATCCAAAATTTTCCCTTTGATAGCTTTTAATAAAGTCAATGCTCTTTTTGTGCACTCAAAATGATGTCAAGATGTTGGGAATGATCATCATGAGTTTTCAAGTACAGCAAGATGTCATAAAAAAATATAACCATAGACTGATCTAGATAAGGGTGAAAGATTTGGTTAATCAAATCCATGAACACCACTAATGCATTGTTCATGTTGAAAAGAATCACCACAAACTAAAGAAGATCATATCGACTCTTGAATACTGTCTGCGGTACGTTGAAAGGCCTCACCATCAACTCGGGATAAAATGATCTCAGATCAATCATATAAAACACTCATGAACCCCTAAATTGGTCAAACAGGTCATCAATTCTTGAAATAGGGTACTTATTTTTCACCATCATCTGATTTAATTTCCGATAATCAACACACATCCTTAATGACCCATCAACTATCTTTTCAAAAAGCACAGAAGATCCCATGGAGACGTTCTAGGATGTATGAACCCATTATGCTCCAAATTCTCAAGATGAACCTTTATATCATAGAGTTTTTCCAGTGCCATTTGGTTCGGAGGAAAAGAAACTGGATCTTCTCCTGAAAACAAATCAATTGTGAACTCAACATCTCTCTCGGGTGGTATGCCCGAGAAATCCTCAGGAAACACATCGTGAAACTGATCCACTACTAGAGAGTATGCAAACTATTTTACCCCTTCATCATCGAGAAAAATACAAGCTACTTGAGCCGTGATCCTATCCAGCTGCTGAAAAAATGGTCCCATATGACCTGCTCAAACATACCACCATCCACGACGGACATAAGTGTCACCCTCAAGTGACCTGGATGATAAACTATGACGGTAATAGTCTATGCATGCCCGATACAACACCAACCAATCCAGACCCAAGATCTTATCAAATACCGATATCTGGAGAATGAACAATTCATACTAGATACGATAGCCCCCATCTTCCAGAGTACTTCCCATATAGTGCATGATATCTTCATTTTTCACCCCGATGGAGTTTCAATAGACATAACCCCATTGACATTCTCCACAAGAAAACACAACGCTAGTAAAATATAAGCATAAATAAATCTTTTTGTGGAACTAGTATCAAACAATGCACAAGAAAGTGTAGAAGCTACAAGGATAGAACCTTAGACTATCGATGGCCCATCCTCGTGAGCACCAGTTGTGGATTGAACTGCATTAAGGTGACATTCCCCTCTACCCTGGGCTCCGACTTGTGTGCCCTATACTGCAATTCCCTGCTGATGTGGGTGATCTTACCCCGGAGTTCCACGTACACCACCCCTACCAGTAAGACCCAGGGAGCTCTAATTTCCTACCTGATATGGAGCAACTATTCCCTTTCCTCTGTTTTCCATATTCTTGTCACCAACACCCATGCTCACATGATGAGGGTTCCTATAGAACCTCTACACATGTTCCAATATTTAGCATGACCGACACTCAACTGGAGGCCAAGAACACTAGCCACACACGTTCCCCAACCTACCACACAAATATAAGAACACCTGATCACCACTCTGAGAGGCTGAACCTCTCTTTTGAACACCTTGCACACTTACTCCCTTATAAAAATCAAAAAACGACGCTTCTAGTTCCAAGAAACTACACCACTTTTCTTCCAAACTGGTAGGCCAAGCCTACTACCCAAAGATCCCTTCATGTTCCCTCATGAGATCTGTATTTGATCAAATCCCTCTGTAAACCTCTTTTAGAGAAATATATTCACCTGAGACCTAATCTCATGTCTCATTCCATCATAGAAATTCCATGTAATAGCTGCCTCATCCCCTAACAACGATAGAACAAAGCATCACATGTCAGTGAAGTGGCCAACATACTCCATCATCGACATCGATACCTGAGTTAGGCTCATGGACTATATAGCCCACTCTTGCCTAAAAGTATCTAGGTAAAAATTCCCTATAAACTTTTCCCGGAAATCTTTCCATAACATCCCTTCAGACAACTCCGTCTAGGATAGGATGTCCCACCAATGCTTTACCTAGCTCCGCAACATATAAGCTTCCAAATTGATTTGCTTCCCCACAAGAGTCTCCAGATGATCATGTATCGTCTGGATAGACTCTATCCAGAACTCTGCTGCCTCTGGACCACCCTCTCCGGTTAACGTAGGAGGGTGCTGTAGCTAAAACATTTTAGTCAGTTCAAACATACTCAATGCAACACACCCTAGGTTGAGATCCATTAACTGTATAAAATGATCCAATCTATCTTGGAACATCCCTTCTCAATTTTCCTAAAACACCGCATTCTCTTGCTTCTATACTGGGGGAGTTTTCTCACCAAAATACTATTGTTTCCCAACTGGCAATCAATTTCATGGTAGAATTTTCTATATTTTCAAACAATAACTTTAGAACAAATACCATAAGACTTCCAAAATTCATCACAAGAAGGCTCTTCACCAAACACAACATGACACCATACATGCACCATCCCAAAAAACCTTAATATTATGAAAACACCACCCCAACCATCCCAACCACGGTCCACGTCCCCAAGGGGTAAACACCCATACAACACTACAAGGCTTAAAAAACATGCTACAAAACACATTTTGAATTCATTAAAAAAACATAATTACATATATTTCATTAATAATCACTCATCATTCTTTTATCTTCAACTATTTACATTTTTTCATTTATGAAATTTTCTTTTTTCAATTACCAAGATGCAAGGTTCATTCCCCCTTTCATGCCTCACACACCCAACCTGTGTGTACATACTATGATGCATGTCACCTATCTCTATCTGGGTTCCTACAATGATGCATTAATACAAATCCTCATGCCATGGAGGCCATGCACCAAATATCATAAAACAATCTCATCACACAACATGTGGATCACTAAATGGTGAAATATCATCAACTGTAACATTGCACAATCAAGAAAAAAAATTCCCACCCTAGATGACTTGGGTTTACCTCATACATGGGATATCTACTCCCAAGAAAGAGCTTATTACAAAGACCCAACACATCCTAACTCTTATCTACCATCCCAAATAGCAATATTCCATAGAAGGAGAAGGAAGACCTCCTCTGATACATTTTTGTAACATCCCCAACTTAGAATCCACTGTACCGATGCTCTGAGATAGGTGGTTACATGACCTTAATCATGCATCCCCATACGCCAATGGTTACCGACTAGTATCGGGGTCCAAATAGTAAATTGGGAAGACTATACCCCCTTTTTTAGCAGAGTAAACCACAATAGAAGACAAACATAATAGTGGAATAACATCCAATAATACAAGAGTATTTAAAAACAACCATTCCTAGAAATGGAGTATAACCAAGTCCAACAGTAAATATGCCATGCCATACAACAAGTGAAAAACTGAACAAATCCCAAAATGATGAAAAACTGAAAAATCCAAAAAAAATTCCCAACACCATGTCTGGGTCCTCCTCCATGAACCACCATGCCAACCTGACTCCCTAGAAAGATAATTTTCGCTTGTCTTAACCTGCAAACATGAATTCTACTTGGGTACACAACAGAATTCCAACCAGGGATTGCGTACAACTTAGTAGGCCACCACCAACAATGTCTATAAAATATTCAGTATAAACAATTGTGCATGAAAAAGGGAACTGAATAATAAATGAAAATGAAAATATTAAGTTCACATATCCATTTTTGGTCCATTACCAACATTTGTTACCATTTCCCTTTACTTACCATTTCCAATGCATTTAACATGGGTTCATCAAACCCAACAAGCTACGTGGAATAATTTACACAATCACATGCATGAGAAAAAACACACAGTTATCGTATCTCACTTGGACTAACATCATCATTAACACCATATCTTCACCTTGAAGCCTCAGTCCGAGTGGATGCAACTGTTAGGGGAACAGAGCCTCAGTCCACTTCCCTAACCTGTGCATTAGGGCTAGAGTTTAGAGCATCAGTCCATCTCAACCTGTGGGCATAGAACCTCAATTCAATTCCCCGATCTACCAAGTCTTGTGCACATTCTATACATATATGTACCCATTAATCATTCAGAGAACATCACAACCATTTCCGAAAGAAAACATAAATCAGAACAATAACATAAGAGTCAATACCAAGCCATAACCCATTAACACATTTTCCACATTTTTCATCATTTAGCCACTTATCTCGATTCCCCTTTTATTATTCTTATCCCTCTAAGCGATCAAAGATTTTTCCAATCTAACTAGTATTATTTCATTATGCATAACTCACTAGGATTCATTTCTAGGATCATAATCCATTTAATTATGGTCTTTAATCATATCCATGTTAATCCAATGTCCCTTAGGTTATTACTATGCCTTGGTTCATCACCTAGCTTCTACTTCAATACCATCAAACACATCAACATGTTTATCAATGCTCTATATAACTACACAACAATATGACTTGTTCTTCACAAATATCTAGGTCTGGGAGTTTCGGAACACACCATGGGTGGTTCTAGATTAGTCTCATCCCCCTCAATTCATACCATGGGGATCATAAGGGTTTCTATTTACCATCTTAATTAACATTTTACCTAAACATACCAAAGGTGATAAAAACATACCACGATACACCCATGAAGAAAAACCCACATGAAAAAATCCCCAGATAAAACATGGAGTATAACTCATGGACCACCAACAGTTATTCCATGGGAGAATCAACTCTTAATAAACACCTTATATTCCACTTCAAACATCCCCAGAAGCATCAACCAAGATCTTAACCAAAAATTAGGGTTTTTGTGCAGAGGTCATGATCCAAAAACCCACCTCTTTCATTGTTTTTTGGGTTGTCCGCATGGTTAGTAGTAACCATGCGCCGACCGTGCATCCTACCCAGAAAACCCGTCTTTCTCCAATTTTTGTTTGTAAAACCCTCGGAAAACCCCAAAAACTTTTTAAGGTCTCAGGTAAACACTTAATTAACCAAAACAATAGATTAAAACCAAAAAATAAACTAGAACATACATTTCCAAGATCTGGGATCTTACTTCTCTTCAATCCCCCATTAGAATTTGTCATAGATACCTTCAAGTTTATTTTCAAATGAATATTTCAATATGTGGATCAATAATATTATCACCCCTTTACTTTTCAAAATTTAAATATCTCATTGGTAAATATTTACAACTATTGAAAATCATTCTTACAACAAATACAATCCGTACAAAAAGTGGGATATTCAATATCCCCCTTTGTATTTGTTGGAAATACCTTCAATGTTATTTTCAAATGAATGTCTCAATATATGGATCATTAATTTTACCTCTCCCTTTTACATTTCAATATTTCATTTCACTTTCTCCCCCATTATTGAAAATAAATCAAACATTACTAGGAAAAATGGTATTAGTTCATACTTAAGATGTGTTCCATCTATCCTTTCACTATAAGTCTTCTAATGCTATGCTCGGTGTAGAAAACAAGAGGATTTTATTTATAAAAATTTTATCCATTACCAACAGATCAGGATAAATTATGAAATTAGAACTCATATAATTGACTTCAAGGATTTTTCACATTCATTTATGCTGAAATAAAAAAAATATGAGATGAACTTTTTTATGAAAAATAAATCTAATACTCATGCACTCACTTCAATAAATAGATAAAAAACATTCCATTACAATAGTTGGGATTTTTGACATTGAGGCTCTTCCATTCTTCTTATGTCATAAAATAATTCAATTTCCCCACTTTGTAAAAAGATTAATATTTTTGATAACCAAGGATGATAGATTTAGAGATACATGCCTTTTCTAATGATATGATAATAAAAAACTTTCTAGAATAATCAGATTTAATATTAATGGAAAAAAATATTAAGGTAACTCCTCCTTTTTTATCCCATTAAAGAGAAAAACATATCATCATCTTCATAATGGTGAATCATATCATGAATGGATTTCGAGAAATTACAATATGTATATTACATCAAAATGGGTCTTCAACTTTTGATAGTTGATATTGGAAAACATTCATAACTTCATGAAGGATGATCTTCTTTAAACAGTGTTCTGCATAATATCAAGAGATAATATAAAAAGAATATTGAATCATATTTATACTGGCTATTCAGAATAAAAAATCGCATTCTTTGTCTTCATCAAAGTTTATCCTCTATCATATTAGTATTTAATTATTGATTGAGGAATCATTCAAGGATGGTAACTTCTTCAACACAGCAGTAAATAATTGACATTGCTTACTACATATCATGTTCTCCCCCATGAGAACTTGCTTCACCTTGAATTCCCTACAATATAAGCACAAATAAAATACACCAATACTTAAGGGAATAAGGTGCATTCTCATTACTTCATTATCACAAACAAAATGGTTGAGATGATTTTATGAACCAATTTTCTCCATTTAAACTAGTCTTTATGCTTTCACATCTGAATATTTCTTATGATTTATGTTGAGGAAATATAAATCTATTCACACCCTCTTCTTATTTTTTGGTAAATTATTCTTTGTAAAATACTTAATTAATGATAGCTTATGACACTTCCTGATGACTGCTTATTTCTCTAGTTGTAAGGTTAAAGAACTTTTTACAATGTGACCATATTTATTGCATCTATCATATTGAACTTCTTTAATGTAAGAGTTGCCTCTTATTTCCAACCTATCATTCTGTTTTATTCCTTATGTGTAATCTTTTCATTTCCTATTACAGTATCCCTTGCTTATTTATCTTAAATTTTCCTTATTCTTTCCATGTATTCCAGCCAAATAAATAACATGTCATTAGGAACCGTGGCAGCAAGATTGGATCTTCCACATGGATTCTTGTGAGTGTGACCCCTCTTGGTAGTTTTTTGGATTCACCACCCTTAAACTTTTTGTATTTAAAGTCCAATGTATTCTCTCTATTTTTATTCGGTACCTTCCTTAGAGTATTTCTATTAAATTTTATTTTGATATCTTCCAACGGTTGGTTCATCATTCCAAGTTATATTTTGGGATATTTTTTCTTGTCATTTTTTGATAAATGTTGAGATGGGCATGAACCAATATTTGGACCACTTCTATTTCATACAACATAAATGTTCTCCAGAATTCCAATACTATTTGCAGAACACAGTTTCTTATGGACCTGTGGATGTCACTTATTCGTCTCTTTATTTCTTCCCCTTTAGATTGGATTTGTTGTGATTTTACATTTTAATGATTGTACTAATTTTTTTGTATAGTGCCCAAATCTATTATAGCACCAACATTGACCCACAAATGTTGATTTATGTATATTTTATATATCATATAATTGAGTCTTCTTCATGATCTCCTAAAATTTAATTAGGAAATAAACAACCATATTATTTTTAATTTCCACCCTAGTAATGGGGGTAGGCATCTTACCACCTTTCTTTATCCATACTTGTTCAAATTTTCTTATATAACTTACCCTATTCATGATAAAAGTATTAGAAACATTTGGAAAAGATGGTATTGATTATACCTGGTCCTTCTCAGCTAATTATGATCGATCATTGAGTGAATTGATGATCTTATTGTCATATGTTAGAGGACTTTCAACCTTAGGGTCATCCAATGAACATTGAGTACCAGTAGAAAGTGTATCCATATCTTGTGAAGTGTCAATATGTGTCTTATCAAGATTTTCTAATTGACCTGACAATTATAGACATTTCATTTTGTGTAAGTTTTTCAGATTCCAAATCAGGATTATCTTATCTTCATTGGCCTCATTCATTCTTTCAATTTCATCTTAATTCATCTTAACTTTGTTTTGAATCAAAGAGTCATGTTCCTTGATCTTTTTTGATATTTCTTATGATTTTAAACCCTTGAAATCACTGATATTTTTTAATTTCACTATAAGTGGTTGAATATTTTCTTATATAACTTTTTGAATCCTTATTTATCATTATCTTATTTGATCCATTTTGAGGAACTTATTTCATGTTCCCAATTATTTTTTTCAAGGGTTCCAACCTGGCTAGGGAGATTTGACACTCAATAATTTTTGTTTTCAAGTTCTTCTCCAAAACATCAGCTTCATCTTCTAGATGAGTGATATCTTCTTCCATACATTAAAATACTCTATAGATAAGTGATTTTATTTATTCTGGAATATCTTGAAAAACTACTCTTAATCTATCAACAAATAGTTCTATAGAATTTTTAGATTGATAATCATCACCACTTGTGCTAGAATTTTCATCTCAAAGATTTTTTGGAATTAACTAACACATACCTCATTATCACTTGAGGTAGGAAGGTTATCTATCTTATTGGCGGTAAAATGTGACACCTTCTCATTACTTTCCAAGTTTGATATATATTCATTGTCAACAAAATATAGAGAAAAAAATACTTCTTCTTATTTATATAAGAGAGACTTCATCTTTAACATTCTACTAACTTTCTTTTTCCTATTCATCATAGTAATGGTAGATATAGACTTATTCTCTGAGGAAACTGAATCTTCATGAAAATTACACTTAATTTCTATCATAGAAAACAAACTCAATTATTAAAAGGAGTATAAATTCATAATAGAGAATCTAATAGTGGTGTTCCTTGGATCTGATACTAATTTAAAGGACTAGTTTCGGATATATATAACACTGGGGTGGGGGGTTAATCAGTGTTTGGGAATTTGTAATCCAATTCTTACATTTTATTGCTATACCTCTTAGTCATGTTAGGATCTTGATTCACTTATTATATTTTCACTATGTAATGAAGGTATATGAGGGTAGTAAAGATATCACATGACATTTTTATGAGGTTCACTAATCCAAAGGAGAAGCTAGTCCTTCACTTGGTATGGAAATAATCTTAACCGAACAACAACTATAAAAAAGTCCTTTGAATTTGGTTAAAAAATGGATTTGCCTTTACAGTCCTGTGGCACTTTAAAAATAATCCAATAATGTGTGTTTTACAGCTCTTTCCTAGATCATTATACCACATCCTAAGATAGTCTTGTCCTTATTGATAAGGGTTTGTATCTCCAAGAAAGTTCTCGACCAGTTGAGTTATGTACAATGTGATAGTTTTTATTTGTACTTTGACAACCTTCTTCTTCACTTTGTTTGTTTCACAATAGTATGCAAGCAACTCATCTTACTTATTCCTGGATGAAAACGTGATATATACAAAAAGTTATTCTTAAATCAGTCAAAATAATATGAATATTTTGTGTTCCAATAAACAATAAATCATCTTCGATAGAAATTATAATCAGCTAATATCAATTTTTTCACCATATCTTCTTCTTTTATTTTCTCTTTCTTATTTAGTGAAAATCCAACCACACCGTGATATCTTCTTATTCTTTCTGAAATCACAAAAATACTTTATAATTATTTAATCAATGAGGATTCACTTATCTTAGTATCATCACAATTAATCTACCCTGAATAATTATCAATATTTAAGTGGGAACACTCTATTCTTCTTAGAAAAACAATAATGTGCGATTGTTTATATGTGTTTTAATATCTCTTTCTTCTTCAGAAATCATGATGAGGGTGGAAACACCAATTGAATATATGCAATATTTCTCTTTCTTGGACTACCCTATATTCTCTACAAACCCCCCTGCACACCATGACACATGCGCTTTACAAAAAACCTTTTCTTCCATGAAAAATATTTCCTTTTGCAGACACAAATTCCCTCCACAAATAGTTTTTACTTCATGGACAACCTCTTATTGCATGAGCCATCTTCTCTTATGCAGTCTCAACCTGCTTCTACAAACCGTCTTCTCTTCGATAGGCTAACATACATTAGCAGACTACTGATTCTTCTATGGACCTCTAATGCTTCACGAACACCCTCTTTTCTCCATGAACTACCATCATTACATGGAATCCATTCGCTCTACATAAAAACTCCTCACATCGAACTCTATTATTATTTTTATCAGCAACAGCCCACAAGACTCCTTTAATTTCCTGTAATTTCTTCCCTAATAATTCATCTCTTCCATGGAATTTCCCCTCATTAAGTACTTTGGAATTCATCAGATTCTTCCCAAAACAGTGATATTTTCTTATAAAATTTTTTCTTTTAAATGTTGTGAGTAGGGTGAATTATATTGGAAACTAAATCCCACAAAATTGGAATCTTTTTTACCAAAAATTTCAATGTGGTATATCTTTCACCGCATACTGTGCTATGTGGTCCATTTTATTTTTTGGGCTATAATACCCCTGAAAACTTCATCCACATACAATACCCCAATGAACTTCTTATTTTCTGGTATTCTTTATTATATTGACAGCAATGGGATATTAATATCTCATTTATCACCATTGAAAACCAAAGAAAATAATTTTGAAAACAAATATAATCTATATAAAAAGTGGGCAATTTGATCTCCCCCTTTGTATTTGTTGGTAATACCTTATAAGTTCTTTTTAAATGAATATGTCAATATGTGGGTCATTAATCTTCTCTCTCCCATTTATTTTTCAATATTTCAATATCTCATTGATCACTATTGACAACAAATGAAAATAATTTTGAAAAAAAATACAATACATACACAAAGTGGTCTCTTTATAATGGACATTAAAAACTCAACCTTAATAGGAATCACTGACCCTAGACATGAAGAATCAATAAAAGAAAACATAAAATAAGGTTATAGTTAATCTATGGTGTATGAAAAATGAGGTAGAAAAATAAACTAAGAGGTATAGAGGGAAAAAGTAAGAGGAAAAAGAGAAAACACTATCTTATATGATTGTTCCAAGAGACGGTGGATAAACTATGGGGAGAGGAGGTTTCCAAAAAGAAAACATAGTACACAAAAGGGGACCCCCCCTGGGGGGTTGGATCATGAAAAAGTAGTGGGCGAGGTGATGGTATGATAATAATAATAATAATAACAACAAAAATAGAAAATTATTTTAAATCCTGTGTGGGCCACATGGAGTACCACACCATGCAATAAATATGCACCCACCTCAATCTAGGCCACACGAGCTGAAGGGGAGTGTCACCATAACATTCACCCAGCTGTGTAGTCTGGAAAGACCCACATTCTAAGATACACAGATTATAGGGGGCTCATGCATGGTTTCTACTAACTATGCGCCTACTGTGCACAACCCTCATGCCCTCCAAAAAACCGAATTTCTGAAAAAATCACCTAAAAACTACAAAACAAATGGAATACCAAAAATAAATTAAGTATAATATAAAACAAAAGATGCAGTGTGAAATTTATCCCCACCATTAATGTAATTATTCCCCTATAATTTCACCCAATTTAAAGAAAGAACAAAAAGAATAAATATCTAACCCAAAAATAAACCTCCAAAATGAAACCTCAAATCCAAATCCAAACAAAAAGAGAAACACAAAACTAAGGAAAAAACTAAACATGGCATGATCTTTAATCTCCACAACTCAAACCTGACCAAATCAAGTGAAAACACTGAAAATATCCATTGTGGGCCTCTCTACCATTTAAAAACCCACTAGCATAGACAGACCCCCACACCAGGGGCCCCCAACGGAAGAGGATAAAATAAGACACTAGACCAAACCATGATTCATAATCTACATAAGATGAAATCATCTTCTACATGAACTTCTCCAAAAATAAACCCATTACAAAGGAAGGATAATAATTTAAAAGTGTTTATCGACATGTAACAAGCATAGAAATATCATAAAAATGAGGACACCGAGATTTCTAGAAAATTATTTTCAAAAGTATAAAAACATGACAAAGAAAAATTCAAATGGTCCCACTCTATTTTAGGAAATAATGAATTTGATCAACACCCCCATACATGGTAGACCCTTCAAAGTGTGTAACAATTACTCTTTGACATATGGTTATATCTCTAATGTATTGAATCATCTTCTATGATCTAGGTAGGAGTTGAAAATCCCAAGATAGAACTTCCTCTTTTAGTGTCATGAGCAGCCACACATACAATAATCATTCACTGAATTGCAGCAAGAAGGATTATAATTCCCAAACCGACCAAAACGGAAGAAAATGTGAAATTTTTACATAAAAAACAAGGAAATATCAGATTTAGGAGACACCCCAGGCTTTTGTTCCTCTGTTTCACCCTCCTCACTAGATGGGGAACCCTTACCTACACTTAGAGAATCCAAACTACCAACCACTACTAGATTCATCTGGAAACCAACTCTTATAAGAACAACTCATCCACCAAATTCATGAATTGAAATTTATTAGATGTGATGACTCAATCATTAACCAATAGAAATAAACACCATAGGCAGAAATGAGATTTTAGTAGATTTATCAATGCTAACTATGAGGAAAAAACAATCCCAAGATGATCAACACAACCCTTACCCATCTATTAACCAAGGTAAACACCAATGATTTCTTCCATTAAATATCCTCTAATGATCTCCATGAACTACTAAAAATAGAAAATTATTGGGAATAATGGAACTCCAATACTTCGCTAGGAGTTTGGGTAGGGCCAATAATAGGGAGAGTCTCCTTAAAAACCTTTTGGGTTATTTTGGTTGGCATAAATGAGATAACATGACATTAAAAAGCATACCAGAATGATATCAAACCTCAAATCAAAATAAAAAACTCATAAACCACAAAACTTCACATAGAGTAATCAAACCCTATTTTAATAAACATCATTTTCTATTTTAAATTAAAATCCATTTTCTCACTTCTAAAATCAATTTAACATAAAAACCCATATCAAAATTCACTTTTTATTTCAAGTCCACTTATACTAAATGATATTTCAGTACGTCCAATTGAAAATTCAAATCATCACCACACTTTTCCCTTTGAAAGAAAAATTCCATTTACAAAAGAAGCCCATTTTTAATGTAAAAAACTTTCTTATTCAAAAAACACTTTGAAAAAACTAAGTAAAATATTTTATTTTAAATAATAAACTATGGTGTCTTATAAACCATAAAATATGTGTTCATTCTAACTTTTTCTTATGCCCATCCATGCATACATACCAACCAGATACTTTCACACACATACATATATATTAATGTCTATGATAAATAACAAGGGTTACACATTACATACTCTCATTAAAACTAAGCATTTACCAAATTTTTAATTCACATTAACTCTACATTTCCATAGATAATTAAAAATTAAAAAAAAATCAATTAATTTTCCGATAACCCAAATATTTTTATTGTGGAATCCAAATATTCATAGATCGAACATCATTTTAAAATCCAATTGCAACAACCCAAAAAAACTCAAATCCTTACTATGTATAAACAAACACAACACCACAATCAACAAATCAAATTTCTAAAAACATAAAAAAAATACTATGACACATGGATTGGCCACACAGATTGGTATACCATCGTTAATCATGTGATCAAACATGTGGACACTAGCAGAAGCCTCATGGTCTATACATTGGTTTCCAAACTACACACAATAACCATGAAACCTTTAAATACCACCAAGAATCTACTCCAACCTTAGGAGTTTCTAAAAATAACCCAAAAATTCTCCAAACCAATCACTAATACTCAATAAAATATAACACTCCCTATGCTTTACCTTTAAAAAGAAATTTAAATCATGCTAATTTGAAATTAGTACATATAAATATAGGGTTTTATACTCTTTTATGAAAAATAAGATTCCATTTTATGTAAAACCACTATCAATCATGTTTTCAAAAATGTTTTTAAACAATGAAATAAATTTCAGTAAATTCATTGTAAAAGATATAAAATACTCAAACTTGTGTCTTAGTATGATAAGAAAAATAGAGAATTCATTTTTAAATAAACTAGAAAATAGTGGAAATTGAAGAATATTTTTTTATAATTTTTAACATTAATGGGAAACTAGGAAGAATAAAATATAATGTAAAATACCATATAAAATATAATTAAATGATAGAAATCACAATGGATGATTACTAGGTATCTAGTGTTAGTGGGGTCTTAGGATCATTATACTCTCAGTGATTGAACATTGGGGTAGAGGTATGTTATTCTACTCGATCCCAACAATCTAAAACATAATAGATTTTTTTAGTGTTGTATTGTAATATTGATTGATATGTAGGGTCATTATTATCATACTTGTCCATGTAGGATAACTTAGATACCCATAATTTCCAAGTTCCGTGCACAAATAGATGTATCTTTTTATAAATCTGGTATAGGCATTAATATTAGATTCTTTTCAAAAAACCCATTAACCTTCTTAAAACCATAATCAATCCTTAATAACATCTCATTTACAAGTTACACACAAAAAAGGAACCAGTTTTTAATTATTATACTTCTCTAATAACACATATATCACTTATATGTCACATTTCCATTTCAAGAGAAATTTCTTAAGGGTTTTTTATTTTAATAAAAAGTTATAAAGTTCTAACCATGAATTTAAACATTCAAAGAAACACAATTATATAACCAATTCAATAATGATAATTATCAAAACTAAGGTTGGAGTGAAAACATTAACAGGAAAAATCCATGATTTAATCATAAGAAAATAATGGGGAACAATTGAAAATACTTTTTCAAGAATCACATACAATATTAATGGCATATAAATATTACATAATAATGAAAATATAAAATGAAAACACAAAATGAATAATAAAAAAATTCAAAGTATTGAATATAGGGAACCAAAGTCAAACCATGTCTCTTTTAGAGATGACCACTTCACATTTACTCACATATACACGTTTACACACACACACACACATCTACCCATTTACCCAATGTAAATATTACCATCACCATGAGGGAATATGTACAATGAGTGAATAGATATATATATATATATATATATATTGTGTGTGTGTGTGTTTGTATTTTACCAATGTATAAACATGAAAATCACCTTCAACAATAACGACTTGAATCCCCTTCGAGGAAGTCCACGAAACATTAGAAAATTGTGAGAAACCCAATGGTCAAAAAATACCTAACTAAAATAAGGGATGTAATAAAATTGGAATAAAACTTTCCCAAACATGATAAAAAAACCATTACATTCAATGATAGTAGAAAAAACTAACCTTAACGAGACTCAAATAACCAAGGAACCAAGAATGAACCTAATAAACACACCAAAAATAAGGTTATGTTTTAGTGATAGAATGCACATCATGAGGGTTATAAAACTATGAAATGGTGATATAATAAAGAATAAGATAAGGATAAAATCCTATATGATATGATCATTTCAAGAGATAAAAAATAAACAACAATTAGAGGAGGACTCTAAAAAGGGGGTTGTACACATGTGAGGGGAAGCCCCGCTTGGGGTGCGTTAGGAATGAGTAATGTGGGGTGTATAATAATAATAATAATAATAATATTATTATTATTATTATAAAACATGGTCAAATTGCACAGTATTCTAGGCTGTGAGATAACCATGTGGAATCCTTTGCATAGGTTGGGATAATTCTCCGAGGATGGGGGAATGACTATGATTCTATCCTTGTGGCTTGGAAAACCCACTATCTAGGCAAGACAGTTTGTAGGATGCTGGTGCACAATTTATAATAACCATGCACCACCCAGTTTCCCTAAAAAACTTCAAATTTCAGGATAATGTAATAAAAAAAACAATCAAGAAAAAGGAAGATAAAAAATAAATGAAAAATATTTAAAACCACACTTGTGATGTGATATTTATACTTCTCAGAATGAGATCTTTTATTATATACTGTGATATGCTAAAGATCCGTAAATATATTTATTAAAGTATGTGGAGAAAATGGGTTGAGGACAATACCTTTTCATTCATTATTGTAAATAAGAGGGGTCTGTTATATACCTATATGAAGACAAATATTAAAAGATATAAAATGTTGGGAAAGATTTTGAATTGACAAGGAATATATATTCTTTAATGTTTTTACTTTATGATATTTGTGAATATCTATGATTTAAATGTAACCATGTATAATATGTTTATAGACACTCACATTTAAATTGAAACTTGTAAAACTATCATGTGATACTTTTAATTATCATTTTATTTTCTATATAGTTATATGATGTTTAGAAATGTAGATCAGATTTAGTCACCATAATAGGTGAAATATTTTTTAAAAAGGTCTTCTGTAATGACTTTTGACACTAATTCACCCTATAAGTTAGTTGTACACATTACAAGAGTGATGTGTCTAACTATTATTGGTTATGTTGAGTTTTAAATTAGTTTTAACTATTATTTATGAAGTAAAATTTTGAATTTTTTTTTTAGTTTAGATAAAGGATATCATGTTTATACATATCAACAAAATTAAGAAAGTTATTTTTTCCCTAAATATTGAAGAAGAATAAGTATAAATTAAATATAACATGTGTTAAATCCAAGTGATATATTATAGTATAATATGATATATCATAGTTTTACATAAATATGGAGAAAGAAAAAATCTATTCCTCTAGTGTATATCATATTTTATTATATATAGATTCCATACAGTTTTACATATATAGTAATATTGTATGATATGGGTGATTCATAGTCCCATGAATAATATGGTATGAGTAATTTCAAACTTCTCTAATTCCTAAAAAGACAGTGAATATTATTTTAGTTTGGGAATCATTAATTTATTTTTTCATAATATTAAATAGATTGGAGTGTTTATAGTTATGTATTACATGAGATTTAATTGAAGGAATTACTCATTCATTTACGAGACATATGATTAAACACATTGGATTTGGTACATCCCAATATTATATATAATGATGTTTGGGACATGGGTCAATATATAGATATATTTTTGTGTGATCATCTTAAAAATTTATATCCAACATTCTTATCCTAATGGTTCCATCTTCTTCATTCCTTCTAATATTTTAATATAGTATCATATTTTGATGGTTTATGTGGTCACTCCCAAATCTTTGTAGTGATTTGGTGTAACACATGAATAAAAATCCAAAGGAATATTCTTGTAGTTGTTCCTTGTTGATGTTCATCAAGCAATCAAAATAAAATTTGTAGAAGAATACTCTGGTTTATGGTATACATTTTTCCTTTATTTTTTTATAGTTATAGTTTCAATGTCATTGTTATCATAGGTTTTATAGACCCTATATGATTCAACTAATTTTATTATTTTTTAATCATCACGTAGGAATATTTTAATGGTATAAGATCCTCGACATGAATTTTTATACATGAATTATTTTTTATAAATAATTTTTTTAAAATCCTAACACTCATTCTATCTTCAATAGTAAAATATGATTTAGATTTCTTTTTCAAATCACTCAAGTCATAACTTATGATATGGGATTTCATAGCGAGAGACTCAGTATAAATCCCTCAATTGTGTATAAGTCATACCATACAACATTAGTGATTTCTATGGTTTCCTAAAAAAAACTTCCAAGTACATAATGATTACTTGTGATCATGGATATTTGAATATTTATAAAGTTATTATCACATTATGATTTTTTTTCTCTATGAAATTGAATGTTATAATATCCAAACGGTACTTATCAAATTGAGTGTCATAGTGGTTCCCTCCTATAGTTAGAATCTAAATGTTTTATGAATGTGTTATTGAATATATTATATATATATAGAATATAGAATTTAATAATATGAAAGTGATTAAGAATATTAGGTGTGGAGACTCATATGACTTGGTGACACTTTCTCAATGAATAACACCTTAGTAATCTTTAGAGTTAGAGATAATGAGAACATGGCCCATCAATATGAAATACACATTTATATGTGTAACTGGATGTTCCTATTTACAATTATGTGTAATGTTCTTTAATCATTAATATTATTTTCAATAAATATTATGATACATATACATTAATGCACAGACTAAATCCATGAAATTATATTTTAATGGGAAGTAAGATATATTGGGTTCATTATTAGTGATATTTCATTAATGAATAATGTGGGAAATTATTTTCTGTTCATATTCTAATGAAAGTTGATATAGAAATCCTATTAATGGAAATGAAACTAAAAGATTAAGCATGTGGCCATGGTAGTATGTTGAAAAGTTAATTTATGTAATGTCAAAGAAAGAGACATTGATCACCTTGGTTGATTCCCCATTTATAAAATATACTCGATTAGAAGTATCTTGTTAAATGGATTATATTTTAGGTTTTATATTCATATTTTTTATTTTTATTGTGGTGTTTATATTTTTTCAATATGGGTTCCCTAGAATATCTATCATTTTTTGTTATTATCATTATGACACCAACTAGTTTATCTATGGGAATCTTGAATAATTCTAGATTCTAACAATAAATTATAGGTGTGATAACTTACTACCACTGGGAAAGGGTTTTAGTGGGTTACCCACTAAATGTATTTAAACCCACAAGTAGTTTCTTTATAAATTTAACATATTGAGTAAATATTATTCTTTTATTTGGTTTAATAATTATTCATGCTGAGCTGATCACATATGTACAATCAACAGTTATACAGAATAATATTATGTGATTTCAATATTCAGTAAATAAATATTATTTAGGTAACTATTTATTTAATTTCATTATAATAATATTTATTTATTCTGGTTTATTTTCATAGTGAAAAATATTTATTTCTTTGGTTACGTAAATAATTAATAAATATTCCTTTTCTATTTTATTGAATATAACATTTACTTATTAATTAGCTAATAATGCAGTAAAATTTACTTATTAAGTAAACAAAAATTATTCAAGGCCCAATAAATAAAGATCAGGATTGACAGATCAATTATAATGGTCAAATGATAAAGGTTATGTTAAATATTTTTTGAATAAATATTACTTAATTTATTCATGGATGTAATTTTTATTTTATCTGTCTGTTTACACAATTTCAATAAATATTAATAATAATATTATTATTTTGACATGGTGTTTATTAGGGATTAATAATATAGTAAGGAAATTTTTGAAATTATTATGTGTCTAACCATATATCTATTTAAGCCTAATTATGTCAAATATAAGCATAGTCATCGTTGCACAAAATAAAACTCTAAAGAGAATTCTCTCAATCCCTAATGAGATTTTCTCATAGAGAACTCCCATGAATAGAGAGAAATCCTCCATCAAAATCCTCTAAATACTACTAATATCAAGGTGTGTACTAATATCAAAAGTAATTATCCACGAGATCAATGATGAATTACATAAGTACCATGATATTTTGTGCTGACACGTATATATTTCTATAGTGATTTTTAGAGGTTCATAGTGCAAATGTACGTCCCAGTTAGAGAAAATATTATATTAATTCCTTTTATAAAACAACTATACAACAAGAATACATCATCATATTAATTTATGAAGAAATAATTAAAATATATGGTAACTCATAATCTATCTATAAATTAATTAAGAAATTTATTTGATAATACCTCCTACTTAGTTACAAAGTAATAATAATTTATCCTTTGATTTAATTTAATTGGACTTAGTAATATTAGTCCACACAACTTGAATTATTCATTTATTAAGACAAAAATACGAGTTATCAATGCCCAATAGGAGCCTTAACTACACATGAACCAATCAGGTTTTATCAAAGCGATCACATAATTAATTAATTTATCATTTAATGATGATATACATGTATTTATAGTTTTTATTTTTAGATTATTATTTCCATAAATATCAAAGCCATATTCTAATATTCTCTTCTTTACCCTCACTTATATCACCTAGAAAAGTGTCGTTTACATGAATTATAGATGATGATTACATCATTATGGGACATGGGGTGTTTTTCTATATTACACAAGACTACACTGCGTGTTTCCTGAAGGTACATGATTTGAATCCATTTTCAAGGATATGAGATGAATCCTGAATTAATTTATAGTATCATGTATTAAATACACATATAATTAATTTTATTCATACCATGTAATGACTGGGCCCATGCGACATATGGTTTTATACACAATAAACTGTATAACTAGCATACACATTGGTTGTACTTATGTTTTCATAGTGGAAAACATGAGCATCCCCGACATGTCATCCATTTATTACATGAAATGGGTTTTGAAAAATCATACAACATTGAACTCACATGGAATGTATTTGTCATACATTCTTTGTTCCTCTAACATGTCTACGACTGATAAACATGACCAATACCTAGGCTTGTGTCTTTGACAAGGGTGAGAATATTACACAACATTTATCCATTTCCCATGTTGTGTAAACTGCTATATGTGATGTGACAAATTTTATGCATTAAAAAAATTTAGGATATAATTATACCCAATCAACATATATTCATCTGTCATTTATTGATAGTGAATGCTATTTTATAGGATTACTAGTTATACATTAAAATAATTAACATGTTAAATTATAAACTACAAACTAGATGCCATGGGCATACATAGTACAAGGACCATTTATGATAGTTTGGATTGGTTAATGTTGTTTCATATATGTACACTTGTGTAATTAATTAATTATAAATAATATTAATTTATTTTTACTATTTTAAAATATGGATTATGTAAATTTTTAGGATCGTTTGGATAAAAAATAAGATAAATTGAATTAATCTATTAAACATATAATTAATTATATTAATTATTATAATTTTATATTAATTAAAGAATGTATTAAAATTATTTATTCCTATATTGTAATTCTATTCTAATTTCACATGTGTAGATGACCATAATCATATACTAGACCTATGCGTTTGGTTGATTTACTTTTAATTTATTATAAGTATTAAATTTAATTGATGGTATACATGTCATCCTTACTCTCATTATGTCATGTTCTGTATGTCTATGGTTTCTTTTATGAAAACCACACAAACCATTCCTTTGTTTCCCCTAACCTACATGTGAGTTAAACATATATTATGGATGGATTTCTTTGGTAGGTGGTGGTGATTCATGTTTAGAGTCAAGGTGATATCAATTCAAAAGATACATAGGAGGATAGGTTGAATGTTAAAACATGATCCACGATATGGTTTAAGGTGTTATTCCCCTAGGTTAAGGGAATGTTTATCATCTATAAGATATAGTAACCATTAAAAAAGATAATGGTGGAATACATTATTTAATGATTTTTCAACCAAGTTGATTGGTTAATTTAATTATGGATGCTTTTCTATGGTCACATAATTTAACTAATTAACAAAAATTAAAGATAGAACTAAAATAAATTTGACAGTGCCTAAGTTTTTTCTGAGACCAGATTAATCACTTAAGTAAAATATACTAAGTTTTTAAAAGGATTTAACAAGATAAAATTGGTATGTTACACAAAAACATAAAAATCCCACAAATTAAAATACTTAGTCTATATACCTTTACATTACTTAATTTATAATTAACCAATATATCATAGTTTTTGAGACAAACAACAGTGAGACACTACCATTTAATGGAGTGTTACGATGAAAGTTTTTGTTTTTCTTTACCAAATTTTCATCAATTAGAGAGGGATTTTCAAGAATTGGTGTACATTTGGTAGAAACTATTGAGAAAATACAAACAAATTATTTCATTATTGGGGAGTCTAGTCAACAGATCTTTGAGTAATGAGTAAAACATATTTGGTAAATACAATATTACCTAAATAACTTGGAGGAACTTATTAGGATTTCACGTGGGTTATGAGAAGGGGAATAATGATAATTACTACAAAAATATACTACTGATATGATATTTTGAAACTAATGGTGAGGGATATTGGGTTTTGATAAATTTGTGTAATAAAAATAAATTTAACATTTATTATCTAATTTAGTAATCTTGATAATGTACTCAAAATACACTATTATTTATTGTAGAAGTGGAAATCCACATGACATCAGTTATATCACTTATAACCATACTAGATATAGACAACCTTTTCACTAGCATAAATTTCCAAATATGGTATATGTGTTTTTGAGTTATACAACACCTTATTTTATTTATTTTATTTATTTTATTTATTTTATTTATTTTATTTATTTTATTTCGTTTTTATTATTTATTTTATTTATTTCGTATTTATTATTTTTTTATTTCATATTTATTTATTTACTTTATTTATCCATACATGCACATCCCATGCACATCCCATGCACATGCATGCCCATGCATGCCCATGCATGCCCATGCATGCCCATGCAATATAAATAAATTCTGCTTCTGGTGAGATTTCAACCCCTAACCTCTTGCATATTTTCCAAAGGCTTTACCACTCCAGCAAGCTCACCATGTGGTTAATAAACAGAAATTAATATACTTATATATATTAATTGAAAAAATAAATAATACATAAATAATAGATATAAACTCGATAATAATAAATAATAAATAATAAATAATAAATAATAAATAATAAATAATAAATAATAAATAATAAATAATAAATAATAAATAATAAATAATAAATAATAAATAAATATAAATCATAAATAATAAATAAATATAAATAATAAATAATAAATAAAGATAAATAATAAATAATAAATATTAAATATTAAATAATAAATAATAAATAATAAATAATAAATAATAAACAATAAATAATAAATAATAAATAATAAATAATAAATAATAAATGATAAATAATAAATAATAAATAATAAATAATAAATAATAAATAAATATAAATAATAAATAATACATAAATATAAATAATAAATAAATATAAATAATAAATAAATAATAAATATAAATAATAAATAATAAATAAATATAAATAATAAATAAATAATAAATAATAAATAATAAATAATAAATAAAGATAAATAATAAATAATAAATAATAAATAAAAAATAAAAAATAAAAAATTATAAATAAAAAATTATAAATAAGGAATAATAAATAAAAAATAAAAAATAATAAATAAAAAATAAAAAATAAAAAATAATAAATAAAATATAAAAAATAAATATAAATAATAAATAATAAATAATAAATAATAAATAATAAATAATAAATAAATAATAAATAATAAATAATAAATAATAAATCATAAATCATAAATAATAAATAATAAATAATAAATAATAAATCATAAATCATAAATAATAAATAATAAATCATAAATCATAAATAATAAATAATAAATGATAAATAATAAATAATAAATAATAAATAATAAATAATAAATAATAAATAAATATAAATAATAAATAATCAATAAATATAAATAATACATAATAAATAAATATAAATAATAAATAATAAATAATAAATAAATAATAAATAAATAATAAATAAATAATAAAAATAACTAATAAATAATAAATAAATATAAATAATAAATAAATATAAATAATAAATAATAAATAATAAATAAATAATTAATAAATATAAATAATAAATGAAAAATAAAAATAAATAATAAATAAATATAAATAATAAATAATAAATAATAAATAATAAATAATAAATAAATAATAAATAATAAATAATAAATAATAAATAATAAGTAATAAATAATAAATAATAAATAATAAATAATAAATAAATATAAATAATAAATAATAAATAATAAATAATAAATAATAAATAAATATAAATAATAAATAATAAATAATAAATAATAAATATATATATAATAAATAATAAATAATAAATAATAAATAATAAATAATAAATAATAAATAATAAATAATAAATAATAAATAATAAATAATAAATAAATATAAATAATAAATAATAAATAAATATAAATAATAAATAATAAATAATAAATAATAAATAATAAATAATAAATAATAAATAATAAATAATAAATAATAAATAATAAATAATAAATAATAAATAATAAATAATAAATAAACATAAATAATAAACAATAAATAATAAATAATAAATAATAATTAATAATTAATAAATAATAAATTGTAAATAATAAATAATAAATAATAAATAATAAATAATAAATAATAAATAATAAATAATAAATAATAAATAATAAATAATAAATAATAAATAATTAATAATTAATAATTAATAAACATAAATAATTAATAAATATAAAGAATAAATAATAAATAATAAATAATAAATAATAAATAATAAATAATAAATAACCAGTTACAAATAATATATAATAAATAAATTAAAGTATATTATAAATAATAAATAATAAATAATAAAGGAAACACATGAAAAAGTATGAAAAGACGTGATAAGGGATGAAAAATCATGAAAATGCATGAAAAAGGATGGAGAAGCATATGAAGAATGAGGTATTAGAAAGAATGAGAACGCATGAAAACTCGTGACAACTCTGGAAAACTCCTTAATAATTCAACATAATCATCATAATAACCCACAAAAAACCATTGATAAAGATAAAAAGTCATGGAAACCCAAATAAACAGTAATAAATGGAGCTACCATTAAAACCCGTCAAAACGGTCATAAAGAGACAAAAACATTGGACTCACATTAACAGAGTTAACTTAAGATCCGAGAGTCCGTTTTAGATTCGCGACCTGTCAAATCAAAGATCCTGAAACGATCTTCAACCTGAAAGGCGAAAGAGTCCAAATGGATAGGCAGATCGGAAGTTACGACCATTTAAAAAAAAGCTGACGGGGAACGGGTGCTAGAAACGAGGCATTGGAAAACATAACAAACCCGATACCCACTAAAAAGGCCATAACATATGATCTAGGAGTGCATGTGGGCGCCGCGACCAGTCAAACTGAAGCTCATGGAACGAGCTATGATCTGGCAGGTGGAGGAGGCCGAACTGACACGCGGATCCAATGTTAGGTCCGTTGAAGATTAGTTCGACGGGACACCGGTGACAGAAACGGGGTTTTGGAAGCCTTCGGAAGGGTTTTTGGGTAGAAAAACACGAAAAAAGCTTGCTTGTGTTGAATTGGTGAGTATCTCTCTTCGCTGGCTTCGATTTGATATGTGGTAAAGCCCAAACGGACACCCGCAGCAAAAGTTATGGCCGTTTGAAGTTGGAGAAATTTTTTCAACTTTTTTATAACTCTAATATCTTCTACACCTTAGACCGTCTCATGGTATTGATTATATGTGCCTCTAGATCTCCTCATGAGCTTCGATTTGACTGGTCGTGGCGCTTCAACGGACGCCCGGATCAAAAGTTATGGTCGTTTTAGTGATTTCGGGGTTTCTCACGTTTTTTTATTTTTTTCATTTCATTTCGCGGTGGTTTTACCGAAACTGCCACTATTTCGCGGCGGTTTTTTAAAAAACCGCCGCTAATACTTGAATAAAATTAAAAAAAATTAATAATTAAATTAAAAAAAAAATAATTTTTTTTTGCCATTTAGCGGCGGTTTTTTCGCGGCGGTTTTAAAAACCGCCGCGAAATGCCGGCCCGAAACGCTTTTCACGGCGGTTTTTAAAACCGCCGCTAAACGGCGGTTTTCTCGTAGTGCATTGGCTATTAAATATATCTTTTGTTTCTCAAATCTATATCCAAATGTAGAAACCATATATAATATTGGGGCAAGGCAACCAGTTCACATACAGTGCTACTTCAGAAGAGGTTCAGAGCATAGAGTTTTCACTATTCAGCGCTATTTAGATTTGGAAGTTTGAGAGGGTATGACAATTGTCATCGGTATTAGGCTCGTGCAGTCCTGCACGGGATGTTTGTTGAGTAGTCTTGTGATGGTGAAAGCTGAGCTTAATGTGATTGATGCTGGGGAGAAGTTATCATTATATTGAATTTGGTTGTTTTTAGTCTTGGGATCTTAGACCGTGATGGTTTGATTGAATGTTTTGTCGCTGAAGTCATTTTGGGTTCCCCCTTGCCCTCAAAAGGGGGTTTATGCTAATAAAAAAAATTAATTTTCACTCAGTCATATATAATATGATGTATTTCCATAGGAGAGCTAGATATTCAAGTATCCAATGGAGTTTTTCATGCTACTATGGATATAGAAGACTACTGAATTTTATTTACATCATAGTTGATTTTGGTTGATATTGTTTTTTATGTACAAAATATTGAAAAATATATAATTTCTATATCTTTCTAATAGATTGTTTTATCTTCATATTTCCAAATAAGAGTTTCGTATTTTATAAATACAAGATATTTTATGGTATAGAACATTTAAATAATGGTCTTTATGTATTATATTATAAAAAATATTAAAATAAATTGATAACAAATAAGGTTCAAATTACTAATTTCAAACTGAGATATGGCATAAACCCTATGTTTATGAAAAGATAAGTGATTGAAAATGTTCTATCAAGAGAGGTATTTAGATTATTTTGAACTAAATCCACTTGAAATAATTTATTCTTATTTATTTTAAAAAATTTACAAGTCATCATTTGTAGGATATTATGAATGTTATAGAGAGTTTAAGAATTGTTATAAAAATATTGTGTGGTAATTTTATTGTATAAGATATTGGTGGATATTATTACCTAAAAAACATATATATTACTTAGGTAGATATGGTTTTGTATACATGATGTGGTATAAGTCCAAATACCTTGAGAAATTAAAATATATTAAGAATTAAGGAGGAAATCAATATGGTATAAAGATAAAAATGATTCAATCTGATCATGGTGATGTGTATATTGACAAATATTATGTTGAATTTCTATATGAGTATGATATTATCTTTAATTTCACCCCACATTATATACCCCATTATAATGGTGTAAGTGAAAGGAGAAATTGTACCTTATTAGAAATAGTGTGGTAAAAAATGAGTCATGTATATATTTAATTATACTTTTCGGGATATGAATTACATACATCAAAATACATAATA
Source organism: Viscum album (assembly GCA_963277665.1). Lineage (NCBI taxonomy): Eukaryota > Viridiplantae > Streptophyta > Magnoliopsida > Santalales > Viscaceae > Viscum > Viscum album. The sequence goes on along the minus strand of OY728137.1, from coordinate 1,401,961,606 downwards.
AACCTGGTGGAAACTAAAGTGAAAAACAAAATACCATTTGAGTTAATGTATAAAATGAAATCTGTGTTATCGAAATTACATATTGGGGGATGAAACATATTTTTTAAGGACACATATAAAAATAAATTAACCCCATTGAGAATTAAATTTATCTTTATATTGTATCCCATGGAAAGAAATGGATTTTATCCATTTAATCACTTGGTAATGATATAATGCAACACAATATATTCCATAATTGTTGAGTGGGAGAATATCCTCCAAAAGGATAGTGGATTAAAGATTTACCGTGATAAAGCTGATGCTGAAGATACATAAGTTTTAGTATGATAATAGATTATATAGACCCTATGGGGAATATTATTTATAAAAGACAAGTATTACATAGGATCACCATTCAGGTTGGGGAACTAGAAAAATATGGTCTTCTAGTCACTGATGACGATGAATCATTATTGATTGAAAATTATTATCCTTTTTCCTACCAGGATGTAGTAGAGAGATCAAAATCTATAATATGGAAAGAAACCATGAATTATGAGAAGAATTAAATTTATCTGAACAGTTTTTTGGTTCTTATGATCTTCCATTTGATGTAATTCTATTTGGGTGAAAATTGTTATTCATTAGAAAAACTGACATAGAAATCTTACTGTGTGCCTATAAATCATGAGTAGTGGCTAAACGGTTTAATATATGTCAATTAATAATGAATGATGAATTCATTTATCCAATCGCAATGTTCAAATCCATCATAATTATTCATTCTATTTTATCTTTTCCGAACAATAATATTTGGTGGATGGATGTAAAAATTGATTTCCCGGATGGGAAACATAAGGAATATGCCCATATTTCATAACTATAAAGGATCATAATGCTTGATAATTCTAAAAAATAATGAAATTCATAGGGATGAAATTTTGTAATGAAGAAAGATTCCATGTAATTGAACATTATGATTTATGAATATATAAGAAAATATATTTTAATAAATAATGAATGTGATCCATGAGTTAACAAGATGTTTATTATAAGTATGGTTATAATCCTAATAGTATATGTTGATGATATATTAATTATTACGAATAAAGTAACTATTTTTAATTTGGATAATGACTTGTTTAATAAGATCTTATCTATAACTGAATTACATGAAGAAACTTGTACATATTGAATCAAGATCACTCAAGATAGATCCAAGGGGGTGCATGGATTAAGTCAAGTAACATACACTGACAAGATATTTAAGAGAATAATTATGGAATAATCCAAGAGGGGATTCATTATAGTGTTTAATGGTATAAATCATTCCAAGATAATGTGTCTTTAAACACAATAAGAATGAGAAAATGAGTAATTTCCCATATTCGTCCATGATATGATCAATTATGTATTCCATGTTTAGTTACATGATTGATGTTTCGTACATAATGAGAATGGTTGGTACGTATCATGATGATCTTAGTGAATATTATTGGGATGATATTAGGTATTTACCTTAATATCATAGGTGAACTAAGGATATTCTCCTAGTATATAGAGGATACAAGTAAATGTTTATCATGGATTACATAGGCCCTGGATTTTTGATAGATTATAATGATTATAAGTTACAACTAGGATATGTATTCAATCTCAATGAATGAGATTTGAGATGGAAGAGTTAAAATAATTAAAATGTCACTAAATATATAATGGATTATGATTATATTTAAGCTTTTAATATAGTCAAAACACCTATTAGGATACAATTTTTTTCAATATCTTAATGTGGTTTCTAGAAGTTATAAACTATCACATTTTTCTGTGATAATATTATAGTGGTGGAATTTGAAAAGGATAAAATGTCATATTAAAAAACTAAAAATATTATTCATAAATATCACCTCTTGATTGATTTTTCTAAAAGATATGATGTCTTTATGAGCATATTTTCCAAGGAAGAAAATGTATAGATTCCCTTTACTAAATCATTTCCTTAGTAAAATCATAAATATCACATAAGTTTTAACAGACCTAAGGTTGTTAGTAGTTGGATTTATTTTAAGTTTGAGTTTATTAGATTTAACACCATAGAAAAAAATTCTATTTACTTTATAATTACCCATGTTCATGGATATTTTAATTTAAATAATGTTTGTGAAACATCATGAATATTTTTATACAAGACATTATATATGATAATGTTCTATGTGTTCCTTTCTCACCCATATTTGATAGAATCTCCCAGCTAGGATGAGAAAATAGAAGATCTTTGATAGTAATATTAAATATATATTTTATAGAAAAAATATATCATTTGATGGATGAAAATGATATTGGATATTAGGGGTGGAGACAAATAGTTCATTGAGACACTTTCTTATAGTGTACACCTTTGGTAATTTTCAAATCCAGATATTATGAGAACATGAAATTCCATTAGGAAATACATATTTATAAATGTAATTGGATGTTCCTATCTAAACAAAATGTTTCACAGTCCTCAAAATTTATGATTATTATTAATCAATATTACCTGTCACACAAATTAATAACTTTTCATGTCTAGTTGATAACTCAAATTTTATCATTATTTATTCGAGATAATGTTATGAGAGTTGAATCATACATAAATGTTGTTTCTAGTTATTATTTATTTAATTACGTGTAAATAATATTTATATTCTAGTTTTTTCTGAAGGTAGAAAACAATTTTTTATTTTTTATGTAAATATTTAGTAAATATTTATTCACTATTTTATTGAATATATTATTAATTTATTTATTCGTGTATAATTCATTAATGTTTATTTTAAAAATAAATAATAAATTTCAAGAATTCATACATTATAAGGAGGATTTATTGAATTATTTTAATTATCTCTCAATAAATTTCATATAAAATATTATTTGAATAAATATTAATTAATTTATTAGTGGAAATAATATTCATTTTATAAGCATTTTTAACACTCGTCATGGTAATAATAATAATAACAATATTTTAACATGGGGTTCAATAGATACTATGAAAATACTAAGGGCCCATGTATGTTTATTAGTTTTCTAACCCTAGCTCTATTTCAACACGATTATGTAATTGTTAATCATAATCATCATTTTTCACTTCAAAACTCAAGAGATAATTTTCTCATTCCATAGAGTGATTTTGTCCTAGAGTTCCCTCAAGAACAGAGAGTGTTGCTCAGCTACCAACAACTCAATACTTGAGAGATCAGTTAGATTCCATCTATTAAAACTGATTATTGAGGTTACTAGTGAATAATGGTGAATAAAAAAGAATCTTCCATGCTACCAACTAGATATTTTTATAGTGATGTTCAGAGGTTAGTGGTGCACATATGGATCCATAAAATAGGGGATATTTCCTTGATTCATATGTTTAATTGATTATATAATGTGAAGACATAACCAGATTCATTAATAAAGAATTAATTACAAGACAAGGTAATTCATAGTCTATTGATAAATAAATTATAATTTAATGTGATGATATTCACTTATTGGTTCTGAAATAGTGTCCAATTAATATTTGGTTTAATTCTGATGCTCATGAAATTTTTTTATCACGTAGGTATCGTATTATTCATCTGTTATGACAACAAAATGAGTTGTCTCTACCAAATAAAGGATTTTTCAATGCTTGAGACCTTCAATCAGGATATCTTATTCAATAAAAACTCTATTTCATGGATTTAAAAAATAGAACCTTGGGTCATAGTTATGATATACCATATTTTTAGGCTATGATGGGGCCATATCTAAGATTCTTCCACTTTATGATTTACTTGTACATATAGATTACCCTCTATGAAATTGTTTCTCATTTTACAATGAAGTGACACATTAATGTTTCACCACTTATTGTTTGTGATGATAATATTAGTAGTCCTAAAATATGAGGGACCTCACATATGGTGAATTTGGATATCTATAAATATGTTTAGATTCTAATTTTGGGTGAATAAAAAAAACTTTTTGTTGTGTGAAGAGTTACGCATTAATATGGTTTGAATATATTCATTTTTTGGATGAAATAGGGATTAAAAAACCAAATCATTAGAAGTATGAATACATAAAGGAATGAAATATGAAATAATAATACATTCATGTGCTATAATAGTAATTAATTTAATACACATATGATGTATATTAAATATGAAATTATTTAAAATAAATCCCCTCAGAAACTAACTATTTTATTTTTTGTAAAGAAAACACATTTCAAGACCTTGTTAATCTAGATGTGAAGTTTCATGCTAATTATATGTTCCCAAGGATTATATTTTGTGAGGAATGGTGGATAGATAAAACCCTTAGAGTGAGGTAAAGATATATTTCTATGAAATTTTTGTGAGACTTATCTAGAAAAACCTAAGAGTTTCTATATTAGAAAATTCGTGTGGAGTTTATATCCATTTGATGGATTTAGGAAAAGGGTTTTCCAATCATCTATCTATAAATCACTTATTATATAATTGGAAAGTTGGTTTATTTAAATAGATATGTTTTGAAATGAACACAAATGTAGTCTAAAAAGTTAGTGAATCATGGATCTTGGCTAATTGAAGTTAATGATATATGGGATAATTTTTTAGTGAAATTAATTTCATTAAAAGTGTTTTATGAAATGTTTTATAAAATGATACTCATTTTATAAATAATTATTTTATAGATAATGGTAGCATAGTTTATGATATTTACCTTGAGATCCATATATGGTAAGAAAAAACTACGTAGTAGTAATTTCATTGACTTGTACCATAAATTAAGAAGAGTTCTTAAGAAATAAGATAAATTTTATTTGTTAGATGAACACCATCCTCAACCACCAACTAGTGAAACTATTCAAAAAAAGAAAAATATGTGCCTATAATAAACATATGAAGTATTAAATATAAGTCTCTTCACTCATTCCTATGACTGTGGAATCTATGTTGAAAAATATATAAAAGAACAAGGATACATATAATATGACATACATCTGAAAAATTCTATATTAGGAACAAGCTAGGAATGAGTTGTATGAGATTTCAAAGGTACTTATTCGGTGAAAAATGGTGGAATGAACATCATTCTCAACTCATGTGATCAATATGATGAGGATTATTGACAAATTATAAATACTAGGTACACATATTTGGATTTATTTAGCCATGTAATTCACTATATAACCACTTTATGAGAGGTTCTGACAGTTTATTATGAATTATAATCTGAATAACTTAAAAAAAGTTCACCTAATCCCCAAAATATATCGAGGATAACTGATATGGACATGGGAAGTCAATGCTCAAGTAGAAGAATGATGGTGAAAAATTATAAGGGTAAATTGTTTATCTAGAGTAATAAGAAAAGTGGTCTTGGAGAGTCCATAATTAAAACTAAAAAAATAAAAGAAAATATGGATAGAGATTTCATTATAGAAAACATGGACAATGAATAAGGAACTGTATAGAATACCCGATTTGTTATACGAAACAATGTTATAAAACCCCAAGATTTTATAGTAAGTTATTTTCTTTAAAGTAATTCAATAGCTACCGCTACAAGAAACACCGAGTTTGAGCGCACTACGACGTACCAAAGTAGCCGTTCAAAAAGAAGTTATGAATAATATTAACTTCATTTTAATTTTATAAAATCCATATAATATTTACATCCATATTATGTGTTTCATAGGTATAATATAACAACAAATTCATTTTTTCAGAAAAAAGATGTATTTTTCAAAAAAATGAAATTTTACGGCCTTTTAATGGAGAACCCTTTTTAAATCCAATATTTGACACTTTTATATATTCAATTTGACAAAAGAAACTTATTCTTTAGAAGAGGGACATAAAAATTTAGTTTTTATAAATTTTTGGGGCTTTCCTGGTAACTTTCTTATTTTGATGAATATTGAAAACTACAAAATATTAAATGAAAACAACATTTTAAATAAAAATAATTTATAGTGTAAAATTATAAATTTTAATGGTTTTTAAGTATAATTATATTATATTTTTATCAGTTATTCCTATTTTGGACTTTGGAAGTAATTTTTCATTTAAATTCGACATAAAAACATATCAATCTTTTGATAGTTTTTACATCTCCGAAACCCGCTTTCTAGTTTTGACTACAGGTTTTTTTAAATTAATCAATAAAACATCTATGTTTTGAATTTGGTAATATATAAATCATTTTTAAATTTTTAACATCAAAATTATCTTTGGGTGAATTTTTGATATTTTTCTAAAAACATTAAATTTTTGATGAATAGTGGAAAAAACCGCATTATTGTTTTAAGACGACTTTTTATTTAAATAATTATATTAATTTAGACTTATTTTAAAGTCAAAATAGATAAATAATACCTATATTATTACAATTTAATTCATTGAATTCATTTTATAATAAGATTAGATATATAAAATTTTATTGAACTTTTTACCGTCTTTTACTCACCTTCTAAGAACATTTGCAAATTTGTAGAAAACATAATTTTACGACCTCTGTGAATTGAATTTCAAAAATTTGAGAGACAAAATTGACATCAGTAAGTAAAATGTGGTTCAATAGGATAAAAATAATTTTTTGTGTATAATAACTTTTGAATTTTATTTACCACAGTTAAAAACGTTAATAGGGTAATTAAAGATAGAAATGATATTATGATTACCCTAACACATGTCCTAATTCTATTAGATAATTTTATTTATACCAAAATCAACCTTATGATAAAAATATGAACCTTTTTTATCAACTTGTATTTTATAAGGACATTTATTATTTATTTAATGAAGAGTTAAAAGTGTTAAATTCAAATTTTAATAACTAAACAATTTTTAATATAAGGTTAAACATAAGACAAATTAGATTATAAATATTCATTAGAAAGATAAAAATATTTAATGGATTATTATATTTAACTTATAATTCTTTGACATTAAATAATTTATTTTATTTATGACAAAATGATGATTCAATAACTACCTTATTATTAAATGACTAAAATAATTGAAGTTATAAATATTAAAATAAATCTAAATTGAAGATTTTAATGATATCCAAGAATTATCTAGGTTAATATTACCTATTAGTGTTGATAAAGTTTATTTTTTGAATAAATCATATTTTTATGACTTTAAACAAAATAAAACACTTAATATTGTCAAAATTGATCTAAACGAGTTTTTAAAAATAATACTTTTTTATTAAATTATATAATATACTTAAAAATCTATGGTTAGGCCAAAGGACTTATATAATGATAGATATTTCATTTATTAACCACTTTAGTTTCTCTTTACATTTTATTGAAAGTTTATTAACCATGTATTATAATAATACTAGAAAAAATGGTCAAAGGTAAACTATTTAACTAAGAGTTAAATCTAGAAGATAAGGTAAATATGGTAACCAAAACATCACTAAAACCTATGTTTTGAGAGTTTTTCGACCCATACCCACCTTATTCTTTATATAAATCTATTTGGATCCATTAGAAACCAAAAATGATTTTATAATAAAATAATATTTCATGATTTTCTAAAAGTGACGCTCACCTCTCTTATAAAAGGATCCTTACCCTTCTCTTACTTTTACACATACAAATACTTTTGGATCGGAAAAAAATAATCAAATATCCTCCCAAATACCCTCACTTAAGCCTATACTCTTTACTTGGATCATAAATCCAACCTACAGATCCCTTTTGTTCAAATAAAATGGAAGAACCCGAAGAAGATGTAGTTACTTCATCACCTCTATCAATGATATTTTCTTCATCCATATGACATTTCTTTGATATTTTCATACTAAAATAATAAATTCAGTTCCTTATAAATACTGAGATGTTATTATAAATATGTTAAAGCCATATTCATTATTCTATCTATCCTTTGGATGACAATGTCACCATACATGCATACGTACGACTTACCGTCTCTACGTCGTGGTGTAGCTTGTTATTCAACACTTCATTATTTTGATGGGTATAATAATTAGTATAACTGATTTAAATAATTAATATAACATGTTAATGACTCTTTATATATAATATAACCATCCAATTACATACGATTTCACCACTAAAATAATGATATTGTCGCTCGTGCGTACGTTTGACTTACCGTCTCCACGACACAATGGGATTTCGTTCCCCATCATAACCATTCAAGAATAATTTGTATTTGATGATTAAAAAGTATGTTTATGAACTTAATATTATTATGTATATGAATCAAATACATTGTATCCATAACAAACATGACTTAAGTAACCAAACATATAATGGAAGACGAATCAGTTAACACCCAATACAAGGATACTACTGAAATATCATTACAAAGAAATATTATAAGATCATATATGACATCATATATATGTATATGGTTATTGTATAATTTTATAACAATTATTTAACCATTATATAGGAGGTTAACATACCCTCGACTAATGAAATGTACAAGGTAAGGGGTTTTCATCTCACTTCTTATTTCCGTGAGATTCATGCTATATTGCCACTATTTCCTTTGTGTGGTGTATGTACTGCCCATGATTACATTCTTTGTGTAATATACATTAATTTATAGGTATTTAAATTTTCATTGTTTGATCCTTATTTCATGGGGTGTATGTTTTGTAAGTTACCAAATCGGTAAGGGAATTTCTAATTTTGATTTCCACTCATTGGGTTTTACGCAAACTTCATTGAATATTTTACTCCAAGATTATATGTGAAATCACTATTTATTTATTTATATAGTAATTTATACTCCCCTTTGTGAGGATATACTTTTTATACACATAATAACTCAATTGATAAATTCTCAAGTTATCGATATGAACTTGATAAGAGTAATCCTAACTAAATTTCCATTCATTGAGTTAAACATCCAAGTCATTGGTTTTGTTTTTTCAAGAATATGTGTGAATATCATAAAATTTATTTACAATGAATATACAATAATATTGAGTGTATTTATATTTTTCACACATAATTATTTCATTTATTTATCCTTTACATAAGGATATGGTCTTTATAAGGGATTTTATCTCAATTTACATTCTATTGAGACTTCTTTGTTATTATGTGCCATTACACTTTTATATGGTGTATATACTATGCATTAACATAATATATTGAGAATACCTTTATTTTTATGATATTATAATGTTTTTATTACCTCAATTATTTTTATTCAAGATTCTCTCATTTGGTTTGGCTTCCAAGGTGATGATTTTTTTGATGCTCTGCTGATGGTACGACAGTGATGATGGCATCTGGGGCACAGCTCGAGGAGGCCGATCGGGGATCCATGTCCCAAGGTGATTCACTGGCCAAATTTTCGAATTTTGAATCAAACATGAATTTCGTCTGTTTTATTTTTGGATTTCGTGATTTGGTAATCTCGTGTATTGATTTCGCTCACCCAAAAATCAGTTTTCAAAATCAAATAAAAAAGAATATTCAGTCAGTCAACAACTTCTTGATAAATAGTGAGACTTTTAAATGTTTTCATGAAAATGAGATATTTCTATCAAATAATTTTACTAATTATTTTCATTAATTTCAATATACTTCATTATTTTTTATTGTGGTTGATTTATTATAATGCAAGCTTCCATGTTTTATAGAATTAGTTATGTTGGATTGTGGATGTGCTATTTTTATACCATACATGGTTTTTGTTTAACATTTTGACATTTCGTATGCTAGTTTTAATTCAAATGTTTATGTTATGTTTCATCCTTTTCATACAAGGAATGCTTCAGACTTAGTAAGTGACAGGTGGAGCCCTTTTTAACTCCTCGATGCATTAGTAGGTCTCATGAGACAAACTAGTGTCTTGGAACAAGGCCTAGACAAAATTATTTTTTGTTGTCTTGGAACATGGCCTTGACAATGTGGTTATGATATTCAGTGTTATGCATTCCATCAATATGAAATTAGCTATTGATGTTAAAAGTGATTATTCGACTAGTTGAATATCCATGTGAATAATTAAATGGAATTATTCGATTTTTCTTTGCTACATTATACTAAATTTTATGTTTAAAAGGCTTGTGTTTTAGTCTTATACATTACCTTAAATATTTATGATTATTTATGAATGTTTCTACTATATTGTTATCTTTACTAAGAATCTGATATCAACCCTTTCTATGTTTTTTTTACAAGGATGCAAAGAAGTATATTTTTACTGACTTGCATGGATAAGCTGAGGGATTTAAGTTTGTTCCAAGGAGACACAATGTTGTTGTTTTTCATTTCATAATGTAATGTAAAACTTATGTATGTATCTAGTACTTCTGAGGCTACTAAACCGATATGTCATTTGGGATTTGATCCCATGTTATCATGTCAATGTTATATAATAATTCACCGACTCTGGGCATCTAGGGTCGGGGCATTACAATTGGTATCATAGGAAGTTTAGTACAAAAATTTGAAACTAGATTTAGAAAAACTCTGATTAGAGAACATTATTGTATGATATACTTTCAAGATTAGTATAGAAGAACTTCCTAGAATTTTTGTAAAGTATAGATTTTGTGAATTTTCCATGAAATACATCCCTCTCTGGATACAAGCTGGTAGCGGCAGCTCTGGTACATATGTATCTAGGGGTAAAACCCGAAAACACTGCTTTGAACTAGACTCGAATGGGAACTAGTGCATGACTATGAGCATTATTTGACTCTTAGTTACGACACTTCTGAGGGATATTATTAGGCTAATTCATATTTTATTTACACACCGATTTGAATTATTTTAATATAACATGATAATAAATAACATTGGTTAATAATAAGGAGTTTTAGATTTTAAATAAGGTGTCATGATATTATCTAAATGATTTTATTTCTATTTTTAATCAATCTATGATTTCATGTTTTAGTAAATGGAACAGAGAAATAATTTATGTGTGTGAAAGAAGGACATAAATTAAATAATTTCTGAGGAGAAATAAAGAGTACAATGGAAGAAATTAAAAATGATCCTAAGAATCCATTTATAGTCATTTTTTGGAAATATAGGGGACCTGGGCATTACCCAAGTCAATAACCTATTCTATAGGATAACCACTAGGTCAATTAAGAACCTATGTGGAAATAAATGGATGGATAAATGTTTAAAAGTTTTAATTCTCTTTGCTGATGGGATTACTTTTGAAGAATTTTTCCATGTAAGTGTGACCCTGTAGTTCATTATGTGAAAATTCAATTGGAGAATGAATTATCTTTTATTTTCTGGATATAGTTATAAAGAACCATTTGGGATTATATGATCCTTAAATTTTAGGAAATTACAAGTTATCAATTTTTGGGTTGAAAATTCTAGATATGAGATAACATTTGGTGTTAAATTATGTTATGGTTATTTTGAAGAGTTTATCTCATTTTTGGAATATTATAAAATATAGTTTTTGAAAAAGGAAATCACGGAGACTGTGTGACAACTGGCCGTGTCAGACAAAGATGTGGGAATCAAACCCACAACCAAAGTGCGACTGAGATTTATCGCCTACAACTAGACTACATTTAGTCCCTAGTTTTTGTGACTAATTGTTTTTATTTTAATGATTTTAATGATCAATAAAAAGTTCATTTGGGATCTTATGTTTTATCAAATTGATATCCTTCATATAGGAAAATGATTTGGTTATTTGGTGATAAATGTTATTTTGGAAGAGGATTTCTCTATTGGGAACACTATATACCTACTGAAAATAGAATACTAAGGAATTTAATTTGAGGTGTAATGGTGGATTTTTATTTTGGAAGAATCTATGTTTTTTATAGAAATTCAAATTATTAAGGGAAATGTTTAACCTATTATAGGGAATATGTGATTTGGTTAATAACAATTTATTATGAGACTTTTAGAGTAGTTGATGTTATTTGGAGAAAAATGTTAACCTTTACTATAAAATACTGTGTGATTAAATTCCTCTATTTTTTTGAATCATATTTTGAATTATATTGAAGGATTTTAAGGACAATTTTTTATTGAATGATATTTATGGAACATTGGGTAATATTTGTTTAATTTTGGAAATTAATATTACTATTTTGTTCTATAAAGGATTATCCATTTTGGGGATCATGTGATCTTGTACTAACCATTTTGGTTTTGGTTAATCTCTAAAGATAATGGAAATATATAGTTCATTTGTTTGGATTATGTGATTCTCTAGAAGATGATTCTAGCACTTTAGGGGTGACTAGGTCATCTTGAATACTCATCATTCAGAGTAAAGATTATTTAGTGGTAGAAATTTTTTATAGGATAAAAATATACTCAAAAAGTAAGTATATATCTTTATATTCTTAGTCAATCTCAAAAATAAATTCCCCAAATTTATGAAATGGAACTTAAAACAAAAAAAATGTTGTATGTTTACTTTTCCTACTGGGAAACTAATAACCGTTGAACCCATCACAAGTTTGTGGTTTTCTTATTATTATGTTTTTTCTAATCATGTTTTATATCACTCTCCATCGAAACATGACACTTATTTTATCTTCCATGTACATGTTTTCCTACATGGAATACTAGTATGGGTTAGCTCGGGTGACCTTCGTACTTCTCTTTCTTTATTTTAAAGTGATCATTTTATTGACTCTTATTACGATGTGGGACGTTCAATGATGTTACCAGGCCCAATTTTAAAATTGCATGGACAAAATTTCTCAATGGGGGTAAGAATGTAACATCCCAAGATTTCATAGTATGTTTTTTTCTTTAAGGGAATCCAATAGCTTGTGCTACAAGCAACTCCGAGTTCGAGCGCACCACGACTTACCAAACTAGCCTTTTAAAAGGAGGTTATGAATAGTATTCACTTGATTTTTAATATAATATACTCCATATAATTTTAACATCCATATTATGTGTTTCTTAGACATAATATAAGAACAAATTAAATTTTTCAGATAAAAGAAGTATTTTTCAAAAAATGCAATTTTACTACCATTTATTGGATAACCCATTTAAAATCCAATATTTGACACTTTTATATTAAATTTTATAAAATAAAATTCCTCTTTTGTGGCGAGACATAAAAATTTAGGTTGGATAAATTTTTGGTGCTTTTATGACAACTTTCGTATTTTGATGAATATTGAAAAATATTAAATTTCAATTGAAAACAACTTTTTTAATAAAATAAATTTATAGTGTTAAATTATACGTTTGAATGGTTTTAAAGTATAATTAGATTATAATTTTATCATTTAAACCAATTTTAGTCATTTGAAGTAATTTTATAATAAATTGGCCGTAAACACATATCAATCTTTTGATATTTTTCACTTCTCAAAAACCCAATTTCTGTGTTTGACAACATGAATTTTTTTTAAATTAATTAATAAAACTTCTATGTTATTAATTCAGTAAAATAGACCTAATTTTTTAATTTTTAATATCAAAATTATCTTTGGGTGATTTTTTGGTATTTTTCTATAAACATTAAATTTTTTATGAATAGTGAAAAACACTACATTATTGTTTAAAGATGTATTTTTTATTTCAATAATTATTTTAATTAAATTTATTTTAAAGTAGAAATAGTTAAATAATACCTATATTAGTCCAATTTAATTCATTAAAGTCATTTTATAATAAGATTATATATATAAAATTTTATTTAACTTTTTACCTTCTTTTACTCACCTTTTAAGAACATTTTCAAATTTGCATAAAACATAATTTTACCACTTCTATGAATTAAATTTCAAAAATCCAAGAGAAATAATTGACACGATTGACATCATTATGTAAAATATGGCTCAATAGGATGGAGATAATTTTTGGTAAATAGTAACATTTGAATTTTATTTAACATGGTTAAAATAAATTGGGTAATAAAAGGTAAAAATGATATTACAATTACCCTATGAAATGTATTAATTCTTTTGGAAAATTGTATTTATACCAAAATCAACATTAGGACCAAAATATGATCCTTTTTATCTAATTGTATTATATTTTATTTAAAGAAGAGTTAAAAGTGTTAAATTCAAATTTTAATAAATAAATTTTTTTAATAAAGGGTTATACATAATATAAACTCGAATATAAATATTCATTAGAGAGATAAAAATATTTCCTACATCATGGTATTTGATTTATAATTTTTATACATTAAATAATTACCCAATGATGATGCAATAGCTACTTTATTAATGAAAGTCTAAAAAAATTAATGTTATAAATATTAAAATAAATTTGAATTGAAAATTTTGATGCCACAAAAGAATTTTCATGGTTAATATGAAATGTTATAGTTATTTAAATATATTATTTTTTAATAATTCAGATTTTTATGACTTAAAAAAACCAAATTCTTAATAGTTTGAAAATTGACATAAATGAGTTTTTAAAACAAATACTATTTTATTAAATTATATAATAGTCTTAAAAATATAAATTTTGGATAAATGACTTATATAATGATATATATGTCAATAATTAACCACTTTAGGATCTCTTGGAATTTTATACTGTGTTTATTAACCATTTATTATAATAATACAAGAAGGCATGGTAAAAGTTAAACTATTTAACTAAGAGTTAAATCTAAATGACAAGGTTAATTTGGGGACCTAAAATTGTCTAAAACCTATTGGTTAAATTTTTTTTGACACATACCAACCTTATCATTTAAATAAATCTATTTGGGGCCATTATAAAGTGAAAATTAATTTATAATAAAAAAATATTTCATTATTTTCCTAATGTGACCCTCACCTCTCTTATAAAAGGGTACTTCCCCTTCTCTTAATTTCACACCTCCATAGCATTTTGTCTAAACAAAAACCAACTAAAATATCCTCAAAACTACCCTCACATAAAACTAGAGGCCTTACTTTGATCAGATATTCATTCTTAGGATCCCTATTGTTCAAATCAAAAGGAAGAACCCCAAGAAGAGGTAATTACTTCATCACCTCTTTCAAAGTTCTTTTCTTCCTCCACTTCTTATTTAATTTTTTGTTTCCATAGTAAAATAATACCTCATGTACCTTCTACATACTGATATTTTATTAAAAATATGGTTCAACCATATTCATTATTCTAACCATCCTATGAATGAAAAAGTCACCATACGTGTGTACATACGACTTACTGTGTCCACGTCGTGGTGTAGTTTGTTATTTGACACTTCATTATTTTTATGGGTATAATAATGAGTATAACTGATGTAAATATTAATTATAACATTTTAATGATTCATTATATATAATATAACCATCATTTTTCATACGATTTCACCACTAATAGAATGATATTGTCGCTCATGCGTACGTACGGCTTACGGTCTGCATTACACGATGAGATTTCATTCCCCATCGTAACTATTCAAGAATAATTTTCATTGGATTTTTAAAAATAATATTTTTGAACTTAATATAATTTTGTATATGAATAAAATACATTCTATTCATGAAAAACATGACTTACATAACAAAACATATAATGGAAAACAAATCAGTTAACACCCAAAACAATGATACTACTGAAATATCCTTAACAAAGAAATATTAGAAGATCATATATGATATCATACATATGTATATGGTTATTTTATAATTTAATAACAAATATTTCACCATTATATCATATTTTAGCTTACCCTTGACTAAGGAAGAGTAAAAGGTAAGGGGTTTTCATCTCACATCTTATTTCTATGAGACTCATGCTACATTTGCCACAATTTCCTTTTTTGTGGTGTATGTACTTCCCATGATTGTATTCATTGTGTAATATAATTTAATTTATAGGTATTTAAATCTTTAATATATGATATTTCCTTCAAGGGGTGTATGTTTCGTAAGTTACCAAATTTGTAAGGGAATTTATAATTTCGATTTCCACTCATTAGGTTATATGCAAACTTCATTGATTATGTTACTCCAAGATTATGTGTAAAATAACTATTTAATTATTTATGTAATAATTTACACTCCCCTTTGTGTGGATATAATTTTGATACACATAATAACTCCCTTGGTAAATTATCAAGTCATCTATATGAACTTGATAAGTGTAATCTTAACTCAATTTCCATTTATTGAGTTAAACATCCAAGTCATTGGTGTTGTTTTTACAAGAATATGTGTGAATATACACGGATTAATTTACATTTAATATCCATTCATATTGACTATATTTAAATTCATCACCCATAATTATGTCATTGATTTAACCTTAACTTAAGGATACAGACATTATAAGGGATTTCATCTCAATTTACATTTTATTAAGAATTCTTTGTTTTTATACACCAATTCACTTTAATATGGTGTACATACTGTACTTTGACATATTATATCATGAATCCCTTTATTCTCATGATATTATAATGTTTTTATTATGTCAATTCTTCTTATTCAAGTGTCTCTCATATATTTAGGAATTTTAAGTAAAATATCATTGTAAATGTTTTAATGATAGATTTTTCTAATTATTTCTCATTAATGTCTATGTTTTAAAATGGTGTTAAGGATTTATTTATTTGGACATTAATTTTTTAAAATTTAAATTACATTGAAAAGATTCAATTTTTTATTAGACACTTTGATTCAAAACTCTATTTTTAACACCTTCTTGATAAATAATGAGTCTTTTAAATGTTTTTATGGAAAAGGGGATATTTCTCTCAAATAGTTTTACTGATTATTTTTATCTATGACAATATCCTTAATTGTTCTTGATTGAGGATGATTTATTATAATACAAACTTCTATATTGTTTTGAATGAGTTATCTTTGACAATTGATGTGCTATTTTTATACCATTCATGGTTTTTAGTTAAAATATTGACATTTCAAATGCTAGTTATAATACAAATGTTTAGATTATGATTCATCCTTTTCATATGAGGAAAGTAGTGGACTTAGTAAGTGATGGGTGGATCCCGCTATAGCTCCTCAATGAATCGATAGGTATCATGAGACAAAATAGTGTCTTGAATCAAGGTCTTGACAAAATTATTATCGACATACCATGGTATAATCATAAAATAGTATCCTTTCATATCATTATATTTGGATTTCCAACCAGCTATAATTTAGGTACCATAAAAGAGAAAAATTTCACTAGGTAGAATATATTAATAGATTCGAGTGGTTTTTTTGTGAATGATATGATATTGGATTGGTTTTCTTTTCCTTCCAAATTTAATTGTGCATGCATAATAGAATAAGAATTAATAGCTCAAAATTAAATTTCAATTTCAGTAAGAAATAGATATAATGATGATATTGAAAAATTTTAAAAGGTAATGGGAGATTCCAAGATTCTAGTTTATCCTGTTTGTGTCATAATAAACAAACCTAAACTAATGATGAAATTATTTCATGGGAATACATTTTATGGATTTAGTAATAGTGATATTGAACACTTTATTGACTATAGAGGTTTTTCTTCCTTATAGTGACAAAATTCCACAAAATTATTATGAGGTGTCAAAGTTAATTGACTAGTAAGGATTTTATTATAATAAAATAAAATATTATCCCAATTATTGTACAGTATATTAGAATAAAAATGTAATGTTAACTATATATTATATGTGTCAGGAATTTATGTGGTGGCCAAAAATATATTATACGAAATCATGAGTTCCAAATAATTTATGTGGAACATTCTTTTAACAAAGAGTCTATGATGAATTTACATGATAGATTAAATAGTATAAGATATGAAATAGAATATAGAAATTAATAAAAATAGTGAGAATTTATTTACACCTAGTGTATTGATTATCATGGATTAAGTGTATTAAAATCCATGTTACATTCTCATGAGAATAACAGAATTTTATATTAGTTTTATCATGTGATGATTTAAATCCATTATAATAGATTAATATAGTGAACAACATGTGGCCCATATTCATTTATCTATATAATATTCTACTTTAAATATACATGATGTAGCTATATACATTCAGGGCCATATTAATTTATGCAATGCATTATCTTGGGAAACATATTTTTGTGATATTGGGTGCCCTAGAACCAACTCCTTAATGTTCTTTTGATTATAACTAGATATATATTATTTGATACATGGATGTATTTCTACAACCCAGATATTAAACCATATTTTTCTAGAAGTAAACACAAAATTCCAAATAGAAGTGCCTTAATCTACCTCTAAACAATATCATTATTGATTTTCTAGCATCTCTACATATACTGATTTCATAAAATATTTCAAAGCACTTTTAAATCAATTATAGAGAATTTCACAGTGGTTTAATTACTCTCTAATCATTTAACAAACAATTTTTTTATATTTTTTTATATAACAATTTTATTATATACTATAACATTCACAGCCCCACAATCTAGGATTATTGTCCTTAAAATATAATAATTACAATTTTATATTTGATACCTATAAATGTGACAAAATTTTAACTATCAAAAACATCGAAAATAAAATTTAAATTTTGAATTACTTATATACCCAAGGATGTTTTAGGTTTATATTTTTAGATAATTTTGAAAAAATTTAACAGAAATCACCCATTAATTTAAGTGATAATCTTTCTTCACCATTCCCAAGTTTCATTTTTCTGTATTATTTATTCATCATTATTCTTATTCATCCTTAAAATCCTATAAAAACATTTGAAAATGGGGAATGATCACCGAATTACTTTTAAGATATATAAAATAAAGGGATTTTTTTCTAGTAAAATCATGAGAAAATATAAAATATTTAAATTTATGACATTTTTCGTTAGGTTATGTAATAAATAACATACACATGAAATACATTCTTTTTTTTCTCATAAAAACTATTAAAAATGATAATTTGAAAATAGAATCTGTGGAAGGAAAGTTATAGAATTATATTCATAACCAATGCTCTGTTATGTACAAAATAACAAGATCCTAGTTAAATAATTTTGAGAAACCTCAATACTTAAATATGTCTTTATTTTCTTTTAATTTAATAATAATTACCTATTGCATTAGAGTGACAGGTTGGGCTCACATGTGGTATAAGATGTATCAGGCTCACCGATCACGTAATTGGAATCGAGATCACCCATCATATAAGCTATATCTAGATCACCCCTAATCATCAATAATTATCAAGTACCATATCATAAAATACATTTTTACCCATGCTTATTTTCAATAATAATATATTGAAAAACTATTTTTCACTCATAAGAAATGAACATTCCATTTTAATTTAAAAACCTGGAGAAATATCCCACTCTTTGGAAAACATTTTTAAACAAAAAAATCATGAATTATTTTTGAAATTATTTTATTTTAACGCATCCAAGGTTATTTTTGAAGAATAATTAAATCAATTAAAATTCATGATTTCATGAAATTCTATTTATTTTATAAAATTTAAAACAATGGTTTCTTTCACACCTTCGGTAAAAGCACCTTTCTCATAAAATGATAAGAAATTTCATGTTTAAAACCTATAAAGAAATTAAAAGGTAGTTGAAAACTAAATTTAATAGAACTTTAATAATAAATTTTGGAAGCATTTTAATGAACATGTATTTGGAATATAAATATTTAGAAGGAAATCATTAATGATTATTTTTAAAAGAATGTATTTTAGGACTTGATAAGTTTTGATCCAATGAATAATTAAAGAAAATAAATGTGATTGGATTTGTATAAACTTTAATTCATTGAAAAATATAATAAATTATATCCATAATGTAGTTTATATGCCACATAAAATAATAGATTTCCGAAAAATATCTTAAGTATCAGAGAAATGGAATTAAGACGTGAAGTCACTTACCTTAAAAAAAATCTAACTTAGTATGCTATTTAACACATGAATAATAAATTTATACTTGTTAATTAATTTATTAATAACCTTTTTTCATGTACATTCCATTATCTATTTTATGTCTTTTATTACCATGTTTTTTTGTTACAAAATTAGTTATGTTTACCTCTGTTGTTTTGGGGACGTTCGGTTCATAATCCCACAACAACGTAGGTAGGATGACCGTGGTCAAAAAGAACATTTTTCACATTTTAAAATGAATGATAATAAATACATAATTATCATTTTCATATATTGATAACTATTTTATAACCATCCATGAAATTAATACAAGAAAACAAATCATATCTTTCCATAGAGGTTGTTATCCACACGTATGCATGAACGATGCTATCATTTTAAAATAGATGGAAGGTTTATAAATTAGACGACATATTATCATTCCATGATTAAAATTATTTACATAATATTATATGAATAAATTATATCCATATTTGTAAAAATCCATGAGAGGTGGTGACAGAATACAAGACTCATTGCTTCGTGGTGGTGGTAGTCCACACGTACACACAAATGATGATTTTTTTACTAATTTGATGATAGAAGAGATGAAAAAGGGTTCTAACGTAGTCATATTTATATTTATATAGGTTTTAGATACTAATTGTTTTATATAATTATGCATTAATAATATTTTAAAGAGTTAAAATGAAAACACACAAATAAGAGTTATACCTCTTATTCAGAAATACACTTTTGGCTTACACCTTAAGACTTATATGATTTTATTTTGATAATACCAAAGACTCTAGGACATAATGATTAATTTTGGGAAGTTATTTCTATAATACATGGATGAGGTAGAGTGATAAAAATATGCGATGAAGAGAAGAGAGTAGCTGTCCTATATAAGAGAGGAGAGAGATGCCCTTGGAATTAAATAAATTATTAAATTAATATATAATAATTTCTAGCATAATGTTTTTAAAACTAATCTATTTAGAATTTAGTATGTGTATGAGTTTAAACAGTATCATTAATTAAAAATTTGACAAGTATAAGATAAGATATCATACTTTTTTCATTGTTTTTAAAAACTATTAACCCATTTAACAATTACAATGATATTAATGATTGTTATTTTTTAAGGGTTAATAATCTTAATATATAAAAACATTAATACATAAATATATTTTTTATTGGATCAACCAAATTTTAATAACATTAATATATACAATAATTTTATTAATTTTAAATCCTTAAAAAAATAATTTTTTATATGAAATATCTTTCGTACACCTTCTGGAACTATTCATTTAATTTTAATTTTAAAGTACTTGATATAATGATGGAATAATAATATAATACATTTTAACATCTTAAATACATTATTATTGACTATTAAAATCAGGCATCACCATAATTAAGTCAAAATACTTTTCTTTTAATGATTTCAAAATTATTTAGTTTTATTTTCCTACTCCTTGCACAAACACTCTGTCAGTATTGTACAATTGTTAAGGGTAATTATATAATCACAAATTAATAGAAATAAAATAACATAATGAAAATAATTTCATTACTATAAAAAGAAAATTTAATATTAATTCACTACTTATTACTGTATCTATGTGAACATATAAGATAAATTTAAAATCAAGAGAGTGATATGTCATATTTTTCATTACTTAATACATTAAATTTCAAATAATCTTAGAAAAAAGTATCCAGTTGAGAAGAAATTAGAAAATAAATTATTATGGAAGAACTAAACCTATATAATATTATAACATCATTTTTTCGGAAGATTTCAATGCCTTTTCAATTTATCTTTTACCTTAATTAACTTTATTTACCCTTTATTGTGGTTATAACTATTTACCACTATTAAGATTAATTAGGAATTAAAATAATGTCAAAATATTAATCAATTTTTGCCATGATGATTCTAAATATTTAATCAAATTTAATCAAATTAAATATCTACATATGGAAGAAATTTTGTATGATATATGTATGAAAAATGACCGAAAAAAAATTTTCTAAAAAATAACCAGTTTAAGAATAACAATAAGTTTACCTTGAACTAAGTAAGAAGTTAATTTACATGATTTTTTGGTTATAAAATATAAATATTATGGTTTATAGACCTTTTTACCAAGAGATAATTGGGTGGAACCTTCCAATAATGGCATTAAAAGATAAGATCTAGAAAGATTTTTTAATTTCAATAGAATAGAATTTATGTTAATAAAATCCAATCATGGGTTCCATAAATCATAATAATTTTTTAAAATATATTATTTAACAAACTATAAAATGTATTTTTTCAATTAAAATGGTTAATTTTTTTAATTCATGATTGTATCAAAATAATATAAAAAATGTGACAGTACTTGAAAAATCAGTATTTTCATTATTTACTAAAAAATCAATCATTTCAGAAAAATACGAAAAGTTCATTGTAGGTTAATTTTGAAAAGTTTTTTCCCAAAATTTATATAATTTTTCACTAATATTTCTACTATAGGTGGAATTAACTAATTATAATACTCCCTTACAAAAAATAAATAATAACTATTTTTGAAGACCAGAAATTTTTGAAGCATAAAATAAATTTATTAAACATTTATTGCTTATTTTCAATTTATCAATAATTTTTTGTTGAGTAGGACATTCATATATATATGATGTGTTCTCTCTTTATAGGATATATTCTCTCTCTATCATATTATGGTGATCATTGGGGTGATTTCTTCAGATCAAGCACCTGTGAGGAAGATCAAAATTCTTTTGATGTGGTTGGGTATAAGTGCATATTTTCCTTATGATGTAGATGCAATAGGCTATAGATACTTTATATATATTTATATAATAGGTAATTTATGACTAGGGATCACCCACTACTTGTAATTGTTAAGTGTAATCAATATTTACCCTCTTATCCAATTAACGATGTTTGATGGAAGGTATCAAAACCCAAGTATTATTATGATTTTAAAAGGAGGAAGTCTATTTATGGGGTTCTCAGAGCATGGATACACTCCAATTCCTCTACTGGGGTGATGGTGAGACCATGAGACAACATTAATTTATTGTAAAAAAATGGGAACTATTCCACCTATGGTGATTAATGAGAATAGAGGATTGTATAGTGATGGATACACATGATAGTATTCAGCTCAACTATAATGGGATCAACTCATGGGTGGGGATGTATAACTAGATAGCAGAGAACTAGGGAAGTGGGGAGACTGATGACATTGGGTATGGGATCCTGGTGTAATTGAGGTATGTTTGGATCTGAAATATTTTTGGGACATCAGTGAGGAACCGTGCCTCACCTGGCTAGTGATAGTTGAACCTTTTTGTTGAGGATATTGGAAGTTCAGTATTGTGATAAGCTAGTCAAGATATTAGGGGATAGTGATGATGAGATAATGGATTATGGAATTATATTTGTGGACGATAATAGAGATATATCATAATTTTTATTATCATGTGATGATTATGATATTGGGATTTAGGGATGTCATCAAGAAAATGAGAATATATAACCTCATGATGCGTACATGATACAAATTCATATACACCACTGATCAAAAGATCTAGGACGGCTATTTTCTATCAATTTTGTTTTAAATTTTAATGAGGGATGACCTCAATAGTGGAATAGAGATGACCTTGGATGTGGTGATATACCTAGGTTCTTGACAGGATAGTTTAGGTCGGTGTGATGGGCTCTTGATGTACAATGGGGACATTGGGCATTTCTTATGGGCCAATTGCATATTTATTTTAATCCATTAGCCCAATCATTGGTAGGAGTTTGGGTTTTTGGTGATATATGGTTGGATTATGATCCATTTATGTTGGGATGATGGACCATGCACTTTTTATGGGTCTCCAGGACACAATGTTATTTATTTAGGGATGTTTCTCATGAGGTACTCCATGTGGCGCTGATTTCACATTCATGGTTGGTGGTGCACCCTCTGCCACATGTTTTTTTATCATTTTCCTTCCCTTATATTTTCTTTAATAATTTATCCAAACATGATTTTTATAGCTCTTAAATTTTAAGAAATATATATATATATATATTTCAAACAGAATTTAATCTTATTTTTATCTTCCAATTCGACAATAATGTAATTAAGATCAAATTTTAGTAATCATGTTATGTGGTTCATTTAATATCATTGTCGTGTGTTTTATATTCTGTTGAACATAATATTATTTATTAAAAATATCATGGTATTACATTATCTACCAATTTAATAAATTTTATCTATGTAATTTTACCTTGAACACGGTAATAAAAGGTTTAAAATTTCAAAATACAATTTTTGAAGAACCACAATATCAAAATAATTAATAACACATTCTTTTAAAAAGAGGGAATGGTAAATATAATGGTAAAATAGAAAAAATAGAACTAGGTTTCCTATTAGGATAAAAGTTATTGGAAATGAAAATATGGTCAGGGAGGAGAAATGTAATTTCCAACTAATGATGGAGATTGATAAAGTACATTTAGCACAAGAAAGTTAACTATCCAAAGAAAGTCAATTAACATGAAACAATAAATAATTAATGGAATAAGAAATATATAATTTCATTAAAAACATAGGTAATATGATAACTATTTTTTTTTAAAATCATTTTCATAGAGCTGAGTAATTACATTACCATCTAGAATAAGAACATAAATAAATATTCTTTTTTGATTTTCATTAAATCCATAAATGAAATTACGTAATTTATTTATGTTTTTCAATAATTTTCCACGTTTTTAATATATTAAACTCTAAATTATGGGTAATAATATTTAATTCTAAAATCAATTTAATCAACTTCTGATTGACCATGAGGTTTATAAAAGGATTAAAATATATTCCTCCCATATTTACTAAAACCAAACTTGTTAGAACATGATTTCATAATACCCAAAATGAATAAATAGTTATATGTATAAATGTTAATCTTTACTCCTCAATTTACACAATAAAACCAAATTTTAAACATAGATCATTCAATAAATAAATAAACCTATATCCCAATTAACCTGCATAAACACAACATTAAATAATGTTTCAACCTCAAAGGTTATCTCATACCATTCATAATACATTTAAAAAATGTAATATAATTATTTAAAAATAATCATTTATGATAAACCTATGGATTATATATACCTAAACATAAAAAAATGATTCCATAGTATAATTATCCACCTAAAAATATAATAACTTTCCTGAATGGCCCGAAAGTCTTCATTTTTATTGATTTTTGATAACCCACCTTTCAAGGGATGAGGGGGAACCCATACAAGGCCCGTAGGCTCATAGATTACATGGACCGCAGGCTTAGAATATTATATGACCTGAAGGTCTTAGGTAATTCAACTAGACTATCTACAATGAATTGACTCTCCCCAGAATCTGCATCCTGATAGTATCTCTCAACCATTGCATGACCATCTGGCTATGCTTCCCATGAAAGCACAAGCTGGTACCAATGGCATAACCATACCCTCTCATTATGACAATCCATTTGGCTCTACTCAATTGAGTTCACCTGCTTTAAATCCTCTTCTGGGGCTGCTCTTTTTTTATAGTGTGTCTCAGTCCTGCATTCATGAGGCATGAAGGCCTTGGGGTGGCCCTAAGGCCTTATGGTGGCCCAAAGGCCTTGAGAATCAACTGGTCCGAAGGCCATGGGTTGCCCGAAATCCTTGCAGGATTCGAGGACCAAATCGGTGGCCCGAAGGCCAAGATGGATGAATAGTTCACGATGCTACAGTACCGAATAGTGCCTTCTATAGTACTGCTACAGTACTGCTACAGTGTCTACTTCAGTACTGCTACAGTATCCCAGAAATATACCTCTAACCGAATTTGATCTCGGGTCTCTTGGATGCACCTAGCAAGTCCTCACCAACTGGGCTGAGGCTCATGTGCAAAAATATAATTACTTAAAACCTCAAAAATGGGGTTTCTATTATATTAAACTCTTGATCATCCATATACTTATAAACCCATGATGGCATTAATAAATCTTAATTTAACCTCATATAAAAACATACTAATCACCAAATTTACAAAAACCCAACACTGATACCAATTATAATATCCCCAGAACCGCTCTCTCAGAACCCAATTCTTATAAAATAATTTGTAAAATTATGGCTTAGATACTAATAAATGTGACCTAATTTTAACCATAAAAAAGTTAAAACATAAAATAAATTTTTTGGATTAATTATATACACAAGGACCTTTTGGGATTAGTGTTCTTGAGAATTAGGATACAGACATACATAACAACACTCATTCCTTTAAGTGATAATGTTTTCCCATTATTCGATGCTTTTTTCCAATATTAAGCCTTCATAATTATGCATAATAATCCTTAAAACCCTATAAAAACATTTAGAAAATAAGCATGATCAGTAAAGTCTCTATAAGAGATATAAAAGAATGAAATCCATTAGTCTAGTGAAAAAATAAACACTAATAAAACATTTTCCATTATTATATTATTCCTTGGCCATAAAAGATAAATCATATCAATATGGAAACAAAAAATTTTCAAAAATAATTCCTTTAATACTGATAAAACGAAAATATAAACCCTTTTTAGAATTCATGGAATTATATTTATAGGCTATGCTCACTCATGTCATAAATAACTTGATCCAAATTAAATCTATAAAAGAAAACTCCCCGATTAACATCATCCTGCTTGCCATTGATTCTTGAAAAAAAATACTCAATGCATTGGAGAGCTATATCAAGCTCCCCTATCTTATACATTGTACATATACTTTCAATATCACATGCATCCTTATTGGCTTTAGTTGAGGTATAATTGATACATGGCCTTAAGAAACATCCCCAAGGTGCCAAAGGCTAGTAGTAAATGCCAAGGGATTCAATAAAATTGGGGGATGATTTTCCCTTTCAAAAATAAAACATCCAAAAAACCCACCATAAAAAATCACTAAATGATACAAGATAAAAATATAAGACAACTCAAATTATTAAAATTAGTATCAAAACCAAACTAAAACATAGTTCCAAAGCAGATGACTACCAACATCAAATTAAAAATTAAAAGAAAAAACAAAAAAACAATAGAATTAGAAAACATAACATCATAGCTCCAACCGTGGTCCATGATAGAACTCTAAAAAACACCCCAAGTATCATGAATAACCACTAAATTTTTTTAATACTTTTTCTTTAAATATGTCATGATAGGAAATATCATTTAAAGAACAAAAGTTCCAAAGTAGGTGTGAGTAATGAAA
This sequence comes from Viscum album, assembly GCA_963277665.1. Classification (NCBI taxonomy): domain Eukaryota; kingdom Viridiplantae; phylum Streptophyta; class Magnoliopsida; order Santalales; family Viscaceae; genus Viscum; species Viscum album. The sequence goes on along the minus strand of OY728137.1, from coordinate 1,401,934,502 downwards.
CATTGTAGGTTTCCCCCAAATGACTTCCACACACACCCCACTATGATAGAATATGTTATGAAATTTATATAAAAAATATATATATTAAACATTTAAGAAATATATACCAAATAAAAATAGTTTCATACTAAAATAATTTCCAAGGAATGAGAAAAAATTATATACACAATTTCTCATTTCTTTTTGGCATACCCATTCCATGATTCACACACACCCACACACCCACAAATGCACATGATTCTATGAATGATCAATACTCTTGAGTAATTTATCATACATGCACTATGTAGTATTAAAGTGTTCAATCTCTTTGTGCCCCAATGAATCCCACACCATATCCAGTGTAACATCCATTTTGTACAAAAATGGTACATAACTCTTATTCAGGGTCCCATCGAAAGCATGAACTCACACAAAACCATATATGCCAAAACCATTTCAAATCAAGCATTTGCAGCCATTTCAATAAGATAGTTATTTTATTGAAAACCATTCAAACAAAATATTTTTATATCCAGCCAAGCCATATTTTTAAATCAATAAAACCATTCACTTTGATAACCAATTTCTAAAAATTCACACAACCACCAACCATCACTAAAGAAGGTTTCTACCATGATTAACAGACCGATTTCACAACAAATTAATGAAATTTAACCAAATTGAAACTAATCCTTAAAGTTATAATAATATGATTCGATAGTTAAGACACCTACCTCATAAATTATGATGAAAATTATGAATGACACAAACAATTTAAAAGAACCTGGTTAAATTTCCAAGAAACCACCATAGATATATTCCCCAAACATCAAAAAATCCATATATAATCAATATTGGATTAAAAAACATAGATCTATCCTCATAAAAATAGATCTCAAAATTTAATTGTAGGAAGAGAAGTAGATCTAAAGAAAACCACCAAAAACGAAGACATAACAAGTGAGTTAAGCTTCAATGCACCATAAAAAGCCTCCAGATCTATTATGGATTGATGGGGGAAGAATACACAAACATTGGGAGGAATAAATCATGATATAGGGATAAAATAGTGTAAAAAAGAGGGTCTAAGAGGTGAAAATAATTTAGACACTTTTTTAGGTTCTCATTTTTGAACCATGCACAATTAGTCACACAGTTAGGAAAACAGTACACAAACCATGTGCCAACCTCTACCTTATAGAGAACCTCACATCGTTGGCTCACATGGTTAGATAAATCATGCAAAAATTATGGAAAATATATCTATACCATGTTTCAAGGGATCCTCTAGGTGGCTACCCAGTATGACCAAACTGTGTGCCTATAAAAAATCCCCTATTTTTCCTTTCATAGATTCCTCTTTGAATTTCATGATTTTCACTAAACATGCTCAAACCACAAGTCCATACAAAATTCCCAAAAACATTCCAAAAGTCTTCCAACCCCAAAAACTTCACCAAAAAAAATTAAATACCTAAAAAGAATAAATAAAGGGCAACATACTTGAAATCGAGGGTCATATATTCTCCCAACTATTGGACTTTCCCTCATTGGAATGCATAAATACACTAGTATCCTGAAAATAGTTCAAGATATTTCCTAATCATATCCTAATCCCTTTCCCACTTCTCTTCCTAAATCCAATCTTGTTTCTACAAAACTCGTAGTAGATCAATGATTTCTCAGGCATGAATTTTTATTTCGTGTCCGTAATCCATATCAGGATATGAACCAATGTAACATCTGACCCTAGGTCAAATTGATCCATCATATCACAAGGTTAGGATTAGGATGATAAATTTTCTACTCAGATACATGAAACACAATATGAACTACACAATTCCATTGTGAAAATGCCAACCGATATAACCCCTCAATAACCTATTCTAGTATCTCAAAAGAGCGCATATATCTAGGAGATAACTATCCCAGATTCCGAAAATGATGATGTATAATCCATTGAGTGATACTTAAGAACACATGATCACTCAGATCAAATTACAATGACTGCCGATGAGTAATCTAATACGAAACTGATGACTATATGCCATCTCTATCAATTTCCTAATAAACTAAATATTATTAATTGTTTCTTGGAAAAGTCTTGACCCAACCATAGAAGTCTCACATGTTTCCACCCATCAAAGTAGAGAATTATAAGGAAACCTGTACTATACTTCAAAAGGATTGATGTGTATCGAGGATTTATAATTGTTGTTACATGATAACTCAACCAATGGCATGTTCTCTTCCCATGAGGCAGCAAATTCCATTAAACATGACCACATCATGTCTTCCAATGTTTGAATATCCCATTCATATTATCCATCCGTCTAATGATGATACACAATACTCATAGTCAACTATGTCTCTAGAAACTTTTATAAATATTTCCAAAAAAATGGGATCCCTAGATCTCAGTCTAATTATATAAAAATCGGTATACAATGCCTCTTTTCCACTACTCAGATAGATATTTTTGACAAGTCCTCCACCATATGAGATTTATGAGTAGGGATGAAATGGGATGACTTTTTGAGACAATCTTGCTTTACCCATATGGAATCGTGTTTCCAAACCATTATTGGGGGACCTATTAAAAAATATATGGATATTTGTTCCCATTTCTTAATAGGAATAGGTAAATAAGGTATTTTACCTACTGTTCACTGATGCTCTGCCTTAACATGCTGAAAGTTTAAGCTCTCGAAACAAACCCAACAACTTTAATTTTCATACCCACCCACTAAAAAGGTTCTTTGAAATCCATTCACATATTTTGTATTTTAGGATGGAAAAACCATCTCAAATGGTGGTAAGAGTGACTAACTTGTTCTTAAATATCTAAATATATTACCATCCGATCACGAAACCACATAAAATGAACTCCCATCCATATTCTATCCCTCAATGGTCTCCTTACCATTGATGTTTTTCTTTATAGATAAAAATTAAAAAATAGATGTATGTGCCTCTTTAATATTCATAAAAAAATTATTAATGAATGAACCTATAAAGAAAACTATAACATCGCATCATTCGTCGTATTCCATGTTCATGTAAGCGACCAATGACATATACTACCATTGATATGAAGAATATTTTTTCTACTAAGCATAAGACTTTATGATTAATGCATCTACCACCATATTTAACTTACCTGGTGTATACATCAAGTAAAATACAAAAATTTGGAGATATTCCATCCATATTCTTTATCTCATATTCAAATCCCATTGTGATAAAATATGTTTCAATATCTTAGGATTTGTAAACACTATAAAGTATTCGCCAAAGAGGTAATAATTCCATGTCTTCAAAGCATGTGATACCCAAGATATCTCCAAATAGAGTGTTGGGTTGTTCTTTTCATGTAATCATAACTATCTTGATCCATAAGAAACCACGTGATCACCCTACATGAGAACACATCCCAACCCAGATACTATAGCATCACAATACACCATGAACCGTTAGGATGATTCAGAAAAATCATGATTGGTGCTGATGTAAATTGAAATTTAATCTCTTCAAGAGTATTCTAAAATTAATCATTCAATTGTAATAGGAAATTATTCCATTAAAAATTTTAGAAGTGAGGCCATCATAAAAAATACTCAACAAAGCTGTTGGAACCATGGTCATCTATGCATGAATTGGAGAATGGTTTGTGTTTGTTGTCAATCCTCAGAGGAAGTTTATAATGTGTGCCAGAAAAGTACTCATACAGTTCAAGTAGATAACAGTATTGAAGATGGCACCATTTTCCTTTTTTTGCCAAAATTCTGGACCTAAAAAATTGTTAAAATGGAAAAATAGTGTTTTGGGAATGTGACTTGCACGCCGGATATGTGTTGCGCAAGTGACTAGCGCGCTGAGGAAGGACTTGCACGCCGGTGCCTAGGAGGTTTGGAAACTTGTGCGCTTTTTGTTCTTCATGATCAGAACATGAAAACATGGGAAAGGAAAGAGGGTCATGCAAGTACTGGTCAGGTCGCACAAGTGTGTAGCGCGACAGAGGCTTGGGCGGTTGGACCTGGGCGCCAGAACTTGTGCGCCGAGAGGAGGCTTGCACGCCACCACGTAGGGTGTCCATTTTTTTATAAATAGAGGACCACCCATCCTCATTTATAAAGAAGTTCGAGACTTGGAGAAATTCAGTGGTCCCATCACGCAGGTGTAGTGGTCGCATAAGTGGTTGTTGGTCGCACATGTATAAGTTGTGCGACACGTGTTTGTTGTGCACCTAAGGCAGTTTTGGTGGAAAATAATGTGACTCGCACATGTTTGGTATTAAAGAAGGTTGAGTTGTGCAAGTATTGGATTTGGACTTGCGCGCTAGTTGTAACTCGCGTGCCGTCCTTGAAACCTGCACGCTGGCTTGGGGAAGCGCACCAGGTGTTGATAAGGTACACCTGTCTTTCTGAAGATGCACGAAAGCTAGGAGATTGTTTGGCACCCTTGGTGAAAAGTGAGGTTCGTATTCTGGTGAGAGTTGGAATTCAACAGAGCATCTACATACAATAGAGGATTCATTCTTTTTCAATAATGAAGAGTCCTTCACATCTAAAACTCAGTTGGACTTCACCAAAGGTAGTGAGCCAGGGGGAGTCAACGGGAGTGACCCGAGGAAGGTAGTGAGCTATCCCTAAACTTTTGTAAAGGCAGTGAGCCTGTGAAAGAGTGACTGTGCTCGGACCATTGTAATCCACAACTAGTGAAGAATAGTGAAATTTGGTACGACCAACAACCTTTCGGCGTATACTCCTTGGACATAACCCTTAGTGGTGAACCAAGTAAAAAGTGTTGTGTCTTCTCTCAGCATGTGAATGTTTACTTTCAGATCATATTCATCATACAGGTTTAATATGTTCCTACCAACGTGGGAACAAGATCCATCACTTGAAAAGAAAAAGTGGTCACCCTGATTCACCCCTCCCCTCTTAGGGTGTCCCGAAGTCCTACAAGTGGTATCAGAAGGTAAAGGTTGCCAGTGTGGAACCTGTCTTTTGTCATCATGGAGAATGCAGTCAATGTTAGGGGAGACCCTCTCTCTGATGGAAGTAATTTCCAGATCTGGAATAATAGAATGAGATCTCATCTAGGATCTCCCAGAATCTAAGTTCTATTTTCCACTATGCAAGGTATTCATGTTACTGATCCAACAAGGCTGGCTATGATGGATGATGATAGGAAAAGTTTTTATGCTGATGCTAAAGCACATAATGCTCTCATCACAACCCTTTCTGATTAGATCTATCTAAAGGTAATGAGTTTCACCTCCGCAAAGTCCATGTGGGATAAAATTTAAAATATTTATTAAGGAGATAGAAAAGTGAAGGTGGCGAAATTACAAGTCCTACACAATAGGTTTGATGATCTGAAGATGCATCCAGATGAGAATTCAGACTATTTCTTCAATCGAATTACTGAAGTGGTTGGAGAAATTCGGGGTCTAGGTGAAGAAATCCAAGATGTTGAAATTGTAAAGAAAATATCCAGAAGACTTCCACCCCTATACAATGAAATGGTGTCAGCCCTTAAGGAAAAAGATCTTTCCAAACATTCTTTGGATGATCTGTTGAGCTGCCTAGTGGAATATGAAATGAGAGTAAAACCAAAAGATTCTACTACATGAGTAAGCAAGGAAATGGAGTTCAAATCCATGGAGGAAATGAAAATTTCAAAAGATAATAGTGGTGAAGATGATGAGGAAAAAGAAATTATTTCTCTCATTTCCATGAAGTTCCAGAAGGGAAAAGGGAAATTCAAAGGGAAGTTACCTCTAGCTTTCTTTCGTTGTGGAAAAGTCAGGCACATTGCTTCTTAGTGCTCAAGAAAGATCGATGATGATTATAGAGATGATGAAATCATTGAGAAGCCACAGAAAAGGTTTTTCAAGAAAAGAGATTTAAAATCTAGAAAGAATGTTCTGAATAAGTGTTTTGTCTGTGAAGAGGAAGAAGATGATAGTAAATTCGGTGATGAACATGAACCAAAATTTGAAACTGGGAAACATGCTTCCACGATGGCCACTGTTAAAAAGTCAGAAGATACTGGTGGAGAAAATCAGCTAACAACTAGTGCAGATCCTGAGTTGCAACTTAAGGATGCTGTTAGCTAGCTTAAGATTAAATGTAAGAGTTGTAATAAGTGGAAATCAATTGTATAAGAATCAATTGAATATAAAGATAAACTGAAAGATGAAATTGAATGACTAGAATATTTGGTGAAAGTACTGTCTAAAATTCATGAAAGAAATGATGCTATAGTGGATCTGAAGCTAAGAATTGAAGAGCATGAAATGGTCATCAATGACCTCACCTCCAAACATGAAGAATAATTCAAGACTACTGAGGTTATTGAGGAGGATGTTGTCACACATAAGAGTAAACTTGAGACTGAATAAATTTCAAAAGAATCAAGGATGAAAATATAGTTGTGAAGATTCTCAGATGCATAATTACTGGAAAGAGCCAAGAGTGGTTCAGATGGAGTTGAAAAACTCTTGAGTGATCAAAGACCCGCTTGACTGGGAAAGTGTAGAATTGGCTGTGAAGTTGAGACACCAACTGTTGGAAGTAAAGAGAGCCAAAATAAAGACAAGATGAATGTTGGACACGTTGAAATGCTACCTGAAGTGTTGAATTAGAAACCCTCAATCCAAACTAAAAGGATAACTGAAAATTATCCTCAAACATTCAGAAATGACATGAAGCTCAACTATTCTCCCAAGGAAGAAAGTATGCGGAGATGTTCAAGTGAGAGGACATTTCCTCTCATGAATTGCTAGTTCTGTGGCTATCTGGACCATACCAAGTCATATTTCAAAGAGGCAAGGAGCTACTTGAATGGGGAAGATCTGGGACATCAACAAAGAAGACTAACTTCATCTCCTCCTTCTTATAGAAAAAATAGTTTCTATGGATACTGTTTTTTTTCTCTAACTTTGGTCATAAGGCTGTTAATTGCAGGTAGAGAAGGGACATGGACACCTCATACAAGAATTCAAGACAAGTCAAATCTCAGCGAAAAGATAGAGTTGCTCTTTCAAACAGGTTTTCTCCTCTCGATGAAGACTTAAACTATGAAGAACCAATGTACACAGATGAGATAATTGAAAGGCTATCAGTGCTCTATACTTATTCCAACATCTCAAGGAAATAAAGGAAGAAAATTGATAAATCCAACCTTGCATAGGTGGCCCTCCAAGCTACAAAAAGAAATAGTACTTGGATTCTGGATAACGGTTGTTCATCCTATATGATAGGTAATGATGTCCGGTTAACAGATATTGAAAGGAAGGTTGATAGAGACGTTCGATTGGAAATGATGGAGATCTGAAAATAGAAGGAAGTGGAATTACTGAATTAGCTAATGGAGAGCTAAAGAAGAATGAAATGTTTTACATAGATGGCCTACATCATAATCTTCTCAGCCTAAGTCTACTCTGTGACTTGGTACATATTGTTACTTTTAATCATAAAGGCTACACTATCAAGGGAAATCCAATCAATTCACTCACGAAGGGATGCAGAACAAAAGACAGCATGTATCATGTTGATAGTAAAGAAAATGTTTCCTACATGATTTTTAAAGAAGAAAACAATTTTTGGAATAGGATACTAGGACACATCAATCAACAAGACATGGAGAAAATATCAAAATTGAGGATTGTCATGGACATTCCTGACCTGAAGCGTGAGCCTGAAAAATCTTGTAATGCTTGCATTGGTGGAAAGATGGTATGTAGTTCTTATTGACAAAAAAATAAAAGGGCATCTCATCTTCTTAACCTAATTTATAAAGATGTATGCGGTCCGATAAATGTTGCTAGAACTCATGGAGAAAGATACATTGTACTTTTCATTGATGATTCCAGTAGAATGGTATGTGTTATGGTCATTCACAGGAAACGACAAGTGCTTGACTGCATTAAAATATATCAGCGAATCGCCAAGAATGATACTGGACAAACAATCAAAGTGTTGTGATATGATAACGGAGGGTAATACACGTCGATTGAGTTTGAGAATTACCAAGAAAAACATGGAATACAACATGAGGTAGATGTTGTAAGAACTCCACAGAAAAATGGAGTTGTTTAGCACTGTAATTGACAGGTCAACAACATGGCCAGGACTATGCTGATTGAGAATGGTATGTCTCTCCCTTAATAGAAGGAATATGTTGAATCTGCAGTGCACATTCAAAATCGAACAAGGCTTTATATGGGAGAAACGAAGACACCATATGAATTGTGTCATGGAAGGAAGCCTTCATTGAAATAATTTCGAGTTTTTGGAAGCAAACATTTTATTCAGAATAAAGAAGTAAATAAAGGGAAGTTTGGTGATAATGCTGATGAAGGAATTTTTCTTGGGTATCCAATGAACAGCAAAGCCTACAAGTGTTCAACAAGCGATTATGAAGGATTGTGGAAAGTAGTGGTGTTAAGATAATAGAAGAGAAACCCACAAATGATTCAGTAACGTTATATGGTGATATGATAGAAAGTGAGGAAGAAAGTGAACATGGAGAAAATACAAATACAGAAATAGAGGAATTTTTTCAAAACACTCAGTAGTCACATCATAATGTTAAATCAAAAGAAGAATCTGAATAAGAAACTATGGATGGAGAGAATGCAACTGAACCTCGCATGAGAAATCAAAGAGATGAGATTGATCCATCAAACATAACTGGGTATAGGAGTGCACCCACATAAACAAGTAGGATGAGGAATAACACACAATCTGCATTTCGATCAGTAGTGAAGCCATCCTCATTTAAAGAATCTGTAAAGGATGAATCATGGGTGAAAGCCATGAATGAAGAGTTAGATCAGATTGATAAGAACCAGACATGAGATCTTGTCTAGAGACCCGAAGGTCACAATGATATTGGTACGAAATGGATCTTCAAGAACAAGTTTGATGAGCATGGAAGTTTTATTAGAAACAAGTCTTGACTGCTATGTAAGGGATATTTCCAGATTGAAGGTGTTGATGTTGAAGAAACCTTTGCTCCAGTAGCTAGAATGGAGTCAATCAGGCTGTTCCATGCCATGGTTCTCCAAAGAGGATATAAAGTATATCAAATGGATGTCAAGACAGCATTATCAAAGGGTATACTAGAAGAAGAATTCTACATTGAACAACTGGTGGGTTTTTTTCTTGGTACTGATGAGACAAAGGTCTGAAAACTAAAGAAAGCACTTTATGGCTTGAAACAGGCACCACAGGCATGGTACTCCTGGCTGGACTCTTATCTAAAAAGCTGGAATTCAAAAGAGGAGGAGTAGATCACAATCTATATGTTAATAATTATCCAAAGATCAATTCATGGTTCTGGTCTACATTGATGATATCATATTTTATGGTAGTAGGTTGAAATCAGTGGATGAATTTTCCAATCACATGAAATCATAATTTTAAAGTCTATGATTGGGGAGCTCAAATATTTTTTGGGTCTGTAAGTGATTCAAAAGAAGGATTGAACTTTCATTTCTCAGGAAAATTATGCAAGAGAGATGCTGAAGAAATTTAATATGCAAGACTCCAAACCAATGTCAACTTCGATTTTAGTTGGGACTAAACTTGGAAAGCATGAGGATGGGACCTCTGTAGATCCAACCATATACAGGAGGATCATTGGAAGCCTAGTGTACCTGACAGTGACACGACCAGATATTGTCTTTTGCACATTTCTTGTAGCCCGCTTTTCGAGTAGTCCAAAGGAGGAACATATGACAGTAGTAAAAAGAATCATGAGGTATATTCAAGGTACTCACAATTGTGGATTATACTTTGCTGCAGGAAGAAACAGTGAATTATCAGCATTTTCTGATACTGACTGGGATGGAGATGTTGTGGACAGAAAGCCCACCAGTGGTGGAGCTTTCTCTATTGGGAATAAATGTGTTGGCTGGTTGAGCAAGAAACAAGAATGTACTTCTCTTAGTACTGCTGAAGCTGAGTATATCTCCGCCACAAAGGCATGCACTCAACTGATATGGATGAAGCAACAATTAAAATCTATTGGTGATGAGGTGAAACAACCAATGGGGATTTACTATGATAAAAAGAGTGCAATTGATCTTAAGAAGAATGCAGTTAAGCATTCTCGTACAAAAAATATAGAAATTCAGTATCACTTTATTAAAGATAAAGTTGAACAAGGCGTGATTAGAATGGATTATGTGGGAACTGATGAGCAAGTGGCTGATATCCTGACCAAGCCACTGTCAACGGCTGTTTTTCTGAAGCATCGGTTGAACCTCGGTGTTCAGCCACCTCCCAGTGCATAATGAGGTTACGAGAATACCCTCTCCCCAGTTATGTTACTTTTTTTTAATCTGTTTATGGCTACGATGCAGGTTTGTGGGGGAGATACTATCCAGGGTGAGTGTGGTTTGGGCTGAACAAGGAACAGTTACCGGTATCTGAGTTTATTGTCAATGGGGGAGAAAGGAATAAATTCAGGCATGTTGAGGCATGTAATATTCGGGCACGTTCAGGCATGTAATGCTTCTGTAACACTGTAAGAGAATTTATTTGGTGTCTTCGAGAATTCCACAACATGGGAACCCAATTCAAGATTTCTCTCTTGTTTTCTACACCGAGAACTTCTCATGTAGACTTAGAGTGTTGGATGTGTTGATTCTTGAGTTTTTGGTTTGCTTGTGGATGGTGATCTATTGAATTTATTTACTTATTACTAAAAAACCCAAAGGGGGAGATTGTTAGAACCACGTTCATCTATGCATAAATTAGAGAATGGTTTGCGTTTGTTGTCAATTCTCAGAGAATGTTCAGAATGTGTTCCAATAAAGTTCTCATACAGGTCAAGCAGATAACAGTATTTAAGATGACACATTTTTCTAGTGTTTGGAAAAAATCTGGACCTCAAAAAATTTCAAAAGGGCAAAACAATTTTTTTGGGAAAGTTACATGCGCGCCGGATATGTTTCGCGCAAGTGACTTGTGCACCGAGGAAGGACTTGTGCGCCAGTTCCTAGTAGGTTTGGAAACTTGCATGCCTGTTTTTTTCATGATCAGAACTTCATAATATGGCAATGGAAAGAGAGTCACACAAGTATTGGTTGGGTTGCAAAAGTGAGTAGCGCGACAGAGGATTGGGTGGTTGGACCTGCATACCGGAACTTGCGCGCCGAGAGGAGGCTTGCACGCCACCGTGCAGGGTGTCCATTTTTACTATAAATAGAAGACCACCCCTCCTCATTTCTAACGAAGTTCGAGATGTGGAGAAATTCAGTACTCCCATTGCGCAAATGTAATGGTCGCACAAGTGGTTGTGGGTCGCGCAAGTATAAGCAGCGCGACATGTGTTTTCTATGCGCCTAAGGCGGTTTTGGTGGAAATGATTGTGAGTCGCACAAGTTTGGTATTAAAGAATGTTGAGTTGTGCAAGTGTTGGAGGTGTACTTGCGCACTAGTTGTAACTTGCGCCCCATCCTTGAAACTTGCGCGCCGGCTTGGTGAAGTGCGCAAGGTGTTGTTGAAGTACGCCCATCTTTTTGAAGCTGCACGAAAGATGGGAGATTGTCTGGTACCCTCGGTGAAAAGTGAGATTCGTCTACTGGGGAGAGTTTTACATCAAAGGAACATCTACATACAATAGAGGATGAATTATTTTGCAATAATTAAGAGACGTTCACATCTATGAACTTAGTGAGACTTCACCAAAGGCAGTGAGCTAGGGGAGTCAACGGGAGTGACCCGAGGGATGCATGGAACTATACCTGAACATTTTTAAAGGCAGTGATCCTAGGACCAAGTGACTATGCCCGAACCATTATAATCCACAACTAGTGAAGAATAGTGGAATACGGTACGACCGACAACCTGTCGGCGTATGCTCCTTGGATGTAGCCCTTAGTGGTGAACCAAGTAAAATGTGATGTGTCTTGTATGTGCATGTGAATGTTTTCTTTCTGATCATATTCATCATACAAGTTTAACATGTTACTACCAACGTGGGAACAAGATCCATCACAATAAAAGAAAAAGTGGTCATCCTGATTCACCCCTCCCCTCTCAGGGTGTCCCGGGGTCCTACAAAAGCATAGGTAATAACCAACTAGACCAAAAAACTACATATCTTGAAGAAATTCTCTGATGGTTTCCATGAGATAACCACATATATCTTTTCTAGATCCATATAAATACCTTTTTCAAATATGAAATTTCCATGTAAATGTACCTCTAATATCCAAAAATTTAACTTTGATCGTATGGAATACAGATAATGGCCCACAATATTCTAAATATTATTGCCAAGTGTTACTCATGATCAACCCTTGTCCTTGAATTAACCAATATGTCATCCATAGAAACCACCATGTAATATTCTAGATATCTCTGAATTATCTGATTCCTCAATGCCAATATGAGTGTTGGTTCATTCGTAAGGCCAAAAGGCATTTCCCCATACACATAATGCCTATATCTACTTCTGAAAGTTGTCTTTTGAATATCCTCTTTCCAAACCCTCAATTGGTGATATCTTGAGTGAAATAAAATCTTATGTAACAACTTTGTTCCCTATAAACGATAGAAAAGATCATAAATTTTTTGAAGTGGATACATTTTTTTTAATATAATTTTTTTAAGAATACTATTACCCACACATAACCAAATAGTTACATTCACATTTTTGAGAAACAGGATCAGTGCTTCCCATAGAGACATGCTTGGATGAGGGAACCCTTTTCTTAATAAATCTATTAAATTGAGTTTTAATTACATTAATTCTATTGATTCTATCTAGTAATATGGAGGGGAAATAAGAAATGTCCTTAGAAGGATATTAGTCATAAACTTGACTTCTATTGTGGGTGGAAACATAGAAAAATGTTTAGGAAAATCATCCGGAAACAGTTCAACAATAACTGGAAAGCTACTATTCTTGATCTAGTCCATCAGTTCCAAAGTAAACACTGCCAACTAGTATGAGATCATTTCAACATCTAGTTCAAAACATCCCATCGCATCTGTCTTTATATTCTAGTCTCCTCTAAAGAGATGCTCGATTCCATCTTTAGTCATAAAACTAACCCTTCATGTATAATAGTTGATGTGAGCCTTGAACATTTTCAACCAATCCATACCCATAATTATGTAATATACATTAATCAAAAGAATAGATAAATTCCATATCATATCATCTCCATTAATAGTTATATAACATTCTCTACATATAAAGTCTTGAAATTACCTTTGACGAGAAGGAGTTTGAAGTTTCCAAAAAGAGGGCATCATCTCAATATTTAAACCTATATGATCAAAAATAGGAGAAGAATTAAATGAATGGGATGCACCCATATAAACAAATCTCACAAAAGGGTATAATCCAAATGAAATATACCACACACCATTGATGGTCGACATTAATCATCCACAACCACTTTCTCATCTCTATATAATTACTTACTCACTAAACACTATCCCTTATTTTCTTATTGAGATTTCCATTTTTAAGAGTCATGGTATTCCTAGAATTACCATGGCTAGAACTATTATACTGATAAGAGGTATTCTATTTATCTTATCCGGTCGACCTATATGAAATTAGTAACACTTGAGATTTGTATCAGACACTTGGCCTTGGAGCACTACGAAAATAACACTGAATATGTCTCATCTGATTGAAATTATGGCATGCTCTAGGTGGTTTTGTACACTCTTGATTCATGTGGTTAAAAAACCCACTTTTGAAACATCCATATTTTCTCCCGGGTATTGGAAGAATGTCTATCAGTTGAGCTGTTTGATTTTGAGTCATCCTCATACATAGGAAATATGTGTCTCTCTTTATCTTTTTCCCAACATTAGTGTTCCCCCCTTTTCCCATAGGTATCTGCATACTCTCTCCACCCATAACACTAGATATTTCTATTTATATTACCATCACTCTGTTGACCATATCTGTATAATCCATTATTAAAATCACAACAATCTTTGAGAAAATCAATTCCTTCATCCATGATTCAAAGATGCATTCCTTCAAGGATGCACTAGCAGCAACTTTTGGTGTAAAGAGGACTAAATTATAAAATTTTATAGTATAATCCAATCACTAATATGTTTTTATGGTTTAAACTAAATAATTTCATTATTATTGTAATCATAAATCTATGATGATATAATTGATTTTTAAACAATAGTTCGAAGTAATCCAATGAAGGCTTTAGTCTAATTTAGCATAAACTGCTAAATCGCATCATTGGAATGTAAGATAATCTAGAACATACCTAACTATCTTGAAATTATACTTTTCCAGTGTTCTAAGGAAATCAAATATTCTATTAATCGGGTTTGGCCACACCAAAACCCTTTCTGGTTCAAAATCACCCCAAAATATGTGTGTATTTAACTTATGGAACTTGAAGGAATGATCCACCTTACTCGGTTCATCCCTTTGTTTCCCTCTAACCATGGATTAGAAATCATAGAAAATAATTTTTACTAGTTATTGGTTCACCTGTAGCTTATGTGTAACCACATTTTCAACATCTTCTTCTGGTTTGTTTCTATGATTCTAACTAGGTGCCATTTTTTATGAACAGAAGAAACGATATAAGTATCACTCTCTAGAAAATAAAGTCTTAATTAATTAAAATTATACCAGAACACATATCACAACATTCATTTAAAGAATTAAACATTTTATACATTAAAATATTTTTGAAAAGTCCACCAACCTTTTTAAAATCAAACAAGTTTCAAAATACTGCATCATGTTGTTTTCAAAATTTCACATTTGAAAAAAATTTCAACATTTTTTTTTCAAAAATTACCATTTTCACAATAAGAAAATAATTCATTAGTCAAATTTATATATGCATCCCAATTGTGAAGTGATTTTTATAATGCATTTCATTCTCTTCTCATTGGCTAAACCCATGACAATGAGATTTCAATTCCTATAAGTGTCTCCAAAATACCTATGTACCCAATCCCTTGGTAACTTGAAGTTTAACCTAAAAGTATAAATACATATTTTCTTACTATACATTTCATGTTACAAAAAACCGACTCCTTCCTACCTTCCCAAATCATTGATGAACTATAATGAATTCTCAACAAGAAGACCGACACAACTGATAAACATGTATAAAACAAACATACACTACTTGTATGTCAAGGACATAAAAAGATGATACCACATTAATATTCCACCCCTATTTATTGGCTTGAGTCAAGGTCGAATTACTACAAGGCCTTGGGAGACATCCCCAAGGTGCCAATGGCTGGTAATAAATTCCAAGGGCTTCAATATAATTGGGGGACAATTTTCCCTTTTGGAAATAAAACAAGCCAAAAAAACGAAACATAACAAAACAACCACAAAATGATGCCTGTTAAAAATGAAGGAAAACTCAAATTATCACTATATATATTTAAAACAGACAAAAAAAAGTACCATAGAAGAAGACTACCATCATCAAAGTACAAATCAGAAGACAAAAGTAACAAAACCCAAAGACTCAAAAGACATTACTCCCTAGCTCCAAACATGATCTATGATCTAATTACACAAAACAACCAATGTATCACGAAAAAAATACAAAATAATTTAAATATACTTTTTTAACTATGTCTCAAAAAACAATATCTTCAAAATCAATAAAGTTACAAATAAGGGGAAAGTAGTGAAACTCAACAGATTTTCCCCAAATGAATTCCCTACTCATGCCATTGGGATAGAACATGCTGGATCATTTATATGAAATAATTTATTCAAAAAACATTTAATAGTTCATCAATATATAAAGAATAAAAAAAAATCATACCAAAACAACTTCTATGGAAAGAAAACAATCAATTCTGTAAACCATTTTACATTCCTTTTTGGAATTCTCATTCCATGATTCCTACAAACAACCTATATTTATGTTTCTCAGGATGTTCCATACTCATGATCAGTTTCTTTTCTATCCACTAAGTCATAAAATACTTTCCACTATCCTTATTACCTAATGACACACTTATCGAGGGACACATCCCTTTTTACCCCAGTGGTAGACTCCAATTATTTGGGGTCACATCGAAAGCACGAACTCAAAGTAACCCATGAATTTCAAAACCATTTAAAATAAACCATTCCATGGAATTTAAATAAAACTATTATATTACTGAAAAATATTAATAAAACCAGTTTGAAAAATACATCCAAGTCATATTTTATAATAAACATTTTAAAATGAGTAAAATTTTTTTTTTGCACATCCACCTTCCACAAATTCACAAATACATGAACCATCAATAAAAAAGGTTTCTACCATGCATTGAAAACCTATTTCACCGCCAAATTCAAAAAATATAACCAAATTTAAACTAACCATTCAATTCATAAAAATAGGATTCGAGAGTGAAGCCACATACCATAGAAATTTTGGGGAAAAGGAAGAACCTCACGACTTCTTGAACAAAACTCGGTTATATCTCCAAAACCAGTCGTATATATCTTCTCCTAAAATCAATAAAACCATATATCATCATGGTTTGAATCAATTAATATATATCAATCCACACAGGACTATATCTATGAATTTTAGGGAAGGATGAAATGTATATCTAAAGAAAAATACCAAAAATGGAGACTTACAAAGGGAATCGGGCTTCAAGCACAATGAAAATATTTCAGATCCCTTTAATATTGATTTCGGAAGACACTAAATAATTTTATAATAATAAATATTTAATTAGAGATGAAATAGTTGGGAAAATATGTGCTTAGTGGTTAAAAAAACAAGATCCACTTTTTTAGGTTCTCCCTTTAAACCATGCATGATTTATAGAACTATTAGGAAAATTGTGTGCTAACCAAGTGCCAACCTCTACCTCAAAGAGCACCTCAAATAGTTGTCCCAAAAGGTTGAAAAACCCATGCACCATTTTTGAAAAATATATCTCTCTAAATTTTTACTATTTTCCCAAGGCGGCAGAATAGTTTTAACAAATAGTGAGCCTAACTGTGCTTCTACTGAGAAGCCCATATTTCAAAATACAGAGTTTCCTGTAAGAGTTTCATAATTTTCACTAACCATGATCAAACTATTAAACTTTATAAAATTCCAAAGAACATTGATAAAGTCATGAAAACCCTCCATAACTTCACCCAAACACTTTACATACATAAAAAACATAAAGAATGGGTTACATTCTTGAAACCGTGGGTGCTATAATGTCACCATTCATATATGATGTATTAGGATCACACATCATCATCTATAATTATCATGTACCATATCATATACGTATAATTTTATGATTTCAACATTTCAATATAAATCTCTTTAAAAACTCCGTTGAATCTATAAGAGAATCACCTTCCATTTTCGCATTAAATTATTGAGGAATTTCCCATTCTTCAAAAAACTATTTAAAATATATAATTCTCAAAAATATTTTTGATGTGATTTCAATTGGAAATAATATTCAAAATGTGAAAATTAATAATTATATAAATTATATTCCATGATGGTGGGAAATTTGATTCATTCCTTAAAAGTTTAAACAATGTTTCCTTTCACAGATTTGAAAAATGTACATCATTTATAAAATGATAACAAGTTTCATTTAAAAACCTCATAAAGAAATAATTTTTTTAAAATGGAAATTAACATCCCTTTAAGAATAAAACTTTTGAATCATTTTAAAAAACATTTACACGGAAGAAAAATACTTTAAAGGGAAACTTCAAAAGATGATTTTTAAAAGAAATTCAATTATGAATTGATATCAATTGAACCATTGAAGCAATAAAAAATCTAACATTGAATTTATTAGTAGAAACATTAAATTTTATAGAATAATTATAAATATTTTTGATAAAGTAGTTTATAAACCAAAAAAATATTTTTTGAAAATAGCTTAAGTATTCGTGAAATGGATGTAAGAGTAGAAATTATTTATACTAAACACCGTCTAGTGTCCTATGTTCCTCAAATCCTAAATAATAAAATTATATTAGTTATTTAAAAGAATAATTTTTTACTGTTTATTACATTACCATTGCCTTTGTTATTTTTTCATACTTTGTTTTATTTAGTTAGCTAACCAGTTATGTTTACATTGGATGTTTTGGTGATGCTCAGTTCAATATCCAAAAACATATTTGATAGGATGAATAAATTCAAAGGGTTCATTATTATATTATATATAGATTTATAATAATGAAATAATTATCATTCTTATACATTAAATTCAATTTTATATCAATCTATGTATGTAATTCATGTAATATGAATCACATTACTTCTTGGATTTTTTAATCCACACGTACGCAAGAAGGACATAAACATTTTCCAATAGATGAAAGGGTCATAAAATAGATTATATATTTTCATTACTAAATTATTATAATTTATTAAACACCATATATATAAATTAAATCCATTATTATAAATATCCATGAGAGGTGGTGATGTAAAATTGAAACACATCGCTTTGTGGATGTGGTAGTCTCACGTACACACAAACATGGTTTTCATTATCTATTTGTGGGAAAAAGAGAAGAAAAGGGTTTTAAGATAATTATAATATCATTTATTAATGAAGGAGATAATAATTTTATTATTTTTTGGTGGTTTAAGAAAATTTTAAATTGGTAGAAGAAGAATAAGAAAAATGAAAATTCACAAATAAGAGTTATACATCTTCTTTAAAAAACCTCTTTGACTAAAACCTTTAGACTTCTAGGATGGTCATTTGAGGAAACCAGAACCACTAGGTCCGGAAGAGGATGGTTTGAAAGGTATTTGGGTAGGTTATTTATGAAACAAAGTTCTGAAAATGAGTGACTAATTGAGTATATGAGGTTTTCTTAAATACGAGAGGAGAGGGGTGCCCTTGGAATAACAAAATGTATTAAATTAATATAAATTAATTTTAGGGACCATGTGTATCCAAATTGATATATTTAGAATATTGGATTAGTATTAGTTTTAATTCTCTCATCCAATAAATTTTTTACATGTATAGGTGATGTTATGACCCTTATCTTTTTATTTTGACACGGAATTAACTCATATAACGATTACCGTGATAACAATGTTTTTTACTTATTAGGGTTCAAGAGGGCTACTATAATGGTCAGGTGGAAAATAAATGTATACTTATTTATATTATAGACCATAAAAATTCAATTGGAGGAATATTTTATTTGTTTAATACTTTGAATCCATTTAATAAAATATTTTTTCATTATAAAATATCGTTAATTTCATTTTTGGAACTATTCATTTAATTTGACTTTTAATGTCATCAATATACGATGGAATTAAAATATAACATATTTTATGATAAATAATATATCATTATTTACTATAAATTTCGTGTTTAAATACAATTCATTCAAAATAAACTTCTTAAAATATTTTTGAAATTATTTATTTTTATTGTTTCACTGCTTACACAAGAACCATGTCATCATTGTATAACTTTTTAAGGTAACTATATAATCACTAAAAATAAAAAATAAAAAAACAAACAAAAAAAATATTTTCCCTATGATAGAAAACCATTATAATCATTTAAAACTTATTTTTATCCAAATATGAACATATAATAGATATTTAGAAGCAAGATGGTGACATTTTGTTTTTTTCTTTTCTTAAAATATTGTATAGGTCACTATCAATGAAAAAATAATCGATGTATCCATTAATTTTTAAACTAGATGAGAATGGAAGAACTAAAATCATAAAACAATGTAAATAAAATTTATAGGTATATTTTAAAGCCTTTTTATATTAGTTTTATACATTATAAACTCAACTTCCTTTTAATGTGGTTATAATAATCTATCAAAGTTAATTTTAATTCATACAAAAAATGAAATTGAACTATTTTTCAAATATGGACATGCTGATTATAGATATGGGATATATTTTATATAATTAATATTCTATAGTCAGTATAAATTAAATTCATATAAGTACACAAAAAGAAAAAAAGCAGTTTTTAAGAAAATACCTAATTTAATAATAAAAACCAATTTACATTGAAATAAAGTAATAAGTTTTTTCATATGATTTTATTTTTTTTAAATAATAAACAGAGGATTATTTTTAGACTTTTGAATCAATTCAAAATTGAGTTTATATTTATAACCATTATATTAAATTCAATGACACAAATATACTTTTTTATTAGAATGATATTTAATTTGTATTGGAAAAAGTCAGTCACTGGTTCAAAAATCACAATAATGTCCAAAAATACAGTATTAAACACCTTTATCATATCATTGGTCGATTCAAATGGATAAAAAGTTATTAATACACTCTTACATAAATATAAGTAGTCTCAATAAGGAAAATGAATTACTTCCATACATGAATTCATGATTCTAATAAAACATGAGGTGGATGAGTACTTCTATCCCCCCTCATAGGGATTTAGAAATTGTTTTGAGATCCCATTTTATTGGATGGTGGAAATGTAACTCTGATGGAGTCTATAGAGGTAACCCCAGGCCTCCAAGAATTGGGGAATTCATTAAGAATACTGATGGGGAAGTGATTGGGATTCTTTATGGCCATTTTGTCTTTGTTGCTGATTTAGAGGAAAAAATTCTTGGCTTCATCAGCTCTATTGATATGGTGAGAAAAAGGGGATTGAACAACATCTAGTTTGAGTGTGATTTGACCAATAATGTGCATATAGTTAGAATTGGGAAGATTCTCCTCTCATGGAAGATGAAATCTAGGTGGATGAAAATTTTGAATTATATCTGAGACATAAGCTATCTTATCACACACACTTACAGAGAAGCCAATTACCTTTATCATGCCCTAACCAACAAAGGTAAACCAAATAATGCTACTATTTTATCCAATGTTTTTTTTCTAATGGGCGGAATCCCTTACATATAAGCTACTGAAGTAAAATACCTTATTCCTGATTTATGTAACCTTATTTTCTATCATTGAAGGAGCCTCCCCCTTACATCATGTCTCATCATTTTCTAAAAAAATCAATCTTTTTAGAAAAATCACAAAAATTCACCCAATGCTAATATTGACTGGCCTATTTCAAAAATAATATCCTTTTTATCATATAAAATTTATAAAATCTATTTAAATTAATTGTAACATTTTCTCATAAAAATTTATAAAATCCATTTTTGAAGAAAACATATTTTTAAAGCATAAAATGAATGTAATAAAAATTGAGTGCTAATTTTATAAGTATTTATCAATACCTTTTTGTTGAGTAAGACCATTTTATAAATATTATTCACAATGTGGTTACTCCTATTCGTATTCTCCAATTCAAGGCTTATGTTATAAGAGTCATATTTTTATAACAATATTGTTTGGTTCGTTTATGGTCACTGATGCATGTCATGTACACTGGCGAACGTAATATTCTTTTTTAAAATCTTATGGTATTACATTTAAGTATTTATATTTTATTTTTAGAGCTAATTATTTATTATTTATTATATATCATATACTTAAATAATTAATTTATATTTATCCTACAATTCAGAAATTGAGAAAACATATGTACAAGGTGTGATTTGAACACCTTCTGATTTCGTTATTCTATAGTGACTTTACCACTCTAGTTAAATCAACATGTTGTGTCTAAATAGACTTCAATATACTATCATATAGTTATTATAAATATGTATAAATGGATAATAAATATGTTTTAAAAAATAATAAATATAAAATAAATGATAAATAAATAATAAATATTTATTAAATAGTTAATAATAACGAATATATAATAAATATATAATGAATAATAAATCATAAATAAATAATAAAGAGTAATAAATAATTAATAATTAATTAATAATTAATAATAAATAATAAATAATAAATAATAAATAATTAATAATAAAAAATAAAAAATAAATCAATTATAAATTAAAAGTTTTAAATATATAATAAATAATAAATAATATTAAATATTAAATTATATATAAATAATGAATAATAAATAAATGATAATTTATAAATAACTAATAAAATATAAATAGTTAATAAATAATAATAAATAATAATAATTATAATGAAATTATAAGTTATTATAATTAAATAACAAATAAAAAATAGTAAATTCTAAATAATAAATAAATAGATAAATATTAAAGAACAAATAAATAATAAATAACAAATAATAAATAACAATAAATAATAAATGATAAATAAATAATTATATAATTTTCTTTAATAAATGATTAATAAATAATAAATATGAAATAATAAACAAGTAATAATTAATACTAATTAATAAATACTAAATACTAAATAATATATTTTGTAATAATTAATACTTAAAAATAAGTAATAAATAACAAATAGCAAATAAAAAATAAAAAATAAAAAATAATAAATAAATAAGTAAATAATAAATTAATAATTAATTTATTTATTATATTAAATAAAAATTAATAAATAATAAATAATAAATAATAAATAAATAGTAAACAAGTAAAGACAATTACATGTAAATTTATTTAAATACGGAATTAAATATAAATATTCTATAAAAATATATAGATATATATAAATTGATATAAATGTATATAAATAAAATAACATATATATATACAAATATAATATATAATAATTTATATAAAAGTGTTTTAATATATATAAATAGACCTAATATCTGTAAATATATATATATATAAAACTAAATAAACATTAATATGTATAAACACACAAATATAATATAAAATATCGATAAACAAAGACATAAAAATATAATCAAGTGTAATTCTATATAAATATAAATATATATATATATACAAACACATAAAAATATAAATAAATATAACTATATATAAATATATATAAATATATATATAAATATGTATAGATATATTTAAACATAAATACATATAAATACATATTTATATATATATACCCAAATAACATATGTAAATATATATAAACATAAATACATAGACATATTTATAAATATTTAAATATAAAAAAATATATATACATATAGAATAAATATCAACAAATATATACAATTATATAAATTATAAATTAATATATACATATATATATATATATTATAATAAATATACATAAATATATAAATACATGCACACACGCCCACATATATATTAAATAAATTATAAATTACCAAAATAGGGAGGACCACTCAAATTTCAACACCATAATATATATGTGATTGTAATACCATAGAATAAAATCCTTGAAAACAAAACAATCATATGAAGACCCTTTTAAATGAATATAAAATTTCATCAAATGTTCAAAAATTAGTGTATCTCAACTGGAAACTCGGTTTTTGAGGCCTTCAAAGAAATATTTTATTGAGAAACATTATGGACTAGGGCTCCCCCAATTTAAATGATGTAGTGATTGTCACTTATATATATTTCAAATCTTATAGAGCGCAAAAAACAGCCAGATCAAACTCTACGACTACTTGAAGTTGATGTTCAATTTCCAACAGCTCTTTGATCATTTATGACCTTTTTATTATTAATTTATCTAATTATTATATAATATAATTTCATTTCATTTCATAATCCATGATTTAATAGGATTTAGAGCATAAAGGGACACTCAAATCAATGTTTTTTTCATTTGAAACAAAAGTTCCATTTTCCACTTCTCTTGAAACATTAGTTGGAGTGTGTATTTTAAAGATGGTATTAATATATATATATATATATATATATTTTTAATTAGAAAGTAATAATTAGAAATATTAAAATTTTAATTTATAATATATAAAATTCTAAACATTAATTATTTTAAACATATATATATACATAATTTCTTAAATAAATTAATAATAATAATTATACTTTGTTAATACATTTTCATATATTCAGTGTCACATTTTATAAAATAATAAGTTAAACTAAAATTTAAAATATTAAAGAAAATTTATTTTATTGGGGATTAGCAATGATTATTTAAAAATCATCACATCAATTCAATAAAAATAAACATTGTGATTTAATGATAGTTTAAACTACCACTAAGTGTCAGTTTCGATTATAAATAAGTATTGTCGATTAGCATTGGTTTTTCAAATCCACTCTGTAATAAATAAATAATATTTAGTTTTGGTTTAAAAAAAAACTACTAAAAACTAAATCTAATGTCTGATGTTCCTGTAGTTATATGATATATATTTGGTAATGACCTTATATTACATCACTACTGCAAAATGCGCTTTTAACAATGTTAGAAATACACAATGTTAGTGGTTAAAATCACTGATAGTCTAATGAATATTAAAATCTAAAGACCTTTATAAGTGCTAGAAAAGTACAGATAAATGATACTTTTATAAGTACTTGGTTGAAGCACTATTAGAAGGATGATTAATTAGTGCTTTTTCTAGAGTTAATAAGGAGATCATTTATTAGCATTTCACCTAGCAACGATAAGGGCTATTTCAGCTGCCACACAACTGCAGCCCTACAACAATCTTGTAAAATCCCTATGAAACAGAAGCCAAGAATCATACACAAAATTGAATAGAAATAAATATTAAACAAGATTGTAATAAAAATAACACATTGAACTATCATTTCAATCCATAATTTACATACAAAATACTAACATTATTTTCATAATCACAATTACCAAAAAATTAAAACCCATAAACAATTAAAGTTGGTAGACTATTTTCAAGGATCAGAATCTATATAAAAGTCTTCACATATAATGAAACTAATTTCTATTTAAAAAACATTAAATAAAATATTAAAAAAGTATTATTTTAATGTCATATAGTACACATATGATAAATTATATTGTTACATACTGTATAATTTAATGATATTATGTTTTAATCATGTGTCATATTGACGTGTGGTTGATTCCCACATTTCAGAAATATATTATTGATATTTTTCCTTTGATTTGAAAAAAACCATGCTCATTTTATTGGTTTTGGATATGCGAGGCGTGTTTTAAACTAAAATGAAAGTTAAATTGAAAAAAACATAATATTAGTCATATAATCCACATTATGTGTTGGATGGATGTATAATCAATTCCATCAAAAAGGATTTTTTTGATAATTTTCCTAAGGTTTTAAAACGGTCTGATGACTTTTTCTTTGTTTTGGTTATGTGAACCATGTTTTAAACTAAAATTAATCTTTTATATTAAAAACATGAACATTGTGTCATAAGTACCTCATCATCTATTAGATTGTTTTGTGTTCAACTTAACATTGCAAAAATTAATTATGGATCATCTTATAAACTTTTAGGAACAATCTGAGCTTATTTACTCAGTTTTGACTATGTGAGTCTTCATTTTTATTTATAATGACACTTATATTGGAAACACACACTTTGGGTAATACCGACCACATCATGCATCTAATTGATGTGTGTTAAATTCCGATATGTTAGAAATATAATATGGATCATTTTACTATGGTTTTAAATCAACACAAGTTTATTTCATGTGTTCAAACAATTTGATACACTTTCTTAACAAAACTGACACTTCTATAGTGAAAACATTTATTTTGAGTCATACTGAAGACATTAGGTGTTAGATTAATGTGATATAAATTCAGACACAAAAAAATATATAATGGAACACTGTACTAGAATTTGAAAACAATATAATTTCATTTTATCATTTTTGACAATGTGAGGTGCATTTTGAACTAAAAAGATAATTATATTGAAAACACACACTTTGCATCAAACCCATCACATCCTATGTCAGATTGAAGTGAAGTCAATTAATAAACATCATAAATACATTATGAATTCTTTTTCAAATGTTTTTAAAAAGTATGATCTTGTTTTCTCAGTTTTGGAAAGTGATAATATTTTAACCCAAAAACAACACTTCTGTATTAAAAACATGAACTTTGAGTTATAATTACCACTTCATGTGTTACATTGATAAGAAGTTATTTACTACATGCCAAAAATATATTATGGAATGTTTTCCTATGATTTTTAAATAATTCTATCCCATTTTAGTGGTTTTTCTTATGTGATTGACGTTTTAAATTAAATTGTCACTTTTATATTGAAAACATGCACTTTGACTCGTGTTGACAACATCATGTGTCAGATGGATGCACAGTAAATTCCTACATGTCAAAAATATATTATGGATATATTTCCTAAATTTTGAAAACTTTATGTCTTTGTTTTCTTGTTTTCTTATATTTTATTCACATTTTAATCAAAAATGACACTTCTATAATGAAAACAAGTAATTTTGAGTCCTACTAACCACATTATATTTTAGATTAATATTTGTTCAATTCCTACAGATCATAAATATATATATATATAATTTGTATAAAATTTTAAAAAAACCATACAATGTTCTAAATTTTATTTATGGGATACACGTTGTAATAAAAAATAGCACTTTTATATTAAAAATATACACTTTGAGTCATACCTACCACATCATCTATCAGATTGATGTGTGGTTGATTCTTAAATTTCAAAACATATTATGGATAGAATAAAAATGTTTTAAAACAATACGAGATCACTTTCATAGTTTTTTCAATGTGATATGTTTTTGAACTAAGATGACATTTCAATATAGAAAAAAAGCATTTAGATTCAATCTAACCACATAAAGTGTTAGATTTACATGATTTCAATTACTATATATCAGAAATGTATTATTTATTATTTTCATTGAATTTTAAAATATCACTATCTCATTTGATTCGTTTTGTCTATGGGATATCCATTTTAAACTAAAATAACCCCTTTATATTGAAAACAATAACTTTGATTCATTTCAAACACATATTTTATCATATTGATATGTGGATGATTCATATTCATCAGAAATATATTAATTATTTTTTCCTATATATTTAATATAATCCAAGAATATTTTGTTTCTTTTTTACTAATTTATATGTATTTAAATCTAGAATGTCTCTTTTGTATTGAAAATACATACTTCAAGTTATACCAACCAAATTGGGTGTATGTTTGACATGATGTCAATTAATTCACAAGAAAAATGAATTATTGATAATTTTTCTGATGTTGGAAAACAATAAGAACTCAATTTTAAATTATGGTGAGTGGTAAATTCTTAAACAAGAAAAATGAACTATGGATCACTTTCCTAAATTTTTAAAATAATCTGTGATCATTTGCTTGGTTTTGAGCATGCGATGTGTGTTTTGAGCTAATGTGTAGATTAAAAAAAGTATCAAATAAAAATGGCTAGATAATTTAATAAAAAATTATAAATGATTATAAAATTTACCTAATAAGTAGTTAGAAGTTATCTCTACCCGATTTCTATATATATTCTATCACGATGTATTCTGATAATTTGTTTTTAAAAAAAATTTCCCACTCCATTATATATATCCATGATAAACTGATCAAAAAAAATTATAATCATTTAATATTTAACTCTTAACATCCGAAATATATTTTTATGTTCATTTTCTATACTATATCAGAAACATAGTTGGTAATCAACTAGATTTGATGTTTTCAAACATTTAGAAACTATTTATGTAGCCCACTCATCTTTAATAACATTTACTTCTTTTTTGAGTACATATATTGTTGGAAATATTGGTAGTATTGAAAAAATATAGTGAAACATACTATTAAGAAATAATATTAATGTAACTATAATTATATAGGGATATTTAAATTTTTAGGATTCTATTACTTTCATTATTTATGATATCTTTCTTTAATTTTAGACATAATATTCTGAAATTATCGATGTTAACTTTCTTCAAACATAGAAAAAACATTGACCAAAATAATTAAATCGTATTGAAATACATATTTTTAGTTACATATATCTATATATACCTTAATCTATTTCCATTTTATGTAATTCATTAGCATCTAATATTCATTCACTATCATCATACCATGATTTTTCCTATATTTAATGATCACCGTATCATTAGAAAATTCTTGTTGAAACCAAAACCGAAACATATAATTCAAATATTATACATAAGTTATTTATTATAATGCCTTAAAAATTAACAATACATATAACATGTGGTCAATTTGATGGATATCAATTTATTGGATCCAAAAAAGTAAGTATTTTGGGGATCCTGATTGATTGAGATCAACATCTGGTGCTTCATAAAAAAACAAAAACAAAAAATTAATAAAAGAAATAAAAATATATTTTATATGATTTTATTGAGGAGTTTTACCCCTACATAATAGGCCTCAAAAAGAGTCTTCATTCTATTATGTTCTTAGGAAATTCCTCATTTATCTAATCTTTTTTCTTATAATCTTCTGTCAACTAAAATTTAATTTCATTTGAAGAAATGATACTGGGATTAGTGAATCCAAATAATGGTTTGATGTTTGTTACCTTTAAATAATATTAATATAATCCCCTATTGAAAATATGAATTGTCTTTAACTTAAATGAATATATTAGATAATGTTATGAAAATACATATTATAAAAATGTACTTTGTGTATGCATTCATAATTAAGACTCCCTTTTATTAAAACTTAAGAGTATCATTTATACTCTTTATGCCAATTTCATCAGTAATGTTGATTCCAAATATTTATCCTTAATATGTAATGTAGAAAACATATCTCTCATAGAATTTAATGTATACGTGAATTTGTAATGATAATATAAATTACAATGGAACTAGAAGGGAGAATGTAATCTTATAAGGAATTTTTTTATTCTTGATCGATTCATTAGATTGTCATGATCCAACATTCTTTTTACCTATCGTTTTAACTATATCTAATACCGTAAATCTCTTTAGACATTTTTTATCAAATATTGCAACCTTTTCATTCAATAATTTTTGTTTCAGATATACATCATTTATCTTTATAAGATTAGATGAACATGATACAATATTTCAATTAATATCAATGGCCATTGTAATATCAGTATCATTGAGTGGAATAGGAATCTAAATGATAAACTCTTGATCTCCCTCAATCCCCACTCCAATGTGATTTTTTGGGACTTCTTTGTTGTGTGAAATTTTTATTGGGATATTATACACTTAACGCCTCAAAACAAGGTGGTGCGTGGGTGTAGATATATAAAAGTAACATACAACTTCACCCTGTATAATTTTAGTAATATAAAGTTATCGAAAGGTTTTTAATTCGCATTTTAGAGAAAGTGTAATTACAAAATTGATGATCTAGGGTAAGGTATGTAGTTAAGGGGAAAGACTAACCTCAAAGCAAGTGGGGAAATTTGGTTGGTCATGTGTGGATCTTAATTCTACCACTGATTAATTTTGATCATTTTGAATATATTGGGTTTTTATACTAGACTTAACAATAATATCTCGGAAAAAATATTGTTGTTCCATAAATCTTTTCATCATCCAATATATATCATCTTTTAGTTTAATATTCTCAAAATATATTTAATGAGACACTCCAAAACCTACACCTCTAATGTGACCATATTATTCCAGCCAGTGTAAAGCTATTTAAAGCTGTTTTTCTTCTCATATGGTATCTCCCAATTGTAGTTTTTAAACCATATAAAAACCTATGAACAAAAATAGATATTTTTATCTAATAATATTATAAAACCAAATGAATTAAAATTATGTAATACATACATATGTTTCCCATTCTGTTTTTTTTTCATTAATTATTTTACCCTCCTAATATATTCAGGACTCATTCTATATAACAGGATGTGGGATGAAAGTGGATTTGGATTTTGATTCATCCGTATGCCTGTAAATAAAGAGACATATATTGTTACATATCACATATTTTTTTTATTTATATAAAATATATACCAATTTATTTTCTAGTGATGTATACCCCATACTTACTTTGTGATATGGGTACATTGGTTTTAATGCATGATGATTATTTTCATCACTCCTTTTCTATTTCAAAACTTAATTTTTTGAATCAAGTTGGAAAAAATAAATAATTTCAAATAACATATTATTCACTAAAATGAACATGAAATGATTACTCATTATGATGACTAGTGACATATTCTATGATTTTCTCTTTATGATATATACATAATAATTGGTTGGTGGGGATTAACATTCCCCTCATCATCCCTAAGATGAAAAATGGAAAGAAGAGTTTGGAATACACTACGGAATTTTCTAGTGGGAATTAAGACATATTTATTATGGAAATCATCTAAAATAAATGAACTCAGCAAGATATAATGAAAATTAAATCTATATTTTATTATATACTTTTCTCATAAAAATGTAGAATTTATAATAAAACATTACTGTTATATCTTCTTTAAGGGTTTCCTTCATTATAAGCTATACATGTTACCCTAAAAGTATATATATAAGCACATTCATACTCATTATTACCCCAATATACATAATTAATATTTAATTGTTGGATTCAACTTATTGACCACATTGAATCTACCCGTCCTCAAATTTTATACAATTACTTCATTCCTTGATAATTTTAGTCAACTCCATGGTGTCATGTCATTACTGTATTTTTTCACCAACATTTTGTTGTTCAGTTGAAAATTCTATAGTTTTAGCATCAAACTCCCATTATTACTTGAGGTTATTATTGAAAATCATTTTTTTCATTTTATAAAGCCAGTTTAAGGGTGCCTGATGTCCCACATACAACTCCAACAATAGTCAAGTAAGACAGAAAAAAAGGCAAACAAAGAGTTACATATCACAACACCCATAGTCATCCCCGCATCCTAAGCATGATTATTCTTCTCCAGTAGCTGATTCCCACTCTGGGTGTCTCCAAAAACTTGCACTTTATACTCGATTACTAAGGTGATCAAGAACAAGCATATCAGGGGATGCCTTATTAACTCTGCTTCCCTACCTAACTGTAAGAACCACCCCACTATTTCATTTGGAGGCAGACCTAGTTCGCATCGGTTGTGGAAGATAGGAGTAGTCCTTTCTTGGTCTCCTTCCCAGTGTTGCATATGAAGGATTTCCACCTACAGACATCTTATGGTTCCCACTTTGGATGATTTCACTGAATGAACGACTGTTAGGAGGACTCAAAATTTCCTTTCCTCCCCCAACTTTCCCCCTTCCATCCCCGGGCTGTTCCCTCAAAGGGGACCCCGTGCACTCAAATTTAGGACCTGGCCCCTGGACATGAGAGATATTATCTAACAAGGGTGGCCTCTTTTCCTCCAGATGAGTGTCTTCCCCGGCCGTGATAGCTGGCTGCAACCCCTTACCTTCAGTTATAAGACCCTCTGAAGAATCATCACAACCAATACATTCCTTCCCTTGGTCTAATTGACCCAAATGAGCAGAATCATTCTACCTATTTCCATCTCCCAACCTCTCATCAGCACCTTCCAACAATAAGGGAGACCTTAAAGCATTGTGGGTGTCTTCCACAAATCCTAAAATAGGGTCCTTCCCTATGCAATCAATCTGCAGACCCCCAAGGCCTCTGTATCACCATCACATTCACCAAAAACCTCTTCCTCCCGGCCCATGAGTAACTTTTCCTCCGCAAGCTGTTCAAACATGTTACTTAAGGATAAAAATGGTTTTTCAAGAGGATCAAGACCTTTATCATCCTTAGCCCTGGCCATGTTGGTCACCTCCAGAATGTTACAGCCTCGATCATCTCCCTTAATTTATATTATGTTTATAAATTAGATAAAAAATAAAACTATTTGTAAAATCATATTATATTAAAAAATTGTAATAATCATAATGAACTCCCTTTATTTTTTTAAATATTGATGGGATTTGGATCCTATATCAGGAATAGAAATCCCCTCTTTATGCCCCCTCTAACATACACGACATTTCCATTATTGGGACCACTATGAAGCGATTTGGATCTCAAAAGGTTCGTCCTCTTTTGAGTTTTTAGACGATGATATACTTTTTTTAGTTTCAATAAGAACAATTTACAAATTATTTTTTGTTGTATCTGAGACATAAAATACTATATTGGATTGTGATTCCATTCTGAAAGGATCATCCTTTTCCACTTCTATGTTGATATTCTCCTATAGGAATCCCATTCCATCAACTTTCATTGCAATTTTATTTTCAACCCATTACCAATGGAAAATAAATAATTTAAATGTTGTACAATCCTACTCATATATTTGATCATTAAAAGAAAAAAAATAACATATTCACCTAAATTATTTTTTTATCCTTGTAACCAGATATGTAAATCACTTCCACCATAAGGGCAACTGCAGTGTTTTTCATCATACTAAAATCATCATATACTTTTTTATACAATGTTTAACCAATGATTACTGATCCAGTGTATGTTAAAACATTTTAATTTGGTCCCATGGTTGGCCATCAATGTCATTTGATAGTAGAGATCTTATTTTTAGATAAATCCTTAAAAATATTTTCTTGGAACAATCCTATAAAATAATCATTATATGTATTTGATACCATAATTTAGTCCTTGATGGAGAAAAATATATATCAATTTCTTTCTGGGACTCATCATATGGACTAACATCTTCACTATTAGGTAAAATGTAAATGTGATATTTCTCTTCTATATAATGGTAATTGTAAAAAATTATTTCTAGAAATCCATTTTCTGATAAGGCAGAAAATGTTATAAGACTTCGGGATACCATTGAAATAAAGATCAAATAGGTAATCAGTACAGAATTCAACAGCTTCTTCAACATTATATCATTATTAAATACAACCTTCTGGAAGAATTTAATTATTGACATAGCCTTTACAAATATTGATATACAATTAAATATGGAATATCCATATGTAATGGATAGGATCATATATTTGAACATATTTAACTAAATTAACCACAATTTGGATGATTATATCGAGGAATGATGGTGGGAATAACTTCTGCAATTCACATAATAAGACTGAAACCTCCTTTTACATGATTGGAAACTTCCCCAATTCTATAACATTACAACATATGGGTTGTAAAACAAAGTAATTTTTGGTAAATGTATGTCATATTTTTTGGAGGAATGAAACACACAGAGACGTAAATCAAATCTTGCCTTAAAACATGAAATTCATGTGATTTTAGTCCTTATAACATCCAATTACTCATTGAAATTATATTCTTGATATTTAATAAATACTCCTACATAACTATTACACCATTGAAAAAAATGAAAAATTATTTTTTCCCTCTCTTGATAGAGTGTATGTTGGGGGAAGAAAAAAAGACTTCCATATAGCCTTCAATAATGCCATCCTTTCCCTTATCCCCTTGTCAATCATGTCCGACGTATCCTTGATTCCAACTTTTGTTTTTCCAAGACTATTTAGTGATATTATAATAATATTATCAATTAAATTTATTTCTACATGCCTGATATAAAGAAAATATATAACACTAAAAAATTACAATATGGTAATTTAAATAAAATTGATCTATTGTTTCAAATTTATTTCCAAAATTTTTACGAAAATGGTTTACTAAAAATATTATTTATATATTTTACTTTATAGAATAGTTGATCACCCATTTATGGAGACATTGTTTTAACTTTTACGATATTCCCATTGAATACTTTCATCCATGATCAATATTAATATTAGTGAGGATAATTTTTAGAATATCCTAAAAACAAATTATTCAAGGATTGTTTCAGTTAAACTAAGTATGTGCATTCTTAACAAATGCGACCACCCATAGTTTCATTAATACTATAGACAAAAAATTTCCAAAATTATGAAATTAATTTATTATCCCAAACAATATGGTTCTCCAGGTTAATTATTCACTTCTAGGAACATCAAACTGTGTAACACATGTATCCCACATCAGTTTCAGATCATTGATCAATCGATCTATATATACATCAATATCATTACTAGGTTTTTTTTGTATATAATTAGATAAAAAATAATGTATTTAAGATTATAACATAAAAACATGAATGTACATGTAAAATAAGTACTTATCTATACACCAAAAGGATTTATTCCATCTTAAATAACACGAGGCACATGTTTCTTATCTCATTTCGAAATTAATGATAATTGAAATCATTTTTTCCACGGAAAAGAGTCTGTTGAATGACATAGTTTACCATAATCAATTCTTGTATGTAAATTACATTTCAATTTTCTCATGGTTTCTTGACATTTATATAGTCTTATAATCCTTATAATGGTATGAACGTACCTTAAAATTTTCAACGGACTAGATTTATCTTTCTTTTGGAAATTCATGCCACACTTAGGGAATTTTATGAGTGTTTCACGATACTTGTGAAATAAATATACAATATTTTGGATACACATGATTTTTTAGAGATCATTACTAATGAATTTATCATTCATTTAATATCATATGTCCATAAAGTAAGTTAATTTTCATTTGGAATAATATAATTCAAGAGGAAAAATATTTTATTAATCTTTTTTTCTCTCCATCCACTGCTAGCTTTCAAATTTTATAA
The DNA here is from genome assembly GCA_963277665.1 of Viscum album. Taxonomy (NCBI): domain Eukaryota; kingdom Viridiplantae; phylum Streptophyta; class Magnoliopsida; order Santalales; family Viscaceae; genus Viscum; species Viscum album. The sequence goes on along the minus strand of OY728137.1, from coordinate 1,401,900,103 downwards.
CTTCAACACAGATGACAATGTTGTGTATTTTTACATCCATCATAAAATGGTCTATTTGTAAAATTATTAAAATTATCAAAGAAATTAGGGAAATAATAAAAATTGTCTTTGATTTACATGGTTATTTCTTTTATATTTCCTCCACAATCATTTACATTGGTATTCATAAAAATGTTTCATTAAATATGGTATCAACAAAATCGGTGTGCGCATTCAGTATTTCTCCTTGTTTTGCCCAAAATATTTAGCTATGATATATTATATGAAAAATAAAATTTTCTTTAAACTCTTACAGACCAATTTTTCGAGAATAACAACAACATTAACAAGGAAAAATTATTTGAGAGGGGTCATATGCATGATCTATTACAAAATTAAGAAACTCATAAACTAAATCTTTACACTCTTCTATCATAACATTCTAGGGAATCCGTTTTTGATTCTTATCCATCATATTAGGTTTATAAAATATTCAAATTTTACAATAAATAAATAAATACACATAAAATATTAATAATCAAAATAGAAAGTTATAGATAACTCAAAAAAGGGAAACCCAACATTTTAATGTCATCTATTCGGATTCCTAAAAAGTTTTCATTTTACATAAGGGTGACATAAAAATAAGTAACCTAGGGAAAACATGTAGCTATTGTTATAGGTTATTGAATTGATGTTGTGTGGGACAAAGGCACAAATTCTAAGAGAGTTTCTATAACTATGATAGTTGTGAGTATAAAAAATCGAAGAGTTGATATTTATTTATTTATTAACATGGTTTGTAGTGGGATAAGTGGTGTTTAATTAATAGTGTGAGTGTAGTTTAAAGGATTGGGAAAGTTTAGGTGACTGTCACTTGTGAGTGGATAAATTTCATGTATGATTAATTTGATAATAAAAAAATAATTGAGAAATTAAAATCATACAGAACATTTGACCGCTAAAATGTATCCATAAATGATTGATCCTTTTTTCCTTTGATTATTAAATCTTACCAATTATAGGTAGAATCCTTAAGATTAAATATTTCCGCTCACATTTATTCCCATTCAGCATGTTCTGACACACTTTACATCACAAATCCAGGGATTTCAAATAATTATATATTTTATAATAATAAATTATTCTATTAATAATGTTAAAAAATGATTTATTACGCATCTAAGTCACTTAATGGTGTATATTAATCTAATTTTAACTAATAAATAATTTAGAAAACGAAATTTATTTAATATTGGATAAAATGCTTACATTGGAAATTATTTTATGTTACTTTCCATTTAATAAAACTAGGATTTCTAAATTTTTGTAAAAATATATTTCTATTGAAGGAATACTTGGAAGAAAATGAATAGAATATTATTATTTTAATCTGTGGGAGGAAAATGGATACTTTAAACTTGGATCTGATTTCAAACTATGCACCGAAAAAATGATGAATAAGTGAAAATTTCAATGAATGAGAGGGAAAGGGTGAACAACCAATGTCTCATGGAAATTGATATTATGTGGAACATAAGAAGATATGGGATACATGAAAAATGAAGCTGATTCATAACTATGAAATACAAATACTCTTTTTATATATCATTTACAGTCACCACCTTAAATAATTTCTGGTAGGGTTTTTGAGGTGAAAAACTAGGATCTCTATACAATCAGATTAATAAATAATGATGAATTAGTGAAAATGAACATGATGGTGAGGGAGAGGGTGAACCAATAATAGATATATGTGAATATTAGAGTACTGTAAATAACACCCATTATAGTTATGCATGAAACATTTAAATTATATCTTTGTGAGTTTGACCTCTTTATCAAATACATTTTTGTAACTCCCTTGAACAATGTGAGGGGATTAGAGGTATAGGATATAGGCCATGGATGATAAGTGATCTTATTTTAAAGCTTGTAATGAAATAATAGTGGAGTAATAGATAATTGGGATATGAATATGTCATTGATATGTAGTTCTTAAATATATCCCATTACATGTTAACCGTGTAAAATTTTCAATTCATTTTAATATAATATTCTAGAGTTTTATTATTACTAAAATATAGATTCATTGTATTTTTGTCTAACATGAATAATAGATCCAATTTATTTTAAATATTATGAGAATTTTTCTAGAATAACTAATTCACCCCACCACTTAAGGTGTACAATATAGGTATATTTTACAACATGTGGTATAATATCTGCATGCAATTTATTATAGAAACTATTAAAGTAAATTTTCATGGTGAGTATTTTTAATGGAGATGGAGTAAACCAATTTGATGGGTGTAATTTTAATAAATGGAAGAAGAGGAAGATATATCATATAATATCTCATGGTAAAGATGTTCACTCAATAACAATACATGTAACTCAATTAACTGAAACTTTTATATGGTCAGTGATGGAAGTAGGAAACATGATGTGTATTAATTAACATAAATACCATAATGCTTTAGATAAATATTTATCTAATCAAATTTATATAAAGGTGATTGATTACAAAATAATTTAATAAGTATAGAAGAATCCTGAAAATAAATATGAAGGTGATAGAATAGTAGGAAATGAAAAGGTTGTTGTTCGGTAAATAAGATTTAACGAATTGAATATGAATTCAAATTAATATTTGGATGAATTATTTAATTATAATACAAAATTTAGTAGATATATTAATGACCATGGTCATGTGTTCAATATCTAAAATATTATAGAGAAGATCATATGGATATTAACATCAATTAAAAATATTAATGTGTCATCGCATGATGAAATAAATCTTCTAAAATTATGTCCTAATGATTTATATAGTAAAATAGTTACGTAGGAATTGTGAGTGAATCGAGAAATTTCTTTATAAAATCTATCTAATGAAATGTTATTAAGAGATATAGATAACCAAGACGTTTTGGTGAAAAGAATTGAAGAAGTGGTAAGTAATGATTTCTTATCACATTAAAAATTATTTTTAAAAAATAGATAAATGTACATTTGAGGGAATTTTTATTTTTTCATTCATTAATTATGGGAATATTTGGATCCTTCAGATATATTTATAATGAAGTTTGATGATGAGGACGATGAGTGTGAATTTTCACAAAAATGAATATAGAAATTTTCCACTATAATGAATTTAAATTTTATAAATTCATCTGGATTGATGTTTCTGAGAATGGTGTCGGTGAGTGATAAGGTAGGTGATTCTGTGGAAGAAACCTTAGAATGTGTTGAAAAATACATTATCTTAGACGTTGAAGATGGTATGATAGAATCACTAAAAAATAGAAAGCAGTTATTAGAGAAGTAGTTAATGAATAAGGATTTATATATCTTAAGATTGAATTATAAGGGGAAATCATAGTCCTCGATCTATATATAAAGTATGTATAGGATAATTATATGGTTTTTGAAGGCTTCTTCATGTTATGTTGGTGAACTAGAAATAGATGTTTATAATATAAATAAATTACCAGAATAATGTGATAAACAATATTATTATATCTAAATTTGTTGTGAATTAATAATTGAATATTAAGGAATAGATCAATACTATTAATTATCAAATTTTTTTTCAAGTAATGAGAAAATAATTTTATAACCCTTGAAGTAGATGTTGGTTTACAGAGTATGAATGTTGAGTCTAAATATAAAACCAATGGCTCAAAGAAGATGTTATAATTAAGAAGGTTTTCAAAAGAGGAGTCAAATGAAAAATAAGAATAATGAACAAGATTAATTTAAGAATTTTTAAGTTATTGATGACCATTTTCATGGGTAAAACTACTATTGCATTAGAAACTTGAAGATCAAAAGTAAAGAAATCCAATGTGAAAAGTAAGAAGAAGAATATGAAATGATAAATTTCCCAACCATTATGAAATTATGAATAATTATATACTTATAAAATTGTCATAGAAAAGTTGAGACATGAATTTAATATTTTATTTAACCTTAGAATATATTTTTATTTGGTTATATTGGTCATATTATGTATTAATATGGAAAAGTGGAAATATATTTGGTAGATGAAGAGATTGGTCCCCAAAAATGTAAAAAATATACTTTTAATAAAAATAGAAATTTATTTAAAGATATTAATTTAATTGATAATTTTTTTGATAAAGAATTTTTTAGTATGAACATAGTAGGTAAGTATTTTTATGCTAGTTAATGTTAAATGTAAAAAAGAAAATAAAATTTATTTTTGACAAATTGGTTTTATTTACTTGATGAATAAATATTCATTTTCATTTCTTATTTTTCATAAACCAGGTAGAGATCAACAAAAGTCAAAAATCATTTTTGAATATATTAGAAGTAATGAAATAATATTAATAAAAAATGTTTGGTTGATCTTTCATTAAGATAATTAATAAATAGTTGGACATGAATTTTGGATTTTGGGTGTTCATATTATATGATAAGTAATATGAATTTTTTAAAGAAATAAAATAGGTATTTTTAAAAAACCATACATTTTGGAAATTATATACCAATTGATATCAAAGTATTATATATAACTAGCTGGTGAGAGATGAATAAGGGATTTATGTAGTCCTTTATGTTGATAGAAAACATGATAATTTTATTGACTATAAGTCAACTTTATGACTCAGCCTTACGATTCACTTTCAATAAAAAAGGATACAATATCAAAGTAAAGGCTGTGAATTTTCTTATAAAGAATTGGATGACAAATGATAATCTATATCATATTGATAGAACAGTGAATAAATTAAATATAATATTTTATGGAAAAAATATCTTGAAATAAAATTCACTAGGAAACATTAATCAATCAAAAATGGAAAACATTCCCACTTTCAGATATGTATTTGAAATTCTAGACTTGATGTAAGATTGGGGAAATATGTAAACTATGTGATCCGTATTAGGGTAAAATTAGGAACATATAGACCCATAAACAAGGAACCATTAGAGGAGGATGAATGTTTGTGGGGAATTCATCGACAATGCTCCTAAACGTTGAACTATGAGACCACCGAGCCAAGAACACGCCTCACGATCCCACACCACTAAACCCGAACAAGAAAAAAATGAGACTGTAGGAGAACAACATTAGAGGACTTATATTTGAGACTTGATTCTTCTAAGAGAAGGCCGATAGGGACATACTATAGAACTAGACTTCGGCGAGAGCCTGGATGGAATGATGAAAATTGGTTCTATTAATTTTCTCTTAAATAGACAGAAGATGGTTTTAATAGTGATTCTAAAAAAGCACAGATAAAGTGGGGTTTTCTCAGCACCAAAATAATAAGCTCTATTAAAATTATTCATCATCAGTATTGATAAAGATGTATAATAATAATTATAAATAAATATATTTATAAATATTATTTTAAATACATTTATATAATTATATATATATTATAAACATACGTAAATATAAATTTAATATTTTAAATATAGTAATTATTTAAATGTATTTATAATAATTTTATAAATAATTAGATATGTAATTATTTATTTATAAATATACAAATACTTTAAAAAAATTATTTTTCATTACATATAATTATTAGTAGACTATTTCATAAATATAATAAATATACTTTTATAAATATAATTATAAACGTATATATTTTTTACTATATTTAAAGAAATTTAATTATAATTAATAATATATTTATATCATTCTATATATTTAATAAATAAATATAAATATAAAGATAGTAAACATATTCATTATTAAAATATATTTATAATGATTACATAATTATAAATGTTTTGGTATCATTATTCATATTTCAATAATTATATATATTTACTAAATTTAGATATAAATATAAATATAGTAAAAAATTTCATCATTTAAATATATTTATTTTATTTTAAAAAGAATTAAATATATAATTATTTATTTATACTTATTAAAAATTTTATTCTAAAAATTATATTTAATTATTTATAATTATAATTATAAATATATAAAATTATTTGTATATTAGATATATATTTAAAAATATATTTATTTATAAATATTTATTTACAAATACGCATTAAACATTACTAAGGAATATATAATCTTAAAGGTATGAATGTTAAAAATGACTGAAATTGAGTAATTAAAAACGTTTAATCTTTAAAAATATTGAAAAATATAATTATTTAATTAATTTTAAAAAATTACTTAAAAATTAAAATAATGATATATATTTAAATGAATATGAATAAATTTTGAAAATATTAAAAATAATGGATAAATATTAGAAAATTCTTAAAATCTAAAAAAATAAAAATAAAAATAAAAATAAAAAGAATCAGTAATACTAACTGTAATAATATTAAAAATTATTAAATAAATGTTAATTATTAAAGTCATAATATATTTAATATATTATGTTACTAAATTAAATTATGAAATTAATATTTAAATTATAATAAAATGCATAAATACTAGGCGTATGTGTTTCAATATAAGATTTCACAAATTACATAAATATTTTTGTTTGTTAAATTAATGTTTATATATATATTTATATATATAATATTGGTATATGAAAAGTTTAAAAATGGAATCATAAAATATTTATCATTTATTAATTAAATAAATAATAATAATAATGAATAAAATTAATAAAAGAATAGTTGTTGTTAATTATATAGATAATTTTAAAAAAATTAAAATTTAAAATTTTATATAATAAAGAATACATATTAATTCTATAAAATATAAAAATATAAAAAAAATTAAATTTTTACGAATAAAAATGTATAAATAAATATTGAAAATTAATAAAATTACAAAGATAGTGAATAATGGAACATTAACAATGAATAAATTTAATTTTATTTTAAAACTATAAATATTATTAATGAATAAATATTATAGAAATGAATAAATAATAAATTAATATTGAAAAGTAATAAATAGTATATATTGAATAAAAATATATAAATTGATGAAAATTATCGATTACAAACACAATATATATTATATATATTATGTTAATAAATATAATTATAAAATGATTATTAAAATTTAAAGAGATTACAGAAATATTATTTGTGTATGAATTATCTATAAAAATGTATTAATTACATATATGCTTGTGAAGAATCAGTGCAAGACAATTTTAATATATATTAAATTAAAAAATCTATTGGAATTTAATTAATGGTCCATTACTTCATATAGTTAGTCAATAAGGTTAATTATTATTATTATATAATTTTAATCAATTTTCACTAAATATATGGCTTATTTAATGTAAGAATAGATTATTTGTATTATATAAATTATATTTTCAGTAATAATATATATATATATTGAAATATATATTAATATATTTCTATATTAAAAAAATTAATTTTAATACTAAATAATTATGTAAAACCGATTATAAATTAAAAATAAACTAATATGTTTTTAATTATTACATTTTATTCATTTTCTACATTTATATTTAATATATAGTATTTATTGATATTTATGATTATGATATATATATATGTTAAATTTATTCACTTTTATTAAGAATTATTTCATTAATAAATATATTAATGATTATATAATTAATTCATTTTTAATTTTTTGTTTAATTAATACAATTTATTCATTTTATACATAAATATTTAATATATACTATTTATTAATATTTATAATATATAAATATATATTTTAATGTGATTAATAATTACCAAATTTTCAAAAGTGTTAATAGTTTTTTTAAATTAATATTAATTAAATTATTTCAATCATTCAAATATTTGTAAAACAAGTGATTTTTTGGTATATGTAATAACTAGAGTACATTAGCCACAAGGGGAGTTGGTATAGGTCATCTATGACCGGTCCATGCATGTGGGAATTATTAGATGGGGAAAGGTGTGTTTTAGGGTTCGCTAAAGCCCGAGAGAAGCATAAGGTAACTAAGGCCTATGCATTTCCATAGGCCTATATGCGTGGTTAAAATATATCAAGGATTTCATCACCATATCAGGCTTTTGATATTAGTTTGAAGCATAATCTTATTTACTCAATAAGTCAAGCATTAGTTATTTCAAAGTCAGACTTCCATGTGTGATCATGAACTTTATTAGTGCTGGAAATATTTTTGATAAATGTTACCTTTATTAGCACTAGAAGTAATGATCTGATAAAAGGTAATGTTGTATATTAGGAATTTTGTAGTAGTACATTTCATGTGAGAAGGCCCTGTGATATGGAGAGCCTTAAGATATTGTTATAGTAATCTTAAATGCATTTTCTTTGGTTTGGATACATTATACATAAAAAACAAAGATGATTTTTGAATTTTAGGTTCATAGCGATCATAAATATTGAGACATGTTCTCATAATGTTTACACTTAGTGATCATGAGTAGAAGAGATCTTAAAAACAAACCCACCAACAAGAATTCAACATGATAGAAGTGTCTTCTATTGTTCCAATATGTGAGTATCAGTATTGGACTATTTATTTGAGATCATCATCATTGTATACCATTTGATCACATATTTTGATATAAGATGAAAACCTTTTCATTTCTATTTCCGGCGAGGTAACATCTGATGGGTATGTAATTGTTTTAAGACCTTGGTTTAATGATCAAGATAACATTTTTCACTATAATGTTAAAGAAATGATATCTTTGGACTATTTGAACAAAAAGGCACTGACTTCAATAAATCCAAGTACATGGTAGAAAAAGGGAAGTCAATCGATTATGCTATTTTAAATAAAAAATAAAGAATGTTAGGATGGTGAAACAAGATGTGCATTCTAGTTTATGAGATACAATTAGACAAATATATTATATTACATGATCTGTGTTCAAATAAGATTATATTATTGTTATGACTAAACCATATCTCTTAAGGGTTCCTGATGTGATACAAGAAACCTCTCCTGGAATGTGAGTAACATTCACTAATATTATGACATGGTCCTGGGGTTTCACATACTAAGCACAGTAAAAATTATTCTAATTCTAATGAATTATAGATTATGACATGGTTGGACCCCATGGGATTATGGATATTTACATGGTTTAATTATCATATGATTTATATAAATTAAATATTATAAGTGTTTTAAAAAATATGTGTTGAATTTATTATCTCGCTTTATTCCCCATTGATTAATTAAATACAATGAAAAATATTTTAAAAAATAATATTAAATATTCAAGGTTTTGTTAATATTGCTATGAGACATGACCAGAATTAAAGGCTTGGACTTCATCATGGAGCCCTATTTTAATTTTACAATTATATGATAAAATATATGGGACACTTTATTATTAAGGATTTTATATCATTTTGGGGCTTATATATAAGGAAACTTTTATCTAATGTCTGAATTAATGTTTTGATAATAATTAACCTAGAAATTAATGTTAGTATGAGTTTGAATTTTAGTGACTATTCATTCCCTCAAATTTGAGATCCTACACCTCCTCTCTCCCAAGTTTTATAGTGAGAAATAAAAGATCCAATATCCATCATTGATGTTCTTATTTCTATATTGAATAAATATTTCTTTAGTAGTCATAAGGACATAGAAAACAACTTTGAATCGTCGTGATAAGACTCTAATACCAAAGATCAATGTTCCTATAGGATATTAAAGAATGCATGGACAATCATGAGGTATTAAAATAGGTTCCTTTAAGTGATGATTTCTAAAAAGGATAGGAACAAAAATTTACTCAAAAAAATAATGATGTACAATTTTTATTTTTTACTTATTATGATAAATTAAATCACAAGATATTATGGTATTTTTAATCAGGTATTTCTTTTGGTTGAAGATGTCTGGACATTGATTTTGGTGAAAATATTCTATTTTCCCCTACTTCGACACTTCCTCTATGAACCAACTTCCAAAAAGTTCTATCATTGAAATCATGTGATTTATTATAGATATGTAATATTATATTTTCATGAATTATAATATAGAACCACATTCTATTCAGAACTCCACCGATGGTGTTGCGATCAGAGGGCATATGGATAAGATATAGCCACTTAATGATTAGAAAACTGGTTTTTTGACCTTAAAATTATATAAAAAAACATTAAATCACACACAAACACACACCAATTAACATATATATATATGTAGTTAGTGACTTTCCTAGGCACATTGTTTACTAGTTATTATAGTTCAACCGATAAGATATTAGGTGAGGGATGAGGACCCTATCATTGTTGATTTTATTAAAAAAACATTCTTATGAAATGATGTGGGTAAATAAAATATAAAAATACAAAATTTAATATATATATATATATATATATTTGTGAACTAGTATTTTACACCCCCATGTTTGATGAACCCCTTCCCCCCAATTTTGACTTGGGATGTAAGTCACCGACAACTTGTGGGTGGTGGATTTTGTAATAATAATAATAATTTTTATAATATTTCTAGTGCCTTTTAGAACCACTTATAAGAACCACATACACCCATGAGGATCATCAGTTACTTGTCTAACATGGATTAATATTTATATTGACTATTCTTGAGATAATATTGGTACTACCCTACCCGCCTAACTACTCAGTTCCTGTTTGAGCATAGAACATCTCCAGGGGTTGAAAAATACACATCAAGCATAGAAAAATCTAAAATAATTCAGAAAAAATATTTTAAAATATTATTAGTTTAACCACATTAGTTTTGAAAATGTGTGATAATTAAATTTTGAAAAAAAATTAGTTAAATTTATTTTTAATCATAATTAATTTCTTTTTGGGGAATTAATAGAAAATGTAATTTAATTTTACATGCTTATTTCATACCAACAAATCAAGAGTTTAAAAACACCAATTCATTTATATAATTTTTAATTTTATGTATTTATTTCAGTATTGTTCAATTTTAATAACCATTTAATAAGAAATGATCCACATATCATCTCTTTACCTCATTTTTTGTACACAATATTGTGTGTTCATGAGTTATATTATTAATGTATATCCTATTGACTCACTATCACCTGCGTGTGACTATTATTTAAAAATAAAGGAAATTAAATGAGATAAAATTCCCCAAAATATGCGGTGATGTACCAGATGAAATATAGGGACATTAAATGAGTTATATGTGGTAACTCAAGTTAAATTTAACCTAGGGAGTTAACGATTGGTCCTTGGTTGATCAATCTCATGCTCGATGGATAAACCTTTAAAAAATCACATTATAATGTAGTTATATTAATTTATTAGTTGTTTATTATTATTTTTACATATGTGTTGAATATGTGATCCTATCGAATAATAAACTAACAAGATTTGAAAAATATATTTAATACACAATGAATATTTACAATTTAATCCTGATTTAATAGTTAGTATGATCACATTGAACAAGAATGGTAAATTGTAAATGATTTCATTTTATTATAAATATGAAAATTCCTCAATGATATATTATGTATAATTTCCTTCAAGTACCTTATTTGGAATGGAACCATACATTTGAGGATCTTTTTATTCATAATTGAAGCTATATCTGACTATTGTGATATTCTTATGAAATTTGTGAGTAAACATTTCTAAAAATATAATAAATGAATTTGATATCAATGGGATGGTGATATTATATAGGGATAGTGTTGATTTAATAACATTTAATATTTATAGAATCTTTAAATCACACAGTAGTTCAAGGATCCATTAGTCAATGTGGTTGGAAAAGCATAATCATATTTTGAAACTCTTATTGTAGTGAAATATCCATAACATGGACTACAAAGGATGGTTTTTAGGGATATTTTTCATTAAAATAATTATGTGACTCAACATTCCAAATCTAATAGTTTAGGGATAATAATTTTTCACAAAATTATAGGAGAAATATTAAGAATAATAAATCGACAATGCATATTAAAAATCAAGATAAAGTAAAAATATTCCCAATCTATGTTCTACAGATCAAATGGAAACCACCACCAATTCAATTTCACTGTGATTAATAATATAAAATTTTAATAATTTAACTTTTAGAAACTTCCAAGTGTGGTATAACCTATTGGGAATAATAAAGCGCCATTAAAGGAAGCTACATATGTTCTAATACAAAAGTCACATTGATCCGATCAATGATCATGAAACCTAGATATAGATAAATATAAAAAGTATATATATGATGCACTAGATATCCAATGTCTCATGTTTTATTCTACACCATCTATGCTATGGAAAATTCTTAAGTATGAAGATGCCTATATGATTATATCATATCACTAAAATTTATATCTATAGAGGGATTAATGTGGGGGATATTAGATATATATTGATTCATATAGGTATATGATTCCAAATGGGGATTAGGAAATACCCCATATACCCAAAATTATTATGTACATTGAGATAAAAGAGTCCCTTGGGTTAAAATTAAACTATGAACTATAACTGGATCACAATATTGTTTCTTTAACACTATGATTCTAAAATTTTATTGTTATTTACTATATGTGTAACATAGGAAGGTCACTACAGGATCTATTATATTTAGTTCACCATGAATATTTAGGCATGAAGAATATTAATCTTTAGTCCATATATAGAATAAGAGGAGGAAGTTAAAGGCCAGGTAATAATGGGTGAAACCTACACTAAGCACAGAAATATAATACAACTATGAGAATCTAAATGTATAGTGGTAGGTCCACTAGTAGGATGTAGTCTTCTTTTCATGTGGAAATAAATACCACCAGAAAAACAACTTCATGGATCTTAAAAATATTTAAGGGTATTATTCTTCTTCAGTAATATTTTTCATTCAATGAAATCTATCTATTTATATATATTATTAATTGGGTAATTTTTGTGCCTCACAAATTTGTATTCAAATATGGGAACCAAGTAGATTCAATAATATTTTATTGGGTGATGTGGTTCTTTAGTTAGCAAATACTGTAAGACTACTACCATTTTTAGTTAGAGATTATCACCAATATTTTAAAAGTATGATAGTTCATGTATAAAAACGTTATTTTGTACCTTCAATTATTAAAAAAAATCTTACTTGCATGTTTAGAAACTATGTGATTTTATTTCATTTTTTGGAATTAAATGTTTTCCCTATTATAAGGATATCATATTGTATTGTATGAAACAACTTAAAAATGGATAGTATATACATGAACAAGAAATGAATGTTTGGGAAACCAACAAAAAATCATATAAGAATGAATACATCCTACCTACATGTTGTATTTAATTCTAGGTCATAAAAAAGGGATTCATTTATTGAAGCTACATCAAGAAGGGTTTTTAGACTTCATTAAGAAAAAATAATTGTATGTATATCATTATTATTTATATGGAGAATGACTAATGAAACCTTCACCAGGAAAGAAGTAAGAAATATAAAACTACTCCAGTTGATTCATACTAATGTATGCCGACTGTTTCTAGTAGAGGAAATGGGTGTGTTTTCCTACATCATTGCATTTTTATGATTACTATAACTGATATGGATATATATACTTAACAAGGTATATGTCAAATTCCTTTAACATGTTGGAGGAATATCATAATCATGTAGGGAATCAAGATAGTAAGAAGATAATGAATCCTTTCTTATACTATAGTGTAGAATATCTAAATCATTAATTCATTATTGAATTAATGTTTTTTTGGATAGTCTCAGAACTCCCTTCTCCTTATATTCCTTAGTATATTAGTTTATGTGGTAGAGGAATCATATTATTCTTCGCAATATAAGATTGAAAACAAGTAATGAAACTGTACCGTCATCCTTTCAGGGATAAGATCTATAGACAGTGACATATACAATGAACTGAGTACCTACCGGATTAAATGATGGAATTACATATTAGATATGGTATATAAATACACAATATTTTATGATTATGTATTTGGGGATGCAATAATGTTTTCAAGAGAATAAAAAATATAAAAATAAAAAATCTCAGAGCCTAAAGTGAATATTTATAAATTATATTAATAAAAATAATAGATATTTCCTAAATAAGACTTTTAAATATAAATGTTATTATTGAAATTCATTTCATATTTATCGAAATGGGACACTATTTTAGTGAAAATATTGGGATCATGATTGACTTCAATGAAGTTGATTCTCTATATTTATATGTTTTGGTTCTAGAATAGTCTCCATAAAATATAGTGGGAGATAAATATTTTCTCGATACACAATATATATATAGATATCATTGATTTATTAAGGAATCATAGAAATATGGTTTTATTTTCATTGATTTAGGTAATAAATTATTCCTTGAGGTTATGTATTTCTATCCTACAAGGAATAAGTATATGGAAAGGATGCTTCTAGATGGAAAGAATTCAAGAATTCTATTATGGAGTTTATACAACAAAATCAGTTGTGAACATCGGTATAGTCACCAAATAATATAAAACCCATTGGGTGTTTATGGGTATTCAAGAAAAAATTGGACAGGGGTGGTAAATTAAAAACATATAATGAATGATTGGTTGTAATAGGTTTTAGGAAATTCTAAATCATTGAAAATGATGAAATCTACTCACAATAATCTATGAAAAAATACATTAGAATATTACATAAAAGGGTAACATTTCAGGATTTTGAAATTTTGAAAATGGTTGTCAAAATAACGTTTCTAAATGGTATTTTTTTCAAAGAAAATTATAGGACACAACATGAATGGAATATAATGTCAAAAATTTAAAATAAAATCTATAAGCTCCAATGATCCATTGATGTATTTAAGTTGTCATTATGATCATAGAATTTTTCTTTTGATGAGGCTATAATGAATTTTTGTTTTCTTAAGTATAAATGTGAGCTATTTTTCAATAGGATGGTTATTAAGAGTTCTATCATTTTCCTATCATTAAATATTGACATCATTATATTAATTCTAAACAATGTGACAATATTAATGTTCTTAAATTCATGGTTAAATTAATGTTTCTTTATGTAATACTTATATGAGGAAACATACATTTTATGGTTCAAGATATATTTATATAGATCTCAAGTGATTATTGAGATAATTAAAACAAGATATATTAAAGTATACTCAAAATGTAAATAATTCAACAAACCAATAAGGGAATTTTCCAGTTTCATATTGAAAAATTCTCTCTAAAACTGTTTTCCACAATCACAAGAAGATATTGAAAAAAGGAGTAGAGTCTCCTATGCTTCATTAGTGGGATCTATCATGCATGTCATCCTATGTAACTACTACGAAAAATGAATTTAATATCACCAAAATGGCCTTTATCAGTGCTAAAGAAGCAATGAAAACAAGAGCGAGATTAAAATCAACTGTCTTTTATCAAATCTAAAAAAGAAAAAATAATGGGGTCCTTTATCATCTCTTTCATAATCTCTGATAAAGGATCCCTATATCAACACTTTCGAAAGTACTGATAAAGGGGTATACTAGAGTTTGGTGTAACAACACACTGCAGCACCCGTTCTTTGTGCTTTAACAACAGACCATAGCCCCAAAAAAACCATGAAATCATGAAAATCAAGTATTAATATAGAATTTAAATGAAATAAAAGTTTAAACTCAAATACATGGGAATTTGTTTTGAAGCACTTCAAGAACTGGTTTATACAATTACATAAGTAAAAATTATTAGATAAATTAAAAAACCGTCTTTATTTATCTTTTGATATTAACCCCTGATCGAGGAAAAAATGAAATTGAATGAAAAATAATTCTTATTTTAGTAATAATATAAAGAATTAAATTAATAAAAAGTTATAATTTTAAACTAAAATTTGAGTCATAAAAGGTACTTTGTGTATCATATTGAGTTCTGGCTGATTCTGGAATATCATAATTTTTCTAGTTCACATTTAAGAATTATATATATGAAAATTAAATAAATAAGTATAAGATAAAATGATAAGGATATTAATTAAGTAATTTAAGATATAATGATGAGAAAACAATGTTGTCTAGTTTGATCGTGTTTGGCGATGTGATGATCATTTTAAAATAAAATGATACTTATATATTGAAAAGACACACTTAGATTCATAATAGTCATACTATGTATTGGATAGAGGTGAGAATATTTTTTACACATCTAAAATAAATAATGGATCACTATAAGAAAGTGTCAAATAAATCTGAACGTGTTTTCTCTATTTTGAGTATGTCCCTTGTTTTTTACTAATATGTAATGTTAAAATGGCAACATGCACTTTAAATCATGTTGGCCATATCATATGTTAGTTTGAGGTGATACCAAAAAATAAACATAAAAAATTAATTATGAATCATTTTCATAAATTATAAATAAAATTTGATGACATTATCTTGAGTTTAATTTGTGAAACTTTTGAACTAAAATGTGAATTTTAATTAGATAACAGACACATTAAGTCATAACCAACACATGATTTTTCATATTAAGGTGTAGATGATTCATAAAATTACAAAATGACTTATGGATTGTTGACCTATTGTATAAAAACAATGTGAATTTATTTTTTCATTTTTGAGTAGGTCAGTTGTCCTTTTTAATAAAATTGATGACAATTTGAAATAAAAAGGCACTCTTTGAGTCATATCGATCACATCCTGTATCAGATTAAGGCGTGCCTAATTTCTACGCCTACCAAATGGCTTATGGATCATTTTTATAATGTATCAATACAATACAAATGTATTTTTTTAATTTTGATTATGTACCTTGTCTTTTTTTTACTAAAATGACATTTAAAACTAAAAACACATATTTGACTCATACCAATCAAATCATGCATTGGTTTGACATGAGATAGATTCATACACATCAAAAATGACATACGAATCATTTTCCAAAATTATAATGAAAATATGATCATATTTTCTTGTTTTTCAATGAGTGGATTTTCTTGAAATATACTATCGATTTTAAACTCATAACAGACACATTGAGTCATAATGGGCACATCGTGTATCAGTCTGAGCTGAAGATGATTTCTATACATCAAAAAAGTCATAAAAACCATGTCACTAATGTATCAAAATTATAGGAATGTGTTTTCTTGTTTTTGAGTAGCTCAGTTGTCCTTTTTACTATAATTTATTCCATTTTAAAATAAAAAGACATAGTTGGAGTCTTACCGGTCACACCATGCATCGAATTGATATAAAGATGATTAATTATCATCTCAATTGAGTTATGAATCAGTTTAATAATTTTTCAATATAATATAAATGTGTTTTATCAGTTTTGATTACGTCACATGTTTTTCTTACTAAAATGTGATTTTAAACTGGAAACACCATCTTTGACTCATACAAATCACTTCATGTATTGATTTGATGTGAGAATGATTCCTACACATCACAAATAAAATATGACTTGATGTAATAAATTATCAAGAAAATAAAACCTTGTTTTCCATGTATTCAATGCGTGGCATTTTTTTAAACAAAACTGTTGATTTTATACTGATGACAAACACATTGAGTCATAGTAGTCACACCGTACATCAAATTAAAGTGTGAATAATTACTAAAAATCTCAAATAACATATATATAATTTCCCTAAAATATAAAAACAATTAGAATATGTTTTCTTTATTTTGAGAATGTCAGTTTTCATTTTTACCTAAATTAATTTTAATTTCAAATAAAATGATGAACTTAGAGTCATACCAGTCACATTGTTTGTCGGATAAAGGTGTGAATGATTCCTACACATCCCAACATATCAAAAATATTCCCAAAATCCCATGTTACAATGTTTCAATTATCATTCTGTGTCAAACTACCCAAATTCCATATTGAAACGATGTTCTTAGGAGAAAAACCTTTCTCATTATTGAATATCAGAAGAGAATAGGAAGATCATGTGCCCATATATCATGATAATTCACCAAAATGGGAACATGAGATTCATCTGACCTATTGGATTTCAGTAAAGAGAATTTTTTTAGCTAATAACATCAAATCAATATGCAGCATTGGTAGTTCGACAATGAATGGAAATAAAAAGGGAAAATGTGGTATCATTGGAAGAAAGAACCATTTTATCTCTTCTGTGGCTTGTTTCTAATAGTTGAAAGAAAAATTTTACTTCCTAAATGTTCAATGAAAAAAGAATAAGTATTAGATAGATGTGATAAGAAAATTAATTTAAAAATACTAGATAAAATGATGACAAAATTAATTAAATAATTTGTAGGAATTGAACTTTTCCTAGTGGTTGTATAAATTATTGATGCATTTACATGTCGTTAATATCCCAATTGGAGGCTCAATACCTAATCTATCATTACAAAAATGAAGAGGTATAATCAACTTCAAGAAATACAAGCAAGGATGAAAAAAACGATTAAAAATATGTCGAAGGAGAATGATTAAATGATAATGATCACATGATAATGATAACAGTATGTTGGTACCCAAATATGTCGAAGAGGTTGATTTCATGGAATATAGGTATTTGTAGCCTATTATAACTCACAATAACATGAATAATAAAACTAGTTAATTCATAATAAGATGGTGACATAAATGGGTGACTCATTCAACACAAATATATGTACATGAATAAAAAAACTACTACATTAATGTTTTTTAATGAGTTAATATGATGGAAATATGTTATATTTTAAAGTAAATTCATGATTTTATATTCATGTTTCACACATGATATTATAACATTAATTATTTAAAACAAACTATCAATAATAAATATCAAATTTTAATAACTTTTATTTATTGTAGAGGCATAATATAATAACTTTTCTTGTTTGAAATATAAATATATATTTTGATAAAATAAAATCCACATAACAATAAAAATAAAAACTTTACTATTGTTTTATATTATATTTACAAAATATAAATACATAAATGAAAATGAAACATGATTTAAAAATATTAATTAACTAGAAAATAATTTCAAATACATATATCTACATAATATACATATATGTACAAGATATTGTAATTATTGGAGAAAAATATAAGTATTTACAAAATGGAAAAATAATCACTTTCAATAACATAATATGAATAAATAAATAGTCAAAGATAATTATTATAATTCGAATGAAATATAAATTTAGTAAGAAAAATTATAAAAAAGACTATTTGGCATATTTAAATAAAATCCATTCCGAAAAATAAAGCATGTTAAAATAAATAAACAGTTAATCACATTCAAAAATTATAATTATAAAAAATATCATCATCAAAATTAATTGTTGGAATAAAAATAAATTTCCTTACTATTGAAATATTATCAGAAAAATATAAAAGAAAACCACCTTTACATGATTGGAAAATATTTTTTCTTCTTCTTCTAGGAAGAAAAAATAAGTTTATGTCACTGATATTTGTGTGCATCATAGCAGTAAGATGAAATCATAACATAAAACACATAAATGAATGTGGAATTCTAAGACAACTCATTGAGCAAGATCCAAATTATATCCTACTGATAAAAATGGATTATATTTTATTCATTCATTTAGTATGTAGCTTGTCGAGCAAGCTATTATTGTGTTCACTTATTTGAATTTTTATTTTTCATTGACGATTACAAAATAAAAACAATGATTAAAATTACATAGATATCAAACAAGATATAGATATCGATTGCATGTGTAAATATTTTCTATATAGTTTTAATGTAAATAATTGGGGGGGGGGGGTTTAAGAATATCGAGCCTCATTCAAAAGAAAAATAATGAATTTTGGGTTGTTTTATTATAATATAGTTAAACCGGACTTGTTGGTATACACATATGGGGGATGAGAAGGTTCAATGGATAACCGAGGGAAATTAGAGTTATCGGAAAACCTAGATTTCATTGGGGCCTTGGTTTCGTTCAACCCTTGAATCGCTCAAGCCATGGAAGAGTTAGATCCATGATTCAAGCCTTGATTCTAGCTTGGATTCAAAAATAAGGATCACCAATAGTAAGACTCTTCTATAGAGAGTTACAGATATCTCAAATTGGTTTTCAATGGATAGGGATCTTAATATAGATAGTGACACTTTTATCATTGCATCCGAAATAGCATTGATAAAGATGCCTTTTATTAGTGCTATGTTAATAAACACTGCTAAAATAAATCTTTATCAGCGCTAATGTTTTTTTCTAAAAAAAAATATTTTTCAGCGATAAAAACACACGTATAAATACTTATAATAATTTTTTAAAAACACTTGTTTTAAAAAGTATAGTTATTATATATAATTACAATACTTATAATAAAACATTTTATAAAGCAATAATTTTATATTTCTTTTAATATATAATCTCTATTCATAATTATATAAATAATTTTAAAAATTAATATTATTTATATCATTATTTATATTTATATAATTATATACATATATATATAATAATATAATAAATATATCCATTACTTAAATATGTTTAGTATAACATTATAATTGATTATTTATAATTATATGAAAACTTTTTAAACTAATATTATTTGTTTATTTATAATTATAATTGTATAAAAATAGTAAATATATAATTATAAATATATTTATTTATAAATATTTTCGTATAATTTCATCTTTAACATTATTAATGTATATTTAATCTTATGTTCATGGTTGTTAAAAATGATTAAAAATGACTAATTAGAAATGAATACAATATAGACAATTTGGATAAGATTGATTAAAATAATTCATTAAAAATGGATATATATTGAAATAAAGATGAATGCATATTGAAAATATGAAAACTTAGTAAATTAATACATATAAAATAAGCAATAGTAATTTATTAAATTCCCTGAAAATATCTATATGTGCATATATATATATAAATGGATTAAATTAGTACATGTGAAATCAATACAATACATTTTCTCTTTGTTAAATTTAAAAATCAAATAACAGTCAATTATATCCATTACTCAATGCTATTAGTCAATATTTTTAATTCTTATTAATTTTTAATTATAAACCATTATTCACTAAATAATTTTATATGTAAAGTAAAGAATAAATAATATTTTGTATTAGATAAATCATATTTATATACTTTTATATATATCTAAATATTTAGTATTTACTATTTATTAACATTATTAATAATTATTTAATTAATATGATGTTGAATATTTTTCTAAATTTAATTTATTTTAATTTTTATATGTTTAATTTTTGTTTTACATACACCAATATATTTAATATATATAATATATAATTTATATTTATTATAATTAATTTATTAATTGCTATCAGTAACTACTTAATTAATAAAAATTGTAATATTTTTTTTAATAAAATCAATATTATTTTTTTATTTAATTATTTCAATTTATTTATACTTTTATAACACTTAAAAAAGTAGATAATGGATTATTTTATGGGAGATAAAAATAAAGTGCTAATAATGGGTGTCCTTTACCATCGCTAAACATAATGTGCTGATAAAGGAATCCCTATATCAATGTAAGAAAAACCTGTTGATAAAGGTTGCCTTTTATCAGTGCTAAAAAAATTGTGATGATAAATGGTTCTGTTTTTCAGCACTAGTAAAAAATCACTGATAAAAGGTATAATTTATCAGTTCTTGTTTTAGTGCTGATAAAGGGTACCTTTATTAGTACTTTTTTCTGGTGCTAATAAAGGCAAGTGTTGTTAATGTCCTATTTTGTAGTAGCGTGTGCCTATCTGGATGTGGACTTTTCTTTAGGCATGGTTGGAGGATATCAACATCACATAAGAGAGTTTCATTATGTTCTGGTTCAAATTATCCTAATGTGCATTTGGAAGTATAATGAACATGTTTATAGTATATGGAGGATATGACGCTCTATTACTTATGGGACACACTAATTATAGATTCTGGATTAATCAAACTAATGTAAAATCATAGTCATTCACTCTATTTTTCTTCAATAGTTGTGTAGTGAGCTCTAGGATCTCCAATCAAGTCATGGTCATCGATTCTATAGATGAATCCAAGTATACAATGGCGTATTATGTATATAATGAAGTAGAATTGACACAAATATTTGTGTCATATATTATCATTGTACATAGCAGGATACACCCTGTTATATAATAATGTGATAATACTACAGTGGGGGTATATTCCATGGAACCTAGGACACACTATATAGAAATACATATACATTAGAATATTTATTTATTGGGGTATTTTAATCAGAGAGGTGAAGACACAATTAGAATTTTAGTCATACTAGATAACATGGAAGACCCTATGACTAAATCCATAGGCAAGAAGAATCATTATTTTAATGTTAGATCAAGAAGATTGATAATTGTTAATATTTTACTATAGTGAAAGTGATATTGTCATGAGTATGGGTTCTATAAACCCACCTCTTTATTGTACATTTGATTACCATTACATGTATATTAGTTGAAATATATTTTTATTTCTCTTAATAAGATAGTAAAACATTTTATCGTGTTCTATATATTTAGTAATTTTTTTATCACATATCATATTATAAGGTTATAAGTATTCCCACCTCTAATGAGATCCTCAAGGTTCTATGGAATAATATTAAATATATGTCATATGGTCTTTATATATCATACTAATAGGTTTCACATTATTTTTTTACTCTTAGGTTCTAGGGGTTCATAATTATTGAGACTTCTTCCCATGAACGCCACACATATTGATCTCAAGAAAATCAGATCATGATGACTGACTTGAAAATAGGTGCACAACATGTCGAAAATTTCATTAGTTATTCCTACATGTGAATATATTTTATAGGTCTATTGAGTCGAAATCTTTATCAATGTGTACCATTTGATCACATAATTTCATATAAGATTTAAATTGATGAAAACATATTTATGGGGAGGTTTAATGTATTTAGTATGTAATTGGTGGTATGAGAATGGTTGAATGATCAAAATCTGATTATTCCTTTCGAGATGAGGAAGTTATATCTCAGGTCCTATTGTATAAGATGGCAGTTACCTTTCACTATCGACATTATGTAAAAAATAAAGACCATAATGTATAGTCATTAAAATCTTAAATAATGTATGGAAGGTGGCACATTAAGTGTGTCATACTTTATGAGATATCATGGGATAAAGAGATTTTATTACAGATTTTATGTCTGTAGGATTGGTTGTCATTTTTTTGACAAAACCATATCTAATTAGGGCCCTTGATGTGCTTTAGGGAACAACTTTTCGTTCATGAGTGGTTTCCACTACTATCGATATAAGGCATTAGAGGGTCACACAATAAGTGTATTTAGATGTCTGACAAATTCTGAGGAATTGTAGTTTATGAAAAATTTGTCCCCAAGATGGTGGTTAAGTGATTTCCATGGTTGTAAAATTACAAGATATATATAAATTCAATAATATTTTAGAATATAATAATAAGTGTTGAATTTTTTACCTCATTGTATTCACAACTGATTAATGGAATAAAAGGGAAAATATCTAATGAATTAATATTTAATATTTAATATTTGAAATTTTTTTGTGGGATAAATGAATAAAAATAAATTCTTAGGTTTTATCTTGTATCATTATTTTAATAATATAAGTAATTGATAAATTATATGTGACATTTAAGACATTATTACTAAGTGATTTGTAATAATTTTGGGATTATATATAAGGATAAATATGTCCAATGATCGATGTGAAATTTCTCTATGTGTTAAACATCCTATTTAAACTATCATAATCTAAAACATGAGGTACTATTTATTCACTTGAATTTGAGAGCCTATATATCTACTATCCCTAGTTATAGAGTGAGAAAAATGTGATTTGAGCACCCCAATACATGTTTTTAATTTCAAATTGAGGACACAATGCGTTGAAAATCATAAAGACATTAAAAGCATCCTTGATTCTCTATGATAGTACCGAAGGCCAAAGATGTGAAAAATAGTATGATATTGACATGCACATGGATGATATATTTGGATTTAGCCTATGTTTCTACTAGATATGATGAATGAAAATGATTGTAACTCACATTCAATAATAATAGAATGGGTCATAGTTATGATTTTGATATATCAGGCATAATTAAATCACATGAGAACTTGAAGTTGTGAATGGGTTGTTTTTTACCTGTGATGACATTATGAATTTGGTTATGGTGAGATTTTTCTAATGTCCCTTACATTTTCAGTTACACTAGAAAAAATACCAACAATATTGATGTGTATCCAAAAAATAATAATAGTATATTTGGATCATTTTTCTGCCAAGGGTGTGCCTATTAAGATTCCCAAAAGGATTGATGCATACACCTGAGTGGGGGGTTTTTGAGGGGGGGGGGGGGGATGGGGAAAATAGTTTTTCATATTTTTCTCTCAAATAAAATTCATCTTTAAATATTTTACCCCATTTTGAATATGGTCTCTATTTTTTTTTGCATATATCATAATTTTAATTAAACCAAGATGTTATTAAACACTAGCATGGTTGTAATGAAAATAAAAGGCATGTGATAAGTTTACAAGGATATATTTAAATACCCAAGCCTTTCCATTATCGGTTATTCTCCCCAATCATAGATTCTACACAATAATAACATATTTACAACATTTATTATTTCTCTAAAAAACATTGTGACTTACTTTGTGTACACTTTTGTTCTTATCATTACACTTCCTTCAACATGAACTCAATGTAGTCAAATAATTACACTGTGATTTCTATGCATACCCTATGAACCATGGGTTACATGGACTCTAACCATGTATATGAAAGAGTTTCTTTAAAATCATTTTTGGGATCTCCTTCATCCAATATATTGTCTTATACTTCTAGCTAGTCTTGACGAATAATATAATGTCCTAGAAATTCCATGTAATTTTTTTTAATTATATGGAACTGTTTTGAGACCAGGATCTAAGATGGATTGCAATTCCGTGGTCTGGAGTGCCTGTAATGATCTAAAAAATGTTATGTTTTAAATAGTGTGGGTGAGCAGGATTCCTGAAAATTACAAGAACACACAAACGGGTAGCCAGATCAGATATCTAAGGGCACCGTTAGGGTCATGATGGTAGGATTACCCTACGTGCAACTTCTGTTTAGTCAGTGCATGCCTCTAGTGAGAAAACCCAAAAATGGAATAAACAGAAATAAAATAATTAAACAAATTTATTTTATTTTTAAAATTAATATAACTCATGACAAATGGAACAGATTAAAAATATGAGACCGTCGTTGAACTCCTGAGGGTATGATTTACATAGGAAGAGCCTAAAAATGACCAAACCGGGTCAACAGTGGAATGTAGTTCATGGATACAAATTAATTAATTGAATAATGTTTTTTTATTTTCGAATCCTTATAACTTACTCATTATGGAGGAGTTCTCTAGTAGCCCAGGTTTTCTGTGAAATGACTGATAGTCTTACTTTCTTAAGCGAGATTACACCTAGTGTGAGTTGTCTTACTTTGTGATAATTCATCATTGTTTTCTTCATAGATGGTTTTTTGTTCTTTCATTTTTATTTTGGGGGCCTCTACTGAGTATTGTGTTAACCAACCCTACACGGGATTCGCCTGCACGTGTTGTGTCTAGTGCAGGCGACCACAGCCTTGATGGAGGACTTGGTGGCCCAGGACTCTATGGTGCCCAGTGAGAATAGGTATGTGGGATGTACTTCTATGACTTCCAAAAACTACTCTACACTTACCCATCTGGTGGGGTTTTTAGTGGACATCTTTCCATCGATCTTTTAGTTTTCTAGTTGGAGTTGTCTTTTGATGGTATTGTATTTGGTCCCTTTAAGTTTTAGTTGTACCTTTACTCTAAGTGGTTGTTTAGTAGCATGCATGTTCGGTTTTCTAGTTTTCTTGGGATGTGGTTATATTTTTGTGTGTAAAGGTACTGATTAAAATGCTTGCCACTTCAAGGTTGACGCCTTCGACACTAGTCTCCAACCCTTGGCCTTCGAGAGGTGGGCTTGGGGGATGTCACGGCATGGGCCATGAGGGACGAGCCATGAAAAATACTCAACAACTGAGTCATTGTTTTGGATCATCTTCACACCTCATCAATAAATAATCAAATATAATTCTCACCTTTCTATCACTAAAAGGATTTATCACAACTTAAACGAAAAATTGAAAACAGTCCAGTCGATTCTCAACTTCTTTTTATAGGTTCTCACTTCTTTATACAAGTCATGTGATCTTAGTATGATGGATGATATATAGTATTCTTCATCATATTTAATACCTTGAGATATATTCAATTAAATTTATTATCATATCCTCATCTTCCTCATACTTAATCATAGGGAGTTTTCTTCCAGATATCACACAAAACAATAGCACTTAAACTCTTACAAAATGATTTATTTTTTACATTTTATCTCTCTCCATCATTTCTATTTCATATCTAGGTAACCATGAAAAAAAAATTTATATAAAATATATAGAATATCCCATATTATTTGGTACTGATTATCATTATTTAATCTCGTCTCACTTTTTAATATGGGGATATTCCCACAATCCTCATATTCCTTTTACATCGTTAATAGTTGTCTCTAATAAATTTATAGAAGTACCATTAAATTCCCTTTCTTATTTATTTTATAATTTATCACAGATGAATACTATATTCTTAATTATTAAATCATGGTCTATTTTCAAAACATAATCTCCTCTTAATATTATTATTCACTAAATTATCTTTATCCCATCTCATTATTTAACCTGTAGAAGAAGACAATATTTATTTATCAACACAATTGATACTCTAATAATTCAATAGAGGACTTAATTCATATTCATAATCTCATATTCTCTAAATTATCCGTATATAATAATTTAACATAAATTTATGAAGTATAAAACATTTCATATGTGGCCATACTCACTCATTTTTCAACATTGGAGCTTCCATTAAAAACTTTATAGATTCCATCTTGAACCTACAATCATCAGCATCCAGTTCACTAAATGGTATCTTATTTACGACATAAATCAGACAAATATTATTATTATTTATGACATTTCCTTCAAGATAATGTATTTTTAAAATTTAGTTACCTTAAAATCTTCCATTTATATCACCAATCCAAAATTTCAAATATTCCCATCTTAAATTAACATTAGAGTTAGAATAATTATCTCTGTTGAACATAAATTATTTTTATAGAAAATAATAATTGACTATTGATCATATATATCATCATGAAGTTTTAATATATTTAAATCAGAACAAACATCCTTAAGATGAATATCCACTTTATTATAGAATTTCTCAATTAAATAATTATTTTAAAAATTTTAGAAAACACTTACTCTGTGATCATTTTCTCTATGCTTTAAGATCATATTCATTTGATTTAAATTCTTGAATAACCAATACATTTATGTGTTTATGATATTTAAACCAATGAAAAATTCTTCTTGCATCATTCTATTCTATTTTTGTCTTCAAATATTAAATATTGAAGTCCTATATTTAATACAACCAATTTCTGAAATTTTTTCTATGAATAGAAGACATACGAAGGATATTTGAAAAGGTAACACTAAGAAATAATAGATTACACTAAGAAATTTTTTATAATGGTTCTAAAAGGGTTCTTTTGATCATTTTCAATGTATTATGATAACGATTCCAATGGATTAATATTAGATGTCTCATAATATAAAGATCCCCAAAGACGTATTTTATGCTTGGAGACATACATTGTACACCAATTCCTTACGACCGACACCTGGGTTATGATTCTGGATGTATTTCTATAATGACATAAAATTGTACATAAAAATAAATATAATTAGTAGACTATATTAGTTTCGAACCATAGTCACTTCCCAATTATTTAGGGATTCTTCAAACCACTCAGAACTGTATCCATGGTATTTTTACATTTATTTCAATAGCCTTTAACCACCCAAATAAATAGAATGGATTCCTAAATAACTATAACTATTTCCAGCCATAAAAAATATATCCATATATGGTTTCTACTATATTTTTAGTATTTAGTATCCTAAATCAAAATACTCTTTAACACCTATTATAACATATAATTATATTATACATGATGGAAGGCATCTTAAAATACATATTTAATAGTTGGATAATCAATTCATCACACAACATCACTAAACAAACATTGAATTCATCAATTCATAATGATGATAACATAACACTAGAAGCACAAATTGATTTGGGAACTTCAATATTCCCATTTGTATTTATCGTCAGCACCAATTTAACTCTAAAAACAATATTCCTTTATTCCAATGTAATGAAA
Source organism: Viscum album (assembly GCA_963277665.1). Classification (NCBI taxonomy): domain Eukaryota; kingdom Viridiplantae; phylum Streptophyta; class Magnoliopsida; order Santalales; family Viscaceae; genus Viscum; species Viscum album. The sequence goes on along the minus strand of OY728137.1, from coordinate 1,401,871,896 downwards.
ATAAATATATAAGTCAATGAAAGGGCTTCTTTAAGAAATACATTATATTCTTCGTCTTACTAATGTGAAAAATAGAATGGGAGGACATGTCATCATTTTGACTTTCATCATCATAACCATTTGAATTTTTAATATCTTGAGTGAATGATGTCACCACAAGTTTCTTTAGTAGTGAGACTTTAGTATGTAACTTCTATGTCTATGTGGGATATCCCAATGTATTAAAAAAGGTTTATTTTAAAAAATAATCAAGGGTTTGTTAAAATATATGGTTTTTTCAGTATTTATTTTTGTTTATTTTTAGTTATCATTTATCCCATAGTTTCCAATTGAGATTTTGGTGAAAATTTTTATTTTGGGTTTGAGAGAAGTTGTACCATGGTTGGTGTACATTTAGGGGAAACTATACTACCTTCCAAAATTAAGCGTATGGCCAAATGTTATTTTTTATTATGGGGAACACATGGTTGGATCATGGTATGTCAAACCTTGTTGGATAACTGTGTGTCGTGTTCTTCATGGAAATGATGGTATTCATTGTTTGGAAAGCTTTGGGGAAAATCATCAGACCTATCCAAGTCATTAAATTGTTGGAAAATACATTTTTTCCCTCATTGGATTTTAACCCTAAACCACTCCCATTTTCCCAGTTCATTATTTGAATCCTTGGGGGCCTCCTACAAGATTTCTTTAAGCCTTTGAACCACAATCTATTAGTTTTTTTGAACCTAATTCATCATAGAAGCATCATTTAATTCTTTTTTATCTTGATTTCTCACTCTTTCTTGGTTAATTCTTTCCTCTTTATTGACTTCCTAAATTTCAGTAGGGGTTTTTCCCTAAAAGGGATTGATCATGCAATTTTGAGTGAGATCATGATGGATATTGTTCAATCCTTAATATTTAGGTTATTTTGGTGGTGTGGTTGTGGTTTCACACCTATTTTTAGATGTTTCTATGTGTGAGGAAGGTGGTTCCATGATTTTACATCATGAGATGATTTGGATATGATTTCTTGAGTTCTTAAACATATTATATACATTATTTTTGTATATTTTTATTTCAGTCAAGCTAATTTGTGAAAAATAGTTTTCCATAAAATGTTTTTCTTGAGAGGTTATTCATTAGAATGCTTAAAAATGTTTTAAATGTTCTTATGAAAATGTGAATGTTAATTTTTCATATTATGTTATATAATGGAATCTTCTCTCTTGGGTGAAATCCTATTGGGATTTGGCTCACACGCTACATAAACCTTAGGGTGAATGTAGACTTTGTTTTTTTATGACTGAGATAAAGGCAAGATGTGTCATGGTGGTGATGGTGGTTCTGATTTCTAGATTTCCACTCTTTTTAGGTTTCGGTGGTGGTGTATTGAAGGTGACAGATCTCTTGTCTCATGGATGTTTTTGGGATAGTATTTATTCCCATTGAGTTGTAGTACCTTTGGGATTTTTTATTTGTTGTAAACTTTGGATATGAAAATTATTGTGCCATATTTGGTTATGCATATTAGTTGTTCTGATTTTTATTTATATTAGTTGATTATGCTTATAAAAATGTGTGAAATCATTCCAAAAGCATATTATTGATACCTAGACACTAGTTTAAATCCCATACAGATCAGGTATTCTCTTTGTCCCGTATCATCAAATGGGCCAAGTGTCAGGTGGGATGACTCCTCGAATTGGTTCACAAAAAAATTGTAATTGAGAAGGTCAGTCTATTTTGGGTAATGTTATTTGGGAATGATCTTATATATAACAGGGATATGATTTTTGGGGTTTGAGTTTCTTGTGGCCGGTGGGGTTTTTTGACAAGGCACCACGTGATAAGACTCTTGTTACCATGGGACAATAGGATTTGTTTTAAATACTCCTTCGGTTGAGACAGAAATGATTCAGAATGTATATGGACACTTGGTGGGGGTGGTGTGGTTTGGTTAGCTAGTTATTACGATGTATTTGATTATGTTTTGATTGATGGAAGTTTTTATGAATTATTTTTGTTGATGAATTTTTTTTATAATGGTTGTATTAATGGTATTTCTGGTGGTTATTACTTATTATAGTAAGATACCTCCTTAGAGTCCTACTCTAAGGCAATCAGGAGATGATTAAAAGGGTTATACCAAACTGATAGATCATAGGCTAGTGAAATAAGTTGTTTGGGATATATAGGATTTTATACCAAGTGTGGGATATAGTATTTATTAGGTTATAGAGGTCGAACACGGTCCTAGAAATGACAAGGATCAGGAGTTCCTTAAAAACAAGGCTCATCCTTTCAGAGGTAGAGAGGATCCTTGGGGAACAGATAATTAGATTTAGAAGATAGAGTGTATTTTTGAGTTTCTGGACAATCCTATGACATTTAGATTGTTGTGTGATTTTTTCATGTATGAAGGTCCCAATCAAAAGTGGAGGGACTCAGTGGTAAATTCTGGAAAGCATCAAGAAATGTATTGGAATGATTTCAAGTTTGTATTCAATGAGAAATACTGTAGTATGATTTTTCAATTTTCTATCTCCTAGGATTTTTTGGAACTTAGGGAAGGATAATAGTTTAAAACAAAATATGATAACCTTTTGTTATAGATAGATAAATATACACCTGATATTGTTCCCAAAGAGTAGATGATGCACTAGAATTTTGAGATGGGTTTGTGGCCAGTGATCTGATATCAAGTTTTCTTGTTTAAGTAGAATCTTTAAGTTGAGGTGGTTGATCAGGCTATGATGTTTGATATTGACCATGGATGAAATTATGGTTTCCTTGGAGTAGTATCTGTAGTGGGTCGTGGTAGTTTAATTGAGAAGAAGATGAAGTTAGATGAGTAGGGGAAGAAGGGAGGTGTTAGTATAGGACATCCTTCCCACCTGTCTTCACCTATGGATATTGACGTAGGGTTAGTCATGTTCCATCAGTGTGGGAAGGCATGGAACACATGGCCTTCATGTTCATCTCCACCCAGAACTTTTCACCATTTCAGAATTATGGGGAACTTGTAGAGATTTACAGAATGGTGTGCCCATATCGGAGTGGTGTAGGGTATGTGAAATCCAAATGGATGAAAGCCCAGCTATAACCATCAATTAATGTGGGTTCTTGGTTCGGAGTTCATAGAGGCAAGGTTATATTATCATCTAGGAAGAGTCAATTTAGGGAAGTGATGCAGTCTAGTGGTTGTTCTTAGGGTCAGAATAAGATGATCAACTCTATGTAGCGGGTCTTGCGCCAATGGAATTAGATGCAGTGTTGCGATAAATCGAGGTACTGTTCTTATTGCATCATATTTAGATATTTTATTATTTGATACTAGTGATTGGTTTTATTTTATTTTTCCCATATAGTGGATGTTCTATATTTTTAAGTTGATATTATTTCATATGTGATAGGTTTAGAAATGCCACATGTCAATAATTGACAGTAGGGTTTCAGGTGTCCTTTCTATAAACTCACCATGTCAGGATCAATTTGGAATGGGATTTTCTAGTTTTGGTGATAGGCATATTTGATGAGATCCTTGGTATATATTGGATGGTTCTTTTACAGTCAGACATGGAATGTTATTGGTGATAAGTTAGTTTTATGGCACCTAATGTATGTACAATGAGTTTACTGAAGAATAGGATACTTAGTCAGGATGTTTTGGAAATACATCTCTAGATTTGGTAAACCATGTTCATCAGATATCATCGCTCACATTAAAGTGTGATGTTGGTTCTTCTGTGGATGGATTACCTCTTATTGTGGATGAGTTCCCAGAGGTTTTTCCAGAAGATTTCCTAGTTTTTACTTTAAAGTAGGATGTGGACTCTTCCATTAATTTGGAACCGGGAACACAACTAATATCTCTTACCCATACTATATATCCCCCACAAAGTAAAAGGAAATAAGGGATCAACTAGATGATTTGGAATATAAAGGATTTATAATCCCATGAGTTTCACCATGGGAAGCTATAATTCTATTTATAAATAACGATTATGGATCTTTCTATTTTTTATTGATTACTGAAAGCTGAATAAGGCTATGACATAGAAAAATACCCATTACCTTATATTTATGATCATTAGATAAAATTAATAGAGTATGGTGGTTTTCAAATATTTATATAAAGGTAACAATTTTTATTTAGTTAAATATATTTTTTTATTAAACTTATATCATATTGAATATTTTTTACGAAATGACATATTAAAATTTTATACAGATTGGATAGAATATGGATTTATGAAACCAACCTGATCTCAAGTGATTTTTTTTAAAAAATTGGAGAGTTTTTTAGATTTTTCAATTAATGATGCTAAAAATAGTGGTCACATACAATTCCCATGTTATAATATCATTGGAAGACCTTGATTGATATGTGATGAAGTTTTCTACCATATAAACAAACATGGGTTTCAAACAAAATACTGTGTGTGGTATCACAATGAGGAGAAAATGAAATCTCAAATTGATAATGATCCAAATGAGAGGAATGGATTGGATAATTTTTTATATGACTGATTTTGGTTTATTCATCATCATGTGAAGGAAAGGGTGTATACCTTATAATACTTTGATACGAGAACATATGATGCATCTAATGAAAATAATGATGTGGATATGGTAAAGATTTGAATGATGCTACTAAAACTCCAGTATATCGACATTGTGGTAAAATGAAAAAGATAGAATTTGTAATCCGATTATTTAGTGGAATAAAAATATATCGGGTTACTAATACTTCCATCAATTAAATTATTACCTTCTTGAAGTAATTACTTTTGGATGATGTCTATATTACATAAAACTAGTATAAGGCATCAGTGTTATTATATGAACACAGATTTTCAAAAACTACCATGCTTCCCAGAAAGATTTTAGATTATTATGGGAGGAAACTGCTAAATGAATTGATTGTTTGAAATGTGGAACATCCCAATGGATACCAAATATGATTGAACACAATCCTGTGTCCCACATAAATTATTTTAGAACTTTTTATGTATCCCTAGACACCAAAATCTATTCTTGTCTAATAAAATATAAATAAAAATGTGATGGGATGATATAGAGAGAAATAAAAATAAGGAAGAGTTCGTTCACCCTGTGGATGGATTTTCATGGTAGATATTTGATCCTCGATATAAAAATTTTTTAGTTGAAGTGGGTAATGTGAGTATGGGTCATTAATGTGATGGTTTTAATTCATTTGGGAAGATACTTAATTCATACAACACATGGAAAGTTTTCTTATAAATTTATAACCTTCCCACATTGTTGTGTACGAAAAAGCCTTTCATATTCTAGAGTATACTCTTATCTGACCATTCTGATCACTAAAATGATATATTTGTATACATTCAAAATATAATAAAATAGAGGAAACTTATTTTGGATGTGGGTGTGTTCACATACGGTGCATGTTCAAAAGAAAATTTTCAAATGTTTATTGTATTTGTGTGGATGATCAACGATTTTCCTACTTATGCAATGATGTTTTGAAGGTGAATGATGAAAAAAATATCATGTCATGTTTTTATGAAGAATACATGATCCAAAATTCTGAAATATCAACACATTTTTAATTTTTTGGGACATCGATGATTCTTCCAAATGTACCATCCATATAAAAATAATCATCAAAGATTTAACAATACCATAGTGACCAGCGATCCACCTTAGCATTTGTTTGGAAATGATGTGATTAATTAATTGAAATATTTTAGTATTTCATTCATGAAGGGTCAAATGAAATATAGAAAGAGGAATAATGGTTCCAATGATACCTGTTATAGTTGGATGAATAGGAGTATCTTTATTGAGTTTCCTTGTGGATCAACCAATCTTTTTACGTATTTTATTATATGTAATGCACTTTGAAAATTATATATGTGAATTTTTTCTTTAAATTCCATTTAATGTAAAGGAAAATAAAAAATCTGATTTATGATCTTGATGTGATGTGGTGGATTGGGGGATGAGATAAGAATTGAATCCTTTGTGTGCCAGTTAAAATAAATGGCATGTTTCACGTACTTCTTATTGACGAAACCTGCAGAAAAAAAAATCAATTACTAGAAGTACTATATACGACTAATGTTTCTAATGTCTATTCAACCAATATCTCAAAATGGGTCATGAAAAGAGAGTTGAAGCTGAAACCATTGTTGTCTCATTATTATCACGTCTTTCTGCATGAGTTGATTCCAATAGAAATCCATTATATTTTTTTCCAATAATGTAAGTGTTTCAGTTATTTGGTTTTTAAATTTTGTTATAGATCACTAAGAAAATAAGTTTTCTAAGTATTTCATGCAAAAAATGTTGGTAGAGACTCCATTAAGTTTTTTGAGTTAGAGAAAATATTTCCTCCATTAATTTTCACATGCATGTGACATCCAATTATCCACCTTCAAAAAAAAATACTTCTCTAAGGACATGTTTCTTTTAATTGGATGTATGCAACTGAAATAAATATGTACACATTGAAATGATATGTCCAGAACAACAATCATCTCGATGGTTCTATTATGAACAATTACTTGGATCAAGAATGTATTTGTTTATGCTCAATGTATTTTTCTGATCATACTATGAAAATGAAAAGACCAATGAGAAATGAATAAGAATAGTGTGGGAAAATTGAAACCATTTCCATCACTTCCTTAAATAAGAGGAATTATTGGATCATATACATTGATGACATCAAGCCTTGAAGAGTTAGAGATGGAACATCATAGAGTGTTTTGATACTATTATTTATTTGATGACTAAAACAAGTAAGTAAATTGAACATGTCTATCTTACTTCATCTCTTGTAATTTTACATTTCTTTTAAACTATTTCTATTTTTATCTACAGTTAATATAAATAAATGATAAATAGAAATCATCATTCTTTATCTTTTAGAAGGAGATATATTTTCATAGAAAAACGTTTGCTACTTGGATGAATTTGAAGGTAGAAATATTTCTATAATAAATTAATAAAATAAATAAATAATGAAGATTAATATTCTTTTATATTTCTTGTATTGAGTTTTCTAGCTGAAACTGTCTCTAATTAAACAAGAGATTATGATTTGGGACTTATTTCATGATTCGTGTTTGTAAATCAATTGTGATCAATTGATATAGATTTATTATCCTTGAACAAGTAAAGAAAATGAGAACACAACATGTTGGTGTCATGCTAACTACCACAAAATATTGTTATGCTAGTGCATCTGATAATAGACCTCGTTTTGAAAATGTAGCTTATTATAGAGTTATTGAAAAAATAACAATACTGTATTATTACACTCATGGTCGAGTCACTATGATGAAATGCCAGTGGTTTGATTTGATGATGAGGCATGAAACCTTCATTGGTGATTATGGATTTTGAGTTATTGGCTTGACTTATACTCTTGCAACTAATGTACCATGTGTACTGGAATCAATAATGGAAAATATTTTTTTATCTCCAAGATCATATTCAAGCTAAATTTTGTGATATTAATGAATCAATTCCAAGACCTTTTTTTCATGATGGTGATGACATAATTAACACCATCCCTACTGCCATTTTCCACAATCCATTTATTAAAAATGATGTCTCTAATATCTCAATTTTCAGAGATGATTGCGAACCTGAAGATATGGTGGGAAATATATAGAATCACTCATATGTGTTCTCAGTTCTTTTGGTTTAGTTCGAGTTGGTTTGTTAAGTCAAGTAATAAATAAAATGATATAATATTGATTAAAAATATTTTTCATCCAACTTGGAATTAATGTTTATCTTCTCTATTTATTAGTTGTAGTTTTATTTGAGTTATATTTTCTAATATTGAATTGAATTTAATTCAATCCTATGAAACCCAAAAAAACTAAAATAATTAAATTAGAATAAAAACCCAGAGGAATTGAATTTTACACGTTAAATATATTGATATGAAAATAAAAACAAATTAAAATAACAACATAACCAAAAAAATAGTGAAATTACCTAATAGAAAACATGAACCAAACAACCTAAGAAAAATAAGTCATGTCTAACGTTTTTTTATTTTTGGGATAAAAATGAGTTATCCATTTCGATGAACATCCATATTTTATTTCAAATAATAGAAATGGAACCAATTAATGACATGGAATGAAAAATGATGAGAGATAATAATCACTACATGACTTAGGGCATGTTGTGAGTATTTTATTTCAAATATATATATCAATAACATATTATGTCAGTTGATTAATTTTATTTTAATAGTTTATATATGATCCAACAGTTTTTCATTAGTTTATTGACAAGCCGTCTACTTGTGGTCCCAATACTCAGGACGGTGGTACGAGGGGGGGATGTGACACTAGAGATCAGTGATCTAGTAACCATACACGATTAGTCCATGACCCTCCTACCGACATTCAATCTTCAATACATTCTGAACACACACTTTCATTAGAGACACATAGAATATTAAGGCCTCCCATGTTTTCCCCATCCTTTAAATCTGATCCACCTCATCTGTGTTTACCATAGTTGATGAAGATTACCACTCTTCATCCATTTCCTGTATTTGGACAAACATCTATGCCATCTTCTGTTATGTCTATTTCTTTCTCTTTGATCTTCTACATTGCTGCTTTGACTTATGCTTCAACATAGTCTGTGCCTACTATGCATACACTAGGAACCACTCCACATATATAGGGTGATGTTCCTCTAATTCATGCAGATCTAGCGATTCCCATTGGTCAGAATATAGTAAGTATATTTATAGAACCTTAATAAACTATTTATTTATAATTTATTTTCATTATAAAATATATTGAAATATTATTTGTTTTTATTCAAGAATAGATATATCTACTGATAGGTGGCGATGGAGTACACTCAAGCGTGTGGTGTGGAATCACCACACGTAGTTGATGGTGGACTAAAAATAAGACAAACAAATGATCAAAAAATAGGGCAGAAAAGATGGTGTTTGTTAGTGACGCTTTCCAAATAATCCTACATCATTCACACCAGCCCGCTCTCATGGATGTAGTTTCCAAACGAATTGAAGGACAATTCTTGGGTATAGAGATGGGTAAAAAATCTATTGGATTTACTATAATATATTTTTTTGTATTTATATGAATTAATATTTTGGTTTATTCTTTTTTTAAATTTATTGATGGTGAGGGGGAATGAAAGGAATGCTTAATTTAATTAGGTGAGATTGGGAGAGCCTATTAGCTTGATTATTCTATTTTCTAGCTTACTATAGTTGGAACAATGTTTGAGGAAGTACCAGTCATGGATGATTGTCCTATAGAACAATATAAGAAAATTATTAATCTTTGGATGACTACCATGTTCAGGTTATTATTCACATTTGAGGGTTTGAAATGATAAATTTCAGGTTTTTCATTAAATCATTATTTTATATTATTGAATTTTATTTTGGAATCATTCATAAAAAATATTTATGTTAATATTAAAACCACACTTTGGGGGGCACTACGTTGTAAGATCATGAGAGGATGTAGGTACGACAATCATTTGTAATTTTTCTTTTGGACTCACACATTCTAATGTTTCCTCCATAATTCATTTGATTTATATAATTTTTATAAAATTATATATATTAAACTCGTTATTAGTAAAAAAAATCAGATATGGTTTCCTACATTTAATGTCATTTCGGAGGGATGTATTGAATATTGAAGGGTGTGTGCCTCGAGAAAAACTATTATGCTCGAGTTGAAAGAAAAAAGATAGATATGCGGTTAAGGAACTGACATAGAAACAAATTTTATGTTATAAATTGTTGATTTCAAATTTTAATATCTATTTTGAAACATAGTAATCTATTTATATTTGTAATAGGCTACTTTGGTGGCCCTTGATGTCTAAGAACCTGACTATTTTTGGGAAAATGATAACATCCATAATGTTTTGGGAGATGAGTACCACGAAAAATTAAACAACCAACCTAGAAATAGAATAGTCCTGATGAGGGATTTTCACTATTCAGGTGCCATTTTTAGTACCAGAGAGTTGGAAAAGGATAATTCATGGGAATAACAGGCCGAAAAAGGGTCAGACAAGTGAATGGATGGGTTGAAAGATAAAACACTAAATTTATGAAACTTATGAATGTTTTATTTCCATCACTTCCACAAGATACTAGAATAACTTTTCATGATTAAATATCATCAATGCATTAATTATATAGTTCCCTAGGTGTTAGTACATATGATGGTCGGGAGGATTTTGTTAGTGGCGATGATGATGGTGAGGATGATGGCGAGGAAGAAGATGATGATGAGTGTGATGTCGAGATTTAGGCCGAGGCCGAGGCTATGGCAGAGGATGATGGTGAGGAAGGGGATGATGGTGGGGATGATGATGTGGATGAGGATGATGATAGGGATAAGGATGAGGATGAGTATGAGGATGATAATGACTGTGATGATAGTGGTGGTGAAGAGGGATGGATTGATACATTACCTTTTTCACTGATATTTATGACCTTTGATGTTTTATGATTACTTGTTACTGAATATATTTGTGATATTTTGTATATTTTTTATCAATGGTAAAATGGATAAATTTATTTTTTCTATTATCATTATTTATGAATTGGTATGTTAGTAGTTGAGGATTCCATATTGGTTAGATTTCAGGTTTTATTAGTTTAGGATGTTTTGGGAGTTTCATTGTAGGATGAGGATGTTCTGTTGTTATTTTGATTGCAATGGACATTTATTTTCATTATTTACTATTTTATATTTTGATTACTAGTAGTTGTGATTGAAGGTGAATTATTTTTTGATGTTTTGTAGGAATTGATTGTAGTTTTTGTTATGCAGGTAGTGAATTATCTTCTACTTGTAGGTAGTTTTGTTTTGTAGGTAGTTTATTAGGTTCTACTTGTAGGTAGTTTTGAGGTTCATGTTCCTCTATTGTTTATTATTCATGTTAGATTTATACCTTCATTTGAAAATTGTAATGTAGAATCCTCATATTGAACAATTTCATTGATCATTGATATCTTGTCTTCCATGAGGGTTGAATGTTAATCATACCTATTAACCCCTGATGTGAATTTTGAGGAATTAAACCATGATAAAGAATTTGGATTGATGCAGCATATGGATATTTATTTAAAGATAGTTATGCGGTAGTTCAACCCAACATTGGTAAACTGAGTGATCTTTGTGTTTTTATTAATACATATTGTGATGTGCATAAAGACACACATTATGAGGTGTTATGTTTAATCATGATATTTCTCTACCTGGACTTTGGGTCAGGACACTACACATATTGTAGTGGTTCTAACATCACTCTAAAAAGAAAATCTTTCTAAAAAAATATCAATTTTCATAATATACAGAGTATAAAAATAAATAAACTATATATTTCTGTGTGAGTTGAGTGTTTGGGACCTCTCAAAGATATCAACACCCTTTATAATTACATTATAAATTTTCCTCCCTTTATTTTTCCTTTCTTCATCTGTATAATTACCATAAAATGATGAGTTGATAGCTGAAATAAGTTATAGGGAGGTTCGTACTTAATGTATAACAAGACAGAAACATCCAAATGATTTAAGATACCTCAACTCTCACCTATAAAGATCAATAGACTCATATTTTTTTGGTGGATAATGTACACTAATTGATCTATAATGGACAATTATTTGATTAAGTAGGACCATCAATTAATAATGGGTTTCTAGTGATCGATTTACATTTATAAAAAGGTGGGTATTTTGGGGGATATATAAAATACATACCATGTGTAAGATATTAAAAAATATATTCGTATAAATTCAAGAAACGATGGAAAATTTATCTTGGATTACCCTTTGTGGATGACCTACCAAGTGCCATCTGACCATTTTGAAATGGATTCAATAAAATAAGAAGAGGGGTTTACTATAACATAGTATTCTCTATGCTTGTGTTATTAGTATTTCAAAATACATAGAGGATATAGTATATGGGTTAAAATGTTCCAGGTTAGTGTTATGGGTTTAAGTAGATATTAAAACTAATGTTTTATTAAACACAATTATGTGAAGCATTAATGGGAATACAGAGAGATTCAATATAGATGGAGTGGTCAAGTGACCTACCCGATGTTTCACCATGCCTTTTAGTGATCACGTTATAGCATTCAATATTCCTATTTCATTAATTGGCATGTCTTCATCTTTTCATGCTACTCCCATTCACTTCTATGACTTGACACACACACACTATTCTTCACACACGATGCCATACCAAGGCCAACCACACTCTAATTCTGATTCCCACACCACCCTTGTTCCCATATTAAGATACCCTTGTATCGCACACCCACACATAGTACTTGGGAACCCAAGGTTATTATCATAGAACACATGAACCCATACCTATTGTAGCCTATAAATGGCCAAAAGACTCCCCATTGGAAAAAATGATGACTCCAAGATCCATTTATAATAATATATCTACAACATTAGATACTAAAGAAGATATTTATATTCCCAAAGTTTTATAACTATACATAATGATATTTTTAAAATATAAAACTTGGAAAAATAATTAAAACAGTTGATATTTGCATCATCTAAAGTTTTTGACACCAAAAATTTTATAAAAATACCATATCTCTTAAGAATACACCAAGGAAAGTGTGAAGGAACCTACATGATAATTTCACTAAAGAAAAAATGGTGATTGATATCAGTGGTCTTGGGATAAAAGACCTAAGAATATTTAATCACGGTTCTTTTAACAAATTTACATGGACTATTTTGACCTCAGATGACCCCTCCCTTGAGCTGTTTTCAAGAAGGTTAAAAAATAGACTTTTTTCTAGGTATCCCGATCATCTTTAATCATCTATTTCAGCCCCCATCAAATATTACTTCCATCACATTATGCAGAATTCAAAGTGGTTTTTGTCTAAACCATCAAATCTTAACTATTGGCATGCAAATTGGAATGACAAACCAATTCAGGAAATGATGATTATTCCATCAATAAGGAGTCAAATGAAAATGGGTAATTTGATAGAAATTGAAATTAGAGATGTTGAAACTGTGCATGATTTAGTTGATATGGATATCAAAATGTATACCATTCTTTATTTATGTAGACCCATATGGGCAGATATCATAAATAACTATTTTAATACAATGGAATACAACAGGATGAAATATTTTTTCACCTTCCCTCCACCGTCATAGTTAATGGAATTTAAGAATCCATTCATTAAATCTTATAGGATTATCCTCCATTGGAAAAATGAAAAAACTGGTTATCTAGATATGATCAATTGAATAGAGTTGTATATAAGTTTATATCAAGTTGTTACTTATGATTCCAATCTGAGGAAAATGTCCAACAATGTTTTTGTCAATTTTAGTTTTTTTCAACATCTATGGAACTATATTTTAATAATTCTCAACATTAAAATTTGTATGACCATAATCCTGGAAAATCTCATGGCAGATATTTCTAAACAAAGTCTAATTGGGTAGGTTTTAAACTTTTTTTATGTTCTATTATTGTAGTTATTTTGTACTATTGCATTGGGGTTTTTTCATAATTATAGCACTGCTAATTGGATATCAATTACTTGTGAACATTTTAATTCATCGTAAATTATTTTCTATATTTTATATAATATCAAATGTGATGTTTCTTCATTCTATAAGTGTTTTATGAAGGTGAGGTATAAAAAGGAGGGGAGCATGTTGGATACTATGTAGAATTCTGGAAAAATCCTACACCAATAGTTTAAAACCATTGATATAGTGTTGAAAAGAATATCTATACCATTTGTTTTAATAATCAATTCATTAAAATCTTTACCAATTCTTCTTCAACCATTGGTAAACTATATACCAATGATATATACCAATTGTTAATAAACCTCTGGTATAAATCTATACTAATAGTTGTAATGAAACTATTGGTGTACTGGAATTTATTGTGTCTTATACCAATGGTTTAGTTATAACCATTAGTATAGGATTATTCCTAATCCACACTACCCAATAGTTGGGAAGACCATTAGTATAGGGTATACCAATAGTTTTCTTAGCTATAATAGCAGTTTAAAATCATTGGTATAGCCTAAACTTCTAGTAGTGTTTGGGGTGGTCTAGGTTGATTCAAGGTATCCTAATGTAGATATTTTTTCTGGGTTGTTTCAAGTTATCATTGTTTTCTTTTTAGTGGATCTAAATGATTCTTTGAGGTAGGGGATCCTTGTTCTCTTACTATTTTTGTGAATGCATAGGTATTTCATGTTTTTATCTTCTATTCAGTGGATAGTAAGGGTCTAATTATTAATGAAAAATGAATTAGAAAATCTATAATGGGTTTGTATTGGGAGTAATCCCATGTTATTTACTTCATTCTTGATATTATTATTGATATTATATATGCCTGTTACCATTTCTAAAAATCACAATTATTGGGAGAGTTTCAAACGTTGTAGATGAAATATATGTGATAAACTTACTATGATGATTTTTTATATCACTCTGGAATGAAAAGGATAAAGAATGTATATATGGATAATAATTGGTTACCTACGGAAGTCTAGTTTATTGTGGTGATACATAAGAGAAATAATGAGGTGAATTGATGAATTCCCTTGATACCAAATTGTGGAAGCTGGGATGTGATGCCCTGGGTGGTTGTGCTTGTTGTGATAGCTTGTGTGATGTGGGATGTTGCAATGAATAGTTTGGATCTACTGGGTAGTAAAATGTGTGGTGTATTTATTCAATGGTTGGTTGGAATGAGATGTGATTGGTAGTGGTACAATGATAGTGATGTACGATGGTATTGTTTGGGGGTCGTGTGGTGTGGTGGTTGTGTTCTGTGGGGGTTGTGTTTTATGGTGGGTTTGATGTGTGGTGGTTGTGTTGTGTGGTGTGTTTGATGTGTGCTGGTTGAGATGAGTGGGTTTTATAATGGGGTTGGATGACTAATTATTTTTGCGGGGATGGTTGATGTGATATGGGAGAGATATTATGATATTTAGTTGTGTTACTTTCCTCATTTTCCATGTAGTAGATCTGTAATGTTTCAATAAAATGTTCTCCATTGGTAATGAATAATATGGTAGGAAATAGAATTTTAGAAAATTTATTAATTAATATGAATGAAAATATGAGTGGTGTTGTGTAAATAAGAATGAAATGGATTATTAAATGGGGGTTTTTGGAAAATCATTAAATTTTTATAATGGAGGAATATTTAATTTGACATAGGATTGTGTGACTTTATGTGTTTCTTGAATGGAATGTTTGATTTAGCAATGGTAGTGGTTATGGTGGATATTGTTCAGTGATGAATTGGTTGTGTGGAGCACACTACTGTAGTCAATGTAAACCCATATGTTTGGAATTGTTTGTTATCCTTATAAAATTTATTTAATGTTATTTTTATATAGAGCCACTATATTTGTATAACCTTATAAATGTCTAGAGTTTTTTTGTTCGGGATGATTTCTCATTTATTTATGATAGAGGGGATATGGATGGATGACCACCCCTTATTCCACACTCTCCCTTCAATAGTGTTGATATAAGTTGGGTTTTAAGATTACCCATTAGTGATGGGACGTGATGTGATGAGGATGTGTTTTGAAGTGATATATGGTGGGGGTCATTGATGGAAGGAGGAGGGAATGAGGTTACTATCCTTCACATCAATGACACACTAATGCCTCGATTATATGGTGGGATGTGACGTGATGGTCCATGTATCTTCAAGTGAGATATGATGTGAGGATTTCTGATGCTATCCGAAAATTATTGAAATTATAAGGGCCAAGTGCATAGGGATGTATCATAACCTATATTAGTGATGATTGGTTGTTTTATGTGACATGTATGAAAAGTATGGGAGAACAATACATTTTATGTTGGGGCCAGAGAGAAGAAAAATAGTGGATAAGTAGTAGTGGGGGTCCATTTTTATGTTTTGGACACTATATTTCTATTTTGGATGCATGATTTAGAGTGTGATCAATGATGAGGATGTGATTGGTTAGTTTACCTACTTAGGTGCTTCTTGATTGTACTATTTATGCATAATCATATTGGCATACTATGTTTCCATGTGAATTATTAACGTTTGGTATGAACCTACTAAGCAAACATGTATGATCACGCTACATATATGAACTATTTTTCAGTGTTTTTTGTATGGCTTTGGGAGCTAGATAGACATTTCTAGCTTGGGATTAAAGTGTTTATTAAGTCACTATTGTAATAGTTATCTTTTTTTTTAATTTCATAAGGATTTTTTATTTGAACCTATTGAAACTATTAATGAATTATGTGGTCTATGTTTTATTTTAAATTATATGCTTTAGTATCTTGGTGGTATTTATCCTATATCTTGATAAAATATAATTGTTTCAGGAAATATATTATAAATATGATATTTTTCTACCCTTGTTTTGTTCACAGACTCAAGGCCTACTGGAGGTGGGAATCAGGGACAATTTTCTTCATTCCTTGATTTCTAGCCAGTGAGGATTACTATAAGAGAATATGATGGTCATGAAAGGGTTGTATCATGGGTGTTAGTTGTATGATAGTGTTTGGGACTTTGAGGACTGAATGGGTTTTTAGGGAAAGAATTCTAGTTGATCATGGTATGTGACATGGGTCTTGGAGACTATCAATGATGTGGGGTTTTAGGACCCACTATGATCTGATGCAACGATTGCAAGATTATTTAAAGTCCAAGTGAAGTGGACCTATTTTTAGGCCAGAAACCTAGGAGAGTAATATGTATCATGATTTATTGTATTTAAGTCTAAATTGGGTGATTATGGGATATTAATTAAATAAATTAATTGATTAATAAAAATGTGATAAGATTCCATGCTATTGGGATTAATAATTTTCCTCACCTTTTAGGAATGGATCTTGGTTTTCTTCCTATTGTTGCTTAGAAGGGAGAGGTTTAGAAGGATGATTCATTTTATCATTAGAGTATCAATATTATTGAGCACTATGTGGTATTTTAGAGGGAATTACATGCCTCTTAAAGGCTGAGGTTGGGTAATTCTGAGGGGGGTATATTGGATCTAGAGATAAAGAATTTGTTGGAGGATATAATGATAAATTTATTTAGATTAAATATTATGATGAGTATGGGTGCTATTATTAGTTATTCAGTTGTGAGGGGATACACATAAGTGGTGGAAATTGTATATTAGTGACTAAATGGAGGAAGACTTGTTGTGGTTAGACTTTCATTGGGGTTTCCGTTTGGAGTTCATTTCATCAATGATGAAGGAATATAATTAGAAGGATTTGATATCCCTTTCAAAGGGGAGACTGATTGTGTAGGATATTGGGATCCTATTGAAGGACCCAATGCACTTTCCCCTGAATAAACATCCTAATGATGATTCCAAAGCATTGATTCTAGTGGAGGCTTTCTGCCCAGTGATTAGGTATTCAGCAAAAGCATTTATAATTTCAATATAAATAGAGGTGAAAAGGAAATAAGAGGTTATCAAGTGTATTATTTCCATGGAAGTTGGTACCTGATAGAGTAGCCATCTAGTAATCTCAAGGACTATAGTCTCAGGATGTGGGCCACATGTATTTAGGAAATCAAGTTTTGACCAGTGGGTAACTGATTGCAGAAGATCCATTCCTAATCATTCTGGGATAGTTGGTTTTTGAGAATATAAAATTTGATTCATTTTTTCATGCTATATTTTTGTGGTAAATTTCCACATCTAGGCTTATTTTTTGACTTCTCAGGGAGGAATGTTTTATATGGTCATTTAGGACCATTTTTTTTTCCAAAACATCAGTTTCTTACGAGGGAGTTTCAACACCAGGGACCAATGATACTTATTCCGAACTCAAGGAAAGTTGATGTTTGTAGGGGGAAGCATTGTGATTATCCTCATCCATAGATACTTAGAAATGTGTTAGTTTTTCAATGCTTATGTAGGATATGAAGAGTATATGGTTGTGGTTAGATGCATGTGTTGGTGATAAGAATACTAGTAGGGAAAGTGGTTATCAGATATATGATTAATTTATCATCTATTATTAGTTGTGATTTTTTTTAAATTTTAGATGCTTATATATCATTTTTTCTTCTATTATGGTCTATTCCATAGGAGTTTATGTGATGAATATTCTAGATCCCGTGCTTTTATCTACACTAGTTGGAAGTTAGGATTCAATGTTTATGGAATTACAAGGATGTAAACTGTTGATGGGGCCGCACCAGTCTGTGGGATATTTCTCTCTTATATATATAAAACCATAAAATTTTATTCCTAGCTTAAAATATATGTATTGTACACATTCATGCATCGATTTATTATATTTGAATGTTTTGTATATGGAGGGCCATCAAGTGGAATTCATTGGTGATAATTTTTATTATATTGGTGAAAATATAGTGGTTCTTTTTTTTCATAGTTGGAAGAGATATCAGTGGAGGCTCATGTGGATAATGTACCAAGGGTTGAGAAGTTGTTCCTAGATGTTTTTCTAGATGATGTTATTAAACTATTCCTTGATGTGACATCAATTTTTGGATCGAGTTACAATTTGGAATGTCTCTTCTTTCAATGGTTCCCTATCAAATATTACATATATATTTTTATAATTTGAGGTTGCATGGAGAATAGTTTATGTAGAGTGGTTTCATCTAATCCTATGTGTCTCATTGGAGTGATCCATTTTTTTCCATGAAGGCAGATGTTAGTATGAGGTTGTGCACTGACTACAATAGGTGGAATCCCATAACTGTCAAGGAAAGTTAGTCCCCTATAATGATTTATGATATGTTTTACATGTTGAGGGGGTCCATATTATTTTCAATGGTCTACATGAAATATTGATATCAATAAATGAGGTTTAAATAATAGGATATCTCAAAAACATCCTTCAGGTCCAAGTATGGGTCCTTCATGTTTATGGTTTTCCAATTCTGTGTCTTGAATGCACCAGTTATGTTCATGGGGATTATGAAATCAATATTCCATAAGATCCTAGATTGGTTCATCATCATGTTCATTGATTATAACTTGATCTACTAAATGTTATATGAGGAGTATTCCAAGAATATTACAGAAGTATTTCAGGTCCTTTGACACCACAAACTATTTAGGAAACTATCTAAGTGAATGTTTTGAATATGATAGGAATATTTCCTTTGAAATGTGGTGTGTCAGTAAGGTGTGGAAGTATACCCATTGAAGGTCGAGGAAGATATTTCTTGGGAAGAACCAAATAACATGGTTCAGCTTAACTATTTTCTCAGTCTAGATAATTATTATTATAGTTTTTGATATTATTTATCTCATGTTATTGATACACAAACACATTTTACTAGGATTAGTAGGCCCTTGTGTTGAATAAGAATTTATAGGTAACATTAGACATGATGAAGCATATGTTATTCAGAGATATATTGGATCAGTTACCTTCAAAGCGTGAGCTATTTTAATTATTTTATGATGATTCTTGTCTAGGATTCAAATTTTAATGACCCGATCTCTAATAAATAAAATTCAATTTTTTGTTTTATTTAAATGTATTATTATGGAATATTGTTATTAAAACCCCATGATATTATTTGGTTTTATTATATCTTATTATATTTAAATTATCATTAAGTATCATTATCGTTGATAAAAATGATGTTGCATAGTGATAACATGATTAATAAAAATACAAGGGTTTAATGAATTTAATTGACATAGAAAAAGGATATGATATCCTCAAACAGTAGGATCATACCCTATTAATCCCATTTATAGAACCTAATAAAGAAGATAATTTTTTTGGGATTTGACCTTAACCAATCCACAACTGAGATCTAGTAACTTATCCATGAGAAAACCCAATTACGGGAGCAGTTCAAGAACAACAAGATCATGACCCAAACCATGTACCCTGAAACACCCCATTAAATTCTCCCCTTCACACACATTTCGATAAGGGTGTTTGTTTGTTTATTAAAGTGATATGTATCAATACCCTAGCTATATGAATATGTAAATTATTTTTTAAATAATAATGAATATATTTTCATCATAAATATATAACATTATAAATTATTTTTATTTTGATATATTAATGCATGAATTTCATTTTTAATTAGTATTAAATTTATAGTAAGTCATTTTTTTATGAAATAATAAATTTTGGAAATGAATAATATTTAAACTAAATATTTTTATTACCAAATTTTTATTAAATATATATGGTCAAATAATTTTTGTGAATTTAAATGTAATGTTTGTAAAGGTCAGAATAATGTTATTTTTAAATAAACTACGAATTTTATAATAAATGTATAATACTATTTTAAAAGTGAAAATAAAGCTATTCATAAAATTATTTTTATAAAATTAATATTATTTTTGGAATTATAATTTTTGAAATTGTTCAACGGTGAAATTTTCATGGTTTTCTAAGACAGTTGAATTTTCGAGTTAAAATTATATACATTATAAATACACCATGTGTATTATAACATCATAATGAGCCAAATGTGATGTAAAAATTAATATAAAATGAATCCATGTAAAAATCGATTTTTTACCTTTAAAATAATTCATTTTTATGTTTATTTAATTAATTTTATAAATACATTATGAATCCTCCAAAACCATTCATTTATTTTATGGTTATAAAATCATTTATTTAAGACAATGAATCACTTACACATAATCAAAGGTATTTTTTTTAATTTCTCCCCTTTTACATATAAAATAATGAATAAAACTTCTATTTTGATGAAACTATGTGAAATTACTTTGGAAATATTTGTGGTTTTGGTTATTTTATTTTATATAGTTGAAAATATACATTTAGGAAATGATATAGAATTACCCACTAATTTCTTATATAATCCAACCCATGATACCATTTATATACACTAAAAATTATTAGATCATGTCCTTACTTTTCCCTACCCTCTCTAGTGTTCTCCCAAGTCCCCCCAAACTCTCAAGAAACTCATCCCAAGCATTTGAAGTCACACACCCAAGTAAGGGACCCTCACAGTCTCTTAATTATTCATGTTTATTTATTAAGTTATGCTTTTAGGACATGTATTTCCATGTCCCTATTACTATGAAATTTATTTCCAATGGATGAGAGGACACTTTCACTATCCTCAACCCATTTTATGAATTTTTAAGTGACACTGTTATGCTACCAAAATTTCACCGTAATTTTTGATCCCAAAATAATTGTGAAGTGAATACCATACCCATTTATTATCAATGGGATTACCTTTGTACACATATAATTATTTGACTTTGGACATATATTTATTTATACCAAACTCCTTAATCATGGAAAAACATGCGATAAGAATGAATACATGATTTATAATCCATGTGGGAACATAATCATTAGAATGAAATGAATGTGACAGGTGCTTTTAAAATTATATATCACTTAAATGCATTGGGAAATGTTTAGTATCATAACACTTCATGTTAGGATAAAGAGTGAACCTGATTTTTTATGGGAAATCATCCATCACAATGTATTGGAAGTTAGTCATTAATTTTATTTAATATGTAGTGTTTTATGTTCTTTACACATATCCCATGGTTCTCTTTTGATAATAATTCTATATCAGGTCTCATTGTTGATATTTAATATTCCAACACCTATTATGCCCTATTTATATTCCTATTTTCTAACATGTATTATTCTCTTCAAGTTATTTCATGTTTATACCCTTACTAAGATTTATAGATCACCCCTTTCTTATGTGTGTCCCCAGGTTATCCCATGTAGTTTTAAGTGTGAGAATGTTAAGGATGTTTTAAATGAAGATTATTTTTCCTTCTTTTAAGTTTATTTTTAATGTACCTAATTAAAAAATACAATGAACTTATAGATCTTTCGACTTGTATTTAGTACAATCTTATGTAATAAATCAGGTATTAATGTGAAATAAAGCGGTGGGTTGTTATATGAATGAATACTTATGTAGAATAGGGATGTGATATCTTATGGTTAAAGGAAGTTATTTTCTCATGATCATAACAATTCCACCCATGATCTGGAGATGGTGGCGGTTGTGTCTATGCTCATGCTATAGAAGCCTTACCTGATAGGAAAGTGATTTATGGTTTTCACAGACCATAGGATCTTTAATTATGTCTTCCCTCTATGGAATTTGAACCTATTATAGTGGATATTGATTTAGTTTTGATATTATTATGATTTTAATATCTCTAACACCCCATATAAGGGAATTTTATATGAAATTCTCTGAATTGTATGTCAAAAAGAGATATGGTTTGAGAGTTTTCAAATGTTTGGAAAGGTATATGTTTGATTCCAACGATACATCATGATGTGTATGATAGTGGTTAATGACATTTTTTTCATCCGATAACTATCGAGCCATCCTTGATGTAGTAGGTGGATTAGTCTCAATTGGGATACTTAGAGGTAGAGTTATTGAATGGCTATATTAGCCATGATGATTTTTAAAAGGAATTTTCAGACGATATTCCAAACATGATATTTTTTTAGGGGAGGATGTTTATTTCATCCAAAAATTTGTATAAGGTTATCCATCAGTTTCATATCTCAACACTAGTAGTGCATCATGGTGTGATGAATATCCATCATTGCTTGATAAGAAATTTTTGGTGTCTTGGGATGAAAAGGTCATTGTTAGAGTTTGTGGGTATGTTCCTGGTTTTCTAGAATATTAAAGGGTAGAATAATGTTCTTAGATGTATTTTGTATCCCTTTTATATTACCATGTTGAAATGGGGATATATATCGATGGATTTCTTTACTTGGTCACCCCAGTATTTGGGATTGTATGATAAAAATTTAGGGATAGTGGACCGACCAATGATTTCGTCTCATTTTATAGTGATATGTGAGTCGAGTTCACTATATGTCTTAGAGTGTAAGTATATGGATGAAATGGTGTGGATTTATGTGATACAGAGGACAATCATCATATAATTACATCCTCATTTTATTTCAAGAGTCTTTTTTGTGGATTACAACATGTTTTGACTCTGAGATATGGCTTAACACGACTTTACACCCTCCAATGGAAGGGTTGGAAAAGTTGACCACCCATACAATGGACGATATGTTTCAATATTGAGTTTTAGACTTTTTAAGAACATGGGTATGTAACCACCCTATCTTCGAGGTTGTATAGAGCTACTGTTACCACTCTCCCATTTGCAAGGCCCCATTTGATGCGTTGTATGGGAGGCTATGTCATTATCCATTATGATGGACATCAGTTGGGGTGTTATATGATCTTGTTCTAGATGTAGTGTTGATCATGAGTGAGAAGATTCAGTTGGCCCAATATAGGATGAGGGTGGTTAATTGTTTTCAAATTGCCTAGGATGATCATAGGTGGAAACCCCTAGAGTTTGAGGTCTGGGAATATGAGTTCATCAGGGTTTACCCTCAACAGGGGTATAATATTTTTGAACCATGGAGTAATATATCCCCCAAATTCATCAGGACTTATGGGGTAGTGGATTGTGTGGGTATGATGGAATATCGGTTTGCACTTCCCCCAAATTAGAGAGGATAAATGATGTCTTCCATGTGTCTCGGATTCATCAGTATCATTCCTTGAGGACTCTCACATCATTGACTAGAGAGATTTTGATATAGATAATTACATGACATTCATGGAGCTGGCAATAGATATTCAATATCCAAAGGATATGGTTATATCTTATTGAAAAATTTCTACTTTATATCAAAGATGTATAGTGTCTTGGAGGAGGGTATTTGGGATAATGACACAAAAATGCATTCCTAGTAACTTATATTTTGTGGTTTACCTTACCATATTTTTCATTGATGATGTGATGTTTGGGCATTAATATTTTATAATATGTATGTTTTTCATTGTTGGTTATTTGTGTTATTGATTCAAATTCATGTTGTTAAATAAAACCCTTTCCAAATCAATACGTGTTAAGTATATAAATTTTTTTAAAACAATTTGGGTGAGTTGGTGTTTCCCAATATGGATAGTATCTTCCCATGAAAGGAATAATTTCTGGATTTGGGTGATCGGGGTTGTGTTTTTTAGTGGTTGAGGAGTTTACTCTCTTATTTTATGTATATGTTCTAATGATATTATGGATTTATATATTTAAAGGATGTGGTTTGTGGCTGGTTCTAGGTGATGTGGTTATGTACTCGAAGAGGGGTGGAGATGTGGTTATGTCGGGTGTTAGATGGATGCTATTTTTCAATGTGATTTGCTGGTGGTGGTGTTTGACATGTAACCAAGATATTTTGAGTTATATTGTGAGTGGGTTTTCAGACCATCCAATTCCTTTTGGGTTGGTTTTAACTTTTAAAGGTTGATAATTTTTTGAGAGGTATTTAATGTAATAGTTTGTGCCTTCTCAGCCAATTACATTTCTAATTTAGGCTTTATAGGGGTTCAATGGAGTCCTTTGGAGGTTTTATTGGTGATCAGAGATGCAGTCAATATGAAGTATGTAGTTTATGATGTTAATGTAGAATTCATGCTGTGAGTTTTTGTTTCATATCTTGTGTTACTCATGATTCACATCTATTGTTCGAGTGAGGAATTATAGGAAGAACAGATCCATGAAGTGAGAGGGGAACTCATGATGTGAATTTAATAAAGATAATGTTCCATGAATTTTAATGGAAGATGGAAAATTACATAATTAATTTCTTTAAAAAAAATCACGAATTGTAATGTCTGGACATATGGAAATTCGAATCATGAATATGCAATAAAAAATGATAATGAGGCGATTTATGGGGTGTTTATAAGATTCATATCATCCAAACATTCTTTTATTAATCACTTTGTCATGGTAGTTTTTGGTGAATCATAAGAACATTAGGAGGGTCTTCCACTCCCATTCCATTTACAACAACCGATGTTTTTCTAGAGGATTTTTGTTGACATTTTTTGGTGAGTTCTTCTCTATATACCCTTGTTTGATTCCATTGTTCTTCTATGGATTCATAGTGGTGATGTTTTCTTTGTTCGTGGTGTATTTGCGATCTATTTTTAATGATCCCTTTGTGTGGTAAAGGTTGATATAAGATTTCCTAGAGTGTTTTTGGAATTTCGGTTATTTCTCATTTTCCCTTTTGTGTGTAGGGAATAAAAAATATTCTTTAAGGTATGAGATCCTTATTATATTCCTACTTAAGCACATGTTTTCTGATTTCCTACTTTTACCTTCCATTGGGTGGATATTAAGGGTTATATTAGTAATGATAATGAATTTTAAAATTTATAATTTTGGGGGATGGGGAGTAACAGAAGTTTTTACTTCTTGGATGATATTATTATTGAAATTAAATATTTATGTTTCTAATAAGGAAAATATTAGTTTTTGGATTCCAGCATTTTGATGTTGATGATATATATATGGGAATCTTATTGAGTATATTCTTGATATCACCCTGGAATGAAAATATAAAGAACATATATAATGTATAATAATTGGCTACCTATTTAAATCTAGTTTTTGGTATAATAACCATTCTAAATGATGAAGTGATGTATTGTAAGCCATTGAAACTAAATTATGGAATTAGGGATGTGATGACTTGTGTGGTTGTGATTTTTTTGTTGTCTTGTGTGATTTGGGATTATGGGAGGAATGATAGTGAATAGAAAGGTTTTGAAATGTGTGCGGCATTGATTCAATGGATGGTTGTCCTGGGTTGTAAAGGGAATGGGTTTTGTGGTATATTTTTTGGTGTTATGTGGTGTTCTTATGATGTGGTGGTTTTTTTGGGCGGTGGTTGTAATTTTTGGTAGTTGAGATGGATGGTTGTTTAAATGAGGTTTTATGGATGACTGGTGTTGTGGTGATGGATAATGTGATGTTGGAATGCTATTTTGTGTTGTGGTTGTGTTATTTTGATAGTTTTACATGAGGTAAATTTGTAATATTGAAATTAAAAATCATTGGTTGGTAAGTTTATATAATTTTATTGAAATAATATGTGGTAAATGGATTAACTAATCTAAATGATTAATGGTTGGTCTATGTAAATGAAAAGGAAATAGACAATACAATGTGAGTTTTCGGAATCTCATTAAATGTGTAAAATGATTTAATATTAAATTAAAAGAAATATTTGTGTGGATTTATGTTGTTGTTGTGTCGTTTTCTAAACTTGATGGTTGAAGTGGCTGTCATAGATGTTTCATGGTGTATTATCCTAAGTTTGTAGTATTATAGTGGAGTAGTTTTGAACCTATAAGTTTTGTATTATGTGATATCCTAAAATCATTAAATTTATGTTATTTTTATATTCACCCATCAGAGTTGTGAAACCTTTGTAATACCCAAACATTTTGGGTTCTGTGCATTTTCCCTGATATCCTAGACAGTGGTGATACATATGGATGGCTAACCCCTCTTCTTTTCCCCCTTATGTGTTGATGACACAAGTTGAAGTTGGGGTTTACCTAGTGGTTATTTTATGTTATGTGAGGAGGATTTTACGTGATGTGATATGTGGTGGGGGTCATGCATTGTTAGAGGAGGGAACATGGTTTATATCCTTTACATTCATGATACTCTATTTCCTGGTTTGTATGGTGTGATTTCAATGGATGTACCAGGTGTCATTTGGAAATATTATGTGATGATAGTTGTTGTTAGAACCATATGTTATACCTTTCGAGGGTGGGGTTGGTAGGGATACATCCTGAACCACACTAGAGATGGATGATTGAGTGATGTGATTTTTATGGAATGTATGAGGGCATAAAAAATAATAAATTGGGGAGGAAGAGTGGAAAATTAATGGGAAATCATTAGAGGAGTGCATTTGTTAGGATTTTGACACTATACTACTATAATGGATTCATGATTTAGAGAGAAATCTAGGGTAAGGCTGAGATATGTTAGTTGATTGATTTATATTCTTATTGGTTCTGATGTTTACTAACTGGTGTATTGATATGCTGTTTTCTCATGTGAACTGGAGCCCTTTGGTATGATCCTATTAATTATAGTAGTATGATGACCATATTTATATAAACGGTATCTCATGTTTCTAGGGGGACTTTGGAAACTATGTTAGACATTTCTAGCTTGGGGTTTGGAATTATTATTGATTCACTATTGTATGTCTTATATTTTGATCTTTTCATATAGATTTTTTATTTGTATACTTTCACAATTATCCTGAATTTTGGGATGGTTTTGGGTTTAATTTTTTTAGGAATCTTATTTTATAATGGTACATATCCTTTTTATTCTACTATAAACAATTCAATTTTCATGAAGGAATGTGCCTAAAGAAATTTTTGAGGCATCATGATAATTTAGTCTTGGTTCAGGGCTTTAAGATCTTGATTTTTTAATGAAAGAGGGATGCACATGATTTTTTAGTGGTTATTTCTAACCATGAAACTCAAATGAAAGACCCATAGAGGGTGTCACATGAATTTTCTAACCACGAAACAAAGGTATAAAAACCGTGAAATTTTTAAATAAACTATGGAGGAACTACAAATGGTTTTCATATGGTTTTTATGGTTGTGTTCTTAGAATTTGAAGGGTGAGGGGTTGATACATTTACAAGCACACAATTAGTGAAAAAAATTTCTGAACATGTGCATAAATAATATGAGTTATGTCACCATGAATATTAGGTGAAGAAAATTTAGAACATGGCATACCTATCTATGAAGCCAAACTATTGTCCCAATTAAAGGACATGAAAATTTGAATTTCCCCTTATTTCAATGATATAGATATCCCATCTTTTGTAACTCCCCTTGGAAATTAGAGACATAAAAGGATAAATGATATTACCCATTTCAACAATGTGATCCTTTCTATCTGGGATATTACCTGATTAGAACTCTACAATTAAGCATGCATGGTCTATATTAGTGATCGGGATGGTTGGAAATTTTGGAAGATTCATAGAATATATGTGATTGAGGAAAAAGAACACTACAATAACATATTATAGAATGCGGGTCATTCATTAATTAGATAAGTGAACCTAATGGGTAATATTTTTTGGTGTTATATGAAGCTAGCCAAGGTATTACTGGATATCTATGGCGTCAGAGGACCAATTTAATGTCTCATGGAAGGCCATGTAAAGATAACTTGTATCAGATCCAGTTTATGATTCTATAACCTAGGGTTTATGGGGCCACCACACTTCTACAATGAGAGAATTGTGATTTAAAGAGGTGTAGAGTGTAATAACTCTTTAAAAGTGATACTTAAGAGGAAAAATGTTTCTACCAATGTTTACAAGATACAACTTATTTTTCTTGAGCCTACCTGATTTTAACAAAATTTTGAAAACATCATGGTCTAGTTTATTGATTGGGCTGGTTGACCTTATAGGAATTTTGACATGTTTTGTTTGCATGGTGATAAAACATCCTAATATAGAATGTGTTGGACTATGGGGATAGTTATTAGTAAGATAAGTGACCTCAGTGGATAATATCCTATGGTGTGATGAGAAGGTGACCAAGGTTTTATTAGAGACCCTTGTTATTAGATAACTAGGGTAATGGCCCATGGATTGTAGGGTCTTGAAAAATTCTAAATCGTCGATTCCTCTCAGTCTATTACCTTCTTTCACTAATAACTTTGGGAATCCCATATAGATGTTGACCTGAATTAGATCAATTCTTTTTTGAATCTTTATGTGTGAAATTCTATCAATACCAAAAGAAGATAGATCTAATCCATGTTTTTATCTTGTGACATATGGGTTATGGTCCCACCATGCTTCCACAATGAGCGTGTGGTTCATTAAAGGGATGGAGAGTATAACACCCCTAGATAGGTGAGGCATAAAATGAAAAATGTTTCTACCCTTGTGAACAACGAGAAGCTTTATTTTTGTGAGATTACCTGATTAGTACTCCAGAGTTAATAATACAAGGCCCGGAGTAGTGACCAGAATGGGTTAAATTTTAGTAAGTTTCCCCAGATGTGTGTGAGTGAGGAAGAATCACTTTTAGACAACATGTGTTGGCCTATGGGTATAATCTCTATTTTAATGATTTACCCCACTATAAAATAACCTACAATGTCATAGGAAGGAAACCAATGTATTATAGGAGACCCTTGTAGTCATATCACTAGGTTCATGTCCCATTGATGGTCAGGTCATGACATCCTTTCATGTATCTCAAACACAAATCTACTTCAGTAATGGGAACTCACCTCCTTATATCCACTCTTGGTATTGAGAGATATTCTTCTTATGATCTATAATTCAAGCACAATTCATCATGTTGTATCTCTATCAGTGTGTTTCTTATTCACCTTATAGATTTTATTCGTTTTATTTTATTTTTTGAAATCCATTTCTATGAAAGATAATATACCATATTTTAGGGTGTTTTTTTAGTTTTCTATTTTCTCCCATTCTAGATTTAATTTTGAGATATTATTGGATGGGGATTCATCTACTGTTGTATGGTTGTTGGTCTAGTACTTTTCACTAAAATAATATTTAGTTATAATAGGAATCATTTTTCTGCATGATGCACTTTCCACTCATTTCTTAAAAATTTAATATCCCTTTTTCCTATTCTCTATGTATCAACCTAGGAGTGATATGATACCATTTTACATGGTTGTAGGTTAATAATGTTCACTTGAAATACCCCCATTTGGGTGGTATTGATTTAATGTTATCGACTACTATACTTTTCTTGGGATAAACCACTCCTCAGGTTTGTTGCTAAATTATTCACCATAACCATTCCCTGGCATAAAATTGAACACCCCAATATATGTATTGGATTATAATTTAATTTGAATGGCGAAATGAAATTAATTAAAATTTAATGGTAAGGGCATTTCCCTTGGGCATGAATCATTTATTATATTCCGCCTTAAGTTATAATTTGATTCAAATTTACAATGCCTTGGATGGGCTCATAGGACATAGTGATATAAATGAATAAAGGGTATGAATAATTCCCTTTTCCCTTGATCAATATTTATATTAATCCTTGTGTGATACTTGGGTTCCCACTCAGATTTACTTGGATGGTATCATAAGATAAATGGAAACATATTATTCCCAATTGTTTATAAAACTTTAAGATTTTATGATATGTTTAATATTATATAAATAAAATTCATTCGATAGTTGACGCTGCACAAAAAATTATTTCATATAGTATAAACCATAAAAAATTACATAGTGTACACAAAAAAACATAATAAGTTATATAATTTTCTTTATATATTATATAAACAAAATATTTATTACCAAAAAAATAGGTTTTTTATAATCGGAAAATTCACTAAAATAAACTAACGTTTGTCACTAACGTTTTATATAATGATTCATCATCAGAACATATAACCAAATGATATTTATAATTTTTTTTATATTTTATAATTTCCATAATAAAATATAATTTAAATATTGGACAACTATTCTCATTTTACATGATTTTCCATACAAGTATAGATAAATTGATCATGAAAACCAAGGAAACAAGTGATCTCAAACGATAAAAGTGTATCTTATAACTCATAAAAAGGACATATCTTAACGTAATAAAATTATAATAAATCAAAATCATATATAATATATTCTTAATTAATTATTTAATGGTTCTCATCAGATTATCCAGACATTAAGATCAAGTGCAGAACATATTCAGACATAAGGTAAGGGAATCTCCCCGAACCTCCATTTCTCATTCGAGTTTCTCCTTCTCACTCATTAACCCAATGTAATTATTAATTTTTCATTTTTAATCCTCCAGGATTATCTTTTCATACTCAAAATATTATTATCTAGATCCATTCTTCTTTTTTTTATGATGAAATTCATGTTTTATAAGGTTCCTTTATCAATTCCCCCCGATAAGAAAGACCGATTTATTGGAACATTCCAATTTCTTACCCATTTCAACTATATTCAATAATCTATTTTTAGCCGCAAATATTTTTATAAAATAACTCTTATTATCAGGAAATTATATCTTTTTTAATTTCAAGTTTTATGCTAAAATTTATTCATTTTTTATCTTTAGTTACTCTTATATTTTTTCTTTAATAGCACTAAAGAGACTATTTTCTAAAAATTCTTAAAAACCCTTTTTACACGTTTTCACTTATGTTGCAAATAATTTATCACGATAATTGTATATTTTACCTTATTTATGTATATGAATGTTTTATATAAATTATTTCATGGAAACCACTATGATATTCCCTTTGAACACTTATTCCTTCTGTGTAGTGTGTGTACATTTCCCTTTAATTTATAATCATCATTCATTAAATATCCATATTAATTATATCATGGATATTATTATGGACTTATATATTTACCATTTTACATAAATTATGGTTATTGAATTTAATATATTTATGAATAATTATGTGGACTTGCAGTGATAGGTGGGGCTAGGTTAGAGATAGCCCCCGATGTATCAACATGTCTCATGATAATAAACAATTGACTACAAACCCTTCGTGTTTGTTTCCAATTAGTATCTGAAATTTTTTTCCCATATACTAAAACCATATTGATGGTATAATGGATCATGTTCCATATACATGGTGTCTAATAAATAATAATTTTCACTATTCAATATCCAGTTTTTACATTCCATGGGATTTTTCATTATGAAAAAAATCTAGGGATGCATTTTCAATCTCTATTTATTAATCGCATGTGTTTTTCAGATTATTTACCTTTACATAATTTCTATGAATTATTGAATTTTCTTAACTTATTATATTATTATATAACCCTTAATGAGAATTTGAGTTCACCTTTTTATTTTTTTCGTTCCTTGTGTTATGAATATGGAATCTTCTAGTAAGTCTCAAGAAGAAGATTAGTTTCTTTTGTTATATTGTATATTTAATTACCAATGTAATAATGGTACCTTGTATTTACCTAGTTTATTAGAGTCTACTAAACTGATTGATCAATGATGATGTGATCTTTTGTATCAATGCCATTTTAATAAAAAGTTCTCATATTCTGGGCTATTGGGGTCAGGGTTTTTATAGTTGGAATCAGAACATGTTTAATAGAAACATTCAAAACTACATTGGGGACCATAACCCTAAAATATACTTTGAGGATAATCATATAAGAACATCATAGAATTTTGGTAAGGTAGAGATTATGTGGGTTTTAAAATAAATACATATCTTTTTAGATACTAAAAGTTCTCATTGTTCTTGCATAGATGCTCCTAGCTGTAGTAACTCCGACATGGTGCATCAGGTCTGACTCGGTAGAACCAGGTACAAAAAAATGGTCCTCACTGCACACCTAATGTGACACTCTCGGGGAATATTCTTAAGATAATTCACATTTTCGTAACAAACCACTATCTATGATTTAAGAGTAATTACATCCCCATAAAAACCTTGTTTATGTGATTAAATATGGACACATTTTTAATTTATGTTATGTGTTTTTTCTTGTTCAAAATTATGCATTATGTTTCATAACCTAATTTAGTGAATTCTATTTTTTTGAAATGGATCCAAATGAAAGGAAAAGAATCAATACCCATAGAAAATGTATGGACTTCCTTTCTAATAAAGTTAATATAGTTATTCTTGGAGAGAATAAGATCAGGAAAATATTTGGAAAACATACATAGGTTATGTATAATAACCATACCACTCCTATATTTAATCATTTTATGTGGTACAAGCCCCCATATTTTAGTGGGAATTCCAATCCAGTGGTTCCTCAATAGTGTATCATTCCCCTTGAAAATATATTTCAAGAATAGGGAAGCAATAAAAATAAAAAGGAAATAATAGAATTATATTTCATCAATATTGATGCTAATCAATAGTGGTATTTGATATAGATTATAAAGGAGAAAGAATAAATATAGAAAAGGAAATGGAGAACATCTAAGGAAAAATTCTTCGACAAATACTTCCACTATTAGAAAGAATCTAAAATGAAGAGAAATTTTCTTAGATTAAAGAAAAGGAATAATGTCAGTGTCGTGGAGAATGAGGCTACATTCAAAAGACTATCTAAGTTTTCTATAGACTAAATACAAGATTTAGAAGACAATATTTATCATTTATTTGAATTTTTTAAACCAAGACTCTAAAGGGAACTAACATTGCAAAAAATTTCATCATATGATGAAATAGTATTATGTGACGTCAAAATAAAGATAGAATTCTCTAGATCCAATTTTTTTAAGAAAAATCATTTTAAGAAGAGGCCTTCTGATAACCATGGGAAAAGTGAATAATAAAAGTTGAATAAGGGAATGAATAAATTTCTATTATTTGAAAATTTTGTCAAGAATTATCTAGGGAAATGCTTGAAAGGAATGCGAGTTTGCTGTAAGTGAGGAGAGAAGGGACATTTATCTAATCTCTGAAAGGGGAAAGAAAAAACAAATAATGTTCAATAATTCCACTAAAATTAAATGGGGAATTATTAAAATCAATTCTCCAAGTTTTAGGGAAATCTTCCATTGAAGGGTCCAGGGGGTGGGGGCGGGGTGACCAAACTTTTGAGATTACTACAGATGAAGATGAAGTACCCAATTACTTGGAGGTAGGTACATTAATACTTTATTCAAATATAGAAAATGATTTATTTAATTTTGGATCATCATAATATTATATATCTACATAGTTTTTAATAATATTAGACATTTAACTTTTGATTTAACAAGGTATTTATCAATAAATACTCTAAGGGAAGTCTCATTGTGACACAAATGTGTGATTCAGTCCCCTTTATGACTCATAAACTTGGTCTAGTTACTAGATTTATCATCATACATATGGTTGACGTTGATATTATCCTCGGTACGGAATGGATTTTAAAATATGATTTGAGAATTTATTTCAAGAATAAAGAAATTACTATTTTTTATGAATATATACAATCCCTTATCTTTAGATAAGAATATTCATAATATAAATTTTATCTAGATCTACCACTAGTAGATCTAAAGAATAATATTCTTGGTGAGGAATAAGAAAAATTTTTAGGGATGGGGAAAATAATAATTGAATTGGGTATGTACTAATTTTTTAATAATGCACTGATGTATTTATTGAGTAATTACCTAGGAAACCCCCAGATCATGATGTTAAATTTACCATTGATCTAATATCTAATGAAAGAATAATATCAAAGAATCAAAAATGAATGGAAAATATGGAATTAGTGGAGTTGAAGAAACAAATATGGGATTTGATTAATAATGGATTTATTCTCCCATGTGTTTCTCCATGGGGAGCCCCTATTCACTTTGTTAAGAAGAAAGATAGATCCTTGAGGCTCTGAATTGACTATAGAGACATAAATTCTATTAAATTATAGAGTCAGCACCCACTTCCTCATATTGAAGATTTATTTTATCAACTTTATAGAGATAAATATTTTTATAAGATTTATCTAAGTTATGTATATCATCAATTTCATGTAAAGTGGGATGATATTAGAGAGAAAACATTTTGAAGAAGGTATGGATATTTTTGTAATTCCATTTGGAATGTCTAATTCGCCAATTGTTTTCATGGATTTAATGAACATATTATTCAGGAAATATCTTGATAAATTTTTTTTCTGATATTTATTTATTATATCTTAGTGTATTATAATATATATGAGGACCATGAGAACCAATTGAAGATTGTTTTTATGATTCTTAGAAGAAAAACATTATATGGGATGTTAAGAAAGTATAAATTCTATCATGAAATAATTTCATTTCATGGATATATTATCTATGGGGATGGAGTCCTAGTTGATGCTGTAAAGGATAATAAAATCCATGAATGGACAATTATAATGAAGATAAATAAGGTATATAGTTTCATTTGGTTAACAGGTCACTATCAGCTTTTTTTCAGATTTCTTCTTGATTGGAAAACCCATTAACCAAGCTCACACATAAAGGGGTTAAGTTGTTATAGAAAAAAGACTGTATAGAATGTGTTGAATAATTTTTGAGAAGTTTGGTCAAGGTTCTAATTTAGAATCTTCCAAAAGGAAATGACTGGTTTGTAACAAACAATTTTGCATCGATGAATGGACTGGGTTGTGTCATTATGAAAAATTATAATGTTATTTCATATGCATCAAGGCAGTTGAAGACTCCTAAATAATTATCCAAATCATGATATTGAGTTACTAGCCTTAATATTTTCTCTGAAGATATGGAGAAACTACATTTATGGTAAAACATGTGAGATATATATGGAACTCAGTAGTTGGAAATGCATTTTTACATTGAAATATCTCAACATGAGGCAAAAGTGATGGCTCAAGTTACCCAAATAGTGTGATTTCCAATTACACTACCACCCAGAAAAAGGAAATAAGTTAGTAGATGCATTAATAAGAAATGATCATTGATTTATGATGGAAATGAGGATTGAGAAATATTTTCTATTCATGGATTTAGTTAAAATGGGTATGGGAATTTTTAAGGAAAGGAAAATATCACCCCATAATCAAATGATTACTAAACCATATTTATTAGAGAATATAAGAAGAAAAAAATTTATTGAATAGAATATAAATATGAGAATGAAAGCTATCAAAGATGGTGGATTGGAAGACTTCATGTATGAGGATGGAATTTTAATATTTGGAAAGAGGTTATGTGTCCCATATACACTAGAGCTAAAAAGGGATCTATTAGATGATTCTCATTAATAAAACATCTTTATACACCATGGTAGTACCATGATATATAGGGTTATGATGTATAACATCCTGTTACTATTTTTGGTATTTATAAACCCTCTTGTGTTAAATTATTAATATCTTATGTGCGAAAAAAATGATTTATCATTGAATTTTATATAATTGTGTTAAGGGACATAAATACCAGTTAACATCTTAGAATGTTTAATTAAAATTTTTTGGAGTTAGACACTAATTTTTTGTGATGTTCTGAGGCCCGAAAATCCTCAAAGAAGACTAAATAAAAAATATTAATAATATTATATTAAGAACGCCCTTTTCTATCAAAATAATTGAATAACTCCAAAACGAAGCATCATAGGAGAAATATGAGACCACTATTATGTATAAAATATGGGGTTTACATTTGGAGGGGTACAAAATTCAAGGGA
Organism: Viscum album; assembly: GCA_963277665.1. Lineage (NCBI taxonomy): Eukaryota > Viridiplantae > Streptophyta > Magnoliopsida > Santalales > Viscaceae > Viscum > Viscum album. The sequence continues at coordinate 1,401,835,779 of OY728137.1, read as the reverse complement.
GTGATAACTTTTGAGGCCTCATTCAAGAGATAAATATATTAAATAATATTTAATATATTATTTATTTAAAATAATAAAATATCTCACAAACAGTTTATCATATGAGAAATCTGAGACCCTTGATAGTTCCAAAATGTAGTGTTTACCCTAGGTGGGGTACAACATTCATATTCATTAAACATTTTAATTCCACTATTTTAAAATAAATATTTTTATTTTATTTTAGTTTTTGTTATGATTTTATATTAATAATTCATTATTATCTTTCAAATGGTTCTTTGTTTGAGAAATCTGAGACCCCTATTGTGTTTGGAAGGGGGTGTTTACCTTATATATGGTATAACTGTCATGATAAATATCTGTTTGGTTTGTATTCTTGTTAAATTATGTTATTTAATAATTTAATTGGTAAATTAACTATAAAAATAATAATTGCAGCTTTTCATATTCTTCCCTCATGTGTTTCCACCATTTTCAATGAGAGATAAATTTAAAAGACTATGTTTCTTAAACGTTTCAACATGTTTATATTGAAATGAATTAATGAAGAGAAATTAATAACTCTATCATTGATTTTATATAGAATCTCAGATAAAATTGGCTGTTTAAATTAGGGGTTTCAATTTGTAATTGATGAACACACGAGTTTTGTTTTTATTCATAACTGAACTGATTGTTGCTATTTCTAGTGTATCTAATTGAATGTGATCGACCTCAGACTCCTTTTTAGATGATTGATGATCATCCTACAGTTGAAATCCCGAGATGGTGGGTGTTCTTCTAGTGGAGCAAGGGTCCTTCCCTTAGGTGAAACTTGTATAGGGTTTGTTAATATTTTATTTTTTTATTACTAATTAAATCTTCTCTCTTAAATATATTTCTCAATATTGCTCAGTTTTATATGCTATCAATGTCATTGGATTCCTCTTGACGACTAGAATATAAATCTGTTTTTTAATTTGAAGGAACCATTTTATGTTTCAATATATTTTTTTCTTTTTAAATGTTTATTTTAAATAAATTATCATAGGATAATTTTGTGTATTATCAGAATTTATTTTTTTGAATTACAATAGTACATTTAATGAATATTTTATCACTAGATAAATAAAAAGTTTTATTAAATTATAATTCCATTATCAAAAGATTTTTTGAGACATATATATATATATATATATATATAAATATAATTATGCAGAATACGACCTCTTTTCTCTAATTAATCTTGTGATAAAAATTATCAACCAAGGTTTATAATTATTTTGGGTGACAATTATTGGGATTGAATACGTTGATATAAAATGATAATCGAGATATTTTCTATGAGAGATAAAATATTACCGTATATAATATTTTAATCGATAATTTAAATTTATCTTGAGAGATAAAATATTATCTCATGTACCATTTTAATCCATAATTTGAAATTATCCATGAGAGATAAAATATTATCGCATGTAATATTTTAATCAATAATATGAAATTATCCATGGGAAATAAAATATTATCACATTTAATATTTTAATCCATAATTTGAAATAATCTCTGAGAGATAAAATATTATCGCATGTAATGTTTTAATTGATTATCTTAATTTATCAATGATAGATAAAATATTATCACATGTAATATTTTAATCGATAATTTTACAATTATCCAGGAGAGTGAAAATGTTTTCACATGTAATATTTTTTTTACATGTGAAATAAGACAGTTGTTTTTGTTCTAGGAACCCTTGAGGAATGCTGACCATTGATGCATGGATGCTTATGATAATAAGTACGTGACGAGGTGTATTGAACCACACAGAGTGGTTTATCTTGCCCCTGACATCGATGACCTTGAGGTAGGTGTTTTTTAACCGATTATCCAAATTAATTATCCTTGAATTTCTTTACTTTAATCAATTGTTTATTTAAATTCAATTTAAAAAATTTTCATTCAATTAATTTGATAAAAACCCGATTCTAGTGCATCGGGTTTTTTGAAATGATTTTTTCATGGAAATTTTGAAAAACCCCAATTCCGTAGATTTGGGTGTGTTTATAGAAATTGGTAGATTTAAATTAATTAATTTAAAATTTGGATTTGATAGAAATTAATTAAATTAATTTTTTTTAATTAATTGTGAAAATAAATTTTGTAATAATAGAATTTGTTTTTAAGGAATTTCAAATAGGAGAAAATAGATTAAAAATGTTTTGATTGAAACCTAATGGTTTTTTCTTGTTAAAATGCATGTTTTTATTAGGACCTATTTTGGTTTTAAATTGAAAATTCGGAATCAAATGTAATAATGAGATTAATTTTATTTTAATATGTCTTGAAATAAATTGCTCAACATTGATTGTGTAAGAGAACATGCAAGCCTTAGGTAGTTGGTGAGTTATTTGGACACACAATACGATTACTACAACGTTCTAAAACATACATGCACCAATTTACATCACTTAGGTGACGGTGATGAGTCCTCTCAAACTAGTTTCTAGAGGAGATAAGTGTACACATATTTTCATGATCACTTAGAGAGTGTGGAGTACTATAGCTAGAAATACTATGATACCTATTTGATAAATGAACATTTTTTCACACCTGTTTATTTATATATGAGATATAAACATATGCCAATGTTGTAAAACTGCTTTAAATGTCTCTTCTCAATTTGGATAAACAATTTTATGTAACTATTTTGTTTAGACCATTATTCTATAAATATTCCATCATTTGTAATACTTTTTCTTAAAGTATTTTTCCATCATTTCGAAAATTCACAAAATGTTTTGTTAAATATTCCATTGAATTTTCTTACCTATTTTCTTTAAAATTGAAATAATTCCATTGGTTAATCAATTGTTGGAATATGTTACGAAATTTTTAGTGGTATCCTACTGGGCTTAGGCCAACACCCTACTATTTCCTTTAGGTGTTTATAGACATTCTTCTTCGAGGTTCAAGTAAATGTAAGGGATCCCTTGGAGGTAGATCTATCTTGTGAGGTTTTGTCTTGGCGAGTTGTGTCTTTAGAGACCTTGGGGATTCTTCCCATTTTAGCATTTTGGTTGTAGTTTTTCGGTCTGTTTTATGCATTGTTTACATCTAGTACATTACTCCCAATGAAGTTTCTTTCTCTATGCATATTGTCTTATTTCATTCCTTCTGCATTGTTGGTGAAAAAATCATCCCCAATTGCATGTTGTGTGATGCCCAGTGACTGTTTCCATTCCTTCGGGATGGGGAATTTCCTTCGGGTTATGTCAGCGTCGACTCGGTTTATCAGGTTACCAGGGTACCTGGGTTGGTTCATGAAAAAATGGTATCGAAGGGAGGATAAGATTTTGTCTTGAAGACATTATGAATTTATGAAATCTTTTCGGGACTTAAGAGGTAGTTGCGATTGAGTTACTGGCTAGATCTCACTACAATGAACCTTAATTCGCCAAAGGTGGTTAGAGATATACATCTTGTGGTTTAGTTGTCATATTTTCTCTATTGTGATTTGGATTGAGTGAAATACAAATCTTTTTTGTTCCTACTACTAAGAATAATTTCCCTCATTACTCTGTCTGAGTGTTAATATAATGTCTTTCTTGTAGTCCAATGATGTTGTGTAACATATTTCCTCTGAGAGGATATATTAATTAGATCTACGAGTAGATTGATACTGATCCTAAATGAGAAATCCTATTAAGGATCCAAATCCAGTTGAGGTGATCATGTGTACTATCCATGCTTTGGGGTAGGCACCCCCACCCATACCTATTTAGGATCTAAAAATACTCAATATGTTGAGGAATGGTTGGGAATTATTGAACACCTAAGTGAGTTATTTGAGACAATGGATGAGATCATGGGGCATTTTTCCACCTTCTTGATGGAGGGACCAAGTAGGAGATCGTGGGACACGATAGTGGTGGAAAAGAAACATGATGGATAAGAGAAGAAGAAATTTATAGTTCATTTCTCCAGCCAATTCATTTTAGAGTCAATGGTGTTTTCCAAGGATATAGAGTTTTTAAATATTGAAGAGGCCGATAGAACTGGGGATCCTACAAATGTTTAGGGAACATATAGAAGTTGTTTGAAAACATTAACACTCCACACAGCAGCACGAGATCATCAAAACCTCCAAAAAACTATGAGGCTACCAAATTCTTAATATACAAAAGGGTTCGAGCCATAGGTATCTAGAATGATGCTTCTCCACACATTGGAAGAGTCTCGGGAGGAATATGATAAAGGTCTAGATACCATAAGATGTACGTTTACTATATCTTCATCTTTATTTAATGATCTATTTAATACGGTTGCATATCACTCATCTATTTCATCCCAAATCATTAATCATTGTAATCTTCATATAGATCTTTTATCTTGTTCAATCGGGTCTTACTACCCCCCTTGACATGAAGAGAGAGCATGGTCTCCTTAATTCCTCTTGTGTCTTATCTCTATCATATGTCGAGCATGATTTTAGTTTTATGGTAATTGTCATGAAATCATTTTACATCATATTTAGGATAGTTTTTCTCATTAAAAATAAAGCCCAGATTGAATATTTTCTTCGATAGGTCTTCCTTACTACATGCAGTGGTGTGCCTCTTGTCTTTCAATGAGAATTGGACTGAAGGTCGAGAAGAACCAGACCTTATTATCCAATGTTTTAAAAAGTGATATCAATGTTTAGTTTTGATTTGGAGTGAGATTCATTTGGTGACGATCTCCCTCTAGTTGTCACTGAGTTTACCATCGTGTCTCTTTCTGAATTTTCAGGTTTACCTCTAGTAGTAAAGGTTGAATTTTCCATTGTATTGATGCCCTATGCTAAAGTAGTTTCAATCCCCTCTTACTGCATGACACCAGATGAATAGAAATAGGGGAATTACCAGTTGGATGATATTCATGAGGATATGAGTCAATCTTGTTTTCTTGACTTTGTTGGGGCTTGGGATGATCATTTGGGGCTGCTGGATTTTTCTTATAACAACAATTAACATTCCAGGACCAGAATGACTCTTTTTGAGGCCTTTTATGGACATCCTTGTAAATATCTATTGTGTGGGTCTGAGGATGGTGAAATTACCTTGTTTGGGCAGAGTTTAGTCCAAGAGATAACAATTAATATTCAGTTGATTCATCCAATAATGTTGACAACACAGAGCCAGTACAAGTCTTATGTCAACACTACCAGGAAATTTATCTATAGGCACACCTATAGGGCCACAAGTTAAAAAATCCTAGGCTAAACCCACAAAATAGCCAAATTTCCATGGATGAATACCCCCAACCCCTTTCATTTCTTCCTCCCTCTTGATCCATCCTACACAAAACCCCTCAACATCCCGACGCCCTCCCCGACGCCTCCTCATAGTGAGCCACCTCCTCCAGCAAGGTTTCTCCAAGAGGCCTCCCCACCTCCTCTCTTCGTTCTTGACAGAACTCCCCCACAACACACCCCTGACGTCGAGTTCAACACCCCTAATTCCCTCCCCAACGCCCACCCTGACAACCCTCAAAACCCACATCACCTCCTCACAGTGACCCTCCCCTCATGATCCTCCTCCTTTTGCGAAGCTTCTACTATTGGCCTCCCCACCAACTCCCTTCTTTCCCGATGGCTCTCCCCCACAACCCTCAATACCCCGACACTGAGGTCGACACCCCTGATGCCTTATCATCATGATATTTAAAAATTTCATTGATTTATCTTGTTCATTATTAAATCTAAATCTAATACTGGATGTGGAGACTTTTATTTCTTCTGTTCTTTCTTGAATATAAAGCTAATTCTAGATGTGGAGTGAACTATGAAGCTATGGTAGATGGTCTTGTTCTTTTTCAATTAATGGAATGATTTTATATTATGTTTTCTCATCCGAAACACCATAATTTCTATGTGACACAACCAAAATTCCAAAATAATTAAATGATTTATTATCACCTTGCATAAGGTAGTCTTGGAATCCAAATATTTTATCTAGTACTGTTTTAATATGAATTGATATACCTTTTAAGGTGAATCACATTTAATGACCCATAAGACAAAAAATTGAATTAAAATTGAACCTCCAATTGTGGTATGTTGAGTTGGCCATTATTATTGAATTGTACTGTGAATTTTAAAAAAGTAAAATGGTTTTCCTATATCCATATGCCCTTATTCATATTTTTTATAGATTGAATTTTCATTATAAATTAAATGCCCAAATAGAATCAAGTGAATTTTAAAATGGTATGGGTTACACTATCCATGACCATCCATCATGACATGGAAAGGCTGATACAAGTGTTCTGACAAGAAACACCATGTATGGGATCATTGATCTTTTGAAATAAAATGAATTATAAATAGAATTTTATTATGCTGTATGAGACATATGGATTCATAGGTAGAATGAATTATATGATATCACATTTAGAGTGGTCTTCAATTATGCCACATGTGAAACTTGGGTTCCCAATATCGAAAATTGAGGATAGTCTCAGAGGGAAGTGCATTACATTTTTCACTGAGTGACACTTGGGTTCCCTATATAGACTACCAAAAACAGGCTTATGATGAAATGAAATTAAACCATGCATTTATGATACTTGAATTCCTATGAGGATTAAAATAGATGGACTTGTAGGGGGTGGGTTTATAGGACACTAAATAAATATTGTGGTTACCTAAGTTAAATTCCTTGCATTGGCCGAAATAAAAAATTAACCTAATTTGAGGATGCTTATTCTAGTTCAAAGAACATACATGGATTTGGTCAATGATACAAATTCATGGATAAATTTCTTATTTCCTTCATTTATTTCTAAATTACATGGGTGTTATTCATCTTTATGTAAGTATTACAATATATGAGCCTAGTTTCTGAGATAATATTAATATTTTATAATAATTAATAAATGTTCAGACATATTCCAATATATGATGATGTGGGTTTTTTATATGGATGTTCTATGGGGAACCATGATTGACATGGTTTATTTCATTATCTACTTTATTTATTTTAATTTCACACAACTCATTGTATATTCACAGATTATATTTGTATAGACACCATTGATGGTGGGCTAGTGAGTTTATCTTACACCCGGTTCGAGCTGCAGATTGGTTCCTGTAGAGACTCCATGGATATAGATATTAAAAAAGGGAAACATCAAGCAATGGGTGCTTGATTTTATATATAATGATGTTTTATGGGGGAAGAGGACAAGACCAATACACACAATTCTATTTGAGATAGATTTTGATATTTTTGTACAATGTTGTATAATAAGTTTCATTCCCCTTACTTCTATAGTTCACTTATATTCTGTAATTCCGCATATCAAACAATTATGATTTATTTTTTATACGGTACTAGATATTATTTTTTTAATGTTTAGGAAGCTATTCCACTATTTAGTATTATTATTATGGGTAATATGCTTCATTAGTTGTTGATACAATAGATCTTCTCATGTATGAGTTATTTCCACCATGTGTGTGTGGGTGGGTGGGGGGTGCAAAGGGATGGTGGGGGCAGTGGGGGTGAAGGGGGGGGGGTATTGTAGGAGGGGATTGGGGCTGGGGGTTGGTGAAGGATGAGATGGTGTAGGTTGGGGGGGGGGATGGGGTTCAGGAGGGGCTAGGGCTGAGGGCTGGTGCAACTCATCTCAACCATCTTTTTATGCATTTAACCAACTCATGTCTCTTGTATACAAATGTTTTAAATTCCTTTGATTTATATACCTTCTCATTAGAATTAACCTTGAAAATCTCCACTTTGTAATACATTACATTTAATTTATCAACTTGGCTACCACCTTATGGGGATCATCCACCTTCCATGGTTCTATTATTTTCCATTCACCTTTTCACATACTATAGAGAATTTTTTTCATCAGTTTTATTATAGTTTATTTTGATGAATGATCGATGGATATTGTTAGGCTAGTGTTTTAAAGATCATTAGTTCCCCACAAAATATTTAATCATGGTTTGGTTCTTGGTGTTATGTTTTTAATTGGATAATATTAGGGTACTCACATTGGGGTTGATGACCTATTTACTTTATCGAGGATTATTGTAGAAGTGTGAAATTGTCATGATTTAATCCTTTGGGTAATAGTGTCATTAACCTAATGAATATGGTAACATGTGAATTTAAATTAAGAATGAAGTTGTTTTTTTGGACTATAATCACTTTTGGTTTTATACATGTTAATGCCTTGTGTTTTTCTATGAAAGTGTGTTATCTTTTTTTTATTGCAGTTGTTGTGCTTAGCTTGTTTGTTTTTATATAAATTTGATAAACTATTTATGTATGGAAATGTTAATGACTTTATTAAAAAAAAATTCATGTAATATGATATCTTCTTTTCCTGATTTCTCTTATAATATAAAATTCATGTTAAACACAATTTTTAGTTATTTCAAATCTATTAATAGCTGATAAGTTTTATGCTACCTATTTATAAAAAACAGTGCATAATGAATTTTCAAATTCAAGAATGGGGATGCAGGTGGGGGTGGGGGGTGGGATGTGGTGGTGAAGGTTGGGGGGGCAGTGGGGGTGAAGGGTGTGGGGTGCATGGGTACTGGGGCTGAAGGGGGGGGGGGTGGGGGGGGGGGGCAGTGTGCAGGGAGGGGGGCAGGGTGTGTGTGTTGGGGGGTGGGGGTTCAAATGAGTTGGGTGAAAGGGTGGGGGCAGTGGGGGTGCAAGTGGGGGGGGGGGGGGGTGGGGGGGTTCCGGGAGGGTTTGGGGGGGTGCAAGTGAGTGGGGGGCAGTGGGGGTTCATTTGGGGGGGGGGTGCAGTGGGGAAACTGGTGTGGGGGGACATGATAAAGTGGGGTGGGGGAGGGGGAAGTGGGAGGATACAATATTTTAGTAATATTATAATGGTTATATATATAAAGATAAATTAGTTTTATTGAAATGACTATGACATCTGGTGGATGAAAAAATAATTATGTCGCATTTAAAAATGCCCATATTTTCTACTAAATGGATTCAATCCATAATAGATATATAATTTTAAATGGGAGTAGCTCAATTTTATGTCACATTTATTCGTGAGGATTTCATTGGAATGGAATGTATAATTCAATATTATTGAGAAGAAATGAAAAAAAACTATTGGTTTTCCTAACAAACTTGTATGGAAAACCAATATCATTAAACAAGGTGTTTATGATATATATGTTATTTTATTTGAGACTAATGGAAGTAATTACATATTTAGTACATGTTAAAAATAATAATATGATTTGGATTAGGCTAAAGTAAACCAAAGTCACATTCAATGATGATGTTTAGAAATTAAATTTTCTTTGGTTAACATCACATATATATAATAAGTTGTTATATATCATTTCTTTCCCCACTATTTTTTATAGGTGGTTTCCTATGATGAGGTCGATTCTATCCACCGCCACTGAAGATAGTGAGTTCAACATCGGATTTGGGTAATGTTTATTCTATTTTTATTCTTTGGCCCAATTTTAATTATGGATTTTTTTTTATTTTTGGGTCCCTTATATTTTTGTAGTGTGTTTTGGATTTCGTTGAGGTGGATTCGATTCACCATTGATGAAGGCTTACATGTGTATGAATAGTTAGGAATATACATATATAATTTCCCCCTTTATATATATTCACTCACTGCATTATTAATATATTTATTAGGCCTAGGTGTGCTTATACATAAATATGAAAAATACATCCATGTGTAAGTGTAAAGGGTTATATGCATTTATAAAAATATATCTAATAACCCCCTTGTGCATATTTGACCATGAAAATATGTACATTGGGGATATGTGTACTTATATATATGTGAAGTTGCATATGCGTGTAAGTGGAAAAAATGAAGATCCGAGTTTTCATCCTCAAAAGAAATGCGCTATGAGGTTAAGGTAGGTTCCCACTGCCTAATCATTTAATTTGATTTCTATAATTCCCTGTTTGTTTTAAAAAAAAGTTTTCATTATTGCTTTATTGTTTTAATAAATGGGTTTCAAATAACCACTAGCATTGTCAAAGAATAATATAAATATAGACCTTCAACTTATTTATCGACATTGATAAAAAATGAAAAAAATGTTATTAGTTTATAGATACTAGAAAAAGATATCTCTAAACCATACATTGATCATCCTTAGAGACATTTATGATCTTATTCAATTTCCCATCAAATTCCTCATAAAAGACCAATACATAATTTTAGGATCTATTAGTTCCAATACCAATCTTCCTGACATCTTCTCTGGTATCATGGAACTCACCCATAATATTCCTCTTTATGACTTGCATCAGGAATGGTGTGAACATATCATAGTATAGGGATTGAATCTATAAGGACAAATAATTCAATTTTGAGCCACTCCTCCAAACTAACTAGCATCAGTAAATTTGAGTTAGTATCCATGAAGTACCCAATGGGCTTAAAAAGAACTGCAAATATGGTATTACTCTGATGGAATCTCGCTACCTATCCCACATTCAAATCGTCTTCCATCTTCATTAAAATATTCAAGATCAACCTACCACAAGGATAATAACTCAGGTTTTCTTTCCTTTTTTAGTAGTGATCCATGAAACAAATCACTTACCTCGACAGGTTAATTAGAATATATAACACATACATATCCTGAAAAAGGAAATTTTCCATCTATTATAATATAACTATCCTAGTTTGAAAAAACATTCATAGGACCTGCCACTTAGGTTCTATGTACTTCACTGGTGTGTTGGGTTCCATTACAAGGGCAGGAAGAGGGTGAATGGGGTTGGAGGGGGTGAAGGGGGGGGGGGGTGTAGGGGAGGGGACATGGTGGTGTGTTGGGTTCTTTTGCAAGGGGTAGGGGGTGCATGGGGTGTGTAGAGGGTGCATGGGAAGGGAATAGGGAGGGGGTGTGCAGGTTGGTTGGCAGGGGGTAGGGGGTGTGCAGGTGGGGGGTGGGGGCAGGGGGCCGGTGGGGGGGGGGGGGGCAGGGGTGTGTGCTGGGGGCAGGGGGTAGGGGTGGTGTGTTGGGGGTAGGGGGGTTAGGTCAGCGGTAGGGGGTGTGCTTGGGGTAGAGGGTGGGGTCAGGGGGTGTGAATGGATATATTGGCCATCAAAACATTATTGGGTCCTCTGATATAATAAACCAACAATTAATACCTTAACACAATTGCCTTTAGTTTCCCAAAACAATCCTTATACAAACATAAACTCTATCATACACACATGGTACTCAGACTACATTGATACCATTCTAACATTACCCAAACCACTAGGACCCAACATGGGCAGGTGATGAGTTGGGTGTTCCACCATGATACATCCTCTCATTTCTGCAGGAACTTTTTTTTCATGGTAGGAGAGGATTTTCATATGTAGGTGACCTGTTTTTTTCTGGAATGCATAGGTAGTTGTAATATAGATGGGGAAAGGTGTTTGGAGGGGGTATGTGGGGTGCAAGGTAGAGGGGGGCGTGCATGGGGGAGGGGGGGAAGGGGTGGGGGTGTCCAGGAGAGGAAGGGGGTCTAGGAGGGAGGGTGGGGGTGTTTAGGGGGATGGTGGGAGTGTCCAGCGGAGGGAGGGGGCTGCAGTTGGTGGGGGGTGTCCAGGAGAAAGGGTGTGGGGGGGGGGTCCAGGAGGGAGGGTGGGGGTGTTTAGGGGGATGGTGGGAGTGTCCAGCGGAGGGAGGGGGCTGCAGTTGGTGGGGGGTGTCCAGGAGAAAGGGTGTGGGGGGGGGGGGGTCCAGGAGGGAGGGTGGGGGTAGTCTAGACGGAGAGGTGTGCAGCAGGTGGAGTGGTGGGTGTGTGTGTGTGGGGGGGGGGGGGTGTCTAGGGGGAGGGAGGGGGAACTGTAGGGAGGGAGGGGGCGTGTTAAGGAGGAGGGTGGGGGATGCAGGGAAAGGGAGGGGGGATATCCATGGGTAGGGAGGGGGGTTGTCTGGGGGGGGGGGTGGAGGGTGTTGCTATAGGTGGAGTGGTGGGTGTAGGGGGAGTAGTTTGGGGGGGAGGTGGGATACCCAGGGGGAGGGAGGGGGATGTAGGGGATGTAGGGGGGGGGGGAGAAGGTGGAGTGATGCTGGTGGAGTGGTGGTGGTGGTGGGGGGGGGGGTCTATCCAAGGGGAGGAGGGGGCTGTAGGGGGATGGAGGTATGTTTTCCAGGAGGAGGGAGGGGGGGCTGTCCAAGGACAAGGATAACTACATGGGGTGGGAGGGGGCCGCAAGTGGAGTGGGGGGGGGTCCAGTTGTAGGGAGGGGCTTTCCAGTGGGCGGGGGGATACTACAGGGGGGTGGTTGTAGGTGGAGTTGGGTGGGATTTTCAGTGGTAGGGAGGTGATGTCCAGTGGGGGGGGGGGGTTACTACAAGGGGAGTGGGGGGGGGGGCTATTCATGGGAGAGGGTGGGGTGGGGAGGTATTTGTTTAAGAACTTTATGACCCTATAACCATAGTTTTTAACCATGGAAATAGGACTACTTCCATAGTTTTATCTATATCTACATGTCTGATAACAAAGTTAAAAAATATGGCTATAGTGTTTGTCCTTCCCAAGGTATATTCACGGTTCTAAACCATGGCTATATTAATATTACTAGGGTTTTAAGCATAGTTGTTTTACCTTTAACAACAATTTGAACCGTGGCTGTATACCTTTACCCACGATTTGGAACTATGGCTACAGGTCAAGGCCTATAGCCATTCCAAAATTAGCCACAGTTCCTCAAACTATGGATATTACCTATATCCATGATTTTAGAACCTCTAGCCACAGTTTAAAACTATGGCGATAGCCCAAATTTTCATAAGAGAAACCATCTCCTTATTCCTTTGGAATATTTAGTTAGTGACTAGGCCTTCTTGATGGTTTCACCCCAGTTGTGTTATCGATGAATTGGGAGGAAAATGGAGATTTCTCATCGTTTTGTGGGACCTTTTGAGGATATTCATCAGGTGGAATAAATTTTCATATCATTTGGTACTACCACCACAAATGACATCGATAAATAATGTGTTTCATGTATATAAAATTGAAAGACATTATCAGACCCATATCACAGTTTGAGTTGGTGTGATCTTGAAGGGGAACCTGGTTCATCTGCAACAGAATGGCTATTCAGAGTTGTTGATTCTGAGGCCAAGGTAGAGGATGATACATCTAGTCCACATCTTATGGAATAATGGTTCTAATTCTCACTAGAAAAGGGAGAGGGAGGCACTTTTGTTAGAGTAGCGGCATCATCTTTTTTGATTTCGAGGCTTCTTCATAGGCTATATGGGGACATAATGTTCCTATGGTGGAGAGATTGAAACATCCTGTTAATGGTTCAGGTATTTCTAAACCATCTAGTGTAAAATAATTAATATCTAATGCGGGAAAAAATTATTTATCAGTGAATTTCAGAAAAATGTGTTAAGGGCATTAAATGCCGGTTAACATCTTATAATGTTCAATTAAATATTTTTTGAGTTCAACACTAATTTATTGTGATGTTCTGAGGCCCGAAAACCCTTGACCAAGACTAAATAAAAAATATTTGTTATATAATATTATGCGTGCACTTTTTTGTACAAATTAATTTATTAACTCCAAAATAGTGTATCATATGAAAATATGAGACGACTCTTATGTATGAAATATGGTTTTTACCCTAGGATAGGTATAACATTTGATGGCTTCCGATATTTGGATGCCACGTTTGTGAGATAATTTTTTAAAATAATATTAATTAAATTATTTATTCAAAATAATTATATATCTCAAAAACAATGAATCTTATGTGAAATCCGAGACCACCTATAATTTTTCAATGCAGTGTTCACCTTAGGAGAGGTACAACATTTGTAAGCATTGGAAATTTGAATTCCACATCAACAAAAATGACCCTTTTAATTTTATTTTATTTTTTTACGATTTTTAATTAATAAATCTTTAATATAATTTAAATGGTTCTTCTTTTCATAAATCTGAGACCACCATTGTGCGCGGAAAAGATTTTTTACCCTAGGCAAGGTAAAATTTCATGTGCAACGGGCGTTTAGTCTTTCTTACTATTAAATTATGTTGTTTAATAATTTAATTAATAAATTATTTATAAAAAAACTACTTCCATCTTTTCATATTATTATCTATTTTGTTCCATCCATTTTCAATAAGAGGGAAATCTAAAATTTTATGTTCCATTACCGTTTCAATCAGTTTATGTAATTCATTAAGGAAGATAAATTAATAACTCCATCGTTGATTTTAGATTAAATATCATATTGAATAGGTAGTTTAAATTCAGGGTTTCGTTTTGTGGTTTATGAACACATGAGTTTGGTATTAATTCATAATTTAACCGATCATTGTTGATTATGGTGTATCCAAACGAGTGTGATCATCCTCAGACTCCCTTGAATATGATTGTGAATATACTATGCTTCAAATCCTTGGCTGGTTGGAGTACTTCTAGTGGAGCAGGGGATCTTCCCTTAAGCGAAACACATATTGGGTTTGTCATTGTTTTATTTATTTTTTTGATTTCTTATTTACTATTTATTCCATCTCCCCTCTTAAAAATATTTTGGAATATTGATCAGTTTTACATGCCATCAGTGTCGTTGGATTCGACTGGATGAGTAGAATCTAAACCTTTTTTAAAAACATTTGAATGAAACCTTGTATTGTTAAATCTATTTTTTTATTATAAGTGGTTACTTTTAAATAAATTATGATAAGATAATTAGGTGTATTTTCAAAAGGTAATTTTCATAAAATTACAACAGTGCAGTTATTGAATATTTTATCACTAGATAACTGAAATGTTTTATTGAATGGTAATTGAATTATCAAAGGATATTTTTTCACACACACACACACATATATATATATATACCTATATATATGTATATGTATTTATACAGAATATGACCTCTTTTTTCTAATTAATTTAGTAATATAAATTATCAAACAAGCTTTATAATTATTCTTGGTGATTATTTTTAGGATTTAATGCATTGAAATAAAAAAATAATCCCGATATTATCCAAGAGAGATAAAATTTTATCACATGTAATATTTTAATTGATAATTTGAAGTTATCCATGGGAGATAAAGTATTATCGTATTTAATATTTAAATCCCTAATTTGAAATTTTCCATATTAGATAAAATATTCCCGCATGAAATATTTTAATCAATAATTTGAAATTATCCATGAGAGATAAAATATTATCACATGTAATATTTTAACCGATAATTTGAAATTAATAATGAAAGATAAAATATTATCGCATGTATTGTTTTAATAGATAATTTGTAATTATCCATGAAAGAGAAAATGTTATGACATGCAATAATTTAATCGATAATTTTAAAATTATCTAGGATAGAGAAAATGTTATCACATGAAATATTTTAATACCTTGTGAAATAAAATAGATGTTTTGGTTCGAGTAACTCTTAACGAATGACGAACATTGATGTACCAATCCTTATGATAATAAGGTAGTATGGTGGTATATTGAACCACATATAGTGGTCTATCTTACTACTCACATCGATGACCTTGCGGATAGTGGTTCCATCCTGATTAGCTAAATTGATTATCCTTGAATTTATTGATTTATTTAAATTTTTGAACTAAATACAATTGATCAAATTTTCATCCAATTAATTTGGTAAAAACCCAATTCTAGTGAATTGGAATATTTTAAATAGTTTTGGAATGTAAAATTAGGAAAACCCCTTTTCCATTATATTGGGTGTGTTTATGGAAATTCGGTGATTTTAATTATTTAATTTAGAATGTGGATTTTATGGAAATCATTTCAATTATATTATTGAATTTAATTATTGAAATAAACTATGTAATGATGGAATTGGTATTGAATGGATTCCAAATTGGTGAAAATGGATTAAAAATGTTTTGATAGAATCATATTGGTTTGATCTATTTAAAATACATGTTTTAGATTAAGACCAGTTTTGGTTTTAAAAGGAAATTATAATTTAAATGGAAGAATGGGATTAATTTTATTTTAAGTAGTCTTAACATGAATTGTTCATCATTGATTGTGTAAGAGCTCAAGAATGTTTTAGGTAGTTTGTGAGTTATTTGGATACACTCTACGATTACTACAATGTTCTAAAACATACATGCATAAGGTCACTACCCATTGGTGATGGTGATGAGTCCTCTCTGACAAGTGTCTAGAGGACGTATGTGTACTCATATATCTATGATCACATAGAGAGTTCATAGTCCTGTAATCGAAAACACTATCATACCTGTTTGGTAAATGACCATGTTGCTCGCTTGTTTATTTATATATTAGATAATAATGTATTTCAATGATGTAAAACTTCGTTACAATCCTCTTCTAAATTTATATAAATAGTTTTATGTTAAATTTTAATTTAAGATATTTTTTTGTAAATATTCCATCATTTGTAAAGCTGTTGATTACAATATTTTTCCATCATTTTGAAAATGTATAGCATATTTGGTTTAAATATGATTTTTAAATTTCAAAAACATGTTAACTTTATAAGTGAATGTATACATTTCTTATCAAATATCTGCATCTTTTATGAAATCATTGGTTATATCCTATGGGGCTTAGGCTCACACCTTACTTTTTTTCCTTCTGGTGTTTGTAGACTTTCGTTTTCTAGGTTCGAGTGAAGGGAGGGGATATTTTGGAGGTGGATCCAATTGTTGAGCTGCGGTCTAGGTGAGTTGTGTCCTTAGGGACCTTGGGGATGTTTTAACATTTTATTAATTTGGTTTTAGTGAATTTGGTCAGTGTATGCCATATAGAATTCTGGTACATTACTCCCAGTGGAGTTTCTTTTTTTATTCATACTATCTTGTTTCTTTTCATCCTCATTATTGGTGGTAAAATCGTTCCCACATAAATGTTGTGTGATATCGAGTTCTAGTTGGAAATCCATGGGGATCATAAATTCCCTTCAATCTATGTCAGGGTCACCTACGATATCAGGTTACTAAGGTACCGAGGTTGGTTGAAGACATGATGGATCATTTTTTGTGCGATCACATGAAGCATGAAATTGTTGACTATGTTCCAAGGTGTCTAATTTTTTAATAAATGAAAGCTAAGAGACATAATCCAAGATGATCATAATAACTCTAGCTATTTTTATGTGTCAGTTAGATGAAATTATGTTGGATATTGTCATAGTCCTACCAATGAAACCAAGAAGGAAATATGAAATATGGATTATTGTAGATCATCTTAAAAAAATCGACTCATTTTTATTATATAAGGAAAGATTTACTCATTGCGTTCCTAGAAATACTCTATATTAATGAATTGGTAAGACTTTATGGTGTATCTATATCAATTGTGTCTGATAGATAACCCTATTTTATAAAGAAAATCATGAGAATTATTACAAAGGCTATATATAATGAGCTTCATTTGAGTACTGCTTATAACCCTTAAACTAGTGAAAAAATATAATGTGACTTTTCAAACAATATATGACATATTGAGATCATCATCACTTTACTATCAAGGTATGTAGAATTGAAAATGACCTTTGGTGGAATGTTCCTACAATAATAGTTTCCATTATAGTATTCATATTAGCCTATATGAAGCATTATAAAGAAAGAGATGTTGAACTTAAACTTTTTAGGAGGATGTTTGTGAGAGAAAACTTCTATGCCCAGAAATCATTGATGATAAAACATCATGGGTAAAGAATATTTAGGACTATATCAAAGAGACTCATTGTAGAAAAAACTGTTACACTGATAACCAGAGGAAGTATTTGAAAATCATGTGGGAGATCATGTATTTATGAAAGTATCTCTATGTATGGGTATTTTAATGTTTGGTAGGAAAGGGAAACATATCCCCATGTAAATTAGAACATTTTAAATTCTATAAAGGATAGAAGATGTATTTTATTAATAAAAAATGCCACCATGTCTTTAAAAAGCTAATGATGTGTTGCACATATCATTATTAAATATGTAAATATTAGACACAACACATGTACACACCTATGAGGAAATACAAGTGGAACCTTATTTTCCTTATTGTGATGTTCTTATCAATGTTCTTGACACTAGATAGAATGTATTGAGAAATCAGACAACTCGACTGGTAAAGGTTCTCTAGAGAAACCATAAAATGGAAGAAGCAACATGGAAACTCAAAGAAGATATGATGAAGAACCACCCTAATCTGTTTAAAAAGCAATATTCATTAAATAATTTTAGGATGATATTTCAAAAGGAGGAAAGAATATAACACCCCATGATTTTATTATATGTATAATCTAAAATAAATCCTATTTATCTGATTGCCTAAATTTTACAAAAAATTATTTCATTCATTATAAATCATATATAATCACATGGAGAAATCAAAAAAATCTATATAAATGAAGAGTGGACTAATTAAGATGTTTCTTTCTTGAAATTAAAGAACACATATTAAATAAATATTAACTTGACCGTTGGAGTAGTTATGTGACACATATCAAAAGCAATTCTTCTAATAGAATGGTAACCTAAACAATGAAAGTATGAATAATATTTAGGCATCATATAAATGTAAATTTCATATAGTTATATCATATTACAGGTAATTAAATGTTTTTGAAATTATTAATTAAGTATTGATATTTTTATAAACAAAAATGTTTTTCAATTTTATAATTAATGAAATTATTTAAAAGAAATTTTATTTTCGTAAAATTTATTCATGAATTAATATTTTATTATCTTATGATTATAATATAATATTATGAGGCCCTAATTAATTTCTCAAAGTGTTATAAAATCATTTATAATTTTAAAATTTGTTTTTTCAATGTAAATGATAAGTTTAATTAAAATTTTATGTTATCACATTTAGAAAATTATTTCATATTAAATGGAGTTCATTTTTTAATTCTACTTGTTCATAAATGGTTAGAGTTATTTTCTGGGAATTTTCTGAAATACTTAATTTTTTGTTGAATAGTAAAATATGGAAATTTAAGATATATATAAATTATAAATTAAATAAACTATGACTTGAGTCATTTATGATGTAAGAAACATAATCTAGAACTAACATTTATTTTTTTATATATTTGGTTAAAATTTCCAAACTCTCTGTAGCCTTGAAGAAATATAATAAAGTAAAGAATACAATATTGAGAGAACACTCCTCTCCTCCACTATAAATACCATCTCTCACCACCTCTTATCCTCAATCATATTAAGTCGTGAAACTTGTAAAATTCCTACAAAATCCTCCTCCCAATAATCTTTTCCACATAAAAGATAATTTTTTATAACCAAAATAGAAATACCATTATGCTTAATAAAGTTCTCAAGGAGAATATATTCAAGAGGTAAAATCCTCTTTCCTTTTACATTAATTTCTTTCCAATTTCTTTTATTTTCTTATCCTTCCCTCACCTCCTCTATAAAAAAATAAATGATAACTATAGAATAATATATATATATATATATATATATATATATATATATGAAAATTTTATGTTTTAAGCTAAAATCCATCATCAATCCAATTCCACTCTCCCTTTTATTCTAAAAAATGAAAATATCATCCGTGATGTGCCCATTTTCCACCATTATGGACAATGAACTTTCATTTTACATTAATACCTTCAAGGCCATCCATAAAACCATTATAATGATTACATAAAATTTTATTCCAGATATTATAAGTCATATAATGACCAAGAATTAGTATATATACATAATATTAATTGATAAAACTAAAATAGTTCGTGATAATATAAAATTCACCAAAATAAAATAACATTCATCACTAATGTTTTATCTAATGATTCATTCTCATAACATATAACTGAATGATATATATAAAAAATTAATATTTTAAAGGTTCATTACTAAAATATAATTTAAATTCAAGACAACTATTCTCATTTTACATGATTTTACATTCATGTATACAAGTAAACCGATCAAGAATCCCAAGGAAACGAATGCTCAGAAACAAGTATTTTGTATCTTATAACACGTAAAAAATTCCATAATGAATTTAATAAAATAATACTAAATAATATACATAGATAAACTGTTATTTATTAAATAATTAATGTATTCAATCTAATTATCTAGACAATTATGATCAAGTGACGGACACATTCAAAAATAAGGCGAGTGATTCTCCCTGAACCTCCATTTTTCATTCGTGTTTCACTTTATCTCTCTTTACACTAGTGTAATTATTTATTATTGTCATTAACTAATCCAATATTACTTTTTATTTTAAAAAAGTAATTCCCTATCTCAATTATTCTTTCTTTTTTGAGGGAATTCATGTGTTATATATATTCCTTTTCAATTCCCCTTGATAAGCAGACCCATATTTATTGGAACATTCCAATTTATTACTCGTTATCAAGTAAACTCAAAAATATATTATTAGACACACATATTTTTATAAAATAATTATTATTATCATAAAATATATATCTTTTTAAATTTCTGGTTATATGCTAACAATTATGCATTTTTCCTTCATTATTGGCTCTTTTATATTTTTCCATTAATCCCACTTAAGAAACTCTTTACAAAAGCCTCTTACATTTCTTTACATGTTTTCACTTAATTTATACATAGTTTATCATGATATATGTCTATGTTACCTCATTAATGTTTAATTATTATTTAAATCCATTATTTCTTGAAAACCATTATGATATTCCCATTGACCACATATTAATTTTGTGTGGTGTATGTATATTCCCATTTTATTTATGATCATCGTTCATCATATATACATATTTATTATATCATGGATATGATTACTGTTATATGTGCATGCCATTTTAACATATGGTTTTGTTATTGAATTGAATATATATACGATGAATTCTTTGGACTTGCAATGATTGGAGGGTCCTAGTTATCAATTGCCCCTCAATGCATCAAAATGTCTCATGGGGAAAAAATAGTTGGTAATAAAACCTTTGTGTTTCATTAAGAATAAGAACATATGGTATTTTAATCATAGACATAAACCATAATGACTATATAATGGTTCACACACTAGATACATGATATCTAATAAATAATCTGTTTCTTCATCTAACATTTAGTTATTACTTTTTAAGATATATCCACTATAGAAAAATCAATGGATGCATTTTTATTATTAGATTATTGATGTAATATGTTTTTAGGATTATTTATCTTTCCATAATTTATATTCCCTATTGACTTTTTTTGACGAATTTTACTTCTATATAACCCTTATTGAGTGTTTTAGATCACACTATTATTTTCTCTTTCCTGAGGTTGTGAAGAAATAATCATTGAATAAGTGATGTGAAGAGTTTTTTTCCTATGTTACACATTATTTTTAATTAACAATATAATAAGGGAACCACTTTTGTTTCTTGTTTCTTCAATACTAATAAACTGATCGATCCTTGGTGGGGTGGTCTCTTGTATCTATTCCATTTTAAATAAACAACCTCTAACTCTAGGTTAATGGGATCGAAGTGGTTACATTATTATTTAGACTTGGATCACTATACAAGAGTTTATTTCATTGAGTGATATCTGTATTCCCTATATAGAATACATTAGAATTGATCAGGATGCCAAATAGTTCATTAATTCATATTATATGTGAAAGGCCAAAATTGGTTTTCTTTCAATGAATAAAATATATCAATTACTTATATTATATCCTTGGATTTGTCTTGATCTTACGGAAAAACATGTATTTTATACTTAGGCCCTAGTAAAGACTACCAGTGAGGCTACATTGGTATTATTTTAAGGGCTCATGAAGAACACCAAAGGGTAAAATTACAAGGGTAAGAAACTTTTATTACACTTGTTCTATATGTTTGAAATGTCCCGTACCATGAGGAAGCCTATATGATTATCACTATCCAGGGATTACATTTTTTATTCCTCATGTCATGGGTTCATATATAATATTGAAAATTCTCATAGAAATTCCATATTAGGCTAAAGAAGGTAGGGTCAATCAAGTATCACATGAGAAACTCTATGAGATGTGGTTACACACTTTTTCCCCCACTTCATTTTTATACCTATAAAATTTTCATTTTAAATTCAGATTGAAGATAGTGTTAGGAAACATTAGAGGTGGCCTACTGCATTTTCATAACACCATGTTATGAACAGAATTTAGCACCTAAATAGACTTCATGGATTAAGAGAGTGATAAATGGAAAAGTCTACTTATGAACCCTTGATTTCTATTGTAGGTTGTAGTATGGGCGAAGTGGATCAAGCTAGAGTTTGTGATGCTATTGGAGTTCATTTTTTTGGTATTTTGTATATTTTTTGTATCATGGTTTGATGTATACATACTTTCTTATTCCCCTTACACCCCATTGAATCTACATATCATTCTTTATACATGACATTGTTTCTTGTTTATGATTTTTTATTTTTACCAGCATGATTTTAAATATGATGGTTATCATATTTTTTCCAATAATTTATATATTATTCAGGATTTTGATAAAATATGTAAGGAGGTTATAATCACCCCATTATATCACCTTAGGACCTCACTAGTCGTTTGGAACCTACAACATGAGGGGAGACACACTTATGTCCATTTGGATATCATATTTGGTTACTTATGAGTAAACTGGGCTTGAGACATCACAATGGGGTATCATATGGTCTTTCAAATTCTTGAATTATTGTTTTTAGTTTGTATAATGAAGACTAAAAAGATCTTTAACATGGTTATAAGCAGTGCATTTGAGTAAAAACCCCTGAGTTGGGGGCAACAAAAATTTTTTTGGGATGGGACTTGTCATTGTAGATTTCTCCTATTATAATTGTATTATTTTCTTAATTGGGCAACATACATGGTATTTGGTATTTTTTCCCATTATAGAATATTAACATTTGGCTGATACGACAAGAAAGTACTACTCAGGGGTCATTATAGGTCTTTTTGGATTTATATGTCTTGCATATCCCCTAGAATAGTCTATTTATTGTTTTTATTACCTATTCATTGAAATGATTTACATGGTTTCTATAATGAAGAAATCACTATAAATTATTATAGAAAAGGGATAAATATAACGGGTTATATAAAGTGACATTTGGAATATAAATGGTGTTTCCCTGTATATATTGATAGTGACACAATAACTAACCAATTATTACATCATAAATCCATGTGACCATGGTTACATGAACCAAAATATTTATTGGTTATTGTTAAATGGATGATAATTTTATTTTATAAGCATGTCATTATAAAAGGAGAATAATTATCCATATAATCTAACCTTCATATGTGACTTGTTACATCCTGATATCATATGTAAGGGATGATTTCTGTTACATGGAATGAATTTTTTATCATATAATACCTATTAAATTATAATTTTGGATTTTAAATACTTTTAATTGGACCATTATATATAAAATAATTTATTAAAATTTAATTTTAATAGAAATAGTTTCTGATAAATGGGGATTTTAATTACAAATTAACGTGAATATTTCTCAATTAATAGGAATTTACACTCAATATAATTTAACCTTTACACATAAAGTTTATTTTACCCTCTGACCCAACCATAGTAGTCGGCAGTTGGGATAATATTTTACAGGATTTTGAGGTGTTGTAAATTTTTTGTCCCCTATATGTATCCTTCTCCACTTGAATCTCATTTTAAGGTGTGTTCTTTCATTATAGATATATTCCCCTATGATTTCCTCAATTCAAGAATCATGGAGGTGGTGGTGACTATTCTCTAAAGTGGGTGGGGCATGAACCACCTATAGTGCATGTTGAATCACCTCCTATAGTACCACATGTTATTCATAGTTTGGAAGATGACACTCATCTTAGAGAGGGGATTTTATGAATAATTATTTCCATGTAGGGGGATCTATAATCTACAACAACAATGTCAGATTACATGGGAGATTTCAATCTATAGAATCCACCTACTATCTTGGGGGATGATGGCCCTATGTTACAGAGTCATGGATTGAGGCTATTTTAGCTATATTCAACTATCTAAAGATGCTTTTGGATAATAGGGTCTATCTTATAGTTTATATATTTCGCAAATATTCCATAAAATTTTAGGATACTCTAAATCAAGTAGATCAGTAATGAGACATGGCTTGGTGGGACTCTTATAGCACCTTTGATGGCTACTTATTCCCAAAAATTTCAACAGCTGATCAGGCAAGGGTGTTTTTGCACCCAGATCAGGATACTATATTGATTATGGACTATTCATCTCACATCACTAAACTTTATTATTTTATCTATATATTTTAGATTAATTTATATCTAAGGTGAGGAAATTTAAGGATGGTCTCATGTATTCCATCCAATCTTAGGTGGAAATATTTGACTTTATACCATCTTATAGATTCTAAATTCGGTCATCATATGTGAGAATATCTTGATGGAAGAATAAGGTGTTTGTAATAGTGGTTTAGTAATGAGGTTGGGAAGATATTCATCCTATAGAAAAAAGTTTATCCTTGAGTCTACTCAAGATGGTTGTAGATTTTGGGTAATGCACATTATAAATATTGTGGTATTCCACCAATGAAAATCTCTAGGTCACTTGAATCCCCAATGTAATAGAAACCTAGTTGATTTCTAATCCAACATCTAAATGGAAATCCTTTAGAGATTTTGTAGGAATTTATGTCCATTTATCAGTGATACATGATCTATATCAACCCTATGATGTAATGTGGTATCAATAAGTCTATTCCATATTGAAAGTAAGACTACTTTAGAACATTCTAACCAAGGAGCTTGATGAGGTCAAGGAATCGAGATGTATGATGTGAAACACTAGTAGAGGGAACCTTTTGAGGGTAGAAAGGTTGTAGATTGAGGTCCTAGATTTGGCTAAATACATGTAACCCTGTCTAAAACTATAGAGAAGTGTTTTGGGAAGTCTACAATACAATGTATGATCATTTTAGATTTGAATTTTTGATCTTATTTGTTTGACATAGGTGGTTCACATTGTTTTATATATATAGCTATTGTGAAATTTTTGGGTCCATAATTGAGTATTCGTGTAGAGTTATGACTCTTGATACTCTGTTGGTAGAATGATGATATAGTGTATGAAAATTAAAGTAAGTACCCCTAGAGATTGATATCTACCATTTATTATGTAATATTTTCATCATGGAGATGATGTGATTTAATATATTTCATAGGATGAACATTTTAGTTCCATATTCTGTATATATTGATTTTTATCTCATGAGGGGTCTTTATAACCACCCTTGTGTGATAATTATTTTCACAAGGGAGAATGATATTTCCAATAAATTTAAGATGGACCTGACCATCATGGATTGGGTAGAGTACTATCACATATTGATTGTATTTTTCTTAATGATTGAGGATTGTGATTGACTATTTTTCCTCTAGTGGTGGACTATTTCAAGGATGCAATTCTTGATGAATTTTTCAAACTAACTCCTTAAATATATAGCTAAAATTCACTTTCTTGTTAGATACAAGAACATTACTAGTATATATTACTCTATATGTTATTAATCCCACCAAGATCCGGAAGCTAAAGATGATGTTAGAGGACCTATAAGATAAAGGGTTCCTGTGAACGAGTACTTTTCCTTGGGATTTACAAATTAGTTTTTCTAAGAATGAAAATAACACAATCATGAACTGTGTGGATTACAAGTTTCTGAATCAGCTTATGAATAAGAAATTGGACCCACTTCCATTTAAAGACAATATATTTTATCATCTATATGGATCTAGATTCTTCCTAAATTTTAATTTGAGGTAGATCTATCATCATGTGTGAGTTATTCTAATGGATATAAAATAAATATATTTCTATAGTTGATTTTTACTTTTTGAGTCCTTGGTAATTCGAATTGGTATCATGTACACACCAGCAGTCTTATAATATTGATGAATTCGGTTTCCCAGCCATACCTATATTCCATTGTGGTAGATTTAATATATAATATCTTAGTGTATTATAAAACAAGATATAATTATTAAAATCACCTAAAAATCACATTCAATACACTAAGAGAGAAGAAACTATATTCCATGCTCACTAAATTGAACTTTAAGATAGATAAAATCGAATTCCTAGGGAACCATATCTATGAATCAAGAGTGTTTAATGATATAGAGTAGGTGAGAGAAATTGTAGTAGGGAGATGCCCAAAAACATTTATATACAAGATTTATAGGGGATATATCTTTAAAATTTATGTTTTATTCAGAACACTTCTCACTGTGAAACACCTCTAACAAACTTGATCAATTAATGAATTAAATTCATACGGCTAGAAGACTATGGGAAAGCCTCTCATGTGTCAAAAGAATGGATGAAACTAGTGCTGATCATGATTCTCCAAGCATTGATCAAAATCTACATAGTTTATTGGGAGGCATTTGGTGTTGGTCTGGTAGCAAGTATGATATAAGTGGAATTTTTTATGTTTTACAAGTCTCATAAGTTGATACTTCAGAACAATATTTAATTGAAACATGGCCTCAAACAAGAATATACTGTTGATCATTTATGACACTGTAGACAATACTTTTTTGGGGGATGATACATGGTTTACATCGACTATAAAATCCTCAAATATATATTCAATCATCATGATTTGACCCTCAGAGTACAAATATCAGTTTTATACCCTCAATTTTTTTTTTATTTTGAGAAAAATTACACGCCTGGTAATGGAAATATATTTGCTGACTCATTGACCCAAAAACTCACACCCAAGAAGTTCTATTATAACTTAAAAAATTATAATTAATCATTCTCCTTTTTAAAATGAATCTAGTAGTTCAAGAGTCTAACAAGTATCCATTTTTAATTGATTTTGGAGTGACTTCATCACAAATAGATAGGTAAAAAACGAGGTATCTTTAGGACTCCAAGGTTTAGTTAAGAGGGAATGTGTTTTATTTAAGGACACACCACCTATTTTTTTTGTTAATGATGACGAGGTTTTATATATTCACAGACACATTTGGTTTTCTACAGTTGTTTGGGATTTATTAATGAACAAATAAAATGCTACAAAATGGGCTGTACATCTAGGACTCACTAAGTTAATCCCTAAATTATGTTTCTTGTATTGACGTATGAGAATGAAAAAGGATATTTTAGTAATTGTTACTCAGTGTTCTACCTATCATTAAGTGAGGGTGGAATACTAGTGGATTTCTATAATTTATATTAGTTAACCATTCTAGATTGAAAATGGAAGGGCATCACTATAGATTTTTTAATTGGAATACTAAAATAACCTCGAGTGAGAGAAATTATATAGGCTATCAGGGATAGGATGATAATAGTCACCCACTTATTGCATATTAGGGATAATTTTTTAGTTTAATAACATGGAATAATTTTTGTCTAAGATAATATACACCTTAATGGGGTTTCATTTACCCTCATAAAATCTAAAGACACATGTTTTACATTTTTATTCTAAAGGGGTTTTTCAATGACCATGGATTATAGGTAAATATACTTTAATATATCTCCCTTAGACTGATGTTCTATCTGAGAACATAATAAATGTGGTATAAGAAATCATCAGAGCATGTGTCCTTGATTTTTGAGGTTATTGGGTGAATAATATATCACCATCTAAAGTATTTTTTTATTATAGTTTCCAATAAACTATAAAAGTGGATTCTTATGAGGTGATTCATGGTAAGTTGTTTTGTTCACCTCTATGATGGTTAGAGGTAAAAACACAAACACTATTGAGACCTTGTCTAGTTATGAGAAATTAAATCTACAACATTTGATCTCGAATCATTAAGTTATATCTTAGTATTGTTATAAGTCATATTAAGATCATTTTCAATGAACTCTAGAGATTTAGGTGGAAGATTAGGTTTCCCTACATGACTCACAAATATTTTAATATTTATAGATTAGGAGGCAAGGCAATATATCATCTATATTTAGAAAAACATTCATGATATTTGAAAGAGTCGGTCTTATAGTATTTCAGATAGATCTTCCTAAGAATTACTGGGTCAAATGCAATGTCTTCCATGTGTATCAACTTCATAATTATTAATCCAACCAATATCAATCTTTTGATCCTAAGGAAGTTGATTTAGAGAATGATTCTTATTTTTAGGAGTATACATTACATATTGTTGACTATAACATTAAGAATGATTTTCGTAGGTAAGTTCGTTGGGTTCATGTTCTAGGGCAGTAGGACCATGTACATGATGAGATATCAAATTGAGAGTCTGAAACAAGTAGATAATGAAAAAAAAGTATTCTATGATCCATCTTGATGAACCAAGGATTAGAAACATTGGGATGTATTGTTTTTATGAAGGGAGGTTTTTAATATCAGTTTTTTTAAATGGTAAATATCCTTTTTATTCTAGTAAATATATTATTTTACATAAATATATATTCTTAAAGAGGTTATTGGGGGTTCTGAAGCTCTCAGGCCTAGTTCTAGGCCAAGAGTTTCAGATTTTAAAATAATGAGCATGAAAATGGTTAAAAATAGTTAGTTAACCACATAGCTCGACTATGAAGCTCAAATAGGGGGTCCCATGGTTTTTTCTAGCCATAAACTATATACCACATGACCATGAAAATCCGATAATAAATTTCAGTGGAACCCCATATTATTTTTTCGTGGTTTTTATAACTATGATCATAGACTATGCATGGGGTGGTCTTAAGATATTTCTTAGTGCACATGTTGTGCGTGGTTTTCTAATTCTTCACAAGAACTATGTTGGGTGTGGAACCATGGAATATAGGTGTTCATATTTGGAAAATTGTTTTTTCAACTACATGACCAACGAATAAACCCTATTAAAAGACCATGAAATTACTATTTCCCATATTTCACCCTAATGAAATCCCTTCCTTTCATATCTATAAAACACAGATCCGAACTCGCAGTGGGAGACCTCCTCCCGTCCTCCTCCTAAGGCATTGAGAAATCTTCTTTATTTAGGATCAGATTCAAGCACAATTTATCATTTTGGATCCCTCTCTGTAAGAATATTTATCTTCTTGTTTATTTTATCCATTTGATTCATTGTTTTTTTAATAAATTTCCATATGAAATAATATTTCCTACTTTATGTGTTAGTCTCTACTATATTTTCTCATTTTATATATTGAATCTAAATATAAATTCTTACTAGGATTCATCTACCGATGTGAGGTATATGGTAAATTAAGTATACCAAAATTATTGTTGGTTTTGTTGTGCCACACAATGGACTTTCCAGGTGTTCCCTTTAAATATAATACCCCATTAATATGTTGTCCATGAATTGATCTAGGTGTGCCATGAGAAATTTTGGCATGTTTGGATGTTATGGACCTAAACCCTAACCACCCCTATTTGGATGGGTTTGATCAAATTTTATTGAATATAATCCCTATCGTTTAATGAACTACCCCATATGAAATTTTCATAATTGATATAAATAACCAAGCCTTTATTTGAAATTGAAAACATCTTAAGGATGATTGGATTTTCACTTAATATGAATGGTTAAATAAAATAAATGAAATATGAGTGGTATGACCATTTCTCTTGTCCCTTTATCACTTATTATATTATGACTCGGTTGATAATTGGATTAAAAATTAGAATTCCATGGATGATACCATAAGAATTATTGATATAAATTAATTTCAAAGGGTATGAATAATGTATATGGATCTTGATCATTGATTAAATTATTCATTCGGTGATACTTGGGTTCCCTCTATGAATTTTGTTGATGGGCTCATAGAAAAAATGGGAATATATTATGCCTTGTTTTTATTTGGGACCAAATAACTATAAAGGTGTAGTTTTCCTTGATAGATTTCTAGACTCGTGGAATGAATTACCATATATGGTATTGGGATGCTAACTAAATTATTGAGTCATCCTTCAAGAGGAATACCACACATGGATTCAGTGAATAAATTAAATACAATAATTCTTTTTATTATATCATTGGATTCACCTTGATGGTATGAACAAACTTATATTATCTCATTTGGTTCTAATAAAGTCTATCACCACGTATAGACAGGACACATTCCGAGGTATCAGGTTGAACCCCTTAGGGTGAAATTATACGGGTTCACCAATTATCTTACATCAGGTTGTGATGTTTTAAATTCCATTGAAATTATAGAATCATTTATGATTATCAGTACCCATGGATTATTTGGTGATATTTGTTGTGTCCCATGTAAAAAAATAAAATTTAAAATTATTAGACGAATTCTATCATAGGGTGAGTTAGGTTGAATCAAAAGGATATCACATGAAGAATCCATGCCGAATTTTTTTCATTTATTTTTATCTCCCTTAAATATTATACCTACACACTATTTACAATATCTTCCTTGATTTAAAAGTGTTTGAGATCATTGGTGGCGGAACACTAAGGTTTACTAACACCCTATTTAGGATGTCTTCTGGTACCCAAATAGACTTAATGAATGTAGGTAGGGTTAAGGGGAATCATCCATCTATGAATGCTTAATTTCTATTCTATGGTCCAATATTGGGGGGGGGGATGAGGTGTCATGTGGGATTCTATTCAAGTTTTACTTTTTCTTCCCTTACATATTTTTATATAGAATGTGTTAATGTATACCTAACTCCCTATTCCCATTATATATCATTTTTGTATAGAATCATCAAATGATCATTTGTATATGAAATTGTTTATTATTTATGTTTGTTTACCATTAATTGGATTATTTAACTCCACATTTTATTATCTTTCTTCCATGAATTTATCTATTACTCACCACTAGGCTATACACTTACAAAGTAGATATAGTTCCCCAATATGTCCCCATTGATTTATTCTACTAATTAGTATCCTATGGTATATGGGGAGGTTCTTTGAATTCAATGTGACCCTAAGGTTTGGTAATATATGATTCATCCAGGCATGAGATTCCAAATTTTTAATATTAAATGCTAAAGTTTCTTTATTTTTGTTTATCCTATATTTGAATAATATATAAATATATTGTTTAATGGATTATGTATTGGATATTTTAAAACCCTTGGTGTTTAACACCCCAGGTTTATTAAGAGAGAAAACTATGTTTGATAAAAAATGACAAATACATCACCAAACCCAAACAAACAATAATGATCTAAATATAACCATTATAACCATTCCATTAAATTTTCGAATATGAATAGTAGTGAAAAATTTATGAAATTTACATATATAAATACACACACACACACACACATATATATATCTTAAAAATATTGATAAATTCTTAGTAAATAATTAATCAATCTTGGGAAATGTATTTTGGTTCTTCAAAAAATATTTTCTTAAAAAAATAGATTCTTTTTTTTATAAAAAATAGTTTCTTTTTTTTATAAAAAATATTATAATTATTTTATATAACGATTATAAAATTAATTTTATTAAAAAAATTCTATTTTATAGATCAAAATATAGAAATAAAATTAGTTATAAAATCTGGGATTTTTCAGAATATATACAATTTTAAGTATATATTGAAAATTATCGTTTTGTATAAAATTGTTATTTATTTTGATAAATTAAAATATTTTAAATGGAAATTATTATTTTATTTTTATTTAATGGTAATATAAGTATTATTAAAATATTTTTAATTCAACTATTTTTTTAGATTATCTTTTAGGAAGATTTTAGTAGATGTTTATTTTCAGGCATAGAAACAAATTTTTCTAAAAACTATTTTAAAATGAATAATGTTTCTATATTTTAATTAATTAAAAATTAACCTAATGAGAATTTAATTGAAATAAATTTATAGGTTATAAATTTATTATTATTAATTTTAATCCATTTAATTAATATTTCTAGTTATTCAGTTAAATTAATCATTTCATTAGAAAATTCATATTTTAGAAAAAATACTTTCCTCCACACTTGTGGGTTTAATTTTAAAATAAATTATTCAACCTCAATGAATATGTAACAACCCAAGATTCCATGGAACACTTCTCTTTGAATAATAGAGCGACGTGTATTGTACGCTACCTCGAGTTCTAACACACCGCGACCAATCGAAGTAGCCGTTATGATTAGTAATACCCACTTTTTGAAATTATATAAATTCTAAATTTTAAAATGGACTTCATTTTTGTATTCGTAATATCGAAATTATCCTATGTTGAATTATTGGTATTTTTCTGAGAACTTCCAATTTTTTTTATGAAAAGTGAAAAATACTTAAAAACAACTTTTTTAATCAAAATAATTTATAGTGATAAATTATAAAATTGAGTGGGTTTAAATTATAATTAGAATATATTTTTACCATTTTATCCAATGGTGGTCATTACAATTAATTTTACTATGAAATTGGACATAAACAATTGTCAATCTTTTGATATATATTGTTTCTTAAAAACGCGCTATTTGTTGTGACATCGGGAATTAATTATAAAATCAATTAGTGAAACTTATATGTTAGGAATTTTTTAAAATAGTCATAATTTTTGAATTCAAAATATCAATTATCTCTTAGAGTGAAATTTTGGCATTGATCTGAAAAACTTCAATTTTTGATGAATAGTGAAACCACTAAGTGGTGGTTAAAAACTGATTTTTCATTTAAATGAAACATTACCACTTCTGTGATTTGTTTTTCAAAAATTCAACATACAAGGTTTTCCTTAGGAAGTAAAATGTGGTTCAATGGGAATAAAATAATTTTTTGGTGAATAGTAACTTTTAAGTTTAATTAATCACGGTTAAAGGTAATTAGTGAAATTTAAGGTAAAAATGATATTATAAAAATATGAAAATAACCTTACCCTTGTCCTACCCTTATTGGATGAGTCATGGCCGACCAATAAATCCATTTGTCAACTTTGGGACCCCATGGAGCCACTTGGGTAAGAAAATGACATTAATAACTTTTTATTTAAAGTAAAAATAAAATTGTCAGAAAACATGTGTTGTTTTACTAAAACAATTATTACATGGGGTTATATAAGTTAAAATTTATACTATAAATATTCATTGGAAAGATATAAATATTTCCTATATCATGATATTTGTTTTATAATTTTTAGACATTAAATAAATTAAATTTCTAATGACACCATGATGATGCAGCGATTACCTCATTAATTAACGATTTAAATAAAATGAAAAGATAATGTAAAATATAAAACATAAAATTGTCAAAAACCTATTGGATGAGTATATTTCGAACCCTTATCACCATAGCCTCAAAATATATAAGTGTGGGACCTTTAAAATCCGAAACCCATTATATAATAAAGTAACATTTCAATCTTTCCAAGAGTGCCCCTCCTATCCTCTTATAAAAGGCCCCCACCTATACCACCTAATTCACACCTTCCAAGCCATTTGGCTCGGCCAAACTCTGCCCAAATACTCTCTAAACTTCCCTCTCTTACTCCTAGAAGCCACACTTTGGGCAGAAGTCTTCTCAAAGAATCCTTTGGCTCAAATCAAAAAGAGTTACCCGATTTTAAGGTAATGTCTTCTTTTGTGTTCTTTTGTTTTATTTTGCTTCTCCAACCCCATAAAATATTTTTATAACCTAATTTTGTAACAAAACCAGTATCCTAAATATACTTGGATGTTTTTATGAGAATTAATTTATTTACACTTACAAAAATCTTCATCTAATGGTTAAAGAACATACTGTTTCTGTGGGTGGTGAATTACTACCTCACGAAACGAGGATTGTTCAATAATCTTTTAACACCTCTCATGGTAGCCATTATGATGAAAAAAATATTATATATGATATAAATTATGTTTTTGGTTTCCTTATGATTCTGTATTTTTCATTTATGTCATACCATTATGATTTCTATTTTGGGTAAATGCGATAATTTCATTTTTGGAAGTGCGGACTACCGCCCCCTCAAAGT
Organism: Viscum album; assembly: GCA_963277665.1. NCBI lineage: Eukaryota > Viridiplantae > Streptophyta > Magnoliopsida > Santalales > Viscaceae > Viscum > Viscum album. The sequence goes on along the minus strand of OY728137.1, from coordinate 1,401,801,867 downwards.
GATTTGAATGGTTAATGCCATATGATGGACTTATAAAGGATGGAGTAAATGGTATTATACATTATATTATACTGAAATTATTGTATTCCTTTATATAATTATAATTTCATTCCATTAAACACGAAATAAAAATGAAATTAGTGTTCATGCGTACGTACTGCTTACCGTCTCAATGAATGGTGCATTTCATTTCTTACCTTTAAATGTTATCTAATATTATAAATTCATGTATATAATGGATATATATGATATATATGATATATATATCATGAATATGATTCTATATATAATGGATATTTCACAAAATGAACAACTTTTAATTATAATAAGTTTATTTTTGACTCAAGTACCAAAGATCAACAAATAAACCATTATTAACTTAAATAATTACATAATGTTCATAACATGGTAACAAGTGATATAAAAGGAATAATGAAAATCAAAAAGGTTCTTAAGAAAATATAAATTAACTCTAGTTTATTATTCAGGAGATTAATGAACAATCGTGTCAAGTCGGACACGAGGTAAGGGCACTTATTAACCCAATTTCCATTCTTTTGGTTAATCTCATACTTTCAAAATATGTCATGATATTATTATGTCCTATCCTGTATTTGTACTTTCTTTATGTGTACTTATAGTGAATACACATAATAGATCTATTTTATTTAAAAGAATTGTTCTTTGTAAGGGACTTCGTCTCAATCTCCTTTCATTGACGCATATATTGTTTTATACACAACTTTCTTTTATACGGTTTATAAACCCCTTTGACATTTACGTTTATTAAAAAGGAATATTTTATACGAAGTGTTTTTTACTAACCGATAAAAGGAATTTTTTGTCTTACATATGCGGAGACAATGACTTCTCCGCCGCCATGACCATTATTTGAGTTCCGGCTTCCTCTACAAGCTATAACTTTTTTTAAATGAAAAATAGATACCATGTTTTAATTTTCTTTTATTTTGGTATTGAAAATGGTTTTGAAAGTGTTTTTATTACATCAATGTGTTTTATTAATATCTTGTTATTGAAATGTGGAAGTTTTATGTTTCCTTTATGCATGTTTTATGTGATATGATTATGTAATGGTATATGATATGTTTAAACCTATTCATATGAGGAATGCATTGCACATAATAAGTGATGGGTGGATCTCGCTATAGCTCCTCGATGCATCAGCAGGTCTAATGAGAAAAAATAGTGTCTTGGCATGAGGCCTTGACAAAATCTTATTTTTAGTCTTGGCATGAGGCCTTGGCGATGCGGTTATGATAGTCTGGAATTATGCATTCCATCATTATGAAAGTGGTTATTGATATTGCATGTGATTATTCGACTAGTACAATATCCATGTGAATAAGTAAATGGCATTATTTCATTTTATTTTTTCCATATTATGTTGAATTTCATGTTTAAAAGGCTTTTGTTTTAGTTATACATTTCCTTCAATGTTAATGTTTATTTATGAAAGCTTCCTCTATATTGTTATCCTTACTGAGCATATGAGCTCACCCTTTTCAATGTTTTACTTTTCCAGGATATAAATAAGTATTTTATGAATGACCTGAAGGGATAATATGAGGGGATATGAAGACACGATGTTGTTGTAGTTTTGTATTACTTTATGATGTAATGTAAAACTTATGAATGTATCTAGTGTTTCAAGGCTACTAAAATAATCAGTCATTCGAGACTTGATCTTTTGTGATCATGCCAATGTTACGCAATAATGCACCGACTCTGGGTAACTGGGGTCAGGGCGTTACAGTTGGTATCAGAGGCAGTTTAGTACTAACCTTGTAAGCTATATTTAGATAAACTATGATTAGATCACATCTCCTAAAGATATACTTTGAGGATTAGTATAGAAGAACTTTCTAGAATTTTGGTATTGTAGAGATTTCGTGAGTTTTCCAAGAAATACATCCCTCTCTGGATACGAGCAGGTAGAGGTGGCTCTGGAACAGATGTACCTAGGGGTAAAACCCAAAAACACCACTTTGAGCTCGACTCGAATGGGAACTAGTGCACAACAATGGGTCTTGCTGTACTCTTGGTTATGACCCTCCCAGGAGATATGCTTAGGTTAATTCTTGTTTTCTTTACAAACCACTATGAAGAGTTATGAGTATATACTTCGTCAAAGAAAACATTTTTATTATTATGTATTATATCGATAAATAGTTCAATTTATGGTTAAGTGTTTTTAATGTTTGTAATTATGTATTTTGATTCATAAAATAATCTATTTTATTACATTCTATAGAAATGGAACCCAGTGGAAGGAATGTGAACTCCATCAATACGTATGATCCAAAGAGTAAGAAGGATCATATCTTTCACAGTATTAAGCCAACATTTAGAAGGGAAATATTCTCCCATGTGTCCTCAACATATAAAGAAATAGTATCATGTGTTAATAAGATAAGTAAATAATTTTCTGAGTCTTATGGCTTTGATGGGAAGAAACAGAAGAAAAGGATGGAAGAGAGAATGATGGATAAAGGGACGAGGGAAAAGAAGAATTTTCCAATATGTGATACTGTGGGAAGAAACACCTTGGAACTTTCTAGAAGGGAATGTGAGTTTTTTATAAGTGTGGAAAAAAGGACACCAAGTGCGTGACTGCATGGGTAAGAAAAAGGTTTCAAATGTACAATGCTTCATCTACAAGGAGTGGGGACACTACGCAAAGCAATTTCCAAATAATTAGAGTATGCCCCAAATGATATTATTGGATAATAATCAAGTTATGATACTACCACAGATGAGGAGGAATGATTAGAGTTCTTATGTTGTTATTAAAAAAGTTTTCCATTTGAGTGTTGTGTCAATGATGTACTAGTTATAATAATTATGGAGTATATAAGGATTGTACTGCAGTACTATTTCATCAAGGATTTGGGATTTTGTGGAACCAAGAAAAGTGACTCCACAGTAGGTTAAATTTTTGGAAAATATACAGTTGAGAGAAAGATAAACCATAATATGGTCAGGATACCGAGAGAGTGATTTTGGGATAATACATGATTGATTTGGATAAATTATATTAGATATTCTTAACTCCCTTGAAACTGATTAATGATTTGTATACATTTTTTGATAGAAGGAGTATATCTAGTATTCTATAAGGAATAAGGGATCATGAATGTAATCAATAAGTATTTATGGTAATTCAGGATGTTGCGGTGTTTTAAAAGAATACATGATTAACGTGTTCACATGCTGTTACGTGGAAAAAAGGATCTTCATTATGTTTACCTTCCATATAAAATTTGGACTGTGAGTTGGATAGAAGTATTTTGGATAACTATAAAGGTTGGAATGGATTAAGTTGAACCTTGGATAGTATTTTATATGGTTAAAACATTTCTGGATATTTTTTTTGGAATATTATAATACTATACTTTTAGGAAAAGGACAACCTGTAGGTCGGGGGATAACACGTCGTGTCAGACAGAGCTATAGGAATCGAACCCACAACCATAGTGAGACAGACCTTTATTACCTACCACTAGCCTACAGGAAGTCCCTGGTTGTTACAAAATAGTTTTCCTAATCTAAATAGTATGTGTTAATATTTTGAACCTTGTACGATTAGGATAAATACAATATTTTTGAGTTCTATTATCTTTTTTAGTGATAGATGAGTTTGTGGTAGAAATTAGTTGAAGGTTGAAACTCTACTTGTCAAGAATAAATATATATATACCTATCTGGTAACACCCCGAGATTTTATGAAAAATATTCTTTTAATTTCATTAATGTCTTGTGTTGTATGCTACACTAAGATTACCTTTCTCTATACGCAACACCGTATTAGCTTGCAGTATACGCAACACTATTCTTGGATCGTGTTACATACACTAGTTATTCTATGCAACACTGAGTATATATATATATATTCAAAGTATAAATTAAATATGGTTGGATTCTGATATACGAAACAACGAAGGATTCTTTCACAACATGCAACCCTGACTTGGCTTGCATTACACGCAATCACGACCTTCCTCAATAGCGTGTGTTGTACGCAATACCGGGTTTTAATAAACAACGATATATTATTATAATATTGTCATGAACTAGCCGTTATGAATAGTATTAACAAAATTTTTAATTTTATAACATTATTATTCATCTTACACATTTTCTAGAACATGGTATAAGAACAAAATAAATTTTTCGAGTAAAATAAGTATTTTTAAAAAAATGTAGTTTTGCCGCCTTTTGATGGTGCACCCACATTAAATCTAGTTTTTGACATTTTTATATTTTCAATTTGAAAAAATAAAATTATTCTTTTGAATCAGGATATAAAAATTTACATTAGATAAAGTTTTGATATTTTTCCGATAACTTTCATATTTTAATGAATAGTAAAAACACGCTATATTTTAATTAAAAACAACTTTTTTCATCGTAATATCTTATGTGGTTAAATTAAAATATTTAATGGTTTTAAAGTATAAATAGAATATATTTTTACCATTTAATATAATGTATGTCATTATCATTGATTTTACCTTGAATTTGTAGGTTAAATCAATTCAATCTTTTGCAATGTTTTAAAGAAAAACCCGTTTTCTTTCGACAACGGGATTAATTTTAATTTAATTTCTGAATCTTTTGTGTATTGAATTTGGAAAAATGGATTCCATATTTGGAATTAGTGGGGCCAAATTATGTTAATAAGCTACTTTTTATTTTTGGGCATTGTGAATAGTAACTACGGTAAATTTTATTTACTATAGTTAAAGGTAAATTGGGTAATTAAGGGTAAATATAAGATTATAAAATTACCCTAACACTTGGAAAAATCCTATTGGATGGCTAAAAGTAGACCCATATAAACTAAGGGTCAGATTAGATTCATTTTATGGACTTTTTTCCATGAAAATAATTTAGTTATTATTAAAACCAAAGAATGTGACAACATGTCACTTTCTTAAGTCTTATAAGTATAATAATTTTAATTTAGTGAAACACTTCATGAAACGTAGAACATGAATATTATCCAGGAATATAATACAATTATCTACATCATAGGAATTTATTTAGAATTTTTAGGGATTAAATAATTATCATTTATTATGACACAAAGATGATGCAGTAATTGTCTTATTATTGAAATATTGACATAATTGATGTTATGAATGCCAAAATAAATGTTATTTGAGACCTTTTAATGACTTAAATTAATTTTCTTGGTTAATATGACATGTTATTGTTGATATAAGTAACTTTTTTCGAACTTATCATTCTGTTATGAATTTCATAAAAATCATGTAGCAAATAGTGTCAAAATTGACATAAATTAGTTTTTAAAAGAAATATTATATTATTAAGTGTTATTTAATTCCTAAAAATCTAAGGTTCGGCCAAATGACTTAAATAAGGATAGATATATTAATAATAAACAACTTTTGGTTCTTTTGGCTTGTTATGGTAAGTTTATTAACCATATAGTGTAAGAAAACAAAAACACACGGTAAAAGTTAAATTATTTAACTTAGAGTTAAATCTAATTGATAAGGTTAAAATAATAACCTAAACTTGTCTAAATCCTATTGTATGAGAGTATTTTTACCCATCCCCACTTTATCTTCGAAATAAGACCATTTGGAACCATTATAAACCGAATTTGACCTTAATATAAAATAATATTTTGAGATTTTCCTAAGGTGCCCCTCTCCTCCCTTATAAAAGGGCACCTCCTCCCCCTCTTCCTCACACCACTTTGAGCCTTCAAGCTCGGCCAACCCCGGAAAAAATCTATTCTCCGCTTCCCTAGTATCATCCTAGAGGTCCTTGTCTTCTTCAAAGACCATTCTTAGTTCTTTAAGTGGAGGTTAAGAAAAGGCGTGTCAAAAAGAGGTAATATCCATTACCGATCTTTTTCAATTTCTTTCTTCTTCAACATCTTTTTCTTTAATTGTTTCATGATAAATTGATAACATCAGTATTTCTTATATACTGATATGTTATTATAAATATGAATCAACTCTAATTAACCTTCTATCCATCCTACGGAAAAAGGAAATCCCCGCGCGTGCGTACGTACGGAATACCGTCTCCACGCCGTGGTGTAATCTATTTTCTGCCACCACCTTAATTGGATGGGTATAATGGTGTAATGAGTAACTATATATGATTATTATGAAGTTATATTGATACTGAAATAGTATAGATACACTTCAACACAATTCCACGACCATGGGAATGATATCATCGCTCGTGCGTACGTACGGACTACCGTCTCCACGACGCGATGAGATTCATTCTCCTTGTTAACCATTTAAGAATGATTATAAAGTATATATAAGCAATAATAATGAAACGTATGACATTATAAATCTAATGTATTTATGTATATATGTATTTCATCTACTTACTTCCATTCAAGACAATAAGGAAAGGAAAACAACGTTCATGCGTACGTACGGACTACCGTCTCCATGAACGGTGTGTTTCATTTCATTTATCTATCTATTATATATATATATATATACTGAATATATATGATATATAAATCATGTTTTATATTTTGGAAGTAAGTAAATCATGATATAGGTAATAATAATGTCAATAACAACAAGTCCAAACACCTACGATAAATGAAATGATTTTACCCAAAACACTCTTTAACATGGAATTTACAAAAGAACGATTAATATAAAGTCATAAGTGAACCATATATGATATCATAATAATGATTATGATTCTAGAATAAGTCAATGACATTATTTAAATCATTATACAGGAGGTTCAGACACTTATGAAGAAAATCGGACTGAAGGTAAGGGAAATATCACAATCTCATTTTTTATCTGAGATTGTTTATACTTTAGTATTTACTGGGGTGTATTTTATCATCCACATCCATGTTTCCTAAGTATGTAATATTATTTCCATCCACCTAAAATTATTTAAATCCAATTTTACCCTTCGGTGAGTTTTTAGTAAAAGATATGAAAGGAATCTTTTTTCGTTTTTCATACGAGGTACTTTCTGAATTTCCGACAAAAGTACGAGGATAATGTTTTTTAACTTATACGGCATGAATGGATTTTTAAAAAATTATTTCCAAGAATATTCCCTTACAAGTTTTCATGTTTATTTTTAATCAACTTCTTTTAGTATAGAATTGAATGACATGTTAAGAAAGGAAAAGTGTTTTTGAAGTAGAAAGGATATTTTCCTCAAGAATAGAGTTCAAGTGTTTTATCAAAATTATTTTACATCTAAGATAATATAGGGTTCTGTTTACATCCATATTATTACATTGATTTGATTATGTTGTGATGGAATTATTTTTATGAATTCTTTTATCTTATATGAATTCTTTTATGATGTAATGTTGTTTAAGAATCCCATTTTTATTACATGGGTTATGCAATGATGTATGATTTATGATTTTGTTGAACACATAAGAATGGGATCATTATGAGATGGGTGGGACCTATAACTCCCTCCAATGAATTGGGTAAAGATTTAATATCTCATGATATAGACATGGCTGGAACTGTAGGTTATACCGGTTCAGTGAAACAGGACTGAAACGAGGAATGAACTCGGTTCAGAAAGGGACTTTGTCCACTAAGATAGTCTTGGAAATGAATCTTGACTAACAAGAAATGATTCTCTATGATTATGTGTTTATGCCACAAAGTTTCATGTTTTACGTTATGATTATTTGGATTACATTTCACTACTATGATTTATCCCATGTTATGAAATTATGATCTCTTTTGCAGGTTAAGATTTCCAAAAGATATGTTCTTATGAATATGATGTGATTGATATTTCTTTTGTTTACCCTTACTGAGCATTTGAGCTCACCCTTTTAAGTTTTCTTTTCCCCAGGATATAAAGAAAGGTTTTAGGTAAGAATCAAAAAGGAAGATCTTTATGGGAGATGTTGAAGATCTTTCACCATGATTAGAAGATTATATTCTGAGTTTCGAAAGACACTAAACTATTACGGTCCTTGTGTGTGTGTTTTTGTTATGTACTAAGTATTACGCAAAATTAATGTAATGTATATGTACGTTAAGCTTCGTGTCTCTAAATATCTATTATTCTATGAATAAATTAATTCTTAAACTTTAGTAATGGGATATTAAAACAAAAATGTGTTATCCTAATACCTTATGTCTTGTTGAACTGATAATATTTTAAATAAACATAGATTGAAGGCTTTGAGGCCCCCAATTTTACATTTGTTTGTCATTGATGACCTCAATTACTCCCTAAAAATATTTATGTTTTTCCAACAATTATATGTCTCTAATTGCCACAAATGTTCTCTTTATCGAGATCATAATTTGGTGGTGACTTTTTCATTTCCCTTTCCCTCTTATTAAGGATAAATTTTATTAACCTTATTTCCGATGTGGGTTTTCCACAAATGTATTTTCTATTTTCAACCTTTAATTTTCAAAGAAAAATTTTAAATTACGAGGACACAATTTATTGAAGGAGGGTAGAATGTAACACCCCAAGCTTCCATGGTATGCTTCTCTTTGAATAATAGAGCAGCGTGTATTGTACGCAACCTCGAGTTCTTACACACCACGACCAATCAAAATAGCCGTTATGACTAGTAATACCCACTTTTTGAAATTATATAAATTCTATATTTCAAAATGGACTTCATTTTTGTATTCAGAATATTGAAATTATCCTATTTTGAATTTTTGGTATTTTTCTGAGAACTTCCAATTTTTTATGAATAGTGAAAAATACTTAAAAACAATTATTTTAATAAAAATAATTTATAGTGATAAATTATACTATTTAGTGGTTTTGAAGTATAATCAGAATATATTTTTACCATTTTATCCAATGGTGTTCATTAGAAATAATTTTACTTTGAAATTGGACATAAACAATTGTCAATCTTTTGATATATATTGTTTCTTAAAAACACGCTATTTGTTGTGACAACGAGATTTAATTATAAAATTAATTAATGCAACTTATATGTTTGGAATTTTGTAAAATAGAAATCATTTTTTAATTCGGAATATCAATTATATCTTAGGGTTAAATTTTGGCATTGTTCTGAAAAACTTCAATTTTTGATGAATAGTGAAACCACTAAGTGGTAGTTAAAAAACTGATTTTTCATTTAAATGAAACATTACCACTTATGTGATTTGATTTTCAAAAATCCGACATACATGGTTTACCTTAGTAAGTAAAATGTGGTTCAATGGGATTAAAATAATTTTTTGGTGAATAGTAACTTTTAAGATTAATTAATCGCGATTAAAGGTAATTAGTGAAATTTAATGTAAAAATGATATTATAAAAATATGAAAATACCCTTACACTTGTCATACCTTTATTGGATGAGTCATGGCCGACCAAGAAAATCCACGGGTCAACTTTGGGACCCCATGGAGCCACTTGGGTAAGAAAATGACATTAATAACTTTTTATTTAAAGTAAAAATAAAATTGTAACAAACATGTGTTGTTTTACTAAAACAATTATTACCTGGGGATATATAAGTTAATGTTTCGACTATAATTACTCATTGGAAATCAAAAAAGATTTCCTACATCATGATATTTTTTTTATTTTTAGACATTAAATAAATTAAATTTTTTATGACACCATGATGATGCAGCGATTACATCATTAATTAACGATTTAAATAAAATGAAAATATAATGTAAAATGTAAAACATACAATTGTCAAAAAACTATTGGATGAGTATATTTTGAACACTTATCAACTTATCCTCGAAATATATTAGTGTGGGACCTTTCAAATCCGAAACTCATTATATAATAAAGTAACATTTCAATCTTTCCAAGAGTGCACCTCCTCTCCTCTTATAAAAGGCCCCCACCTATACCACCTTATTCACACCTTCCAAGCCATTTGGCTCAGCAAACCTCTGCCCAAATACTCTATCAACTTTCCTCCATTACTCCTAGAAGCCTCACTTTGGGCAGAAGTCTTTCCACGGAAGCCTTTGGCTCAAATCAAAGAGTTACCCGATTTTAAGGTAATGTATTCTTTTGTGTTCTATTGTTTTATTTTGTTTCTACAACCCCCTAAAATCTTTCTATTAAGTTATTTTGTAACAACACCAGTATCATCCATATACTTGGATGTTTTTATGAGAATTATTTTATTTACACTGACACACACCTTCATGTAATGGTTAAAGAACATACTGTTCTTGTGGGTGGTGAATTACTGCCTCACGAAACGATGATTGTTCAATCTTCTTTTAACACCTCTCATGGTGGCCATTATGATGAAAATATTTTTATATATGATATATATTATGTTTTTGTTTTCCTCATGATTCTGTATTTTTAATTTATGGCATACCGTTATGATTTCCATTATGGGTAAATGCGATAATTTCATTTTAGGAAGTACAGACAACCGCCCCCTCAAAGTGATTTGAATCGTTAATGCCATATGTAGGACGCATAAAGGATGGAGTAAATGGTATTATACATTATATTATACTAGAATGATAGTATTCATTTATATAATTATAATTTCATTCCATTAAATACGAATTAAAAATGAATGTAGCATTCATGCGTACGTACGGCTTACCGTCTCCATGAACGGTGCATTTCATTTCTTATCTCTAAATGTTATGTAATATTATAAATGCATCTATATACTGAATATATATATGATATATATGATATCTAAATCATGAATATAATTCTGGATATAATGGATATTTCACCACATGAACAACTTTTAATTATAATAAGTTTATTTTTGACTCAAGTACCAAAGATCGACACAATGACCGTTATTAACATAAATAATTACATAATGTTCATAACATGTTAATAAGTGATATAAAAGGAATAATTAACATGAAAAATGTTCTTAGGAAAATTTAAATTATCTCTAGATTACTATTCAAGAGATTAAAGAATGATCGAGTCAAGTCGGACACAAGGTAAGGGAACTTCTTAACCCAATTTCCATTCTTTGGGTTAATCTCATACTTTCAAATTATGTCATGATATTATTATGTCCTATCTTGTATTTGTACTTTCTTTATGTGTACTTATAATGAATACACATAATAGATATATTTTATTTATGAAAAATGTTCTTTGTAAGGGACATCGTCTCAATCTTCTTTCGTTGAGGCATATATTGCTTTATACACAGCCTTCTTTTATACGGTGTGTAAACCCCTTTGACTTTTAGGTTTATTCAAAAGGAATATTTTATACGAAGAGTTTTTTACTAAACAACAAAAATAATGGTTTGTCTTACATACGCGGCGACAACGACTTCTCCGCCACCGTGACCATTATTTGAGTTTCGGCTTCCTCTACAAGCTATAACTTTTTTAAATGAAAAATAGATACCAATTTTTAATTTTCTTTTATTTTGGTATTATTAATGGTTTTGAAATTGTTTTTATTACATCAATGTGTTTTATTGATATCTTGTGATTGAAATGTGGAAATGTTATGTTTCCTTTATGCATGTTTTATGTGATACAATTATGTAATGGTTTATGATATGTTTAATACTATTCATATGAGGAATGCATTGGACTTAATAAGTGACAGGTGGAGCCCGTTATAGCTCCTCAATGCATTGGCAGGTCTCATGAGACAAACTGGTGTCTTGGCATGAGGCCTTGATAAAATGTTATTTTTAGTCTTGGCACGAGGCCTTGGCTACGTGGTTATGATAGTCTGGCATTATGCATTTCATCATTATGAAAGTGGTTATTGATATTGCATGTTATTATTCGACTAGTAGAATATCCATGTGAATAAGTAAATGGAATTATTTCATTTTATTTTTTCCATATTATGCTGAAGTTCAAGTTTAAAAGGATTTGTTTAGTTGTACATTGCCTTAAATGTTAATGTTTATTTATGAATGCTTCCACTATATTGTTATCCTTACTGAGCATCTGAGCTCACCCCTTTCAATGTTTTAATTTTTCCAGGATGTGAAGAAGTATTTTATGAATGACTTGAAGGGATAATATGAGGGGATATGAAGACAAGATGTTGTTGTAGTTTTTTATTACATTATGATGTAATGTAAAACTTATTAATGTATCTAGTGTTTCAAGGATACTAAACGAATCAGTCTTTCGAGACTTCAACTTTTGTGATCATGCCAATGTTACGCAATAATGCACCGACTCTGGGAAACTGGGGTCGGGGCGTTACATAATATATTAATATAAATTTTTTTCCCTATTTTTAATAATATTTTTTAATATTAATAAATATTTTTAACAAAATTTTCGAACAATATTAATTGTAAATATATTAAATATTTATTAAATTGGTAGAAATAAAATTTGTTAATTAAGGGTAAAAATAATTTTAAGAAGACTAAAACAAAGTAACCCCAATAGTATAAATATTTATATTTCATTTTCATTGGAAGAATTATAATATTTATTCCTTATTTTTCTACATTATAAATTATAACTAATCAACTTGCTAAAAAATTAGATTTTTATTCAATAAAACAAAAATTGTATTTTTTGCATAAAAAATAATTTAAATTAAGATATTAATTTACAATGAATTCATAAATTTTAAAAATAACTTTTATATTAATATAATATTATTATTTTTGAATTTTTTATTTATTTTATGTGATAATATAATTTTATAATGTCAAATTTTATTGTTATATGGGGTCGAAAACTATTATTGTCCCAAAACCACCATTTATATATAAATAACAATTAATTTTTACGTGTTTAAATTTATAAATTTATGAAATTATTTTTTCAAAAAAATAGTATTTTTGGAATCATAATGTCGAGTTTATCCAATGGTTAATTTTTCGTAATTTTTCAGGACAACTGAATTTTCTGGTAACAATTAAGTATGAAATAAATATACAGTGTGTTTAGGACAAAAATAACGACCCAAAAGTGATGTGTCAAATAATTTAAAATAAATAACATAAAAAATATATGATTCATTTTTATAAAATTAGGTTTTTCAGATATTTTATTTATATCATAAAGACATTATAAATTATCGAAATACAATATAATATTTTATGTTATTAAAATTATTTCATTATAAACCCCACTCAATTCCACATCATCAAGGTTAATATTTTAATGCATTGTGCCCATGGATTATTAAAGCTATGAGAGAAACTACATTTCACAAAAACCATGGAAATGTTTTTGGTTTTTTATTGTTTTATTTTATAGATTCCAAAATAATTTTTTAAGAATTTACAAGGTACCCCCATCACTTTTTCAATATAAATCCACCCATGCTCCAATTTGTCTTCAATAAAAAATATAAAGAACATAATTACATATGATATACTATGTATATCCATCCAAAGGGGACCCATGATCCAAATTAGATTCTCAATTGATTTTATAATCAACCTATCAAGGTAAGGGACATCTATATCTTCGATTTAGTCAAGATCCAATTTTATGTTATGCCTCTTAGTTTTAATTTTTATGGTTTGGGTATGTTTTAGTATAACTCTATTATGATCAATATTATTTAAATGTGATTATATAACCCTTTTAATCTAAATAGTACATCATAATAACCGTTATTTACTTCCATTATGCTCCCAAAATTGTCTTACGATTTTCCATACCAAATAGAAGGGTCCCATATGTCTCTTTAATTCAAGGAACATCATTATATTAATTGTTTTGAATTTTAGTTGGATATGTTTTAATGAACTAAAAAATATCCCTCTATAATCAACATTTATTTATTAATGAGATATCATTTATCCCACCTCATTATAGAATTTACCTAAGATGTTTCTAAGCCATGATTCTATCATCAGCATCTTTATTCCGACATCAACATTATCTTATTCCCTTTTTGTCCAATTAATTACTAAGGGATATATTTCTCAATGTGCTTCATACTTACCATGTTATTTATATATGTTTAGAGAACCATTTTACTCTCATTAATAAATCCCATTTCCCTCTTTGTACACTTGTTATCATGATGAAATTTTTTAACAAACCCATGTATTCCTTTTTTTCAAGAACATATATTATTTTATGGCCAAAACTTTACATTGGTTAATTTTTTGATATGTTTTATACATCCATATTACATAAATTTTTATCTAAATGTGATGAGAGGTCCATTTTAGTCCCAGTAATCCCTCCCATGAACCTTTATGCACACCCGTTATGTTGCCAAAAATTGTCCGTTGATTTTACGTACCAAAAGTGATGGACCTCTATCTGTTCATTTCAATTCCAGAACCTTTATTATATTTATCATATTGATCATAATTTTTTTTATTTTTTAATGAATTCATAAATATCAATATAAATTCCAAATTTTTTGATAACAATGAGTGATCATTTACCTCCTCTCATTATGGTATTTTCCCATGCTATTACTATTTCGAAATTTGGTATGAGATCATTTCCTTATCATCATTATTCAAGAATTTTATTTATTTATGCTTTTTATTTCTAATTATTAATGTGGTTATATGCTTTTACACATCCCTCCTTTTTTCTGTTTTATGAAAAAATTAATAGAGACCAGTTTTTCTCTCATGAAACCATTTTATAAATTTTTAAATACTACCGTTATGCAGCCCAAATTTCACAAACATTTCTCCTTGAAGAAACATTTTTTTACAAACACCATCAATATTTCGACTCAAGGTTATTCACCAATACATGCCAATAATAATTTTATTAGGGAATTTTATTTATATATAAGACACTCCTTTATCATTGAATTAAATATGGTGAAATATGATCATATGTTGGATGTTTTTTGTGGAAAATTTATGGATTTAGCTAATATAAAAGTTTAGAGTGTACCCAAAATTATATAGAGATCTAATACATTGGGAAATATTTTAGTCTCATGAGATATCATGCAAGGGATTAGGGAGTGAAACTAGTCCATCTTGGGACATTGTCCATATTTATTTATATGCAGTAATCCTTGACCTATGTGTAGGATAAATTGTTTTATTTTTTTTCCCACATTTCCTAGGTTGATTGTATGATAATATTTAATATCATTCCTTATTATTCATTTTTATGTTTATCACCCATCTATGTCCCATTTAAATGAATATTTTCTACCATGTAATGCATACTTTATATTATTTTTTGATTATTCCCTTAACGAGATTTATATATCACCAATTTGTAATGTATGTCCCTAGGTTATCGCATGCAGTTTTAAAAGCAATGTAATTTTAAAAGCATGTTAAGGAAATTTTAAATATTTTTTATCGAATGTTCAAGTTGTTATTCAATGTACATAATGCCCAAATAAACTAGACATCGTGATCATCTAGGCTATTTTATATGTAATTTTTCTAATAAATAATGAAATAATGTTCAATAAAGATAATGGTTTTTATAGTTGGTATCATCAAAGAAAATTTAATTTTTTATGGAATTAGGATTCAAGAACTCTTGGGAAATACAAAGGGATAAGAAAAAATTTAATAATAAATATTTATTTTAAATTTATAAGGTAAGTGGATTATGTGAAAATAATTCCCTATCTAGATACAATAAGTTTATGTGGTTCTATAACATATGTACCATTATGTAATACATAAAAAACACATTGATCTAGAGTAGGTTGAGGACTAGTTCATAAAAATGGGACTTTATGCACACCTGGTTTGACACTTGCAGGAGATATGGCTTAGTAAATTCAAAAGCTCATTATAAAGTATTATTAAGGGAAAATGATTGCAGATATGGGACTATAATAGGAAATATATCATCAATAACAAATATTAAATCCTTGAAATTCATAATTAAAGGAATAATATTTATCAGTTATGAATTTAATGTTATTTTCATCTCTTTTATTTTTCTAATAGTATAAAATTACTCCTCATTAATTTAACCTTTATTCTAGTAAAATGAAGGAAATAAGAAGAAATAATTTAATAACCTATGTAATTCATTATTTGATGATTAACCAAATGGGATTCTTTAATTCCTGAGAGATCAAGTAAGATATATTTTTATTATTCCACAAATAAATAAAAAACAAAAATTAACAACTAGCAAATAGTTTGGTGTTAAAATACATCTAATAATAAGAGGAAAAATTCTCACCGAATTTCAACAAATAAATATGATAGTAAAAAGATGATTTAATTATTTGTATTTCCAAAATGGGGAAATAGGCACAGAAAGAAATTATATTATGTAAATAAATGGAGTTATAAGTTCGGATTAATTGTGAATAAAGTAGCAAGTATATAAAAAATAATGAATAGTATGAGGGAATATAATAGGTTATATCTTATACCATTCATTAATTTTTCAATATCTTATCTTTGGAGAATAATGGATTTATCCAAATAAATTTCATAATCCAAGAGTCAAATCCTATACTATGTAAGGAACTATGAAATTGAAGTTATTGATGTGTAATGATTACAATGTTTATGTATATGTATTGAAAGTTTTGTTGTATATGTAGTTCATCATTGACATTATGGATATTATAATCATAAAACTATATTTTATTATTCCATATTAGTTTTCATTTAGGTATTTTAAATAAATTTTGAAATGTACAGAAAACATATTAATGTGATTTAGTGGCAAGGTTATTGAAAAACATTAATATATGTTCAATTTGGGGATAAACATAATGGGTATTGGAAAAATATTTCTAAGGTTAATTTTATTTTTAAAATAATTGATACATATTTGATAATTTAAATGGTGTAAGTTTCATATGAGATTTTGGGAAATATATTACAGGATCAAAAAAATTTTATTTTGTGGTGGTTAATTATATTTTGGGAGATGTTTTTTGGGTTAAGCTATAAATACCAATTTTTATTTTCTATAAAGAACACTGTTATGTTTTTGGAGTCATAACATGATGGGTATAAGAAAACCTTTTACATTAAAACATTTATTAGTGCAGAGGTTATTAGTGTTATATATGGGTATTTATTTTAAGAATGATATATGTTGATCCTTGGGTATTATTTGTGGAATTATGAATGGTAATTTATATGGATTATTCATTTTAAGTATTATCTTACTTTACGCTAAACATTTTGGATTTAGTAAATAAATGTTAATATCTTGTTATTCATTGGTGTGTTATATGTCTGTTGGAATTTTATTCTTGAGATTTAAGGAAAAAAACTTATCATCAGTTCTCAGAATTTTGAGAAAAGATGATATTCTAGTTGAAATTGATTAATGGATCAAAATTGTACCTTTTAGGACAGTATAGTTCATTATTTCCCTAGTAATTATGGTAATATAATTCCATAATAGATGAAAAATAATATTAAAACCAAAATGATATTATATTACCATCATTTATAATGAATTGATGGTCATTTTACCCAAAACAGATTTATGGTTTTGTGGTCATTGAATTTTCCCTGACCATTCCCTCTCTCAGACTCTATTAGTTATTTTTTATTTGTTTTATTATTCATGTTTATGTTTTCACTTCCTAATATTGTTATCATACTTGAAACCCTAGATATGCGATGACCATTGTACTTACAGTTGTTTTTTTCAAGATGATGATTTATTGACCCCTTTTACGATGTGGGTTTTCAATAAAGATATTTTCATGTCCCAAATAATTTATTATTTATTTCATGTTAAAATTATGAGGACAAAATTTATTAAAGTAGGAAGAATTTACTACCACATGGTTTTTAAAAGAGAAAACAATGTTTAATGGTGTATGCGATATGAAACACCAAACCAAAACAAAAAATGATTATTTGAATATGACCATTTTAACATTTCCATTAAATTTTAAAATATGAGTTGGATTAAATACTTTATAATATATATATATATATAAGTCTGAAAAATGTTGATAAATTCGTAGTAAATATTCAATCTATTTTTAGTAATGTATTTTCCTTCTACAAAATATGTTTTATTCAAAAAAGGTTTTTTATTTTTTCTATAAATAAATGTTTTATATATTTTGTATTAAATTTTGAAAATGTGATTTATAAAACAAAATAAACTTTTGTCTTTGGGTCGGTGGTTCTTCAATATGTTTTTTCCCTCTGCGGATTTGAAAGGTCATGCCTAGAGCAATGGTTTAGTTAACCTGCGGCCAGGAACCATTCGAGTTCATAAATGGACTAAAGGTTTCAACCTAAATTAATTAAAAGATACATTTTTTCAAGTATCTATCAATATTTTTTTAATAATTTGGCTGTTTTGGCATTTAGAGATACTATTTTACATTTATTTTGCAATCAGAATCCTAATTCCTATGGATATGAAAACTGAAAAAATTGATTTCTGTCATTTTCCTTGAGTATTGGTAGAAGTTGACTTAAGATATTCATTGGTTTATATTGTAGTACCTTCCAATCCTCAGGATGAGATTAGTTTAAGAATATTCTATTAAAAAATTACACTTTTCTCTGAGGATTGTTTTCTAGTTGGGAACTCAAGGTCCAATTGTAGACAAGGCCTTGTTTGTTCTAGATGTCATGTAAAGGGTTATGATATTTCATGTTACAAAAAGAATGACCAAACTGAATATTCCAATGATGTTAGAACCTAGGATAAAAAATCACACTTCTAAGATTGATACCAAGGCTACAATGCCTAATAAAGTTCAAAAAAAATTTGTCTGAACGCCATTACATGCTTTTGGATATGTTCCTTAGAATATTACAAGTATTAAGAACCATAAAATAGGGTATAAATTCTATATTGTGGCATATTTTCCCTCTAATACTCAGTTAAATTGTAGGCCGTCATTTTTAGATTTGGCGGATGATAATGAGATAACTGATGGGGGAACCTCACATAGAATCCTATTAATCAAAAGAAGAAATGAAGATATAGATGGGGATGGATCAGAATATAGCCAACTAGATAGGGAAGTTACTTTATAAGAAGAGGTAGATAAAATTCAATGGAAAGAAAAAATTGAAGTGTCATAAAAATTTCAAAAAAGGTAAATCCAAGCTTTTTGTTACCACCAGAAATAAATATAATGAATCAGGTATTCCTCCCAAGGAAAACTCTTCTACACTAATTACTGGTGTGGGTGAGTTAGTCTCTTCTTGTGATCCTTATATTTCAAAAGATCCATCTTCCTTGATGATGTATGGAGTTTTCAATGGTATCTATGAGAATTCTGATCTTACATTAAATCTTGTAAATGTGTAGTAGGTCCCCGAAATTGCCTTGACTCCAAAGGTTATCCCTATTAAGGAACCTTGCAAGAAGAATATTTTCTTGACACCATGCCAATATTTAGTATCTATAAGTGTTGATCCTATTCAAAAAACATGTCACAGATACATCCCACAAACAGAAGGTTCGATTGGATAGATTCTAAACTTCAAAACCCAGACATAAGAAACTGTCACCTAATATAGACTCTAGCTTCCATAATTTTCATGCGGGTAACTTTACATGGGATTTGGTCTCTCAATCCCCTATAAATATATCCAAATTTATATAGGATACTTTTCATAGAGTGTCTTGATCCAAGTATGTTCCCCCTTGCACTAGATTCTTGTGGCACTAAAACACATGCAGCCCCAGATGTAACTATAGTGGAACAATGCATGTTTGGTTCATACACTAGAAATCCACTGATTTTGAGACCATATATTTAAAACCTAAATGCAATTTTGAATGCAGTAATGGGAATAAAATCTAAAATGGGTATGGTAAAGGGAAATGTAATTTTATCCTTCTCATTGTACATTATTGTTACTACCAGCAATGATGATGATGAAATAAGAGAAATGTTCACATGGCTGAAATATTGAAGACTGATTTTGTGGATGTGATTTTGGATTACATTGATGGAATCTGAATATAATAAAATACTTGGAGAAGGATAATGAATCCTCTTGGTAGAGGTGGACGACTTCCTCATCATAACATGAGAACCCACTCTCAGCTGAGAAGAAGAATTTATTCTTATTCTAGTGATCCCTTGTGGTTTTGTCTCTATTGGATAATTTCTAATATTTTAGTAATAAGGCATTTTAAAATCATCAGTTCTTAAAAAAAATCTATATAAAAGATGTTTGTGTAAGTTTATTTTTATGTCTAACAAAACAATTTTCTAAAAACTATTTTAAAATGAATAATGCTTCTTAATTTTAATTAATAAATTTTAAACCTAATGGATAATGAATTAAAATAAATTTATAGGTTACATATATAATTATCAATTCAATCTAGTTAAATTAAAATTACTAGTTATATAGTTATAGTACTATTTTCCATGAAAAGTATATTTAAAAAAAAATCACATTCCATCACACTTGGGGGTTTTATTTTATATTAAATTATTTCAGCTCTATGAAATGGCTATGATAAAATTGATTTAATATTTTAAATAATATTAACTAATATTTTGAAATAATATCAACTTAATATTCAGACATTATGAATAGTAAATGTAGTAATAATTTAATAATATGATAAAAGAAAAATTGATTAGTAAAGGGTAATGTAATTTAACAAATACTAGAAACAAATAAATCCTAATATTATTACTATTTTTATTTACATTTCATTGTAATAATTATTTTATTTATTTCTTATTTTTTTTATTTTATAAATGAGTATGTAATATTTTTTATAAAACATATATTTTTATATGATAATATTTTTTATTTTTGTGTAATAATTAATTTAAATTAAGACATTACTTTATTAGGAATTCATGAATTGTAAAAAGTAATTAAATTATTATAAAATAATACTATAATATTTTTTTTATTAAATATAAATGATAATATATTTTATTTGAAGTCAAATGCGATTTTAATAAGTGTTTGAAAACTATTATTATCAAAAAGCAGTCACTTCTCCATAAATATTGAATTTTTTTTAAGGATAAAATTAAAATATAGGAATTTTTTTAGAAAATATTATTTTTGGAATCAGCATTTTTAAATTATCCAAAAGTTATGTTTTTATAATTTTGAGAGCGAGTCGAATTTTCGGGTCAAAATTAATTAATGTAGAAATATAAGGTTTGTCTATGAAATCATAATGAACCAAATGCTTTTTAATTAACTTCTTAAAAGGCCTAATCAACCTAATATAAGTTTACCCTTCAAAATATATAATTTTTAAATTAATTTCTTATTATTTTTAAATCCATTAAGAATCTTATAAAACCTATTTGATATTTTATGGTTTTAAAATCATTTCATTATAAAAAATGACTCACTAAAACACTAGTATGGGTCATATTTAAAGGATTTCACCCCATGAATTATAAAATATTTAAAAAATTATTTAAAAGAAAACAAGGGAAAAACATTTTAATTATTTTGTTTTACTTATTTTATTGTATAGAGTCAAAAATCTATATTTGGGAAATATTGAAGCACCCCCAATCATTTGCTATATAAACCCACCAAATATTCCATTTCTCTTCACTCAAAAACAATATAAGCTTTCTTTAATCCCCACTTACCATTATATATCCCTCCCGAGGTTCCCCCAAAATCGCAAAAAGATCTTCCCAAGACATGGGAATCATCCTCTCAAGGTAACAGATTTCCCTCACATCTTTTTATTAAAGAACCTCTTTTATGATATGAATCTTAGTTGTTTTGTACACTTTCAGGTATCTTTTATTATATATATTAATGTTTTTTATTTACATTTTATTAGAGACACATTTACTCTCATTGCACCCTCCCATGATCCTTTATGTACACCCATAACGATGCTTAAATTTTCCAACTATTTTTGATTCCTTAAGCGAGGGACCTCTCTATATTCTTTTAAATTCAAGACGCATTATTATATTATGTTTCATGAATTTTAGATGTATTTTTTAATATCCATAATATTATTCTAGTAATTTTTAATCAATCTTCTTTTAATTATAGAACTTTTATATCCCTCATTATAACATATATGTATGCTGTTGCTGTATCGGGATTATCTCCTTCTCCACTTTATTCATGAATCTACAATATATTTATCCTTTTATATCCAATTAAAATTGTTTTGATATGTTCTTCCATATTCATTTTATTAGAAATATTATTTATAAATAATGGTAGACCCCTTTAATTATCATTAAGCCCACTCATGGACCTTTATACAGACTCTTTACCAAACTAAAATTTTGTAAGGTATCTCCCTCTCTTATTTCAATTTACAAACCTCTATTATGTTATGCCTCTTAATTTACCTTTGTTCAGGTTTTTATATGTTTTAATAACTACCAATTACTTCAATTTTAATGTCTATGGGATGAGATACCCCATTTACTATCTTGTATTACTACCCTGAACCTTTTTGGAAACCTGTTAGGCTTCCAAACCTATTCTGTGATTTTCCATACAAAAAGTGAGTGACCTATCCCTATTGTTTTCAATTCAACAACCTTTATTATATTTATCCTTTTAAATATCAAATGTTTATGTTGTCATGAATTTATAAACATTCTTATACTTTCTAATTTATATCTTAATAAGGAGAGGTAATTTATCTCATTTCATTATGGAATTTACTTTATTCATTACTATGATGAAATTTAATAAGGATCCCTTTCATTCTCTTATTTATTAATATTTTTTTTCAATTTATTCCTTTTTTTACTATTCCTAATGTGGGGATATGAAGTTACTGATTCCTATTACATTCCATACTTTGTCCAAATTATGATATAACAATTTCTATCTCATTAAAAAAATTTATGAATCTTTTAATACTGCCATTATGATGCTGAAATTTAACAGGGATGTTTACATGCCAATCCATTTAATTAGGAACACCATCGCTATTTCCATTCAAGGGTATTCAACTATACAAAAATACAATCCTTTTATTTGGGACATCCATGTATTTATTTAACACACATTTATCGTGGAATTAAAATGGATGAAATATGATCCTATGTTTAATGTTCTATGTGGAAAAATTTTGAGTGTACATGATAGTAATGTAATAGGTATGCTAGAAATTATATAAATCTAAAATGAATTGGGTAAGGTTTTAGTATCCTTAGATGATATTTAAGGGATAAGAGAGTTTACCTAATACATCAAGGGAATCTTTCAATCATGATGTTTTGGATGTTAACCTTGATCCATATATATGATTCTATGTATAATATTGTCTTCACCTATCCCATGTGGACTTTATGTTACCATTATATATCATGAATTATTATTAACATTTATTATTATCTCCCCATTCATGTACCATTGAAATACCTATTATCTAACATGTAATCCTTTATTCATGTTATTGTTTTTCCCTTATCTGTATTAATAGCTCTCCCCTATTTTATGTATGTCCTAAGGTTATTCTATTTAATTTTAAAAGGTATGAAAATGTTGAGGAATGTTAAGGAATTTTTCAATAATTTTTTATATCTCATTATCAAGATGTTTTTATATGTACCTAATTACATTTTAAAATATACTAATTGATCATTAGAGTATTTTATATGTAAAATTTTGTAATAAATATTGTTATAATGTGTAATAAATACATGGGTTGTCATATGGTGCATGTTGCCAAATTGGGGCCTACTTGAGGCAAAACTCTAGGTTCATTATCTATTTTCCTTCATTTCTGACCTAAATGGTTTATGTTTATATGGAGGTGGATGTGGGATATGATCAAGTATTTTTTTATGGATTAAGGGAAATAAAGATTATTAATCACTATTTCCTTAAAAAAATGTTGTATACAAAAAATGATAGTTTTATTCTTCGATAGATTTTTAGAAGGAACCCATAAATTTGAACTTTTTATAAGCTTTTTATGCTTTTCTCAAACTAGTTTTTCCATCTAGGGGAAGGAACCATGTACCCATAAATAGCAGTCATGTTTGTAATGAATATTCATAATATTCCTTAGTGGCCTCTACATATTGTTTATTTTGTAATTCTTAATGAATATGAAAGTTCTAAATATGGTGGATAAAGGGGAACTTTCAGCAACCAATGAAGAGATAGGTATCTCTGCTCCATCTCATTTGTTTTATGATGACAGTGTCATTTTCAAATTGGGAGATAGGACAAATATCAATCGTACCAAAAGGATCTCTTTTATATTATAGTGTCTTAGGGAGGGAAATTAATTAGAGAAAGTCATTGATTTATTTTGGATTGAATATCTCAGATTCAAGGAAGACTCATCTCATCAACCATCTTGGAATAAGTAAGGGCTCACATCCTTTTATATACTTTGGAGTTCCAATGTTTTTGTGAAAGCCCTGTATCTCACATTTTTCAATTTCATTAATCCAAATCAGGAGAATAGTTGCATCTTGGAATGGAATGTCTCTGCCATTGCCATCATTCTTTTGCCTTGTCAGGAATGTGGTTACCTCAAATAATGTATATTCTTTCATGGTGTATATTCAGCCTCTCTCAATCACTATGAAAATAAACTATATTCTGAAATTTGTTTTCCGGAGTGGATGCTTTATGAAGAGGAAAATTATTACTGCCAGGTGGATCCAGTGTTGCATGCCTACCCTGCATAAAGGATTGGGTATTAAGAATTTGAATTTTTTAAATAGTATTTGAAGGATTAATTCTTTATGAATCTTATCAACAAAAAAATATTATTCTCTTGAGTTCCTCAGAGGATGGATTCTCACTTGGTTAATTGAATGTAAATATGTTTTTCTTGAATCTTTCATTTTTTCGTGTCTATATACTATTTTTTATAACATCATCAAGAATTCATGCTGGCTAGTTAATGTGAGATCCTCCCTTAGTTTTAAGAAATCTAATTGGAAAAGTTCCCCACTAATAGAAAAAATTAAAATCTAGGAACATGTTATTGATATAATCATCACAATCAATAAGTATGTGCAATATATGGATACTCCACCATAATACTTATCCTCAATAGTTTCAGTATATGATTTTAATAATCAGGCTGACCTTCTTATATGGGAAATGATTCACATATGGATTCTTAATTTTAAAGAATCTATAAAATTTGATCAAGGGAGAAAACAAGTGGATTGGTGAAATGAACATGAAATTGATGACCCATTCAAGATTCAATTTTCATTGAATAATATATTTTAACAGAGTCCTAGTGGATGAAAATCTTCATGCGATTGGGATCTCCATATGCTCTAGGTGCATTTTATGTCATCAACATCACGAGGATATGGATCATCTATTCTTGTGATGGAACATTTCCTCTTCATCATGGAATGTTGTTCTTAATATATTTGAAATACATCCTCCTCAAATAGGTTTTGTACAGAATTTGCTATATACTGTTTTTGGAGATCCTCATTCAAAGAAAATCATTGCACTTCTTAGAGTTTCATGAGATAAAATAATACATAATATTTTCAGAGCCTAAAACAATGTAATCTATATGAAGACTCGTTTTCATGAGAGAAATGAAACACCTAACATCATTGTGGCTATGCAGAATTCCAACAACATGCTCACTGAGTGTTGTAGAACCTCATTTTGGGATTTTATGGATCTTAAGTCCATGAATATTATAGGTCATTTTTCCAAATCCATGAAGTACTATGGAGATTTATTGGACAACCCATTTCTCTAGATAGATGAAATGAAATATGAGTGGGGCCTCACAAGGCAAACCAAAACCATCTAGATTTCGGGTAATTTTCAGGATCACCACAAGGATGTGGTGGAATTAATCCATGGTCCATGTGGCCATGATATTGATTTGGAGGACGAAATTTTGGCGATTATTAGAGAATTTAAATTTTTTTATCTAAGTAATTGTAAAAACATTTGGCTATAATGTTATTCAACTACTGTTTTCAATAAAAAATGATGGTCCTGAATGTTCTTTGATATTTCCTAACAGGTAAATGGATCAATTTTTTTTGAGAAGATTTCTTCCAGGAGCTACACCATCACTCACAATTTTTGGGAAGAAAACTATATTTTGGATAATCTTTTAAATAAAGGAATAACTGATGTGGAAAGCATCATTTGTCACAATTATCCAGATAACATTTCTTCAACTTCTTATTCATGATAAATGTAAAATACCTTCATTTCGGATTGTGTAACTTTATCTTATTTTAATATAATATCCTTTGAGCACACTTTTCTCAAAAAAATTAATTTGAATAATATTGGTGATAAGAATGATTATATGATATCAATGGATAATTTATTATCAATTTGGAATCCCATTGTTGATAAATCATTGGTATTCTTCCAGAAATTAAAGGAGAGATCATGAGTTTGGTAGAATTCCTACATTTTACACTTGTAATGTACAACAATAATCTTGTTTATCTTTTACCCCTATTTCTTATTTTAATGTCCTTAGAGATGAATTATCAGGGAGTATGGATCCACGTCTTAATGTTTAATAATCAGATATTTAGATATATGAGATATAATGTCGTAATAGATTCATGAAGCATTCTATATTTTCTTACCATATTATTCATTTTATACATCACTCACATACTAAAGTGGTGAATTATTAATAGGGAATTCATGTACACAATTTTTTTCCTAGAGTAGTTTTATACACAAGTTCATATAGTACCCATTAAAATTTATTATGCGGACAATATTCGGTATATCAAATAATGATCATAGTGTTTCCAATGTTTTGATATCAATTTTCAAAAACATATAAATTTATATATTAATATTTTATCTTGATTAATAATTATAATAAATTAAAATAATTATTAGGTTTCCAATATTTTAACAAATCTGAATAGCCCTCACCACCGGATTTAAAATATCCCATTATAGCAATATTTTAGTTAAAAATAACCATATCTACCATAAATTTATCAAATTAATGTCCTTATCAAATTATTCAAAGGAATTTAGATAGGTACTAATTGAAATCTATATTTAATCATAGATACTAGATATTTTTTTACTATATAACCTTAAAGTTGTAAACTCATATTACCTCAACTCTTGCCAACACATTACTTTTTATCAGATAAGATTTATTAATCTTAATGATAAATTCATTAATTCAAATCAATACATTCATTGGAATTACTCAAAAAATAATAATATCTAGAGAAGGATGAGACAAATACCTCAATCTATTATTTTATTCTAACTTTTGTGATAGAAGTAATTTATCGACTTAATAATTTTATTTATATTTTTTTTTAACTTTCCGATAAATATAATTTATTTCATGATTATCATGTTTTTAATATTATATGAAATTTATGGAATTAATTAATCATGTCAAATAATGAAATTTATAGATAATAATTTTAATTTAGCTTGAAATTAACAAGATAGTTAATTTATAAAATTTATTTGATCACATTAAATCATACATGTAAAAAATAAAACACATAAATAAATTATTATCCTTGAACTGAAAAAATAAAATAAATATTTGACATGATTCGTGGGATATTATTTATTAATTGGTTTATTTAGTTGAAATAAAATAATAATGTCCCTAGGGTAAGTAACTCAATGAACCCATCCATGTCTTGGAATGCATTATTTATCCATTTTAAAGTGTATCTCCTTTGTTGTATTCACATCATCTTGGGTTTCAAACCAGCTCCCCTACTTGTGAGATTCATCTATTACATATTTACACACTAATATATGAGGGGTACTAGGGGTTAAGGCATACATAATATAATCATTTATCATATAGTAAAAAACCTAATTAATGAGAGAGTGGTGATTCAAATATCATTATTTTTAATTTAATAATTAATTATTACATAAAAAATGTAATAAATGATTAAATTAAAAAAAGTTAATACCCATAAATAGCTTTTCAGTACCATGATTATTCTAAATATGAAACTACTAGGTATTTATAAATTATATTATTCAATTAAATTTAGCCTTATTTAGGTAAATTTTCTTGAAGTAATGAATTAATAAACTACTTATCTAATTAATTATTCATCTTTATAATCTCACCAAATAGTCCTTGACATATAGTAAATTCATTTTTCTATATTATTGTTAATTATATAAATTTTAATATAATAATGTACATGACATGCAATCTTGAAGTGACACGATATACACGTTCTCTATCTGATCACATCAAATTCAGGATTTAAATAATTATGTTGTAGAGACCCGAAGCATGGCGTACATGGACATTACATTACTTTTGCGGAATTCTTAGTACATAACAAAAACACACACACAAGGACCGTAATAGTTTAGTGTCTTTGGAAACTCGGAACGTAATCTTCTAATAATGGTGAATGATCTTCAACATCTCCCATAAATATCTTCCCTTTTTTTCTTACCTAAAACCTTTATTTATATCCTGGGGAAAAGAAAACTTAAAAGGGTGAGCTCAAATGCTCAGTAAGGGTAAACAAAAGAAATACCAATCACGTCATATTCATAAGAACATATCTTTTAGAAATCTTAACCTGCAAAAGAGATCATAATTTCATAACATGAGATAAATCATAGTAGTGAAATGTAATCCCAATAATCATAACATAAAACATGAAACTTTGTGGCATACACACATAATCATAGAGAATCATTTCTTGTTAGTCAAGACACATTGACAAGACTATCTTAGTGGACAAAGTCCCTTTCTGAACCGAGTTCATTCCTCGTTTCAGTCCTGTTTCACTGAACCGGTATAACCTACCATTCCAGCCATGTCTATCTCATGAGATATAAAATCTTTACCCAATGCATTGGAGGGAGATATAGGTCCCACCCATCTCATAATGATACCATTCTTAGGTGTGCCACAAAATCATAAACCATACATCATTGCATAACCCATGTAATAAAAATGGGAATCTTAAACATCATGACATCATTAAAAAATTCATATATGATAAAGGAATTCATACAAATAATTCCATCACAACATAATCAAATAAATGTAATAATAGGGATAAAAACAGAACCCTTTATTATCTTAGATGGAAAATAATTTTGATAAAACACTTGAACTTCATTCTTGAGGAAAATATCCTTTCTACTTCAAAAACACTTTTACTTTATTAACATGCCATAAAATTTTAAACTAAAAGAAGTTATTTAAAAATAAACTTGATAACTTGTAAAGTAATCTTCTTGGAAATAATTTTTTAAAAATCCATTCATGCCGTATAAGTTAAAAGAAACATTCTTCTTGTACTTTTGTCGGAAAGTCAAAAAGTACCTCGTACGAAAAATGACAAAAGATTCCTTTCATATCTTTTACTAAAATCTCACCGAAGGGTAAAATTGGATTTAAAAAAGATTAGGTGGATAGAAATAACATTACATATTGATGAAACATGGATGTGGATGATAAAATACACCCCAGTAAATACTAAAGTATAAACAATCTCGGATAGAAATGAGATTGTGATATTTCCCTTACCTTAAGTCCGATTTGCTTCGTAAGTGTCTGAACCTCCTGTATAATGATTTAAATAATGTCATTAACTTATTACAGAATCATATTCATTGTTATTATATCATATATGGTTCACTTATAACTTTATATTACCCGTTATTTTGTAAATTCCATGTTAAAGAAGCGTTTTGGGTAAAATCGTTTCATTTATCGTAGGTGTTTGGACTTGTTGTTCTTGACATTATTATTACTTATATCATGATTTACTTACTTCAAAAATATAAAACATGATTTATATATCATATATATTCAGTATATATATATATAATAGATAGACAAATGAAATGAAACACACCGTTCATGGAGACGGTAGTCCGTACGTACGCATGAACGTTGTTTTCCTTTCCTTATTGTCTTGAAAGGAAGTAAGTAGATGAAATACATATATACATAAATCCAGTAGCTTTATAATGTCATATATTACATTATTATTGCTTATATATTCTTTATAATCATTCTTAAATGGTTAACATGGAGAATGAATCTCATCGCGTCGTGGAGACGGTAGTCCGTATGTACGCACGAGCGATGATATCGTTCCCATGATCGTGAACATGTGTTGAATTGTATGTATACTATTTCAGTATCAATATCACTTTATAATAATTATATATAGTTACTCATTACACCATTATACCCATCCAATTTAGGTGGTGGTGGAAAATAGATTACACCAGGGTGTGGAGACGGTATTCCGTACGTACGCACGCGCGGTGATTTCCTTTTTCCGTAGGATGGATAGAAGGTTAATTAGAGTTGTTTCATATTTATAATAACATATCAGTATATAAGAATAACCGATGTTATTAATTTATCATGAAACAACTAAAGAAGAAGAAGTTGAAGAATAAAGAAATTGAAAAAGATCGGTAATGGATATTACCTCTTTTTGACGCGCCTTTTCTTAACCTCCACTTAAAGAACTAAGGATGGTCTTTGAAGAAGACCAGGACCTATAGGATGATACTAGGGAAGTGGAGAATATATTTTTTCAGTGTTTGGCCGATCTTGAAGGCTCAAAGTGGTGTGAGGAAGAGGAGGAGGAGGTGCCCTTTTATAAGGGAGGAGAGGGGCACCTTAGGAAAATCTCAAAATATTATTTTATATTAAGGTCAAATTCGGTTTATAATGGTTCCAAAGGGACTTATTTCTAAGATAAAGTGGGGATGGGTCGAAATCCTCTCATCCAATAGTATTTAGACAAGTTTAGGTTCTTATTTTAACCTTATCAATTAGATTTAACTCTAAGTTAAATTATTTAACTTTTACCATGTATTTTTGTTTTCTTACACTATATGGTTAATAAACTTACCATAACAAGCCAAACGAACCCCAAGTTGTTTATTATTAATATATATATCCTTATCTAAGTCATTTGGATAAACCATAGATTTTTAGGAATTAAATAACAATTAATAATATAATATTTGTTTTAAAAACTAATTTATGTCAATTTTGACACTATTTGGTACATGATTTTTATGAAATTCACAACAGAATGATAAGTTCAAAAAAAGTTACTTATATCAACAATAACATGTCATATTAACCTATAAAATTAATTAAAGTCATAAAAAGTCTCAATTTACATTTATTTGGGCATTTATAACATCAATTATGTCAATATTTCATTAATAAGACAATTACTACATCATCTTTGTGTCATAATAAATGATAATTATTTAATCCCTAAAAATTCTAAATAAATTCCTATGATGTATATAATTGTATTAGATTCCATGATACTATTCATTTTCTAAGATTCATGATGTTTTTCACTAAATTAAAATTATTATACTTATAAGATTTAAGAAAGTGACATGTTGTCACATTCTTTGGTTTTAATAATAACTAAATTAATTTCATGGAACAAAGTCCATAAAATGAATCTAATCCAACCCTTAAGTTATATGGGTCTACTTTAAGCCATCCAATAGGATTTTTCCAAGTTTTAGGGTAATTTTATAATCTTATATTTACCCTTAATTACCCGATTTACCTTTAACTATAGTAAATAAAATTTACCGTAGTTACTATTTACAATGCCCAAAAATAAAAAGTAGCTTATTAACATAATTTGGACCCACTGATTCCAAATATGGTATCCATTTTTCCAAATTCAATACACAAAAGATGCAGAAATTAAATTAAAATTAATCCGGTTGTCGAAAGAAAACGGGTTTTTCTTTAAAACATTGCAAAAGATTGAATTGATTTAACCTACGAATTCAAGGTAAAATCAATGCTAATTAAATTCATTATATTAAATGATAAAAATATATTCTATTTATAATTTAAAACCATTCAATATTATAATTTAACCACATAAGATATTACGATGAAAAAAGTTATTTTTAATTAAAATATAGCGTGTTTTTACTATTCATTAAAATATGAAAGTTATCGGAAAAATATCAAAATATTATCTAATGTAAATTTTTATATCCTGATTCATAAGAAGAATTTTATTTTGTCAAATTGAGCATATAAACATGTCAAAAACTAGATTTAAATTGGGTGCGCCATCAAAAGGTGGCAGAACTACATTTTTTGAAAAATACTTATTTTACCCGAAAAATTTATTTTGTTCTTATACCATGTTCTAGAAAATGTGTAAGATGAATAATAATGTTATAAAATTCAAAATTTAGTTAATACTATTCATAACGGCTAGTTCATGACAATATTATAATAATATGTCGTTGTTTATTAAAACCCGGTATTGCGTACAACACACGCTATCGAGGAAGGTCGTGATTGCGTGTAATGCAAACCAAGTCAGGGTTGCGTGTTGTGAAAGAATCCTTCGTTGTTTCGTATAACAGAATCCAACCATATTTCATTTATACATTGAATATATATATATATATACTCAATGTTGCGTAGAATAACTATTGTGTGTAACACAATCCATGAATAGTGTTGCGTATACTGCAAGATAATACGGTGTTGCATATAGCGTAAGGTAATCTTGGTGTAGAATACAACACAAGACATTAATGAAATTAAAAGAATATTTTTCATAAAATCTCGGGGTGTTACATTCTACCCCCCTGAAAATGAATTTCTCCCTCGAAATTCGTCGGGGTTATAAATGGTTTACTACTCGAAAGTTTCTTTAATAGAAACCCACATCGTAAAAATGAATACCAAAACCAATATTTAAAAACAAAAGTATGAAATGTAACGGTTACCCAAATAAACTAATCACTGGGTTTCCACATAGGTGAAAATATGGATATGGAAGAGAAATCTATCCACCATGTTCTGATGGAGAGTGGTAGAGAACATGGCTATGGAAAAGCAATCAATCACAAAGCTATTGATTTGTGATGATCTAAGGTACCATCTGATTCATCAGATATAAGGGAACTAGGACATCATTTTTGGTTTTCAAGATCATTTCCTAAAGTTGATGAATTAAAAGAATTAAATTGCATGATTTTGGTACAATCTTACTGTTGTTCGTGAATTGAACAATTTCCACTTCATCCCTTAAAGAAATGATTTTGAGTTTGTTATTCGTGATGTGTTAGCAGATCATGTGATAGAATGATGGGTCATTCCATCTCTTTCAAAAAAAAGGTTAGAAAAAGTTATAAGTCCATCTTACGGTTAGATTAATCATATATGGTTCCAAAAAAGAACTTATACTTCATATATCATATCTATTAATAAAATAAAACTAGTTTCTACTAACCAGAGACTTCCTGTAGGCCAGTGGTAGGCGATAAAGGCTAGTCACACTTCGATTGTGGGTTCGATTCCCACAGCCTTGTCCGACGCGATGGGCTATCGCTCGTCCTGCAGGTTGTCCTTTTTCTAAAACTACGTTAATATAACATCCCATCAATAATATCAAAAAAACTTCTATCCTTTAACAATGCTAACTTATTTCCAACATAATCATTTCCAATCTTTAGGCTTATCCAAAATTCTGCTGTCCAATCTCATATTATAGTGAAAACGATTACAAAAGAGTTCATATAACAAGCATGTTAATACCATTTTTGATCTCCGTATATCATGAGATATGTCTTGTTGGTCACATTCTAAACATGTGAATACCTTAATCATGTATTCTCTTGAAAAAATGAATACCCAATAAACCTTAGTGAAAACATGAATGTTGTCAAAAGTTAACTCTTTCCACATACAAAAATCCAAAAATTCTATATACTCAAACCATGATATAACCTTCTCCTTATATCAGTCATGAGCTCATGAATACTATCAAACATTTAATTTTATCCTTATCCCCTCATTATGCACATATCATTTACTTTCCAAAAATATCTGAATAACCTTTTATGGTTACTGGTACCATTCATCATACACTTTCAAAACTTAAGGAAGGAAAACAGTGTAACAATCCTTAGATGTCTCTTTATTCCATAGTACCATGAGATTACTTATATAACATTACACTTGATAAACATGTAATCATTCCACTACCTTATTAAACCATTGATCAAGCTTCAACAATTATTTCAACTCACATACCATTTGTAGTCTCTTCATCATCATCAACATAAATACTACCCATACGACCATACTGATTCTCTTCATGAGACTTTCTCTTAGGGCATTGGTTTTCATATTGCCCGTACATTCCACATTTAAAACATTTAACCAATGTTGTTGTCGTAGCAATACCATTATCCTCATCCCTGGTGTTAACTGAACTTTTTCCTTTGCACTTACTGGCTTTGTGTCCTTCTTTTCCACACCCAAAGCATCTTCCAGTTCCTTTGAAACATTCTCCTTGATGCCTCTTCCCACATGATTTACATAGGGGAAATTGAACTTTCTTTCCACTATGATCATCATGAAACTCCATCTTTCTCTTATTAGCTGAGTCAGGAAACTTACCAAATTTTCCTTTATTGATCATCTTATGAGATTGATGATTCGGCATAATAATGATGTTTGGACCTCCAAATCCCATTTCATTTGGTTTCTCATGAAGAATATCATTCCATTGTCCATCATATCCTCCATTATTGTGAATCATCTTGTTTCCATCCATTTTCTAAAACCCAAAATGAATAGTGTGAGAGGAAAAAATCTTAATAAAGGGGGAGTAACTTCAATATATAACATATTTGGTTTAATCTAATATCGTTACCATAGTTCTAGGACTATATCCTATACGTATACTTATCCTTAGGGACATCCCTAGACATACCTTAGAAATATCTTTAGGGATCTTACTAACGTTTTTGCATCCTAGTTTCCAAAGGTTGACTAAACTTTTCCTCTGATACCAACTGTAGAGACCTGAAGCCTGACGTACATGGACATTACATTACTTTTGCGAAATACTTAGTACATAACAAAAACACACACACAAGGACCGTAATAGTTTAGTGTCTTTGGAAACTCGGAACGTAATCTTCTAATCATGGTGAATGATCTTCAACATCTCCCATAAAAATCTTCCCTTTTTTTCTTACCTAAAACCTTTCTTTATATCCTGGGGAAAAGAAAACATAAAAGGGAGTGCTCAAATTCCCAGTAAGGGTAAACAAAATAAATATCAATCACATCATATTCATAAGAACATATCTTTTGGAAATCTTAACCTGCAAAAGAGATCATAATTTCATAACATGGGATAAATCATATTATTGGAATGTAATCCAAATAATCATAACTTAAAACATGAAACTTTGTGTCATACACAGATAATCATAGAGAATCATTTCTTGTTAGTCAATACTCATTTCCAAGACTATCTTAGTGGACAAGGTCCCTTTCTGAACCGAGTTCATTCCTTGTTTCAGTCCTGTTTCACTGAACCGGTATAACCTACCATTCCAGCCATGTCTATCTCATGAGATATAAAATCTTTACCCAATGCATTGGAGGGAGATATAGGTCCCACCCATCTCATAATGATACCATTCTTATGTGTGCCACAAAATCATAAACCATACATCATTGCATAACCCATGTAATAAAAATGGGAATCTTAAACATCATGGCATCATAAAACAATTCATATATGATAAAGGAATTCATAAAAATAATTCCATCCCAACATAATCAAATCAATGTAATAATAGGGATAAAAACAGAACCCTTTATTATCTTAGATGGAAAATAATTTTGATAAAACACTTGAACTTCATTCTTGAGGAAAATATCCTTTCTACTTCAAAAACACTTTTCCTTTCATAACATGTAATACAATTTTAAACTAAAAGAAGTTGATTAAAAATAAACTTGAAAACTTGTAAAGGAAGCTTCTTGGAAATAATTTTTTAAAAATCCATTCATGCCGTATAAGTTAGAAGAAACATTCTTCTCGTACTTTTGTCGGAAAGTCAAAATGTACATCGTACGAAAAACGACAAAAGATTCCTTTCATATCTTTTACTAAAATCTCACCGAAGGGTAAAATTGGATTTAAAAAATAGTAGGTGGATAAAAATAATATTAAATATTGATGAAACATGGATGTGGATGATAAAATACATCCCAGTAAATACTAAAGTATAAACAATCTCGGATAGAAATGAGATTGTGATATTTCCCTTACCTTAAGTCCGATTTGCTTCGTAAGTGTCCGAACCTACATTTTAATGATTTAAATAATTTCATTAAATTATTACAGAATTATATTCATTGTTATTATATCATATATGGTTCACTTATGACTTTATATTACCCGTTCTTTTGTAAATTCCATGTTAAAGCAGCGTTTTGGGTAAAATCGTTTCATTTCTCGTAGGTGTTTAGACTTGTTGTTCTTGACATTATTATTACTTATATCGTGATTTAATTACTTCCAGAATATAAAAAATGATTTATATATCATATATATTCAGTATATATATATAATAGATAGATAAATGAAATGAAACACACCGTTCATGGAGACGGTAGTCCGTACGTATGCATGAACGTTGTTTTCCGTTCCTTATTGTCTTGAATGGAAGTATGTAGATGACATACATATATAAATAAATCCAGTAGCTTTATAATGTCATATATTTCATTATTATTTCTTATATATACTTTATAATCATTCTTAAATGGTTAACATAGAGAATGAATCTCATCGCGTCGTGGAAACGGTAGTCCGTACGAGCGCACGAGCGATGATATCATTCTCATGATCGTGAACTTGTGTTGAAGTGTATGTATACTATTTCAGTATCAATATCACTTTATAATAATCATATATAGTTACTCATTACACCATTATACCCATCCAATTAAGGTGGTGGCATAAAATAGATTACACCACGGCGGGGAGACGGTATTCTGTACGTACGCACGCGCGGTGATTTCCTTTTTCCATAGGATGGATAGAAGGTTAATTAGAGTTGTTTCATATTTATAATAACATATCAGTATATAAGATATACTTATTTTATTACTTTATCATGAAACAACTAAAGAAGAAGAAGTTGTATAAGAATGAAATTGAAAAAGATCGGTAATGAATATTACCTCTTTTTGACGCGCATTTTCTTGACCTCCACTTAAAGAACTAAGGATGGTCTTTGAAGAAGACCAGGACCTCTATGATGATACTATGTAAGTGGATAAGAGAGTTTGGAAGGGGTTGGCCGATCTTGAAGGCTCAAAGTGGTGTGAGGAAGAGGGGGCGGAGGTGCCCTTTTATAAGGGAGGAGAGGGGCACCTTAGGAAAATCTCAAAATATTATTTTATATTAAGGTCAACTTCGGTTTATAATGGTTTCAAAGGGTCTTATTTCAAAGATAAAGTGGGGATGGGTCGAAAGACTCTCATACAATAGGATTTAGACAAGTTTAGGTTATTATTTTAACCTTATCAATTAGATTTAACTCTAAGTTAAATAATTTAACGTTTACTGTGTCTTTTTTTTTCTTACACTATATGGTTAATAAACATACCATAACAAGCCAAACGAACCCCAAGTTGTTTATTATTAATATATATATCCTTATCTAAGTCATTTGTCCAATCCATAGATTTTTAGGAATTAAATAACAATTAATAATATAATATTTGTTTTAAAAACTAATTTATGTCAATTTTGACACTATTTGGTACATGATTTTTATGAAATTCATAAAAGAATGATAAGTTCAAACCAAGTTACTTATATCAACAATAACATTTCATATTTACCTATAAATTTAATGTAAGTCATAAAAAGTCTCAAATTATATTTATTTGGGCATTTATAACATCAATTATGTCAATATTTCATTAATAAGACAATTACTGCATCATCTTTGTGTCATAATAAATGATAATTATTTAATCCCTAAAAATTCTAAATAAATTCCTATGATGTAGATAATTGTATTATATTCTTGGATACTATTCATGTTAGAAGTTTCATGAAGTGTTTCACTAAATTAAAATTATTATACTTATAAGACTTAAGAAAGTGACATGTTGTCACATTCTTTGGTTTTAATAATAACTAAATTATTTTCATGGAAAAAAGTCCATAAAATGAATCTAATCCGACCCTTAGGTTATATGGGTCTACTTTTAGCCATCCAATAGGATTTTTCCAAGTTTTAGGGTAATTTTATAATCTTATATTTACCCTTAATTACCCAATTTACCTTTAACTATAGTAAATAAAATTTACCGTAGTTACTATTCACAATGCCCAAAAATAAAAAGTAGTTTATTAAAATAATTTGGACCCACTGATTCCAAATATGGAATCCATTTTTCCAAATTCAATACACAAAATATGCAAAAATTAAATTAAAATTAATCCCGTTGTCGAAAGAAAATGGGTTTTTCTTTAAAACATTGCAAAAGATTGAATTGATTTAACCTACAAATTCAAGGTAAAATCAATGCTAATGACATATATTATATTAAATGATAAAAAAATATATTCTATTTATACTTTAAAACCATTCAATATTATTATTTAACCACATAAGATATTACGATGAAAAAAGTCGTTTTTAATTAAAATATAGCGTGTTTTTACTATTCATTAAAATATGAATGTTATCGGAAAAATATCAAAACTTTATCTAATGTAAATTTTTATATCCTGAGTCAAAAGAAGAATTTTATTTTGTCAAATTGAAAATATAAAAATGTCAAAAACTAGATTTAATGTGGGTGCGCCATCAAAAGGCGGCAAAACATCATTTTTTTAAAAATACTTATTTTACTCGAAAAATTTATTTTGTTCTTATACCATGTTCTAGAAAATGTGTAAGATGAATAATAATGTTATAAAATTAAAAAATTTGTTAATACTATTCATAACTGCTAGTTCATGACAATATTATAATAATATATCGTTGTTTATTAAAACCCGGTATTGCATACAACACACGCTATCGAGGAAGGTCGTGATTGCATGTAACGCAAGCCAAGTCAGGGTTGCATGTTGCGAAAGAATCCTTCGTTGTTTCATATAACAGAATCCAACCATATTTAATTTATACTTTGAATATATATATATATATACTAAATGTTGCATAGAATAACTATTGTATGTAACACGATCCAAGAATAGTGTTGCGTATACTGCAAGCTAATACTGTGTTGTGTATAGAGCAAGGTAATCTTGGTGTAGCATACAACACAAGACATTAATGAAATTAAAAGAATATTTTTCATAAAATCTCGAGGTGTTACAAGATAGGTATATATATATTTATTCTTGACAAGTAGAGTTTCAACCTTCAACTAATTTCTACCACAAACTCATCTATCACTAAAAAAGATAATAGAACTCAAAAATATTGTATTTATCCTAATCGTACAAGGTTCAAAATATTAACACATACTATTTAGATTAGGAAAACTATTTTTTAACAACTAAGGACTTCATGTAGGCTAGTGGTAGGTAATAAAGGTCTGTCGCACTATGGTTGTGGGTTCTATTCCTATAGCTCTGTCTGACGCGACGTGTTATCCCCCGACCTACAGGTTGTCCTTTTCCTAAAAGTATAGTATTATAATATTCCAAAAATAATATCCAGAAATGTTTTAACCATAAAAAATACTATCCAAGGTTCAACTTAATCCATTCCAACCTTTATAGTTATCCAAAATACTTCTGTCCAACTCACAGTCCAAATTTTATATGGAAGGTAAACATAATGAAGATCCTTTTTTCCACGTAACAACATGTGAACACGTTAATCATGTATTCTTTTAAAACACCGCAACATCCTGAATTACCATAAAACCTTATTGATTACATTCATGATCTCTTATTCCTTATAGAATACTAGATATAATCCTTCTATCCAAAAATGTATACAAATCATTAATCAGTTTCAAGGGAGTTAAGAATATGTAATATAATTTATCCAAATCAATCATGTATTATACCAAAATCACTCTCTCGGTATCCTGACCATATTATGGTTTATATTTCTCTCAACCGTATATTTTTCAAAAATTTAACCTACTGTGGAGTCACTTTTCTTGGTTCCACAAAATCTCAAATCCTTGATGAAATAGTACTGCCGTACAATCCTTATATACTCCATAATTATTATAACTAGTACATCATTGACACAACACTCAAATGACAAAATTTTTTAATAACAACATAAGAACTCTAATCATTCCTCCTCATCTGTGGTAGTATCATAACTTGATTATTATCCAATAATATCATTTGGGTCATACTCTAATTATTTGGAAATTGCTTTGCGTAGTGTCCCCACTCCTTGTAGATGAAGCATTGTACATTTGAAACCTTTTTCTTACCCATGCAGTCACGCACTTGGTGTCCTTTTTTCCACACTTATAAAAAACTCACATTCCCTTCTGGAAAGTTCCAAGGTGTTTCTTCCCACAGTTATCACATATTGGAAAATTCTTCTTTTCCCTCGTCCCTTTATCCATCATTCTCTCTTCCATCCTTTTCTTCTGTTTCTTCCCATCAAAGCCATAAGACTCAGAAATTATTTACTTATCTTATTAACACATGATACTATTTCTTTATATGTTGAGGACACATGGGAGAATATTTCCCTTCTAAATGTTGGCTTAATACTGTGAAAGATATGATCCTTCTTACTCTTTGGATCATACGTATTGATGGAGTTCACATTCCTTCCACTGGGCGCCATTTCTATAAAATGGAATAAACTAGATTAGTTTATGAATCAAAATACATAATTACAAACATTAAAAACACTTAACCATAAATTGAACTATTTATCGATATAATCCATAATAATAAAAATGTTTTCTTTGAGGAAGTATATACTCATAACCCTTCATAGTGGTTTGTAAAGAAAACAAGAATTAACCTAAGCATATCTCCCGGGAGTGTCGTAACCAAGAGTGCAGCAAGACCCGTTGTTGTGCACTAGTTCCCATTCGAGTCTAGCTCAAAGCGGTGTTTTTGGGTTTTACCCCTAGGTACATCTGTGCGAGAGCCACCTCTACCTGCTCGTATCCATAGAGGGATGTATTGCTTGGAAAACTCACGAAATCTCTATAATACCAAAATTCTAGAAAGTTCTTCTATACTAATCCTCAAAGTATATCTTTATGCGATGTGATCTAATCATAGTTTATCTAAATATAGCTTCCAAGGTTAGTACTAAACTGCCTCTGATACCAACTGTAACGCCCCGACCACAGTTACCCAGAGTCGGTGCATTATTGCGTAACATTGGCATGATCACAAAAGATCAAGTATCGAATGACTGATTATTTTAGTAGCCTTGAAACACTAGATACATTCATAAGTTTTACATTACATCATAAAGTAATACAAAACTACAACAACATCGTGTCTTCATATCCCCTCATATTATCCCTTCAGGTCATTCATAAAATACTTATTTATATCCTAGAAAAAGTAAAACATTGAAAGGGGTGAGCTCATATGCTCAGTAAGGATAACAATATAGAGGAATCTTTCATAAATAAACATTAACATTGAAGGAAATGTATAACTAAAACAAAATCCTTTTAAACTTGAACTTCAACATAATATGGAAAAAATAAAATGAAATAATGCCATTTACTTATTCACATTGATATTGTACTAGTCGAATAATCAAATGCAATATCAATAACCACTTTCATAATGATGGAATGCATAATGCCAGACTATCATAACCGCATCGCCAAGGCCTCAT
This sequence comes from Viscum album, assembly GCA_963277665.1. Classification (NCBI taxonomy): domain Eukaryota; kingdom Viridiplantae; phylum Streptophyta; class Magnoliopsida; order Santalales; family Viscaceae; genus Viscum; species Viscum album. The sequence continues at coordinate 1,401,760,406 of OY728137.1, read as the reverse complement.
GCCAAGACTAAAAATAAGATTTTGTCAAGGCCTCATGCCAAGACACTAGTTTGTCTCATTAGACCTGCTGATGCATCGAGTAGCTATAGCGAGATCCACCCATCACTTATTATGTCCAATGCATTCCTCATATGAATAGGTTTAAACATATCATATACCATTACATAATCATATCACATAAAACATGCATAAAGGAAACATAAAACATCCACATTTCAATCACAAGATATCAATAAAACACATTGATGTAATAAAAACACTTTCAAAACCATTTTCAATACCAAAATAAAAGAAAATTAAAACTTGGTATCTATTTTTCATTTAAAAAAGTTATAGCTTGTAGAGGAAGTCGGAACTCAAATAATGGTCATGGCGGCGGAGAAGTCATTTTCTCCGCGTATGTAAGACAAAACATTCCTTTTGTTGGTTAGTAAAAAACACTTCGTATAAAATATTCCTTTTTAATAAATGTAAATGTCAAAGGGGTTTATAAATTGTATAAAAGAAAGTTGTGTATAAAACAATATATGCCTCAATGAAAGGAGATTGAGACTAAGTCCCTTACAAAGAAAATTTTTTTTAAATAAAATAGATCTATTATGTGTATTCACTATAAGTAAACATAAATAAAGTACAAATACAAGATAGGACATAATAATATCATGACATATTTTGAAAGTATGAGATTAAACCAAAGAATGGAAATTGGGTTAAGAAGTTCCCTTACCTCGTGTCCGACTTGACTCGATTGTTCATTAATCTCCTGAATAATAAACTAGAGTTAATTTATATTTTCTTAAGAACCATTTTCATGTTCATTATTCCTTTTATATCACTTGTTACCATGTTATGAACATTATGTAATTATTTAAGTTAATAACGGTTTATTTGTCGATCTTTGGTACTTCAGTCAAAAATAAACTTATTATAATTAAAAGTTGTTCATGTTGTGAAATATCCATTATATCTAGAATCATATTCATGATTTATATATCATATATATCATATATATCCATTATATACAAGCATTTATAATATTAGATAACATTTAGAGGTAAGAAATGAAATGCACCGTTCATTGAGACGGTAAGCAGTACATACGCATGAACACTACTTTCATTTTTATTTCGTATTTAATGGAATGAAATTATAATTATAAAAGGGAATAAAATAATTACAGTATAATATAATGTATAATACCATTTACTCCATCCTTTATACGTCCCACATATGGCATTAACGATTCAAATCACTTTGAGGGGGCGGTAGTCCGCACTTCCAAAAATGAAATTATCGCGTTTACCCAAAATAGAAATCATAAAGGTATGCCATAAATGAAAAAAACAGAATCATAAGGAAACCAAAAACATAATTTATATCATATATAAAAATTGTTTCATCATAATGGCTACTATGAGAGGTGTTAAAATAATATTGAACAATCCTCGTTTCGTGAGGTAGTAATTCGCCACCCCCAGAAACAGTATGTTCTTTAACCATTAGATGATAATTTTTGTAAGTGTAAATGAATTAATTCTCATAAAAACATCCGAGTATATTTAGGATATTGGTTTTGTTACAAAATAATGTTATAAAAAGATTTTATGGGGTTGGAGAAGAAAAATAAAACAAAAGAACACAAAAGAAGACATTACCTTAAAATCGGGTAACTCTTTTTGATTTGAGCCAAAAAATTCATTGAGAAGACTTCTGCCCAAAGTGTGGCTTCTAGGAGTAAGAGAGGAAAGTTTAGAGAGTATTTGGGCAGAGTTTGGCCGAGCCAAATGGCTTGGAAGGTGAGAATAAGGTGGTATAGGTGGGGGCCTTTTATAAGAGGAGAGGAGGGGCACTCTTGGAAAGATTGAAATGTTACTTTATTATATAATGAGTTTCGGATTTTAAAGGCCCCACACTTATATATTTTGAGGCTAAGGTGATAAGGGTTCGAAATATACTCATCCAATAGGTTTTTGACAAGTTTATGTTTTATATTTTACATTATCTTTTCATTTTATTTAAATCGTTAATTAATGAGGTAATCGCTGCATCATCATGGTGTCATTAAAAATTTAATTTATTTAATGTCTAAAAATTAAAAAACAAATATCATGATATAGGAAATATTTATATCTTTCCAATTAATATTTATAGTATAAATTTTAACTTATATAACCCCATGTAATAATTGTTTTAGTAAAACAACACATGTTTTCTGACAATTTTATTTTTACTTTAAATAAAAAGTTATTAATGTCATTTTCTTACCCAAGTGGCTCCATGGGGTCCCAATGTTGACCAATGAATGTATTGGTCGGCCATGACTCATCCAATAATGGTAGGACAAGGGTAAGGTTATTTTCATATTTTTATAATATCATTTTTACCTTAAATTTCACTAATTACCTTTAACCGTGATTAATTAAACTTAAAAGTTACTATTCACCAAAAAATTATTTTATTCCCATTGAACCACATTTTACTTACTAAGGAAAACCTTGTATGTTGAATTTTTTAAAAACAAATCACAGAAGTGGTAATGTTTCATTTAAATGAAAAATCAGTTTTTTAACCACCACTTAGTGGTTTCACTATTCATCAAAAATTGAAGTTTTTCAGATCAATGCCAAAATTTCACCCTAAGCAATAATTGATATTCTGAATTCAAAAATTATGCCTATTTTAAAAAATTCCTAACATATAAGTTTCACTAATTGATTTTATAATTAATTCCCGCTGTCACAACAAATAGCGTGTTTTTAAGAAACAATATATATCAAAAGATTGACAATTGTTTATGTCCAATTTCATAGTAAAATTAATTGTAATGACCACCATTGGATAAAATGGTAAAAATATATTCTAACTATACTTTAAACCCACTCAATAGTATAATTTATCACTATAAATTATTTTGATTAAAAAGTTGTTTTTAAGTATTTTTCACTATTAATAAAAAATTTGGAAGTTCTCAGAAAAATACCAATAATTCAACATAGGATAATTTCGATATTACGAATACAAAAATGAAGTCCATTTTGAAATTTATAATTTATATAATTTCAAAAAAGTGGGTATTACTAGTCATAACGGCTACTTCGATTGGTCGTGGTGTGTTAGAACTCGAGGTAGCGTACAATACACGTCGCTCTATTATTCAAAGAGAAGTGTACCATGGAAGCTTGGGTTGTTACACGTCGCTCTATATATATACTCAATGTTGCGTAGAATAACTATTGTGTGTAACACGATCCAAGAATAGTGTTGCATATATTGCAAGCTAATACGGTGTTGCGTATAGCGCAAGGTAATCTTGGTGTAGAATACAACACAAGACATTAATGAAATTAAAAGAATATTTTTCATAAAATCTCGGGGTGTTACATATGTGATGTGTACTTTCACTCAACATATCATTTGAACGATGAAATCTATAGTTCTTGTTTTTTGACATTTAATTACATGAGATGTTTACAAGATTTATGTTTCATTATATATTTTATGTTTAGTTCTTTGGGTTAAAGTGTAGAGCCTACACGGGGTGTATGGCCACATGACATGCCATAAATACGTGGTCCATTTGAGGTTGGAAATACAAAAAACAAACATAGTGTGTCAAAAAATATTATATGTAGATCAATTCCATAATTTTTGTGGATAATTATTATTAAGTAGTTATATATATAAAACATGTTGAGGGTCAATTGATGTGTACCTGGCATGAAATGACACCCGTTAGATGACATGTATAACTAGATACACATTGTATAGCTTGTGTCTCACTTAAATAATCATGAATGATGAATCAAATGATATGAATAAAGTCACAAAATATACATTTTTTTTGTTTCACATGTTATTTGATATCTATAACTAGCTAAAAAATGTGAAATCCATATTTTATTCATGTCACTTGTTGGGTAGTTAATACGCCACATGTAATGATACCACATAGTTAACCAAACATCTTTATTAAATTTATAAAGGGTCAAATAAATTTGGGATTATATGACATACACACAAGTTATATTGTTTGTATTCTTAATCATACCATGTAACATAATGATTGTCAATACATGATGTGAAATAATTTCATATACTGATCCACAAAAAATTTCATGATTTAACAAACCTTCTCATTGTGTGTTCGAACATAGTTATATGGTGTGTAGTTTAGAATAACATTCCATTTAATCTTGTCATGCAACTAGAAATATTTTCACCTTCATATGAGAATTTTAAATTTTCTTTATCTTCATTTTTTTCTTGTTCATCCAAATTCAAATGGAAGTGTTATCTTGATCTTTTTATTTTGAAATATATTATTAGAATGAAAACTAATAAAAAATTGATGGTTACTAGACAAATAAATTGTAAATATTTTTAGATTATAGTTTGATCATTATAATAACACTTTAATGATTCAAAGTATAATGGAAGCAGTGGATAGGTTCCCAATTTTACGTTATCAACTATTTTAATTGATAAGTTTGAATTATATGATGATTTCATCCATAGAATATTCCAGGCATGAGCTTTCACATTTAATTTAAAATTAATTCAAAACTATAATTACCACAATTTAATTCACATTTAATATAGAAATATTTCCAAGGGGAGGGGGTACAATTTTATTTTAAAAATGGTGTTAATAATTTAATGTTATATATGAGTTAAAAAATATTAATTTCCTGAAAAAAAACATTAGATATTTTTATAGTGGTTCAGATCAAAATAATCATACTTTACTCCTCATTCCTCTCATGAGTTAAGTGTAATGGAATCGAATATTACCAATTTAAAGGTATAATACAATCAATATATAACACATGGAGTCACAACCCAATATCAAATCCATTTCTCCACTAGAGGCTTAAACCAAAACTAACCTTCTTGTTTCATTAAAGAGGCACAACCCAATGACTTACTTTTTTTTGGGAATCACAACCAAGTTAACAACCATTTATTGGGTAGTATAACCCTTATCCATTACACACAAATAAAAAGGATATGAATATGTAAAACCATAGTAAAAGATGAAAAAAATTCAATGCTTAAGTGTCGGGGAAGTAGTGAACTCTTCATAAATAATGGATTAAACAGTTAAAGTCTCGCTTGGAGCCTTAAAGAATTGTCAATGCTTTCATACCATTTACATTTCAAGAATTTCCACAATCAATGTTTTTTGATAACCTCAAAAATACTAATATAGAGTTCTTTTATGCATAGAAAATTCAAAATAAAATGAATCCCATTAAATTATATCTTTTCCAAATGGGAATGTGATATCTTCATTAAATGTTCATGAAAAAAATATATGTGTGGGTTACATTGATGATATATAAAATTAAAAACATTTTTTACATGGATTACAAGATTTAATAATTAATAAAGTATAAAAGAATAATTATAATCATTGTTAAATTACATGTTAAATTTCAATAAACCATGTGTTAAAATATATTCACATTCCAACCATATTTAATTTAGAACATTTGTTTTTCCAAGAAAACAATATTTAACATCATCCCACAAGATAATAATCTAATCCTACATAAATTTTTTCAAAATAAAATTCATTAAAATTAAAAGTATTTATACTTATTTAAGGAATAAATAAATCAACATAACCATGTGTGATATACATGCAATAATTTGAAATATATAAGTATAAAAAACCAAGCATGTTTTGAACAAAATTTTAATAAAGAAATTAGTGACCTTAGATAGGCCCTAAGGTTGTTTTAACAAAATTCCAAATTATGAACTGAGTTCACATAATTTTTTATAATGCAATAAGTATAATTTTATCCCTGCAGTCATTACCTTTTTCTAATGTGGATAATAAATTTTTTCTAAGAAGATAGATAGATTTTTTTTAATGTAGGAAGTACATTTTTGTTCACACGGGAAGTATATTTTGTTCATATTGTAGGTAAATATTTTTCATGCATTTGTCACATTTTTTATCTTAGTTAGTACATTATATTCAAGGGTTCTATTCATTTTTTCCACATCGTGATTAATTCTTTCATGCATTCAGTACATTTTTATTCATGTGGTTAGTACATTATAGTCATAGTGTCAGTATATTTTTTTAATGCGGCTAATGTATTTTTTTTGTGGTCAGTTCCATTTTTTTTTGAAATTTTCACTAACAGTCACTACTCAAGGTAAGTTCCATAAATTTCTAAATTATAGTTAAATAATATGTCAAATTATATTTTGTGGTCAGAAATGAATTATTTACCCTAGTTAAACCAAAAGAGTCATTTTGTAATTGGTATGAAAAATAAAAACATAAAATATTATAATACATTCTAAAAACTATTATAATATTATCCTAAGTGAGAATGCATTAATTAATCCATAATTAAAATTATTATGTATTTTTAAAGGAAATAGAAAAATAATACATTACAATTATAAAAAAATATAGTGGTTCAACGATCTAGTCAACATTATCCCCTTTTGATAATTAAAAAACTATGTGTAATTTGAAAAGCATCACCGCCTTTTCAAATTATCGAGAAAATAATGTTTGAATAAAATAATTCCTTAATTTAATTTAATACATAAAATATTAACATAATACAAAAACACATAGTATTCCAAAACATTACTAAAAATTCATATTTTAAAATATATAAGAAGAATCCCCCCAAAAAACCTCCCATTTTCAAAAAACATATCCAAACCCACTTATTCAACAAGCATTATTTTTAAAATAATTTGTCAAAATTAATGGGAAACCCTTTATAAAATACCCTTTTTATGTGGACTAAATGTTTAGATATCAATATTATATCACAATTTATGTGTGATTATTTTGAAAATAATAATATTATACCAAAAATGTATCAGCTTATAAAAATTTAAAATATTATCTAGAGTATTTTAATTTTCAAAAATTGGGGGCTGACTACTATAAACATATTAAAAAATATGTCCATTTAGAAAAAGTGATTTTGAATTCCATTTTAAATAATTTAAAACAATGATATGTAATATAACATAATAATATTCTTTATTCTTATGACCTAGTAACAAGTGTAAAATATTCCTCAAAATTAATTCCTTCTTCTTGAGAATATCATGGCTCAACTAATCAGGATTTATTCATAGATATATTTCTTGATTAACTATGTTTATCTATAAAAACAATCATTTTTAAATAATATGAGAATAATTTGGTGGATCAGCTAATATAAACACACTAATATTTTTAAAAAAATAATATTTACCTTTTATAACCAATAACCATTTAGCATCACCTAAGGTTTCATCAATATTCATAAGAACAAAGTCAAAATAAATCATGATCAGTACTAACATTCATGATTTATTTTCTAGTTTCAAATTTAGATTCAAAATTACCAATAAAATTTTATTTGGGATGATCTATACGTTTCTTCCTACTTCATTCATGAATAGTTCTATATTGAGAAGAATGATTGAACCACTAAATATGTGTATATTTTTATTGGGCCCTTGCTTCTTCAAAATTAATGTCTCTAAATTATTCTTTATGTTGATAAATATGTTCATATAATTAATTAAAATATTTTTCATCAAACAATACATGAATGGATTCTTCAAAAACCATGGTTTTTTTATTTTATATTATAGCTACATTTCAATTTTTTAATATCCTAAGAATATACATTCACCAGATTTTCTATCAAATTTATCAAAAATATACGTAGTATTAACAATAAAAACACTACCTCTAAATAATCAAAAATAACAAATTTTATGCTATCATCCTCTAAAAATTCCATAAGGTGTATTTTTTAATGATATTCCTAAAATGATTCTATTAGTAACCAAATAATTAGAGTTCATAGATTCCTCCCAAAAATATTTTGGTTTGTTAAACACCTTTAACATAGTCATAGATATTTCTTTAAGTGTTCAATTTTTCACTATACTACTTTTTTTGGGGTGTTTATGGGGATGTAAATTTTTGAAAATAAACATTTTTGTAAAAAATTTATAAATTATACACTCTAAATTTCATCTCCATAGTCACTTATAATTGATTAAATTATCTTTATTTTTATCATTTTGACCTAATTTACAAAATTGGTAAATTTATATATTGTTTTATATTTAAGAGAAAGAATTTAAACGCATGTATATATTGTATAATAATTTATAATTACAAAAAATATTATTTACCTCCAAATATTATAGGTATTATATGACCAAATAAATATAAATGAATGACATTAAGAGGAATTATAGTTGGTAATTCCATAACAGAATTGAAAATGCTATTTTTTATTTAACTTTCAAGCTTGAGTTACAAACAATGGTGTTGTCAACTTTCAATTCTAGTATATGTATGAATAGTTCAGTTCATAGATATCATATTCATCAACCTGAAATTATCATGTTGATACCTATTATTCCCCAAAATGTTATCATATTATACATTATTTAATCAATTTAAATTATGGTTGGTTAATTTTGAAAAATTAATTTAAGTAATATTATCTTTTCAACTATCATAAAACAAATACTATTTTTCCTTACAAAATGAATTTACCATTTTTAAATTTTACAAACAATCCACCATCACATAATTGATAATGTTTTATTAAATTATGTTCCAAACCTTATGTAAATCGGAATTTAGAAATACTAATAGATATTTAAATTCCCTCCTCACAAAAACATTTTACCATTCCTTTTTATTTATAACCCAATGTAACATGACCTCTATCAAACTAACTGAATAAAATAAAATTTTATATATCATAAGACATGTTCCTTGGTCATCCAATACACACGTACTGTTGAGAAAAGTATTGTTTTCAACAATACATAATAATTTTATTTAAAGGGGAAGATTACTGAAAATAATACTCTGTCTCTTTATGATAATTTTGATGATCACGAATACCCTTAATTATTCTCTAATTATTTTATTTAGTATTTTGCAGGGCTTTATTAATTTATTTTACTCTTGAAATAACAAGAATTTATTACTTATTCGGGAACAGTTTTAGCGTGTTCTAAAAAAACTGTTCATACCTTACTTATTTGGGATCTGCATTAGCATGTCATGGAATCACTGTTCTTACCCTATGTGGATAAACGTAGCGTAAGGATGAAAAACGTGTATACTTTTTGAGATAAGAGAAAAGTATGCTTAATTAACCATACATTATCAGCAAAGTACGGAAGAAGAAGCTTACGTTAGGAAGGAACCTTATGTTTAGGTTATCAACAAAGTATGGAAGGAGAACCGTACGTAAGTAATAAACACTACGTTTGTTTCTCAAAAGTATGGTTCATCAACCTTACTTTTGTGAACAACCATACGTTCTTTGAAGGGATATTTTATCTTTCATCTGAGAGTTGAAGAAAAATTATGGATGATCAAACCTACATTTATGATCAACCTTACGTTCAAAGAAAGTAACATGACCCCAACGTTTATGCTCAACCTTACGTTGTTAACCCTACATTTGGAGGCCACGTCATCAACCTTACGTTTGGCGTCAGGAAGTTTGAAAGACGATATTTTTATGTAATGGTCAGCAAGCTAATTGTTAGGCAGATTTCAAGTTAGATTTAATGTCTATTTTAAAATACAACATTGACTGATTCAAAGCCATTTTATCAATAGATTAAAGATCGAATTAAAAGGAACATTCTATGATGGGTCTTCAACAAAGTTACGACAACTCTGTAAATTTAAATTTTTTAATATCGCGAATCAAAATGTGACTTTTATGGATCTAAATGTGAAGGCGATATGCTCAGATTTATTATATATATGTTTTCTCTGAAACCCTAGGATCAGGAGTGTGGTGATCAATCTATTACTCAAAAAGGTGGAAAACAGAGACTGCTTAGAGGACTTAGTTCTGCTGATTCAAAAGGTGTGTCAAAGATCTATTTATTTAAGAAGAAGTAACTCGATATAATATTCACTTGTTCTGCATCAAATATCTACTATGGATCTACTACTGTTGAATTTGTGAATTATATCTCCATATCCACTACAACCGGATCAACTCAGAACTGCGTCGACATGAAAATCAATACTTCTAGAGACGACGATCCATCTACTGTCAATTGCATTCTGTTGCAATTGTTATGATCAACTGGAAAAGTTCTTTCTAAAATTATTTTTATCTTGAGTAACTAGCTTCTCGTACTAACCTGAGTAGGTTCGTGTTTGAACCAGAAGGCTTTGTTATCGTGAAAATTGAAAAGGTTTCAACTGCCTATTTTTCAGTTGTTGGAAGGTCTGTGGAAAAGAGGACCAGATAGTGAAAATCACCAAGCTTGTGGAGTTGAGCGTTGGGGGAGTGGACTAGGGGAATTATGTTCGCCGAACCACTGTACATCTATGTGTCCCTGATTTTACTTATTACACAGCATGATCAAATCTGGTAAATCATAGAGGACAGAACTCGTTCAATCGAAGAGTTAACAAAAAATCTGAAAGAAACAATTCACCCCCTATTGTGTATAATCTGTATATTCAAGATCCAACAATTGGTATCAGAGGTGGTGATTCTGATATAGCCTTATCAAGCTAGAAACATTGAAATATTATACCATAGAGCATCATGACTGATACAAGCGAAGGGATGTCAATGGTCAGAGCACTATATTTTAATGGAGACAACTATGGCTGCTGGAAATCGTGCATGATAATATATATGAAAAACCTCAGATATAAAATCTATTCCATGATTCTGACTCCTTATGAAATTCTGGAAAATCCTGATACATGGATTGCTGCTACAGAGGCAGAGTATGATATGAATTCTAAGGCTATGAATGAAATCATCTACGGTCTAGGACCAGATGAATTTAACAGAGTATCTCAGTTCCTTATAGCATATGAGATGTGGCAAACAATAGTTGTGGAATATGAAGGAATAGTCAATGTGATACAAATGAGATATTCAACTGCCAAATTGAAATTTGATACTTTTATAATGTTTGAAGGTGAAATAATTACTCAAATGAATGGGAGATTGACAGAAATTGTCAATAATATAATAGCTCAAGGAGAACCCATCAAGCTGGCTGATCAATCATTAAATGTACTGAGGGTACTTCCAACTCAATGGAATTGTATCTCTGCTGCAATCTGACAATCAACACCTGTCAAAAATCTAACCATGAGAGAGATGATTGGTACACTGATGATGTACGAATCTGAAATGAAAGATGAGGAAATTGAACATAAAGTCAACATAAAAAAGGATGATACTACCTTGAAGGTAAATTCACAACAAAAGAATAGAAAGATGAATAATAGAGATGTCAAAGCTAAATCAGAGAGCTCTGACTCATCAAACTCAGATGAAGCACTGGCTCTGCTAGCCAGAAAATTTAGAAAATTTTATAGCAAGTAATGAGACTTCAAAAAATCCTTTAAGAAAGACGATAAAGAAGTAAGATGCTATGAATGCAAGAAGATGTGGCATATCAGATGAAATTGCCCAAAATTGAAAGATGTAAAGAAGAATAAATTATTCAAAATAAAAATACTATGAGCAGGAATACAAGAAATCTATGAATGCCACTTGGAGTGTATCTGAAGACTCCAGTAGCTCTCCTGAATCATGCTCAGAGAAAGAGGAAGTCAATCTAAAAGAAAACATGTGTTTCATGGAAAAAACTGATGAGGTAGTAGGCCACCAGAGTAGAAAATATATATGGTACATGGATAGTGGATGCTCAAGACATATGGGTGGAAAAACATTGAATTTTTCTTCACACACTCAAAAGGAAGGGGGACTTGTCACATTTGGTGACAATGCCAATGGAAAAACCATTGGCATTGGAACTGTTGGAGATCCAAAAACTGTCTCAATCAACAAAGTACTTTATGTAAAAGGATTAAAACACAACCTGATAAGTATCTCTAAACTTTGGGATGATGGATATACTGTTGATTTTACTAACAATTTTTGTACTATTTCTAAAGATAAACTGTTTAAATTTAAGGCACCAAGAACTGAAAATGTTTATACTTTGGATTTAAATTCCTTGTGTAGACAACAAGTAAACTGCTTGACTGCTAAAGTAAGTGAATCTTGGATCAGGGATAGGAGACTTGGACATTGCAATGTATATGTTTTACATAAATTATCTAAGAAACATCTAGTTTCTGATTTTCCTAGTCTCAAATTTGAATGTGACAGATTATGTGATGCATTCCAACTTGGCAAGAAACACAAATAATCATTCAAATATGTCAATAAAGTTTCTACAGCTAAACCTCTAGAACTTGTCTATATGGATTTGTTTGGACCTTCAGAGTAGAAATATTAGCTGGTAAATTATATGTTTATGTATTAGTTGATGATTATTCTAGATTTACTTGGATTTTATTTTTGAAATAAAAAATGAAGCTTTTACTTTTTTTGAATGTTTCTGCAATTATGTTCAAAATGAAAAAGGTTTTAATATACTCTCATTGAGAAGTGATCATGGTGGAGAATTTGAGAATCGGGAATTTAATTCCTTTTTCTCAAACATGGGTATTAAACATACCTTCTCTGCACCAAGAACACCTCAACAGAATGGGATAGTAGAAAGAATAAATAGAACAATTCAAGAAATGGCTAATACTATGTTAAATAAATATAGCCTACCTATATATTGTTGGGCAGAAGATATAAATATAGCTTGATGTATAATTAATAGAGTATTAATTATACCTATTTTTAAAAATACACCCTATGAACAATGGAATAATAGAAACCCTAAAGTAAATTACTTTAAAGATTTTGGATGAAAGGTCTACATATTGAACACCAAAGATAATCTTGGTATGTTCGATCAAAAATCAAATGAAGGTATTTTCTTAGGATATTCTGCTACCTCCAAATCTTATAGAGTCCATAATAAAAAGTCAAGGATTGTTGAAGAATCAGTTCATGTGAAATTTGATGAATTTGATCCCTTTGAGAAAAGGACAGATCAAATGGATGAACCTAACTCTCATGATAACATGAGACTTGAGAACATAAATAATGATTTTTAAAATGATATAAAGGAAATTCAGTCCAGTTCAGTGGAACATGATACGGAAGAACCTTTAAATATATTTCCTAGATAGTCTAGAACCCTAAAGAATCACCCTTTAGAAACTATGATAGGTGACTTAGAAAATGGTATTCAAACTAGAAGAAACTTAGGAAACCTAGTGGAATTCTCTGCCTTCCTATCCCCACAAGAACCCAAGACTATAGAAGAAGCATTATATGATAAAAGATGGTTAATAGCAATGCAAGATAAATTAAACCAGTTTAAAAGAAATGCAGTTTGGTAATTAGTGGAAAGACCTAAGAAATAACCAGTAATAGGAACCAAATGGGTCTTTAGAAATAAAAAGGATGACCAAGTCACAATATCTAGAAATAAAGAAAGATTAGAAGCTAAAGGATATAATCAAGAAGATGGAATAGATTATGATAAAAAATTTTCACCTGTATCTCGGTTAGAATCCATTAGAATCCTTTCAGCCTATGCCTCTTATATGAATTTTAAAATATTTTAGATGGATGTTAAATCTTCTATTTTAAATGGTTATTTAATGGAGGATGTTTATGTTGAGCAACCTCTTAGTTTTGAAAACTCTCAAAAACCTGATTCTGTTTTTAAACATACTAAAGCAATTTATGGCCTTAATCAAGAACCTAGAGCTTGGTATGAAAGATGATGTTATTTTCTTTTGAAAAATGACTTTACTGTTGGATTGGCATATCCAACACTCTTTAAGAAAACTGTGAAAAATAATGTTTTATTGGTTCAAATTTATTTTGATGATGTAATTTTTGGATCAACTAATAAAACCCTTTGTCATGAATTTTCAAAATTAATGAAAGAATAATTTTAAATGAAGATGATGGGAGAATTAAATTTCTTTTTGGGTCTTCAAATATTTCAAAAAGATTTTGGAAATGTTTTAAATCAAAGAAAATACATTGTTGATTTACTTAAGATATTTGGAATTGAAAATAGCAAGCCATTTATAACTCCTATGTGTACTAATCGAAAAGTTGATTTGGATAAAACTGGGAAATCAGTTGACAATAAGTTATATTGAGGTATGATTGGTATTTTGTTATATCTTACTACTAGCAGGCGAAATATAATGTATTCTGTAACGCCCCGACCCCAGCTACCCAGAGTCGGTGCATTACTTCGTAACATTGGCATGATCACAAAAGATCAAGTCTCGAAAGATCGATTAGTTTAGTAGCCTTGGAAATACTAGATACATTCATAAATGTTACATTACATCATAAATTGAAAAAATACAATAACAAAGTCTCCTTAGTCCACACTCATATCCTCTTCTGACTATCCTTGCAGGTCATTCATAAAATACTTCTTCACATCCTGGAAAATATTAAAACATTGAAAGGGGTTAGCTCAGATGCTCAGTAAGGATAACAATATAGTTGAAGCATTCATAAATAAACATTAACATTTAAGGCAGTGTATAACTAAAACAAAAGCCCTTTAAACTTGAACTTTAGCATAATATGGCAAAAGAAGAATGAAATGATTCCATTTACTTACCTACATGGATATTCTACTAGTCGAATAACCACATTAAATATCAATAACTACTTTCATAATGATGGAATGCATAATGCCAGACTATCATAACCACGTAGCCAAGGCCTCGTGCCAAGTCTACAATAAGATTTTGTCAAGGCCCCGTTCCAAGACACTAGTTTGTCTCATGAGACCTACCGATGCATCGAGGAGTTGTAGCGGGCTAAACCCGTCACTTTTTAAGTCCAATGCATTCCTCATATGAATAGGTTTAAACATATCATAAACCATAACATAATCGTATCACATAAAACATGCATAAAGGAAACATAACATTTCCACATTTCAATCATAAGATATCAATACAACACATTGATATAATAAAAACACTTTCAAATCCATTTTCAATAGCAAAATAAAATAAAGATAAAACTTTGTATTTATTTTTCATTAAAAAAAAGTTATGGCTTGTAGCGGAAGCCGAAACTCAAATAATGGTCACGGCGGCAGAGATGTCATTGTCGCCGCATAAGTACGACAAGAAAAACATTCCTTTTTGTCATTTAGTAAAAAACTTCGTATAAAAAAGATTCTTTTTGAATAAACGTAAAAGTCAAATGGGTTTATACACCGTATAAAAGAAATTTGTGTATAAAACAAAATATGCCTCAATGAAAGTAGATTGAGACGAAGACCCTTACAAGGATCATTTTTTTAAATAAAGTAGATCTATTATATGTATTAAAAATAAGTACACATAAATAAAGTACAAATACAATATAGGACATAATAATATCATGGCATAATTTGAAAGTAGGAGATTAGCCCAATGAATAGAAATTGGGTTAAGAAGTTCCCTTACCTTGCGTCATGTCTTGACTCGACCGTTATTTAACCTCCTGAATAATGAACTAGAGTTAATTTATAGTTGCTTAAGAACCTTTTTCAAGTTTTTTTATTCCTTTTATATCACATATTACCATGTTATAAACATTATGTAATTATTTAAGTTAATAACGGGCGTTTTGTCGATCTTTGGTACTTGAGTCAAAAATAAACTTCTTATAATTACAAGTTGTTCATGTGGTGAAATATCCATTATATCCAGAATTATATTCATGATATAGATATCATATATCTCATATATATCCAGTATATACATGCATTTATAATATTCCATAACGTTTAGAAGTAAGAAATGAAATGCACCGTTCATGGAGACGGTAAACCGTACGTACGCATGAACGCTACTTTCATTTCCATTTCATATTTAAAGGAATGAAGTTATAATTAAATAAAGTTATAATATAATTCCAGTATAATATAATGTATAATACCATTTACTCCATCCTTTATACATCCCACATATGGCATTAACGATTCAAATCACTTTGAGGGGGCGGTAGTCCGCACTTCCTAAAATGGAATTATCGCGTTTACCCATAATGTAAATCATAAAGGTATTCCATAAATGAAAAATACAGAAGCATAAGGAAAACATAAAAATAATATATATCATATATAAAAATAGTTTCATCATAATGGCCACCTTTGAAGGTGTTATATTAGTGTTGAACAATCATCGTTTCGTGAGGCAGAAATTCGCCATCCACAGAAACAGTATGTTCTTTAACCATTAGATGTAGGTGTGTGTAATTTTAGCTCGAATACATCTTATAACAACATCCTAGTATATTTAGGATACTGGTGTTGTTACAAAAGAAATGAATAAAAAGAGTTTAGGGGGTTGGAGAAGCAAAATAGAACAAAATAACATAAGAGAAGGCATTACCTTAAAATCGGGTAACTCTTTTTGATTTGAACCAAAGGCTTCCGTAGGAAGAGTTCTGCCCAAAGTGAGGCTTCTAGGAGTAAGAGAGGGAAGATGGAAGAGTATTTGGGCAGAGTTTGGCCGAGACAAATAGCTTGAAAGTGTGAATAAGGTGGTAGAGGTGGGGGCCTTTTATAAGAGGAGAGGAGGGGCACTCTTGGAAAGTAATAAAATGTTACATTATTATACAATGCTTTTCGGATTCTAAAGGTACCAAACTTATATAATTAGAGGATAAGGTGATAAGGTTTATAAATAGACTCGTTCAATAGGTTTTTGACAAGTTTATGTCTTATATTTTACATTATCTTTTCATTTTATTGAAATCATTAATTAATGAGGTAATCGCTGCATCATCATGGTGTCATAAATAATGTAATTTATTAAATGTCTAAAAATTATAAAAAAAATATCATTATGTAGGAAATATTTTTATCTTTCTAATGAATATTTTTTTTAAAAAATATGACTTGTATAACCCCATTTAAAAATTGTTCTACTAAAACAACTTATGTTTATGACATTTTTATTTTAACTTTAAATAAATGTTATTTATGTCATTTTCCAACCAAAGTGGCACCATGGGGTCCCCAAGTTGACCCATGTATTGTCTTGGTCGTCCATGACTCATCCAATATGGGTAGGACAAGTGTAAAGGTCATTTCATATTTTTATAATACCATTCTTACCTTATATTTCACTAATTACCTTCAATCACGATTAATTAAACTAAAAAGTTACTATTCACCAAAAAAATTATTTTCATCCCATTGAACCACATTTTACTTCCGAATTAAAACCATGTATGTCGGACTTTTGAAAATCAAATCACAGAAGTGGTAATGTTTCATTTAAACGAAAAATCAGTTTTTTAACTACCACTTAGCGGTTTCACTATTCATCAAAAATTGAAGTTTTTCATAACAATGCCAAAATTTCACCCTAAGCTATAATTGATATTCCGAATTAAAAAATGAAGTCTATTTTAAAAAATTCAAAACATATAAGTTGAATTAGTTAATATCATAATTAATTCCCACTGTCACAACAAATAGCGTGTTTTTTAGAAACATTATATATCAAAAGATTGACAATTGTTTATGTCCAACTTTAAAGTGAAATTAATTCTAATGACCACCATTGGATATAATGGTAAAAATATATTCTAATTATACTTTAAAACCACACAATAGTTTAATTTATCACTATAGAATACTTTGATTAAAAAAGTTGTTTTTAATTACTTTTCACTATTCATAAAAAATTGGAAGTTCTCAGAAAATTACAAAAAATTCAACTTAGGATAATTTCGATATTATGAATACAAAAATGAAGTCCATTTTGGAAATTTAAAATTTCTATAATTTTAAAAAGTGGGTATTACTATTCATAATGGCTATTTTGATTAGTCGTGGTGTGTTAGAACTCGAAGTTGCGTACAATGCAAGCTATTTCATTATTGAATGAGAAGCATATCGTGGAAGCTCGGGGTGTTACATATTCAGTATGTCTTTGTGCTATATTTCAATCGAATCCCAAAGAATCTCATTTAACTGCTGTCAAAAGAATTTTTAGATATTTAAACGGAACTATTTTTCAATATCTACTTTATCCTAAAAGTTCTGATTTTAATTTTATTTCATATTCAGATGCTGACTTTGGATGTTTTATATTAGATTGAAAAAGCACATCAGGAACATGTCACTTTTTAGGAAAGTCTTTTGTGTCATGGTCTAGTAAGAAACAACATTCAGTTTTCCTGTCAACAGCCGAGGCAAGATATGTTTCTGCTGGCAGTTTCTGTGCACAAGTGTAGTGGATGAAAAACACTCTTATGGACATTGGATTGAATTTTAATAATACACCTATTTTATTTGATAATACATGTACAATTAATATTTCAAAAAAAAATCCTATTAGTCATTCTAGAACTAAGCACATTGATATAAGACATCACTTTTTAAGAGATCATGTTATTAAAAAGGATATATTTATAGAATTTATAAATACAGAAATTCAATATGCAGATATTTTTACTAAACCACTTCCCACTTCAAGGTTTGATTTTATTAAGGGGGAGCTAGGTTTTTTTAATTTTAAATATTTTTTTTTTAGTTATTTAATTTTATTTATTTTTGAAAATTTTATTTTGTTTTTGAACACTGTTTAAGAACTTTTTTATGATTAACTTCGCCGTACGAAAATTTTATTTGTTTTTAAAATAAATGTAATGATTAGTGATTACATGGGAATCAAGGCTATCAGAGCCCTTTCGAATTTGAAACTGTTTCTTTTACCCAAAAAAACACTTTCAAACCCCGAAACCGCATACTATTGCACACCCCTGATCTTTGAATCTTCAAACCCTAAAATATTTGAACCTTCAGAAATATACTCAGAAATGGAAAAGACCATGAAAGCATATGAACCCGAGAGAAGTGATGCAAAGAAGCAAAATATATTTGGACGAAATGATTTTCAAGGTAAAGTTATAGATCTGGAATGGCTATTCGAGATGAATCTGATGTTAAAACAGGTGTTATCTTTTCAAAACCTTGAGAAGACTTTCAACAGTGAAAGGTCTGAGTTTTTGTATGAGGAATAAATGCATCATTTCTTTAGATCATTTTAGTTCATCCTAGGTGAGGATGAAGACACTATGATTGCCAAGATTGAGGACAAAGATTTCTCAATCTCTTCTGTTGAAATAAGAAAAATCCAAAATATCCCGAATGAAGGAGTATACCAATTTGACTTAAAAAACATAAGAGATGTTGTTAATAAATCCGGGGACATTATGTCCTTTTTATTTGGAACATATACTATTAAGAAAATGATGGTGAATGATTTAGAACCAGATCAAAAGATCCTGTTTAAATATGTTCAGACTGTAATAGCTCCCAGAATGGATGAAATGGAAAATATTTTGTACCCTGATATGTAGATAATGTATCTTCTGTTAAGTGATATCAAATTAAACTTACCAAGGTACATGGTAAGTTACCTCAATTACTATTGTCAAAGTGATTCCCGTATGAACTTTTACCCTTTCAGTAAATTTATTTCTAAACTGTTGTTCATGAAGGATATGGTGAGACTGGAGGATGCCAAAGTTTGTTGTCATCACAGAAATGTATTAAATGCTGGAACTCTAAGAAAAATTGGTTATTTATGGAGCACTATTAAAGGAAAATTTTTTCCAGTAGGAGCTGAGGATGACTCAGAGAGTGCTCAGGATCAACCTGCTAAGTCCAAGGAGGGACAAGCTGAATCAAGATTCAGCAATGTTGCAAGAAGGAGCCGATTTGAATTGGAAGATGCTGAGGAAGAAAGAAGTCGGGAGGGACTGCAATCTTGAAGAACTAGACCTATTAATGAGGAAATTACTTCCCCTACATTGGAAACAACAGAATATTTATTTTATTATACTTTTGTAAGAGAAACTACTATTGATAAGTCTATGGAAGATGTTAGCGAAAGGAAAACACCAGTAGAGGGATCCTGAGTTCATGAAGAAGCTCAAAGGGAGACTCAGGACCAGATTGCAGCTGATGTTGAAGATACACTTCAACAGGAACAGGATAAGGAGGAAAAGCCTGGTGAGGAAGTGGCCAGACCTCATGAAACTCTTGAAAATATTGTTCTCGACATTATAGTGGAATAAAAAGATTCTGATGTTTGTGATGAACATCTCCCTGATTCTACAAGAGTGGTACTTCAAGAAAAAATTTCAGTGGAGGAGTCTGAGGATTCTAAGGAAAAATCTGTGGACCAGCCCACTTAGGACAAGGAGAAAGAAAAATCTGATGCTAACTCATTAGCTTTGGTACTGCAGCATCATCCAGAGCCTGAGAATGCGAATCAAGCATAGGGTGCCTCTGATTCAAGGAAGAAATAATTTGAAGAACTATACAAAAAGGTGTCTCAGTTGGAATCTGAGAATGTCACTCTGAGAAATTCCTTAGACTTAGAACAATTGAGATTTCAAAAGCTGAAGGAGAGTACAGTCTAATGGCAAGAAGTTGAAATGTTTAAAGAGGATATGCTGAATGCAGTTTTCAATTTGAAATATGAAATTGTTATGAAGTCATATTTATCAAATCTAAAATTGTTTATTGAGAACCATTTTGCATCAGTTGAAAATAGTGCTATTAGTGGATCAGGTACTTCACCTGATTTAATAAGAAGATTTCAAGATATCACATTCTTGATGAGAAACATGAATTATATGTTGCAATATCATCAATGTAACAGTGCTACATTATCAGTCTTGCTGGACAATCAGAAATTTTTAGTAGATCAACTGACATCTAGTGAGCCACCAATCAGAACACGGTTAAATTAGATATCAGAGAAGCTATCAGTGTTTATTGAAAAATAGGAAATGGTGCATGAGTTTTTCAGGGTCAATTTAATCGAGGAT
Organism: Viscum album; assembly: GCA_963277665.1. Taxonomy (NCBI): domain Eukaryota; kingdom Viridiplantae; phylum Streptophyta; class Magnoliopsida; order Santalales; family Viscaceae; genus Viscum; species Viscum album. The sequence goes on along the minus strand of OY728137.1, from coordinate 1,401,739,608 downwards.
ATTCATATGACTCAGGAGAACAGAGAGCTCATTATCAGACTTGGATATAGGATGATGAAAAGACTCAGGGAACAACTTACAGATATCAAGTCTGCAATCCAGAGGAGATAGAACCTATTGACTACCTTGCCCAAACCTTGATTCTTGTGTATATCATTGTCATGTACATACTGCTGTTTTTGAATGAAAGTTTCCTCCATTGTTTATTTTTTTCCTTCTCTATTTGTTTATTACTGTCTTACGTTAACAGATTCCAGTATATCAGATTACCTTACTATTAAACAGTTAATTATAGCATTTACTAATGTTCAGTACAACATCAATCTGTGTTCTATTCCATATTTTATCAATATTTTTGATATCCTAAAAAGGGGAGAACATTGGATAAACACTACATTTTTTATGTATCTTTTTGGGAGAAATTTGGGTTTACATTTATCTTATTGGGGAAGAAATTAAAAATTGATAAATTTAAGGAAAAATTAATATTGTATTTATCTTTTCAAAATTTCAAATTTATATTTAATTAATTTTGTATGTTGATTTAATTAATTATTTTATGGGTTTTTTGATCATCAAAAAGTGGGATATTGTTGAGCAAAGTATTTTTTTCAACAATACATAATAATTTTATTTAATGGGGGAGATTATTGAAAATAATACTCTGTCTCTTTATGTTAATTTTGATGCTCATATATACCTTTAATTATTTTCTAATTATTTTATATAGTATTTTTCAGGAATTTATTAATTTATTTTACTCTAGAAATAATAATAATTTATTACTTATTTGGGAACTGTTTTAGCACGTTTTGGAAACACTGTTCATACCTTACTTATTCGGGATCTGCTTTAGCAAGTCATGGAATCACTGTTCATAACCTACGTGGATAAACGTAGCGTAAGGATGAAAAGCATGTATACTTTTTGAGATAAAGGAAAAGTATGGTTAATCAACCATAGGTTATCATAAAAGTATGGAAGAAGAACCTTATTTTAGGAAGGAACCTTATGTTTTGGTTATCAACAAAGTATTATAGGAGAACTGTATGTAAGTACAAAACGTTACGTTTGTTTCTCAAAAGTATGGTTCATCAACCTTACTTTTGTAAACAACCAAATGTTATTTGAATGGATCATTAATCTTTCATCTGAGAGTTTAAGAAAAAGAATGGATGATTAACCCTACGTTTATGATCAACCTTACATTTCAAGAAAGTAACATGAACCCTACATTTATGTTCAACCTTACGTTGTCAGCCCTACATTTGGAGGCCACATCATCAACCATACGTTTGCCGTCAGAATGTTTGAAAGAAGATATTTTTATGCAATGGTCAGTAAGCTGATTGTTAGCCGGATTTCATTCCGGATTTAAAGTCGATTTTAAAATATTACATTGACAGATTCAAATACATTTTATCAATGGATTAAACATCGAATTAAAATGATCTCTTTATGCCGAGTCTTCATGGAAGTTACGACTACTCTGTAAATTCAAATTTTTGAATATCGTGAATCAAAAGGCGACATTTATGGATCTAAATGTGCAGGGGATATGCTCGGCTTTATTATATATATGTTTTCTCTGAAACACCTGGCACAAGAGTGTGGTAATCAATCTATTATTCAAAAAGGTGGAAAATAGAGACTGCATAAAGCACTCAGTTCTACTGATTCAAAAGGAGTGTCAAAACTCAGTTTATTTAAGAAGAAGGAACTCGATAGAAGATTCACATGTTCTACATCAAATATCTACTGTGGATCTACAACTCCTGAAGATGTGAATTATATCTCTATATCCACTGCAACCGGATCGACTCAGAACTGCATCGACTTGAAAATCAGTTTTTCTAGAGACGATGATTCATCTGCGGTCAATTGCATTCTGTTGCAATTGTGAAGATCAACTGGAAAAGTTATTTCTAAAATTCATTTTATCATTAGTAACCAGCTTCTCCTACTATGCTGAGTAGGTTCATGTTCGAACAAGAAGGATTTGTTAGCCTGAAAATTGAAAAGGTGTCAACTGCCTATTTTTCAGTTGTTGGAAGGTCTGTGGAAAATAGGACCAGATAATGAAAATCACCTGCTCATGGAGTTGAGCGTTGGTGGAGCTGACTAGGGGAATTCTATTCCCCGAACCACTATACATCTATGTGCCCCTGCTTTTACTTATTACACTACATGATCAAATCTGATAAAGCATAGAGGACAGAACTCATTTAATCGAAGAGTGAACAAAAAATATGAAAGACCCAATTCACCCCCCTCTAGTGTATAATCTGTATATTCAAGATCCAACACGTACCAAACATCATTTTTTATAACCCCTAGACATATTTCATAAAAAATTGATATAAGTATGATTTTTAACGTATGAAAATTTTTGTCTAATAAGAATAGAATATGATTTATTCGAAATCCAAATGGATTTCAGTTTTTTAATAAAAAATATAGAATAAAATGATTTATAAATAGATTTAGAATTTATAATAGATCTTGTAAATCTCAAAGAATACCTTTTACGACAATGAACTTTCATATTAAATCTAAAACAAGTGGAATAATATGTACTTATATTTAAACTCATAAAAATAACTTCTTATAAATTTTATGTAAATTAAAATCATTACCAAGACTGGTTATCCAATTTTTCACTTTATTGGAACTCATAATTTTATAAATTTTATCTCTACCTAAAAAAATAAATAGAATTGAATTTAGAATATCAACTTAATTTTTGAGAAGTTTTTTCTCTTTAACAAAAGAATCAATATTTATTATTTTAGAATCATTATACATAGACATGAAATCAACCTCTATTTTTAATTTAGCATATTTAGTAAGTGAATTTTTAGATTTTCATTTGAAATACTAAGATATTTACAAGTATTGTTTTTGTAATTCATGACATATTTCACCCGATTTTCAGTATTCTTAAGAACATAATTTTGTTGTCTCTTAAGTTTGTTGAATATAACAATGAAATTTTCTATATTATGTTTATGTATGTCAAATTATTTAAGCAATTCCTCAACATTGATTTTTTCATATTCAAAATTTGAAGATGAATAATAACAATAATCATGTACAGAATTTGAAGAATCCATTAAATGAATGTTTAAAATATATTTTTTAGATTATTATCTGCAGTCATTCATGAATCGTCTATAAAACTCCATCAAACTATCATTTCAATCTTGTTAATATTATATAACATCATTTTATTTTTTTTACATCACTAATCATTGGAAATCAACCTCGAAGTGCCCTATTTTTCGGCACTCATAACAAATTACATATTGAGAATCATTAAAAAGGAAATTAACTTTCTTATTCAACATACGATCATCCTTGATATATAATTTCTGATATCTCATTGATCATACTTTCTTCCTTAAATATCCACCATTTGTAACATAGGATATATATTTCCTTTCACTACTCTATAACATTGAATTTGAATGGTAAGTAGATATATTTGATTTTAAATAAATTCCATTTTTATTTTAATTATCTAATTTATCAAGATTTTCACGTCTTAACTCATACTGTAATATTGATCTAATATGATTAAAAAAATTATATTTCATGAAATTTTTTCTTTCAGCTATAGCTACATATTTATCATTCCAGTTATGAGGAATTTCTCTTTATACACTATCAAAAACCACATGATTTTTAAGAATTTATCCTATTGAAAACTCACTATTTACAATACTAGTGAATCCATGAAACATGTGATTAATAGTTTCCTCTTCACACATTTTAAACTGTTGATATAAAACTCATAACATACCAAACATAGTTCTAATAAATTTTTATAAAACATGATGTGAAACTTGAAGAGTTTTCCCATTTTTTGGAATATTTTTACATGTTGAAATCTAGATATAAAAATACTTATTTATTTCATAGTATAATATATTCATAACATTATTATTCAGAATTTACTTTATTTCATCATTTCCAATTAATAATTCTTGTTCACCTATGGGAATATTATATAATTTTATTTAATTTTTTCCATTATTAATGCTATGTTTCATCCTGAAAAATTACATCTGAGGTTTTTAAATATTCATAATAATTACAATGAAAATCATGTGGTTTTTAGGTATCAATCTATTTTCTTGATTTGTTCCTTTCAACTTAAACACATCTTTTTCCTTTCATGGTTATATCAGGAAATGTTTCCACAAAAAATATTGATCTTGGGATATCACTCCAATTGTTGGCCCATAATTAAGATGGTAAAATGACCAGGAGGGGGGGATTAGCACTTCAAAAAGAGATTAATGAATTTAGTGTTATATCAAATTAAATAAATAGTACGCGGTGGAAAATAAATTAGAAAGAACAAAATATCTTTTTATATGTGTTCATATATAAATGATCATACTCTACTAATAACCCCTCTCAAGAACTAAGAGTAATAGAACCCACTAAAATCAATTTAATGAAATATTATAGTAAATTTTTTTCCAACTGGATTCACAACACAAATAAACATCATTTTTCCCATGGATGCATGAACCCAAATTGACATGAATTTTTCATCCATGAGGAACAACCCAAAATATGACCTTTTTGGAGTAACAACCCAGTTACCCATATTTTATTTGGTAGTGTAATCCTTTAAAAATATTCACATTAAAACCTGATATAATGAAGTAAAATAACAGATCCTGATTTATAAATTCAATGCTTATGTGTTGTGGTTGTTGTGAAATCTACCTAATAAAAGAATTAAATTGTTAAAATCCAATTGAGATCCATATACGATCATCAATATTTTTATCCCTTGTAATGTTCAATAATATCCTCATCCTCCTTTTTTCGTGATCTATTAAACTCATAATATATTTTTTATTTATCATCTTATGAATAATAAGAGATGTACCCATTTTAGATTGTCTTTCCAAATAGAGAAATTGATACCGTCAATAAATGAACCTGCAAAAGATATGCAAGTGGGTTAATTTGATAATCAAAAAAATTAAAAATGTGGTGTATATAATATAACACGTTAGAATAGTTAATACAATATCTAAAACTAGTTATAATCAACATCAATTTCCTTTTAAAAATTACCAAATATCATGTGAAAAAATCATTCAGATTTTGAATATTTTTAATTTGAAACTCATGTCTTCCCGAAAAGGCAATATTAAACTTCAACCCATTTGATAATTATTTAATATAACATATATTTTTTGAAATAATATTACCTAGTATTGAAATGACTAATAAGTGTTTAGGAAATAAAAAAATTATGATAAATATGTGAAAAAACATGTAGTGATTTGAAAGATAAAAGTATATTCAAAAGTGAACTAGTTTTGAACAAAATAAGAACAAAGGAAATAAATGATCATAGATAGGTCATAAATAAGGTTCGACACTTTTCCAAATTTCATCTTGATGTAACTTCATTTTTCATCAAGTATTCAAAACATTTTTGCTGACACAGTCATTAAATTTTGTTCATGCAATGATTATATTTTTGTTTTTATGGTGGGTTTTTTTGTGTGCGGTCGTTACATGTTGTTCCCAAAGGTGGTCCATTTGTTTTAGGTAGTCGGTACATTTTGTTCATGCATTCCATGAATATGTTTTCATGTGGTCTATATATTTTGTTAATGTATTTAGTATATTTTTTTTTCAGGCGGTCATTTTATTTTCATCATGCAGTCAGTACATTTTGTTCATGTTGAATGTAAATTCATGTTCATGCATCCAATCCAAATTTTCAAATTTTTAACACATAGGGATTACTCATGGCTAGTTCTATACCTTTCCAAATTTTAGTTCCATAATATATAAATTGATATTAAGGCACCAAATGACTTATTTAGGCTTGGAACACATCATGAAACTTGTAGTACATATTATAAACAATTAGAATCTTAAAACTAAATATATTTTAAGAAAAAATTATTATGATATGTTCATGATCAAGCATACATTAATTATTAAATAATTCAAAAATTTAATACTTTTAAATTAAATGAAATAAAATAATATATGTAATTATGAATACATAATGTTGTTAAAGTATCCAATCAAAATCTCATACTAATAATTCATTTTTATTATTATCCATTATATATACTAAGTCACTGACAATTATATTCTCATTCCAAATGAGGTATCCTCTATCTATATCCACACATTCACTATAAATAATAAAATAAGTTATTAATATTTCTAATTCTACCATGGAGGAACCTTTATAATCATGTCATTTAACATTGATCTCTATAAAGATCCCAATTGTTAACACTATGTTATTAGGTGGGAGGATGGCTGATGAATATCTTTAGGGACTAAGATAACGTTTTTCTACTTTTCTATGTTATTCATAATAAATTCCTTGGACTCAAATAATTTTATTAGGATTTTATACATTGGGTTAAATAAATAATAATTACATAAAGCAATATTATGAAACTATTTATTATTAGTAATCCCCATGTAAAATAATCATAATATTGTTATAATTATATCCAATTACCTATGTTTATTTAAAATCATTATTAAAATAAATTAAGAAATATTTATTTAAATGAAATCAAATAAAATATATCATTTCCATTGGGGAAATAAATCAAACACTTAATCCACATATAGAATTTATCAAAGCTTGAATGTAAAAATATTTATTCTAATAAATATTATTCATTTTATAATTAAATAAATAATATATTCATGAAACAAATAAATTAAAATTTATTTAAATATTATTGCAACTAAATAAAAATTTATACAAATATATTCACTAATATAGTGAATATATATATATTACATTGTGCATAAAAAATAATATATAATATTCAACCCATATATTCTAAATATGAATATTTGGTGATTGAATTTCTATGATAAACGATACATAAATAATTATTATTCCTCAAATCGAGAATATTAATAATTCTTAATATTATATTTAAATTAATATAATGATATTTAGAATACACTAAATGTGTGATCCACTAGGCCTATTTTGTAGTGGAATTTTGTGAAGTTACATAAAATTTAAGATCAACATCTAGAAACTTGTCAATACACCCATAGAAAAAGAAGTTAATTTGAAAACAAAAAAACACCCCACAAAAGTTACTGTAAAATAAAATACATATGACATGATATTCCATTAAGTAGGATGCATATTTGTGTCATCACTCTCTATAAAATATTTTTTCAATATTTGTCTTTATTAAATGAAATAATCATTGAACAATTCTGGCCATGAATTAAATAAAGTACTTCCATTTAAATCAAAGGGAAAGAGATATATACTTGTTAAATATGGAATAGAATAATACTTTTATTAATTATTAAATTAAAACATTATCACTTCTAATACACCAAACATTTGATACTTCATCATGAGTTTATATCAAAATAGTTTTCCTCCATACATTAAATTACATGATTCATGATATAGATTAAAAATAATATATGGTCCAAGAATAATAATAACCATGTTGTCATATATTATTATCAAATTTTACATAGACATATGAAATTCCAATTGGTAGGTCTATCATAATAACCTCTTCTATTTGAGATTACAATGTGGAAACTTCCTGTGAATAAGTCTAAATATATTATGATCCATCAATTATTGATAGTGAAAAATCATATTTTTTCCTAGATATAAATCTAATTTAGATCATAAAACATATGTTTAAGAATATTTTCCTGAAATTTGTAAATTATAATTATAAATAGGAATAACTATTATGATTCATCATGAAAAATAATCTAAGAACTTTATCAAATTAATGTTACAGAGAATAAAAATCATGATTTCCTCTGAAATTTACTAGTATTTTTTTAATTTTATGTCAAAATTCCCTAGGTTATATGACATTGGATCCAATATTTTATAAGTATACAAAATTACTATAGCAAAAGATGAGAATATATTTACAATTCAAGTGATACATTGGGAACATAAGTTTTTGATTAATTTTTTCTGGTGATTAACATGGTAGACTCTTAACCTAAGGAAACATCACCTATACATTATAAAATATAGTACATTAGTATAGTAGTTAAATTCACATGTTATTTTTTGTATTATTATTAAATTTCATTGAATTTTTTTTTTTGAATTTTATCATTCATTTTTAAATTAAATGGACAGGAAGGTTCTATTTTATAATTAATTTTTATTAATAATTTGACTTTATGAGTGTTATATGCATCTTTATGTTTATATAAATACCAAATTTTAGGTGTGACCTATATTATGATATATATAGAGTATTTTTATAGTTTTTATTTATTTTTGTACCTAGATTTTGTTTGTATATAAAATTTTATGTATGGATGATTTTGAATGGGTTTCTTGTGTCGTTGAGTTATTAATTTAGTGTTTATATTATAAGGGTAAATTATATTTTTGGCATATATATATATATTAAAATTAAAATTAATGATGTGGTTTTTTTATTGAATATAAATTTTTTACTATATTGATGTTTAATGAAACAATCATTATTTATGATTGTGTATAGTAAATTTTCTCTAATATGAAAATCTATATGTAATTCTAATCGATCATTGAGTCATTGAACATTTTTTTATAATTTTTTTAGGTTACTAACATGACTAAAACATTTCTATGAAGAACCACATTTACACACACCAAAAGTATAGTTGTATATTAAATTAGATACATTCCCCAGAAATTACAAGAATTTCTATTTCATTTATTATAATTTTTTGTGTAATCTAAATTCTATATTTTATTCAAATTATAACGGATATGAGGTGGTTTTTCTTTTTTATTTATCTATATAATTAATATATTTTTCTAAGTTTTAGTTGTATTTTTATCCGTATATATATGAAAAGTTTTATGTGAATTATATATTTTCAAGTGTATATAACTTTGCATATTATTTAATTATTTTTATAAAATGAATTGTTATGTTTATGTATAAACAAATTTTCTATTAAAGTATGGTATGAAATGAGTTCTTTATAACATTTAGACTTTTTTGAGGTACAAAAGTAGTACATATTTTTCTTCAAATAACATTTTTAATATATTTTCAACTATTTTATGTGTTCATGTGGGATCTGAGAGTCTTCTATGGGACTTGGATTGGGTTTGTGCTAAAACTTTTGTATTGGTGTCTTTGTACACCAAGATATGTGATTTTTTGACTGTGATAGGGAACACGATTGCATTTTCTTAGTGTAAGGAAAGGTCAAACTACTTTATATGGAATAACAACATGGTAAGGTAAATGCTTAATGAAATTGATTGGGAATAGTTGATAACCAGAATATAGCCAAGACATTTTCAGTGTGGTAGGTATTGCATAAGTGTAATGTCCTATGGAATGGGGCTAACTTTTTTTGGGGTGGGAGGATCGCATTGTGGTAGTGAAGGGAATTATTCCATAATGATAAACCCTTACATATCATCTAAAAAACAATTATGTATTGTATTTCATAGTCTATAAACCCATATATATTATTCAAAAAAACATAGGTATTATATATAAACACTTATATATAATGTAAAACCCTTTTATGTTATATTGAGTTTTTTGGAATCCCTTATTTATCATCTAGAAGAATTTATTTATTTTATAGCATGGTCTATGATCCTCTATGTATCATCTAGATAACCTTATATATCTTTTGAAAAATACCATATTCATTGTGTTTTTCTGTATTTCAACCCTTTTGTATCATCTATGTACTCTTATATATTTCATTTCATGGTTTAAAAATCCTTATATATGACATGAATAGTCTTATGTATTCATTTGTGTGATAATATATGGGACGAGGGTTACTCACAATATGACCCATAGCATTTTTATTGTGATTTTTTGTTAGTTAATGCGTCATATTAAGATAGTTTCACTAGGTAGACAAGGTAAAGGAGGAAATTTAACTCTGAAGGTTGGAGGACACTCCATGATGTCCTTGAGTGTAGGTTTAATTAGTTTTTCCTGGGAGAGTATCTCCATAATATGAGAATAAGGTGTTTTACATATGGGTTAAACTAATGTGTCATTGAAATGAAAAAATTATGGTCACAACATAAATAATGACACTGAATATTTTTTAGAAAAATGATAGATAAATTAAAGGGTTTATATTTTAAAATATTATTGTGAATTCCTCATTATCATTTTCTAAAAACAATAGATCATCCATTATGATATTCTCTTCCATTAAATGATATCCTTTAATCGTCAATAGTTTCTAGTGTTTTCAGTCCATTGGATCACCACCATGATTTTCATCGTGATTCCATATTAGAACACAATGATGTAGTTTTAGAGCCTTGTTTCAATTTTTTCTTAATATTTGGGGATAATTAAACAAGTGATAATATGTTTTTATATATTGGTACTGATATTGTAACTGAGGGTAGCAATCCCAAACCCGAGAGAAGTCCAATTTACCATATATAAGACTATTTTTATTGGTTTTTTATTTTATGGATAAGTTACTTCACTAAAAATTAAGGACATGAATTTTTATTTATGATTTATGGGGTCATACACCTGGCTTGAGGTGGAAATAGGGTGTGCGTAAATGAATCCTACCAGGAATGTCTGATTCATCAATTTGTGTGATATATTACAAATTATTATCCTATATATCAATGTTATTTGATAAATCAATAATATCTATCATATTACAAATTTTTTTACAACATATTATTAAATGTTTATTTCATTTAACCGAACCATTACTAAGACACTCATGTTATAATAAATTAAAATGAAATGATGTGGATCCTATATATATTGTTGAAATTATATGTGTATATATTATGCATGATAGATTACTAAATTCTAATGTCTTTGGATATGGTATATGGATAAATATTAGTGTTACCTTAATATTTATTACTTCTTAACTATAATTTTTATATAAATAATTTAGATAAATATGTATTATGTGGTTTGTTTTTTGGAATTTTGGAGACATACAACCAAGGAATCCTCTAATAGAGCATAAATAGAAAGGTTATGGGAATTTTCCAATGATAGTATAGAAAAAATCCATTAATGTGTTGTATAGACTATGGTTGATCATCTCTGAGAGAGATTATTGAGGGTTATTCAGTTGACAGATAGAGAGACTCCTTAAGCTATAAATTCCATGATTGAGCTGACATTTGAGTTTCAGATGAAATATCCACATTTATTTATAGTGAGGCTTTACCTAAGGAAAATGGCCTCTTAGTGGAGTTAATAAATATTCTCTTTGGTAATCACGTGACCCCCATGAGGGTATGGTGGTGTTAGTTATTTATATATTATTAGCCCCATCTATTCATTGTTGGTATCCTTTAATTCATGATAATCAACATGTTGGGTTATGTTGAATGGACTTTTATTCTTGAATTTATGTTTGTTTATTTATTGGGACATTGGGGGAGAATTAATCTTCCAAGATAAATTATTTTAGTCAAAGAAGGAGGTTAGTTATGTAGTACATGGTGTTCTTTACATATATTCAACATTTTCACATGATGTTGGTTGGGAATGTGTAAAAAAGGGATATATGATTTAAAGATGGGTTGAAGTATGATATCTTGGTACAAATGATTGTAAGTACAATAATTTTATTCTCATTGGCTATGAATAATACCAGCATATATAATAGGAACTTAAATGGGGGAAGAGGCCTGGGGAAGTTGGATTCAACTAAGGGGCCAATTGAAAATATTTGGGTAGTATGACACATCAGTGTATGAGATCATGCCTGATACGTAATGGATAAAGATTACTGGGTGATGTTTCATCTCATTCACCTATTATGTTATACAATATTTAGTGTTACAAGTGTGGTAGACTTTTTCCTGTTTTCAATCAATATAGTTATATACCCATCAAGTATTAAACATGTAGGAAGATAGAGCACCGAAAGTTTTATTACTTGAGTAATCCATAGATAATTTTTTTTCTAGGAAATATTTTTAGTTTTAGTGTTTTATAGTGTGACATGGACTTCCATAGCAATGTGGTATCTCAAATTCTATGAGATATTTAGGTTTAGGTGGAGGATACAGATCCCTATGGTAGGGGAAAAACATCATCTTGGAAGTGTATTTTAGGTGGGCTGTGGAGGATCTCATGGATAATGATTGAGAGAGATTCATAAAATTGATCCCTATCCAACTAAACATGGTATCATATAATCCATGATTTTATGTACAGTTTTAGTGGATTCCATAATTTAATCCACATTTTTCAATACATTTCAATCACATTCTATTCTATATACTAAATTTGTTTAAGGTATGGGGTTAGTTCAGGATTACACTTAAAGGGTAATATAAATTAATATTTATTTAGGGGTACTAACAATAGATATTTAGATGTTTCAATATTGGGAAATAATGATAAGGTATTATAGATTTCGTTTTGATTTAATTATACTAATGATTAGAAGTTTTAATGTGTTGTTCATAATGGATTTCCTGGTTCAATATTATCCCCCCATGAATGTTATCATCGATGGGTATTGTTTATGTCTGCTGATGGTGATGGTTTTGATGACATCATAGAATGGTTTTTTGAATAACAATGTTGGAAAATTCTCCTAAAACAACTACATGGGTTCATGAATCAATTTGTTTTGAGTTTTTTAGGATTATTAGGTGACACATCTAGCGATATTACCACTCATAGATGACTTATTTCCGGATGTCTTTCCAAAATTTTTATATGAGTTTCCCCATGAACATGTGGCTGTGTTCTTGGTTTATGTTGTTTCATGTATGGATACAACATATATTCTCCCATATATGATATATTCTATATATCTTCTAGATATTGAGGATTAATTATATTATTTTAATGCTAAGGGATTTATATGGATGAGTACATCCCCGTAGTCACCCTATACTTTTTATCCTTGAATATGAGTGATTTTTCATAGATTTTTTGTAGAATATTAGATGTTTAATATGGCGAAAACAAACAATCTAGTAACCAATGGAATATATTGATTATTTATTTTACTATTTTATTGATGATAAATTATTCTATTTGATTGATGTGTAATCATTGTAATATTATTTGAGGGTGATACCTTTTGAAATTACACCTACCTTGTTCAAGATCAACTACGTATTACATAAGTACCTTTTTCAATAATTCTGTTTGAAAAATGCATTTAAAGCGTGTATATCCATGATCAATTAGGTATTCTGTCATTACATGGTTTTTATTTCCATTTTTTTATGATATTATCATATACTCCAAGTCAAGGGAGATAAATAGTAAAAATTTTGAGATTTTTTTGGGTGAATTTATAGATTATATATTAAATGTCAAAGAATAAAATATTCAATTATAGATCATGTAGTTGTTCTTCTTAGGGAATTTGATATCATGTTATGGTATATTAGGAAATCAAAACAAGGTTGAGGCTATGGTTTCATAGTATTATCCCATATATGTTTTTGAGATCTATAATTTTTTTATTATGGATAGTAACTTCCTAACGTTCCAACCTAAATTATCTCATTTTGTAGTGTCGATGAATGCCTTGACCAAGAAGAGGGTAAGGATCCACTGTTCAGATGCTTGTGTGAGAGACATTAATGAGTAAAAAAGGAGGTTGATGATTATATTGATCCTCAACATTCCTATTCAGGGTAAGAAGTATTCAGTTTATTGTTTTCCATCATTAGATAGGCTTGGAGGATTTTTTATTGGATAGTCATGTGGTTCTTTATGGATCCATGAATTTTACTCCACATGGGAGAACTAGGATATCACAAGATCTATAATTAGTATTTGTAGTTCATGTTATGAGGTGTTGGAGGCACTATCTTACTAGAGGGGGATTCACTGTTTATACAGAAAAGAAGAAATTCAGATATATTTTCTCCTAGCATGATGTAAATGTTTAGTGATGTAGGTTGTATCAGAACCTAAAATATTTATATATTATGGTTTCCTATACCTCAATTAAAGTTAATGTAATTGATTATGTGAATATTAGGAAGATATATGAACATATGATGTATGAATCAGGCAGATTCGATCATGATGGACCTTTTATCTATATAGCATGAAGATGAATTAGAATATAAGGTTTAAGAGACCCTTATATACTAGAATATTCCATAATCCCTCCTAATAAGGATGACAGATAGTTATATTTCAAATTCATACTATTTGGTGGTGGGGAACAATATTACAGTTTGGAGTCACCACCTTTTTGGTTTCTTGATGCCAATTGGATCCTTTTTGTATGAGGTTCTATTATATTACCTATGATTAGGCATGTGGAGTTTATGAGGGAATCGTTTGACTCGTGATGGTCATCTCACCTTGGATACACCTTTATTTATATAATTTTTTTTATATTTTATGGGTGGGTCGATATGATAAGGAATATATAATATTTTGTTAAATGTGGCTCTACATATCCTTTGGTGAAGACTGAGAAAACATAGTTCGAAAGAATTATGTTGTCATTAGGCATCGTCAAGTATAAACTAAATGATGTGACCATGGATTTTTTGATATGGATTCCATAAATTACTCATAGGAGTGATGCCGTTTTGGATTTTTAAGGTCTTTTGAATGTGGTTTCTCATTTTCTATTGATTTGAGGGACATTTTCTATCAATGATTAGCATAACATCTAGGTATAAGAGATAGTTCAGGAAATTGGGGTGTCTTAATTTATCATTATCATAATATATTATTCTATTACATCACACTTCTAGTAAGGATTACAAAAATATCGTGACACATAGTGGTATATGAGCATTGGTGATTATCATCAGACTGAAGTGCAATCTGAGTGTAACATATGGATATTAGAGGACATGATATGTGCATGTGTTCAAGATATTATGATGCTTATGAGGGTTCCATTTAATTCATATGATGTTTTCATATTTTTTATAATGATTTAATTCAAATAGTTCATTTTGAGGACTTATATTATAGGCCTTAATGATTTATAATATATTGGATGGAAGCTGGAGAGTGAATGATTATTGGGATGATTCTTATCCTGGAGGCACTAAAGCATATAACACTGATTAAGAACCATTTGTTTAATATTTATAGTAGGTATAAGTTATATGTTGACTGATGATTCCGTCCTATGAGGATTTAGGTGTGATATCTGTTAATCATTTTAGTGTCACTGAGATTAGTGAATTGATGGATTCATATGAAGGGGAATTCAGTGACTAGGTTCAGAGGGATAATTGATATTATTGAAACAATTAGTATAATAACATAGTTGTCTGATATCATTAAGAATTTTTCTTTTATGAATGACATATTTAATCCCTGGAAACGGGGATGAAAGAATATGGAACCTTTCTTTGTAAATAGTGATGATGATGTTGAGATTGAGTTTGATGCATCATTTGATGAGAATCAGGTATGTATCATTTAATAGATTGATATCAATCTGAATAGAAAAATGGTTCCTCTAGTGTGATTACAATGTAAAAAAGTAGTATCTAGGTGTAAAAATGATAGTGGGATAATATTATAAAGTAACGTAGGTCCAATTCATTTACTAATGAGGCATATTGAAGTTTTCATACACAAATTGAGGATGATAAACTATATTATGAAGAGGTGTAATACCCCAGAACATGTTGAGGTTAAAAAAATAATATTTTTTCCATAACCCATATATTTTTATTGTTTCTTTCTATTTGAGTTATTATAAGGGGGACTAAGATCCATTTCTAGAAATCCTCAAATGATAGAGTTGGTAATTGCATACAATTAGATCCTCACACTATAAAAGATGAATGTTGCATTATGATGGGTGTGTTTTTGGGATAATAACTTATTTGTGTTATCTGATGTCACACTATCACCTAGGGACCTATGAAATGATTTTGTTATTGGGATTAGATTAACCAGTGTTACTCAGGGACCACACCACAACACTTTCCATTATGGCGTGGCATGTTTTATATAGGATTAAACTTATCTATAATAAGGTTTATCTTTATATGGGTTAAGATAATCATGTCATGGTAGTGAAGGGAATAAAACTATGATTTTATGACCTTACACATCATCTAAAAAATCATTACATATTGTATTTTCAATTTTCCCATGCCATACATATCATATATAAACACATAGATATCATTTGGAAACACATACATGTTATCATAAGATCCCTTATCTATTTATTTCATGGTCTTTAAACCCCAGTGTATCCCCAAATAGATATTATGTGTTTTGTTTCATTGTCTAAAATCCCTTATACATAATCTAGAAACACTAAAAATAAAAATAATTTTCCATTAAAAACTATTTCATTTAGACCTGAAACCCTTACATTTCATGAAAACTATTTGTTATCACTTTTTATGTTACTACAATGGACAATGATGGTCATGTTATTAACACTGGGATAACTATACAAAGGAATGTGAGGGACACTATCACATTAATAGGGCTATTCCATGTGTCCAATATAACGGATTGTGCTTCACTTTGAAGGCATAATGATATTCAATGATGGATCATTTTGTAGGTTATTTTGGGTTTTCTAACTAGATGTGTTAATTATGTGAGTATAAGGGACATGCCTTGGGGTGACCTTAGAGTATCATTTCATGGTGAACTATATGGTCACAAAAAAAAGAAAAATGTGTAATTTTTTAAAATGAATAATTAATCGAAGGTTTAGAATATTAAACTCTTATTAAATGATATATTCCCCATTTTCTTCAGTGAATGTTTTCATCTCACATTTTTTTCCAATTATATTCTAACAAGTAATATAATAAATTCATCATTGGTTTCAACTTCTATTCATTCTAATGGATCACCTATAGGGTTTTCAATAATTTCTTGATTCTAACCTTTTTTGTATCAAATCACTATTAATATTCCATGATAATGTTCCTCGATGCATAAGAAATTTCATCCTTATTCTGTCCCTAAATTATAAAATTATTTATTATTTTATATGATATGTCATCACACTAACATAATGTGACATATACATAAAACATATATAAATTTATGGTCTTTTTCATAGGATATTAATCTACATTTGTAATACAGTGATCTATTGGTAAAAGTAGAGCCTAAAATGATGGACTTTATGTGAGGCATTCCATGAATAAAATAAATGGAAAATTTTATAGTCATTACTAGGGTAACTCTTATTGGAAAATATATATATTTTAGTATTAATGTAGATTCCTATGATGATCCCTAGTCTAGTATGGGTTTGGTGACTTTTTAGAGAGGGTTTATCAAATTTGGAAAAAGTATAATTATGATCTTGATAATTGATATGATTCATCATGTTAGTGAACAATGAAAAGTATATATCTGATTTAATAACTATATGGTGAGAGGTAATTTGGTTCCATGAGTCGGAATAATTCCTCTCTGAGGATATGATGAATATGATTTGTATTGGTTTTAGGGGTGGGAACAATTACCTTTGTGGATATGATGAGGATGTTTATAGATTTTATTAGATAGAGGAATTCCCCAACGGGGATATATTGATGATGTGTAATGATTCCAAGGATATGAGAAATTCCCTTTTTGGGATATGATGATGATGTGTATTGGTTTTAGAGGTGATATCCAATCCAACTGTTAATATGATGAGGATGTGTATTGGTTCATGAAGTAACTACCACCCCTCAAGGATATTATGTTGATGTGTATTGGTTTCAGAGATAGGATCTATTCCCCCTTTAAAATATTATGAGGATATATAAATTTTCAAAGTGTGGGTTTCATTCCCAGTAAGGATATAATATAATGTGTAGTGGTTATAAAGAAAATAAATATTCCCCCTGTTGATATTATATGGTTGTATATTGGGTCTAGGGTTGGGTGACACTCATATTGAATAATATTATGCTGATGTGTGATGGTTCTAAGGAATAGAATCATTACCCTCTGAAGGAATGATGATGATGTGAAACTATTATTTGGGTGTGTTCCATTACTCCTTGGGATATTATAAGGATATGTATTGGTTTCATGGGGGGGGGGTATCCTTTTAAGGATACAATAAGGATGTGTGATGGTTCTAGTAGTTGTTCCATTCCCTTTAAGGGTATGATGATGGCATGTAATGTTTACTGGGGTGGGTTTTATTCCCCACCCCAGTGAATATTTGACCATTTATTTGGTTATGCATCATGTTTCAAGACATCCAATAAAGACTTAAGTATTGTCAATCCTAGTTGTCAGCATGGTATATAAAAACCTATTGTCAAATTTTTATGTGTGTTTTTTGTTATTATTTATGGCATATCATCATGTAATATGTTTTGATTGGATATATTTATGGGTTCCATTGGTGGTGGCCCTTTGAGTTTTAATCACACCCTACAAGAAATTCCACCATAGTTTGGTAATTGGAGAACCTTCATTTTTTCATTAATAGTAAGGGTAGAGACCTGATAACAGATGGTTGAAATGAATTTTATTATTAGATTTCAGATAGGGGATCTAGTCTAGACATAGGATTTTTCAGTTTTTTGTTTTTTTAATTTTTTGGGTTGGATTGTATATGTTCTCCCTATATGAGATCTTTATGGTATCCTCATGCATCTTGTGATGTTTGAATAGCTTATTATTTAAAATCATGAGGTTATTCATTTATGTTTTTTACATTTTAGTATCGATGATTCATTTATCCTTTTTATATTGGGATGGCTACATGTTACTTGTACTATGTTTTATGGTGGGTAAATCCTAAGGGTATAATATCCCAGGAGGTTCATCATCCTTCCCGTACCACTTATCTCCCTCTCCCACTATTGGTGAAAGACCCAAATGGTGGGTATATTCCACTTTATAATATGTGGATATCCTAGGGAAAATAAAGATGATATAAAAAAATAAAAATGAAAAAGAAAATGAAAAAAATGAAAAGGGGAGCTTGACGCCGACCCCAACACTCAACATAAGGTTATGTCTTATCCTAGAAAATATCATATATT
Organism: Viscum album; assembly: GCA_963277665.1. Lineage (NCBI taxonomy): Eukaryota > Viridiplantae > Streptophyta > Magnoliopsida > Santalales > Viscaceae > Viscum > Viscum album. The sequence continues at coordinate 1,401,720,629 of OY728137.1, read as the reverse complement.
TAACTCAATTTCATAGATGGAATCATGATTTGACACCCTTTTTAAATGATATGACCACATAAATATGCATGTATAAATTAATTTTTAATTAATTAAATATTAAATATTTTTTGAAAATTCAAATGGCTGAGATTTTCACAATACTCTGGTGTAGGGGTTCACACCCAATTCTGAGACCAAAAAAGTGGTATAAAAATTAATCAATATCATCTTATAGGTGAAATTATCATTTTATAGAGAAAATTCAACTGAAAAGAGGCTTAATTTTTCGTTGATTTTTTGAAAAATTTGATAATATGATTCATCAAAAACTCCCCACTACAAACGATTCTATCCCTTAATATACCTCGGTGGAGAGACAAAATATATGATATAAACCAAGAATTTATTCCACCAACACTATCTCAACCATCCAACTACCTAGTTATAGAGTTCCCTAACTCTCTCCCAACATTAGAGACATTTAACAACTACCAATCAGATTCTCCCCACCACAAATGTATCCTTATCATTTCTCCACTTCCCAATATAAAACCACACAACCCACACTATATCCATCACTAAAGATAATGGTTAGAAATGGAGAAACTTCTCACATTAGGGAACTAGGACAAAAACTCACAACAATACACTCAATGAAAAACACATAAAAATGATCCTGACTTTCTACAACCTCTGGTGGACTCCCAACCAAGTGGATTTAATTATTATTCTCCCCATATGCATAATAGGAATAAATCTGACATAGGAAAAGACCTAAAGGATCTTTGTTAATATACCAAAATTCACTATCCACCATCCACACATGCATCAATCCAATGCTATAAGTGTCCAACCATTCTCTCACTACACTATACACAGTGAAAACAGAACGAGAAAGCCTCTGGGTCCAAACAAACATTCCCTATCAAAAATTGGGTATCCTCATTCATAACAAAATTCTATTGATATCAGACCATAAGGAACCTACTATGTAAGAACCAAAATGACCTACAAGGTCACCAGTGATAGCAGGAACATGAGCCCCATCAGATGACCCAATATACCATACATTGAAAGAACTTCTCCCTCCCAACGAACATGAACATGGGACTTGAGAGGAACCACTTTATAATTGAAACATGAATCCAATCCAACTATCCCCCTAGTGTACTTTCCCTCATATAGCTACCGAAATCACACTTATATCCAAATTCGTACCCACATGGGTCCCCATTATTCCCTCATCAAAGGGATTGCATCTGTACCATTAAAAAAACTATTTCAGAACGATCTATATGATATGTCATCCAAAAAAATATATAGTAAAACACAATAAAAAGGAATATGTCATGATAATATTGCATTCCTATAATGATTCAGGAACACCGTCGTCTTTCACATATGCCATGATAAAAAAAAGTAAATCATAAATCCAAAAACTCATGTACATCTTTTTATGAGAAGTCAAAATACCATAATAATGAATACAAAGAAAAATAATACCATACCAAGGAAATATGTACTTACTATCATAAATCATGTTTCATACACACTAGTTTTATATCCATAACATGTAAGGACTCATTTTTAAACAACCTGTCTTCCAAATAATGAAATCATAAAACCAAAAATTATCTAATACCATTTTTTAATAATCCTTACTGTGATGAACTAAAATACCACCAAGTGTTCCCAAATATATGGCCTTAATATTAAATATGTGTACAATAGAGTTTAATAACATATTGAAAAGGCCAAAATAAAATTTTGAGGTGATTATACCATATAGTCAGAGTGCAATAAAAACAGAAAATAACCAAACTCATACACATGGATTAGTATCATTGTGTGAATAATAAAGAAACTAAAACTGACTATGATATAATAAGTGGAATTAGGTATATAATCATATAGAATCCAACATAAAAATATACAACAACTAGTCTCCCATTAGGATGAAGAAACATATGAAATAATCAAAATGAAAATAAATACCAAACTGTCCACATAAAACACCATGTCACACCACATACCAAGTCACCATGATGCTCAAGATTCACCTCCATGATCCCGAGACTCCAAACTAGTAGCTCTGTTTGATCTGAAAACACTAGGTCTCAACCGCATCCTCTATGAAACATTTTCTGTATCTTTAACAAAAACAATAGGTCTTCATGAAAATTGAGGTGGATGTACATGGGGAGAATAGTTTTTCTCAGTATGCCACCCCAAACAATGAACCAATAAATCTTATTTCATAACAAGTGCATTGACATTTTATGTTACAAACAAAGATAATGAAAAAAAGTATAGGGAATAAAACAAAAAACTGAAAAAGGAGGAAAATGGAAAAAAATCCACCCAATGTGTTCTAGCATAGCACCCTCTGTAATATACACCCAATATGGCCCCTTCTAGAGGATTTTTAGAACATTGATCATCCACCCAAAAAAATGGTATGTCTATAAGATCTAAATAGGATATATATAAAAGAAATATAAATGAAATAAACATGAATTATAGACCCCAGGGAATAACCAAATGTATCCAATGGAATAGAACACATCATCAAGGGACTACAAATCGAATAAACCAATATGAACAGGTGATAAGAACATCTATGTTGATACTAATAGAGAACCTATTAGTCATAAATTTCCTACAGAATGAATTTGGAAATTTATATATAACTAAAAAAAATATCCCATAGGATCTATAAAAGCTTCATAGCACACATAATCTATGGTCCTTCGAGAAAAAATAATCAAGGATTACCAAAACCCACTCCATAAGTGCATGAGGAACTTACAAGCCTTAATCTATGCCAGATGGGGCTAAAAATAAAATATATGGGGGTTACACTCTTATAGATCACCCATTATCTCCCTACTACCCTCTAGAAATAATTATCCAGTGGAGGACATAACTAGAAGAAACTCTGGGCCAACACCAGATCCAATATACTGTAAGGGTATTCACCTAAAACCTTATTACTAAGAAAAAACTCCCTCAAAAGTTAGCGACAATGACCAAACAAATTAGGGATCAACTGACATGTAACCCACTATTCAAAAAATGGAATTATAACTTCCAAAACATAGTTTTTGAAAAAGAAAATTGATCTCATGGTCCCCTAGATCTCAATATCTTAAAATATTATCCACCACATGTTATCCACGATCCACCTCATAGTCAAACCAAACCCAGGGCTCAATGAATCACTAGGTAACAACAAAAGGATATGTGCACTAATTTTCTCTAATGATATACCCATTATCTTTATCCATTTCCATAGAAATAACCTTAACCATTCAAAATGCATCAAAAAGTGTAGGACAACCTCTGAGGGTTTCATCTCACTCAACTTATATCACGTGACACACCCAATGCAGAAACATCTCAAATATCTAAAAAACAATCTACCTAATCCTAAATAATAAAATCACCCAATTGTAATCCCAAAGAACAAGATCCCTGATATTGAAATTCACAATTTTCTAGATGAAAACCTCAAAATAAAGAGACTCTCCACAAGGCTTCCACAACATAAGCAAAAACTAAACATTCCATAATGGAATTCTCAATAGTAGGCCATGATAACCACTAATAACTTGATCACAAGATATCCCTAGAGGGTATCCTAAAGGATTCTTCATGAGTATATAAATAATATTATTTCTCATATTTGTAAACTCCATATAAAGGTGTCATCCCATTCATAAGGAACCAATATCTCTGGTCTCCAAATATAGAAGACAATCCTCAACTGTTCCAACCTTGAGTAAACGGTCCAGAAGCGTCGGAAAAACCAAAATCTTACTCATAGATACTATTAAATTAAACACACTAGAATATATCCATGTAACCTCAAATTTTTTTTCTAATATCCACAATCTATAAAAAAACACTGAGCTCATAACCCACACCCAAGCCTCATAGACCTGACCCAAACCATTAAGGGATTCTACTACCAGACCTCATGAAATAGTCATACTACACTAACATAGTCAAATACTCCATCCAAATGTCTTCTTAATGTTGAAAAAACTACCACATCAATATATGTATAAAAAGAACTCATAATGAACTAATCACAAGTGAAATTCTATCTTCTGGGTAAGAAAATGTAAAAATGACAATGGTTGGAAAAGTACACAGAGTGAACTTGGGGTACCTTACATGTACCCATTAATTAAACCTTGTATATATGGGTCAGGGAACTGATCATATAATTTTTACAATTTACACAAATTATGCCTCCAGGTACATGGTGTGTACCCCAACATCGGTTCCAGACTATATACCCATCCTCACTCATCATCTAAAATTCCCAAGTACACACTATGTACCACCCATCCATAGTCTCTAACCCTACATGGGTACCTTCTTGTGTACTATTATATATAAATTTCCAAGCCAAGTACTTCTACATGGCATGAAACCCATACGAGGTCTGGTTATGTATCCTATATAACCAAGTACCCCCACCATTGTCTCTGTCTAGGCACACGACCAATGGCCAAAGCCTTCTATAAGGAATTTACACCCAACATATGGAGTGTAGTCCAAAAAAATTCATATTACATAAATAAGATGAAAAAATGGTGTGTTTTCTCTGAAATTCACATCATGTACATGGGAATTTCTAAACAGAAAACCCAAATTGGGTATATACACATGATTCCTCTTGGAAACTACATGATTGACCCATAATATGTTCCAAAAAACAATGAAAATGGCATTAATACATTAAAAAACTGTACTATTTGTATTTTTAGTAGTAAAAAATAAAACAATCCCTGTTTTAGGGAAAAAATTGAAGCATCATATAAGATCTATTCCATGCACCCTTAGAGCCTCGACCTACTGCCGATGGAGCTCCCGAGATGTTCCTCCTCCTTCCAACTCCATTATATCTACCTCTCTTTATCATGGACTAAGATCCAAAAGGTATAATAAAATCCGATTGAGTGTATACAGAAATAAAATGGAAAAGAAATAATAAAGAAAAAAATCACATAAAAATGTAATGAAAGGGGGGGATTGACCACGAATCCGACACATGACCCAAGGTTATGCATCACATTGGAGAAATACCCCACTATAGACTCAAAAACAGTGACACAATCTCAGTATAATTATCCACTTAATATATACAACTAAATGAACACATAAAGATAAATGAATTTTTGTATAATTAATTATAAAATATTCCCAAAAAATTTAAATGACACCGATATTCAACATGCTCTGTTCCAATTAAAAGCATCATATTATGGGATCAATAAGGTTTTCATAAAAATTATCTAAGATCCTATTATAGGTGAAATTAGCATTTTCCCCAGAACACTTTCAAGAAAATGTTTCAAATTTCCCCTAATTTTTCACAACCTTTGACAATGAGGGTAATCACAATGTCTAAAGATATGTTTAATGATAAGACTAATTATATATAAAATCATGTAATCTTGATGAAATATATAGTTAGGGATTTATGGGAAATTAAATTTCTTTCTTGATACTATAGGTTTCAGTAATTATAGCACAAATATACCTAGGTTTTATAACTCCAAGATAGCTGCATGTGGCTTAACTTGAGAATTAACTGGAACATGAAAATATGTCTTACTCTACACTTAGTTTGACTCTATTAGAGGATATGATTTTTTAAATTTACAAAATATTTATGAACTATTTTAAAATAAATAAAAAATCCCATAACGTTTTATATTATGAAATTGAACAAGGATAAATTCAGTTAAAACCTATAAATTCATAAGCTAATAAATAAATTTAATTTATCTATTCCCAATTTAATGTTCATAGTTTTCTTCATATCTATTTAATAGTTTAAAAATATCTATTAATAATTATCCTTTTAATTTTATCAAATACAAGAAACCATGTAAATATTCATTTTTAGGTGAAATGTGATGACGAACCCAATGAGGAAAAAAATACATTTGAATTAGATGTTGGAAAATACATGAAAATAATTTCTCAACTTACTAATGATTTCAAATAAAAAATGAATTTTAATGAATGTAAGAACCCCCCCCCCCACACACACACACACCCAAAGAATAAAAATATCCTATTGAAATCATTATGCAAAAAAGAGTCTGAAATTTGATGGATTTTCTTATACATTAATTAAAAAATAATTGATCAAATCCATTGAAAAAATATTATATATCCTTTCATGAGTTAAGAAATAAAATTTCATGATGATTCTTTTTCATATGTATGAAAAATCAAATAAATGGTTGACATTGATAAAAAATATATAGCTTGAGGAAGAGATAAAAGATATTGAGTAGAGAAATTACATAAAATGTTTTTAACCAATATTTTCCACAGACTCTCTTATATAGAATGGAGTTATATTTTCTTATCCATCATAAAAAGGATGAATACCCCACAAAAATATAATAATAAGACTCTATCTTTTTCATCTCCAATGAAATTTATGTTGATCGCTTATTTATGGGGGTTTAAGATTGCCTATGAAAGGATTTAAAAATTACAATCATTGGTAGATATAAGAAAATTGTCTTATCTTCCCTCAAATTCAAAATGAACGTAATCAAATCTCAATGTTATTAGGGTGATAAGAAATGAAAAATGTTTTTTATCTCTGGTGGTATAATGAATAAATATTAAACTGGAATCAAATTCCTACCTCCCACATGTAATTTTTTTGGAATATAGTGTCAAGATATTTTCCTAATGGGGACTATAATGTTCTTTTGGAGAATGAATGAAAGGAACCATACTAGTGATTTTTGACTAGAGAAAGACACCACTATGATGGAAGAATGAAATGATCCGACCAACACTAAACTATTTTTCCAATATTACAACTTCAATGAATAAATACACTACAAGAACAAGTAAACTATGCCAAGGGTTGTTGACGAAAACTAATGACAACAACATTCAAGGCATAAAGAGAAATGTAAATCTTATTCCATTACAAAAAAGGAGGTGGATCATGATAGTTAAATGGTGAAATGTACTCAGGCATTCCATTGAATAATAGCCAACATAATTTTTTATTCTAGTTTTATAGATTGTTTTATTACATGAATGTTTAGTAGAAATATTCATGAGATACCTCAAAACATGGAAGTGGAGTTATCATTGAATATGAATAATGGGTCACTGAATTCCTATGTTGTATATAACTCATCACCTATCCATATTTTCATAAATAAATTCACTAGAAACTATGTGGTACTTACATTAGAAGAATTAATGAAATTATGGTAATAGATTCACATTCCTTATAAATATACAATATAAAATTCCAACAGAATTTTCCCCCTTTAAAATCATGAATCACACTTTTTTAATTTAAACTGAAAAGATGAGGAAGAATATTCTTTGGTATATTCATATGAAGAATTGAAATTTTTACCTTTTGAGAAAGTGTATCTAGCTAAAAATATTGAGACTATAGATAAGATCATTTTTTAAGACATTTATATTTTGGGAGAATATAATAAAGTATTCCTCAATGAGTTTACTTTCTTTTTTAATAGTTATGTTGTAGAATTATCAATTGATTTAATACTCAAATATTTGAAAATACTTAAGAATCCATATAGAATTAACTTTTTTAAACATAAATTTTTCATGAAGAATCTATTGCATTCTCTGTGTAATGGTTTTATAGGCTCAATTGATTCACTTTGGGTAGTATGCATTCCCATTATGATGAAAAATAATGGGTTAACGAAAAATACATTGATTATCATGAGCTAAATAAATCAGGATAAAGAAAAATTAGCCCCTATAATGTATAATTGAATTATTCAATAAAATATATATGTCTAATTATTTTTCTAATGCATACCTTCAATCAGGATATCAATAATTGTAAATGAAGAAGGAAGATATTACCAAAACGTACTATATTGTCAAACTGACTAACCAATATAACATAGAAGTGAGTAAAATTAATTTGGACAAGAAAATTTGAGGACAACTTTAAGAAGTATAATTATAGGTTTATCGTAGCATTGACCCTCATACTAACCTTTTGTGGGGATATTATTTGAAGAAATTTGTTCTTGGAAGATTGGTTTTCATTATTTACTATTGACCAATAATAAATTAATAGTGTACACCATAATGAATATGAAATATCCTGATAAGGACTACCAAACAAACGATCTTCAGTTGAATGTAATGATATTTTGATGAATATATTGTGACATTATATAAATTTGGGAAATTGTGAAATATATATGGATCAAAAGAGAAAAATATATATATTCACATAGAATGAAGATAACATGTGGTTGTAAAGATTGTTTATGAAAAATAAAGGCAATGAATTTATAATCAGATATAATCTTGTGAAATCAAATAATGTGGGTGATTCTCTATCTATTAAAGATCCAAAAATTTTATCAATGATGATAATTAAGAATGATACATCCCTCTTAGACTTGAAAAGGATGGATATGGGAATAATAAAAGGAGATTCATCCTAGATTGATCAAATAACCCCTCAACCATCCATTATTGAGAGAATCATGGAGGCCCACAAAGAGGACGTGGTGCTACAAAAAAGTAATTGGATATTATGGAGTTTAACTTTAAAAAAACTAGAGATATCAGGTTTGGAACCTTGATATGTGTCCTATTAAAATTATAGATGAATAATATGTTTCTAGATGATGCGAATAACTAATACTTACTTATTCATCCTGGAAGCAGTATGATGTATGAATATCTGATGAAAAACATATAGTGGGATAACATGGATGTGATGATTTCATAATTTCTTATCTCAATGCATGGTATTCCAACAAGTCAATGATAAATGATAGATATTTATGGGTATAATTCAACTATTTTCTATACTAGTTTGAAAATGGGAAAAATAACCATGGATTTCATCATTGGACTCCCATGTAATCCTAAAGTAAATAATTTCATATTGGCAGTATTTGATCATCTTAAAAATTACCCAGAATGTATGTTAGAGGATAACCTCCGATCATTAATTAAAATAAAAGAAAAGTTTAGTAGACAAGAACAGATTCCCAAAAACATCATCTAGAAACCATCAGAACCATACCCATCGCCACACCCATGATAGAAATATTCCTCCGTAGGGGTCAACTCCCATTCCGAGCTTTAGTAATGCTTCAGGATTTTGGCATACTTCTTCCTAAAATTCAACTGCTCCAAAGAAATAAATGCATTATGAGATTGCATACCTTTACTTAGACCTGAACCACCTCCCTTTGTTATGGATGACCTAGTGGACATCGGCTTTGGAAAAATGGATTAATCTTTCCACAGTCGCCTTCGTGGTGAGGCAATCCTCGCCTTCTGGTTCTCAACAACCTTTACCCACCCCTGTACAATTCTTCTATACGAGGGCCTCATAAAGCCACCATTATTTTCATTATCACTCTCAGAACTCTCCCCCCATTTCTCAGGGATAACCACATTTTGATATGGTTCTGACTGATTCTGCTGAAACTGAGCATTAGCGTCAATTAATGCTAAATATTGCGGTTGTTAAACTATTTATAGACCTTCACAAAACACCATACTCATTTCTTCACTTGCATCAGTAGCCCCCTGAGATCCAGTCTCTACATTGGTAATCACCTATGCATCCTCTTCTTCCAAACCCTGAAAACAGTTTCTTGTAGGAACTGTAATGAGGACCCCTCCATCATCCTTATTCAAGACACTTATATCATCACATTCTTTTAATGTCCCCACTACAGGGCCATCATGTACTACATGACCTGTATTCTACACTACCACAGATTTCACCCCCTCAACCATGCTTCTAGTATCCAACTCACCTCAAATATTAAAGCCACATTTATCATCATTATGCATCCCACCATCCCCAACCTGCAGATCAATGAACTGTGGATGATTTTTAGAAAAATCATGGACCAGACCATCATTAACCCCACCACTCACTTCCACTACATACCTATTTGACAAGCCATAATTCGTCTCTCCTTGTAGAGGACCACCATTTTGTGTAACCCCTGCAACATCAGCAACTAGTAGAGGCCCTAACAAGTCCTGTCTCGGCCTGTTTAATATTTCAGTGACACTCGGCTCAGGAGGAAACACCCTTGCCTTCTTTTGCTTAACCGCTATATCTACAGGATCACCAATTGCATCACTTTCAACTCCCCTAATCCCATCCTTTCAACTAAGATTCAGTAACTTGCTACTCCCAGCAGCAGGACCAACTGAATCCCGAGTCTCCTAAACATTCCCAGCGCCCAAGTGTTTCAAACCCCTGCATCTCCAAACTTCGAAATTGTGCCCCAGTTTCCTACATGAAGAATAGAACTCATACCAAGACTCAAACACAATGCGCTGCTTTTGATGAAACTCCTCACCCATGGAAAATTTCAATGTTCACCTACTCAATGAGATGTATATAATTGAATTGGCAATATTACATAGCGCTCTACTATGTATTGTATCTTATAGAGACCTAAGGATTATAAGAAATTTTATGAGATGGTTTCAGCAAGACTCACATATAGAACATAGTTTCTATTCTAATTATCTACCTCAAATGGATGATCAATATGAGAGAACCATCCTAACTATATATAATATATACTATGATCTATTAAAATGGTATTACAAGTATGTTAGGATCAACACATATCCCTTGTACAGTTCTCATATAAAAACATCTTTCATTCAAGCCTTCATATGGAACCTTACAAGGCTAGGTATTGGAAATGGTGTAGGAATCCAACATACTGGATGAAGTTAGGGATCTAAAGCAGATGGGACATGATCATGTCCAAGAGATGATAGATAATTTTCAATCCATTAATTGTCACATGGAAATTACATAATTTCAAAAGAGAAGTTTTAAAGATATGCATTGATGAGACATGATATTTATGTTCAAAGATAAGGGGTTAATCAATATTTCTATATGGAAGAAATTCATGAGTTTTACAAAGAAATGGAGGCTTATTCATAGATATATAAATACTATTGGAATCCTTGATCATATCATAGTGGTGGACTATCAACTAAAACTCCCACGAAAACCTATCTTAAGTACATTATGTGTTCCAATTATCCCTCTTATTAATGTATATAAAATAACCCTCAGATATAATATATACATATTTGGTTCCATTAGATAATTATATTTCACAAGAGGGGTAGCTGGAGAATATTTTCCATCATAGAAAAAGTATTCAATGAAGTAAGACAACTGACCTAGTAAAAGATCTATTAAAAAAAGTTTGAGAAAGAAACATGTGAACCAGAAGAAGAAATAATATAAATGCAGCTTCATATTTTTTGTACCTTAGTTATATTATAAAATTTCAATGGTGAAATTTTTATGGGGGGGGGATGTAGTAGTATGACTTTTTAAAATGAAAACTAGATTTGAGAGAATATGCAACACACAACACTAAACCCAAACAAATCACAACTATAAAAATTAATATGTTATAATCTATCAATTAAATTGTTCAGAATGAAAATGAATAACTTTTTAACGATTTGGGCCGAAGCCTCATTTTTATTATTAAAGCAATGAAAAGACCTCTTTTAACATGGTAAAGGGAGACCCATTACATAGCTTGAAGGCTTAGTAGAAATGTAGCCCATTACATAGCCTGTAGGGCTTAATTTTTGGCCTAAGGCCCACTCTGTGAATATTAACCCGGCTACTATATTACCGGCTGCTGCTACAGTGCCCCACTGCTGCTACAGTACCCACCGTTCAACTGTACCACCACTACTAGAGTACTAATACTGTACTGCTACAGTACTAGCGCCCAATGGGTTTTGAACCCCCATTTTTCATGTAGGATTATGGGGTGCTTATATTATAGATTAGTTTTATATTTTTTAGAAAATATCAATTTTTCAGAGAGTAGTGAAAAATAATGATTTCTTATAAAACTTTCATTTATTTCAATAAATTATGTGTCATTATTACCATAAATTTATTTAAAATTAACAGAATCATTATTTATTAAAATAAAATCCAAATAATTACATTTAAATAATTTTTATTCAATATTTTAGTAAAATTTTATGTTTAGGATTTATAACACAAGTTTTTTTAAAATATTTTTTAAAGTGAATAATTTGTATCCATTTTAAAAAATTAAAATAACTCCTAATTAGGAATTATTGAAATTATATATATATTTTGTATCTATAATTATTAATTTAAACTAATACTATTACATGTCTTGTAGATCATATTACATCTTATTTTCCTTAAATATTCATTTTTAAAACATTTTTTGACACATGTAGAAGTTTAAATTTAATGTAAATTATACCCATTTTATTTGTTTAATATGAAAAATGTATTCCATATTTGTAATAAAAATAATTTTTTTATCTAATAAGTTCAAAATATGTTTTGACTATAATGAATTGTGAAAATAATAAATATTATTACTAGAGTTAAGGTAAAAACTAGTTTACTTGGCTTAAACTATAATAATATTGGGTAAAATTGATCAAAAAAATTTATAATTACTATTTTATGAACACATGTGGATCTTATATCATCCAATTATAATAAATATTATATTTTTGAGTATTATTTTACTGAAATTGAAATTTCATTTTTGAGAAATTTATAAAACTACTAAGTGTTCCAATCACCTCAATTATAATAGAAAATCCCTATCAACCTCTCTTTACACTTCCAAAAACAATTATTTTATAGAATAACTACCCAAATAACTTATTCAATTATCACCCCTTATCATATAATCATTGGTTTGATCATAAATAAAACTTACGAAGTATTTTGGTGAAAACCCCAAGAAGTATTTTGAAGAAGAGTTAACATCCTCAACCAAATGTTTTATTTTATTTTAATATAAACCTGTTTAAAATTCTATTAAAAAATGATAATATTACAAAATTTTTAATTCTATATAATTATATTTTTCTATGATAACTTCATGATCTATAACAGTCAAGTCCTCCATCATATGAGAATCAAAACCATGGATCATGTGTTGGGTGGACGACCTACTCAAAAACCTATGTAATTTGTTTTCCATCACTGCATCTCAAATATAGATACAATGAGATATTTAAAATTTTAATATGATAAATATTATATAATTTTTATTATATACCTCTAATATCAGATATTCCTTCCTACTTTCCATTATGAAAGGACTTCTGTAATGTCTCATCGTTTTATCTCAGAGTACCTCATTGCATAGGGATGTATTTTATTTTTTTCATAAAATATAAATGGAAGGTAATAACGATTAATATGATGTTTGTTTATGAAATTCATGAAGTATTATTATTTATAAAAATTAATACATCTTATAATTTTTTACCTTAACATCGATTGAAAAAATGATAACTTATTTGTGTGCATGACAGACAATATCTACTTGAAGCGATGTGATTTTTTTTATAACCACATCTAATGAATGGTATATGTAAGGGAATTTAAAGAATTGTTTTTTATATTTTTTGTATAACAATAATCAATTGAAGATAAAATAATAATTACCTTCAATCCATCATGATCTTCAAAAAGTGGATGTGTTACTCATGCGTAGGTACAACCTACCATCTCTATGGTTGTAACATAGTTAAATTTTCATAACCATATTTCATTTTTGGTTTTAAAAGTATTATTTATGTATAAAAATGATTATTATTTAATTATTAATAGTCTGGAGATGAATAATTAAAATCCTTTTTGACTTTAATCAACTTACCAAAGTAATTTTGGATATATGAGCCAAACATTGTCAAAAAATCCAATAGGAACATAAATGATTATATAATTTAATATTACATGGTAATTATTAAATAAAAATATTAATAATATTTATAATTGTAATTAATAATGTTAATAAATAACTTATTTTTTTACTTTTATTTTGGCAGATAAATAATGAGTGTGATGAATGAGGCTCAAGGTAAGGGGTCTTTCTAACCCACTCTTTTGTTTGGGTTATAACTATTCTCTCTCTATGTTCCTTTTTGTCTCTTTAATGATATAAGTTTATTATAATTTATATATATATATGTCTCTCAAATTTATACAATGTTTTTTCCCTTTCCATTGATGGGTTAATACATCCCTTACGACCATCATTCAAATTTATTCTTTAAATAATCTCTTTTTATTATGTTATTAGACAAGATTATACAACTCATTTATTTCCATGTATAATTATTATGTTTATTAATATTGATTTATATCCTATTGTTATACGAATATGAGTATACATGAAGTGATAGTGACAGGTTGGCCCTAAATTATTTAGCCCTAATATTAATTGGGTAATATTTTAGTCTCATTAGACATCATGTATGGGATTGATGAGTGGTTGTAATCTACAATGTGAATTTATATACCATTTGATGTTGTCTTCAAATTAATCCTTGAATTATGTTTATTTCATGAGATATACGTTTTCCACATTACTATGTTTCCATGATCATATGATACCATTCTATTTATGTTGTGATCCAATTTATTACACATGTTCCTTCTATTTTATGATATCACATTATACATTGGAATCACATGTTATGTTTATGACCTTATCTATATTTTTAGATCTCATATTTAATTTAAATAATTCACTTGTTATCCCAAATAATTTTGGTAAGTCAAATGAATTTAGGATCTAATTATATAAACTAAAATAATAATGCATGTTTTATATCCTTTTGATGTATTATGAACATAATCATACAAGGACAATAGGTCTTAATGTACATGGTTTGTATTAATGGTTATTTATGTTAACAAACATTTAAAATTATTTGTAAAATTCGTAGGTCTCTATACTAGATATATCACGATCCATTTCTAACACCCCATAATTTTGAAATTTGGGGGGTCCAAATGGAATTTCAGCTGTTGAGATACATGGAAAATATTGTAGATCAATGTTATATAAAGGGGAACATTTAACTGATATGAATCTTCCTCCATCCTTTCATAAATTTAACAAGGTCCTAAATACATGATAATTATCTTACATAATCTTACTTGATACTGATGATATAAATGAGTAGAAACATTAAAAAACATATACATACTTGGAAAATAATAATGTTCTATGATGGGGATAAGTATATGATTTATGGAAACTTTAATCCATAAAAAATCATTTTTTAATTACCTAAATATTTTTATTAATCTGCTAAAAAAATACCATTAAACCTAAGGATATTTCTTCAACTTTGTCATAATAGAGTAGAGACCAATTTGATTGAGCACAGAATTATTTTAAGAGAGACATCCTTATATAGGATTAATTAAAATTTTATTAATTAAACACTTCCAATAGAATATTTTTATTCAATTACCTTTAGGAATGAGATATTAAAGCATAATGCATATCTTCCAAATCATTGATTGATGACTCTATATTTCTAGACATTTGTTGATGGTATGCCATGATCTACTCCAGATTAGATCATATTTTCTCTTGAAGGCCCTTATATAATGAAGATATAAAAATATAATCCCAATATAGGATGTTCATAGAAGGAACCCCATGATTTTTCATCATCTCATACCCAAACAACTTACATAATACATTCATCTCTGTTTTCCCATTTTCTTGGGTATATAGAGATATATTAACCCTTAATAAACAAAAAATGTATTATAATTAATAAAATCCAAGATATACCATGTGTGAAATCAAAAAACTTGTATGATAAAAAATAAGGACACTTTGTACCTTCAACATGTTTATAATTTCTACTATAATAATCATAATGGTCTAATGAATATCCAAAAGAGGCAACCACAAGAAATCCTTCATACATAATATTTCTAGGAGGTGATTCTAAATCACTTGAAATGTGTGATGGACACTCCTAAATCCCATGAAATGCTAGTGTGTATTGTAGTTACGTGTAAATAAGATGAGTTATTGGTTAGAGAGAGTCAAAGAATACATAAAACACCACTAAGACGGACCTCGCCCTATTTATATATACATTGAGTACACTCCTTGAGCCCCATGAATTTACTCATTATTTACATAATTCAATTGTACATATCATATATTGAAAATGGTTTATAAACATCCAACCATGAAATATACCTTCATTTTATTATATGATATGATTTATTAATGATATATTGTCTCTGAGGATTTGAACATTAAACATTTACATTTGACTGTAATCTAAAGGTAGTGTAAAGTCTAATGACATCCTATATTATAAGGAAGGATGTACTGATGAAGAAGGTTTCATGAAGAATACCATACCATATAATAACTCATAACACCACATATTATATTTCCAATAGATATTATTTGGATGATATTTTAGGGTATATCTCCCTCAATCTCTCACTAACACAAAATCCTTAATGATTTTTCGCCATCTCATCTTATATTTTATGAAATATATTAATATATGAATATATACCAAAAAATACATCTTTATATATTCTAAAATTATTTTGGGATATTATGTTCAACTTCAACATATGTCACATCATGTCAATATATAATGAATATGTATCAAATATGAATTCGTTATAAAATATTAAGATTTTATTGTATCTCTAGAAGTCCAAATCAATCAGAATTTGACAAACCCACATGTGTAACCCCATTAGACATTATATGTTTTTAAAAAATATGAATTCATGAATTAATAAATGTATTAAAAGATTATATTTGACAAAATAAATAATTCATCTCACGAAGCAAATCGATTTTTTAGCATCACCATCAAACACATGTGTCTCGATACGTATATCCACTAGCTACATCATATAGGTACAGAATTTTATATGAAATATTTTTCTAATACCTTAAATTAATATGTGACATTATTTATATTATTCATATATATACTATTCAAATCTTCTCGATTCTCCATGTGTAAACTGATATGGTCGATGAATACATAAAAATTCATCCACCTTAAGGAATGATAATATTACATTCCCTTAAACCAAATAGAAAATCAAAAAATATATAATATCTATGCATGTATTTACACACATATAGTATTTCTCAATCTAGGTCCCATATGAGATACTAATAATATGAGAGGGAAAATCCATCTTGATTGAGCTATAACTGAAGAAATGAATAACAACACACCCAACCACCCTTTGATTAGGTATGAATCATAGATTGTATAAGAAATATATAAATATATTAAGGTTCTAATACAAGGCTTCTCAATATTAATTGTAATATGGAAATGATAATATTAAAAATTTACCCATAGTATAGAAAAAACACAATGTATGCCACCCCATGAATTGGATACTTAGGGGTTCATCCAGCACCAAAAAATTGTTTTATGACTGATGTAAAATTTTCATATCTCTATAGAAAATATTATTTATTGAAACCAAAACATTTTATCACAACATATAATAATTTAGGATTAAAATATATTAAGGATAACGAAATGTTATAAATTGAGAGTTTAATTATTATTTTACATCACAAAATAGATGCAACAGATGTCAAAGATAATAATATATAGTCTTCATTTTGTATAATAATATGTATTTATATCATCAATCTTTTTTTAAAATATTTACAATTACATATGTATGAACTCAACTAATCATGTAACATATAACAGTCTAGAATAACTACCTCATGTTGGTGTCAATTTTATAGTTTTTAAACATATTTTATGTCTATGTTATTTTGGGAACATCACTTTGGGAGTATCTGATAAGACCATCCCACTAAACTATTTTCATGTGAAAAATATATTATGTAATCCAATTTAGAAAAATTTGAAAACTAGGAATCATATTTCAATGTTTTTATTTAATTAATATTTTATTCGAACTCATTTCCTTTAGAACATATAATGATATAATGTTAGTAACATATTTATTCTATAGAGAACACATTCTATGCACATCATTATAAATATTAATAATACAATCCCATTAATTTATCTTCAAATATCATGATGGTAATAGAAGTAAATTTTTAATTTTTATCATTAATGACATGTCCTATATTCCTTTATGATATTAAATGAATTTTATTCCATTATGACAAAAAAATGTAACATTGTACAATTATTTTTACCTGTATTCTTTGATATTATATAGGGAAAAAAGTGATATTGACATTTAATAATGACTAGAATAATAATTTATGTTTCAAATTTTAACTTATCTAAGTTGAAACAGACATCAAATAGATTCCAAGAATCTACGTTCCACTATAATATCAATTTATAGCACCCAAACTCCTTTGTATTAATGAAATATCACTTGTTTGCATTTAGTACAAATATTTAACAAATATTCAATGTTTTATAAATTATGTATGATATTTTATGGGTGTGTACCATTTTATTGAGAAAAACATTTCTATTTATAATGTTCCATTTATGTGGGAGAGATAAAATCCCTTACAATTTAACAAATATCTAGATGATCACATTTAAAATAGATTGGCCATTTTTTCCTATAAATTATTATCAATTTTTTTTATATAATCTAATTAATCACAAAACCATTTTAAATGAATAAATCACTATTAATAGCTATATATTTATTTTAATAAACAACATATTTTTTTATATAGGATAAAACATATTGCTATACATATATCATAATTAGTTCCATCTGAGATTGAAATATTATTGTATATTCATAATATCAAATATAAACACTTTTTCTCATAAATTGGAAATAAATAACTAGAATTTTGAGGTATTTTCTTTGTAATTTAAATCATATATATTAATTATACTTGTAATATATACCTTTGGTTTCATATACCTATAACACTGTATAGTTTTAATTTTTTTAATCTATTAAACTAATACTCTACTAAATAGAGAGTTTTATATGCATCAACAAACTAAAAAGAACCATTAAAATATTATTGATAGAAAACATGAAAATTCAAGAAAAACAACAATACATTTTGAAAATACAATTTGATATATCATCCAAAAATTTACTAGAGGAATCAAATATCATTCAACATAATACCAAGACAATAAAATATTTATTCTCATGGGTTTTAATGTAGACCATAACCCAAATCACAAATAATCATAAATGAATAGGATTATATATATATATATATTAAATTTTGAGAGAGAAGTAAATTAATAGAATGAATGATTTTGAGAATGTATAGAAGACTATATATGAGAATAAAATATGTTGGTTTGATATAAGGTTTTTGAAATATAGTCATTAGAAATATATTCCAATGTTATAAAGTCATTTTTAATATATTTATTCATTAGGTGTATTAAAGATTTGTAATTTTTAGAAATATCTTGAAAATAGAAAAATTTGAAATTATTTAATAAAATAAAAACATAATATTTAATTATAAAATTTTATTAAAAAATATATTTTTATACATCATATATTAATAATATTATTATAAAATAATCATTTAGTATATTTAGACACTTAGTAGAAAAAATTTTAAACCAATGGAATGAAAATATTTATTTTATAGAAGATAAATAATTAATTTTAATAATATGTGTTTAATGTGAAAAATAATAGTTTTAAATGGACATTTTTTTCAATTATTCCGTATTTTACCTTAAAAATTTATATTCATTTTATTTAAATAATGAATAATATTCAATTATTTCTAAAATAAACAAATAAATTAACATATATCAAATAAATAATTTATATGAAATAAGATTATGATAACTTAATCTTCTAATATATATCTTTCTATATAAATAAATTTTTTCCCAATATTATTTGTTCGTTTGAAATTTAAATTAATATTATTTAAAAATTTAATTATATTAAATGGATTATAAATTTGAAATTATAACATCTAAACATGATAACTATATTCACATTATATTTTATTTATTTGAATTAATTAACACTATAAATAATTAATCTCGGTAAACTAGGTAATAGGGGTAACAAGCGGTAAATTAATGTGGATCAAAGTATCATTAAGTAAAATTATATTTATGAATTAAGTAATTCATTTTTATTTTTTTGGGTCCAATATAAATTATTCTCCAACATTTTATCTCCTAAGTATTTAACTGCCATGTGATTCTATAATTACCCTTCACTTTCCCAAATGGCCCGAAGGCCTTCATTTTTATTTATTTTTTATAACCCCCCTTTCAAGGGATGACGGGGAACCCTTACAAGGCTCATAGGCTCAGATATTACAATGCCTGTTGGCATATGAGATTACATGACTCAAAGGTCTTAGGGAAATCAGCCAGACTATTAACAAGGAACTGCCCCTCCCCAACATCTGCGTCATGATTGTAGCTCTCCACCTTTGCATAGCCATCTGGCTTGGAATCCCATGGAAGCACAGGCTGGTCCCAATGGCATAGCCATACCCACTCATTCTGACAAATCCATTTTGCTCTGCTCTGCTAAGTCCACCTACTCTGAATCCTCTTCACTTAACGTAATTTTCTTATGAAATGTATCTCACACTGAACATAAAATGGAGATATCCTCTATACCTTAAGACCACTATTTTATATATAACATATGTTGAATTATGTCACAATATAAAACATTTTATGATAATTTTTAGTTTAATTTTTCAAAATGGAAAACTAAATCATTTTTTCTAGAAAACCAAATCAAGAAAGGGAGAACTCATCAATGAAAAAAAAAACAACAACATGTTTTTCAATTACCTTATCATCACTTCTATTTATGAAATAAAATTTTCCAAGAAATGATGTCATATTAAAATCCTTATTCTTATAATTAAATGATATTACTATTGTGTAACTCTAGACTCTTATTCATTATTTAGTACAACATGTTCTCATTTTAGTTAGCTCAACCACCCACATGAATGATGTTATACCAACATAATCATTTTCTTCAAGAATATTTATCATTACAAAAATAATTTTAATCAAATATATCCTTGGGAAACTTATGTTATGGATATGGTTTTATAGGAGTGATATAAAAATTAATGAATAATATGAAGCAAATTATTCTTATCAATAAATTACCCTAAACAAGTTCATTACTGATTTTATTACCCAGAAACATACCAATAATTACCATCTATTGAATATGCGACTGAGTAAATAATTGGAGTTTTTTTAAAATTACATTGATTTTTTAGAATGAAAAAATTAACATAAAAAATGAGGTTTGGAATCACAAAAATAAAACTTATATTAAAAAATAAACATTATTAAACTCTAATAAATAAAATTAACTATAACTAACTAATATATGTTTAATAAATGATTGTAATTAAAAATTTTAAAATGTAACATATAGTAATATATTTTTAAAATTGGTTATTAATATTATTATTTAAATTATATATGATATTAAAGTAGTTTTATTTATGTTTATAGTAAATGTTAGGGTTTCACACCTCAATATTCCCTGTTTTGATATATATTCTATTTTTAAAAAATATAATAATATTTATGGATTGTATACTTTTATTGGATGTGATTAATAATAATTGAAATTAAATTAAATCAATTTAAAAGTCCAACTCATGTTTTATCATAAAAATGATTTTTATTCTAGAATTAGTAAATTCATATTGTTTTTATTTCCAATATCACCATGAATCTATTATTATTTAGGAATATATTTACATCTTTTTGAATTGTATAATTTTATTCTAAAAACCCATATATTTTTATCTTCCATTTTTATTCACGGTTTTTATATTTACACTCACCATCTCATTTCCCTTTGTTTCCTAATTTACAAGAAGTTATGCTTGTAAGGATAATTAACATTATCTTTTCTTTTCAATTGATAATCTTTCTCATAAAAATCCACATTATATTCATTATTTCATAAGTGTTATTATATATAATATTTTTATTGTTTATTGTATTTATATAATTTATTTGACAATATTTAAAAAATATATCTACTTTTATCTTCACTATTATGGTTGTTATCAATGAACATTAACTCTTTTTAAAATGGGTGAAACAAATTTTCCATTTTAATTTATTGCACAAGAATTATTTTCCCAGTTTTGTATACATTTATAAAAATTAATACTCCTTTAAATATTTAATGTTTTTCTAAAATTAATTATTAATCCCCTTATTTTAAAAAATTATTTCCATTATAAAGAAATTCTTTATAAAATAAAAGATATAATTTTTTCTATTTTTTCTGACAGTTTTATTATGGGGTTATCATCAATGTGGACGTCCTTTAATGTAACATAATATTCACTAAGGATATAATCTAATGAAACCATACACCTTATTTACCTCAATAAAATATTATTTTTTGTAGAACCCATTTTCCTTTTAAAGGGTTACATATGTTATGATAGAATTGTGAAGATTTTTCATCTTGATATGGCACACATATGTATGGTATATTGTTATGTGAAAGTGGGTCTGTTATATAAATCAATATAATTTCATAAATCATTATCTTATTTCATAATTAGTAATCGATAAGTAATATAAACCCTTAAGGGACATTTTCTAATATGTGATTGGTTGGACCAAAATTATATAGCCCACTAATTGATTGGGTAAGGCCAAATATACCATGAGATAACAATATTGGGATTAATGAGTAAACCTAATTCAATAAATGTTTCAATACACAATGTGATGATGTTCTTAGTAATGTTACTCAACCTTAGAATATAATTTCAATGCTTATGTAAAACCAAATTCTTATCGGAAATGTTATATTTTTATATAACATTATTATGGACTTTTGTTTCCTATTTCATGTATCTAATTTCAAATGTTATTCCAAAATCATTATTCTAAGACTCTTGATTTATGATTTTTTTGTTAGATATGATTCTCTTATGCTACGAAAATACACCATTATTATGTTTTCATAGTCATATTAATATCTTATATCATTTATGATCCACTGTTGATATATCTTATGTTTAAACTTAATTAGCATCTCATCTCACCATTTCATATGTTTATATTTCTCATGTAACAAATCATTGTGTAACAAATTGATTCGGAATTATGTGATGTGTCTCCCGAAAAAATCTGTTTATAGGACCAATGGGAAATCCTAATCCCCATGGTTTGAAATCCAGTTCCTAGGTATCAATAAATCATTATTGGGAATTATTTTATCACCAAAAAATAAAAAAATTGAAATGAAAGGGGTTTCAGGTATGGTATATCTCAATGTCAAATATCCATGTGTATCAAATAAGTATAAAAATTAGGTATGAAAAAAATTAAATTGTAAGATAAATATCCATATATAAAAATATAATAAGATAACTAAATAAAATCAATGAAAACAATATAATAAACACAAAATATAAAATACACCAAGATGAATTAGATATTTCAAAATTACATAAGTAAAATGAAACCATAACAACTCTAAAAAACCTATACTTGACCCATGACTACTCTCCCTAACCGAAATCATCCATCCCTAGAAATAATAAAATATCAAACACATATTCAAATAATGTGAAACTATGATAAAACATAATAACTGCACACAAACACACACACTAGTTTATATCTATGGTATGAGACAAACATGGCTTGTAGGATTTCAGCCATGTTTCTGTGAAGTTTCAATCATAATACACTCCATAAATTATATTTTAGTAATAATTTATAAAATTAGTTTCCCATAGGATACCATAAGAAAAAAAGAACATTATGTATATCTTAATTCCATAAATAGTATAAATCCTTTTTAAGAATGATGAGTCTCATATAACCTAAAAACCATTTTAAAACCATATTATTAAAAAATCCATCATTTTAGATTTAATTGAAATCCATGAAAAGTTTAATTCTAAATTTAAAAAATAATCATATATCACTCTTTTTAAAAAAATCATTTTTTAAAAGAAACACTTTTATTGTTTTAAAACCAAATCTTATAAACCATTTCAAAATCAGTTTGAATGAAAACCAAAAACATAATAAAAACAAGTAATAAGCAACACAAGAAATAGAATATCAATGCTATGAAATAAAATGACCATTAGTAGGCTGACCTGGATTGTGTGTAAATAAAAATCATGGGGATAAAATTGAAGTTCTTGTTCGGATACCCCTTATTTCCTCCTCCAAGGGATATAAGAATCATAGGAAAATGAATCGTCTATGACATGAATAACATTGATCAATTTTCATTTGATCACTCAGTCTAGTCCCCAACCCAATGTGAAATAATATAATCTAGTTCAAAACACCTTAGGGCCACTAAGTATAAGATAAAACCCATGGAGGGAACAAAATTCATAGGGAAATTTATAAAATAAATACACTAAGAGAACATAAAAAAATCAAGGAAATTTACATAGTTATCTTGGTTTCCCAAAATATTAAAAAACGGAAGTGAAAAATAAATAAATAAATAAATCATAAGAAAATAAAAATTTAAAAAAAGTGATGGACCTAATATCACCTCTAACATCATCAAATAATAAATATAATTTTTTCATAATATCATAATCATAAACAATAAAAATCTCATGTGGGGACAAAATGGATTACAAAAATAATAAAATAATGGTTATTAAAAATGTGTGTGATCAAAATATCAAAGAACTTCTTTCAATAATGTTCCAAACATTACTTTCAAAACACACAAGGAATTATAAATTGATTTATATACAGTTAAAATCCTTATTTCAAATCAACCAGTGCTGAACATCTCTTTGAATCCACCCAATTACCATTAAAATAAATTAAAGCCCTATAAGGCAAATAAGTAAAAAAATAATTAAATATGGACCTATAAACTCCTTTAAAATAAGGAACCACTTTAAAAACAATCTTATTAAATAAACTTATTTCAAATACTATTTTAATATACTTTAATTACAATAATGGATCCTCTAAGGTATTCCAAAAATAATTGGCAATAAAAATTACCTGAGATGTACAAAATCCTTTTTAAAAACCATTTCAAACCCCTCCAATGTAATACATAAATGTAGTATTTTGAATAAAATCATTTCAAATTGTTCAATAATTTCATGGAATGTAATATAATGAAATGACATCCAAATAGATACCAATAAGAAGGTGGAATAAGTCACAATGTTTCAACATTATTGAAGAATTATCTACCACATAAGGAAATACCCACTAAAAAATTTAAACATAAATAACCCACAATTAGATCATTATAGAACCCTAAATTTTTTCAACATAGATATTAGGTTTCAAGGAAGAAATAAAATCTGACGGGGAAGGGAATATAGGGAGGATATGAGTATGAATACAGGGAAATAAATTTTTAAATACACATAAAACTCAAGGATGAGGAAACAAATTTAATGGATATAGAGAGTTATTAGCTCCCCACTCACAACCATGGTTGGAAGAATGTGATGAGGGTAAGATAAAGGTTTATGCCTTACAATATGACCAGGGAAATTGGGTAAATTCCTATAATTCAGTGAATGGATATACCACATATTTTGACCACGTTGTTTTTTAAATTATGCACTAATGACAAAATATAATAATATATGAGACCTATAGACTCACGTGGCATGTCCACATAGTTTCTTCTAACCATGATCCAACCACAAGGTCCACCCCTATACATAAAAAGAGCCAGATAGTTTACCCTGGAACGTCATCTGATTTGAATTGCTCTATGCCAATGGTGTGAGGCCCCTCTATTTTAAATCTTCATCAATTTTAATGGTATCCAAAATGTCACTATTAACTATTTCATAACTGTGTAATATAGGAAAACCTTAAAATTCCAAAATTTCGATTCCAAATCCTTCAATTAATATAATTAACCCAATGTAATATAAAATAAAATTACCCCTGAATTCAGGGTGTAAAAATTATCCATAACATCTCACATTATTATTGTAAAGGAAGATAGAAATAAGCCTCTTAGACATTAGACCTGAATAATATTATTGGGAGAGGTCATGGAAAATAGTTGAAAATGATACAACCTGGAGAACCACTCACCTGCGCAAATCCACAAAAAAATTCTTCCAATCAACAATATAAATTTCTAAACAATATCAAACTTCTAAAAATATTAAACAACATGTCTAAAACATTAATAATTATGAGGATAAATATCAGTAATATATTTCCCTACTATTTAGAATTTATAAAAATGGTGAATAAATGGAAAATATCCTCTATAAATATATTTCGATTGTATAACCATGAATCAATATGTGATCAAATATGGAAAAATATTCCATCAAGCATAGCTGAACATAAAAAATGTGGAACAAAATTAATATTGGAATAAAAACTCAAGAATAATCCTATGATCATAGAATCATTTTAGAGAATCCATCACATCAGTTAAAATAAACATAGATTGAAAAAATCAAGAAAACATTCCATTAAAAATTTTCCAAGGTTGAAAACATTGGTCCTAAAAACAAATGAAAGGGTAATTCAGGACATAGTATCTGGATCACCAATTCATTATGAACCAGAAATGATCAAACATAAAAATAGATAGTTCATAATCTCAACATTAATCTCATCCATTATTATCACCCAAAACACACTGCTATGGTTATTTTTTTCGATGAAATAAATAAAATAAATTCACAAAACTCAAATCAAGGATAAAATCACCTATAAAAAACATGATGAAAATAAGAAGGAATTAGTTATGGAAATCCAAATTTAACTAATTATTAGAAAAATTAAATTGAAAGAACATAAAAAAACACATAAAATGAGTTCCGTGACAAATACAACCTCATTATAAACAACTAGGGAATAAATATTGATATAAATCATAATCTGAAAACCTATGATGGTCAATCCATTAAACAGTATCAGAAACATATACTAACTAAATATCCAACATATATCCCAAGTAAATTTAATAAATGAGAATTATCTGTGGTAATTTTTAGAGTCATCACTTCTCCACCTAGAAATGAAAATAAAATCTTCCACTCTATTTAGAGTCTTGAAAGATAAATATATAAAAAATAGATCACCCCTAAATAAAAACACACCACATTTTACTAAATCCATTTCTAGGAGATATAGCTTTTGAAATATGAAACAATAGTCTAAGCCATTTAATTTTTCCCAAAAAAATTAACCAATCATAATACACCATTAGAAAAAATCAAAGTGAACACATTTTAATGAAAACCCACACCAGAATTTTACCATCTAGGGTTTTCCCCCGCCGTCGCCTCCTCTCCCGCACGATGTATTTTGTACGCTTCTTCTGGATCTCTCCGTGATGAGTTCGTTGGTCTTCCATCTGCGACACTGATTTCGTGCTATGGGCGTCTGCAGTGCTGTCGGATCCACGAGCGTATGTCTGGTTTGCGTCTAAGGTTTCTTTGTTCAATGGCATACTCCATCGGAGCGTTTGGGGGTTTGAGACGGCACTATGTTGTTTTGTGGTTATCTTTTTCAGTAGTTGATGTTCGTCTTCATTCTCGGAGGTGGCTTGAGTTATTTGAGGGTTTGTGGCGGTCTTCTCCGGTGGGACTGTTGGTGGAGATGAGATCTGGTGTTTGATCAGATTATTTTGCAGCATAACCTTCTTTTGGTGGCCGGCATTTGGGAGGTGAGTGGTAATGTTTTCCTGGATCTGGGATTTTTTTATGGTTTCTTATGATTTCTGGAGTGATTTTCTTGGTTGATATTAAGGTATGATGTGCTTTTTGTGAAGTTTTTATTGTTTGGGATGTGCTGGTCCAGTCCGTGATGGTATCTGCTAAATCCGTTGTTGGGTGTTGAGTTTCTGGATCAACATTTGTTAAAGGAAGAAAGTGTTTTTTTGGGTTATTATTGATTTTACTTGACAATGATTTAGATGGAAGGGCACTTGTGATAGTTTTTTGAAGTTGATTTTTCTTTTGGCCTTGGTGTTGTACGACACAAGGGATTATTCAACCATTCTTATACGAGAAGATTCTCTAGATGATGCTCCAAGGAAATAGGTTTCATTTTCTTCTGGATTCTCGGAATCAGATGTTTGAGAGGGTATGGCTATGGCCATTAGTACTATGCCAGTGCTGTTTTTCACGGGACTACTTGTCGTGCTGCGATGGGATAAGGAAGCTGGACATAATGTTTTTGTTGCTAGGAGGAGCTTCTATCTTGTTTTGAGGGTTGTCATTGATCTTGAGATTTGGTCTGTTGGTGTTTTTTCTAGGTATTGATGTCATGATGTTGTGAAGTCATGTTTGGTTTCTCACTTTTTGCACAAAATTGTCTAAATAATAAAAAATTTAATTTTCATTCAAAATACATTTTTCTTCGAAAATACTCAACAATATTAAAAAATGATTATATTATAATTTTCATATCCCTAATGGAATTACATAATATCAATGAAATATTTTAAAGACACTATCATTTTTTTAAAAACAAACCCACTTTATTTTTACAATGATCCAACTTCATTTCAAAACACATTTTGGCCAATTATTTTAAAATCTTTAGGTGGTTTCAAACTGATTTTTTTCATTTATTTATAATGAAATCAACATATTCCAAAAACATCAAAAAAAATAACATATTTAAATTAACAATCATGCAAACAAAAATTTTTCCCACACAAAACACTATTTTTTAAAACCCAATTACTTTAAAAATAATATCTAAGGCCTCTATTAAAATAAAAATATTTTACAATGAAATTCACCTTTTAGAAAAAAAAATCAGAACACATAAATAAGAAATAATAATATCCCAACCATTAATATAAATTTATTTCAAAATTTTAATATATCACATGACCCAACTGGATTCTTTTCCTAATAAGAAGAAACTCATACTAATTATCCAATAATCATAGGGTCAAAATAATTGAAGCAAATAGAACCCAAAACTATAACTAACCAATATTTGTGTCTTTATGGGATATGAATTAACCATACAATAATTATTAATTGTTTACAAATTAAATATATTGGTTACATCATGGGTTTTTAGGCTATATAAGAAAACATTTTGGTTATGTTCTTATTTCAGTTTTCACCCCAAAAATCAAGATGACCCATAAAATCAATGATACCCACATTGGGGATCAAAAAACCATAATCACATATTAAAATAAATAAAATTTATTAAAACATAGACCCTAAATTTAAGACTAAAAACTCGACTACCCATGATAAGTAAATTTTCATCATAATTATTAGATATCAAGAACCTACTCATTATATAAATCTTAAGTTTTTACAATGATCCTAGTATCCTTTCAACCAAGATAAACCACCAATAATTAAAGAGTATATCACGAACCTTTTACCTCTTATGAATCTGGGATTTCATACCATTTTTAAGGAACTAAACAGTTTTAATATAAAATTTCACACAACCAAATCTATTTCTTATTCCAATGGTAATTCCCAATCTCTATAGTCTGGAACCTCATTCCTGGATATCCTGTTCATTTATTGGGAAATTTTTCACCATTATATAATAATAATAAAAATACTAAAAGGAATCTATAGTCTGAAATGACCAATCCACACATTGGGGATCCTTCCAAATCAAATATGAATAAAAAAAGTAAATCATGAAATGGAATAATATTATAACTATCCTTAAAAAAATATTCTAATGGATGACCAAATAATGTTTAATGGAAGAAGATATAGTGAGAAAAATAAATAAAATACACCAGGTTGAGTGGACTATTACTACATTTAAAAAATATAATGTAACCTAAAATAATCTAATAAAACTTCTATATGATCCATTACAACTCACTACAACCTAAATCATTTATCCATAGAACAAATTGACCATCAACAAATGATATAAAATACTAGCCACTTAGTATAAATATAAGATAGGTTTATTAATATATACATGGTTATTTAGTCATGGTGTGATACAAACATGTAAAATAGTTTTTCTCAATATATTCTATTTATTTATATAATAATATATCATATTGGTGTTATTTTTAATGTATTTATATAAATCAGTTTCCCATTGGAAAAAATAAGAAATTAAGTGACATGCTTTATATCTTATTTCCAAAAAAAATGTTAAAAGCATTTTTATAATGATGAGGATCATCTTGATTATAATAATGTTTTTAAACCCATATATTTTAAAAATTAATTTACATTTATATTTCTTTGAAAACCACCAAAATTAATCTTTTAAATTAATAATAAACCATTAATCACTTTTTCCCAAAACCATTTCTCAAATTCCATTTTCATAATAAACATCACATTACTTTTCTTAAAACCACAACATCCAAACTATTATCAAATAAGGCATAAAGTAGACCAAAACCATAATAAAAAAAAGTCATTAAAATTTGGTTTCAATATATAAATAGAGTAAAATATAAAAAACATATCTATTCTATGGTTCCATGTAACAAAAAAAATAGTGACACAAATGATGTAGATGTATTTTGATCCCCTTGGGCATCCTCTAATGGATTTATGTATCATGGAAAAAACAATAGTATCTAACATGAATGATACTAGTCATGGTTCACAAACCCACATTAACTAGGTCACCATATGAATCGATAAAATCCCCTTCATGACCCCTTAGATTTTTCAAGGTTAAAACAAACTCCAAGTAATGTGTAACATTAAAAGGGAAGAAACGATCTTATATAAAATTATGTGTAATAACATGCATTCATGCATTCTATAGAGATACCTATGGCTCCCACAATAATAAAAAAAGAGGTCAAAAGACAAACATATCATAACATCATCAAAAAATTCAATATTTCAAAAAAAAAGAAATAAACCAAATCTAAACTAAAAATCCCTCATATGAAAGAACACATTCTTTTCATACATATAAGTGAATAAAAAATATATATCACCCATTTGGCCACAATCCATCGTGAATATGATAAAATAAGAGACTAATAATTAGGGTGATCATAATTTGAAATTTATTCATTTAATATATTTCTATAAGTGGATTTTGAATCATGCTTTTTCCTTAAAAAACTGTACACACATTTAAAATAATTTAATGAAATCAATTGGTGAATATCACCCCTTAAGGAATACCCAACCCCCACTAAGATCACCATAAAAATTATAAGTATAATAAGTATTAGAACAATCAAATATCTTTGAGATAAAAATATCTTTAATAAGTAACCAATTTATAATATTTATCTTCTTTAAAAAACCTTATGTAAAACAAAATTTTAAAACACATTAATTTCATTAAATGTTTTATTAAAACATTTACATAATAATCTAGAATGTGAAATGTACTTTACAAGTATTTAAACCATTTAAAAACCATTTAAACCCCTTATTGGTTAATACATATACATAAAATTAAAAAAAAATAACATTTTATAAAATCATATATTTTCATGGCTTGCAATATAAAGAAACATCATACAAATATCTACATCAATTCTAGAGGAGTAAGCCATAATGCATCTTGTTTGCAGGGGAATTCTCAACCAAGTAAAGGACACCCACCAAAGCCCATAAACATCAAGATCCCCATAATTTAGTTCATTCAAAACCTTAAATTTGAGACCTATGGCTATAAGGACACAATGAATAATCCAAATCAAAGAGAGAAGGATATAGAAAGAAGAGATGATGATAAATGAGGGGAACTTTCCTTAATAAATTTATAAAACCACAATGTTTGTGGAAAAAGTTTTATGAATAAGGATAAGGAGGAGCTCCCCAGGAACACTTAAGAATATCCAAATGTGTTGACAAAAAGTTGAAGTCTTATGCCTTAAACAATGATTATGGAATTTGGTAAATTACCAAATTTTATGTGACTGGGTGGACCAAACCACAAGGTTTTAGAAAACATGTTTCAACCATAAAATAAAAAATGGATGATACCAATAATCTAGAATGACATAGACACACAATTTAACTTAACTATGAACCAATCATGTTGGTTACCCCCAAAATATATTTAATTACCCAGTTTAATCAGCAACCATGTACGGTATGAAAAACTGAACTTTGAGAGGCCCATAGACAAAATTTATGTAGTACTTTTCAAGGTTTCCATATGGTTACATTGAACCATGTACCGACAATCTGATAGGGAAAAAACATTGAGACTCAAATATTTCTTTTCATAAACATTAAAATATTAAATTACCTGAAAAGTATAAAAAATAATATAAAATAACACAAAACAGTTACATGTAGGTGTTTGAAACATTTTTATGTATGATATTTCTGGAGTGTATCGTGGGAGAATAACTGTAACACCCCGAGATTTTATGAAAAATATTCTTTTTAATTTCAATGTCTTGTGTTATACGCTACACCAAAAGGAGCTTTCACAACACACATCTCTGACCTGGCTTGAATTACACGCAATTGCGACCTTCCACGATAGCGTGTGTAGTACGCAACACCAAGTTTCATTAAACAACGATATGCTATTAAAATATTATTAAAACTAGCCGTTATGAATAGTAATAACCACTTTTTAAAAATTTGTAAATCTTATCTTTCAAAATGGAATTCATTTTTTGATTCGGAATATCGAAATTAGCTTAGGGTGAAATTTTGGTGATTTTCAGATAACTTTCATATTTTGATGATTAGTGAAAATTACTAAATTTTAATAAAAAACAACTTTTTCAATCAAAATAATTAATAGTGATAAAGTATTAATTTGAGTGGTTTTAAATTATATTTAGAATATATTTTTACAATTTAATACAATGTTGGTCATTGGATGTAATTTCACATTTAAATCAGTTATAAACAAGTGTCAATCTTTTGATAGTTATTATCTCTTAAAAACACGCCTTTTGTTTTGACGACGGGAATTAATTTTTAAATTAATTAATGCAACTGATATGTTTTGAATTTGGTAAAATAGAAATCATTTTTGAGTTCATAATATCAAATATAGCATTGGCCTAATTTTTGGAATTTTTCTGAAAACTTTCAATTTTTGATGAATAGTGAAACCACTAAGTGGTAGTTAAAAAAACTGAATTTTTCATAAAACATAATTTTACCGCTTCTGTGAGTGGAATGTCGAAAATCCGAGAGACACGGTTAATATCAAGGACTAAAATTTGGTTCAATGAGATGAAAATAATTTTTGGTGAATAGTAACTTTTTACTTTTTTTTACCACGGTTAGAAGTAAATAGGGTAATTAAGGGTAAATATGATATTATTATTACCCTAACACATGTCCTAATTCTATTGGATAAGTGTAATTCGACCAAAAACAAACTTATGAATAAAATATGACCATTTAGGCCCACTTGGATTAGATTAAGACATTTATTATTAATTTATTTAAAGAAGGATTAAAATAGTTAAAATCAATGTTTAATAAGTAAATAATTTTTATTCATGTGTTATACATAAGATAAATTAGACTATAAATATTAATTATAAAGATAAAAATATTTCCTACATAATGGTATTTTATTTGTAATTTTTAGAGATTAAATAATTTAATTTATTTATGACACAATGATGATGCAGTAATTATCTTATTAATGAAATATTGACATAATTGATGTTATAAACTACAAAATAAATGTAATTTGAGACTTTTTATGAATCCCAATAATTTTATAGGTTAATATGACATGTTATAATTGATTTAATTAACTTTTTTCGAACTAATAATTCTGTTATGAGTTTCACAAAAATCAATTACTAAATAGTGTTAAAATGGACATAAAATAGTTTTTAAAACAAATATTATATTGGTAATTGTTATTTTATTCCTAAAAATCTATGGTTCGGCCAAATGACTTAGATAAGGTTATATATATTAATAATAAACAACTTGGGGTTCGTTCGGCTTCTTATAGTATGTTTATTAACCTTATAGTGTTAGAACACAAGAAGACACGGTAAAAGTAAAATTATTTAACTTAATGTTAAATCTAAATGATAAGGTTAAAATAGGAACCTAAACTTGTCTAAATTCTATTGGATGAGAGTATTTCGACCCATACCCACCTTATCTTAGAAATATATCAATTTGGAGCTATTTAAAACCGAACATGACTTTATAATAAAATAATAGTTTTTGTTATTCCAAAGGTGCCCCTCTCCTCCCTTATAAAAGGGCACCTCCTCCCTCTCTTCCTCACACAACATTGAGCCTTCAAGCTCGGCCAACCCCTGACAAAATCTCTTCTCCACTTCCCTAGCAACATCCTAGAGGTTCTGGTCTTCCTCAAAGACCAATTTTAGTGCCCTAAGTGGAGTTCTCAAAGAGGCGCTTCAACGAAGAGGTAATTTCCGTTACCAATTCTTTCACCTTTATTTCTTCTTCCACTTCTTCTTCTTAGGTTGGTTCATTATGAAGTAACAACATCAGTATCACTCATATACTGATATGTTATTATATGTATGAAACAATCCTAATTCACCATCTATCCATCCTACGGAAAATGAAATCACCGCGCATGCGTACGTACGGAATACAGTCTCCACGCCGTGGTGTAATCTGTTTTTCCACCAACACCTTACATGGATGGGTTTTATGGTGTAATGAATTACTATACATAGTTATTATAAATTCATAATGATTCTGATATATTGTATCATCCACTCCAATTCAATTCAATAATTATGGAAATGATATCATCGCTCGTGCGTACGTACGGACTACCGTCTCCACGATGCGATGAGATTCATTCTCCATGTTAACCATTTAAGAATGATTATAAAGTATATATAAGAAATAATAATGAAATATATGACATTATAAAGCTACTGGATTTATGTGTATATATATGTATGTCATCTACTTAATTCCACTCAATTCAATAAGGAAATGAAAACAGTGTTCATGCGTACGTACGGCCTACCGTCTCCATGACCGGTGTATTTCTTTCCATTTATCGATCCATTATATATATGTATATTCTAAATATATATTATATATAAATCATGTTTTATATTCTATTATTAAGTAATAATGATCTAAGTAATCATATGAATAATTACAAGTTAAAACACGAACGACAAATGAGACGATTTTACCCAAAACGCTACTTTAACTTGAATTTACAAAAGAACGGGTAATATAAAGTCATAAGTGAACCATATATGATATAATAACAATGAATATGATTCTGTAATAAGTCAATGACATTATTTAAATCATTATACAGGAGGTTCAGACACTTACGAAGCAAATCGGACCTAAGGTAAGGGAAATATCACAATCTCATTTTTATCCGAGATTGTTTTTACTTTGGTATTTACTGGGGTGTATTTTATCATCCACATCCATGTTCCCTCAATATGTAATATTATTTCCGTCCTTTTACAATAGTTTATATACAATTTTACCCTTCGATGAGTTTTTTGTAAAAGATATGGAAGAAATCTTTTGTCGTTTTTCATACGAAGTACATTTTGACTTTTCCGACAAAAGTACGAAGAATGTTTTTTTAACTTATACGACATGAATGGATTTTTAAAACATTATTTCAAAAAATATTCCTTTTATAGTTTTCATGTTTATTTTTAATCAACATCTTTTAGTTTATAATTGTACGATATGTTAAGAAAGGAAAAGTGTTTTTGAAGTAGAAAGGATATTTTCCTCAAGAATGGAGTTCAAGTGTTTTATCAAAATTATTTTCCATCTAAGATAATAAAGGGTTATCTTTTTATCCCTATTATTACATTGATTTGATTATGTTGTGATGGAATAATTTTTATGAATTCTTTTATCGTATATGAATTGTTTCATGATGTCATGATGTTTAAGATTCCCATTTGTATTACATGGGTTATGAAATGATGTATGATTTATGATTTTGTGGCACACATAAGAATGGTATCATTATGAGATGGGTGGGACCTATATCTCCCTCCAATTCATTGGGTAAAGATTTTATATCTCATGATATAGACATGATGGAATGGTAGGTTATACCGGTTCAGTGAAACAAGACTGAAACGAGGGTGACTCGGTTCAGAAAGGGACTTTGTCCACTAAGATAGTATTGGCAATGAGTCTTGACTAAAAAAAATGATTCTCTATGATTATGTGTGTATGCCACAACGTTTAATGTTTTAAGTTATGATTATTTTGATTACATTTCACTGCCATGAGTTATCCCAGGTTATGAAATTATGATCTCTTTTACAGGTTAAGATTTCCAAAAGTTATGTGCTTATGTATATGATGCGATTGATATTTCTTTTGTTTACCCTTACTGAGCATTTGAGCTCACCCTTTTATGTTTTCTTTTCCCCAGGATATAAAGAAAGGTTTTAGGTATAAAAAAAAGAGAAGATCTTTATGGGAGATGTTGAAGATCTTTCACTAGGATTAAATGATTATATTCCGAGTTTCCAAAGACACTAAACTATTACGATCCTTTTGTGTGTGTTTTTGTTATGTACTAAGTATTCTGCAAATGTAATGTAATGTCAATGTACGTCAGGCTTCGGGTCTCTACAGTTGGTATCAGAGGAAAGGTTTAGTCAACCTTTGGAAACTAGGATGCGAGAACTTTAGTGAGATCCCTAGAGATATTTCTAAGGTATGTCTAGGGATGCCTCTAAGGGTAATTATACGTATAGGTTATAGTACTAGAATTACGCTAACGATCATAGAATTAAACCTAAGCTGTTAGATATTAAAGGTACTCCCCCTTTATTATGTTGTTTTCCCTAGCATGATTTTTGCCTCTCATACTATTCTTTTTGGGTTTTAGACGATGGCTGGAACCCGAAGGAACCATGTTGATCAATGCAATGGACAATGCAATGATTGACCTCCTGAACAAACAAATGTTATGGGAGATGGAGTGAAAAATCTTATTGCTATACTTACACAAGCTATGAATCATTCTGGACTTCCAAATGAGCAGAGAAGGGAACAATATTCTATTGAGTCCTTCATGAGGCAACGTCCACCTTCTTTCAGTGGGACTTCTGATCCACTTGTTGCTGAACAATGGATTAGTACCACTGAAAAGATATTTTCAGTTCTTCAATGTGCTGAACATGATAAAGTCATCTTAGCAGTATATCGTTTGGAAGGTGAAGCTGATCAATGGTGGAATCTTATCAAGAATACGAGTCCAAGAGATGAAATTGAGTCCATGGAATGGGACGAGTTCAAGAACTTGTTTTTCAGTAAGTACTTCCCTCGTATTCTTCGAACAAAGATGGAAAAAGAGTTTCTTGAGATGAAGAAGAAGGATGATGAATCTGTTGGTATATATGAAGTGAATTTTACAAGACTTGCAAGGTATGCATCTTGCATTATCATCCAACCTGAAAGTCAAGTTGATCGATTTTTCAGTGGCTTAAAACCAAGTCTTCGAAGGGCATTAGCTATAAGAGACTTCAGTAGCTATGAAGAAATTGTGCATTGTGCTATCAAGGTAGAAATGGAAGTTGGTGTTACATATCCATCTCATGGTTTTGACAAGAAATGAAATATGGAGTTCAAGGAGAAATCTCAGAATAATGGTGAAAAGAATATGAATGTTTCCTTATGCACAAAGTGTGGAAATAAGCATGGTGGAGATTGTCTTAAAGGGACTAGAAAAAGTTTTAAGTGTGGAAAAGAAGATCATCGCGCAGTTGAGTGCCGAAGTAATGGAAAAAGGGTTTCTAATGATGTGAATAAAGCAAACACTGCAGAGAACGCACCACCAACAATTCAATGCTTCAAGTGCAGTGAAATGGGGAATTATGCTAATAAATGCCCTAATCCAAGGGTTAGTGATGATCGACATGAGCAACCGCTTAAGGCAAATGACAAAGGGAAGTCACATGCGATCACTATTGGCGATGTTGAATATGACAACGATATGGTGGAATGATTAAGTGTTTATGTATTGGGATTCCAAAATAATGTTGTATCATGGAGTATTGGAATATTTATATATTGGTCTAATGTGGTATTCAAAGTTATTGAGATATTTTTGGAAATAAGATGATATGCGCATAATGAAGGTAAAACGAGAAAATTAAATGTTTAACAGTATTCATGAGCTCATGAATGATATAAGGACTAAGTGATATCATGGTTTGAGTATATAGAATTTTGAGGATTTTGGTATGTGGAAAGTGTTAACTTTTAACTGCATTCATGTTTTCACTAAGGTTCAATGGGTATTCATTCTTCAAGAGAATACATGATTAAGGTATTCACATGTTTTTAATTTGACCAACAAGATATATCTTATGATATATGGGGGATAAATGATGGCATTCACGTGATTATTCTGTGACATTTCAAGTAATCATTTTATTTATACTATGAGCTTGGACCGAAGTATTTTAAGTAAGCCTAAAGATTAGAATGGATTATGTTGGACATAAGTTAGGATAAAACGTTTTTCGATATTATTGATGGGATGTTATAGTAATATAGTTTTAGAAAAAGGACAACCTGCAGGACAGGCGACAACCCATCGCTTCGGACAAGGCTGTGGGAATCGAACCCACAACCGAAGTGCGACTGGCCTTTATCGCCTACCACTGGCCTACAGGAAGTCCCTGTTTAGTAGAAACTAGTTTTATTATATTAAGCAGTATGATATATGAAGTATAAGTCCATTTTATGAACCATATATGATTAGTCTCACTATAGATGGACTTATGTATTTTTTGATAACTTTTCTAACCTTTTGTTTGAGACAGATAGAATGACCCATCATTCTATCACATGATCTGCTAACACATCACGAATGACAAATTCAACTTCATTTATTTAAGAGATGAAGTGGAAATTCTCCAAAGAATGACAAACGGAGAGACTATACCAAAATCACGAAAGTATTTCTTCTAATTCCAATTTCATCAACTTTAGGGAAATGATATTGAAAACCAAAAATGTTGTCCTAGTGCTCTTATATCTGATTAATCAGATGGTACCTTAGATCATCACAAATTTATGGATTTGTGATTGTTGGCTTTTCCATAGCCATGTTCTCTACCACTCTCCATCAGAACATGATGGTTTGATTTTTCTTCCATATCCATATTTTCACCTATGTGGAAACCCAGTGTTTAGTTTATTTGGGTAACCATTACGTTTCATAATTTCGTTTTTAAATATTGTTTTTGGTATTCCTTTTTACGATGTGGGTTTCGATTAAAGAAACTTTTGAATAGTAAACCATTTATAACCCCGACGAATATCGAGGGCGAAATTCATTTTAAGGGGGGTAGAATGTGACACCCCGAAATTTTATGAAAAATATTATTTTTAATTTAAATGTCTTGTGTTATACGCTACACCAAAAGGATCTTTCACAACACACATCTCTGACCTGGCTTGAATTACACGCAATCGCGACCTTCCACGATAGCGTGTGTTGTACGCAACACCAAGTTTCACTAAACAACGATATGCTATTAAAATATTATTAAAACTAGCCGTTATGAATAGTAATAACCACTTTTTGAAATTTTGTAAATCTTATTTTTCAAAATGGACTTCATTTTTGGATTCGGAATATCGAAATTAGCTTAGGGTGAAATTTTGGTGATTTTCGGATAACTTTCATATTTTGATGAATAGTGAAAATTACTAAATTTTAATTAAAAACAACTTTTTCAATCAAAATAATTAATAGTGATAAATTAATAATTTTAGTGGTTTTAAAGTATATTTAGAATATATTTTTACAATTTAATACAATGTTGGTCATTGGATGTAATTCCACATTTAAATCAGTTATAAACAAGTGTCAATCTTTTGATAGTTATTATCTCTTAAAAACACGTCTTTTGTTTTGACGACGGGAATTAATTTTTAAATTAATTAATGCAACTGATATGTTTTGAATTTGGTAAAATAGAAATCATTTTTGAGTTCATAAAATCAAATATAGCTTAGGCCTAATTTTTGAAATTTTTCTGAAAACTTTCAGTTTTTGATGAATAGTGAAACCACTAAGTGGTAGTTAAAAAAACTGAATTTTTCATAAAACATAATTTTACCGCTTCTTTGAGTGGAATTTCGAAAATCCGAGAGACACGGTTAATATCAATGACTAAAATATGGTTCAATGAGATGAAAATAATTTTTGGTGAATAGTAACTTTTTACTTTTTTTTTACCACGGTTAGAAGTAAATAGGGTAATTAAGGGTAAATATGATATTATTATTACCCTAAGACATGTCCTAATTCTATTGGATATGTGTAATTCGACTAAAAACAAACTTAGGAATAAAATATGACCATTTAGGCCCACTTGGATTAGATTAGGACATTTATTATTAATTTATTTAAAGAAGGGTTAAAATAGTTAAAATCAAAGTTTAATAAGTAAATAATTTTTAATATGGGGTTATACATAAGATAAATTCGACTATAAATATTCATTAGAAAGCTAAAAAGATTTACTACATAAATGTATTTTATTTGTAATTTTTAAACATTAAATAATTTTATTTATTTATGACACAATGATGATGCAGTAATTATCTTATTAATGAAATATTGACATAATTGATGTTATAAAAACCAAAATAAATGTAATTTGAGACTTTTTATGAATCCTAATGATTTTATAGGTTAATATGACATGTTATTATTGATTTAATTAACTTGGTTCGAACTAATAATTTTGTTATGAGTTTCAAAAAAATCAATTACTAAATAGTATCAAAATTGACATAAAATAGTTTTTAAAACAAATATTATATTGGTAATTGTTATTTTATTCCTAAAAATCTAAGGTTTGGCAAAATGACTTAGATAAGGTTATATATATTAATAATAAACAACTTGGGGTTCGTTCGGCTTCTTATAGTATGTTTATTAACCTTATAGTGTAAGAACACAAGAAGACACGGTAAAAGTAAACTTATTTAACTTAATGTTAAATCTAAATGATAAGGTTAAAATAGGAACCTAAACTTATCTAAATTATATTGGATGAGAGTATTTCGACCCATCCCCAACTTAGCTCCGAAATATATCAATTTGGAGCTATTTAAAACCGAACTTGACTTTATAATAAAATAATAGTTTTAGTTATTGCAAAGGTGCCCCTCTCCTCCCTTATAAAAGGGAACCTCCTCCCTCTCTTCCTCACACAACTTTGAGACTTCATGTTCGGACAACCCCTACCAAAATCTCTTCTCCGCTTCCCTAGAAACATCCTAGAGGTTCTGGTCTTCCTCAAAGACCAATTTTAGTGCCCTAAGAGGAGGTCTCAAAGAGGCTCTTCAAAGAAGAGGTAATTTCCGTTACCAATTCTTTCACCTTTATTTCTTCTTCCACTTCTTCTTCTTAGGTTGTTTCATTATGAAGTAATAACATCAGTATCACTCATATACTGATATTTTATTATAAGTATGAAAAATTGATAATTCACCATCTATCCATCCTACGGAAAACGAAATCACCACGCGTGCGTACGTACGGAATACCGTCTCCACGCCGTGGTGTAATCTGTTTTTCCACCAACACCTTACATGGATGGGTATTATGGTGTAAAGAATAACTATACATAGTTATTATAACATCAGAATGATTCTGATTTATTGTATCATCCACTCCAATTCAATTCAATAATTATGGAAATGATATCATCGCTCGTGCGTACGTACGGACTACTGTCTCCACGACGCGATGAGATTCATTCTCCATGTTAACCATTTAAGAATGATTATAAAGTATATATAAGCAATAATATTGAAATATATGACATTATAAAGCTACAGGATTTATGTGTATATATATGTATGTCATCTACTTAATTCCACTCAATTCAATAAGGAAACGAAAACATCGTTCATGCGTACGTACGGCCTACCGTCTCCATGAACGGTGAATTTCTTTCCATTTATCGATCCATTATATATATTTATATTCTGAATAGATATTATATATAAATCATGTTTTATATTCTATAATTAGGTAATAATGATCTAAGTAATCATATGAATAATTACAAGTTAAAACACGAATGACAAATGAGACGATTTTACCCAAAACGCTACTTTAACATGAATTTACAAAAGAACAGGTAATATAAAGTCATAAGTGAACCATATATGATATAATAAAAATTAATATGATTCTTTAATAAGTCAATGACATTATTTAAATCATTATACAGGAGGTTCGGACACTTACGAAGCAAATTGGACCTAAGGTAAGGGAAATATCACAATCTCATTTTCATCCGAGATTGTTTTTACTTTGGTATTTACTGGGGTGTATTTTATCATCCACATCCATGTTCCCTCAATATTTAATATTATTTCCATCCTTATACAATATTTTATATCCAATTTTTCCCTTCGATGAGTTTTTTGTAAAAGATATGAAAGGAATCTTTTGTCATTTTTCATACGAAGTACATTTTGACTTTTCCGACAAAAGTACGAAGAATGTTTTGTTTAACTTATACGGCATGAATGGATTTTTAAAACATTATTTCCAAAAAGATTCCTTTTCAGGTTTTCATGTTTATTTTTAATCAACTTCTTTTAGTTTATAATTGTACGACATGTTATGAAAGGAAAAGTGTTTTTGAAGCAGAAAGGATATTTTCCTCAAGAATGGAGTTCAAGTGTTTTATCAAAATTATTTTCCATCTAAGATAATAAAGGGTTATCTTTTTATCCCTATTATTACATTTATTTGATTATGTTGTGATGGAATTATTTTTATGAATTCTTTTATCGTATATGAATTGTTTCATGATGTCATGATGTTTAAGATTCCCATTTGTATTACATGGGTTATGAAATGATGTATGATTTATGATTTTGTGGCACACATAAGAATGGTATCATTATGAGATGGGTGGGAACTATATCTCCCTCCAATTCATTGGGTAAAGATTTTATATCTCATGAGATAGACATGGCTGGAATGGTAGGTTATACCAGTTCAGTGAAACAGGATTGAAACGAGGGTGACTCGGTTCAGAAAGGGACTTTGTCCACTAAGATAGTCTTGGCAATGAGTTTTGACTAACAAGAAATGTTTATCTATGATTATGTGTGTATGACACAAAGTATAATGTTTTAAGTTATGATTATTTTGATTACATTTCACTTCAATGAGTTATCCCAGGTTATGAAATTATGATCTCTTTTACAGGTTAATATTTCCAAAAGTTATGTGCTTATGTATATGATGTGATTGATATTTCTTTTGTTTACCCTTACTGAGCATTTGAGCTCACCATTTTATGTTTTCTTTTCCCCAGGATATAATGAAAGGTTTTAGGTATAAAAAAAGAGAAGATCTTTATGGGAGATGTTGAAGATCTTTCACCAGGATTAAAAGATTATATTCCGAGTTTCCAATGACACTAAACTATTACGATCCTTTTGTGTGTGTTTTTGTTATGTACTAAGTATTCCACAAATGTAATGTAATGTCAATGTACGTCAGGCTTCGGGTCTCTACAATAACATTAGTGAAAGATGTGGAAATATTTTGAAGGTGACTTAGTTGTGTATCTAATGACAAAATATTGTAAAATTTTAGGTTTTGGGGTGCACTTACTATGATATGAAACACATATTGATGTAATATTATTTAATATGTATGTATATTATTATTGGCTCACCTAAGTTGGTGTCAATGTAGGGTTTAGTGTATTTTTATGATATGGATATGAAAAATAAGAGTAAATAACAAAAAATAATATATAGTGAATTAAAAGATTTCTATGATGAACCAAAAAAATGTAAGGAATAAATTAAAATAAATTAATTTAGGTCATAATTGTTTGGAATTACCTTATATATGATTGCATTCATAGATTATTGTTTGCTGATACTCACTCTAACATTTTTAGTATTAGTAAACTTGTAAAAAAAGAGGAGTCTAGTTAATAATTAATTTGATGTATAATGGATTGATAACAGTAATTAACCTCCAAATGGT
The DNA here is from genome assembly GCA_963277665.1 of Viscum album. Taxonomy (NCBI): domain Eukaryota; kingdom Viridiplantae; phylum Streptophyta; class Magnoliopsida; order Santalales; family Viscaceae; genus Viscum; species Viscum album. The sequence goes on along the minus strand of OY728137.1, from coordinate 1,401,676,865 downwards.
ATGAGTTTTAGAGTGAAAATCATTTGGATGTACTCACTAAAATCTTTAATTCAATGAAAAAGAACTTAAATCATACTGAAATCCCTAACACACCAAGGATGGAACATATTATATTGAGTCCTTCAGGTGGAAATGTAAACCCTCCTTTAGTTAGTATTATAACCCACTACTATGTGATGAAACAATATAGTTGAATGTTCATTGTTTTTTCATTAGAGTTAAAATTTTGAAAATAATGTTTCAGTTGTTTATCTTCTTGAAGGTGTGGCTAACCACTAATGGATTCTTACTAAGAATATAAGGTCAATAGAGAAAAATTTCTCCATAGAATGTGATATGTTAAGTAATTTATTATCCAATAAGTACTTGAACTCTTTACACAAAAATAGAGGGTGAATGTTTTTAGTGAAACAAAAACCAGGGATGAATGTATTTGTAGATATGAATAAAACATCATAAAACTTTTAATGTATGCTTTTGGTATTATCATTACCAAGAATGAAAAATGTATGATTTCAATAGTTTCTTAAAACCAAGAATCTCATTGAAATTTTCAATAAGGTACATTGGAAGCTATAAATAGATTGTTCTAGAGGACCTAAATATAAAAATAGTGAATATGGACTCGTATTATTATCATGGATTTTGGGGAATGAAGAGAAAAATAAAGTTTCATAGAAAATAATATTATAAAACTCATAGGGAAAATAAAATTAATCATCATTCTTGTTAAAAATATGGGCAAAATAATGGAGGAAATATCAATATAGGCCCATGTAAATTCTTAAAATATTCAGTATACTGACATTAAACACTTGAGTACTGAAGTGATTTGAAGATTTTTACAAATGATATAGACGATGTTAATGCTCAAACTAATAAACCATCCACAGTTTAATGATTCAATTATATGGGTATGGGAATTATGAAAAATAGGAAGAAAATACAATGGATATTGAAGATAAACGATGTCAATAGACTCTTAATTGAATAGAGAAAGGAAAATGCTATGAGATCATAAATAATCAAGTTAGTAATAAAAAGTTAGTGGTGAATGATAAAATTTTTACCACTCTAAAATTATAAATATATTACTTGATTATGGATCAACCTACTCCTACATATATGAGTTTTTTCTACGATTATAATATATAAACCCAAACATATAGATATTCAATAATTGATGAAAAATCATAGTGGTGTGATGATTTTATGTAACACCCAAAATTTTTTTAGGATATTTCTTTTAAATAAATTTAATATTTTCGATATCTTGTGGTATAAGAAACGTGCATTTTGGGTGGCACTTGATCAGAAAACCCCATATTCCTACATATAAAAGATGAGGGTTTAAATCCTGGAAATCCCCATGGTGGATATTTGTTATAGGTAGTGAAATATCCTTAATGCAGGTTGATGGTGACATAGACATGATGCACACTTGGTGACAAATGTATGATTATGTAGGCATGTTACTACGTTGAGCCTTTGGGCCATGTTCAGAAGATGTTTTTCGATGATCCACCATGAAATGTAATGAGTATCACTCTACCTAGATAAAAAGTGGTATTTAACTTCAAAATATAAAATATTCATTGACTCAAAAATTTTGGAAAATGAAACCCTGATATTTTAAAAGAGGAACATTTTTTCGATACTGTATACGACATACAACAATGAGCTTAATCAAATAGTGAAATATATTATATAAATATGATCATTATAACCAAAATGTGTAATTGGAGGGTATTAATTAGATTAAATCAATTATGAAAACTATATACAGTGGTCTTATCTAATTAAAATTTATTAATAATGATTTAGTAAATAATCACTCGATTTTTTAGTAATGTCATTTTATGCTTTGAAAAACATTTTCATCAAAAATGGATTCATTGAGATATTTATGATTGAAAATTATATTTAATTAATAAATTATTTATAAATATATTTTACAAAGATAATTCCAATTTTTAAAACTCTATATTAAAATTATCTTAGGGATAATTTTTGAGATTTTCTAAAAGGAGTTATTTTTAAGTGAATAGTGATAATACCACAATTTCAATTACAGTTATATATTTTCATTAAATTAATCAATTTCAGCGAAAAATTATTATTTTAATATATTTAAAACTTAAATAAGTATTATTTATTTATGTTTAATCTAATTTTAATCATGTTTAAATCATATTTCTGTATAAGTTTATATTTAAGCTGAAGACAAATGTGTTTCTAAAAATGTTTTTAAATTCATAATGATCCTTCATTTAAATTAATTAAAATAACCCAGAATAAAAAATAAAAAAATATTTTAAATTTATATATATTAATTTAAATCCATAAAAATATGACCGCTATTAATAATGTTAATGTTATATTACCATATTCTTAAAAAATAAATTTCATGAAAAACAGTTTTTGACATGATTTTCTTGTTTATTTTTAAATTCAACGTTTCCACTTATATAAATTGAATTTCATAAAATGGAATCCTTAATTTTTAAAAAATTAATTAATAATAAATAATAGAGTCTATATAATCTTTAATCATAATGATCAATATAGGAATAAAAATTTAATTATCGTAATTAAGGAGAAAACATTGTTTCTCACATTACATGGGAATCTGTTAAAATTAATTTTACAAGAATATAGATTTTTTATTTGATTTATTTTATTTCATATTAATAATAATTCGGTGAAAATTATCTAAATAGTTTCAAATATTTTTATTCATAAATGATTAATTATCTCCGTGAAAAAAACTAGTTACCGTATTGAAAACAAGAATGTAAAAAATGAATAAAATTAGAGGACAAGGGTTAAATATGTTAAATACATATTTATTTTTTTAAGGTTTAGATCAAACATAAATTCTATACAATCAATTATTTTTCATTTTTGGAGGCACATGGTGTGAGAGTGAGCCCCAATATTGAATTATTTTTGGTATTTATAAAAATTCCACTACTCAATTGTAAAAGGAAACTCCCACTCTCATTTATTCAAAATTATCATGAATTTTTTTCCATGATATTATCATAAAAACATATCTCCCAAAACCATTATGATCACTCTAGAGCTATTTTATTCCGAAAATAGTGATATTAGTGTCCTTAAGATGAGATCTGAAGGAGGTTTCTCGTGGAGAGGTAATCGTTTGAACAAAGATTATCATTTTTCTTTATTCTTTTACAAAATTAATTTTTTCATAAAAAACACTAATATTTCCCATATTATGATATGTTGTTATGTAAATTTAATGATATATATATGTATATTCTTCTATCAAAAGGGAAATAATGATATCTTTTGTGTGTATAGACAATAACCGCCTCACTAACAGATACAATTTGTTTTCAATCACCCACACACTTGTATAATTCTAGTGATTAAACAAAATTTGTATAAATTATACATATTAAATGATATTAATTATTTAAAATTAATATAGCCTTTAATTATATACATTTCCACCCATTAATATAATTATATCGTCGCTTGGGTATACATATGACCTACTTTCTATTTCAAGAGATTTGACCCATTTTCCATGTCCAGTGTTCAAGAATAGTTGGAAAAAAGTTTAAAATGAGTAAATATAATATTTATAACATTAATATTATTCAAAATACGATTTTAATATTTTAGATACACAATAAATGTAATGTTTATGAAAACACATGCGTGAAAAAGTAAGACAATTAACAGTGGAAACAATAACATTGATAACATATTATTGATGAATATGACATGTGATGTTATTGGAGTATAATATATGATATTAAAAACATTAATAATGTTTTTTATAAGTTAATAACACTATTAAACCCAATATACAATTCTTTAAAACACAATCTACTAAAAAGAAAGATATGCTAATGGAATTTCTCAAAATTTTCTTTCATTGTTGTATGTTGTTATGTTATGAACCTAATTTATTTTACATGGTTTATATAGTATCCCTATAGTATTTTATATTATGAATCCCTCATAATTAATGTTATTTTATGTATTAATTTTGAATATTCATTCCAAGGGGATTATACTTGTAACTTACAAAGTCGTAAAGTATTTCATAACTAAATATCTTTTTATTATGTTAAATTACATTATCATTAACATTAATATTATAATATTATATATGTTTTTAATTTTGATTATGTTATATTTTTTATACTTTTTTATGTGCATTAAAAATTTTTATGAAAAATTTACTCATTGATTAATTCTTATTCTAATGTTATGGTCATTGTAAGGGTTTCTCATCCCACGTTATCTTCTTTGGGGATAATACTATGTTATACACCTATATTATTTTACATGGTGTATGTACAAAACTATTGACATGTGATATCATTAATCCTTTTATATATATGGTATTTAATTTTTTATTTGATGTTATTACTTTCACATTTCTTACATTTCAAATGTTTTTCATTACATTTTAATCAAGACTATTTATTCTGGAATTTCAATTAAAAAAAATATAATCATTTTTGAATAAATCCATTTCATTTTTATTAGCTGATTATTCATGATGGTTTAAACTAATTGTAACATTTTACTATCTTTAGTACATAAAATTATTGATAACATTATTTTAAATAACCTGACATCATTTATCACTTCGGTTGAAAATCATTTTCTTCCTAATGCATATTTTAAAAAAAAAATGTTTTATTGTGATTTATCGAAATAATTTTTATCCACAATTCTATTTTTTTCATTTCTTAAATTGGAAATCAACCAACCATTTCCCAAACAAGTTACTTTTGAATTTTAAGACGAAAATGATAGTGAAATAAATATTTTAATGTATTATTTATTTAAATAACATTCCCACCGTCCTGACCAGTCGTTTCCTGGAATATTAATCTTATGTGTAATGATTTATTTTTCATGAATAGGATTATTTGTAACATTATGGATACTTATAGATTTTTTTAAAAAATATTTTCAAATTTTTATGTATATTTTCCCAAAGAAGGGTTTTAAAGATAATTTTATGGATTTTCTATCCATAAATATCTACAACCACTTATTTTATATATAATATACTAGATATATGGTTTAATGAAACCATGATTTTTATTTCTCTGAATTTTTTACTATCAGTTTTCTCAGCCTATGTATTGATAATATCTTTCTTGATTAATTTATGTAATCATTAATTTTCCATTGAAATATTTACTTTTTTTATAATTGGGATTTATATTTCCCCTAAATATACATATTATATTTGATTAATATTATTATTACTTAAACTATATATCTTTTCTATATATAGTGTATTAAATTTAATGATATATCATTATATTTGGAAATGTCGATATTCAATATTTCTTAATCAAAATAAGAAATTATTGATAACGAATATTATTTATGAACTATAATAAACATTTGACATATGTCTAATGGTTTGGACTTGATGTGATGGGTGGGGACTATAATTATTTATCCCCTAAATTAATTGATAGTCTCATAGGGAAATTTTGTAAGCTATAATTAAATAGATTTTACCCATAGTTTCAAACAGTCTTGGGAAAAAACATGATGGTACATATATCATGATGTATGAAATAATGATGTATAAGATTAATTATTTCCTTCATTAAGAATTATGTAATCTTATCAATGAGGTTATTACATTGTTGTCATCCATGGATGCATTTTGTGACCTTGTTACTGATAAAATTGCATTGGTGTTCAGTTATCTACCATACTATATTGATTATGCCATATCTAATCATGATAGTTATGTTATTTGTTAAATGGAATGTGTTATTAGTTATTTACATTGTAATATTGGTTATTCTGTATTAAGTCATGATAAATTCCTTTATAATTATCCCTTACTACTATTAGATCTAACACTTATTTTTTTCATTTCCACAAAATATGAAGCATAAATATTTAAAAGGTTTGAAGGATTCCTAATATTTGGATTGATTTTTTTTTCAATTTATGTTTTCAATTATATTAGGAGACTCATGTATATATCTAGTTTACCCAGAATAATAAACTATTATTCTAATTTTTCTTTTATTATCTGTATCATTAAAAAATGTAATAAGATAACCACTAGCTTTAAGCTACTAGTGTGAGGAACTTTATAGTTAGTATCCTAGTATGTTTTATTACAATTAATTGGGAACATGATTTTTAAATATAAGGATTTGGGAACATAAACTTACAATGGGATTTGAATAAATATATTTAATAACAAAATAATGTTATTTTATGGTTGATATTACGGGGGTTTCCTATAAATAATTATTTTTCTAGACACTAAAAGTGGAAATAGTACTTGAAGGGTTTTAAACTGGGGTAATTAATATGGTAAGGAATCATTGGGATTTGAATCGATCCTCTCATGGTGTATGACAATAGGGCTTACTGAGAACTTAAGTTGATAATAGCAGATGATTTGTTTTAGATAATTCATATTTTCATTACGAACTACTATAAAGGATTTGAATAGATGACACTAGTACAAAATATATTTACTACATCAGACTTTTCTCATCGGTAATCCATAACCGATGTGAAAAGCTATGTATATTGATTTATCATATCAGTTATCATAAAACTATCTTGATAAAACTATTATCCCTCTTTATCATGTCTGTTACTATATAAATAACATGAAAAGGTGGATTTTTATGTCTGTTCTATTTTAACTGATGTGATAAGGTATATTTAATTGCTTTATCACATATGTTATAAGATAGCCAATATGATAAATTTCATTTTTCACATTAGTTATATTATAAACAACATGACAAAAAAATAATTTTCATGTCATTTATAATATAACCAAGGTGATATAGAATTTAAAATGTAACAAATTATAGATTTGGGTCATTTTGGTGTTACTCTATATCATGAAAGAAAACCCCCTTTTCCAATGTGGAAGACGAGATGTAATTTTTTTGATCCATTGGCCTCAATTCATGGTATAACCTAATCATAAATAGGTAGTTTTTTGGATGATTGTAGTGAATTTTTTTGTCTCATCTATAAACTCTCAAGTTAGTCTTTGACATCCATCCTCACTCACTAACACCAAACTCTTGTTGTATTCAATTACATTAACTCAAATCTCTCATTACCATGGTTTTGATTTGTAGTGACTATCATGCGATTAAATATATTATTGTTCAATCTATTACATAATTTTAATCTTTTCTTCCTTTCCAACAGATACCCAAACTCTTGTTTTTTATGATTCAATTTGTTGAAATTTTGTATTAACATCATTTTAATGTGAATTTACTATGCTATGATTAAAAAAGTAGTGTTTAAATTTTATCATTAAATTAGATAGATTTATAAGATATACACGTAGGGTTTTGTATGATTTATTATTATTGGGTTAAGATAAATGGTTTATTGGGTTATAATTTATTTAACAAATTTATGTATTTACTTGGTTCTTTAATGATCATTTGTCTTTTTAATGATATTCTATGTTAATATTAGGTGGTATGAACCCTTATGATAAATTTTTACGTTATTCAATATGATATGTGTATGATGTTTTTTATAAGATTGTAATAACAAAGAGAATAAATTTTAGAAGTGTGATTTGATGTTATTTTATCGGTACATTAATTTAAGTAATATGATCATTCTAAATGATTTTTTACTAATCTATAATATATTATTTTTTCATTCATATATAAAAAATGTTTTTGGGATTAGTGTAATGTAAATTATTTTCAACACCTTTTCTAATTAAATTAATTTTCAACTTGAATATGTATTGTTATGAAATATTACATATTCCTTTTAATTTTCACCTCATAAAACAATGCCTAAAATTAGTGCGGATGTACTCTTGTATTTGTTTCAATTTATATATTATATATAGACTGAATGATATTCCTCAATATACTATCATATAAAGTTAAGGATTTATGATGTGTTATATAATGATTGATGTTTCCTATTAATCATCTTACTTGTGTACTAATAGAAAATATAGAACCAGTGAGAGGAAATTTTTTGAGACTATTTAGATGTCATATATTTAGTTTAACATTATGTTATCTACCTTTATTTTGTATAACTACAATTATATATCAACTTCAAGAATTTATTAAATAAAAACTCATAATGTAATCATAATTTTGCTAACAACCAAATTATATGTCATATAATTATTTGGAGTGACCCTGATATTTTTCTATATTATGATTAGTGGTTTAATTGCTATTTATTATTTTATTATAAAACATTTATATGTCCATAATTCTTGAGCTTGTTACCCTATATATATTATGTTTCTTATTATAGTGTATCATACATGCAGTCTATTTAATATTGTATAATATACAATTTTATTGACTGATACATTGTGAATGTTGTATCTAGATTTTTAAAAGTATTCACAATAATGGGTAATCATTGTTTTCTAGCCATGATGATATGGAGTTTTTTATTGAAAATTTTACAGTAAGGGAAAAACATGCTATTAGATTTAATGAAAAAAATTCATTAATCCATATATTTAAATGTATTTTTTATTTTAAATGTGATGGATATTTTTAAATAGTTCTATTTTTATAAATAAAAACATTTTGTATGTTTTTAATTAAATTATAATTTTAGTTGATTTGATTTTGAAAAATAAAATATTTTTTAAAAACTATTGTGACATATGTTTCTAATTTTAATTTGATGTTAACGAGGGTTTCTTGAATATAAATATTATGTAGTTATATTTGGATTATAAATGTAAAGAGTGTTTAATTTTGACTTATCAATAATCTGTAAACTTGTATTCAATTAGTTTCTAGAATTTATAATTATACATTTCAAATGTGTATATTTTTTTAAATTTTAATGTTTTGTTACTGTCATGTTATGAAATCTATTATAATAATTAAAAAATGGTTTGACTTGAATAATTTATTCTCACATTTGTCCCACACTATTTTTTTGACATGATATATATTTTTGATATTTTTTATTGATAATCATGATTCAAAGATGGATTATGAAAGATTAAATATGTGATGAATATAATAAAGGTGTTTATGATTTTTTTTTTGAATTTTCTAAATGAAAATTTTCATATAGCGACATTCTATTAATCCGTGCACGAAATGTTCAAATATAAAAATTTTAAAATCTGAGTGATTATGAATCATTTAATTTCTCATGGTTTTTATCTAAGTTACATCCCACAAGTTTTCCATGGTAAAACCAGGATAAATTTATGATATATTAATGATGATGCTTGGAAAGAAGATATCTATGATGAAATTGAAGAAATGATTCTTTATATTTAAGTAGAGGTAATTGATAATGAACTAAAAATTGAGCATATATATAGTAATGGGTAGAAACCATTTTCCCAGGGTGTATAGAATTTATGGTTTTTTTATCGATGTTAATATTTAATAACATTAAAGATAAACATGGTTTTAGTGACATGTTTTTTTACTAATATTATATCATTGTTGAAAGATAATTTTCCTAGAGAAAACGGTCTTCCAAATTCACATTATAAAGTGAATAATATTCTATTATTGATGGGATTTTGGTAAAAAATAATATATATCCTGAAATAATATTTCATATATAGGAAGTAATGTGAATTTCTATAAAAGTTCCCTAAATTTGGTATGTCACAATATATATTGAAAGAAAAATAATATGTTGATTCAACAGTTACAGAGACCCCTACCAAGGCATTTTTGTATCTTCCAATAATTTATCATTTGAAAAAGTAATTTGAAAATTAAAACGGTGCAAAAAGGTTTATATGGAATATAGATTAGCATATATGTGATGAAAAATTATTTCATAAATTTGAATGTCGATAGTTGAAGAAAATTTATCAACAATTTCCTATATTCAGAAATGATGTTAGAAGTCTCATACTTAGTCTATGAATAGAGGACATGAATCCACATAAAAGTCTTAGTTGCACTCATATTTCATGGAATGTTTTATTGTTAGTTTTCAACTTATAAACTCTATTTTCAATAGAGGAAAAATATGTAATGTTGAGTTTAATGATCTCAAGAGGAAGATGGATCAAAAATGATATTGTTGTTTTCTTGTCCCATCTAATTGAAAAATTAAATCTATTATATGAGGATCGTATTATGGAGTATGATTTATATAATAGGAAATACTTTAAATTTCATGCAATGACTATGCTCACTATAATTTAATTTCCATGAAATGAAAATTTTGCAAGATATAGTGTCAAGTGGCATAAAACATATTCAAATTGAGAACAAAAAACCTCATATTAGTGACTACATCATCGCAGAAAAATATATACAAATATCATAAATAGTTTTTTACAGATAACTCTTATAGAAGATTAAAAAATAATTCAATGGGTCACAGGAATTTGATATTTCTCCAAATTCATTATCCACTTATCAGTATTTTCTGAAGGTGAAAAACATTGATGTGACATTTACAAAGACACATAAATATTGTTATGATAGAATTTTTTTTCGAAGAAATGGTTTATATTTTTTAAGCAACCATATTAAAGATATAATAAGGTCAAACATTACATTGATTTCATGAATATGGAGAAGAATAAATGTGTCAACATGATTAAAATATTTTTAGATTTTAATGGAAATACTAAATATAGGTTGAATGCATGATTGTACTTACTCTCAATGGGGATACGTTTAGAGTTATCTCCCTATCGTGATGGATTGTGAACATTCCAACACCCATATTTTCATAAATTCTCTAAGAGGAAGAAAATTAGATTTTTTTACTGTCTTCATGATATAAATGTGTCGCAGGGTTATTCTTTAAAGGTAAAAATTTTTATCTCTTTGATGTATTTGTAGTTGATAAGTATGAAATATCATGATTTTCATATCATGATGAAAAAAATCCAACTGGTTGAATTGTATGGAATATTTCCCATCTATTTCATAATGACTATCATGAAGCTGTGTAAAGTTCCCAATTAAATTTTTAGTAAGGTGCTTTATCTAAATGCTTTGAATAATTTGGAAAATAAAAAATATCTATAATTTTTTTAATTGGAAATATATTTTCAACCACCTTTTTTTGATATCATGGTTCATTTAATGGTTCTTTTGGTTTAAGAAATAACTTTTTGTTGACCTATATATTTACATTCAATGTATCCTTTTGAAAGGAGTATGACAATGTTGAAGGGATATATTATGAATCCATACTGACCTGAAGCCACCATTATTGAGAATTATTTTTCAGAGGAGGTTGCATAGTATTGAAAGAGCTATTTTTCTACAGTAGAGAATGTTGTATTTCCTCCATCTTTCCAAGAAAAATTTAATTATGGGGTAATGGGGATCCATGTATTGAAAGTAAAATATTTGGATCATGAACAAATAAATAAGGTACATTTATACATATTAAATAACGTAAATGATTTTAAACCATATAAAACATTTCATATTTATGTGTTAAAGCAATGTTATCCAAAAGATAATCATATGTGTATTTTGAATGAGTTTTTGGAAAAAGATTTCATGGTATAAAGAGATCGTGCCTGGTAGATGAGATACAACAGAAAAATTGAAATTCTTAGTCGGTGGTCCATGTTTAATTGGACAAAATGGTTGAGGTATGAAATTAATGGCCATATATTTCATACGAAACATTACGACAATAGAATTAAACATCAGAATAGTAGTGTATAGGTGTTTGAAGTCGTGATGTATTTTTCATGAACTAAAGAATAAAAATCCAATTTAGTTATCAAGTGCATAATATATATAAATTAAATAAATATTGAATGCTAATTAAATTATATTCTATGTTCTAGTGTCTAACTAATAATTTTTTATCAGTAGAAACAGTGCAAAACATAATAAAATTGGAATGAAACTTTTTAATATGAATATATTTTAATACAAAATAGATCATTTTATAATTGAAACATGTAATTTTTTATGTTCTTGATCAATCTGATATGCAACAGTATATTGTATTACAAGGAAATTTTTTTAGTGATGATAATATTAAACAATATGCTGTTATATGTGAGATCCATAGATCCATGTAATGATTAATATATAATATTGATGAGAACGTTGTGGACATGTTTTGTTCCATATAGAACGATCATGATGAAGGAATTTGGAAAAACAATCCTTTAGTACATTCTAAATATTACAAGTCATAATGTATGTTTATTTCTCGTCTACTTTTTTAAATTTCATAATTTGTTAGATATTTTATTTTATTTATTTAAAAACACAATTTATCAAAAAATTTAAATTGATTGTTTATATTAGTATTGTTTTGTTTAGTTTACAATGTTTACCCATTTGTAACTTATCTAATAATTTAATTTTTTAAAAAAATATGATTATTTTAAACCTAATATGTTAAATAAGTACAAAACAATTTTACATGAGAATATCACAAAAATATTATTTTTTGTGTTAAAAATGATTTATTATGTTGCATAATTTATGCAATTCAGACACTATTTTTGGATTTTTACTTATTTTGTTATATGAAGTTCGTATGTCATTACTATTGTTATTATTTTAGGGATATATTATTTTTTTAATTAAAATATGTAATGTTTAATTTAGATTCCTTTAATTTTTAATAATTTTTTATTTTTTATTTACGTTAGTAATGTAATAGTTAAACATTTATATTTTTCTACTAATTTTGTGTTAAATTGATTTATAGGAAAATGACATATCAGTCAAATGATCTTCCACATAATTCAAGAGAGGATCATACTCATACCTCGTAGAGGAATGAGGCTATGCTCTACATGATGAGACACAATATTCTTTAAAAGAGACATTTACTCCTATAGGGCCAAAGAAGAGTTCGACGGTTAGTAAATGAGGCAACACATGTTTAAAAATATTATTAGTTTCCCATATCTCAGACCATTGGATATTATTAGCCATTGATGATAATGATATTACAAGAGGTCCTAATTCAAAAGAAATAATTAGTTTTATATCAGTTTAGGATAAAATATAAGTCTTTATTTTAATTGATGATTGGAGAAGTGTTGTAAAATTAAAACCATCTCATTTATGGAAGACCATTTTGGTAAGATGGTTTGTAATTATTTTACTTTTCCCGAAATTTTTATAATAATATATGTTTCCCTCATCTTATCAAAGGACATATGATATACCTAAAAATGAATGTGTCAATATGCAATGGTTATCATTTGTTGTTAGGAGATCGATGGATTTCAAATCAACTATCAAATAAAATTTCATTTTTTGGAATTTGAAACATCATAATCCATGTGATATATGTTCATTTATAGATGATGATACATGAAAGAAATTTTTTGATAGTAGAAGACAATGAGAACTTTTGGTATATTCAATGTTAACTTTTTAATGTTTTTTATATTAATGATATTACTAATGATTTATTTATTTTTATTAATTATCTACAAAATATTTCAATTTTTCCAACAAAGGCATTTCTGTTGGTAAAAGTAAATTTTATGTTGGTAAAATGTTTTACCAAGATATTTGTCCGTGTCACTAAAATGTCGGTAAAAACTCTATTGCTAAATGTTATTATGACAGATAAAATCATTCTGTTACAATGATAATAATACCAACAGATAACATATATGTTGGTTAAAATGTTTAGCAACATATTCTAATAAAAAAATTTTCCGTTGGTAATAATATTACCAACATATAATATCTATTTATAAATTACATTTGAATAAAAATTATAAATTTTTATTTCTAGTAAAAATTCATAATATATTTATTAATTTATCATATATAACACATCTATTTTAATTATTAAATATAATGTTTTTCACAAAAGGTCAAATGTTTAAAAAAATAATTACATTAATAATGAAATTTAATACAAAATGAATCAATACGAAATCCATCCACCAACAAGATCCATCACACACCCCATAAATCATCCCCCACCCCTCCGCCCCAATAACAACCCATCCTTGACACACTAGAACGAGCCAGCACCAGAAACTCATCCATGCCCCAGGACCAACGAGTCAACTCCACCTAAAAACAGTGAAAAATATCTGACATCACTATTGTGGAATCCCCCTCATCGGGGCATGAAAAACTTCATCGTCTCTTTAATTAATTTTAGTTGACCACCTTCTATTTTGGAAGTAGCAACTATCCCAACACCCTCCACTTTAGACCTACACCATCACGAGCAACATTCTGATCACACAAAACACATGATATAAAAATAATAACGCATGATATTAAAATAGTATCCAATGAGAATAAAAGGATTATCTAACCAATGAAAATAATATACACTAGATGAGGATCATATCGACTCAAACTCTTTATTTCATAAATAAGTCTCATATAAAGAACATCAGTTTCCACTACTTGCTCCTTGTCCAAGAGTTTCTTGTGGTGCAAAGATATACAGAAATTTGAATCCATTTCTAGAACCAGGATCCTGCTCCATTAGAAAGAAACCACTATGATCGGTATTTATCTTTCCCCACTCAGTCATGACATCAGCACAATGACAAAAATCATCATTAAGAGACTCACATTGGCACCATAAAGCAGGTCATCCCAAATTTCAGACATAGGTGGCTGAAAGCAATAACTAGTTCATGAATGTTTCCAAAAATCAAATACAAACCTGAAGGCTGTGTGCATGTTATTTGGTGACAAGATTGGTCAGTTTTTGAATATACTTATTTTTCACATGAACAGTTATCACCTTCCATGGTCCAATAATACCTATCATATAATCCTAAATGAAGTTGAAGAAAGCATCAAAAATGACGTGCTAATAAGTTGATCATTCCCATTCATGTATGAAGGGTCATTACCCATATGGATGGAAGTAGTTCATCCCCATTATCACTATTATTCCAAAAAAAAGATGCATATATAATAAAATAACAATAGATTAGATGGTTATAGAATAAAATTGTAAACAGACATTAACAAACATGGTTTTTATATTTATTGAATTCTGAAAACTAGAAAACTATTTTCGAGAACAACAAATACCAACCAATACTAACACAGAAACACTAGTACATCAAAAACAAAAACACAAAAAAACATTTCATTTAAATAATATATAGAAGTTACTCATATAAAAAATTGAAACTTCATTGAATAATAATGTCCTCATTTCTTCTATGGTCATTTTTCCTCAAAGTGGATGTCTTACCTGAAAATTAATCTTTTAACTATACAAAAATCCTTATAGGTGTACATGAAGTCAGTGAAGCATGATGGTTTTTGCAATTTCAGTATTTTATAGAATGAATGACAAGTATATACAAACTACTTGAGGAAAATAGTATAACATGTATGTATCAATTATTTGTTTACATACAGTTTCAATGCCAAAGTGGCATAAGAGATATTTAAAATTTATACAGTACTGTAAAAAATTGTCTGTAATTTGAATGGAAAAATGCATACTTTATGAATATAGATGTCAGTAGTTTGAAACATTATATTCATACTATATGTGTTCTATGCATATTGTGGATATGCCTTTACACATATATTATAATCTGTACACACTGTATTTGAAAACAAAATAATTCTAGGACATTCATGTGAGGTGTGGGAGTATGCAATTGTACACTACATACAGCTTATTATATGTAATAAGATTTATGTAATTTCAATAAATAGAAGCGTACTAAATGAATACAGATTTATATATTACAATAGTAATATACATACCATCATCTTAATTTTTCCAAAATGAATCATTTAGTTTTCTAGTTTATGGTGGTTTTCCTAACATTAATTTTTTGCATACAGTACATATAAAGGGGTATGCATACTGGTGTTGTTTAAAAAATTCCATGGCATACATTCAGAATGAATATCGCTTTTTCAAGTCAATTTAAATGTTTATCACTGTAATTGTAGACATTAATATGGAATTTAAAACGTTTTACTTAAATTTTTTTATAGAAATTTTAAATTTAATTTTCTTAATTTTTTAAACAACATATATAGACGATTTAACAAAGAAAATATAAATAAATTAATTGTAGTGAAAAAAAAAATTTCAAACAAGATGCGACATGAATTGGTCACCCAATTCATGCCCTGAAAAATTTTATTAAAGAAAATAAAGGTTACAATACAAGAACGAGGTGTAACAAGAATGCACAATCTGCTAATTAAGGAAGATACATGTTAAAGAGGCAATAAAGCACATAAAAAAGATTACATTGCATCATACCTGCCTGAAACATCTTTCTATCTTCCTAGAAATCACCTCATCTTGAAAAGGAAGAAACTCCAAAAGAAAACAAACACTTCAAGAGGAAAAATTTGCAGCTTCCAAGAGATGCATGAACAAGGGTGCTTTGATTGTCTTGAACATCCCATTCTTGCTATATGATTCCAATGGTCTATCATTAGAGAAATAACTAGTAGTAAATGCATTTTTTAAAGACTAAATATCTCTTTCGCAAGACTTTATAACTATTCTAAACCATAAAGTCAATCAACCTCTATACATGAGAGTAGAAAAAACACCCTGAAAAGGCATAAAAGCAATGATCTCTTGATCAAAGTGCAGTATACATTGAACTCTAGTGAATGAAAAATAACCAAGGAATCTAATAAAGGGTCGACAAGAAATGACTGCCAAAATATAGTAAATCCAAACATCTCTAATCTAATAGAAACATAAAAAATAGAGCAACATTCATGCCATTATCAGACTTTTTAAATAATAGTCACACAATGGCCTCCCCATCTGAATTTTTAGTATTTTTTGAACTGGAAACTATGTCTAACAATGTTCGTGAAAAGAGATTTACCTATGAATGTCATCACCTGGATTTCTCATTGAACACAGGGGGCACTTGTGACACCGAATGTGAGGGTCGTCTGGGATGTTTTATTCCGTAATCAGTGTCAATAAATGATAGATCATAGAACATCATTTCTGGGTGATTATCCAACTTCTGAAAGCCGTTGAGGTATGAACTCCAGGGCAATGATGATGAACTCCATAGTGGATGAGATAAATCGCCCATGATTAGATCTAAAGCCACCAATCATCAATGACTTAATATATCAAAATTATTGATTGAAACATCAAACCCGACGATGAAAAAGTCCACACCATCGTGAACCAGCCCCAACATCATCCAGGAAGAAGACAGATCTGCAAATTATTTTCTGCAAATCTGATAGCCTCTCTAGTGACCAAAACTATCGTCGAATCATCCATCCACTAAGGCCCACATCAATGATGGGAATGATAACTATAAATGAATGTCTCTCTCTTGAATGAGGAATCTTCAATCGGGAGCTCCCGATGAAGGAAGATCTCATGGCCGACGAGGAATACGCCGGTGGAGAAACCCTAAATTGGGAGCGAACATAAGTACAAACTTGAATGTTGTGTCTATTATTTAATAAATTTTAATAATTTATTTTCTGAAATTATTTTTATTACATTTAATTTTGTTTATAAAATTTAAATATAAAAATTAAATTATCTTTTATATAGACAGTATAAAAAATATATGAAAATATATTAAATATCATAATGAGTTGAATTGTTTTTTTAATATTTATATATTTATAAAATGAATGACAATAAAAAAATATAAACACTATTTATATTTATAAAAAATTTAAAATTAAAAAAAAATGACATATTTTTAATAAGACCAAAAAAGGGATATTTAATCTGTACATAAAAATAAAAATATATAAAACAAATTGGTTAATCTTTATTTTTAATCGATAAAATCATGGTTATTGTTGAATGGTTTATTGTAATAATTTTTATTAATGTAAAATATGTTTTTATAATTGTTATTATTACAAAGAAATTCATGTGCTGGTAAAACAAATGTTGGTATTGGTATGATAAAGCGATAGATTTAACTGTTTGTAAAAGATATGTTGGTATTGAACGATCAATGAAAGCAGATATATCTGTTGGAAAAAAAATGTCGGTAAATAAAATTAATACCAATGAAACTTAATATCTGTTGGAATAACTCATTTTTTCTAACATTTATATTATCTGTCAGTAAGTTTCTGTTTTTATAAGTCATTTTATTTGTAGTGATATATAGTAATTGAGGATATCTTAGTAGGAGATGCAATATACAAATGTTTACCATCATCCATTGTCTCACGAAGGGTATAATTTATTGGAAGAACCAACAGTGGTTGAAAAAATTCCAAAAACTAGAGATGAGTCTTCAATATCTATAGAGGTTTCCCCTCCACACTTGAGATAGACAGGAAAAATGGAAGATGACTCAAATGAGAATACAAGGAAAATATCTTATAGAATAGTAAAGGGATGTAGATGAGAGGATTTTAGGATGATTACATTATTTATATATTTATGTTAATTCAATTATTTTTTAATATTTTTTAATTACATAATTTTAAAAATAATTCATACATGATTCTCTTATGGAGAAGAGGACATAGGGGTGTTTTAAGTTGTGTTTTTGATTAATATTTTAGTTTAATCATTGAGAAATCCCAAACACCTAGGACAGGTACAAGGATTTCCTATGGGAGCCTGAGTGAGAAAAGTGTTTCCACTTTCTTCAACTACTGTAATTGAGGGTTCGTATATAAAAAATAAAATATTTGTAAGATCAGGTTTAGGATATTCATGTGATAAAGGATGATAGGATTAGAGCTTTTGTACAGTCAGTGATTTCAGACATGTAATGAAAATTTCAAACTGCTCCTCCACCTTCTCCAGCTACTCCAACTCATCCACCTCCACAACCAACTCCCACTCCACCACCTCCTTCTGTAGAACCTACTTCATTTTGTACTCCTACACCCCCTCTTATACAGATTCCCCATTATTACGAATTATATATTGATGTTCCTTATTATAATATCATTGTATATTTTATAATATTTTATATTGGAGAAACTGTTCATCATCAATAGTTAGAGAGAAATATCATAGGTTCACTATACAAGATATTATATATATATATATATTAGATGAAGTACTGTTACCTAAAGATGAATTGAGTATAACTGGGAATATTATCAACCACTTTTTAGTATATCTATCTATACTTTTGTGACATATTACAATAGTGGTATGTTTATATTTTATCTTTTATTTAATTTTTGTAATAAATTTATTTTCACATGTTAAATAATATCTTTTTATAAATTTTTCAAAGGAAAACATTAATGTTAATGAAATAATGTATAGTTAATGAAAATTAAATTACATATGACTTTATGTACAAATTTGTGTTGTCTTGATTGATTTACATGATATTCAAATTTTTTGCTGAGTGTTTTTGAGATTCTAATGGATGTTCACGTTTTTGTTCATGAAATGACTATTGTAATTTTGAAAAATGATAACAAGGATCATATAACTAGATATTTTTTAGGCATCAATACGAAGAGTTTTTTCTATAAATTCATAACACAAATCCTTCCATGCATTTAATTCATTGAGAATTTATACTAATGTTTGTTTTCTATTAAGTATCGTTATACAGTTTTTAATGATAATCAAAAAATATATGTATATGGATTTATCGACCCAAAATTCATTTCTTCTATATCCAATATAATGAATGAAGAAGAAAGTACTATTTATATTACTAAAGGATTTCAATATCCTATAGTTATTTAGTGTATTATTTTTTCTTATCTTCATTAGTATGAAACATCTATCTAACAATGAGTTTTATATATTTCTAACATAAAAAAACTAACATTAAATTTTATTTTATATTAGTGTCTATTAGATGTTTGGTATTTTATATCCATTGTAGAACACATTTTACTTATTATTCTATATCTATGGAGAAGTGCGAGAAAATTTCAAGGATGTATTGAAAATGAAATATTGAATTTCTTTATACATGTTTATATTTGAACTAATTCAAAAATATATTTCATTCTTAGTATTTTGAAATAAGGTATGTAATTTATTCTTAGATACCATAATGAAAAATATTTAAAAGATCTAATATGTAAATGTAAAGGTGAATTTTTATTTATAATTAGAATTTTTTTATATTACGTAATAATGTTATTTTGAATTGAAAAAATCATTTGAAACTTCTTGTCACAATCAAGAAGGAAAAAAAGAGTGCATATGTTATATGTTATGATTATGTATGAACTAATTTAAACTGGGATAGTTACAAAGATCCATTTTGTTTGATTTATTTATAATCTATTCTATAATATTTCGTTCTTTTATTCATAATACCTGCAAAATTATTTCCTTTTAATTTTAATCTTTTTATGACCCTCATACATATAATTAAAACATTCTCAGACACTTAAAATTGGAATGGGAAAATTATTTCATAGGATTTGTTGGATTTTAGTTTGTTTTTATGATATATTGAAATTTTTTATTTTATAACTATAAATGTATTGCTAGTTGTTTTTCTACATATTATACTTAATTATTTTGGTCGATCATTTACAGAAGGTTGAAAGGAAATATTAGAAAAAAAATTACATTTTTCACATCAGATATAAAATAATCGTCATAAAAAAAATAAATTGATGGAGTTTCATATCGTTATTAAATAACTAATGTCAAAAACCATCTTTTACGTCGATTATTACATAATCAACCTTACAAACCATATAAAACATGGGTTATTTAATAACCAAAGTGAAAAAACCCTTCCAATTATTTTTTTACAATTTCTAACAAATTAGTAAGGTCAAAATACAATTCAATGATTCATTTACAAAAAATCCATTTTTTATATGACGTTAAATACATGTTTACAACGTCTCCTTCATTAAAGGATAATTATAAACAATGTGAAAAGAAAAAAAACTGGCATGAAAATTCATTTCTACACAAGTCTGATGAAAATGGATGACATTGATCCACCCTATGAATAATTATATTGAAAATGGCATGTCATGATTTAGAAATCCTATAGATTATGATATCATTTTTTCACCAACATTATTATTTCTCACACTATATTTTTTAGTTTTATTTATTGTCTTGAACAAGAAGATCTTATGTTAACATTGAATACTATAGAAAAAGTGGTAATTATGAGAAAAAGGGGATGATGACGGGAGTGGAAGATATCATGATTATGTTTAATTAGTATTTATGATATATGATTATCAATATGTACCATAAATATTTTTTGGAAAATCCAAAGACGAGACATTTGAAGTTGGCTATGAGCCCATGTGGTGGAGACCATTGAGGAGAAATGGATATCTTTCCTTAATGTCTCAAATATATATATATACTCCAATGAGAATGTCTCAAAAGACCATGAAAATGTATCTTGTGTATCAAATAATGGAATAGTGTGAATACTTACCAAGGAAAAGAGAGGAGTTAAATGGAGAGGAATAAATTTCATCGTAGGAATCAATTTACAATTTTTTATATTGAATGTGGGGAACCAAGACATTATCCAAATAGATTACCCATTTTAAATGGTAAACCCCAAGGCGAAGGAAGGACTTATGTTTAAGTAAATGGGTTGATTTATTTATATATTAGGTTCCAGAAATTAAACTGTAGAATTATAATAATTAATGTGATTTTGGTAATAATAATAAAAACATCAATGAATTGTGTAAATTTATGGAAGTATATATATATATATCTAATATTAAAGAATAAATTATGGATATCATCATAGGTTTATGAGTGTTTGTTTTTCATAAGATCAATTTTTTAAAAACCCTTTATTGTGTTTTTATTGATGTGATTTTATCATCATTAATGATATTATTGGAGATATATAGGGAAATACAACCCATTTTTATTGTATACGTAAATATTTTTTAGGAATAATTTGTTTACATTATGTGGAAATAATGTTAAAAGTATTATTAAACATTTAGGTTAACAATATCTTTTATATTTGAGTAATTATAGAATTTTATAATTTTGGAAAATTTTATGAATTAAATAAATATATTTTTTTAAAAGGAAAATCCATTTCCGAGGGGAAAACCAATCTCATCTGGAAAGCCCATGGGGCTTAAACCTACAACCGAGGATATATAAGTGTGGATAAACAAAAAATGGATTATCTTATGTACTTGTTAATATTAAACATATTTTACATAAAAAAATTATTTATATATATGAAATTGATCATTGGGGTGTTTTCTCGTGGTTTAGGGATAAATGTATAATATTATATTTTAGTTATCCTTTTGATTTGTGATAATATTTAGAGTCCGATGAAAAAAAAATTAAAAATATAATGGATATTATGATCTAATAAATATTAATTTTAGTTCCTCTAGTAGAAAAATTGTTTATATGATATTCATTCATTCAAGTACAAATTGATCAAATTAAAACAAATAGATTAAATAACACTCTTGAAAGAGAAAGATATAAATTTTTTATGTTTCCTTATATTCATGGAAGAAAAGAATCCCTCAAATTTAGGTAAAAGATATTTAATGAAAAAAATTTATCCTGTTACATTTATATTTGATGAATCAGTGGTATTTTATCTCATCACAAAATTCTAGTTTTGTTTTCATCAACATTCATTTTTTCAATCATTTTCTGATGATAAATGATAAATATCACTCCCCATAATTATTTACAATTTCTTCCATGTGGATATTTTTACTTACCAAAAGTGTTCAACAATAGGTAATCCTAGTTAATTTTTATTCTATATGAACATTATATTTCCCTTTATACTTTTAACGAAGCGGTTTTTAACCTCTTTAGGATCAGTATTTTCAATAATGGAATATCGAAATATCAAACCGTCGATTTTTCATTACATGTTCAAAATTTGAGGATAGAGTTTATGGATAATTGGGTGAATGAAACACCTAAATATTTTGTTTTATATTTAATTTAAATAAATACAATCAAATTGATATATTTTATTAGTCTTAACCTCACTATTTTAAAATAAAAACATTTTGTTTCATATCAAATATGACACACAACATCAAGCTAAAATGATCAGTGAAGTATATTATTTAAACATGATCGTTATAACCCAATGATTGAAATTGATGTTATGATTAGGATTATCAAAATTATGAATTACATATAATTAGTTTCCTTAATTAATACATATTTATTGATAAATTGATGGTGTGTAATAAGTGAAATTTTTTAAAAAGTCAATTTATGTTTCAAAATACATTTTTGTAAAAAATGGTATTTTTTTATTTTATGTTTGGAAATTGTAATTATTTATTACCAAATTTGAGTATTTTATTTTATAAAAATAATATAATATTTTAAATCATCATATCAAAATAATCTAATGGTTAGTATTTAGTATTTTTATGAAAGTATGATTCATTGTGAATAATTGAAAATATCAATTTCTAAAAAGGATTAATTTTTTTCAATAAATTTATTAATTTAAATTTCACATTATTATTTTAATTTAATGAAAAAAATAAATAAGTACTATGTAGTTAAATTTAATATTATTTTATTTATGTTTTTACTGGATTTTCCAATAAGATTATATTTAAGCTTAAAATAAAATTTTACTGAAAATAATTTTAAAATCTGTAATGTTCTTCCATTCTAATTAAATAAAATAAAAACAAATAATTTAATATTTAAATATATAATAATAATAATTATATCCGTTGAAATTCCTATAATGATGGTCAATATTCATATATTCATTGTAATATTTTCTTTTTCTTGAAAATTTCATTTTCTGAGAATCCATTTTTTCACAATTTGTGAGATGATTTTTAAATTAAATTATAGAACATATATAAATTGAATTTAATATGATTATTTACATAATTGAAATTATAAAAATCGGTTTTCATAATATTTTAAACTTAGTTTTTTTCATAATGATTATTAATTATAGAAAAATTTATGTACCACAATTATCGTTAAAACATCGGTTGTTAGGTTTGATGCGCTTGTGTTAACTTAAATTATAGAAAAATGATAAATTTTTATTTCATAAAATGGATTTCATATTTAAAAATCAGTTGTTTTAAATTACCTAATAGGTATCAACTTATTTTAGGTGTAAATGATTTATTACTTAGTTTACAAAACTAGTTACCGCTCTAAAACGTAACATGATGAGAGTAAATAATCATTGAAAATAATGGAATAATTTTTTTTATTAATTTTATTTTTATATAGTGGAGGTGTTTATATTCCTTTAACTACCTCTCCTTTATTATCTTTCATTTTTGGAGACATTTATGGTGTGGGTGATTTATTATAATTGATTTATTTTGGGTATATACAAATGGACACTCCTCCCCAATTATAAAAGGTTACTCTATCCCATAACATATTCACACATATTAAGAAATTATGATCAATCAAACCATGACATAATCTATATTGAAAACCATTATCCATACTCTAGAGATGATATTATTCTAAAAAAAGCTACCCAGCTTTACCTAATTTCTGATGAAAATGTGGTTTCTCTTGGAAAAGGTAATTGTCTTAACCAAGCTCTTTAATTATCTTTCATCTTTTAAAATCATAAATAATATATTCATAAAATAATCCACCATATTATCATAGTTTAATATATTTTTAATATTATAAATCCACCTCCTCCTCAACTAAAATAGAAATAAATCGATTTCATTAACCTTTCACCCATTAAGAGTATGTTGTCATTGTTGTTGCAAACATAATACTTATTGTCTCCACAAAGCGACGTGATTCATTTTTCAAGTAAAAATTTAAATAATTGTTCTATGATATTCTACATTGATTAAATATTATATTTATAATTTTAATATTAATCTTTATATGATGTAAATATTTCCACTAAACAATAATCTAAACATTCATGACAAAGAACACATGACAAAACAAGTAAATCAGTGCAAAATACAATTTTAATGATAAATTATTATTAACAAATGGGGGGTATGTTGTCATAAGAAGATAATATAAGATATTATAAAAATGAATATAATTTATTATTAATTAATAACATTATTAAAACCATTATAAACGAGTTTAAACCATGTATATTCAAGATGAAGAGTAATTTAAGGGATTTTTTCCAATTTACTTTAATTGAGGCATGTTGTAATGTTATGAAAAAAATTTATTTTATATTGTATATTTAATTTTTCTTTTACATGTAATATCATCGATCCTTAATACTTATGGGTATTTTATTTTTTAATTTTAATTATTTATTCCATAGAAATTTTACTTGAAAATTACCAAGTGGTAAAGTGATTCATAACTTATTTTATTTTCATTGGGTTATATTACTTCATGATTATATTTTATATTATATGATCTTGGTTATAATTAATATTGATTATATTATGTTTTATTTTCAATTTTTCTATTTTTATTTCTGATTCATACACTATGTATATTCATTGATAAATTTTTACTTCAATATTATGGTCATCATAGGTGATTCGTTTCTCAAATCATATTCTTTGGGACATATGTTATGTTTTAAACTATCCCATTTTACTATGTTTTTCAAACATCACTTTTATATGATATATAAATAATATTCTTATATTCATGGTATTTAATGTTTCATTTTGATGTTATTATTTATATATGGATAACAAATAAAATGTTGCCGCAGTTGTAAGAGATTTATTTTTTAGTCTAATTTTAATCAAAATTATATTTACATGAATTTATATAGATGAAATTTTTTTGATCAATATTTAATAAGAACCTTTAATTTTGTTATTCCAATGTTATTCATGATATTTTCATGTTATCGAACTATTTCACTCAATTATTACTTAAAATTAGTGAGATTTGTTTTATTAAATATGGCATCATTTCTTTCTTTAGTTGAAAATCATTTTCATCAAAATCCATGTTTTCAAGAAACAATTTCCAAATCATTCAATATGATTATAATTTCATTTTTAACCATAATTAGATTTTTAATTTTATAAAAATGATTTATCCTATCATTTTTCAAACTAGGTACATTTTACTTTTCTCTCAAAAATGTGAAATGAATCTATATTTTAATATACATACATGAATTTATAATTCTTATCATAATGAAAAATAATTTCATTTAAGCTTCCATTAAAAATATAAAATATTATTTTTAGAGAAAATAGTTTCCATAATATTCTAAGTACATATTGTGTATTTTAAATTTAATAATCATTGTTAATATTATATTTTTCTAATTTATATATATATATATATATATATTATTTATATTCTTTAAGGACAATAAAACTCTATATTAAATATAATACATTCAATAAATATCCTAATGACACCATATTTATTGTTTATTTAGATATTTTATGATTAGTTTTCTGAAGATAAGTATGGATTTTATATTTCATTGTTAATTTTTGTAATCATTAACATTCCCTTGAAATATTCTCATCGTGGTGATCGATAAACATTATATTTATATAAATATTCGTATAATTCACCATGGATATTATTATTAAATAATCCAAACATAATTCGTACATTTAATGTTCTATTTTTAATGGTGAATGATTTCTAGGGAAAATACTAATATTATATATTCCTTATTCAATATGGAATTTTATTAATAAGGAATATTGTTTATGGATTAAACCGATCATTCGATATATGAGGAATGATTCAGATGTGAAGTGATGGGTGGGGCCTAGAATTATACTTAACCTAGATGCATTTATTGTCTAATTGGGTGAATTATTAAGCACACATAAAATGGGGTTTCAACCATACTCTCAAACCATATTGTTAATGGTCTTGATATAATAAATAGCACAATGTATGATATCTTTATTTTAAATTTTTATAATTTCCTTTCATTATGAATCCCATTATTATTATCTATGATATTATTTCATTTATTTTATCAATGGATTTACATTGTGATTAATTTATTGATTAAATAGAATATGTTTTCATAAATTTACCTTTCTATATTTATTATTCCTTATGTAATATTGATTGTCAAATCATTGATTACATGGAATGTGTTCTTAGTTATTCACCTTGACGGAATTATTATAAATTATTGATTAATATTTGGTTCCACTATACTTAAACCTTAATAATAATTTGATATCACATGTATTTGGTTAAATTTACCCATAAAATAAAGAACCAATCATTATATGAGTTTAAGGAAGAATAAGAATATTTTTTTTTTGTAATTTATGTTTTTAATTTTTCTATAAGCCTCAAGTATATATCTAGTTTACAAATACTACAAAACTATTATATCCATTGGGGTGTGATCACATGAATCCTGAACAAATTTAATAAAGTGAACACCAGCTCTGGGATACTGGGTTCAGGGTCTTTAAATTTTATCCCATGCCTATAACTCTTCTATATAATACTTTTTTTGGAATTTTATTCAAGATAATCTTATTATTTTCCATTTATTGTAATTTTATATTATTTTGGGAATGAGTTGGATCTCCTAATTTATATCTGATATTAATTATTGAGGTACATAAGTAACATTAGATATGACAAATCAACCTATGATTATAATTCAATGAAATTGAAATTACTTCCACTATATTGGTCTATATACCCTATATTGAGGGGGTATCTAACTCAAATGGTTTTGGAAAAACTCAATTAGGATTATATACCAAATGTAAAAGAATATGCCAATGTTTTCCCTAAATATTTACCGAGTATTCTGCATAATCGTGAGGTTGAGTATTATATAGAACTCATACCTATTTATAACCCTATGTAAATGAGTCATAATAACCTTGATGGAATTTTATTATTTTAATAATGAAATCTATCGGTATTGAGATACAGTTTTTATACACATTGGTGAATCACCATATGGTCCACTAGTACTCCTTATTTAGAATACTGATAGACAAAAGAATCTATATGTTGACTATCATGAACATAAGAAAATCATTAACATGAAAATATATCATATAATGTGTATTGATGATTATTTTAGGGAGGTACATTGGTATCTATACTTCTAAATAATTGAAAATAAATCTATATATAATCACATAATTGTGAACATATAGGATTTTCACACGAAAACACATCATACAAGATATATGCACTATGAATTCAATGTGATTCCATTAAAATATATAAAATACCCTATTATCCTAATGGATATAAAGAGTAAAGTTTTTAGAGATTACATAAATCAATTTCTTGTTGTATTAATTGATGATATTTTAATAGTTTAAATTATAAAGGAATACAATGAAGTTCAATTGAAGATTATAAATAAGATCTTATGAAAAAATAAATTTTATTCCCAATTTAATATTTTTGAACTTTTTTATATATCATGTCATTTTTCTGTCATGTAATCACATGTGAGGGTATATATATGGATCCATCAAATAAATTGGTTATGGAAGAATGGGAAAATAACCACTGTAATATAGATTCATAATATTCTTGGATTGGATATATATATGCAACATTTTTTGAGGAATATCTCCTAAATTTCAAATATATGAATCAAAAGATGAATGTGAAGAAAATTTCAAGGAGCATAACGAATGGTTGGTCACTACAGGTGTACTCACATTTTTCTTATATTGGAGATTGTAATATATTGCGATATTTTAAAGAATGAATTTGTATATATTATCTGGTGGAATGATATAATTATGTATAATGACTTATGTCAATTAACTATTCATTATAAAAACTAACAGTAGTATTATTTATTAGTAGAAGAAGTAATATTTTTATTGTAGATATGGATGAATTATCTATATAGTGATAAACTAACCCATTATTTTCATACATAGACATTACATATTAATAGTTAATTAGTAAATACCTAAAATTATAATGCACAATAGAATAAAAAATGTTTAGTTTGGAAAATCCGACAAAGATACCCTCTCAAACTATGACCTGGCCTAAATTACCACATAAACAATGGATGTTCCCGGTCCTCATGGGTTAACGACTAGATATAGAGAATCCAAAAACAATAACAGGGAATTATTTTTCCCAAACTAAATGAATAAAATATATATATATATATAACAGATTCAACTAAATGAATTGATAAAATATTCCATAATGGAATGAATATAGTGGAAATTATTCAACTCAAAAGAAGTTATAAAAACCAAAAGTAAAACTCTAAAAGTAAATGAACAATAAAACTTAGAAAATTAAAACTCTATGTTATAGCAAGTGAAAACTCCCACCATCTCACCAAATGCTATCCAATCAAAGTGAAAAGTACCTTTCTACTTCACTATGTTTCATTTCCATTCCCAAAATCAAAATAAATACAAATTTATATGCAGTATTGAAGGGGTGAATAGGTAGTGATATAAAATTATTATTAGGATCCCACCTAGGTGATCAAAAATTGGAGTCTACACAATGATCTAAATATTATCATCTTTTAAGAATATAAGGCATGATAATCAGTTTAATAGCTTATAGATCAAAGTCATGGTATAACATATAATTTCTAATTTTCCACATTTGTAAAAACTATCTAGGTAAAATAGATTGAATTTTTTTTATATAAATTAAGGTATTAAAATAAATTTAAATAATTCATCAGTTATTATATAAAATACATTCATGTATAAGAAAAAAATACAAGCCAAATCACAGGTAAGATATCAAACTAAGGATCACTACAGATTTAGATATCTTGGAAACCCATACCCTTAATAAGGACCATCACGTGTATCATATCCCTATATATATTTATATAATATAGAGAAAATTGGTTAATAGACCCAAACATTATGTACATGGAAATTACATTACTTTTGCAGAATACTTAATACATAACAAAAACAAGCACCCAAGGACCGTAATAGTTTAGTGTTTTCAGAAACGTGGAACACAGTCTTCTAATCATGGTGAAAGATCTTCAACATTTCCTGTAAAGATCTTTACCGTTTGTTCTCTTACCTAAAACATTTCTTTATATCATGGGGAAAAGAATACATAAAAATGGCGAGCTCAAATGCACAGTAAAGGTAAGCATGGAGAAAATAAAACCAACCATATACATTTGATCTTAAAAACAAGAACATAATGTTTAAACATCAAAATATTGAGTTGTGAAATAAATCTCAGAAGTACGTAAGGCATAATAATAAAGGAACATTAATCATGTTAAAATAACATGGGAATAAAACATGTAATTTTGGTATCTATTAAGCACATGTTATGATTTCCATAGTAGCCAAGGCATTGCTTCCAAGACCATCATATTGTAAAATGTCCATTACTGAATTGGGTTTACTTGTCATTCTAGCCCTGTATTACTGAACCAGATTCACTTTCTATTCCATCTATTTCCTTATCATGAGAAATAAATCATTACCCAATTCATTGGAGGGAGATATAGGTTCCAACCATCTCAAAATAAAATCATTCTTTCATGTTCCCAAAAATAAACATAAATCATTCATCATAACCAAAAGAATAAAATGGGTTTAAAAAATACCATCCCATAAAAACGTAATCCATATAAAACAAATTGATATCATTTAATCATATAATAAATAATACCTTATAAATAATATAGAAATTTGACTTTAAACATAAATATACTAAATAATATCATCTTATATGGAAAATAGTTTTGATAAAACATTTGAAATGTATTCTTGAAGAAAATATCCTTTCTTCTTCAAAATCATTATCTTTTCACAAAATCCAATGAAATTTTAAAATAAAAGAATTTTTTCTGAAAATAATCATGAAATATTGTAGAGGAGGATTCATTAAAATAAGGCATTATGAATCTGTAAAAATCTGTTCATTCCGTATAAGTTAAATAACATTATTCTCATACTTTTGACGGAAAAGTCAAAATGTACCTCGTATGGTAAAAAAAGAAAGATTCCTTACATAACATGTGGTTGAAGTAAAAAAGGATACAAATGAATTTAAACATACATGGAAGAATAGTAAACATTTTATGAATGCATTTTTAGAAAACATGGACCTAGATGATAAACATGACCCCAGTAAGTACTTACGAATAAACGATCTCGAATTAGAATGAGATTTGAATAATTATCCCTTAACATTTATGATCCATGGAATCATACATGTAATATAATAATGAAAATTAAATGAATATTTAAATATCATATCCTCCATAATAAATAACATAAAACATTCATTGGAAGCATAAACACCATACAAAATAAATAGATGGTGATTAAGGCATATGTGTCACAAAAATTAAAGTGAGATAAAATAATCCCTTACCTCATGTCCAATTTATTCTGTATGTATCCGAGACTATTGTATAGTGGATTTAGAGAAATTATTAACTTGTAACAGAACTATAAAAATATTTATGATATCATATTTTTTTCCCTTACGACTTTATATTACCTGTTCATTTGGAAATTTTTTGTAAATTGAGTGTTTTGGGTAAAATTGTTTCATTTGTCGTACATGTTTTGACTTGTAATTATTCATATGATTACATAGATCATGATTAATTACTTCCAGAATGTAAAACATGATTTATATATATAATATATTCAAAATATAATATATAAAATATATATATATATATATATATATATAATAGATCGATAAATGCAATGAAATACACCATTCATTGATACGGTAGGGCATACGAACGCATGAACGCTGTTTTAATTTCCTTATTAAATTGAATGGAAGTAAGTAAATAACATATAAATAAATAAATTATCATTATTATGTCAAATATTTCATGATTATTTATTATATATATATATATATAATCATTCTTAAATGGTTAACGTGGAAAATGAATCGCATCATGTCCTGGAGACGATAATCCGTACGTACGCACGAGCGATGATATCGGACCAATAATTATTGAATTGAATTGGAGTGGATAATATAATATATCAGAATCAGTATCATGTTATAATAACCATATAGAGTTATTCGTTACACCATTATACCAATCCAAGTAAAGTGGCGGTGGAAAAATAGATTACACCATGACGTGGAGACAATATTTTGTACGTATGCACGCCCGGTGATCTCAATTTTATGTAGGATGGATAGAAGGTGAAATGGGGTTGTTTCATTTTTATAATAACATATCATTATATTATTGATACTGATGTTATTACTTTATAATGAAACAAATAAATTAGAGGAAGTAGAAGAAGAAATAAATTTGAAAGAATCGGTAAAGGATATTACCTCTTCATTGACACACCTCTTTTAACCCTCCTCTTAGGAACTAAAGTTAGTATTTAAAGAATAATAGGACCTCTAGTATGTTTATAAGGATGTGGATATGATAAATGGACATAGTTTTTCTGAGAACGAAGGCACAAAATGTTGTGAAGTGGAGAGGGATGTGGTTCTCTTTAATAAGCGAGGACATGGGAACTATTGGAAACCTCTAAAATATTAATTTATATTAAACCCTAACCCTATTTAAAAACATCAAAAGATACTAAAATTAGGATATAAGGTAATATAGGGTTGTAATATCGTCAACCATTAAATTTTTGACACGTTTTTATTTTATGTAAAACCTTATCATTTTGATTTATCCTTATTTAATCTATTTAATTTTTTACGTAATAATATTATTATTTTTAAATTGTAATAAATTATTACTTATTTGTTGTGAATATTACATAATTAGATACATTATTACATTTTACACCTTATAATTTCAAATTTTTTATTTTTAAATATTTTTGTGATTTTTAAACAATTTAATTATATGTTATTTTTATAAAATATCAATAGTGTCACTTTTGACACTATTAAATTATTTGAATTTAAATAAAATCCACACTGAAGATTTATTCAAAAAAAATATTTAATAGATTCCTAATATGTCATATACATCTAAAAATTCATGGAGCACATTAATTTGTTCATATAATATTTATTTTTATATTTTTAAAACTATTTATTTGATATTTATCTTAATAAAATAATTACTACTGCATTGTGGTATAATTATTTAATATACTTATTTGTTACATAAAAATTAAAAATAAAATACTATGATAAAGATAAATCTATTTTCATTAATAAAAATACTTTTAGTTGAATTTATAATCTTAAAATTACAACATTCAAATTGTTATATTCATTAAATTATGAAGGTGACAACTTTGACATCATTTAAAATAAAATATTATAAATGTCATAATCAGTTTTTTAAGGCTCTAAATGGCCCACACGTATACCCTTGTATGCTTACGGTATAGATAAACTCGACCAATATGTTTTGTTCAGGTGTTTGGGCCTTTATTTGGGTAATATTATTTTAATAAAAACTATATTATTGATTTTTCACTAAATTAATAATTTCTGCATCATTAATGTTTAAGCTATTAAGGTAACTAAATATTTCTTAAAAATTAAAAATATATTACCATAATAAGGAAAAATATTTTAGCTTTCAAATGAGTATGTATAATCAAATTTATATTCTATAAAACCTTATTTTAAAAATACTTTAATTACTAATGTTTGAGTGATATATATTTCACTTTCTATAAATAACATAAATTAAGGCTCTTAATCACATCCAAGTGGGTTACAATAGTTTAAATTTTGACCCAATTTTTCTTTAGGGAACAATATAATCATCCAATTATATTAATACAAGTGTTAGTGTAATTTTATAATATTATATTTACCCTTAATTACCTGACTTACTTTTAACTATTGTAAATAAAATATAACGTAGTTACTATCCATAATTATTACAAATAAAAATTAGTTTTTAACCAAATTTGGACATAACGATTCTAAATAAGGAAAAAAAATTTCCAAATTCAATACACAAAAGTCGCAGAATTTAATTGAAAATTAATCCCGCTATTGAGAAAACTTGTTTTAAAAGTTAAAATATTGCAAAAGATTGAAATGTTTTTATCTATAAATTCTAGGTAAAATTAATGATAACGACTTACATTATATTAAATGGTAAAAATAAATAATATTTAAACATTAAAAAACTTCAATATTATAATTTAACCATATAAATTATCTTCTGGAAAAATGTTGTTTTTAATTAAAATTTAGCGTATTGTTACTATTCATAAATATGTGAAGGTCATCAGAATAATGTAAAAAATATATCCAACATAAATTTTTATGTCCTGATAAAAAAATAAGAAGTTTAATTTTTCAAATTTAACTTATAAACTTTTAAAAAATTAGATTTAAAATGGGTGAACCAGCAAAAGGCGACAAAACAACTTTTTTTTGAAAAAAAAAATTAATCTGAAAAATTAATTTTGTTCTCATACCATGTTCTAGAAAATGTGAAAAATGAATTATAATGTTATACAATTCAAAATGTTTTTAATAATATGCACAATGGCTTGTTCATAAATATATTATATTATATCAATTTTTAGTGAAACTCGGTATTGCATACCACAAAATCTATCGAGGAAGATCTCTCTTGCTTATAACACAAGCCATGTATATTGTTTGCGTATACTACATGATAATATGGTGTTGCATATAGCACAATCTATTCTTGGTGTAGAGTACAACATAAGACATCAAATAAATGAAAATTATTGTTTCTCATAAAATCTCGAGGTTTTACATTCTACCCCCCTTAAAATGAATTTTTCCCTCAAAATTTATCGGGGTTATAAATCGTTTACTACTTGAAAGTTTCTCTCAAAGAAACCCACATCGTAAAATGGAATACTAAATGTTAATTTTAAAAAGTATTGTTAGGAACATAATGGTCACACGATTTAAATCAACATCAGGTTTCCATATAAGAGAATATAGGTGAAAATATGGAAATAGAAGAGAAATATAATTATTGTGTTCTGATGAAGAGTGGTAGAGAACATGGCTATGAAAAAGAAAACAATCACAAAGCCATACATTTTCTATGATCTAAGGTACAATCTGATTCATCGTATATGAGGGTACTATGACAACATTTTTGGTTTTCAACATCAATTCCCTAAATTTGATGAATTTTTGCACAAGGATAAATACTTAATTGATTTTAGTGTAATACCATCATTGGTCATTCCATGAACAATTTCCACTTCATCTCTTATTTAAATAAATAAAGTTGAATTTTTTATTCTTGAAGTATTAGCAGATCATGTGATAAAATGATAGGTCATTCCATCTTTTTTTGTCACAAAAATTTATCACAAGTTATTAAATATACATATGTCTATATATGGTGAGATTAACCTTATATGATTTCAAAAATGGACTTATACATCATCTATTATACTGCTTAATAAAATAAAACTAATTTCTACTAACCAGGGACTTTTTATAGGCCAATGGTAGGAGATAAAGGCCTGTAACACTTTGGTTTTGGGTTCAATTCCCGCAACCTTTTCCGACGCGACAATTTTTCGCCCGTCCCGTTGATTTTCCTTTCTTCTAAAACTATACTATTATAAAATTCTACAAAAAGTTTTATCCTTAAAAAATATTTTATAATGTCCAACTTAAGGCATTTCAACCATTAGGCTTATCAAAAATACTTCCGTCCAATCTCATAGTATAAAAAAATTATTACTAGAATGTTTATATACCAAGAATGTGAATACCATCATTTATCCCCTGTATATCATAAGATATATCTTGATGGTCATGTTCCAAACATTTGAAAACCTTAATCAGGATTTATCTTGAAATATGAGTTACCATAGAACCTTAGTAAAAGCATGAATACTGTCAAAAGTTAACTCTTTCCACATACCAAAATCCCAAAAATTCTATATACTCAAACCATGATATCACTTTTTCCTTATATCAATCATGAGTTCATTAATACTATCAAACATATTATTTTCTCCATATCTCTTCATTATGTGCATAGCACCTGCTTTTCAAAAATATTTTAATAACTTATCATGGATAATGGTACCATTCAACATATACTTTTAATTACTCAATGAAAAAAATAGTTTAACAATACTTAAGTTTTTCCTTATTCCATGGTACCATACATTATTCTTGATAAACATGAAATCATTCTACTACCTTATAATACCATTGACCAAGCTTCATCATTTTATTTTCCAATAATTATTTCAGCTCATATATTATTTGTAGTCTCTTTATCATCATCATCATATATACGACCCATACGACCATGCTGATTCTCTTCATGAGATTTTACCTTTGGGAATTGGTTTGTATAGTGCCCATACATTCCAAATTTAAAACATTTAACCATAGTTGATGTCTTAGAAATACCATTATCCTTGTCGATAGTGTTAACTGAACCATTTCCTTTGTAATTACTGGTTTTGTGTCCTTATTTTCCACACCCAAATCATCTTCCATTTCCTTTGAATCATTTCCCATGATACCTCTTCCCGCAAGATTTACACGATGGAAATTGAAAATTCATTCCTCTATGATCATCATGAAACTCCATCTTTATCTTATTATATGAGTCGGGAGACTTACCAATGTTTAGATTTTTGATCATATTATGAGATTTCTGATTGGGCATAACAACGATTTTTGTACTTCCAAATCCCATTTCATGTGGTTTCTCATGAATAATATCATTCCATTGTCAATCATATTCATCATTAACATGAATCTTCCTTTTTCCATCCATTTTTTAAAACCCAAAATGAATATTGTGAGAGGTAAAATTATTACTTGGAAACCAACATAATCAAGGGGGAGTACTTTCAGTCTCTAATATCTTATGTTTATTCCTAGTTTATTCATGATCATTATAAAAATTCTAGGATTGCAACCTATACTTATACTTAACCTTAGGAACATCCAAAGACATACCTTAGAAATATATCTAGGGATCTCACTAATGTTTTCACATCCTAGTTTCCAAAGGTTAACTAAACATTTCCTCTAATATCAACTGTAGAGACGCAAAGTTGACGTACATGGACATTACATTACTTTTTCGGAATACTTAATACATAACAAAATTAGATACCTAAGGACCGTAATAGTTTACTGTCTTTGGAAACATGGAACACAATCTTCTAATCATGGTGAAAGATGTTCAACATCTCCCATAACAATCTTTCCCTTTTGTTTTCTTACCTAAAACTTTTCTTTATATCCTGGGGAAAATAAGACATAAAAAAGGTGAGCTCAAATTCTCAGTAAGGGTAAGCATGGATAAAATAAAACAAACCATATAAATTTGAACTTAAAAACTAGAACATAATGTTTAAACATAAAAATTGTGAGTTGTCAAATAAATCTTGATAGTACTTAAAGAATAGATCAAAAAGGAACATTAATCATGATAAAATAACATTGGAGTAAAACATTTAATTGTGTCATACATTAAGAACATGTTATTATTTCCGTAGTATCTGAGGAATTGCTTCCAAAACCATCATTGTGGACAAAGACTATTACTGAACCGAGTTTACATGTCGTTCCTGTCCTATATTACAGAACCAGATTCACTTTCCGTTCTAGCTATGTCTATCTCATTAGATATAAATATTTACCCAATGCATTGGAGGGATATATAGGTCCAAACCATATCATAATGAAATCATTATTTCGTGTGCCACAAAATAAACATAATTCATTTATCATAACACAAAGAATAAAATGGGTTTCATAAATATTATCCCATCATAACATAATTCATATAAAGAATGGATTCCATTTCATCATAATAAAAATAAATCCATGTAAATAATAGAGATATTAAACATGAAACATAAACATACTAAATAATTTCATCTTATATGGAAAATAGTTTTGATAAAACACTTGAAATGAATTCTTGAAGAAAATATCCTTTCTTCGTCAAAATTATTTCATTTCACTAAATGCCATGAAATTTTAAAAAAAGGGATTTTTTTCTGAAAATAATCATGAAATCTTGTAGAGGAAGCTTCATGAAAATAAGGCATTATGAAATTGTAAAAATTCGTTCATCCCTTATAAGTTAAAGAAAATTTCTCATACTTTTGCCAGAAGAGTCGAAAAGTACCTCGTATGATAAACAGAATATAGAATACTTCCATACCATGTGGTAGAAGTAAAAAATGGTAAAAAAGACTTTAAACATACATGGATGAATAGTAAACATTTTATGAATTTTTTTTAGAAAACATGGACCTGAATGAGAAACATAACCCTAGTAATTACATATGAATAAATAATCCCGGATTAGAACGAGATTGGAATAATTATCCCTTAACTTTTATGATCAGTAGAATCATACATGTCATAAAATAATGAAAATTACATGCATATGTAAATATCATATCCTCCATAATAAAAATCATAAAACATTCATGGGAATCAGAAACACTATATAAAAGAAATAGATGGTGATCAAGGCATATGTCTCACAAAAATAAAAGTTAGACGAAATAATCCCTTACCTTATGTCCAATTTCATTGGTATGGGTCGGAGACTCCTATATACTGGGTTTAAGAAAATTATTAACTTGTAATCGAACTATAATAATATTTATTATATCATATATGATTCTCTTATGACTATATATTACCCGTTCATGTGTCAATTCTATGTTAAAGAAGTGTTTTTCGTAAAATTGTTTCATTTGTCGTACGTGTTTTGACTTGTAATTATTCATAACATTACTTAGATAATTATTAATTACTTCCAAAATGTAAAAAATGATTTATATATAAAATACTAAGATTATTATATATATATATAATATTGAAAAAAGAAATAAAATACACCGTTCATGGAGACGTTTGGTCGTACAGTGGCATGAACGCTGTTTTTGTTTCCTTATTAAATTGAATGGAATCAAGTAAATAACATATAAAGAAATCTAGTATCTTTATTATGTCATATATTTCATGATTATTTATTACATATACATTATAATCATTATTGAATGGTTAACAAGGAGAAGGAGTCTCATCACGTCGTGGAGACGGTAATCCGTACGTACGCACGAGTGATGATATCATTCCCATAATTATTGAATGGAATTAGAGTGGATGATATAATATCTGAGAATAAGTATGATGTTATAATAACCGTATGTAGTTATTAATTACACCGTTATACCAATCCAAGTAGGGTGGTGGTGGAAAAACATATTACACCATACCGTAGAGACAGTATTTCGTATGTACGCACGTGCAGTGATTTCATTTTTCGTAGGATGGATAGAAGGTGAAATGGGGTTGTTTCATATTTATAATAACATATAAGTATATTATTGATACTTATTTTATTACTTTTTAATGAAAAAAATAATGAAGACGATGTAGAAGAAGAAATAAATTTCAATGAATTGGTAAAGGATATTACCTCTTCTCTAACACGCCTCTTCTAAACCTCCTATTAGGCAACTAAATTTTGTCTTTGAAGAAGAACATGACCACTAGTATGTTTCTAGGGAAGTTTATAAGTTAAATTGATCAGGTTTGTTTGATCTTGAAGGCTAAAAATGTTGTCATGAGAAGAGGGAGGAGGTTCCCTATTATAAGAGAGGAGAGGGGTGCTTTTGGAAAGCTCAAAAATAATAATTTATAATAAACCCAAACCCGACATAAAAATTTCCAAAGTGACACAAATTAAGATATGAGGTAATATAGGGTTGTTATATCTTCAAAAACAGATTAGACATGTTTTTATTTTATTTTAAACCTTATCATTTTGAATTATCCTTATTTAATCTATTTATTTTTATTTGCAGTAATAATATTCTTATTTTTACATTGTTATAAATACTTACTTATGTGTGGTTAATATTACATAATTAGATACATTATTATATTTTCGACCATATAATTTTAAATTTGTAATTTTTAAACATTTTGGTGATTTCTATACAATTTAAATATATGTTATTTTTATAAAATATCAATAGTGTCAATTTTGACACTATTCAATTATTTGAATTTAAATAAAATACAAACAAAATATAAATTCGAAACAAAAAGTTTAATAGATTCCTAACATGTTATATTCATCTAAAAAATTCATGGATCACATTAATTAGTTCATATAATATTTATTTTAATATTGTTTAATCCATTTATTTGATATTCCTCTTAATAAAATAATTACTACTACATTATAATATAAATATTTAATATACTTATTTGTTGAATAAAAATTTAAAATACAATACTATGATGAAGATAAATATATTATATTTAATAATAATACTTTTAATAGAATTTATCATCTTGAAATCACAACATGTTAATTTTTATATTCATTAAATTATGAAGGTGGAAACATTGACATAATTTAAAATAAAATATTATAAATGTCATAATCTGATTTATATGGCTCAAAATGGTCGTAAAGTAAACCCTTGGATGCTTAGGGTATATATATAGTTGACCAATATGTTTTGGTCAGGTTTTTGTGCCTTTCGTTGGGTAATATTATTTTAATAAAAACTATATTATTGATTTTTCACTAAATAAATAATTTCTGCATCATTAATGAATAAGCTATTAAGGTAACTAAATATTTCATAAAAATTAAAAATAAATTACCATAACAAGGAAAAACATTTAGATATCAAATGAGTATTTATAAATGAATTTTTATTCTGTATAACCTTATTTTAAAAATACTTTAATTATTAATGTTTGAGTGGGACATATTTCACTTTCTATAAATAATATAAATTACGGGTCTTAGTCACATCCAAGTGGGTTCCAATAGATTCCATTTAGACCCATGTATGCTTTAGGGAATAATATAATCATCCAATTATATTAATTCAAGTGTTAGGGTAATTTTATAATATTATATTTACCCTTAATTACCTGATTTACCTTTAACAATGGTAAATAAAATTTACAGTAGTTACTATCCATAATTCCTTAAAATAAAAATTAGCATATTAACGTAATTTGGACCTACTGATGCCAAATAATGAATCCATTTTCCAAATTCAATACACATAAGTGGTAGTATTTAATTTAAATTGAATCCCGCTATTGAGAAAACGATTTTTTAAAGTTAAAACATTGCAAAAAATGGAAATGTTTTTATCTCTGAATTCTATGTAAAATTAATAATAATGAATTAAATTATATTAAATGGTAAAAATATATTCTATTTAGACATTAAAAAGCATTAAATATTATAATGTAACCATATAAATTATCTTGATGAAAATTGTTTTTTTAATTAAAATTTAGAGTATTTTTACTATTCATCAAAATGTGAAGGTTATCAGAATAAGATCAAAATTTTATCCAACATAAATTATTATATCTTGATTCAAAATAAGAAGTTTAATTTTTCAAATTTAACTTATAAACTTGTCAAAAATTAAATTTAAAATGGGTGTGTCATCAAAAGGAGACAAAACTGCATTTTTTTCTTGAAAAATACTTCTTTTATCCAAAAAATTAATATTTTTCTCATACCTTGTTCTAGAAAATGTGTAAGATGAATTATAATGTTCTAAGATTCAAAATGTGGTTAATACTATTCATAACGGCTAGTTTATAATAATATTATAATATATCATTGTTTTGTGAAACTCAGTATTTCGTACCACACAAGCTATCGAGGAAGGTCGCTCTTGCGTGTAACACAAGCCAAGTATATTGTTTGCGTATACAACAAGCTAATACGGTGTTGCGTATAGCGTAGACTAATCTTGGTGTATCATACAACATAATACATCAAAGATATTAAAATTATTATTTCTCATAAAATCTCGGGGTGTTACATTCTACCCCCCTTAAAATGAATTTCGCCCTTGAAATGCATCGTGGTTATAAATTGGTTAATATTTGAAAGTTTTGTTCACAGAAACGCATATGGGAAAAAGTAATACTAAAACATAATTTTAAAAATAAATGTTAGAAACATAACGGTCACCCAAAGTAAGTGAACATTGGGTTTCCACATAAGAAAATATAGGTGAAAATATGGATATGGAAGAGAAATCTAACCATCATGTTCTGATGAAGAGTGGTAGCGTACATGGCTATGAAAAAGAAAACAATCACAAAGCCATACATTTTTTATGATCTAAGGTACCATCTGATTCATCGTATATGAGGGAAAAATGACAAATTTTTTGGTTTTTAACATCATTTCCCTAAATTTGATGAATTTTTCACAAGGATAAATACTTAATTGATTTTAGTGTAATACCATCGTTAGTCATTCCAGGAACAATTTCCACTTCATCTCTAATTTAAATAAATTAAGTTAAATTTTTCATTCTTGAATTACTACTATATCATTTGATAGAATGGTAGGTTATTCCATCTGGGTTTATCACAAAAATGATAGCACAAGTTAATAAATATAAATAATTCCATCTATGGTGAGATTAACCATATATGATTCCAAAAATGGACTTGTACTTCATGTATCATAACGCTTAATAAAATAAACTTAATTTCTACTAACCAGGGACTTCTTGTAGGTCAGTGGTAGGCGATAAAGGCCAGTGACACTTCGGTTGTGGGTTTGATTCATGCAACCTTATCCAACGCGACAGGTTGTCACCCATCCTGTAGGTAGTCCCTTTTTATAAAACTATACTATTATAACATTATAGAAAATGTTTTAGCCTTAAAAAAACTATTTGAAGTCCAATTTAATGCATTCCAACATTTAGGCTTATCAAAAATACTTCCGTCCAATCTCATAGCATAAAGAAAATGATTACTAGAAAGGTCATATACCAAGAATGTGAATACCATCATTTATCCCCCGTATATCATAAGATACATCTTGTTGGTCACGTTCCAAACATGTGAAGACGTTATTCATGTATTCTCTTAAAACATGAGTTACCATAGAACCTTAGTGAAAAAATTAATGTTTTCAAAGGTTAACTATTTCCACATACCAAAATCCCAAATATTCTATATACTCAAACCATGATATCACTTTGTCCTTATATCAATGATGAGTTCATTAATTCTATCAAACATATTATTTTCTCCACATCTCTTCATTATGCGCATATCATATTCTTTTCAAAAATATTTTAATCACCTTTCTTGGATAACGGTACCATTCAACATATACTTTCAATTACTCAATGAAAAATAGTAGTATAACAATCCTTAAGTTTCTATTTATTCTGTAGTACTATACATTATTCTTGATAAACATGCAATCATTCAAATACCTTATTATACCATTGACCAAGATTCATCATGTTATTTCTCAACACTTCTTTCATCTCATATATCATTTGTAGTCACTTCATCATGATCAACATAAATACTACCCATACGACCATGCTGATTCTCTTCATGAGATTTTACCTTTGGGAATTAGTTTGTATAATGGTCGTACATTCCAAATCTAAATCATTTAACCATTTTTGACGTCTTAGCAATACCATTATCCTTGTCCATAGTGTTAACTGAACCTTTTCCTTTGCAATTAATGGCTTTGTGTCCTTCTTTTATGTACCCAAACCATCTTCCAGTAACTTAGAAATATTCCCCATGATGCCTCTTCCCACAATATTTAAATGATATAAATTGAACTTTCATTCCTCTATGATCATCATGAATCTCCATCTTTCTCTTATTAGTTGAGTTGGGATACTTACCATAGTTAAATTATTGATCATATTATGAGATTGCTGATTAGGCATATAAACGATGTTTGGACTTTAAAATTCTGTTTGATTTGGTTTCTCATGAATAATATCATTCCATTGTACATAAAATTATCCATTAACATGAATCTTCTTTTTTCCATCCATTTTCTAAAACCCAAAAAGAATAGTGTGAGAGGTAAAAATATTACTAGGAAAACAACATAATCAAGGGGGAGTAATTTCATTCTCTAAAATCTTATTTTTATTCCTAGGTTATTCATGATAGTTATCATAATTCTAAGATTGTATCCTATAAATATACTTAACCTTAGGGACATCCCAAGACATACCTTATAAATATCTCCAGGGATCTCACTAAAGTTTTCGCTTCCTAGTTTCCAAAGGATAACTAAACATTTCTTCTAATACCAAATGTAGAGATCCAAGCTTGACGTACATGGACATTACATTACTTTTGCAGAATACTTAATACATAAAAAAAGAGACACCCAAGTACCATAATAGTTTAGTATCTTTGGAAACATGGAACAAAATCTTCTAATCATGGTGAATGATCTTCAACATCTCCCATAAAGATCTGTCCCTTTTGTTTTCTTACCTAAAACATTTCTTTATATCCTGGGGAAAAGAAGACCTAAAAAGGGTGAGATCAAATGCTCAGTAATGGTATTCATGGAGAAAATAAAACAAACCACATACATTTGAACTTAAAAATAAGAACATAATGTTTAAACATTAAAATCTTGATTTAGAAATAAATATTGGCAGTATGTAAGGCATAGATCATAACGGAACATTAATCATGATAAAATAACATGGGAATAAAACATGTAATTGTGGAATCCATTATGCACATGTTATTATTTCTATAGTATCCAAGGCATTCTTTCCAAGACCATCATAGTAGACAAAGTCCATTACTGAATCAGGTTTACTTGCTGTTCTAGCCCTGTATTACTGAACCAGATTTACTTACAGTTCCAGCCATGTCTATCTCATGAGATATAAATCTTTACCAAATGAATTGGAGGGATATATAGGTCTCACCCATCTCATAATGAAATAATTATTTATTGTGTCACAAAATAAACATAAGTCATTCATCATAACCCAAAGAATAAAATGGATTTCATAAACATCATCCCAACCTAACATAATCTATATAAAAAATGGATTTCATTTCATCATAATAAAAATAAAACCATGTAAATAATAGAGACATTATAA
Organism: Viscum album; assembly: GCA_963277665.1. Lineage (NCBI taxonomy): Eukaryota > Viridiplantae > Streptophyta > Magnoliopsida > Santalales > Viscaceae > Viscum > Viscum album. The sequence goes on along the minus strand of OY728137.1, from coordinate 1,401,632,196 downwards.
TTGAAACATAAACATACTAAATAATGTCATCTTAGATGGAAAATATTTTTGATAAAACACTTGAAATGAGTTCTTGAGGAAAATATCCTTTCTTCTTTAAAATCAATTTTTTTGCAAAATTCCCTGACATTTTAAATGAAAATGATTGTTTCTGAAAATAATCATGAAATCTTGTAGAGTCAGCTTCATAAAATGGGTTTGTTTCATATTTATAATAACATATATGTATATTAGTGATATTGATGTTATTAATTTATAATGAAACAAATAAAGAAGATGAAGTAGAATAAGAAATAAATTTGAAATAATCGTTAAATGATATTACCTATTCTTTGATGCACCTCTTCTAAACCTCCTCTTAGGGAACTAAATATGGTCTTTCAAGTTGACCAGGACCTCTAGTATGATTATATGGAAGTGGAGAAGAGAAATGGATAGTTTTTTCCCGAGCCTGAAGGCTCAAAATGTTTTCAAGAGGAGCGGGAGGAGGTTCCCTTTTATAAGAGAGGAGAGGGGCACTTTTGGAAACTTCTAACATATTAATTTATTATAAACCCAAACCCTACTTAAAAAATTCTAAAGTGATTAAAATTAGGATATAAGGAAATATGTTTTAATCTCAAAAACAAATCAAATTTAGACATGGTTTGATTTTATTTTAATATTTTTCATTTTGATTAATCCTTATTTAATCTATTTAATTTTATTTGTGGTAATAATATTCTAATTTTTAAATTGTTATAAAGACTTACTTATGTGTTGTGAATTTTCCATATTTAGATACATTATAAAATTTTGGACCATATAATTTTAAATTTGTAATTTATAAATGTTTTTGTGATTTTTAATCAATTTAATAATATGTTATTTTTATAAAATATCAATAGTGTAAATTTTGACACTATTCAATTATTTGAATTTTAATAAAATCCACACAGAAAATATATTCGAAAAAAATATTTAATAGATTAATAACATTTCATATTCATCTAAAAAATTCATGTAGAACATTAATTTGTTCATATAATATTTATTTTAATATTTTTAAAATCATTTATTTGATATTTCTTTAAAAAATAATTACTACAACATTTTTGTATAATCACTTAATATACTTAATTTTTGCATAAAAATTAAAAATAAAATACTATGATGAAGATACATCTAATATATTTCATAATAAAACTTTTAGTAGAATTTATAATCTTAAAATAACATCATTTAAATTGTATTTACATTAAATTATCAAGGTGACAACTTTGACATCATTTAAAATAAAATATTATAAATTTTATAATCTGTTTTATAAGGCTCCAAATGGTCCACAAGCCGACCCATGGATGATTAGGGTATATATATACTCGACCAATATGTTTTGGTCAGGTGTTTGGGCCTTTTGATGGGTAATATTATTTTAATAAAATGTATATTATTGATTTTTCACTAAATAAATAATTTGTGCATCATTAATGTATAAGCTATTAAGGTAATTAAATACTTCCTAAAAATTACAAATAAATTACCATAAAAAAGAAAAAAAATTTATTTCAAATTATTATTTATAATAGAATTTATATTCTGTAAAACCTTATTTGAAAAATACATTAATTATTAATTTTTGAGTGAGACATATTTAAATTTCATTAAATAAAATAAATTTAGGGCCTTAATCACATCCCAGGGGGTTCAAATAGATTCCATTTCTACCCAAGTATGATTTAGGAAAAAATATAATAATCCAATTATATTAGGACTCGTGTTAGGGTAATTTTAAAATATTGTATTTACCCTTAATAACCCGATTTACCTTTAATTATGCTAAATAAAATTTACTGTAGTAACTATTCATAATGCCTGAAAATAAAAAGTAGTTTATTAACATAATTTGGACCTAATGATTCGAAATATGGAATCCATTTTTCTAAATTCAATACACAGAAGTTGTATTATTAAATTTAATATTAATCCCGCTATTGAGAAAATGGATTTTAAAAGTAAAATCATTGCAAAATATTGAAATGTTTTTACCTATGAATTCAATGTAAAATTAATGATAACGACTTTTATTATATTAAATCGTAAAAATATTTTCTATTTATACTTTAAAACCTTTCAAAAATATAATTTAACCATATATATTATCTTTAAGAAAAAAGTTGTTTTTAATTAAAATTTATCGTATTTTTACTATTAATCAAAATGTGAAGGTTATCAGAATAATGTCACAAATTTATCCAACGTAAATTTTTATATCCTGATTAAAAAGGAAGAAATATATATTGTCTAATTAAACTTATAAACTTGTCAAAAATTAGATTTAAAATTGGTGTACCATCAAAAGGTGACAAAAATGTATTTTTTTTTTGAAAAATACTTCTTTTATTCGAAAAAATAATTTTGTTCTAATACCGTGTTCTAAAAAATGTGTAAGATTAATTATAATGTTATAAAATTCAAAATGTGGTTAATACTATTCATAACGTCTTGTTCATAAAAATATTATAATATATCATTGTGTTGTGAAACTCGGTATTACCGACCACATAAGCAATCGAGGAAGGTCGCTCTTGCGTTTAATACAAGCCAAGTATATTGTTTGTGTATACTACGAGGTAATACGGTGTTGCGTATAGCGCAAGCTAATCTAGGTGTAGTGTAAAACACAAGACATCAAAGAAATCAAAAATAACTTTTATCATAAAATATCATGGTGTTTCAATAGGAACACCCCAGATAGTGAACCAACCAATATACAGATAGAGTCCCTAGCAAAACATGCCTTGGGAGTTGAAAACCAACCCATGGGTGAACCCCCCAATAGTGTCAATAGAAGATGCCTATTACAACACCATAAACCTATATACCAATGAATTATCTTGTGATCTATTTTCCAACCAAATTCATCAAATCCATTCTTTGAAACAATTTTATAAATATATTTCACAATGATAAAAAAATACAATTTTTCTCACAAAAACAAGTGGAAAATAGATTTTTTGAAAATCCAATTTTCACTCAAACAATTAAATCATTACAATTCATTTATAACACCATTCATAAAAAACCATATTAATAAAATTTAACCAAAATAATATTGAGATGGAACCACCTACACAAAAATGGTTACACACACCTGGAACACAATGCACCAACAAAGATGATTGAACGTATAATGATGAAGAACATAGAATCCATCCAAACCTCTAAGAAATAATTCTAATAGAAAAGAAATTGGCATAGATGATACATGAAAACATACCTCAGAGAAACTCTAAGGCCACACCATAACCACATAAGTGTTAGCATTTAGAGAAATATCCCAATAATCAATCTAAAAATGGCCATGATGATTATAACACCTGAGAATTTTATGTTATATAAATCATCAAAGGAATCTTTTTCTACACAACACTTTCTTGGTTTTCTTTACATGAAATCACGACCTTCCTCGATAGCTTGCGTCGTACGCAATACCAAGTTTCACTAAACAACGATATGCTATTGAAATATTATTAAAACTATCCGTTATGAATAGTAATAACCACTTTTTGAAATTTTATAAATTTTATTTTTCAAAATGGACTTCATTTTTGGATTCTAAATATCAAAATTAGCCTAGGGTGAAATTTTGGTATTTTTCTGAAAAACTTTCAATTTTTAATGAATAGTAAAACCACTAAGTGGTAGTTAAAAAAACTGAATTTTTCATAAAACTTAATTTTACCACTTCTGTGAGTGGAATTTCAAAAATCCGAGAGACACAGTTAATGTCAGTAAGTATAATGTGGTTCAATGAGATGAAAATAATTTTTTGGTGAATAGTAACTTTTTACTTTTTTTACCACGGTTAAAAGTAAATAGGGTAATTATGGGTAAAGATGATATTATTATTACCCTAACACTTGTCCTAATTCTATTGGACAAGTGTAATTCGACCAGAAACAAACTTAGGAAAAAATATGACCATTTAGGCCCACATGGATTAGATTAGGAAATTTATTATTAATTTATTTAAGGAAGGGTTAAAATAGTTAAAATCAAAGTTTAATAAGTAAATAATTTTTAATATGGGGTTATACATAAGATAAATTAGACTATAAATATTCATTATAAGGCTAAAAATATTTCCTACATAATGGTATTTTATTTGTAATTTTTAAACATTAAATAATTTAATTTATTTATGACACAATGATGATGCAGTAATTATCTTATTAATGAAATATTGACATAATTGATGTTATAAACACCAAAATAAATGTAATTTGAGACTTTTTATGAATTCCAATAATTTTCTAGTTTAATATGACATGTTATTATTGATTTAATTAACTTTTTTCTCACTAATAATTCTGTTATGATTTTCACAAAAATCAATTACTAAATAGTGTCAAAATTGACATAAAATAGTTTTTAAAATAAATATTATATTTTTAATTGTTATTTTATTCCTAAAAATATAAGGTTCGGCCAAATGACTTAGATAAGGTTATATATATTAATAATAAACAACTTGGTGTTAGTTTGGCTTCTTATAGTAAGTTTATTAACCTTATAGTATTTGAACACAAGAAGACACGGTAAAAGTAAACTTATTTAACTTAATGTTAAATCTAAATGATAAGGTTAAAATAGGAACCTAAACTTGTCTAAATTCTATTGGATGAGAGGATTTCGACCCATCCCTACCTTAGCTTCTAAATATATCAATTTGGAGCTATTTAAAACCGAACATGACTTTATAATAAAATAATATTTTTAGTTTTCCCAAAGGTGCCCCTCTCCTCCCTTATAAAAGGGCACCTCCTCCCTCTCTTCCTCACACCACTTTAAGCCTTCATGCTCGGCCAACCCCTGCCACTTTATCCTCTCCACTTCCCTAGAGATATGCTAGAGGTCCTGGTATTCTTCAAAGACCAATTTTAGTGCCCTAAAAGAAGGTCTCAAAGAAGCACTTCAAAGAAGAGGTAATGTCCGTTACCGATTCTTTCATCTTTATTTCTTTTTCCACTTATTCTTATTTAGTTGTTTCATTATGAAGTAATAACATCAGTATCACTCATATACTAATATGTTATTATAAGTATGAAACAACCCTATTTCGCCATCTATCCATCCTACGGAAAAATAAATCATCGCGCGTGCGTACGTACGGAATACCGTCTCCACGCCGTGGTGTAATCTATTTTCCACCAGCACCTTACTTGGATGGGTATAATGGTTTAAATAATTACTATATATGACTATTATAAAGTAGTATTTATTCTGAAATAGTATAAATATACTCCAATACAATTCCACGATCATATGAATGATATCATCACTCGTGCGTACGTACGGAATACCGTCTCCACGATGTGATGCGACTCGTTCTACATGATCTTCATTTCATAATGATTATATAAATGAATTGAATGAATGAATATGATATATATTGCACTAATACCATTCTGTAAATGAGGTATCTATAACTTAAAGAGAAGAATAAGAATTTATTCGACAAAACACGCATAAGAACAAAATGTTATAAACACCCGAATAACAAGTAGCAATGAAATATTACTACTAAGAAGCTAAGAATATGACCATATATGATATCATAAAAATAAGTATGATTCTGGAATAAGTCAATAACATTATTTAAATCATTATACAGGAGGTTCGGACACTTACAAAGAAAGTCGGACCTAAGGTAAGGGAAAATATCACAATCTCATTTTTATCCGAGATTGTTTATACTTTGGTATTTACTGGGGTGTATTTTATCATCCACATCCATGTTCCCTCAATATGTAATATTTTTTCCATCCACTTACAATATTTTAAATCCAATTTTACCCTTCGATGAGTTTTTAGTAAAAGATATGAAAGGAATCTTTTGTTGTTTTTCGTACGAGGTACTTTTTGACTTTTCCGACAAAAGTACGAAGAATGTTTTTTTAACTTATAAGGCATGAATGGATTTTTAAAACATTATTTCCAAGAAGCATCCTTTACAAGTTTTCAAGTTTATCTTTAATCAACTTCTTTTAGTTTATAATTGTACGACATATTAAGAAAGTAAAAGTGTTTTTGAAGTAGAAAGGATATTTTCCTCAAGAATGGTGTTCAAGTGTTTTATCAAAGTTATTTTCCATCTAAGACAATATAGGGTTCTGTTTCTATCCCTATTTTTACATTTTTTTTGATTATGTTATGATGTAATTATTTTTATGGATTATGTTATGATGGCATGATGTTTAAGAATCCCATTTTAATTACATGGGTTATGAAATGATGTATGATTTATGATTTTGTGGCACACATAAGAATGGTATCATTATGAGATGGGTGGGACCTATTTCTCCCTCCAATGCATTGGGTAAAGATTTTATATCTCATGAGATAGAAATGGCTAGAACGGTAGGTTATACCGGTTCAGTGAAACAGGACTGAAACGAGGGTCAATCAGTTCAGAAAGGGACTTTTTCCACTAAGATAGTCTTAGCAATGAGTCTTGACTGACAAGAAATGATTCTCTATCATTATGTGTGTATGCCACAAAGTTTCATGTTTTATGTTATGATTATTGTGATTACATTTCACTACCATGATTTATCCCATGTTATGAAATTATGATCTCTTTTGCAGGTTAAGATTTCCAAAAGTTATGTGCTTGTGTATACGATGTGATTGATATTTCTTTTGTTTACCCTTACTGAGCATTTGAGCTCACCCTTTTGTATGTTTTCTTTCCCCAGGTCAGGAAGAAGGTTATTATGTAGGATATGCCAAAAAGGGACTCTAGATATGATGAAATAAGTGGGAGGCAAAGTTGATGCTTTATGAACCAGTTGTTTATGTTTCCCTGTTTCTAAAGTCACTATACCTATACGGTCCTTTCGTGGTTTTTTATGTGTTGTAATAAGTATGCTTCAATTTTGAAGTATTAACAATGTATGTAAAGTATGGGTTGTTATAGTTGGTATCAGAGGAAAGGTATAGTCAACCATTGGAATCTAGGATGTGAAAGCCTTAGTAAGGACCCTAAGGATAAGTCTAAGCATAGAACACAATATTAGTGTGTTAGAAATGGCCATGAATAACCTAGGATAAGACCTTAAGTGTGAAATTTTATTCATGATTATGTGGTTTTCCTATTATAATTAGTGTTGCTCACACTATTCTTCTTGGTTTTAGTCAATGGATGGAACCCGAAGGAACCGTGTTAATGCGGAATGCGACGAGCAATGCAATGATTGTCCCCCTGAGCAACCAAACGTTATGGGAGCTGGAATGCAAAATCTTGTAGCCATGCTCACGCAACTTTCTCAAGCTATGAATCATGAAAGACTTCCAAACGGGCAAAGGATGGAGCAACATTCTGTTGAATCCTTTATGAGGCAGCGTCCACCTTCTTTCAGCAGGTCTGCTGATCCATTAGTTGCTGAACAATGGATTAGTACTACTGAAAAGATATTTTCAGTTCTTCAATTTTCTGAACATGATAAATTCATCCTAGCAGTGTATCATTTGGAAGGAGATTCTGATCAATGGTGGAATCTTATTAAGAATACGAGGCAAAGGGATGAAATTGAGTCCATGGAATGGGACGAGTTCAAGAACTTATTTTTCAATAAGTACTTCCCTCGTATTCTCCGAACAAAGATGGAGAAAGAGTTTCTTGAACTCAAGCCAAAGGATGATGAATCTGTTGGTACCTATGAAGCAAATTTTACAAGACTTTCAAGGTACGCTTCTGGTATTATTATCCAACCTGAGAGTATGATCGATCGATTCTTTAGTAGCTTAAAACCAAGTCTTCGAAGGGCCTTAGCCATAAAGGACTTCAATAGCTATGAGGAAATCGTTCGATGTGCTCTCAAAGTTGAGGTGGAAATCGGAGTAACCCATCAGTCATATGGGTTTGATAAGAAGAGGAAAATGGAATTCAAAGGAAAATCTAAAGAGACCACTGAAAAGAAGATGAGCTTTCCCTTATGCTCAAAGTGTGGAAAGAAACATGGAGGGAGTTGTCTTAAAGGGACAAGTAAATGTTTCAAATGTGGAAAGGAAGGTCATCGGGCATTTTAATGTCGTGATGATGGGAAGAAGATGTCTAATGATGCAAACAAAGGAAGGGATACACAGAATGAACCTACTACACTTCAATGTTTCTAGTGCAAGGAGATGGGGCATTATGCCAATAAATGCCCTAATCCAAGGGTTGATGATGATGGTCGACGTCAACGAACTCTTAAGGCTAAAGACAATGGAAAGTCACATGCAATTTCTATCAGCGATGTGGAGTACGATAACGATGTGGTGAAAGGTACACTTACCATCCACTCTAAAGTAGAAAATGTTTTATTTGACTCGGGATCCACCCACTCCATTATTACTGAAAAATTTTCTAAGGGTATCACCGTATTACCTCAACAATTAGTTGTTGAGTTAGCTGTGACAACACCTAATGGCACAACAATCGCATCAAAAGTTTATAATTCTTCTACGATCGAAGTTTGTGGGAAAGTTCTTCCTGCAAATCTTGTGATCCTTCCTATAGTGGAATCTGATGTGATTCAAGGCATGGATTGGCTTTATTTATATGGAGCTCATATCAATTTCCAAAGAAGGGAAGTCACATTACATATTCCAGATCAATCTATGATCGTCTATCAATGCAATGATGAACATAACCTTCTAGTGGAAATTTCTTCCATTTTATGGGTATTGATTCCACTAAATGAAGGTTATTTATCTCAAATGGTTGGTGACAAACTCACGATTAAGAATATTCCCATCGTACGGGAGTTTGATGATGTCTTTCCGGAGGAATTACCGGGTCTTCCACCAAATCGTGATGTTGAGTTTTCAATTGAACTCGTACTGGGTGATTTGCCTATTTCAAAGACACCTTATAGAATGTCCCCAATTGAGTTGCAGGAATTGAAGAAGCAACTCCAAGAGAATCTTGATAAGGGATTCATACGCCCTAGTGCGTCACCTTGGGGAGCACCTGTTCTATTTGTTAAGAAGAAAGATGGATCAATGAGACTCTGCATTGATTATCGAGAACTTAACAAGATCACTATCAAGAAAAAATATCCTCTCCCGCACATTGATGACCTATTTGACCAACTACGCGGAGCTCAATACTTTTCCATGATTGATCTTCGTTCAGGGTATCATCAATTAAGGGTCAAAAGGGAGGATATACCAAAGACGGCTTTCCGTACAAGGTATGGACACTCTGAATTTATAGTGATGCCATTTGGTCTTACTAATGCCCCTGCTATCTTCATGGATCTAATGAATAGAGTCTTTAGAGACTATCTTGATCAATTTGTGGTAGTCTTTATAGAGGATATTCTTGTCTATTCAAAGAGAAAGGAAGAACATGAAGATCACATGAGAATTATAATGAAGACCCTGAGAAAGGAGAAGCATTATACCAAATTTACCAAGTGTGAATTTTGGCTTCAAAAAGTGGCATTTTTGGGTCACATAATCTCAAAAGAGGGGATATCTATGGATCCAGCAAAAACAGATGTTATCGAAAGATGGTCGAGACAAACAACAGCAACTGAGATCCGAAGTTTTCTCGGTTTGGCTGGATATTATCGACGTTTTGTGAACGATTTTTCACGATTATCTAATCCACTCACAAAGTTGACTCGGAAAGGAGTTAAGTTTGTATGGACGGAGGAATGTGAAGAGAATTTCAAGGAGTTGAAAAGAAGGTTATCTAGTGCACCTGTGCTCACACTGCCTTGTAGTGGAGAAAGGTTTGTGATCTATAGTGATGCATCCAAGAAGGGATTGGGGTGTGTTCTTATGCAAAATGATATGGTGAAAGCTTAAGCCTCACGATAGTTGAAAATCCATGAGCAAAATTACCCAACACATGATTTGGAGTTAGCTGCGGTAATCTTTGCATTAATGATTTGGAGGCATTACCTTTATGGTGAAAGGTGTGATATTTATACTGATCATAAATGTTTAAAGTATATTTTCACACAAATGGAGCTGAATATGCGCCAAAGAAGATGGTTGGAGCTGATTAAGGATTATGAATGCTCAATCCATTACCACCCTGGGAAAGCAAACAAGGTGGCAAATGCATTAAGTCGACAAGACCATGCTAGTTTATCCATGATGAGGATCACAAAAGATCCAATATTTATGGATTTACAAAGGATGGATCTTGGAATTATAATGGAAGGGGAAAAATCTTATCTTTCTCAAATGAATGTTCAACCATCTATACATGTGAAGATTAAAGAGGCACAGAAAGAAGATGTCGAGTTACAAAAGAAGGTGAGAAATGTTCCTGAATTCAACCTTGATTTTGATGGGATAATAAAGTTCAGGAATCAGGTTTGTGTTCCTCCCATCCCCGAATTAAAGAAGGAGCTTCTGGATGAGGATCATAGTTCATCATTCTCTATTCATCCTGGAAGCACGAAGATGTATAGGGACCTGAAAGAGCACTTCTGGTGGGATGGCATGAAAAGAGATGTTGCTGAATATGTCTCTCGATGCTTGGTTTGTCAGTAAGGTAAAGTTGAGAGACAGAAGTCTAAGGGGATGTTACAACCATTACCCATACCTGAACGGAAATGGGAAAACATCACTATGGACTTTGTCACAGGACTTCCTAAAACATCCAAAGGCAATAATGCTATCTGGTTCATAGTTGATCATCTTACCAAGTCTGCACATTTCATTGCTATTAGAGAGGATTTCTCTCTGGATCAGCTTGCCATGATATATGTAAAGGAAGTGGTAAGATTGCATGGAGTAACACTTTCTATTATATCTGATCGGGATCCGAGATTTACCTCGATGTTCTGGAGAAGTCTTCAGCATACTCTGGATATAGAGATGAGTTTCAGCACTACTTATCATCCTCAGACAGACGGTCAGTCTGAGAGAACAATTCAAACTCTAGAAGATATGTTGAGAGCTTTCTCTATGGATTTCAAAGGTGGTTGGGATCAACACCTACCTTTGGTGGAATTTTCTTATAATAATAGCTTTCACTCCAGTATTCAGATGGATCCTTATGAAGCTCTCTATGGAAAGAAATGCAGGACTCCAACTTGCTGGGATGAAGTTGGGGAAAGAAAGCTATTAGGACCTGATCTCTTTGATGAAATGGCAGAAAAGGTTAGATCTATTCAACAACACATAAGAGCAGCTCAGATTCAACAGAAAAGTTATGCCGACAACTGAAGAAAAGACCTAGAGATTGAAGTGGGTGATAAAGTGTTCTTACGAATATCTCCCTGGAAGAGGGTTATGAGATTTGGAAAGAAGGGGAAGTTGAGCCCTAGATATATCGGTCCTTTTGAAATACTGGATCGTGTTGGGAAGGTAGCTTACAGATTGGCACTTCCACCGAATCTCTCTCAAGTTCACGATGTGTTCCATGTATCTCTCCTGAGAAAGTACATACCTGATCCTTCACATGTACTCATCTCAGAAGTTGTACCGCTGGAGCAAAATCTTTCTTATGAAGAACAACCGATAGAGATTCTGGATCGTAGTGAAAAAGTCCTACGAAACAAGACCACTCGATTGGTGAAAGTTTTATGGATGAACCACCAATTAGAAGAAGCTACATTGGATCTTGAGGATATGATGAGGGAGAGGTATCCTCATCTGTTTGTTACAAAGTGACGAATTTTGAGGGCAAAATTCATTTTAAGGGGGTAGAATGTAACACCCGAGACATTTATGTTATATAAATCATCAAAGGAATCTTTTTCTTCACAACACTTGCTTGGCTTGCTTTACACGAAATCACAACCTTCCTCGATAGCTTGCATCGTACGCAATACCGAGTTTCACTAAACAACGATATGCTATTAAAATATTATTAAAACTAGCCATTATGAATAGTAATAACCACTTTTTGAAATTTTATAAATTTTATTTTTCAAAATGGACTTCATTTTTGGATTCGGAATATCGAAATTAGCCTAGGGTGAAATTTTGGTATTTTTCTGAAAACTTTCAATTTTTGATGAATAGTAAAACCACTAAGTGGTAGTTAAAAAACTGAATTTTTCATAAAACATAATTTTACCGCTTCTGTGAGTGGAATTTAGAAAATCCGAGAGACACGGTTAATGTCAGTAAGTAAAATGTGGTTCAATGAGATGAAAATAATTTTTTGGTGAATAGTAACTTTTTACTTTTTTTAACATGGTTAAAAGTAAATAGGGTAATTAAGGGTAAAGATGATATTATTATTACCCTAACACATGTCATAATTCTATTGGAAAAGTGTAATTCGACCAAAAACAAACTTAGGAATAAAATATGACCATTTAGGCCCACTTGGATTAGATTAGGACATTTATTATTAATTTATTTAAAGAAGGGTTAAAATAGTTAAAATCAAATTTTAATAAGTAAATAATTTTTAATATGGGGTTATACATAAGATAAATTCGACTATAAATATTCATTAGAAAGCTAAAAATATTTCATACATAATTGTATTTTATTTATAATTTTTAGACATTAAATAATTTAATTTATTTATGACACAATGATGATGCAGTAATTATCTTATTAATGAAATATTGACATAATTGATGTTATAAACACCAAAATAAATGCAATTTGAGACTTTTTATGAATTCCACTAATTTTCAAGGTTAATATGACATGTTAGTATTGATTTAATTAACTTGGTTCGAACTAATAATTCTGTTATGATTTTCACAAAAATCAATTACTAAATAGTATCAAAATTGACATCAAATAGTTTTTAAAACAAATATTATATTAGTAATTGTTATTTTATTCCTAAAAATCTAATGATCGGCCAAATGACTTAGATAAGGTTATATATATTAATAATAAACAACTTGGGGTTCGTTTGGCTGCTTATAGTAAGTTTATTAACCTTATAGTATAAGAACACAAGAAGACACGGTAAAAGTAAACTTATTTAACTTAATGTTAAATCTAAATGATAAGGTTAAAATAGGAACCTAAACTTGTCTAAATTCTATTGGATGAGATGGTTTCGACCCATCCCCACCTTAGCTTCGAAATATATCAATTTGGAGCTATTTAAAACCGAAATTGACTTTATAATAAAATAATATTTTTAGTTTTCCCAAAGGTGCCCCTCTCCTCCCTTATAAAAGGGCACCTCCTCCCTCTCTTCCTCACACCACATTAAGCCTTCAAGCTCGGCCAACCCCTGCCAATTTCTCCTCTCCACTTCCCTAGAGATATCCTAGAGGTCCTGGTCTTCTTCAAAGACCAATTTTAGTTCCCTAAAAGAAGGTCTCAAAGAAGCACTTCAAAGAAGAGGTAATGTCCGTTACCGATTCTTTCATATTTATTTATTCTTCCACATATTCTTCATTACTTGTTTAATTATGAAGTAATAACATCAGTATCACTCATATATTGATATGTTATTATAAGTATTAAACAACCCTATTTCACCATCTATCCATCCTATGGAAAAATAAATCACCGCGCGTGCATACGTACGGAATACCGTCTCCACGCCGTGGTGTAATCTATTTTACACCACCACCTTACTTGGATGGGTATAATGGCGTAAATAATGACTATATATGACTATAATAAAGTGATATTGACTCTGAAATAGTATACATATACTCCAATACAATTCCACGATCATAGGAACGATATCATCACTCGTGCGTACGTACGGAATACCATCTCCACGATGTGATGTGACTCGTTCTACATGATCTTCATTTCATAATGATTATATAAATGAATTGAATGAATGAATATGATATATATTACACTAATACCATTCTGGAAATGAGGTATCTATAACCTAAAGAGATGAATAAGAATTTATTCGACAAAACACGCATAAGAACAAAAAGTTATAATCACTTGAATAACAAGTAGCAATGAAATATTACTACTAAGAAGCTAAGAATATGACCATATATGATATCATAAAAATATGTATGATTCTGTAATAAGTCAATAACATTATTTAAATCATTATACAGGAGGTTCGGACACTTACAAAGCAAGTCGGGCCTAAGGTAAGAGAAAATATCACAATCTCATTTTTATCCGAGATTGTTTATACTATGGTATTTACTGGGGTGTATTTTATCATCCACATCCATGTTCCCTCAATATGTAATATTGTTTCAATCCACTTACAATAGTTTTAATCCAATTTTACCCTTCGGTGAGTTTTTAGTAAAAGATATGAAAGGAATCTTTTGTCGTTTTTCGTACGAGGTACTTTTTGACTTTTCCGAAAAAAGTACGAAGAATGTTTTTTTAACTTATACGGCATGAATGGATTTTTAAAACATTATTTCCAAGAAGATTCCTTTACAAGTTTTCAAGTTTATTTTTAATCAACTTATTTTAGTTTATAATTGTACGACATGTTAAGAAGGGAAAAGTGTTTTTGAAGTAGAAAGGATATTTTCCTCAAGAATGGTGTTCAAGTGTTTTATCAAAATTATTTTCCATCTAAGATAATATAGGGTTCTGTTTCTATCCCTATTTTTACATTGTTTTGATTATGTTATGATGGAATTATTTTAATGGATTATGTTATGATGGCATGATGTTTAAGAATCCCATTTTTATTACATGGGTTATGAAATGATGTATGATTTATGATTTTGTGGCACACATAAGAATGGTATCATTATGAGATGGGTGGGACCTATATCTCCCTCCAATGCATTGGGTAAAGATTTTATATCTCATGAGATAGACATGGCTGGAACGGTAGGTTATACCGGTTCAGTGAAGCAGGACTAAAACGAGGGTGACTCGGTTCAGAAAGAGACTTTTTCCACTAAGACAGTCTTGGCAATGAGTCTTGACTGACAAGAAATGATTCTCTATGATTATGTGTGTATGCCACAAAGTTTCATGTTTTAAGTTATGATTATTGTGATTACATTTCACTACCATGATTTATCCCATGTAGTGAAATTATGATCTCTTTTGCAGGTTATGATTTCCAAAAGTTATGTGCTTGTGTATACGATGTGATTGATATTTCTTTTGTTTACCCTTACTGAGCATTTGAGCTCACCCTTTTGTATGTTTTCTTTCCCCAGGTCAGGAAGAAGGTTATTAAGTAGGATATTCCAAAAAGGGACTCTAGATATGATGAAATAAGTGGGAGGAAAAGTTGATGCTTTATGAACCAGTTGTTTATGTTTCCCAGTTTCTAAAGACACTATACCTATACGGTCCTTTCGTGGTTTTGTTATGTGCTGTAATAAGTATGCTTCAATTTTAAAGTATTAACAATGTCTGTAAAGTATTGGTCGTTATGATGATTATCATCACAAATCAATTGATCTAACAAGGGAACACAATGGTGATACTCTGATCAACATAAATGAAAAGAAAAGGGACAGATCCCCAATAGAGACACCCTATATCCAAAATGATGACCAATCACTAAATGAAAAGATCTGGAATTAGAGGAAACTTATAAAATTTCATGGGATAGATCCTAAGTTAGGTGGGGAGAGTCCTACTGTCAAATGAAAAAAAAATTAATCTATGAAATTCAATAATATACCAAACCACAATAAGTGCACGGTGTCTAATCTATTTTCACAATGTGTAATCCGTGAAACCCAAAAATAGTAAAAAATTATTTATTTGGGGTTAAAATAATGATTTTTACAATTACTTAACATGAAATATTTTCTAGGTTTGTAAAACCTTCATTCCTTATATCAGTTCACGTCATCTTCCCAGAACAAATTACATGTCATGTATATATTTTTCATGACATGTAAATCTCTCAAAACATATAATATTTTCATGATATGATATGAACTCATGAAATCTACTCGATAACCAATACATGACATGAAAATTTCACAATGAATGAAAAAATATTTAATAGAGTGTAATCATTACATGATGTATAACAATCCATCAGACTACAAAAACTATATATTCTACACAAAGTCCGCAAAACAACTCCGACTTTCTCTGAAATCAGGGTTAAACTGACCAAGCCTTAAACACATTTATTCTGATACTGTATTATTTACTAAAATCATACATCCCTAAACCTTTCACAATTTTCCCCAAAAAATTATCTCCACCATATGGATTCCCAAAATGCACCCAGATTACGATGGAAATGAAAACAGAGATGGGAAATACATGAAATTGGGTAATATAATGTTTCAAACTCACATAATAAAATATTTCATCCTCATGAAGTCATGTATAGGAATGATGTCTATAAAGGATAAAGGGCCACTATTCCCTCATCAACAACTCTTGTTCCCAACTCTCATGAGATATTGATCTATGCCACCATAACACCCTAACAATAAAATCCACATCAGACACAAGAATTTATCTTTAGAGTTAATGATTTCTAATAACTTCTCTACAACAAAAATATAAATATCCATCTAGATATCTCCAAGCACAAAATGTGGGATGTGTTGGGATGGTATTTCATAAGCTATAATATGTGTAAAACATCATCAATTCTAATCAACAAAACTAGAAATATGAACTGATAAGTAAACTACCCAATACTATCATTTCCCTCTAATAGTTCAATATATCTTGGATCAATCATTCCATATTTTTGAAACTGATGGTGGCCCAAATAAGTGGAAAACATCAAGAAAACAAGGTCACATATTTAAAACATTATAAGATGATATCACCAATCGAGATACAATTTATTTCGAAAATAGGTTGTAACCAATGTCGATATATTTACATAATCTGCACTAATGTATCCTAAATGAGACTTTATTCCACCATAGATATCATTCCCACCTTTGCCCAAAAAAGGAGGTTATTTCCATGGGAGATCATATAAATCCTCAAAGGGATCCATTATGATCGACTACTGTTAACTATTTTTATTATTAAACTAAAATAGTTCTAGATTGATATACTATGATTCCATAAAATAAAAGACAGATGAAAAAAGTATATACTCAAGGATATAAATATAATTCCTTGTCTAGCTATCTTCCCATGGATGATAATCTATAATCAAATTCACATGAGTCCCTATAACCTATGAGAGCCTCTTCAAAAACCTATATGTAAACCTATTATCCTTGGATGAATCAATATTATAATGAACCCCATATAACCTCAAGATCTCCAACTCATAAAGCTTACCCATCTATCATCTTTAGTGGTGTATACTATCAGAATAAAATGAGGTCACATTTTCATCCAATCAATCAACATACCATTAAACTTCCTCTCTTAGGGTGTCTTTTAAATCCAATAACAAAGTCAATGGATAACTCACCCAATTTAAAAACTGGAATAGAAGAATGATGGAGAATAATATAGTGTTTTATATTTTTTCCCTTTATCTATTGGTGGGTGTAAAAGAAAGACACATAATATGAAATTTCATACTTTATACCTGACCACCAATATTCTATATAATTTCATAATACAATTTTATAGTGACTATATGAATAGATCATAATTAACTATTTCATTTTAAAAAACTATTCTCCTCATAAATGATGTGATCAAAAAATAATAGAAAAAAATTAGTACACCATTTGAATGGAGAGACCAACAAGAAATTATATGCCAATAATATTTGGATTCTCAATTAATACTAAATGTATCATCATGATACTATCACTGCATATTAGACTAATGGACAGATGATGATAAAGGAAAAATAACTAGAATCAAACTAATAACATCCTCCTTAGAGTCCATGTGGAAATAAGAAAAGAGTCCCACAATTATCCCCTACTATTTCAACTCCAGAACATATTTCGTTTAAACATTCTTAATGAGAGAATCTGAAACAACATTCTCGTTCCCCAGTGAATATGTCATGTTGAATTTAAAAATCATAAGGTATTCCAACCAACACCTATATAATAGATATATGAATATATATATATATATATATATCATATTTTTATTGTTATAAATGATAGTGAACATCCCCCAAGAATGATTGTGCCTCCATCAATTATTAGAAAACATCACCACAACAACCACTAAATCATTATTGATTCAATTCTTCTCATCTGGTCAGAGTTGAAGAGAGACGTTAATCATTACATGATCATCCCATATAATCAAAAAACATAGACTCTAACTATAAGTATTATAGAAAAACAGAATACCCTTAACTAACAATTTTATGGTAAGAATAGAATAATATTAAAGTATTTGTTTCATCACGTTGAAAGAATACTAAAACTTCACATTCAATATAAATTTTAAACATTTTTTTGTAAAAGTATTTAAAGGGGATCCAAACATTGATAAATCCAGGAATAAATTTCAACAATATCTCAATGGATAAAAGAGTACACAAATCTCAAATATGTTTCATGGTTCTATCCTAGAGAAAACATCATTTACCATACTACGATCAATTGATAATCCATGGTATGAAAATTTTTCCACATGAACATCACTTGTCGATCCACAATTTAAATTTTCAAATTTTTATTTACAAATGGTGAATCCCCCTGATTTTTGAAACCAAACTAAAATGGTACTCATTCTCATACTCTGATCATGAAGAAACCAAAATAGCATCCACAAAAACTACCAAAAAAATTTCAATATACTGATGGAATATATGACTCATCAAAGCCATAAAATTTTTTAAATCATTATCCAGGACAAGAAGCATCACAAGATATTTTTCATTTCCATTTCTGGCCTAAAATACTTTTTTGATACGCCAAAATCCCAAACTCTATGTTATTGATAACATACCTGAAGATCAACCTTCAAAAAAAATCCCCCCCTTTAACTAATCGATCTAATCATCAGTCTGAAGAAAATGATACTTGTTGTTGATGATTACCTGGCTCAAATTACTATACTACACACATTGTTAGAGTAAACCATATTCCTTCATAGAAAAGGGATCTCAGACATCTCAAGTAAAAACCCTAGGGATAACAAAAACTTTCTCTATGAATTTGTCTAACTGAATGAGGATATGTTTTAAATCTGATGGTTCTATGCTCTACAGGAAAATGACCATTTCAGGACGGTGTAAAATACCACAATATGCTTTTCCTGTGGTTTTAAAAAATAGTTTCTAAATCATGTGTTGGCATTAAAAACACAGTGGTTTACTTGATTTCTTGGTGGATTATTTCAACCATCGTTGTGGACACATTTCGTGGCAGTTATCTTGGTTTTTACGGCGGTTTTCCCATCAGAAATAAATTTTGTTTTTATCGGTGGTTACAACTATCGCTAAAAATATCATTTACTATGGGAAAACCTACACTAATACTAGGATAAATACTGTGAAATAATAATGTAATATTAAAACTGTTGAGAGGTTGTTAGAACCGTCGCTAAAAAACATCATTTTCACCGCAAAAACTACCCCAAAAACAAAGATAATCTCTACAAAATAATAAAGGAATATGAAAAATGTTTAGTGGCAGTTTTAACTGCTGCAATATTATTGTCATTAGTGGGGTTTTTAACCGGCACATATAGAAAAATACCTACATATTAATGGCGGATTTAACAACCGCCCAAGACAGATTTACCCAAAAAGGAGCGGATTCTGCAGCCCCAGTACCAATGACCTGAAAAGAAAAAACATTTCAATTTTACATGTGCATACATCCCACCTCAAGGCCTTCGGGAAACCTTAAGTGAATATGCAAACCGGACGACCAACGAGGAACAATCTCTACATGGAGGATGAGAAAAGAGCTTTCACCATAGCAGAAGCTTAATGGATTGCAAGAATGAGAGGGTATGGCACCTGCCATCAGGGAAATCCTGTGCATGCATGGGAATGCCTAGCCAAGTATCCATGTGAAGGTGGAGAGATGATTTCATGATGAAGATGCTGGAGAGGATCAGTTCCAAGTAGTTAGTCTGGGTTTTATGTAATTTTTGAAGCCTACGGGAAAATGAATTCATCTAAGTCCTACGATCTATGTAGTACTTATGCCTACGGGCCTTGTAAGGGTTCCACCTCACCCCTTAAAAGGTGGATTATCAAAAATTAACAAAAAATGAAGGCCTTCGGGCCATTGGAGTATAACCACCATGATTTCCACATGAGGATATGACCATGAGGTAAAGCCTGTGAGGTCTATGACATGGGGTTTATCCTATAAGGTTGACCCTATAAGATTGAACTGGTGAAGTTAAACAATAAAGGATGACCCCATAAGGTCGACCCCATTATGTTCATCTCATTGGGTTGAGCCATAAGGTTATCATGCTGTACGGTATGGCCTCATGACACTGAGGAAATATTTTGTGACACTCTAAAAGATCCAATAGTGTCGAATTGATACATATTCATATAATTTTAGATAGGGTGACGAAATAGTGAATAAAAAATTTCATCTTGGAGTTAGACAACCTAATCACATTCAACCTTCATAATCATCAATAAAAATGTCTATTAAATGGTTGAGTTAAAAGATTACCTTAAATTTAAAACAAAACATGCTAGTTAATCAAAGTAGGGAGTTTATAATAGACTTAATTTTTGATTAGTTTATGAGAAGATTGTTTATTTATCAGTTGTGAAAATATTAGATATTGATACAACTTTTGAAAATAATCTTATCATCCAAAGCAGCAATAAAAACTTTCCAAGAATAAATCTCACTGTGAAATTCATTTTTCTAAAGTACATGTAAAAAAAGAAAAAAAAATAAAAAACAAGATAAAAAACAAGAGATTTAGTCTCAAAACGAAACTTAGTCCCCTCTACATGGTGAACACCTACCACCAAAAAATCTATACAGATAAATGTTTTCATCCACACCCAGGATCAGGGTTAACACAATAAGATATAGACTGTCCAGGTCACAAGACCTCTACAACTATTATTCATGTGAATAAAATACATTCATGTAACACATGACATCTTCCACTTTTATTTATGGGATAAAGAATTTTAAAAATTCAGTTGAGTGAAGATTTATGGGATCATCCAGATCAGCGAAGGAGGCAGTGTGTGTTTTATAGAAAGATGCACAAACTTCTTGAGAATGTAATAAAAAGGAACCCAACAAAGAAATAAGTATTTGATATAGTTTATAATGATATGTGTATTATTCAGTTCAAATATGGACTCTTTAATGTATCAGAGTTGAAGATGGAGTCCTCTTATGAAATTATAAATGTAAAACATAATGATGTGGAGAGCTATGCTCTTTCTTGAAGGAGGGTATGAAGATCTTCTCCTTCATTTTAGCTGGATACAGCAGATATGTTGAAATATTTAGTGAATATCTATTCTCTTTTTCATAGCAAGAAGTAATGGAGAATTCCTCATGTTTTCTTCTGTTATGTATGTTCCTCATATATGTCTGCTATTGTGTCTACTTCTATCTTCTTATGTATTTGTTTCTGTCTCATTAATTCTCTCTTAGACACACACACACCCACACAGATATATATATATATATATG
Source organism: Viscum album (assembly GCA_963277665.1). Lineage (NCBI taxonomy): Eukaryota > Viridiplantae > Streptophyta > Magnoliopsida > Santalales > Viscaceae > Viscum > Viscum album. The sequence continues at coordinate 1,401,610,765 of OY728137.1, read as the reverse complement.
TGTGTGTTTGTGTATGTATATATATATGTATATATATATTCTTACATAAAAAAATGTTCTTGTTTTGAGGTATATGGTATACCTCGTACTTCTTACATCCTCGTTTACGGTATCTACAAAAAAAATTAAATTATGCAGTCGCATTTAAACTCTTAAAATATGAAGGTTAGATATAATTTAATATAAAGTATTTATGAAGTCTATTGGTATGTCCTATGTCAGTATCTTCTTCTATACGTGACTCAGTCAATCAGTGTCTCATTCTACTAGTACCTCTTCATGTCGATGACTCATTCCATCGGAATTTCATTCTGTTTGTAATTACATGCATCTGTAGCACCGTGCAATGGTATTTCCTTACATCGGTAGGTCTTTGCGTCAGTAGGTACATGCATTAGTGAGATAGTTATTCAGGCAGTGTGTCAATTACACAGTCATTGAGTCATCTATCAGTGAGTGATTTTTCACTTTCGGTGACTTAGTTGAACTATTGGCATCTCATATCTTCTGTCAGTGTCAGCCTATTATGCATAGAAAATATTTCTTCTAGGAATGTCTTATAACATAAATATTAACATAATGTGTTAACCTTATCTATGATAATAGACAATCATAATAACACATATTGAAACTCAAATAAAGATGATTAAAATTATTATACATGATTGATGGTGTTTTACATGGTTTTTGTTTATTAAAACCATTCATACTAATTATGGTGGACAGCAGTCTCCTATGGGACAACAATCTTCGCCTTTTTTATGATCACAAAACAAAACATCATTATGTATGATAATTTTATGTGAAATATAACCATCTACTTATAATCACCAATTATTGATGAATTTTTTAAATATATAAATAAGGATAAGAGGTAAAATAAATAATAATGGTATCAAAGGAAAAATAAAATACATAAGCTTGATAAAAAATTAATAGAAAATAAGGATTATTGTAATATATTATCCCTATTATGGGATTATCCCAAAGTGAAATGGGTATCAAAAAAAAGAGAGAGTACACAAAAGGATTAGTGAATAGAGCCCAAAACAACATTGATAATAGAAGTACAATAGATTAAAAATCCTCTGGGAAAGACAACAAAAGGCAAGAAAACAACCATATTTGAGAGTTTTCCACACTACTTGTTAGGATTAAGAGGTTACCTCCCTTTCTCAAAGGGGTCAGTAGAGGGTCTAGTAGGTGGTGGTGTTGAAGATGGAGGGTCTGAAAAAAAAATCAGAGGAGGTAGGATCACTCCTTCTAAAACATAATCTACAAGGTTGGTTTTGTTGTGTGACAACACTAGAGGTTGAGTCTGCTCATGGATTACTGGCTGAATCTAAGTCGAGGACTAAGAAAATGACATCTGAGGTGAAGTAACTAATCTAGAAGTTCCAAGAGGTTAAAAAGTAGTCACTTCAATCGATTCACCTTTGAAATGAATGTATTGTTTCAACATATTGATGAAATCATAAATTATTTCACCACCATACATCATAGTTTTGTCAAAGTGATATTTATTCTCCATGAATATATCCAAAAGAGGGGTTATGTCCTTCAATTTCTTAATTTTTTCATTGAATTATCTTGTTACTATGGGTAAAGTCAAATTATATTCCAAATACTTAATGTTACATGTCAACTCAGGCTTCTTGTAAATCTTTGAGATATATGAATTAATCCTCTTTGTATGCTCTTCCTGAGTGAAAGATGATTTCTTAGTATAAAATCTAACCGTATCATGCACACAATTTGTAGGAGCTTAGACATGAGTCTTCAAAGCCTTAGTAATTGTTTCCACACAACCTTTATACTATGAGGTCAAATTATTCATATAAGAGACAAGGCCAGTCAATTTTCTTCTCCACTGGGCAGTATTTGTATAAATTGTCTCTATCGGGACCACTTTCTGTATTAGTATTATTTATCGTAATCAAATTTCTATAATGGTCAAAATAATGAAGGAACTCTAAAGTGATTGGAGATAGGTTGATGTGAAGATGTGTGGAGACTTGTTATGGATTCATAACATTGGATGCTACACTTTAGAAATTTCCAATGTGGATCAATTTAGACGATTGTTGAACTGTTCCTAATTTCGAAGAACTTGTATCATGTGTGATACATTGTTCACAACATTTAGGTTCTATCCTTTTAAAGATGATTGAAGTGTACTTATGAATCATTGTTCAAAAAAGAAATGGTGTTGGAGGCTTGAACAGTCTATGAGTGATCATGAAAAAAGAAAAGATCTCTACAATTTTCATGAGGAAAATATTTGAGCATGATGTACGAAGAAGGATAAAAAAAGGGAATGCATGGGATTTTCATTTGAATAAGGATCTTAGACATTGAGGTGTCCATTAATATGATTCATGGTGGCCAAGAATTTAAACTTAAAAATAGAAGAATATGTTTTCTATTACTTAAAAATCATTGCTAACCCTTAATCCATCCATCCAACATTCAACCCAAGGCACGTGCGGGACCACTGGGGCCAACCAGACCCATGGGGAAGCTTGGCCAAGGCTAGGCCCGAGGGAAGTAGAGGATGCATAGGGAACCTATGGAAGATGTTCCACCATGCATGGGGGAACAGAGAATTAGGGAATAGCATGGCCACAGAGCATGACAGCATGGAGCAAAGGGTAGCCGCAAAGAGAACCTTTTGGGAACATGGTACAAGGAAGTACCGTGGAGAGGGGAGGATAATTCTGAACTGATGTTGAGACAGCATGATTGAAAACTTGTGCCTCACCCACATCTCTGATTCGATGCGGGGAAACATTTTAATATGCAGATATAATATTAGACACTCATCTCACCTTGAGTCTCACTCGATCATTCAATCAATCCACGATAGTTAGATCTAATCATTTTTTCCATCATCCCGCATCACATGTGTTTGAACCAAATCCATTCAATGCTACCGTAGCTCCCTCGCCTTCAACCAATAGCATCTGACGCTGGTGCTATATCCACTAGAGTTGATAAAGAACCATGTCCAAAACTATAATGTCTTGTTATTTGGGAATCGTGAAGGCTACATGATCGTATTTAGACCATGAATGAAATATTAGTCTTTCATGCACGTGACATCTCGATGAAGAAGGTACGACCAAGGAAAATAGAGTTGATGAGCCCACGTGGATTAAATCATGGATATTAAAATGAGTTACATGCATAAGATCATAGAGAAGACTGCACACATCATATTTCCTCCATGAAAATAAAGAGCTCATTTGAAAAGGACACACATGAGATATACGAGATATCTCAACACAAGGTTGACTGTTTTAAAAAACCGAAGATTCTGGTTATTCAAGGGGAATCTCTTGCCCTATCCAAAGGATTGATTTAGAACGTTATGAAGTAACATCCCCTGTCTATAAAAGGATCGAAACTATTCCAAATAGATGTGTTTCCATCTTAGATCCCAAGATCATGTGATTCAAAAAATAGAGTATCATTGTTTCTATTTTTCAATGGATGATTTATGCCCTATAATCCTTCAAAAAGTTATATACACTCTTAAATGGTCTCACAAATAAGGATAACCACATGGTTTTTACGAACAAGAACTACAATCAGGTTATATGTTTTCTAAAAACCCTCACAGTTTTCTGTGGAGTTAATCTAGGAGGCAAGAAATTGGTGCATGTCAATATTATTATAATTTTTATCAACTGATCCATGAACCACACATCTTCTATGAAGAAGAATCACACATCCTTTTTGTGAGGAATATCCATGAATCCCTTACAAGAGGAAGGGACATGTGGCCACCCTGGTTTCTCAATGAGAAGGTGCGAACACCCTCCAGTATGCACTCATACATTATACTTATTGTAGTGGTTTATTATCTAGAAAAATATGGATAATTGAATGAATATTGGTAGTACTTATATGCTTGCATATATTTTCTCTGTTTGAAGGAGGATGAGGCCATGAATGGTTTTGTGAAGAAGGAGTTCACATAAGGAAAGGGTGTCACCCATTTAAGATCGAACAATCACATATATAAACCTAAATAAACACAGTAATCATGTTCAATAGAAAGACGAAAATGAAATTATAAGAGGTAGTGTTTGTGTCCTGAAGGTATTATACCCTTTAGGGATTTCACACAAGAAAGAGAATAGGAGAGTGTATGCATGCATACATGCACATGCATACATGAAGCTATATAAATAAATGAATCGAAACTAGGGTATTCATGTGCGTAATGAAGGAGAATAAGAAGGGGAAAAGTTTATTTAGTTATTCATGATAAAATGAATTCATGAACAAGAGAGAAAAGAATTAAATTATGATGATCCCCAATGAGCTGATCCTCATTTCTTGAACAATTACATTGTTGTATGTGATTATAGCCAATAGAGAAGAATCAGAGTGCATTCGGTTATTCCACTAAAGAGTAAAGAGATTTCTAGTTTGGTGGGTGGTCCACTAGAGTGTAATTTAAAGAAAGAAAAGAGAAATTATTGCCTACTATTTTGTATGTAATCAAGTGAGGAGTAATGAAGAATGTCATGATAAGAACCTACCTTTCGATGGAGGAAAATGACTTTCCTAGATGGAAGTATAATGAACTACAAAGTATAAGGGAGTATCCTACTTGTTGCAAGTTTTAAGACAATTATCTCCCTTCCCTCTCCATGTTTGTGGACATACACTGGTTAGATAATATCTCATTACCTCTACCAAGTCTAGGGAGCCACAATGACTACCAGATTGTTTTCCTCGTCAACGACTTTAAAATTATATCACATTACAGTAGAGAATCCATGTACTATTCATCACCATACCTGGTAGGGACTAGTTTCTCAGATTCATTAGTAAACCTTGTAAAAATACAATGTGAAAAAATTTACTAATTTATATTATTTCATGTGACATGGAAAATATAATAATAGAATCATGATCCTAACAGGTCAAGAGGTATAAGGATAAAAAGATGGAATTGTTTTTAAAAGTCCCCAACATTGATTCACCCCCTCTCAGTGGTATATCCAAAATTAGTTCTGCCAATTGGAATCAGAGGTACATGTTTACCTATGTTAGATAATCTACAATGAATTTATTCTCTTTTTAAATAGTTGGGTTTATTTCTGGATTAATCAATGAAGTAATGTTTCTGTGTAAATTTAGTTGTCTCTATGAAGAAGATCGTATCAAACAAGACATTGATGAACAAGAAAAGGAGGTAGAGTAGAATGATGAAAAACATGTCCCTCATGTCTAAATAAGAAGATGTATTTATATCTCAATGTGTTGATAACAATAATGAATTACCAAGCTCGGAATGAATCGAGAAGGTGGATCATATTTCCACCTTTAATATGGGAAACCTTCTTATATCAAGTGATCAAGAGGTATGTATTAGTACATTTGGAAATTATAATCATGATGAAAAAACTAGAACAAGTGGTGGTGATAAATCTACCGCTTCTCAAGAATTATCTGTTGATAGATTATGAATTATTATGGATATTATTCCTAAAGAAAATGCATCCCTTTTTGTGGACTAATTCAGTGCATGAAAGAATATATCACCTTTTTGGAAGAAGAAACTAATGTTTTTGAGAAGGGCCTACATGAAAAGATAGTTTAATGTATAAATCTCTCCATACTGGTTGGATCGTCTGAAGAAACAAAGAAAGAATTTGAATTATGTCCTTCAAAATGGATCAAAGAAGTTGAAGAGAATGAATGAGTGAACAACACTCTGAAAGATAATTCCCATGCACTTGAAAATTTACCAAAAAAGAGCTCTGAGGTCAAGGGGTTAAATTTTGAAGAAATTTCCAAGAAGATCAAGGAACAAGACTCTATGTAAAAAAAATTTTCATTCATGAAGTAGAATTTGAAATATTAATGGAGTCTTGTGGTGAGAAGGTGATCATGATTTAAGACCATACGATCAACTTCAATATGGAATGTCTAAAATTAGAGGCTCAATGTGACAATCTTGAAAATATAGCTATTGATCCTTCACCAAAAAAGGATACAATTACTATGGCTATTAAATGTTCATTAGAGGATTATAAGGGTGAAAGAACTCCAACATGTTATAACACGACAACTACATCACTCATTGTTCTGTCAAGGGTAACTGATAATGTTCTAGTACCATCCATACAAACTTATACTAATGTATCTAAAAGTCTATATACAAAAATTATTGGTTGGATGAAAAATTATATATAACTACGGATGAAGAAGAATGAGAATAAACCTACCACCAAGTCTTGGGTGGATAGGGGAACGAGTGTGGATGATATCTCCCCACATAAAGCATGACATATCAAGAAGAAGATTCACCAACCTTATAAAGAAGGTGTCAAAAAGTCAAGGATTGTTGGTCAATGCTGGTGATGTAATATATTTGGGCATTGTGAACCAAATATTTGGTAAAATCCCTTAAATGTAAACCCATTGATAAATCCCATCTCAAGGGGGAGATTGATAGAGAAGAAGAAGCAAAATTCAAAGAACCAAAAGCATCTATATATTGAAAATAGAGTTTTAATGTCAGTTAAAATCTATGATGTATGCAATGGGAGTTGTCACATGAATGGAACATGTTTATTTAAATAGGTACCCAAAGATGATAATAAATTATGATCACATGTAACTACAGAAAATGAAGAAGCGTCCTTGTGAAGTAGTCAAAAAAATGTTGTAAAAACAAATTCTACCAATAAGACTCTGTAGAGAAAAGCTAAGTAGTCCATGGATTATAAATCCAAGAAGGTAATGGGTGTTACATCCAAAAAAACTACTTAGATAAATACCACTCAGATGTATCCATGTAGAAGATCCAATCTTGATGCATCAGTCCCTAATGATATATTAGTGGTTTGTCCAAAATATTTGAAAATAATGTAAAAAATGGAAGATCAATAGGCTAAGGCTTGTTCTAAAAACAAAAAAAGGATTCTACATAAAGACAAAAATGTTATGTGTTTGGGGTGAAAAAAGAGTGATGACACTGTTAAAAGATGTTTTGAATTTACTATAGAACATCAAGAATTCTTCAAGAAGATAAAAGTTTCACTTGGAGATTCTAGTTATTTTAAATCCATTGAAGAATGAATATTCACACACAATTAGATGTGTGAAATATTTAGATCCTCACAATCACAATCATTAATAAAGATCAGTTGTGAAAGTTTGAAGTATGAAGCATCTTGGTTGAGAATATCTTCTCAACCTTATTTTTCACATTGATGAATCAAGGTGGATCCACATTATTATGTTAAATCATTTTGTATTGTATTGGTTCTTATCATATGGGGAATTTATTGTGAAGAATGATCTCAGTGGGAGAACATATGATTCAGTGATGAGAAGTCTTCCCATAAGGAGGAGAAACATGAATAAGCTTCCAGAGTCATTTTCTCAATCATTATAAACATCATTATGTATCAAATTTCATTTACTGTAATTATTTTTTAACAATCATGTCTCTAGAAAAGGTATGTTATTTTTTAATATCTCATCCATGGTTAATCAAAATAAATAATATTCTAAAAGGGGGTATTAGATAAATTTCATAGTGACATACGAAGAATTCTAGTGCCCAAAGGCCACTTATCCTACTAATTGAACTTGAATGTTTTTATCCATTGGTTTAATTGAGTGCAGGAGTTTCATGTAGGTTATTTCATATCACAATTATTATCCTAAGCTTGTAATGTATGTGGAAATCCCTTTATGACAAGTGTATGAATTCTCATCTCATGTGGTATCATGATTCAGTGGATAATGGATAGCTCTCTTGTCTAAATTGAATCCCCTTTTTTTTCTACACCAAGAATTTCTCAACTATACATAGAGTGAAACGATTGATGGAACATTTCTTAAGTATGGAATAATTCCCAATTTTCCATTAAATTTGGATTTCTTTTCAATAAGAGGGAGATAAGTGAAATGAATTAATGTTGGATATAATTATGTAATGGTAGAGAGAAGATTCTCATTTCGAAATTGGAACACTTATTTCAAGAGAATTTTTGAGGTATTGACAAAAAAAATACAAAGGGGTATATTGTTGGGACCACTTTGTGTATATGTTGTATTTGATGTCAATAGTTGTTAATAATGGTCAAAATATTTAAGGAACTTAAAATTCCTTGTCGACTGGATGAAGTGACGATTCTTGGAGAAATTTTATTGATTCATAGCATTGGATGTCACACTTTGTAAATTCTTCAGTTTGATCAACTCCCATGATTGATGCATTGTTTCTATGTTTAAGGAACTTGTATCATGTGTGATACCTTGTTTAAAACATTGAGGTTTAATCCTTTTAAGGATTATTTAAGTGTTATTTGGATTTTATGTTTCAAAAAGAAATGGTTTAGGAGGCTTGAAGATTCTATGAGTGATCACGCAAAAATAAAAGATTCATATAATTTTGAAGTAGTAGAAAATATTATAGCATGAATTTTGAGGAAGTAGAAAATAAGGGAATGAATGGGATTCCATTTTAATAAGGGGCATGGACATTGGGGTTTCCATGCATATGTTTCATTTTTTCTATGAATTTACACTTATTAATATAAGAATATGTTTTGGCTTACTTAAAAATTATGTCCAACCCTTCATTCAGCATGCCAACATTCAACCCAATGTTTGTGTGGACCATTGTGGTCAACCACACCCATGGGGAAGCCTAGAAAAGGCTAGGACAGAGAGTGGAAGAATACGCATATCATGCCCAAAGAACACATGCCACAATGCATGGTGGTTCAAAGGCATTAAGGAATAGTATGGGCATAGAGTGCGCCCATATTAAGAAAGGAGTGGGTGTAAAGCACACAGGAAAAGGACAAAGTATCTGGCAGTACTGTAGGGAGGGGCGGAGAATTATGAACCGATGTTGAGATGATGTGATTGATAAACCATGCCACTCTTGTATCTCTAATTTGATGTGGGAAAACATTTTAAAAATACCTATGTAATCTCAGCCACTATTCTCATCTCGTGTCTCGCTTAATCGTTCGATTAATCTTTATAAGAGCGATCTAATCATTGTCTTTCATCATCCTGCATTGCACACATTTGAACCCAAGCCATCCAACGCTCCCATATCCACATCAACATCAACCTCTAGTGCCTAACTCCAATAGTGTATCCACCAAAGTTGATAAAGAACCACGTGCCAAACTATAATGTCTTATCATTTTGTAATTGTGAAGGCTATTATATCATACTGATACCATGCATGAAATCTTCATCTTCCATGCATGTGAGATATTTATGATGATGGTATGATTGATGAAAATGGTTTCGTCGAGGCCATGTGGATTCAAGAATGGATATTAAGACGAGATACATTCATATGAACAAGGAGAAGACAGAATGCATGAGATTTTATCCTTGTAAATAATTCTCTCATTTTAAAAATAAAAACCTGAGATATATGACATATCTATACATGGGTTTTAATGTTTCGAAGAACTGAAGATTATGGTTATTTGAAGGGAAGATCTCAGCCTTTTCAAATGAAATATTTAGAATGTTAGGAAGATTCACCCCTTGCCTATAAATGGAGACACAAAGAGCCAAAGAGCGTTGTTGATGTGTCCAATCCCAAGAGCTCTTGTTTCACCAAAACTGAGTTTCTCCATGTCTTTTTACCAATAGATGAGTTGTGTTGTTAATTCATTTAACAAGTTCTATACACAATTGAAGGGTCTCGGCAAGAAGGATAACAACGCGGTTTTGGGAAGAAGAACCTTGGTCACATGACATGTTTTCTTAAAACCCTCATTTTGTCTCGCGGAGTTAATATTGTAGGAAAGCAATCTATGCATGTCAGCCTTTTCATGATTTTCATATTCTAATCCACAAACCTCACTTTTTTCAAAGAATAAACTCAAATACTTTGTGCGCGGAAGATTCAGGAATCCCATTCAGGAGGAAGAGACCTGTGGCTACCCTAGTTTCTCAAAGAGAATGTGAGAACACCCTCTAGTCTGCACACTTAAATCCTACTATTTTTAGGGGATCGTTTTCTTGAAAAATATTGAAAGATGAATGAAGAAGGGAATTGATTATATTATTTCACACATATTATATTTTTAAGGAGCCCGAGGCCACGAATGGTTGTATGAAGAAGGAGTTCACATAAGGAATGGGTATCCCCAATTCAAGTTTGAACAATCACATATATAAACCTAAAGAAACACCCTAATAAAGTTGAATAGAATGAAGAAAAGGAAAGGGTATGATGAAATGTGTGTTTTCTCAACGTATTATACCCTCCAGGGTTTTCACACAAGAATGATAAGAGGATAGTGCATGATTTCATGCATGAACATCAATACGTTAATCCACATAAACAAAATAACAAAAACAAGTGTGGGAACGTGTGTAAAGAACAAGAAAAATAAAGTGAAGTGTTAAATTCCATATGCATGATCACCTGAACTCATGAATAATAGAGATAAGAATTAAATTATGATGATTCCCAGTGATATGATCCTCATTGCTTCAACATTCACATTGGTGTAAGCGATTGTAGACAAGAAAATAGATGAAGAGTGTATTTGGTTATTTCACCGATGAAGAAGAAGAAGTCTAGTGCAGTTGTTTTTGTACTAGATAAGTGTATAATGAAAGAGGGGAGAGATTCATTCCTACTACATTGAATGTTATCTAGTGAAGATCAATAAAAAAGATCAAGAGTAGATCTTACCCTTTGAAGAAGGAAGAAGACTTTCCTATATGGAATCATAAAGAACCAGAAAGTGTAAGGGAATACCTTACTTGTTTAAAGTTGAAAGAGGATTATTTTTCTCCCCCAAAGTGTAGGGACTCACACTGGGAAGAGATTATCACTTTACCTTATCCATGTGTAGAGAGCCACACTGACACGTAAATTGTTTTCTGAGTCAACCACAGTAATATAATTTCACATAATAGTGGAGAATCCGTGTACTAGTCATCACTATACTTGGAAAGTACTACATACTCACATTTAGAAGAGAACATTGTAAAAATAATATGTTTTTTTAATGTTTTTATTATTTCATGTGATAGGTGTAGAGACCCGAATCTTGATGTACATGGAAATTACATTACTTTTTCGGAATACTTAATATATAATAAGAACCAACACTCAAGGACCGTAATAGTTTAGTGTCTTTGGAAACTTGAAATATAAACTTCTAATCATGTTGGAAGATCTTCAAAAACTCCCATAATGATCATCCCCTTTTTGATTCCTTACCTAAAACCTTTCTTTATTTCTTGGGGGAAATAAAACATAAAATGGGTGAGCTCAAATGCTCAGTAAGGGAAAACATAGAGAATATAAAACAATCCATAAACATTTGAAACCAAAAACTTGAACATGAAATTTAAACATCAAAATCTTGAGCAAAGACATAAATCTTGGAAGTACGTAAGGAATGTATCATAATGTAACATAAATCTTGAGAAAATACCATGGGAATAAAACATTTAATTGTGGAAACCATTCAGCACATGTTATGATTTCCATAATAGCCAAGGCATTGCTGCCAAGACCATCTTAGTGGACAAAGTCCCTTTCTGAATCGAGTTCACTCCTCATTCCATTCCTGTATTACTAAACCGGATTAACTTACCATTCAAACCATGTCTATCTCATGAGATATAAATATTTACCCAATGCATTGGATGGAGATATAGGTTCCTTCCATCTCATAATGAAATCATTCTTACTTGTGCCACAAAATAAACATTCATCATTCCTAATAACCCAACGAATAAAGTGGGTTTCATAAACATCATCCCATCATCACATAATCCATATAAAATAAATGGATATCATTTCATAATAAGAAATGTTAACCCATGTAAATCATAGAGACATTATACTTGAAACATACACATATGAATTAATTTCATCTTAGATAAAAAAATGGTTTGATAAAACACATGAGATGAATTCTTGATGAAAATATTCTTTCTTCTTCAAAATCAATTTATTTTCTCAAAAAGTCATGAAATTTTAAAAGAAAGAGATTTTGTTGAAAATAGTCATGAAATTTTATGGAGGAAGCTTCATGAAAATAATGATTTATAAAACCGTAAAAATCCTTTCATGCCGTATTAGTTAAAAAAACATTCTCCTCGTAATTTTGTCGGAAAAGTCAAAAAGTACCTCTTATGGAAAAAAAAGAATGATTCCTTAAAAACCTTGTAGTAAAAGTCAAAAATGTGTAAAAAGGACATTAAACATACATAAAGACACTTTTAGAAAACATGGACATGGATGATAACAATAACCCTAGTAAATACTTATGTATAAGCAATCTCGGTTAAAAATGAGATTTGTAAAATTATCACTTACCTTATGTCTGATATGCTTTGTACGTATCCGAACCTCCTGTATAATGATTTAAATAATGTCATTGACTTATTAAAGAATCATATTCATTGTTATGATATCATATATGGTTCACTTATGACTTTATATTACCCGTTCTTTTGTAAATTCCATGTTAAAGAGCGTTTTGGGTAAAATCGTTTCATTTTTCATCCGTGTTTAGACTTGTAATTATTCATATGATTACTTAGATCATGATTAATTAATTAAAGAATATAAAACATGATTTATATATAATATATATTCAGAAAATACATGTATATAATAGAATGATAAATGGAATGAAATACACTGTTCATGGAGATGGTAGGTCGTATGTACGCATAAACGTTGTTTTCGTTTCCTCATTGAATTGAATGGAATTAATTGGATGACATAAATATATATATATACATAAATCCAGTATCATTATTATGTCATATATTTCATGATTAATTATTATATATACTTTATAATCATTCATGAATGGTTAATCATTGAGAATGAATCTCATCGTGTCGTGGAGACGGTAGTCCGTACGTACGCACGAGCGATGATATCATTCCCATAATTATTGAATTGAATAGGAGTGGATGATATAATATATCAGAATCAGTATGATGTTATAATAACTATGTATAGTTATTCTTTACACCATTATACCCATCCATGTAGGGTGGTGTTGGAAAAACAGATTACACCACGTCGTGGAGACGGTATTCCGTACGTACGCACGTGCGGTGATTTCGTTTTCCTTAGGATGGATAGAAGGTGAAATGGGGTTGTTTCATTTTTATAATAACATATAAGTATATTAGTGATACTGATGTTATTACTTTATAATGAAAAAACGAAACAAGAATAAGTTGAAGAAGAAATAAGCTTGAAATAATCGGTAGAAGAGATTACCTCTTCTTCAATGCACCTCCTTTAAACTTCTTCTTAGGGCACTAGGGTTGGTCTTTTAAGAAGACCAGTACCTCAATAAGGTTTTTAGGGAATTGCGGAAGTGAAATGAGCAGAGGTTGGCCGAGGATCAAGACTCAAAATGGTGTGAGGAAGAGAGGGAGGAGGTTCCCTTTTATAAGGGAGGAGAAGGGCACCTTTGGAATCCTCAAAAATATTAGTTTAATATAAATTCAAACCCCACATAAAATCCTCCAATAATGACTAAATTTGAAGATTATATGACATAAAGTTGTAATCGCATCAACTAATAAAATTTAGAAATGTTTTGATCTTATTTTAAACCTTATCATTTTGATTTATCCTTATTTAATCTATTTAAGTTTATTTGTGGTAATAAAATTGTAAATTTTAAATGGTTATAAATAATCACTTATGTGTTGTTAATTTTCCATAATTGGATACTATATGAAATTTTAGACTATATAAATTTCAATTTAAAATTTTTAAATATTTTTGTGATTTTAAATCAATTTAATAATATGTTATTTTTATAAAATAACAATAGTGTAAATTTTGACACTATTCATTTATTTGAATTTAAATAAAATCTACACCGAGGATATATTCAAACTATAATATTTAATAGATTCCTAACATGTCAAATTTGTCTAGAAAATTCGTGGACCACACTAAATAGTTCATATAATATTTAGTTTAATATTTTTAAAACCATTTATTTGGTATATCTCTTAATAAAATAATTACTACTACATTTTTGTATACTTTTTTAATATACTTATTTGTTGCATAAAAATTAAAAATTAAATCCTTTTATGAAGATAAATATAAAATATTATATAATAATAATTTTTCTCTAATTTATCATCTTAAAATAACAACATGTAAATTGTTATCTTTATTAAATTATGAAGGTGACAACTTTGGAATCATTTAAAATAAAATATTATAAGTGTCATAATCGCCATAATAAGGATCCAAATGGTGAAAAATTAGGCCAGTGGATGATTAGGGTTTATATATACAGTAATAATAAGTTTTGTGCATATTTTTGTTCCTCTTGATATGTATTACTATTTCAATAAAAATTATATTACTGATTTTTCACTAAATAAATAATTTCTGCATCATTAATGTATAAGATAATAAGGTAATTAAATAACTCTTAAAAATTAAAAATAAATTACCATGATAAAGAAAAAAAATTTATCTTTCAAATGAGTATTTATAACCGAATTTATATTCTGTATAAACTTATATTAAAAATACTATAATTATTAAAGTTGAGTGAGACGTATTTCACTTTCCTCTAAATAAAACAAACTAAAGGTCTTAATCACCTCCATGTGGGTTCTAATGGATTCCATTTCGACCCAAATATGACTTAGGACGAATTATAATCATCCAATTGTATTAAGACAAGTATTAGGATAAATTTATAATATTATATTTAACCTTAATTACCCAATTTACCTTTTACTAGGGTAAATAAAATTTTCCGTTGTTACTATTCATAAAGCCCAAAAATATAACATAGTATATTAATATAATTTAGACCCACTGATTCTAAATATGGAATCCATTTTTCGAAATTCAATAAACAGAAGTTGCAGAAATAAAATTTAAATTAATCTCGTTGTCGAAAGAAAACAGGTTTTTGTTTAAAACATTGCAAAAGATTGGATTTATTTAACCTACGAATTCAATTTAAATCAATGCTAATGACATACATTATATTAATTGGTAAAAATATATTATATTTATACTTTAAAACCATTGAATATTATAATTTAACCACATAAGTTATTACGATGAAAAAAAAATTTAATTAAAATATAGAGAGTTTTTACTATTCATTAAAATATGAAAGATATCAGAATAATGTGAAACTTTTATCCATGGTAAAATTTTATATCCTTATTCCAATGAAAAATTTTATTTTTTAAAATTGAACTTATAAACATTCCAAAAACTATATTTAAAGTGGGTGTGCCACCAAAAGGTGAAAAAACTGTATTTTCTTAAAAATACTTATTTTACCCGAAAAATTTATTTTGTTCTCTTAACATGTTCTAGAAAATGTGTAAGATGAATAATAATGTTATAAAATTCAGAATTTAGTTAATACTATTCATAACAGCTATTCAATAATAATATAATAACAATATATCATTGTTTAGTGAAACCCATTATTGCGTACAACACATGCTATCGAGGAAGGTCGTGATTGCATGTAATGCAAGCCAAGTCAGGGTTGCGTGTAGTGCAAGACTCATTTGTTGTTTTGTATAACATAATCCATCCATATTTCATTTATACATTGAATATATATATATATATATACATATATATACATACACTCAATGTTGCGAAATTGCAATTGTGTGTAACAAGATCCAAGAATAGTGTTGCGTATACTACAAGCTAATACAGTGTTGCATATAGTACAAGCTAATCTTGGTGTAGTGTACAATAAAATGAATTGAAAAGAATATTTCTCATAAAATCACGGGATGTTACATTATACCCCCCTTAAAATGAATTTCTCCCTCGAAATTCATTGCTGTTATAAATTTTTTACTATTCATATAAACCCACATTGTAAAAAGGAATACTAAAACTTAACTTTAAAAAGGAAAGTTAGAAACATAACAGTCACCCATGGTAACTAAGCATTGGGTTTCCACATAGGAGAGTATAGGTGAAAGTATGGATATGGAGGAAAAATATAACGATCTTGTTCTGATGGATAGTGGTAGAGAACATGGCTATGAAAAATGCCAACAATCACAAAGCCATATATTTGTGACGATCTAAGGTACCATCTGATTCATCGGATATGAGGGCACTAGGACAACATTTTTGGTTTTCAAGATCATTTCCCTAAAGTTGAAAATTTTGAATAAGAAGAAATACTTGCTTGATTTTGGTATAATCTCACTGTTGTTCGGGCATTGAACAATTTCCACTTCATCTCTTAAAGAAATGATGTTGAATTTGTTATTCGTGAAGTGCTAACAATCATGTGATAGAATGATGGGTCATTCCATCGGTTTCAAACAAAAGGTTAGAAAAAGTTATCAAATATACATAAGTTCATCTATGGTGTGGTTAATCATATACCATTCCAAATAATGAACTTATACTTCATATATCATAACTCTTAATAAAATAAAACTTGTTTCTACTAACTAGGGACTTCCAGTAGGCTAGTGGTAGGTGATAAAGGCCAGTAGAACTTCGGTTGTGGGTTCGATTCCCACAGCCTTGTCCGACGCGATGGGCTATCGCCCATCTTGTAGGTTGTCCTTTTTTTAAAACTACATTACTTTAACATCCCATCAATAATATAGAAGAAAGATCGATCCTTAAACAATACTAACTTATGTCCAACATAATCCATTCCAATATTTTGTCTTCTCTAAAATACTGCAGTTCAAGATCATAGTATAAAGAAAATGATTACTTGAAATGTCACATAACAATCACATGAATTCCATCATTTATCCCCCATATATCATAAGATATATTTTGTTGGTCAAATTACAAACATGGGAATACCTTAATCATGTATTCTCTTGAAGAATAAATACCCACTGAACCTCAGTGAAAACATGAATGCAGTTAAAAGATAACACTTTCCACATACCAAAATCCTCAAAATTCTATATACTCAAACCATGATATCACTTAGTAATTATATAAATCATGAGCTCATGAATACTGTCAAACATTTCATTTTCTCCTTATCCCTTCATTTTACGCCTATCATCTGCTTTCCAAAATATTTGAATCACTTTTCATGGTTACTGGTACCGTAAAATTATTGAAAACCACAATATACTAATACAAAAATTTTCTAATACACCATAAAAGTGCCTCAACAACATTATTCTTGAATACCAATACATAAACACTTCAATCCATCCTCTTCAATGATTGTCCTGAAATAAGTCCTTCCTTGATTTAGAAGTAACTTTTTAGGTCAGGGCATTGAGTTGGGTAATGCCCATGTTCTCCACAAATAAGACATTGAACTCCATAATAGTCTGTCACTCTATGCCCCTTTTCATTACACAGATAACATATGTCCCTCTATTTGAGGTATTCCTCATGGTTCTTCTTCCCTTCTTTAGAAATCTCAATCTTCCTTTCTTTATGCTCCTCAACATGTGAACATGCATAAAAGTCTATCATCCTCTTATTTGATGAATTAGGCATACCACTAAATTTAACCTTATTAATCATATATCATGATGACTTATTCGGCATAATCACAATATCTTTCTCTCTAGGAATTACGCAATTTTGTTGCTTATAGTAACCAATTTTTCCATTGGATTCAATGTTAACTGAATTCCTTCTGGTTCCCTCCATTGACTAAAATACAAAAATAATTCTATGAGAGGAAAAAATCATACAAGGAAAATAACATAATCAAGGGGGAGTACCTTTGACATATAAACTCTAAGGTTTAATTCTAATATACTTACCGTAATTCTAGGACTATAACCTATACTCATACTTAAACTTAGGGAAATATCTAGGCATACCTTAGAAATATCTCTAGGGATCTCCCTAAAGTTTTCGCATCCTAGTTTCCAATGGTTTACTAAACCTTTCCTCTGGTACCAACTATAATGGTCTGGAATAACTTCCAGTGGACTATAATTGATACCTATCAGGGAACTCCATGGGCATCTACACCCCCTGGGTGGGACACACCACCATCCCAAGTGGCATCCATTTCCTCATTAATCCCTTGGGCGGAGAGCCATGCTTCGTCCAATGCTCACATGTGAGAGTTCCGAAGGATCAGATACATTCCTACATCCTTTGTCTCTGATACCAACTGTAGAGACCCAAAGCTTGATGTACATGGAAATTACATTAATTTTTCGGAATACTTAATACATAATAAGAACCAACACTCAAGGACCGTTATAGATTAGTGTCTTTGGAAACTTGGAATATAAAATTCTAACCATGTTGAAAGATCTTCAACAACTCCCATAACAATATTCCCCTTTTTGTTTCCTTACCTAAAACCTTTCATTATTTCCTAGGGAAAATAAAACATAAAAAGGGTGAGCTCAAATGCTCAGTAAGGGAAAACATAGAGAACATAAAACAATCCATAAAAATTTGAAAGCAAAAACTTGAACATGAAATTTAAACATCAAAATCGTGAGCTAAGACATAAATCTTGGAAGTACGTAAGGCATGTATCATTATGTAACATAAATCTTGATAAAATAGCATGGGAATAAAACCTGTAGTTGTATCTACAATTCAGCACAAGTTATTATTTCCATAGTAGCCAAGGCATTGCTGCCAAGACTATCTTAGTGGACAAAGTCCCTTTCTGAATCGGGTTCACTCATCGTTCCAGTCCTGTATTACTGAACCAGATTAACTTACTATTATAGCCATGTCTATCTCATGAGATATAAATCTTTACCCAACGCATTGGAGGGATATATACGTCCCACACATCTAATAATGAAATCATTCTAACTTGTGCCACAAAATAAACATACATCATTCATAATAACCCAACGAATAATTTGGGTTTCATAAACATCATCTCATCATCACATAATCCATATAAAACAAATGGATATCATTTCATAATAAGAAAAGTGAAACCATGCAAATCGTAGAGACATTATACTTGAAACATACACATATTAAACAATGTCATCTTAGATAAAAAAAATGGTTTTGATAAAACACTGGAAATGAATTTTTGAGGAAAATATTATTTTTTCTTCAAAATAAATTTCTTTTCAGAAAAAGTCATGCAATTTTAAAAGAAATATATTTTTTTGAAAATAGTCATGAAATATTTTGGATTAAGCTTAATGAAAATAATTCTTTATAAAACCATAAAAATCCTTTTATGTTGTATAAGTTAAAAAACATTCTCCTCGTACTTTTGTCGGAAAAGTCAAGAAGTACCTCGTATTTAAAAAAAAAAGATTCCTTACATACCTTGTAGTAAAATTAAAAAATGGGTAAAAAGAACATTCAACATACATAAGGACACTTTTAGAAAACATGGACATAGATGATAATAATAACCCCAGTAAATACTTATGTATAAGCAATCTCGGATAAAAATGAGATTTGCAAAATTATCTCATACCTTATGTCCGATATGCTTCGTACGTATCCAAACCTCCTGTATAATGTTTTAGATAATGTAATAGACTTATTACAGAATCATATTCATTGTTATGATATCATATATGGTTCACTTATTACTTTATATTACCCGTTCTTTTGTAAATTCCATGTTAAAGAGCGTTTTGGGTAAAATCCTTCCATTTGTCATCCGTGTTTTGACTTGTAATTATTCATATGATTACTTAGATCATGATTAATTAATTCCAGAATATAAAACATGATTTATATAAAATATATATTCAGAATATACTTGTATATAATAGATCGATAAATGGAATGAACTACACCGTTCATGGAGACGGTAGGCCGTACGTACGCATGAACGTTGTTCTGTTTCCTCATTGAATTGAATGGAATTAATTGGATGAAATATATATATATATATATATATATATACAGTATCATTATTATGTCATATATTTCATTATTAATTATTATATATACTTTATAATAATTCATTAATGGTTAATCATTGAGAATGAATCTCATCGTGTCGTGGAGACGGTAGTCCGTACGTACGCACGAGCAATGGTATCGTTTCCATAATTATTGATTTGAATTGGAGTGGATGATACAATATATCAGAATCAGTATTATGTTATAATAATTATTTATAGTTATTCTTTACATCATTATACCCGTCCAAGTAAGTTCTGTTGGAAAAACAGATTACACCACGACGTGGAGACGGTATTCCGTACGTACGCATGCATGATGATTTCGTTTTCCTTAGGATGCATATAAGGTGAAATGGGTTTGTTTCATATTTATAATAACATATCAGTATATTAGTGATACTGATGTTATTACTTTATAATTAAAAAACTAAACAAGAAGAAGTTGAAGAAGAAATAAGATTGAAATAATCGGTAGAAGAGATTACCTTTTCTTCGACGCACCTCCTATAAACTTCTTATTAGGGAACTAGGGATGGTATTTTGAGAAGACAAGTACCTCTATAAGGTTTCTAGGGACGTGGGGAAGTGAAATGGGCAGAGTTTTTCCGAGCTTCAAGGCTCAAAATGGTGTGAGGAAGAGAGGGAGGAGGCACCCTTTTATAAGGGAGGAGAGGGGCACCTTTGGAATCCTCAAAAATATTAGTTTAATATAAATTCATACCCCACATAGAAACCACAAAAAATGACTCAATTAGAATATTAGATGAGATATGGTTTTAATATCATCAAAAAATAAAATTTAGACATGTTTTGATCTTATTTTAAACCTTATCATTTTGATATATCCTTATTTAATCTATTTAAGTTTATTTGTGGTAAAAAATTTGTAAATTTTAAATGGTTATAAATAATCACTTCTGTGTTGTTAATTTTCCATAATTTGATACATTATAAAATTGTAGACTATATAAATTTCAATTTATAATTTTTAAATATTTTTGTGATTTTTAAACAATTTAATAATATGTTATTTTTCTAAAATAACAATGTGTCAATTTTGAAACTATTCATTTATTTGAATTGAAATAAAATCTACACAGAGGATATATTCGAACTATAAAATTTAATATATTCCTAAAATGTCAAATATGTCTATAAAATTCGTCGAGAACATTAAATAGTTCATATAATATTTAGTTTAATATTTTTAAAAATATTTATTTAGTAAATCTTTTAATAAAATAATTATTACAACATTTTTGTATAATTATTTAATATACTTATTATTTGCATAAAATTTAAAAATAAAATCATTTGATGAAGATAAATATCATATATTTTATAATAATAATTTTACTCGAATTTATCATCCTAAAATAACAACATGTAAATTGTTATCTTTGTTAAATTATGAAGGTGACAACTTTGGAATCATTTAAAATAAAATATTATAAGTGTCATAATCGCCATAATAAGGATCTAAATGGTCAACAATTTAGTCAGTGGATGATTAGGGTTTATATATACAGTACTAATATGTTTTGTGCAGATTTTTGGGCCTTATGATATGTATTACTATTTCAATAAAAACTATATTATTGATTTTTCACTAAATAAATAATTCCTGTACAATTAATGTATAAGATAATAAGGTAAATAAATAACTCATTAAAATTACAAATAAAATACCAGGATAAAGAAAAATATTTTATCTCTCAAATGAGTATTTATAACCGAATTTATATTCTGTATAAACCTATATTAAAAATACTATATTTATTAATTAAATAGTAGTCTATTAATATAATTTGGACCCACTGATTGCAAATATGGAATCCATTTTTCCAAAATTCAATACACAGAAGTTGCATAAATTAAATTAAAATTAATCTCGTTGTCGAAAGAAAACGGGTTTTTGTTTAAAAAATTGCAAAAGATTGAATTTATTTAACCTACGAATTCAATGTAAAATAAATGATAATGACATAAATTATATTAAATGGTAAAAATATATTATATTTATACTTTAAAACCATTCAATATTATAATTTAACCACATAAGTTATTACGATGAAAAAAATTGTTTTTAATTAAAATATAGCGTGTTTTTACTATTCATTAAAATATGAAAGTTATCAGAATAATATGAAAATTTTATCAAAGGTAAAATTTTATATACTGATTCCAAAGAAAAGTTTTATTTTGTAAAATTGAACTTCTAAACATGTCAAAAACTAGATTTAAAGTGGATGCGCCATCAAAAGGTTGAAAAACTGCATTTTTTGAAAAATACTTATTTTACCAGAAAAATTTATTTTGTTCCCTTAACATGTTCTAGAAATTGTGTAAGATGAATAATAATGTTATAAAATTAAAAATTTAGTTAATACTATTCATAACGGATAGTCAATAATAATATAATAACAAAATATCATTGTTTAGTGAAACCCGGTATTGCGCACAACACACGCTATCGAGGAAGGTCGCGATTGCGTGTAATGCAAACCAAGTCAGGGTTGTGTGCAGTCCAAGAATCCTTTGTTGTTTTGTATAACATAATCCAATCATATTTCATTTATACATTGAATATATATATATATATACATACATATATATATACACTCAATGTTGCGAACTTGAAATTGTGTGTAACAAGATCCAAGAATAGTGTTACATATACTGCAAGCTAATACAGTGTTGTGTATAGTACAAGCTAATATTGGTGTAGTGTACAATCAAAGGAATTAAAAAGAATATATCTCATAAAATCTTGGGGTGTTACATTCTACCCCTCTTAAAATGAATTTCTCCTTCAAAATTCGTTGGTGTTATAAATCGTTTAGTATTTATAGAAACCCACATCGTAAAAAGAAATACTAAAACTTAACTTTAAAAAGGAAAGTTAGAAACGTAACGGTCACCCATGGTAACTCGGCATTGGGTTTCCACATAGGAGAGTATAGGTGAAAATATGGATATGGAGGAAAAATCTAACGATCTTGTTCTGATGGAGAGTGGTAGAGAACATGGCTATGAAAAAAGCCAATAATAACAAATCCATAAATTTGTGATGATATAAGGTACCATCTGATTCATCGGATATGAGGGCACTAAGACAACATGTTTGATTTTCAAGATCACTTCCCTAAAGTTGAAAATTTTAAATTAGAAGAAATAATTGCTTGATTTTGGTACAATATCACTATTGTTCATGCGTTGAACAATTTCCACATTATCTCTTAAGGAAATGTAGTTGAATTTGTTATTCGTGAAGTGATAACAGATCATGTGATATAATTATGGGTCATTCCATCTATTTCAAACAAAAGGTTAGCAAAAGTTATCAAATATATATAAGTCTATCTATGGTGTGGTTAGTCATATATGATTCCAAAAATGAACTTATACTTCATATATCATACATCTTAATAAAATAAAACTAGTTTCTACTGACCAGGGACTTCCTGTAGGCCAGTGGTAGGTGATAAAGGCCACTCGCACTTCAGTTGTGGGTTCGATTCCCATAGCCTTGTCTGACACGATGGGCTGTCGCCCGTCCTGCATGTTGTGCTTTTTCTAAAACAACATTACTATAACATCCCATCAATAAAATTGAAAAAGTTCTATCCTAAAACAATACTAACTTATGTACAACATAATACATTCCAATCTTTAGGCTTATCTAAAATACATCAGTCCAAGCTCATAGTATAAAGAAAATTATTACTTGAAATGTCACATAACAATCACGTGAATTCCATCATTTATCCCCCATATATCATAAGAGATATCTTGTTAGTAAAATTACAAACATTTTAATACCTTAATAATTTATTCTATTGAAGAATGAATACCCATTGAACCTTAGTGAAAACATGAATGCAGTTAAAAGTTAAGACTTTCCACACACCAAAATCCTCAAAATATTATATACCCAAACTGTGATATCACTTAGTCCTTATATCAATCATGAGCTCATGAATGATGTAAATCATTTAATTTTCTCCTTATCCCTTAATTATGCACATATCATCTGCTTTCCAAAATATTTGAATCACTTTTCATGGTTACCGGTACCATAAAATTATTGAAAACCACAATAGACTAACACAAAAATATTCTAATACACCATAAAAGTGCCTAAACAACATTATTCATGAATACCAATACATAAACACGTCAATCCATCCTCTTCATTGATTGTCCTAGAATAATTCCTTCCTTGATTTAGAAGTAACTTTTTAGGTCAGGGCATTGAGTTGGGTAATGCCCATGTTCTCCACAAATAAGACATTGAACTCCATAACAGTCTGTTACTCTATGACCCTTTTCTCCACATAGATAACATTTATCCCTCTATTTGAGGTATTCCTCAAGGTACTTCTTACCTTATTTAGAAATCTCAATATTCCTTTCTTTATGCTCCTCAACATTAGAACATGCATGAAAGTCTATTTTCCTCTTATTTGATGAATTAGGCATACCACTAAATTTGACCTTGTTATTCATATATTGCGATGACTGATTCGGCATAATCACAAAATCATTCTCTCTAATAATTATGCAATTTTGTTGCTCAAAGTCACCAATTTTTCCATTGGATTAAATGATAACCAAATTTTATCTGGTTCCCTCCATTGACTAAAACATAAAAAGAATTCTGTGACAGGAAAAAAATCATACAAGTAAAATAACATAATCAAGGGGGAGTACCTTCGACATCTAACAACTAAGGTTTAATTCTAAGATCATTACCGTAAATCTAGTACTATAACCTATATTTATACTTAACCTTAGGTACATCCCTAGACATACCTTATAAATATCTCTAGGGATCTCACTAAAGTTTTTGCATCCTAGTTTCCAAAGGTTAACTAAACATTTCCTCTGATACCAACTATAACGGTCTATAATTACTTCCAGTGGACAATAGTTGATACCTATCAGGGAACTCCATGGGCGGCTACACCCCCTGGGCGGGACACACCACCATCCCCAGTGGCAGTCATTTCCTCATGAAGCCTTTGGGCGGGGAGCCATGCTTCGTCCAATGCTCACATGTGAGAGTTCCCAAGGATCAGATACATTCCTACCTCCTTTTCCTCTGATACCAACTGTAGAGGCACGAAGCTTGACATACATGGACATTACATTACTTTTTCAGAATACTTAATACATAATAAGAACCAACTCTCAAGGACCGTAATAGTTTACTGTCTTTGGAAACATAGAATATAAACTTCTAATCATGTTGAATGATCTTCAACAACTCCCATAACGATCTTCCCCTTTTTATTTCCTTACCTAAAACCTTTCTTTATTTCCTGGGGAAAATAAAACATAAAAAGGGTGAGCTCAAATGTTCACTAAGAGAAAACATAGAGAACATAAATCAGTCCAAAAACATTTGAAAGAAAAAACTTGAACATTAAATTTAAACATCAAAATCATGAGCAAAGACATAAATCTTGGAAGTATGTAAGGAATGAATCATAATGTAACATAATTCTAGATAAAATAGAATGGAAATAAAACATGTAATTGTGGCAACCATTCAGCACATGCTATGATTTCCATAGTAGCCAAGGCATTGCTGCCAAGACCATCTTAGTGGACAAAGCCCATTTCCGAATCGAGTTCACTCCTCGTTCCAGTCCTATATTGCTGAACCGGAATAACTTACCATTCCAGCCATGTCTATATCATGAGTTATAAATCATTAACCAATGAATTGGAGGGAGATATAGGTCCCACACATCTCATAATGAAATCATTCTTACTCGTGCCACAAAATTAACATACATCATTCATAATAACCCAACGAATAAAGTGGGTATCATAAAAATCATCCATTATCACATAATCCATATAAAAGAAATGGATATCATTTCATAATAAGAAAAGTGAAGCCATGTAAATCATAGAGACATTATACTTGAAACATACACATATGAAATAATTTCATCTTAGATGAAAAAATGGGTTTGATGAAACAATTGAAATGAATTTTTCAGGAAAATATCCTTTCTTCTTCAAAATCAATTTCTTTTCACAAAAAGTCGTGCAATTTTAAAATAAATAGATTTTTCTGAAAATAGTCATGAAATCTTTTGGAGGATTCTTCATGAAAATAAGGCTTTATAAAACCGTAAAAATCCGTTCATGCCTTATAACTTAAAAATATATTCTCCTCGTACTTTTGTTAAAAAAGTCAAAAAGCACCTCGTATGGAAAAAAAATAAAGATTTCTTACATACCTTGTAGTAAAAGTCAAAAATTGGTAAAAAGGACATTCAACATACATAAGGAAACTTTTATAAAACATGGACATGGATGATAACAATAACCGCAGTAAATACTTATGTATAAGCAATCTCGGATAAAAATGAGATTTTCAAAATTATCCCTTACCTTATGTCAGATATGCTTCATACGTATCTGAACCTCCAGTATAGTGATTTAAATAATTTCATTGACTTATTGAAGAATCATATTAATTTTTATGATATCATATATGGTTCACGTAAGACTTAATATTCCCCTTTCTTTTGTAAATTCCATGTTAAAGAGAGTTTTGGGTAAAATCGTTTCATTTTTCAACCGTGTTTTGACTTGTAATTATTCATATGATTACATAGATCGTGATTACTTAATTCCAGAATATAAAACATGATTTATATATAATATATATTCCGAATATACATGTATATAATATATCGATAAATGGAAAGAAATACATTTTTCATGGAGACGGTAGGCCGTACATACGCATGAACGTTGTTTTTGTTTCCTCGTTGAATTAAATGGAATTAAATGGATGATATAAATATATATATATACATAAATCCAGTATAATTATTATGTCATATATTTGATGTTTACTTATTATATATAATTTGTAATCATTCATGAATGGTTAATCATTGAGAATGAATCTTATCGCGTCGTGGAGACGGTAATCCGTACATATGCACGAGTGATGATATCGTTCCCATAAAAATTGAATTGAATTGGAGTGGATGATAAAATATATCATAATCAGTATGATGTTATAATAACTATGTATAGTTATTACTTACACCATTATACCCATCCAAGTAAGGTGGTGTTGGAAAACCATATTACACCACGGCGTCGAGACGGTATTCCGTACGTACGCATGCGCGGTGATTTCATTTTCCTTAGGATGGATAGAAGGTGAAATGGGGTTGTTTAATATTTATAACAACATATCAGTATATTAGTGATACTGATGTTATTACTTTATAATGAAACAAATAAAGAAGAAGAAGTTGAAGAAGAAATAAGCTTGAAATACTCGGTAGAAGAGATTACCTCTTCTTCGACGCACCTCCTTTAAACTTCTTCTTAGGGCACTAGGGTTGATGTTTTGAGAATACAAGTACCTATATAAGGTTTCTAGGGAATTTTGGAAGTTTAATGGGCCGAGTTTGGACAAGCTTCAAGGCTGAAAATGGTGTGAAGAAGAGAGGGAGGAGGTTCCCTTTTATAAGGGAGGAGAGGGGCACCTTTGGAATCCTCAAAAATATTAGTTTAATATAAATTCAAACCCCACATAAAAACCTAGAAAAATGACTCAATTAGAATATTAGATGAGATAGGGTTGTAATCTCATCAACCAATAAAATTTAGACATGTTTTGATCTTATTTTAAACCTTATCATTTTGATTTATCCTTATTTAATCTCTTTAAGTTTATTTGTGGTAATAAAATTGTAAATTTTAAATGGTTATAAATAATCACTTATGTGTTGTTAATTTTCCATAATTGGATACATTATGATATTTTAGACTATTCAAATTTAAATTTATAATTTTTAAATATTTTTGTGATTTTTAAACAATTTAATAATATGTTATTTTTATAAAATAACAATAGTATCAATTTTGACACTATTAATTTATTTGAATTGAAATAAAATATACACAGAAAATATATTCGAAATATAATATTTAATAGATTCATAACATGTCGAATTTTTCTATAAAATTCGTGGACCACATTAAATAGTTCATATAATATTTAGTTTAATATTTTTAAAACCATTTATTTGGTATATCTCTAAATAAAATAATTAGTACAACATTTTTGTATAATTATTTAATATACTTATTTGTTGCATAAAAATTAAAAATAAAATCTTTTGATGAAGATAAATATCAATGATTTTATAATAATAATTTTACTCGAATTTATCATCTTAAAATAACAACATGTAAATTTTTATCTTTATTAAATTATGAAGGTGACAACTTTGGAATCATTTAAAATAAACTATTACAAGTGTCATAATCACCATAATAAGGATCCAAATGGAGAAAAATTCGGCCAGTGGATTATTAGGGTTTATATGTACAGTAATAATAAGTTTTGTGCAGATTTTTGGGCATTTTAATATGTATTACTATTTCAATATAACTATATTATTGATTTTTCAATAAATAAGTAATTTCTGCATCATTAATGTATAAGATAATAAGGTAATTAAATAACTCTTAAAAATTACAAATAAATTACCCTGGTAAAGAAAAATATTTTATCTTTCAAATTAGTATTTATAACCGAATTTATATTCTATATAAACTTATATTAAAAGTACTATAATTATTAAAGTTGAGTGAGACATATTTCACTTTCCTTTAAATAAAATAAACTAAAGGTCTTAATCACCTCCAAGAGGGTTCTAATGGATTTCCTTTCGACCCAAATATTACTTAGGATGGATTATAATCATCCAATTGTATTAAGACAAGTATTAGGATAATTTTATAATATTATATTTACCCTTAATTACCCAATTTACCTTTTACTAAGGTAAATAAAATTTACCGTTGTTACTATTCATAAAGCCCAAAAAAAAGTAGTCTATTAATATAATTTAGACCCACTGATTCCAAAAATAGAATCCATTTTTCATAATTCAATACCCAAAAGTTGCAGAAATTAAATTAAAATTAATCCCATTGTCGAAAGAAAACGGGTTTTTGTTTAAAACATTGCAAAAGATTGAATTTATTTAACCTACGAATTCAATATAAAATAAATGCTAATGACATACATTATATTAAATGGTAAAACTATATTCTATTTATACTTTAAAACTATTTAAAATAATAATTTAACCACATAAGTTATTACGATGAAAAAAGTTTTTTTTAATTATAATATAGCTTGTTTTTACTATTCATTAAATATGAAAGTTATCAGAATAATATGAAAATTTTATCCACAGTAAAATATTATATCCTGATTCCAAAGAAAAATTTTATTTTGTAAAATTGAACTTATAAACATGTCAAAAACTAGATTTAAAGTGGGTGCGCCATCAAAAGGCAGAAAAATTGCATTTTTTTTTAAAATACTTATTTTACCCGAAAAATTTATTTTGTTCTCTTAAAATGTTCTAGAAAATGTTTAAGATGAATAATAATGTTATAAATTTTAAAATGTAGTTTACAATATTCAAAATGTCTAGTGAATAATAATATAATAACAATATATCATTGTTTAGTGAAACCCGATATTGCGTACGACACACGTTATCGAGGAAGGTCGTGATTGCCTGTAATGCAAGCCAAGTCAGGTTTGCGTGTAGTGCAAGACTCCTTTGTTGTTTTGTATAACATAATCCAAAAATATTTCATTTATAAATTGAATATATATATATATATAGATACACTCAATGTTGCGAACTTGAAATTGTGTGTAACAAGATCCAAGAAGAGTGTTGCGTATACAACAAGCTAATACAGTGTTGCGTATAGTACAAGCTAATCTTGGTATAGTGTACAATAAAAAGAATTAAAAAGAATATATCTCATAAAATCCAGGGGTGTTACATTCTAACCCCCTTAAAAGAAATTTCTCCCTTGAAATTCGTTGGTGTTATAAATCATTTACTATTCATAGAAACCGACATCGTAAAAAGGAATAATAAAACATAACTTTAAAAAGGATAGTTAGAAACGTAATGGTCACCCAAGGTAACTCAGCATTGGGTTACCACATAGGAGAGTATAGGT
Organism: Viscum album; assembly: GCA_963277665.1. Lineage (NCBI taxonomy): Eukaryota > Viridiplantae > Streptophyta > Magnoliopsida > Santalales > Viscaceae > Viscum > Viscum album. The sequence continues at coordinate 1,401,580,840 of OY728137.1, read as the reverse complement.
GAAAATATGAATATGGAGGAAAAATCTGACGATCTTGTTCTGATGAAGAGAGGTAGAGAACATGGATATGAAAAAAGCCAACAATCACAAAGCCATAAATTTGTGATGATCTAAGGTACCATCTGATTCATTGGATATGAGGGAACTAGGACAACATTTTTGGTTTTCAAGATCATTTCCCTAGAGTTGAAATTTTCGAATTAGAAGAAATACTTTCTTGATTTTGGTACAATCTCATTATTGTTCGTGCATTGAATAATTTCCACTTCATCTCTTAAAGAAATGAAGTTGAATTTGTTATTCGTGAAGTGCTAACAGATCATGTGATAGAATGATGGGTCATTCCATCTGATTCAAACAAAAGGTTATCAAAAGTTATCAAATATACATAAGTCAATCTATGGTGTGGTTAATCATATATGATTCCAAAAATGAACTTATACTTCATATATCAGACCACTTAATAAAATAAAACTAGTTTCTACTAACCAGGGACTTCCTATAGGCCAGTGGTAGGTGATAAAGGCCAGTCGCATTTGGGTTGTCGGTTCGATTCCCACAGCCTTGTCCGACGTGATGGGCTGTCGCCCATCCTACAGGTTGTCCTTTTTCTAAAACTACATTACTATAACATCCCATCAATAATATCAAAAAAAGTTCTATCCTTAAACAATACTAACTTATGTCCAAAATAATCCATTCCAATCATTAGTCTTATCTAAAATACTTCAATCCATGCTCATAGTATAAAGAAAATGATTACATGAAATGTCACATAACAATCATGTGAATTCCATCATTTATCCCCCATATATCATAAGATATATATTTTTGGTCAAATTACAAACATGTGAATACCTTAATCATGTATTCACTTGAGGAATGAATACTCATTGAACCTTAGTGAATACATGAATGTAGTTAAAAGTTAACACTTTCCACATACAAAAATCCTCAAAATTCTATATACTCAAACCATGATATCACTTAGTCGTTATATCAATCAGGAGCTCATGAATACTGTCATACATTTCATATTCTTCTTATCCCTTCATTACGCGCATATCATCTGCTTTCGAAAATATTTGAATCACTTTTCATGGTTACCGGTACCATAAAATTATTGAAAACCACAATAGACTAATAAAAAATATATTCTAATACACCATAAAAGTGCCTCAACAACATTATTCGTGAATACCAATACATAAACACTTCAATCCATCATCTTCAATGATTGTCCTGGAATAAGTCCTTCCTTGATTTAGAAGTAACTTTTTAGGTCAGGGCATTGAGTTGGGTAATGCCCATGTTCTCCACAAGTAAGACATTGAACTCCATAACAGTCTGTCACTATATGACCCTTTTCTCCACACAAATAACATTTGTCCATCCATTTAAGGTATTCCTCAAGGTTCTTCTTCCCTTCTTTAGAAGTATCAATCTTCTTTTCTTTATGCTCCTCAACATGCGAACATGCATAAAAGTCTATCTTCCTCTACCATGATCAGCGCTGTCCGTCGTCTGCAACCAACACAACGTAGTGCGGGCATATCCCGTGTAGGGGTGAGTATAAGCTACTCAATAGGGACCTCGAGACCCCCGAAGGTCTCCCAGAATCCACAAAGGATAACCACAAATGGAAGATACAATCACGAAGTAACATCCGACACTGCTTAGGTATATGCCCATACATATACCTAAGTAATCAATTCTTGTTCGGCTCCAACATTTGAGCCCAAGTACAACCCAGTCCACACAGGAAAAAAAGCGTAAATCCAAACAGGATAGCACAACACAATCCACATAGGAAAAAAATAGGATTCAGTTCACAGAGGTATACTCATTCATATGACGATATAGATGACCTAATATTGCCACTGATTCATCTAAGCCGTCGGACCCACAAAGGATCGATAGGTACTAACCCCCGCAATGACCCACAAAGGATCTGACCCACACAGGACCGATAGGTAACTAACCTCCGCAATGACCGATAAAGGATCTGACCCACACATGATCGATAGGTAACTAACCCTCGCAAAGACCCACATAGGATCGGACCCACATAGGATATGTAGGCGTTGGCCCACACAAGACTGCTGAGTGCTGACCCACACAGGATCGGAACCACAAAAGATCTGTAACACTGACCAATGTAGGATCTCTATGTGCTGTAGTCGTCGCCGTCGAATCCACTGAGGATCTATGCACAGTCGTCGTCGTCGTAGTCGCAAACGCAGCTAGCTCTAGGGTTCCCGCACACATCAAGCTTGTCCAGGAGGGTCCGCTCCATGAGATTAGAGGTTGATACATCAACTGACACGTAGTCCAGAGTTGATGTATTCAAAAGTTCAGTATCGTCAACAGTAACTCAACGTCGCAGACGGCGCGTCAATCGGATGCCCGGTCTGAGAGTTATTGGCTTTTTTGTGCCAGGGGCCCGGTTGGTTTTTAAGGAAAAACCAACCCGACCGTACTCCACCTGCGTCCATACCTCGGGTGGAGTATTCCAAAAGATCCGTCTCACTTAGAGGAATCCAACAATGTCGACGGCATGTCAATCGGACGTCCGTAACTCAAGATATGAGTGTTTCCGCTCCGAGGCCCCGGTTGGTTTCGTGTACGAACCAACCCGACCGAACCCAAAGTATTCTGAAACCTTGAGTGTAATATACCGAAACGACCGTATCGATCCAAGGATTGCATCTCCACTGACGGTGTGTCGATCGAAGGCTCGTAACTCATGCTACGGTTAAAAGACTGAAAAGGTCCGAAAACGGGGGGTCTGGGCCCGGACCGACCTGGCCCAACCCCCCCCCCCCCCCCCCCCGGGTCGACCCGAACCGGGTCGAGTCAACCCGGGTCTGGGTCCGACCTGGCTGGGCGTGACCCGGCCCGGCCGCCAGGGGATGGCTCGCTGGTTACGGCCGAGCGGCGCGGGGGGCGTGTTGCCCCCGCGTGAGAGTACCGCGGCCCCACGTTGGGCCACCCTTTGCCAGCAGACGCGGCAGCCGGCTGCGTCCCGCCTATCGCCGGACCCGCGCGGTCGCGTGTCGGCCGGCAGCCGCCACGGCTTCAGCCACGTCAGTTCTCCTCGGTGGTGCACCGTCAGTTTGCTCCGCGGACCACCAGATGAGTTCTGGTGGTCGGAATTCCTTGTCGTCTTCGCCAAAAGTCCTGCCAGGGTACATCCTTCACTGCGAGGACCCCGCATCGCCCGTGCCGCCCGCTTGGTCGACGTCCACCGTTTCGCACACCAAGAACGAAAGGGGTGGTGGGTTCGGACTTGTTCGTTAGTCCGCACCCACCGCGTTAGCGGTTTAAAAGTCTCACAACAATTTAATAATGAAACGACACAGGCATAAATCAAAAATATTTAATAAAACAAACCCCTACCTTGTAGTAGTCGTCTAATGAGAGTTCTTCGCGGAATTGAACATCGCGGAAGAAGGGGATCGTCGCGTCGCGGAAGGGCATCGCGTCGTCGCGGTACATGACGTCGCGTCGACGATCTCCGAGGGTTAAAGAAAACACACAGATTTAATTTCATGAATTAAATCCATGTTAAGGATATAATCCACAAAGGAAATTAAAATGATCCGTATTCCCTACCTCAATCGGTGTTGATCGAAGATTGTCGTGGGGAAGGATCTCCGCAGAAAAACGTCAAGGGAGGAGAATCATCGGCATCGCGGTACAAAGCGTCGCGTCGTCGATCTCCGAGGGTTCGGCGTTCTTTGTCGCCTTTTGTCGAAGGCCGATGTTCTTTGTGTTCTTCGCATTCTTCGTGTTCTTCGCGTTCTTCGCGAAGGAGAATGAAGATACAGTTTCTCCGAATCCTCTCAACAAACTGCACCCAAGAAGAAAGTGTGTTGGTATTATTTTATTATTATGCCAACAGTTTGAAAACATGTTAGGAAATGAACCATTAATTTAGTGAATTAATGGTAACGAATTTACTATCCATTTAATAGGAGCGTTTAAGAGTTTTAGAAAACACACCAGTTGACTTTCATTAAAGAGGAGTTTTCGCGGGTGAATTACTTAGGGGAAAAGAAACGGTGGGGCTCATGTGGCCCCCACCTCACAAATATCCTACCTAGAGGGTAGGATATTTTGGGCTCCAACCAATCCGCTTCAACTTAGATTAAGCAGCTTTAAGTGTCTTTATGTGGATTTAAGTGAAATAAAATAAAGTTGTCGCACCACTTTATTTTATTTTCTTCACTTAACACCAAAAATTTAAAAACCACACCCGAGCAAACGCAACTCCGGAAGAGGCGTTTCTATGCAATTACCGGCGCTGTGATTCCATCGGTGCCCTCGGAATTTGATTCCAAGCACCGGTTCAAAAGTTAAAAAAACCCAATCGTTCGTTCACTGAACGTACCTGAGCCAAATCTTCGGAAAATGATTCTGGGCACACCGGGCCTCGGAATCACGTGCCGTCAGAAACTGCGTTCTTGTAAAATTCCAAAAAAAAAATTAATAAAAAAATCTCCTTGAATTTTATGGGTCTTTACATCACTCACACCTCAGGTCTTTACGTCCCCGTAAAGATACATCATAACTAGGGAAACAAATGTGGGTACTGAGCATGAATCTGAGCCTCCCGCTCCCAAGTGATCTCTTGAAGGTTCCCGTGCTGCCATCTGATGCACACAAGAGGAATCGATTGTCCACATTGGACCCACTCCTGTCGATCCTCGATCTCCCCCGGGACCTCCACAAAAGTCTCCCCATCATCAACGTCCAGCTCCCCATGGTCAATGATATGTGTTGGGTCGTGCACGTATCTCCTCAGTCGTCGAGTATATCAAAATGTCTTCGATGAATACTATGACAAATCGATCGAGGAATGGCTGAAATATCCTGCTCATGAGTCCCATGAACACTGCTAGAGCGTTGGTTACACCGAATGGCATAACCAAGAACTCATAGTGGACATACCGACATCTGAAGGCCGTCTTCTGCACGTCCTTGTCCCGAACTCTGAGATGATGATAGTCTGACCTGAGGTCTATCTTCGAGAACCACCGTGCTCCCTTGAGCTGATCAAAGAGGTCATCAATCCTCAGTAGCGGATACTTGTTCCTCACTGTCACCTAGTTTAGGCGACGATAGTCGACACAAAGTCGCAAGCTCTCGTCCGCCTTCTTGGCGAACAATATCAGGGAAGCCCAGGGTGAAACACTGGGTCGGATGAATCCCTTTCCCTGCAAGTCCTCCAACTGTACCCGTATCTCTCGAAGCTCAGCGGGGGCCATCCGATATGCTGGAGTGGATATCGGGGCTGTCCCGGGGTACAGATCAATATAAAAGTCTACCTCTGTGCGAGGAGGTAGCCCTGGAATGTTGTCGGGAAAGATGCTCGCGTACTGATCCACCACTGCAGGAAAACTAGGACTCTGCACTTCAACTGCTCATAGGATGAGGATAGCCAACTGATGAGTGATGGACTATTCTCTCCTCTATGGAAGTCCATCCTGTGCTGCGAAGGCTCCCTTCTCGCCGGTGAAGGTGAACCTGCTCCCGTCGGTGCATACACATCGCACCTTGCGCCTAATACAGTCAATCTGTGCATGGACTGTAGGTAACCAATCAGTGCCCAAGATGACGTCGTAAGGCCTCAAAGCCGCTACAAGAAGATCCCAGCCGAAGCTCTCGCCTCCTAGAGTAAGCTCACACTGCCGGCACTAGTGCGTAATCGTCGAGTCTGCTCTCGTAGGAGTCTCCAGCCGTATGGATCGAGCCAACAGCTCTGTCGAAATCTCTGAGCTCAGAACAAGGGCAGTGGCTATGAAAGAGTGACTCTCTCCTATGTCTATAAGAACTGAGGGAAAGGTGGAATAGACATAGATAGTACCTCGAATCATCTCGGGCGCGCCGTGGTCGTAGGCCTCCGCTACCTGGAGTTGTGCCTCTCTCTGCCCGCCAGCTCCCTATGGTCGGGGTGGACCTCCTAGTGGTGGTGGTGGTAGAGCCTCAAAGCGTCGCCCACCACCTGCTGCTCGGCCAGCTCCTCTGCCTCGTCCGCCTGCTCCCTGCGGACCGCCATGGTCGACCCTCTGCCTCTGCCTGGGTGGCCCATCAACCGTCTTCTGCTCCTCGGCACGGTGGGTCGGGTAGTCACGTGCAATGTGACCCTGTCCGCCGCATGTGTAGCACTGCCTGCCTCTCGAAAGACTGGATCTGCGCTGTGTGCCCTGCACAGCTGAGCTAGTGTCCTGAGGTCGTCTGCCTGAGGGTCTGGTCTGCCTGGAACCCTGAGTCATTCGTCGACTGCCTGCTGCAGAAGACTCTGCTACGTGCCACCCTGCTGTAGGTCTCGCTGCTAATGAAGGCTCAGCAAGGAAGCTCTCGATCAAAAGGGCTCGCTCCGGTACTCCTGCCTGATTCAGAATGCTGAGGGAGATCAGCGATGCCCTGATCTCATGTCACAAAACCAGCTCAAAAGTCCGAGCCCAGAAGAATGGGTCCCGTACCATGTCTGTCGAGTAGCGCGAGAGATCGGTAAATCTTGCCGAGTACTGGGTGACCGTCAAACTGCCCTGCCGAAGCTGAAGAAGCTCCTGGATGTGCACCGCACGGAGGGTGGTTGGGACGAACTCCGAGCAGAAGAGGCTCTCAAAGTCCATATAGAGAAGAGATGCCTCATCGTGCACCTGGAGTATCAAGCTCCACCATCGGCCCGCTGCCGCGTGCAGTAGGCTCGCTGTGAGGATCACCATGAGGTCTGCTAGTGTCCTCACTAACCGGAAAAATCGCACCACTACCTCCAGCCAGTCCTCGGCTGCCTGGGGGTCCGTCTCCCCGCGGAACCTGGGCGGTCTCTGGCACAGGAAATCATGCAGTTCACTAAGGCGACGTTCATCATCAGCGGCTGGGGTTGGAAGCATCGGTGGCTCGGCGGGTAGAGGTACCGCTGTTGCCTCAGCTGTCAAAGGGCCCTGTACCGAGGCCTCGTCACTCGGCGGGCTGTCGTCACGCTCAACTCTCGGAACCCTAGCTGGCTGCCATCGTGGGGCCATCCTGAAAAAGGAAACAGATGCGCCACGGTCAGAACAGTATACCTGGTGAGCTGACACAAGGTAATCACAAAGAAAACTTGAAACACACACGCAATCAATGTTTTCATGCACTAAGTCGGAAATCAGAAGTCAGGGTCCTAGTGTACGGATACGTCAGCCGCCGCACCAACACTGGACTCCCTAGATTGATAACCACACCCAATACGCTAAACACTATTGCTTCACATAGAAAAAGATCAGAGTCCCATGTTCTGTGGTAGAACCAAACTCCTCTGATACCAATTTTTCACGACCCATCCTTGGGGCCCGTGCCGTGACTACCCCAAGCCCGCCTTCAATAGGCCAGGGGCTGGCGACTAGCACTAAGGCATAAATCCCCGTAAAAGGGAAGGAATTTACTTTGTAAAGTAAACCAAAAACACCACAGAGCAAGCAGGTTGAAGTAAACACTATGTTAAAACTGGTGCAATAGTAAATGCGGAAAAGTAAGTGGGCCAGTTTAGAAGCCCAAACTGAAAGTAAAGTACAATTGGAAACCGAAAATAGCAACTGAAAAGTAAAGCCACAACGTTGATCTGTCCACTGGAAATCCCACCTGAATAGTGGGTACAGATAGCCTCCACTGCTTCTCGGGTCCAGCCGACCGCTCCGAGTACGTCCCGCCCAGTGGTCCACCTCCAGGTATCGTCCTGCTCGGGAAGCCTCAACCCGAATCAGCGCTGTCCATCGTCTGCAACCAACACAAAGTAGTGCGAGGATAGCCCATGTAGGGGTGAGTATAAGCTACTCAGTAGGGACCCTGAGACCCCCGAAAGTCTCCCAAAATCCATAAAGGATAACCACAAAGGGAAGATACAATCACAAATTAACATCCGACACTTCTTAGGTATATGCCCATTCATATACCTAAGTCATCAATTCTCATTTGGCTCTAACATCTGAGCCCAAGTACAACCCAGTCCACAGAGGAAAGAAAAATGTAAATCCACACAGGATAGCACAACACAATCCACATAGGAAACCAAAACATGATTCAGCTCACACAGGTATACTACTTCATATGACGTTAAAGATGACCAGATATTGCCACTAATTCATCTAAGCCGTCGGACCCACAAAGGATAGATAGGTACTAACCCCCGCAATGACCCACAAAGGATATGACCCACATAGGATCGATAGGTAACTAACCCCCGCAATGACCCACAAAGGATCTGACCCACACAGGATCGATAGGTAACTAACCCCCGCAAAGACCCACACAGGATCAGACACACATGGGATCTGTAGGCGCTGGCCCACACAGGACCGATGAGCGCTAACCCACACAGGATCGGACCCACACAGGATCTGTAGCACTGACCCACGTAGGATCGCTGAGTGTTGTAGTCGTCACCGTCGAATCCACTGAGGATCTCTGCACAGTCGTCGTCGTCGCAGTCGCAAACGAAGCAAGCTCTAGGGTTCCCGCACACAGCAAGCTCGTTCAGGAGGGTCCACTCCATGATCCGAGAGGCTGATACATCAACTGATACATATTCCAGATTTGATGTATCCAAATGTTCCTTATCGTCAACAGGAACTCAATGTCACAGACGGCGCGTCAATCGGACGCCCGGTCTGAGAGTTATTGGCTTTTTCGTCACAGGTGCCCGGTTGGTTTTTAAGACAAAACTAACCCGACCGTACTCCACCTGCGTCCAAACCTCAGGCGGAGTATGTCAAATGATCCGTCTCATGTAGAGGAATCCAACAAAGTCGACAGCACGCCAATCGGACGTCCGTAGCTCAAGATATGAGCGTTTCCGCTCCGAGGGCCCAGTTGGTTTCGTGTACGATCCAACCCGACCGAACCCAAATTATTTTGAAACCTTGAGTGTAATATACTGAAACGACCGTCTCGATCCAAGGATCACATCGCCGCTGACAGTGCGTCGATCGGAGGCCCGTATCTCAAGATACGGGAAAAAGACCGAAATGGTCCGAAAATGGGGGGTCTGGGCCCGGACCGACCCGGCCCAACCCCCCCTGGGTCGACCCGAACCGGGTCGACCGGACCCAGGACCGGGTCCGACCCGGCTGGGCATGACCCGGCCTGGCCGGCGCGGGCGGGGCCCGGCCGCCATGGGACGGCTTGGCCGGTTACGACCGAGCGGTGCGGGGGGCGTGCTGCCCCTGCGTGAGAGTACCGCGGCCCCGCGAGGGGCCGCCCTTTGCCAGCGGACGCGGCAGCCGGCCACGTCCCGCCTCTCGCCGAACCCGCGCGGTCGCGTGTCGGCCGACCGTCGCCGCAGCATCAGCCGTGGAGGTTCTCCTCGGCGGCGTGGCGCTCTGCGGACCACCGGATGTGTTCTGGTGGTTGGAAATCATTGTCGTCTTCCCCAAAAGTCCTCCCGAGGTCCGTCCTTCACTACGAGGACCCTGCATTGCCCGTGTGGCCTGCTTGGTCGACGTCCGCCATTTCGCACACCAAGAACGAAAGGGGCGGTGGGTTCAGACAAGTTCATTAGTCCGCACCCACCACGTTAGCGGTTTAAAAGTTTCACAACAATTTAAAAATGAAACTTCGTGGGCATAAATCACAAAGATTTAATAAAACAAACCCCTACCTCATAGTAGTCGTCGAAAGAGAGTTCTTCGGGGAATTGACCGTCGTGAAAGAAGTGGATTTTCGCGTCGCGGAAGGGTGTCGCGTCGTCGCTGTATACGGTGTCGCGTTGACGATCTTCGTGGGTTAAAAAAAACACATAGATTTAATTTCATGAATTAAATCCATGTTAAGGATAAAATCCACAAAGGAAATTAAAAAGATCTGTATTCCCTACCTCAATCGGTGTTGATCGAAGATTTTCGTGGGGAAGGATCGCTGTAGAAGAACGTCGGGGGAGGAGAATTGTCGGTGTCGCGGTACACGGAGTCACGTCGTCGATCTCCGAGGGTTCGGCGTTCTTCGGCGCCTTTCGTCGAAGGTCGGCGTTCTTCGCGTTCTTCGTGTTCTTCGTGAAGGAGGATGAAGATACAGTTTCTCCAAATCCTCTCAACAAACCGCACCCAAGAAGAAAGTGTGTTGGTCTTATTTTAATATTATGACAACAGTTTGAAAACATGTCAAGAAACAAACCACTAATTCACTGAATTAATGGTGACGACTTAACTGTCCAATTAATAGGAGCGTTTAAGAGTTTTAGAAAATGCACCAGTTGACTTTCATTAAAGAGGAGTTTTCGCAGGTGCGTTACTTAGGGGAAAAGAAACGGTGGGGCTCATGCGGGCCCCACCTCACAAATATCCTACCTAGAGGGTAGGATATTTTGGGCTCCACCCTATCCGTTTCAACTTAGATTAAGCAGCTTTATGTGGCTTTAAGTGAAATAAAATAAAGTTGTCGCACCACTTTATTTTATTTTCTTCACTTAACGCCGAAAATTTAAAAACCACACCAAAGCAAACGCAACTCCGGAAGAGACGTTTATACGAAATTACCAGTGCTGCGATTACATCGGTGCCCTCGGAATTCGATTCCGAGAACCAGTTCAAATGTTAGAAAAACCCGCTCGTTCGTTCACTGAACGTACCTGAGCCAAAACTTCGGAAAATGATTCCGGGCACAGCGGGCCTCAGAATCACGTGCCTTTAGAAACTGCGTTCTTGTAAAATTTCAACGAAAATTAATCAAAAAATTTCCTTGAATTTTATGGGTCTTTACAAAAACTTATATTAAAAATACTATAATTATTAAAGTTGAGTGAGACATATTTCACTTTCCTTTAAATAAAATAAACTAAAGGTCTTAATCACCTCCAAGTGGGTTCTAATGGATTCCATTTCAACCTAAATATGACTTAGGACGAATTATAATCATCCAATTGTATTAAGACAAGTATTAGGATAATTTTATAATATCATATTTACCCTTAATTACCCAATTTACCTTTTACTATGGTAAATAAAATTTACCTTTGTTACTATTCATAAGGCCAAAAAATAAAAAGTAGTATATTAATATAATTTAGACCCACTGATTCCAAATATGGAATCCATTTTTCAAAATTCAATACACATAAGTTGCAAAAATTAAATTAAAATTAATCCCGTTGTCGAATGAAAACGGGTTTTTGATTAAAACATTGCAAAAGATTGAATTTATTTAACCTAAGAATTCAATGTAAAATAAATGCTAATGAAATAAATTATATTAAATGGTAAAAATATATTATATTTATAATTTAAAACCATTCAATATTATAATTTAACCGCATAAGTTATTACGATGAAAAAAGTGGTTTGTAATTAAAATATAGCGTGTTTTTACTATTCATTAAAATATGAAAGTTATCAGAATAATATGAAAATTTTATCCAAGGTAAATTTTTATATCCTGATCCAAAGAAAAATTTTATTTTGTAAAATTGAACTTATAAACATGTCAAAAACTAGATTTAATGTGGGTGCGCCATCAAAAGGCGGAAAAACTGCAGTTTTTGAAAAATAATTATTTTACCCGAAAAATTTATTTTGTTCTCTTAACATGTTATAGAAAATGTGTAAGATGAATAATAATAATGTTATAAAATTAAAAATTTTGTTAATACTATTCATAACGGCTAGTCAATAAGAATATAATAACAATATATCATTGTTTAGTGAAACCTGGTATTGCCTACAACACACGCTATCGAGGAAGGTCGTGATTGCGTGTAATGCAAGCCAAGTCAGGGTTGCGTGTAGTGCAAGACTCCTTTGTGGTTTTGTATAACATAATCCAACCATATTTAATTTATACATTTAATATATATTTATATATATACATATATATATACACTCAATGTTGCGAACTTGAAATTGTGTGTAACAAGATCCAAGAATATTGTTGTGTATACTGCAATCTAATACAGTGTTGCGTATAGTACAAGCTAATCTTGGTGTAGTGTACAATAAAATGAATTAAAAAGAATATATCTTATAAAATCTCGGGGTGTTACAATAGGGAAAACATTATAAGAGAATCAAGACCATAACAGTTCATGAGGAACATAGATAAAAAAGTTGGAATTGGTTTTATATGTTCCCAACACAGATTCACCCCCCTTATATGTTAGGTATCTCCGAAACTGGTCCTCTTAGTCTCAGCTGTTGTGATTAAGTTGGGTTGAATCACTTCTATCAATTTCATTGATACATTATGTGAATCATCCTCACTCACACCGACTATGTAACAAGGAATAAAAAAATTACCAAACCCATTCATTTCATTTATTAAATATATACGAGAGTGTAATTCATCGCTTAGATCGGGGTTCTTCCTAATAGATTGTAGAATCACATGAACCATCTGATATTGAACTGATACACTTACAATAGAAAAAATAACCTCCTTAAACCTTTCAAAATCTATCATCATGATAGAGTCACTAGGAATAGTCCCACCCACTGATTCTCTTGAAATAGGTACAAATACCTCATCATATGAGTCTTCATAATCTGAATCCCATGGTTCATTAGAAAGATTCCTTTCCTATTCAATCATAATATCATCATCCAGATGAGTGATAGTTTCAAGTCATACACTTCCAGGTTGACTCTCCCCGTCATCTTGATCTCTCATTTCATGAGGCTCCCCCACAATCTGAGCTCCCCTCACTTGTTGATCACCTTGAATATGAGGTATCTTTCATTCATAAACTATATAAGGTGCACGGATCACTTGAACATCCATTTCATCTTGAACATTAGAATTTTTTCTTCGTCAACAACAACATCGGGAGGTTCATCCAATCGTTAATATACCACAACATAATCCATATATAAATATACACCTTGATCACCCTTATGATGGTCACCAACACCTTCACTACCTTCATCAACATCAGGTCCAGATATATGCTCTTCAATTCCATTTCTGTCCTCATTTTCTTCACCTTTAATCTATTTACTTCCACAGCCTCTGAAACTGTCACTATCACTTTCACCTTCTTTACGTTCGTATTCTTCTTCTTCAGATCCAGTAGATCTAAATACATGTTCCACACTACCTGATACTTCTATCTCGTCATCTCAGTTGTATTCATGAGTGGTTTTATGAGAGGGTAAAGCAAGTGGAGGACAAGGAGGTCCCAAAGAAAAACCATTGTGAGTTTCAGGGGTTTCATGATCACCTCTATCATATATTGGTGATCCATGATCATTGATTGGTGTGGTCGGCTCTTCATCTTCTTCTAAAGACTAGAAAACTTCATTATCTAGTCCTAGACTTGGATCAACCATATTCTTAGGCCATGTTAGATAGACCATTCGATTGAAAATATCATAAATCATAACTTCATCACCAAAAAATTCATTCTTCCAGGGGTCGCATTTATTATTCATTATTTTAAAGATCTCCTTACTTAATTTGATCCCACTACACTCAAAAAAACATCATCTCCTTCACAAACACAACCTCTCTATTTAAACATAGTTGAGATTAACCTTGTATGAAACATGGAATTGGGTTTTCAATAAGTCTTGATCATTTCATTTATGTGAACATATTGGTATCTACATCAATTTAACTTAATACCTTTACTCAGTAGATAAACCAAATAAAATACTTTTTTTACTTTATATATGCAAAGTCCCATTTCCTGGGATATATATAATACTTTATAAACTAGAATAAAATTATACACTCTTCATCTATCTCTATTGCATTGGGTATCCTATGATCATCATTTTTATTAAGATCATTTAGGGATGTCTCAAAACAGAAAATATAACTCTCAGGTGGAGAGGTACCTTGACAATCATAGAACACACCCTAATTACATACATTAAGACACTCATCGCATTTTCATGATGGAAAAGAAATTATATTGACTTTTACGATGGAATTAATCCATGAAATATCACTTCCTTCCAGAAAGAACTCCATATTCATGTAAAATTCTTGAACTAGAATCGAGTAGAAGGGTGTTTCATTATTTGAGAACCACTCAAGATATCCCTAATCCTGTAACACACTGATCAGTAATGACAAGCTCTCACATAACCATTCAATAAACACGTCTTTTTCTAGAGTCACTAAATGGTTCTTCATTGAAGGATTCACATGTCTAGTTGATTATTCTCGATCCCGCTCTCGGTTACTTAGCTGCATGAGACTCTCCACCTTCAAGAGATTACTTCACATTCTCCATTCCAATAGTCCGCTTTGAAGGACATAATGTGAATGGTCGGGGGTAGGGAGAGTAATGATTGCGTGAGTGATAGGGTAATGGAGTAGAGTTGATCGAATCTAATTTATATCATTTAGGGATTTGGAAATTAAAAAAAAAATAAACCAGGTTCAATTAAATAAATGAATCATTTTCATTTTTATGAAAACTTAAAAAATATAAAAATGGTGAGTCATTAGTGTCATCGTGATAGATTTTTCATAACACTAACGATGTCGTCAGGAAAGGGAATTGGTGTCAACAAGATATTGTATCGGTATGAAAAAGAATAAATGTCATCATGGCAACTATTTTGGAATGACAAATATGTCAGCATAAAATGACGTTGGTACGACAAAGTTATCAGTGTTAGCAGGACAATGTCAACTTAAAACTATCATTGTTGGAATAACATTGTAGCCTTGACTTTTCTAATGTCTGTATGACAACTTCACTTAATATTATCAATGTAATAATATTATATGGTATTATATATTAATCATTCCCAACTCATGTATGATGTAGTTCATTCCATTAGTGTTTAATGTCTTAATGAAAATTTCAGTAAACTGATGTTCAGTGCCAATGAATTCTCAATTTATTTCTCATTTTTGATAATTGTCTCTCAAAAAGTGATTTCATTCATCACTGTGGTTTTTACGAGAATTTGAAACATCATTCTCAAAATTTTAATAGCACTTGTGTTATCCCAATTTATAGGGACATGTCTAGATAGAAATCCATAGTCTAGTAATGTGTGTTTCATCCATAAAATATGTTCACAACAAAAATCTGCAACTATGTATTCAGCTTTGGTAGTAGATAATGAAACATTTTTTTTCTTTCTACACCATGAATCTAGAGACTTGACCAAAATGTGACATGTTTCAGAGGTTCTCTTCCTATCTAACTTAAAGCCACAAATTTCAGCATCTAAATAACATATGAATTCAAATGTTTTTCCTCTAATTTAGAATAGTCATAATTATTTGTATATTTTAGGTATTTATATATACTTTTATAGCATTTAAATGAGAATAATTTGGTTTTTCTTGAAAATGTTCACACATAAAAATTATAAGCATAATATCAAGACCACTGGCAATTATGAATAGTAAACTACCAATCATACCACTATATAAGGTTTTATCAACTATGATACCATGTTCATAAAGGTCCAATTTATATGTGGTAATCATTGGAGTTTTATTACTCTTAAAGCATTCAAAGACGTATATTTTTTAAAAAAAATTAGTATATTTAGTTATATTCCAAATAATAACTTCTTTATTTTAAAATATTTGAAATCTAGGAATGAATCTGAGTTCACCTATTAAACTCTTTCCAATGTCACATTGCATCATTATTTAAAAATTAACACATAAATAATTTTTAAAGGATCCAAAAATAATATAATGTCAACATATTGTTAATGATAAAACGTTTTTGGAAATCTAATTTATAAAAAGGGTAAGATCAGCAATAACTTTTGTAAAACCCTTAGAAATACAAAAAATGACGAGCCTATTATACAATGCTTTTGGATCTTGTTTTCAACCATATAAATAGTATTTTAATTTAAAAACATTATTTTGTAAATGGGGGTTTGTAAAACTAGGGGGTTGTTAAAAAAATTTATTAATTATATAACAATTTAAGAATTTACTATTGACATCCATTTGATAATTATTGAAATATATATGTGCTTCATCATCATGCATGATTCTAATGGCCTCATGTCTAGCTAATGGTAAAAAAGATTCTTCATAGACAATACATTCTTCTGGACTATAACCTTGAGCCTTCAATATATATATATTTATTACAATATTACCAGATTCATGTACTTTTTTCCTAAACACAAATTTAGATAAAAGGTCATGGAGACATTAGGTCAATCTTGAAGCTAGTAAACATTGTTTATATGAAAATTATTATATTCTTCTTTCAAAGACATCACCCAATATTCATAATTTATAGCATCATAGATGTTCTTAGGTTTTAGTTGTGACTAGAAATCTAAACATTTAGCTTGATTTACTAAAGATCTAGTCTGAGTTCCATTATAAAAAATCTTGAACTATAACATCTAATGGATGGTTCTTGAGTGTTATAATAGGTCTAAAAAGAAATTGGATAGAGATTCCGTGTTCTTCAAGAGGTTCAAGTTCAATTTGGATAGAATCTGTAGAATTTCTAGAACTAGAATATTTAATAAATTCTTTAAAATAATGGTTAGTTGATTTAGTATTTATAAATATATTTAAAATATCATTCTCAATATTTTTTAGAGAGTTATTTGGATCATGTGGATCTGTCACATCAAACATGTAAGAACCCGGACCTTCGTTCAGGTATGTTTTTCCGTTTTCTGGAGTTTTTAAGAAAAATGGTTTTTTTGGAAATTTTCAAAGTACACGCCATGTAATTTCTGAGTACATGCCGTGTACTCTGTTCTGGATTGAAGCCATGTGATGGCTATGTATGGGCCACACACACGGTGTGTAAGGCTGAGGTAAAGGCCAGTTATTTAGGAGTACGGAAAATTCATAGTACACGCCGTGTACTTTCTTTTTTTATTAAACAGACCGAGGTCGCGCCTAACCCCAAAATACATCTTCTTCTTCAGTTTTCGACAGTCTGGGAGCGTCAGTAAGGCCGGATATTCGACGGAGTCCTGCCTTGTCGTCTGTTCTCCGATTCGAGCATGGTCGATTGCATTGGAATCGTAGCGGTGAGTTCTTTCTTCTGTTTGATCCTTGTTTCTTGATTCCTTCTTGTTTTCAAGTTATCGTGGGATGAACGTTTTGTGCGTTTTCTCAGATCTACGTCATTCTAAGGGGAATCTGTCATCGAGGTTCACGTATATTGATCTCCTAGGATCGAGGTATGTGGTTTGTGCCTTTCTGTAGAATGTCTTGGAGTATTTTGGGCAAATTCCACCAATACCCTTGAACAGGGTATTGCGTGTTTCTTGTTCTACCCTTGTTTCTTTCCTGCATTGCTTGATTTCTTTAGTAGAGGTTATTGCTTCTGATTAGAGTAATTTGGTTGTGCTCAGATTGCTTTTCCATGCTTGTTCTTCCCGTATGGTGTTTTCCAGTTTCCATGCCTAGTCATAGGATAATGGAACTGTTGTTTATTTTTTTTTAACTTTTGAGCCTTAGTTGATAGCAAAGTAGTTCTTGAGGTTTACTTGGACGATACACATGTGCTGAGCATGTTAGTTACTCAGGACTATGAGAACCTAGAGTAGCAGACCAATGGGAGAATTGACGGAAGGGCTTCTCCAGAGTGTCTTTTAAATCACGATGCGAGACCAAGTGGAGAATTGACGGAAGAGCTTCTCTAGAGATTATTTTAATTACGACACGGGTTATAGGGTGAATTGACGTTGAGTGCTTCCCCAGAGAGCCTTTAGCACGATACGAGACTATAGGGGGAATTGACGGTGAGTGCTTCCCTAGAGAGTCTTCTTAATTACGTAGCTGAACCAGAGGGGTGAGACTGTGTGTGTCTCCCAGAGGGTTGCTTGTACTCAGAGGTTGAACCATAGGGGCTAGACTGTGAGAGCTACCCAGAGGGTTACCTGTTTTCTTCTTATTGTTGACTGCTATACTTGTTAGTACTGTGGATTGTAGCTGTTTGCGCTTTTCCATTTACTACTTCTTGTTTTATTACTGCCATGTATTCATTGACTATTAGGCACAAATATTTGGGTGATTTCCTACTGGGATTGTATCTCACAACCTGTTTGGGCCATGCTTTTGGCCCCAAGAAGACTATGTTGCTGCAGGTATAGACAAGGGAAAGCTCCCTTCTACATCATGATCTTGACTGCACCAGGATCTCGGGAGCATGGGACCGAGCCGTGGCTCACGATGCTGAGGAGATTTCTTTGTTTTTCTTTTTCACTTGGTTTCAGTTGTATTCAAGCATGTTGTTGTGTTTTCTGTTTTCCATAGATACTTGTACCTGCTGCATTATTTTCATCATTGTTATATATCTGCATTGCTTCCGCTGTTTGGTTTCTGTTGTCATGCATGTTGTTTACTGCTTCCGCTGTTTATTGTTGTTTCTTATCTTTTATACCTTACCTAATGAGGGAATAGTTTCCCCACCGACTCACCAAGGCCCTCGCTGCTGGTCGGTAGCCTCTGGCGTTCGTGGAAACGCGCTTGAGGTCATGTGGCGAACCGGGTACGGGGCACCAGTGGAGTGGCTCCAGACCCGTGTCGTTACAAAGTGGTGTCAAAGAGTTCTTTTCTCTTGCTTTACTGTTTGGAGACTTTATCCAGGGATAGGACGGATTCGGTACTTGGTATTAAGCTATGCTCGGGAGTAGCTAACCCGTGTACAGGGAAAGGCCATACTACCTCATTAATTGCAGTTTGCTGGTTTTGAGTTTTATGGTTGATATGTTTTCACCTAGAGTGAGTCACATGACTTGTGCGGTTATTATTTAGAAATTTCGGTTCTATTTCTGTCGCAACCTGATGAGATGAGGGTATTCCATCTCATGAATCATATAGACACTTTTAGGAATCACATGCCATGCATTCTTTCCATGCCATATAGGGTGTATTAGCGATTTCATGCCGTTGTGATAGACTATCTGTAGATTATGCATGCTGTTGTGATAGTTGCTTGATAGATTCTCTGCTGTTATGTTAGAAAACTATTTGTTTTGTTCTTTGATTAAAATGAACACCAAATTTTGGTTATTGAGGTGTTATGGGCCCTCACGTATTGGAATTTGGCATCTTTTCCCTCATTTTAGAAAAACCTAGAATACACGGCGTGTACATTTCGAGCACACGGCGTGTAGTTTTCAGGCCGTGTCATTGACCGTGTAAGAAGAACACAGTGTTGTGGGAGTAACTTCGGGAACACGCCGTGTGCCATTGGTACACACTGTGTGAGTTCAGAGCCGTGTCACTAACAGCACGGGCCAAGGAAGCTCAGGTAGAACACGCTGTGTCCGTAGGTAACATGCCGTGTAGTCTTTTCCAGTTGCCCGACCATGTCATGAACAACACCGGCCGGCATGAACTTCCTTTACACACACCGTGTAGTCTTTCCCAGGTACCCAGCCATGTCATGAACAACACGGGACGGTATCGCCTTCGCCTATGTACGCCGTGCTTGTTCGGAACACGCCGTGTAAGGTCCAGCCGTGTAGACGGCCGTGTACTCAACAACACGGACCGCCGAAGCCTCGTCTAGTTCATGCCGTGTTTGATTCGAACACGCCGTGTAGTCTCAGGTTGAGTCAGACCGTGTGGGATAGCTGTGTAAGGAGCCTCGGGCAGGGGAATAGTTTTCAAGTACACGCCGTGTGTAGGGGTCAACACGTCGTGTAGTTTGCATTGTACATGACTCGTAGGGAATGAGTACATGCCCATGTCAGTGGTTTAAGTAGACACACCGTGTATTTTTATACACATTGTGTTGTCATGTTTTGAGATCTTGTGTGTTTTTCCCCTGTTCCCATTTTGTACTCTTGTGTTCTCTGTCCTTGTTGTTCTGATCTAAGGTGTGCTTTTGATCTTTCATATTTATGCCTTCGAGACGTCCTTAGGTCGTACGACTGTCGTCAGGCAGTGATCAGATGCCAGACAGGGATGATCAGGGACTTCCTGTCGATCCCCCAGTCGAACCAGCCTTGGCACCGGTTGTCATAGTAGTCGTAGGCGCTGATGTGCAGTTCAGGGAAGGTTTCATGAGGATGATGCAGGCCTTCCAAGGAGCACTGCCTCCTTCCTCGTCTATGGAATACTTGACATGAGTCTTTCAGTAGAAGCATCCTCCCATGTTTTCGGGGGAGGGAAGACCTCAGGCTGCAGAGTCATGGCTGGAAGCCATGCTGACTATATTCGAGAATCTGGAGATTCCACCAGAGAGGCGGGTCATGCTCGCCACCTACATTCTCCGAGACTTCGCCAAAAGGTGGTGGGACGTGATCTCACAGGTGGGTCAGCAGTAAGCTATGACTTGGGAGGAGTTCCAGCGTGTGTTTTACGACTACTTTTACCCGGAGGCCCTGAGGGCCAATCGAGCCTGGGAGTTCATGAGCATAGAGCAGGGTACTCTATCTTTCATGGAGTATTCCTCTCGTTTCACTAAGCTGCAGTGTTTTACACCGCTTTGGGATGGGAGTGGGGTGTTCTTGGTGAGGATGTTTGAGGATGGACGCAGGAGGGAGATTCGCTCACAGGTGAACATCTTCTAGCTGACTTCCATTACATTCATCGTCAACCAGGCACTGATTGCAGAGCACAATATGAGAGACTCTGGAGCTTCGAGTAAGGGCGGTTCTGCTTCCAGAGCTAGCTTTCCTTCAGATGACAGCAAGAAGCGCCGTAGGGAGCCTACGCACAGTGATTCGAGGAAGCGAGACACATCATCAGGTAGCCAGGTGACATTCTACCAGTGTGGACGGATAGGGCACACGAGGCCATGGTGCCAGAGAGACCCAGTGGAGTGCCGATCTTGTGGCAAGTTGGGTCACCTTCAGCGTTTCTACCAGGTTTCACCACAAGTAGAAGGTGACCAGGGTTCTTCATGACTCCTCATTCAGGAGCAGCCCCACCAGTCTCTCACCAGTTAGGGAACTGAAGTTCATCAAGCCATTTGGGCCGAGGTGGAGATCGTGGCCGTGGCAGTCAGCCACCAGTTCCTCAGCAACAGCAGGGAGGTTCAGCTTAGAGTGGTCAGTTAGGGGCACAGGGCTGCGGTGCTTGCTAGTCTTTTGCTGTGGAGTAGACTTATCATGAACAGGATCCTGACCCTTCTACTGTTTGAGGTACGATTTCAGTAGCCTCAGTTTTATCTTCAGCCCTTTTCAATACTGGCGCTACGCATAGTTTTATCACTATTTCCATTGTGGAGATCCTTGGACTTTGCATCTTTTCTTCTTCCGACTCGTTGACACTAGAAACACCTTTGGGAATGAGGACATCTAGTGTACGTCAATGTAGAGAGTGCCCTCTCGAGGTTGTAGGGTATCTTTTCATATGGGATCTCTATGTCCTATAGATGACATGCTATGATGTCATCTTTGGCATGGACTGGTTGATTCCCTTCTGGGAAGTCGTCGACTGCTATCACCACAGAGTCAGTTTCATCTCACTAGAAGGTGAATATTTCCTTCATAGAGGCGAATGGGATGTTCGGTCGAGTCGGGCGGGACTCGAGCATCTTGGGATAGGAGGGGTGATAGTCCAGATTGTTAGTCTTTATATGGATGACAAGGGTACTCCATAATTGGACTTTCCTCCAGTGGTGGATTTCTTCAGGGATGTCTTTCCAGAGGACTTTTCAGGTTTTCCTTCGGAGCGTGAGGTGGACTATTCTATTGAGCTCATGCCAGGAGTGGCACCGGTGCCCATTCCGCCCTATAGGATGGCCACACCTGAGTTTCAAGAGCTCAAGAAGCAGTTGGAGGAGCTACAGGCTAAGGGTTTCATCCGACCCAGTACTTCACCTTGGGGTTTGCCTGTTCTGTTTGTGAAGAAGGCAGATGGTACCCTTCCGCTTTGTGTGGATTATCGAAAGCTGAATCAGTTGACGGTCAAGAACCGATATCCTTTTCTGTGGATTGATGATATTTTCGATCAGCTTCGAGGAGCCTGGGTGTTCTCGAAGATCGACTTGAGGTCTGGTTATCATCAGTTGCGCGATAGACCATCAGATATACCTCTGACAGCATTCAGGAGCAGGTATAGTCTTTACGAGTATACCGTCACGCCGTTCGGTCTCACGAACGCACCTACAGTTTTCATGGCGCTGATGAACTGAGTATTCCAACCTTACTTGGACTCCTTCTTCGTGGTCTTCGTGGATGATATCTTGGTGTACTCTCACACTCGACACGGCCATGCCACACATCTAGAGATCATTCTGAGTACACTGAGAGAGCATCGGCTTTATGCTAAAATCTAAAAGTGCCACTTTTGGATGGATCAGATTCACTTCTTGGGTCACATCATCTAAGAGACAGGAGTATCTATGGACCTAGAGAAAGTGAGAGCTGTAGTTTCATGGGAGCAGCCGAAGAACATTTTTGAGGTATGTTGCTTCCTAGGGCTGGATGGATACTACAGACGCTTCATTCAGGACTTTTCCCATTTAGCAGCACCTTTGACAGGTCTGACCAAGAAGGGGGCGAAGTTTTTATAGTCAGATTCTTGTGAGTCATCCTTTCAGGAGCTAAAAGGGAGGTTGACGTCAGCACCGATACTAGTCTTTCCAGAGCCAGGCAAGAGCTACACTGTTTACTGTGATGCTTCAGGTATCAGGCTGGGAGCTGTGCTTATGCACGAAGATGGAGTCGTTGCGTATGGGTCTCGGCAGCTGAGGCCGCATGAGAGGAACTACCCTATGCACGATCTAGAGTTGGAAGCTGTTTTTCACGATTTGCGCTGTTGGAGACAATATCTTCTGGGAAAGCACTTTGTGGTCTTTACTGACCACAAGAGTCTCATGTATATCTTCACTCAGCGTGATCTAAATCTGAGGCAGCGCCGGTGGGTTGAGTATCTAGAGTCTTTTGACTTTGAGCTTGCCTATACACCGGGAAATGGTAATGCCGTGGTAGATGCATTGAGCCAGAGAACTCAGATTCAGGCAGTTCATGAGGCCATTAGTGAGTGGAAGCTGATGGATCTGTTCTCTAAGATGCATCTAGAGGTGCACGACAGACGAGGACAGACTTTTCTATCTTCTGTAGCTGTTACCTCTACGCTACTTGATCGGGTACGGATGAGGCAGCTATCAGACTCGGAAGGCTTAGTCCTGTGGGAGAGTGTGTTTGGAGAGGACCCTCTTCCTGGATGGATAGTGTGTGAGGATGAGATCTTGCGTTTCCAAGGACGCGTATGGGTGCCATCAGACATACGCGAGGAGCTGATGTGGGATTTCTATTCCTCAGTTTGGGCAGTTCATCCTGGCGTCACCAAGATGTATCGGGATCTTCATCGCCAGTACTGGTGGCCAGGTATGAAGAATGATGTTGATGGTTTTGTCTTGAGATGTTATACTTGTCAACAGGTGAAAGCAGAACATCAACGACCAGCTGACTTTTTATAGTTGTTACCAATTCCAGAGTGGAAGTGGAACGATTTTGCGATGGACTTCATGACCGGGTTGCTGAGGTCACCTCGGGGAAACAATGTTGTCTGGGTTGCCGTCGAGAGACTTACGAAGGTTTCTCCCTTCTTTCCGATCAAGGACACCCTTAGTGACGATGATCTGGGATGACTTTACATCAGAGAGATCGTTCGTCTACATGGAGTTCCACGCTCTATTGTTTCAGACAGAGATGTGTGCTTTACCTCTCGGTTCTGGAAGGGACTTCATAAGGCCTTGGGTAAACAGGTATTTTTGAGTACAGCATACCATCCCCAGACTAATGGCCAGTCCAAGCGCACGATCCAGGTGCTTGAGGATATGCTCTGAGCTTGCATCCTTGACTTTGGAGGTTCTTGGGAGAAGCATATTCCTCTGGTGGAGTTCTCCTACAACAAAAGTTTTCAGGTGACCATTCAGATGGCGCCATACGAGGCTTTGTATGATAGGCCATGCCGATCACCCTTATGCTGGCTGGAGGCAGGAGATGCAGCTTTTCTGGGACCTCGTCTTGTTCAGGAGACTTCAGAGTAGATAGAGCTGATTCGGAAGAGGATGGCTACAGCACAGTCTCAACAGAAGTCTTATGCGGATCAGCAGAGACGACCTCTGGAGTTCGAGGTCGGTGATCGGGTTTTCCTACGTGTCGCTTATAGGTTGGGACACAAGAGGATTCTGAGATAGGGTAAGCTTTCGCCGCGGTACATCCGGCCTTTTGAGGTTTTGGAGAGAGTGGGGCCAGTCGCCTATCGTTTGCAGCTACCTCAGAGGTATCAGGCCATGCATGACATCTTCCACGTCTCTTAGCCCCGACATTACTTTTCAGACCCATCTCACATCTTTCAGCTTGAGGAATTAGAGCTTGAAGCAGATTCATCATTTGAGGAGCATCCTATCCGGATTGTCGATCATAGTACAAAGGTTCTCCGTGGGCAGTCTGTTCCTCTAGTACGAGTGATATGGCAGCACGGGGGAGTACAGGAAGAGACCTGGGAGTGGGAGGCCGATGTACGATCGCAGTGGCTGGAGATGTTCGGGGATCCTTCTTCTCCACCTTGTTAGGGAAATTCGGGGACGAATTTCTTTCAGGGGGGAATTTTTTAAGAACCCGGACCTTCGTTCAGGTATGTTTTTCTGTTTTCTGGAGTTTTTAAGAAAAATGGTTTTTCTGGATATTTTCAAAGTACACGCCGTGTACTTTATGAGTACACGTTGTTTACTCTGTTCCGGCTCGAAGCCGTGTGCTGGACGTGTCCGGGCCACACACACAGTGTGTAAGGCTAAGGTGGGGGCCAGTTATTTCGGAGTAGGAAAAATTCGAAGTACACGCCATGTACTCTAAAAGTACACGTCGTGTACTTTTTTTTTCATTAAACGGACCGGGGTCATGCCTAACCCCCAAATACATCTTCTTCTCTATTTTTCGACCGTCCGGGAGAGTCCGTACGGCCGGATCATCGACGAAGTCCTGCCTCGTCGTCCGTTCTCCGATTCGAGCACGGTCGATTGTGTTGGAATCGCAGCGGTGAGTTCTTCCTTATGCTTAAGCCTTGTTTCTTGATTCCTCCTTGTTTTCATGTTATTGTGGGACGAACTTTGTGTGATTTTTTTCATATATACGTCATTCTAATGGGATTTTGTCGTCGAGGTTCACGTATATCGATCTCCTAGGATTGAGGTAGGTGGTATGTTCATTTCTATAGAAAGTCTTTGAGTATTTTGGGAAAATTCCACCAATACACTTGAACGAGGTATTTAGTGTTTCTGGTTCTGCCCTTGTTTCTTGCATGCATTGCTTGATTGCTTTAGTAGAGGTTAGTGATTGTGATTAGAGTAATTTGTTTGTGCTCAGATTGCTTTGCCATGCTTGTTCTGCCCGTTGGGCGTTTGCCAGTTGCCATGCCTAGTCGTAGGATAGTGGAACTGTTGTTTATTTTTTTTTACTGTTGAGCCTTAGTTGATTTCCAAGTAGTTCTTGAGGGTTACTTGGACGATACACACGCGGTGAGCATGTTAGTTACTCAGGACTGTGAGAACCTAGAGTACCAGACCAAAGGGAGAATTGACGGAAGGGCTTCTCCAGAGTGTCTTTTGAATCACGATGCGAGACCAAGTGGAGAATTGACGGAAGGGCTTCTCCAGAGAGTCTTTTAATTATGACGCGGGCTATAGGGGGAATTGACATTGAGTGCTTCCCCAGAGAGCCTTTAGAACAATACGAGACTATAGGGGGAAATGACGGTGAGTGATTTCCCAGAGAGTCTGCTTAATTACGTAGCTGAACCAGAGGGGTGAGAATGTGTGTGCCTCCCAGAGGGTTTCTTGTACATAGAGGTTGAACAATAGGGGCTAGACTATGAGAGCTACCTAGAGGGTTACCTGTTTTCTTCTTTTTGTTGACTGCTATACTTGTTAGAACTGTGGATTGTAGCTCTTTGCGCTTTTCCGTTTACTGCTTCTTGTATTATTACTGCCATGTATTAATTGACTGTTAGGCACAAATATTTGGGTGATTTCCTACTGTGATTGTATCTCACACCCTGTTTGGGCCATGATTTTGGGCCCAAGTAGACTATGTTTCTGCAGGTATAGACAAGGGCAAGCACCCTTATACTTCAGGATCTTGGCTACACTAGGAGATGGGGAGCATGGGACCGAGTCGTGGCTCACGATGCTGAGGAGCTTTCTTTGTTTTTATTTTTCACTTGGTTTCAGTTGTATTCTAGCACGTTGTTGTGCTTGCTGTTTTCCATAGATTCTTGTACCTGCTGCATTATTGTCATCATTGTTATATATCTGTATTGCTTCCGCTGTTTGGTTTCTGTTTTCATGCATGTTGTTTACTGCTTCTGCTGTTTATTGTTGTTTCGTACCTTGTATACTTTACCGAATGAGGGCATAGTTTCCCCACCGACTCAACAAGGCCCTCACAGCTGGTCGGCAGCCTCTAGCATTCATGGAATCATGCTTGAGGTCATGTGGTGAACTGGGTACGGGGCACCCGTGGAGGGGCTCCGGACCCGGGTCGTTACAAAACATGACATGAATAGATTCTCTACACTTTAGGTTTTCTTATTGAAGACTCTATAGCTGCTAAAATAAATTAAATAACCTATGAAAATTCCTTCACCGCTCTTGGTCGATTATTTTTCCATACTATCCTTAGTGTTAAGAATATCCGTTCTGCATCCAAAAACAATGAAGTAGTTAACCATGGGTTTTCTATTTATCCACAAATAATAAGGGGTTATCTTAAGGATAGGTATAATCAATACTGGTTTGATTATATATCAGGTTGTATTGAATTCATATCCATAAAATTATATAGGTAGGTCATATTATCTAAGAATAATTCAAGTAATTTCTTATAGGGTTCTATTTCTTCTTTCAAAGTCATATTTTTTGGGTGTACTAGGAGAAGAGAAGTTATGTCTATATCCATTCTATGAGAACAAATGATTCTAACTGTTGGTTAAAAAATACATGACCATGGTCACGTATTTGGGTTTCAATTCTAGGACCACTAATATTTTATACAATCCAATCATACATGATGAAATGAGATAAAGTTCACTTTTACGTCCCAACAATAAGGTCCAAGTATATCTATGGTAGTCATATACAAAAAAATAGACATAGTGCTTCCCACATAAACATGAAACTCAAGAAGGTCCAAAAATTTCCATGTGAACTAACTCAAGAGGTTGAGGAGTTGAAACAAATTTCTTTGGTTTGAAGTATATTTTGTGTTGTTTACCCTCCTGACAAGGATTACAGAGATTGTCATTTGGAAACTCAATTTTTAGTAGATCTTTGACTAATACTTTTCAATTATGATTTTTATGAGAGTTTATATTGCAGCTTACTAATCTTTTCTTCTAATTCCAAGTCTCTTTCTAAAAATCACTCAAAGAAGAATTTTTTTAGAAATTAATGAATATATGTTTACATCATAATCATTTCCATTTCTAAAATCACAAAATAATAAATAAAAATTAGAATTAAAAACATCGCATGCTTTATTTTCAAATTTTTCTTTAAAACCATCATCACATAACTGATATATACTAAGTAGGATGTATTTTAATCCATCATGAAAAAGTACACTACAAATTAAAATTTAGTTAGAGTTACCAATATGGCGAAGGAAATTATTTTTATTTTTACATTTTCACCAAAAGTGACATTCCAACTATAAATCATTACCAAGTTAATGAAGCATGATTAATATCCTATCATGTTTCTTGAACATAAATGGTTAAAAAAACATATTTTTTTATAGGATCTCATCACACAATTTTTCTAAAAAATAGATTAGACAAGAAATGATTTTGGTACCCAAATTTTTTGGGTCCAGTGACATTAATAATAAGAGCTTTGTGACCCCACATTTTATTCAAGGGTTTCCTATAATAAGTATGTATTGAATTTGAAAATTAAACATTATTTGGTTCATAAAAACATGAAAAAATAGAGGATGTTTCACAGGTGAAAGTTGTAGAAAATTTTCCAAAACTGGGCATCAAAATGGATATTCCAGAGATTGATACAAAATAATTTTTAGTCATATTCCTATTTCTTAGTTGGTATCCTATTCTAATAGTACACATTGGAGCTACTTGTTTACCAAGAATTTGTGTTAGAGTAATCATACCACTAGTTAAATTCTTTTAAGACATTTTTCAATTCTTATTTAAAAATATAAGTTCATTATTTTCCATAAGCTGTTTAGAATATTTCTCTTTTTCTACAAGATGATCACATTTAACAGTGGTAGTCAATGTAAAATGTTTCTATAGAGATTTGTATTTATCCTTTAATTCATTACAAGAATATTTTAGAAATTTTTAATATTCAAACATTTCCTCAATGGTCATGTTTTCAAAAAAACTTTATCTCTAGAATAGTAAGTGTTATGATCAGGAGAGTTTAGTGTTACATCAAATGTTTTTTTCATGAAAATCATATTTTATTTATCAATGTTTTCATCATGAGTGTAATTTGAGTAACCTGAGATGTCCTCATAAGCACTCCATGTTGACTTCATGGCCATTTAATAATTTCTTGTCTTTATCATCATACTTATTCTTGTACTTTAGCTTTGTGCAGTTAGCCATTACATGTCCCTTTATTTTTTATTAATAGAAGTCAATTTCTTTTGAAGTATCATCTCATTTCCAATCCTCATTCCAATGTCCATTGTGGTCATAATTTCTTCTATAGTTGTCCTTTCTAATGAAATTCTATTTTCTATAAAATTTTCTAAACCATATGGATATTTGATCTATTTCCTCATCACTTTTTGATAGTGAATTATCATTACATGTTCTATTATAGTGAGTCTGTATACTCTCCTTTTCATTATTTTTAGAAGTTTTGGTTTTGAAATCCAATGAATCTATCTTTATTTTATCATGATCTTCTTTTTTTACTTTTAGCACTTCCTCATATATCAGTAATTTACCTATCATCTCCTTGACTGGAAATATAAAGATATCATAGTATTCTATAATTGATACTGTGGTACCTTTCCATATTTTTAAAAGATATCCATGTAGCCACAAGATTCATTCATTATATCCCCCAATAATTCAATGATAACTCATTGTATTGACTATTTTATCAAACATGAGAAACATATTTGAAATTTGTTTATCAGACTTCATCTTATAGTTATCATGGTTAATAGTATAATTATTATGTATCATTTCTTTGACATTAGTTGTCCCTTCATGTGATATGGATATGGTATACCAAATTTCACAAGCATATTTTCATGTAAAAATTATGTTAAATTATTCACCCCCTAAGGTAAAAAACATAGAATTCATATTTTTAAAATTATTATTATAATTATTTTTTTAGCTTCACTCCATGTTGTTCTTGTAGTATCTAGTATTTCATACCTGTTTTCCTTTTTTGTCCAAATATGAAACCCCATACTTTCTGAGTTCATTTTCATCATAATCATCAACTGGTCATAGTTTTTTCCATTAATGTAGGGAGGTATATTAAATACACCAACTTACAATATATTATCCATACTAAATAAAATATATTTAATGATAAAAATATTAAACTGAAATAAATTTAGAGATCTTCAAAACACAACTAAATCACATATGAAAATATTAGAAAAAGGAATGAAACCCTTGAAAATAGTAGTTAAATAAATGATCCCTTCATACCATATTTTTCTATGAATAGGACACTAAAGAGGAGAGTGAATTGAGTTCCTAAAAAAATTTCTTTTAAAAGGATGCTTTAAAAGCATCCCCCAAATTTAAAACAAAACACTACAATTTATCAAAGTAGTTTATTGATAATAGTATGAATGTTCAATTAGTTTATTAAAAGATTTATTATTTATATGTTGTAACAATAGAAGATATTGATACAATTTTTGAAACTAATATAATATACCAAAGTAGTTATTAACACTAGCCAAGACTAACTATCAAATTGAAATTCAGTTTTCTAAAGTACATATAAAAAATATAGAAAACATAATTTGAAAAAATAGTGGAAAAAAACCAGAGGTTCAGTCTGAAGATGAGAGTTAGTGATCTTCAATTATTGATCCCCTAACACCAACCAATATATATAGATAATGGTTTTGATCCACACCCAAGATCAAGGTTACCAAAATAGTACAGAGATTGTCCTTGTCACAAGGCCTATACCACTATTCTCTACAGGGGAAAAATACACCCAAGTCACACATGAACTCTTCCACAGTTCTTCGTGGGATAAACATGTGTAAAGGAATAGTTGAGTGAGGACATCAATAATCATCATGTTCAGGTAAGGAGACTGTGTGTGTTTTACAAATCGATGCACATACTACTTGAAAATATAATAAAATGGTACACAACAGAGTAATAGTTTGAAGATATAGTTTATAAGGTACTGTGTGTTATGTAGTTAATCTCTGGACTCTATTACGTAACAGAGATGAAGTTGGAGTCCCCTCCTAAAAGAAGACACTAAAAACAAATTGTCAAAGAGCACTATGTTCTATCTTCCATGAGGGGGAAATGCTCTTCTCCTTATGCTTTGTTGGATTCTATAGTGAGGTTGAGATTTTTTATGAACTTACGTTCTCTAGTTCAAAGTAAGAAGGAATGAATAATTCTTTGTGTGTTCTTCCTTTATGTATATTGATCACATATGTAGGCTACTGTGTCTGCTCATATATTCTTGTATATCTGTTTATGTGTCATTTTTACACTCTTCATTATATATATATGTATATATATTCTTCTATCCCAACAGTGTTCATGTTTTTAGGTAGATGTTTTACCTTTTACTTCTGACATTCTCATTACTATGTCTCCAAAAAAACATTAAATTAATCATCCATGTTAAAACACTCAAAATATGATTGTTTAAATTAATTTTAATTAATGTAAATTTAATCAGTCTATTGGAGAGTCCTATATCAGTATCTCCTTATGTTTGTGACTCATTCCATCATTGTGTCATTCTTCCTGTATCTATTAATGTAAGTGACTCATTCCAGTGGTGTGTCCTTTTATTGGTAATTCATTGCTTCGGTAGCACCACGAGTTGGTAGGACCACGAATCGGTAGGTCCTTGTGGTAGTAGTTTCTTACATCAGTTATAGTATTGGTTTGTTGTTGTGTCGATTTCATTATCACTGAGTCATCTATCGTTGATTCATTTTGCACTTCCAATGACTCTATTGAATTGTCAGTATCTCATATCTTCTCTCAGTCTCATCCTGTCTTACATAGTAAATATTTCTACTTGTTTTGACGTATGACATAAATATTATTAGAATGTGTTAAACATATATGTGATTATAGATAATCAAAATTACACATATTTACACTCAAATAAACATTATTTAAATGATTAGAAAAAGATAAATGGGAATTTAAAATATTTGTGAATAATAAAACCATTTATCCTAGAGAGGGTGTCCAATAGTCTCTTATGGGCCAATAAACTCTATATGAATATGTTCCATCATCATACATACATACATTTTGGGAATCCAATCACCTAAGTATTTCTTTAAATCCCCACTCATACTAGATAATGGACACATAGAATTTGAAGTGAATGATTGATCGATACTAGAGTCAAAATATTATGCTCCTAGATGTTACTCTCATAAACTAAATAGTAACCTACGTGGGAAACCCTAAAAACCAAAAATATAGAAATGGAGAGTTGAGAAACATGATGCCCATGAAAATTTTAACACAAAAGGTCAAGCCTGTGAGCTATTGACGTCATGACGCTGATCCCATAAGCTATCAATATCAGAAGTCATAGACTAATGTGACCCAAGATAGAAATTAATTAAGTAATAAATTAATATCTTGGAGTAAATAATACATAACCCAAATAGTTTGAAAACACATCGACATAATGGTGTAGTGTTTTGGAGATTAGCTATATAAATAAATTGTTTTACAATGCTTCTAAACTATTATACGTAAGCATACTCATCAAAACCCCGTGTAGGCATCTCTCTTGATAATTTGATAATCAGAATCTTGGTATTGGGAACATAATAAATGGGTAATCTAAAATGATATGTAAGTGAATCAATATATCCAAAATGAATAGGTCATCAATGTGATGGAGAACAAGTTAAAAATATAAATAATATAATACAAATAGAAAATGGTGTGGATAATAATAATAAAAATCGACGATGTAATATCATATTATTAGAATATCTTTAATGGGACTATAAAATAAATAACCTCAGTTAATATTCAACTTAAACATTCAAAAAAACATGTGGTAATCACATAAAAGTATAGAATACATTTAATGTATGGAATAATCATGGAAAAATTGGAGGACAAAATAATAAATGAGATGGTTTCATAATAAAAATAATAATATTCTTTATCATTGTCAATAAAGCTACTTGATAACCTATTAACGCAATTAATTTTTAGTAGAGATAAATTATATCACAAAAATCCTTTTTAAATGTAGTTATTTGATAAATTGTTCACTCATAAAATTATATGTTCTACCTAATTCCATTACCCTCACCATATTTAAATATAGTTACTATATATACTCATAAAAAATAATGTTGTGTGTTGAACATAATGCCATCACACTCACACTTTGTGAACCAAGGTACATTATAACCTTTTCATCTAAACATTTGAGAGTAGAGGCTAATTCCATTACACTCATCATTTCTATAAACAACTACTCAAAATCATATTAACATAACATTTTTATCCCATGAGATATAAACCCTTACACAATTAATTGAAGGTAGATATAGGTACCACCCCTTTCATAATCCATATATTTGTAGTCCACTTCAAAATAATCATCTCTTCATTAAATTAGTCATAGAATGAAAATTGTATTCCATAAATTTTCAAAGAAAAAAAATATACCAGGGAAATAAAATGGGTTTCCTGGAATATAAAAAATTGAAATGATTAAATTTACTAAGATATCCATATAAATAATAAGGTTTTTATAAAACATCCAAAATGTACGAAATAATATCTAAAACTAAATCATCTGATCCAAAAAACATAATAAGACAAAATAATCACATTATATAATTATAATATTGTGGAAAACAAGAAATCAATATCCATTAGAAAATATTAATTTAAATATTATGAATATAACTCATTATGAAATGATCTATTGAAATAATTTTTTATTTTTTATTAATAAATTTATTCTTAATAATCTCTTTTGAAAATAATCTTATCTTTTCAAGAAAAAAAGGAACCTTTCATGGAAATTTAATTTGTTCAAAACCCATATTTCAATTGAATTAAAAATTAAAGTCCATTTAAATGGAAATGACTGGAAAAAAATGTTCAAATAAGAAATTATAAAACTCAATGAAATGATTTTGAGTTACCAAATCTCTTACAAATGTCATAATTCACAGATAATGGGAAATAGAAGGGTTTTAAATAACATAATATAACCATTTTCTAAAAAAGGATCATGAAGAGAATTAATTGTTTCAAAATGGATAATTGAGAATGCTTTGAAAAAAATATTTTAAGGAGATCTATTATAAAAAAATGAAAAATAAAAAAAACAATAGAAATATTAAAACACATTGAAAAAATTTACTTTTAAAATAAACCATTAAAAATTGACTATTGAAAAATGTATTAAATTTTCAATAAAATAAGTATAGAAAATGTAAAATATTTTACTTTTAAATGTAATCATTAATTTTATAAACTAGAAATTGAAATAAAATAATTTGAAATACATATAAATTTTTTTTTATTTATAAATAATATTTAATAACTGAACCTTGTGTACAGCATAAATATTCCAATATGTTATGTTGATATAATTTGGAAAATAATACTTATAAATTGAATCCTAAATAATGGGAAATTGAAATCTTTTGAATTTTATGAAGAGAATATATAGAGTGGTGATAAAATATCATTACTTTTAAAGAATTAAAACCTTTTGAAAATTATGAAATATCCATTTTTTGAAAACCAACATCCTTAAAAGTGTCACAACCCATCCCCCGGGGCCCGTGCCGTGACTACTCCAAGCCCTCCATCCATAGGCTAGGGGATGACGACTAGCACCAAATGGCGTATTCCCTAAAACTGAGAAGGAATTGCCTTTATAACATGTAAACTGATGTAACCAAACACACATAAAGATACGAACACAAGAAAACTGTATATCCAAAATAGTGCTAAAAGTAAAAGTGGTTAAAATATAAGCCCAATATTAAAGGTAAAAGTAAAAATGAAATACAATACTTCTGATGAATGAGAAAGATAACTACTAGATTGTCCTCTGAGGTTCCTACCTGAAGGGTTGGTATAGATCACCACCTCAGCACTCCATGTCTGCCCGTCTCCTCTACGTACTGACACACCATATGGTCTACCTCTAGGTGTCGTTAGGTCCTGGTACTCTCGTCCTCAGTCAGCGTTGTTCGTTATCTACACCGAACACAACGAAGTGCGGGAATAGCCCATGCGTGGGTGAGTATAACGATACTCAGTAGGGACCCCGAGACCCTCAAGGTCTCACAAATACACAAAGGATAAACCTCATATTATGAAGTAAACTGTCAACCATGCTTAGGTATATGCCAATACATATACCTAATTTATCAAGTATACCCATCACAATGAGGGGGAAACAAAGGATCTAACCCAAAATCCCAAAGCTCAAATGTTCCACAAAGGAAGGTATACCACAAAGGCATGTACCACATAGGTATGCCACCCAAAAGAATACGACCAAGGTATTACCAAAAAGTAAAGTACCACATAGGTACAAACTTAGTTGACACCAGGTATAACTTAAGTACGGTAGTAGAGATGATTAGTTATAGATAAAAAATCATCATACTCTGTTAAGAGGATCTGCTATTGACCCACACCGAATCTCTAGGAGCAGACCCACATAGAATAGCTAGGAGCCGACCCACACTGGACCGCTAGAAGCCGACCCATAGAGTATTGCTAGGAGCTGAACCACATAAGATCTTTTGGAGATGACCAATAGAGGATCCCTAGGAGCTGAACCACACATGATCTCTAAGAGATGACCCACACAGGATCGCTAGGAGCTGACCCACATAGGATCGCTTGAGGCTAACCCACATAGGATCGCTTGGAGCTCACCCACACAAGATCTATAGATGCTATCCAACACAGGATTTCTAGGACCTGACCCACACAGGATCGCTAGGAGCTGACCCATACATGATCGCTAGGGGCTGACCCACATAGGATCACTAAGAGATAACCCAGATCAGATCACTAGAAGCATACCCACACATGATCTCTAGGAGAGGAGCCACACATGATCACTAGGAGCCGACCCAGAAAGGATGGCTAGGAGCTGACCCACACAGGATCAGTTGGAGCCGACCCACACCGGTTCACTATAAGCTAACCCACACAAGCTCTCTATGAGATGACCCACACATGATCGCAAGGAGATGACACACATAGGATCACTAGGATCTGACCCACATAGGATCACTAGGAGTTTACCCTCATAGGATCACATGGGGATGTCCCACAAAGGATCGCTACGAGCTGACACACACAGGAACCATAGGAGCTGACCCACACATGATCTCATGGAGATGTTCCACACATGTTCTCCAGGATCTGACCCACATAGGATCAGTAAGAGCTGACCAACATAAGATCTCTAGGAGATGACCCATACATGATCACTAGGAGTAGAACCACACATGATTTCTAGGAGTTGACCCACATATGGTTGCTAGTCAGTCTTCTCATCACAGCCAGCTACTTGGTTCCCACAGTAGGCTTGCTCATATTCGGAAGAGTCTGCTCCCCAAGCCAGTGGTCGATACCCCAATATCCACGATGTCCCATGATGATGTATCTCAATGGTCCTCCACGTCATTGGGGTATCAACATAATAGACGGTGTGTCAATCAGACGCTCGGTCTGTGAGTTATTATCCTTTTACTCCCGATGGCCCAGTTGGTTTTGTGCTCGATCAAACCTGACTGTTTCCCAACATTATCCAAATCTCTAGTGGGATTTACCAAAGGGACAGTCTCACTCCGTGGATTCCATCATCGCTGGTGGTTTATCAATCAGAAGTTAGGTTCCAATGATATGGCCGGAAATGTGTAAATGGTTCGATGTGGGTCCAGGTCCTGTCCGACCCGACATAACTCGTCCTGATCCGCTGGGTCTAGCCCGGCCCGTGAGGGCTGTGAGGGGCCATAGGGGTCGTGGAGGTCATGATTCCACGTGGGGGGGGGGCTAGAGTCCATGGGGTGGAACAGAGGGCCGCGGTGGCGCGACTATGCCGTGGGGTGGCACGACAGGCTGCGGGGCGACACGATGAGGACGTGGACGACGGATACACGGCATAGCCGCGGGCGGCATATCAGCCTATGACAGTAGCTCCTACTCCGGTGTCGACATGGCCTTGGACGACAGTGCGTGGAGGTCGTAGATGGTGGAGCCGCGGGGCGGTGGGGCACCGTGCCTCCGCAGTCAACTGGTTTAGCCGGACACTCTCTTTTTTCGTCGTCATGGTGTAAGACACCTTCTTCCATCATGAAGAAAACAATAAGGAAGAATGAAAAAAGTGTCAGGCTATGTTTGTTTGCCCACCCCCCTCCTCATTAGAGCGGCAACAAGTGGTTCACCATTGCTGAATCAAGAATGTGTAAGAGAGAATAATTTCAAACAACCACCCTAGAAAGTCCCACAAATAGTCACACACAAATAAGCCACTACATCATTTGATTTCTTATTGATGTCCAAGAGGAGGAATGAACAGACGTCGGTTGAAGACGTCCCACATTGCAGGATGTCCCGAAGAAGATGTCATGTGTCAGCGTTTTTTTATTGGAGAGCATTATCCCAAGTCTCCAAAGTTCTCCCCTCAATTAAGCCTTTTACCTCAATTCCACCAAAATGAAAGGTATGAAAAAATAATAGATTATGTTATCTATTATTTAGGTTGTTTGAACAAAATTACAATTGACTAAATAAATTATCTTGGTTAGCATAATAAATTTATGGTGGTGGAACCATTTAAGTGGAGAAGATTAAGAGGCTCCCCCATACTTATGAGGGAGTCCCCGCCACCATAACCTCTCATGGGAGGTTAGGATCAGTGGTCCCCACCTCCATTACCATACATGGGAGGTTTTAGTTCAGGCGATCCCCACCTGTGAGATATCTACATTGGGAATTCCATTGAAAAATAAAATAAAAAGTGACCCCATTTTATTTTATTTTATTCTTTCACGAATATGTGAAAAGATAACATCCACCCTCGACCTACGGAAATCAACGTGAAGGTCTCCTTAAGTGAATACCGGCACTATGAGTTCAACCGTTCCCTCAGATTTCAATTCTGAGCACCGGTTCAAAAGATAGAAAAACCCATTCGTACGTTTACTGAACGTACTCAAAAAAAGGTCAGAAATATCATTCCAGGAACACCGGGCCTTATAATCACATGCTGTCAATTTTTTCAGACTCATAAAATTCCCATATATTAAAAAAATTTACATGAAAAAATTCAGGGTCTTTACATTCTCCCCACCACAAGGCTCTACGTCATCTTAAGCCACATCTCAAACTTGGTACATAGATAGGGGAACTCAGCACACATCCAGGCCTCCCACTCCCACGTGCTCTCCTGGAGTTTCTTGTGATTCCAGCGAATGCGCACTAGTGGTATCGACCGTCAACGAAGGACCTTCTCATGTTGATCCTGAATCTCTGGTGGAACCTCTGTAAAATTCACCCCATTGTCGACATCCAGCTCTTTGTGGTTGATGATGTAGGAAGGGCCATCCTTGTATCTCCTCAATTGGGATAGGTGGAAGACTTCATGAACCTGGTGCAACTGAGGTGGAAGAGCTAAGCGGTATGCCCCCTTGACAACTCTTCTGAGGGCCTGAATATGTCAGATGAGTCTCGGAGAAAACTTGCCACCTTGACCAAATCTCCAAAAACCTCGTCGAGGTGAGACTCGTAGAAAGACATGGTCGCCATGCTCAAATTCTAGAGGTCTCCGTCATTAGTTAGCATATGAATTTTGCCTACTCTATGCAGTCTTCATCTCCTCCTGGATGATCTTCACCTTCTCTGTGATAGCTTGTACCATCTCTGGTCCCACTTGTGCTGACTCCCCAGGGTTTGTCCAACACAATGGTGATCTGCAAGGTTGCCCATAAAACACCTCAAAAGGTGTCATATCAATGGAAAAGTGATAGTTTTTATTGTATGAAAACTCCACCAATGGTAAGTGATCCTCCCAACTACGACCGTAGTCAATGACACATGTATGTAGCATGTCCTCGAGGGTCTGAATGGTCTGCTCTGTCCATCCATCCGTCTAAGGATAGAAGCCAGTGCTCAAATGAAGCTGCGTCCTGAAAGCCTCCGGCAACCCCTTAAATATATGGTAAGTATAACACGCATCTTTATCGGAGACAATCATGAAGGGAACTTCGAGTAGTCACACAATCTCTTACACATAGAGGCGTCCCAAGCTCTCAACTGAACCATACTATTTGATTTGTTAGGAAGTGGGAAGACTTCGTGAGTCGGTCGACGATCACCCAAATCGAGTCATGAACCCTGGATGTACGTGGATTTCCTGTCACCAAGTCGATGGATATCCCATACCACTTCCAATCTTGGCCCTCTAAAGGAAAAACCAAGCCTACTGGTACCTGATGCTCTACCTTCATTTGCTGACAAGTGTGGCATTGAGAGACAAACTCTGGTACTGATTTCTTTATCCCCAGCCACCATTGCTATCTTCAGAGATCCTGGTACATTTTCTCCACTCATGACCGTACCGCTAGAGGGGATGTGTGGAACTCCCTTAAAACTTCTTCACGAAGTGACATTGGTTCAATGGTATGTCCTATAAATTGAATGACGTGCTCCCCACCATCAGAAAATCCATCAGGTGCATGTCCTATCGATATCTAAGCACGTTGCATCTTGCAATAAACATCCCCATGTTGTGCCTCCCTGACTCACTGAATAAGTTGGGGAGTGACTCTATGAGACTTAGGAAAATGTGCTCTATCTCTATACACAATGTATATCTGCAATGTGATCAGTTGATCCATCACCTCACTTAGTAGCTGTATACCAGTCATCCTGCTGAGTTCATCTACTACAAAATACCCCTTCCGAGAAGTATAGACTATCTCGAAGTCATAGTCCTACAAGATCACAAGCCAACGTCGCGGTCTCAAGATGAGGTCCTTCTGAGGGAAGATACACCTGAAACTCTTGTGATCAGAGAACAGTGTAAAACATTT
Organism: Viscum album; assembly: GCA_963277665.1. Taxonomy (NCBI): domain Eukaryota; kingdom Viridiplantae; phylum Streptophyta; class Magnoliopsida; order Santalales; family Viscaceae; genus Viscum; species Viscum album. Next base: position 1,401,541,667 of record OY728137.1, on the reverse strand, counting down.
TCCCATCAAATAATGATTCCACATATTCAAGGAAAATACCACTACTGCTAACTCCAGGTCATGGGTAGCATAGATTTTATCATGCTATCTCAGCTCCCGAGAACCATATGCGATCAACGCTTTCTCCTGCATCAGGAAACATACGAGTCCGGTTCTTGATGCATCATAGTAGACTACGTACCCTACACCATCTTTTGGAAGCCTAAAGATGGGGGGACTATTATACCACTACCTCAGCTCTTGAAAACTCTACTGGCATCTCTCCGACCACCTGAAGGGTTTCCCCTTCTTCGTCAAGGATGATTGTGGTGTTGCAACTCTAGAGAAATCTGACACAATCCTCTGGTAGTATCCAACCAATCCCAGGAATCTTTGTACCTTTGTTACACTCCAAGGAGGCTCCCAAGAAATTATCACCTCAATCATTGCTTGATCCACTGCAACCCTAGCCTCTGATATGACATAACCAAGAATGATAACCTCTCAGATCCTAAACTAGAACATCAAGAGCTTACCATAAAGCTGATGATCTTGGAGTGTGTCCAATACAACCTGGAAATGATAGGCATGCTCCTCCTCAGTAGCTTATAATATCAGAATGTCGTTGATGAAGACAACTACAAAGCTAACTAGGTATTGCTGAAAGATCATGTTCATGAGTTCCACGAACACTGCTGGAACTTTGGTTACACCAAATGGCATAACAAAAACTCGTAATGGTTGCACCAACATCTAAAAGTCGTCTTCTACATATCCTCATCCCGTAATCTGAGATGGTGATTGCCTAACCTGAGGTCTATCTTCGAGAACCAACTTTCTCCATTCTGCTTCTCAAAGAAGTCGTGAATCCTCAAAAGTGGGTACTTGTTCTTCATGGTCACCTGGTTCAGACCCCGATAGTTGACACAAATTCTCAAACTCTCATCCGCCTTCTTGGAAAACAAAATCGGGGTTTCCCTAGGAGAAACACTGGGTTGAATGAATCCCTTCCCCCGTAAGTCCTCTAGTTGTACCTGTAGCTCAAGAAGCTCTGCAAGAACCATATGATACGCTGGGGAAGATATCGATTCCATCTTGGTGTAAAAGTTAATGTAAAATTCCACCTCTCTGTGAGGAGGTAGACCTAGAACATCATATGGGAAAACATCCATGTTCTGGTCCACCTCTACAGGATAACTCAGACTCTCCCCATCAACAAATCTGAGTGTAAGGATAGCCAACAGATGTGTAATCTGATGCACCCTCCTCCATGTATGTCTATAATGTGCTTAAAAGGCTCTCTCCTCACCGATGAAGGTAAACCTGGTCCCATCCGTTCGGATATACCACAATTTTCTCTTCATACAGTCAATATGAGCATGGATTGTAGATAAGTACTCCATACCCAAGATCACGTTGTAAGGCATCGATGCTGCTACTAGGAGATCCCAGCCAATTCTCTCGCCTCCTAGAGTAAGCTCACACAGCCCGCACCACTGAGTAATCATCGAATCCTCTCCCATAGGAGTTTCTATCCATAAGTATCGAGCCAACGGCTCTGTTGGAATCTCCGAGCTCCGAATGAGGTTAGTGGAAATAAAAGAATTATAGGAACCTGTGTCTATATGTACATCATCTAAGGTGGAATAGACACAGATTGTACCTCGTATAATCTTTGGAGAACCATGATCATAGGCCTCAACTGCCTGGTGATGAGTTCTCCCCTGTCCAACTGCTTGCTATGGTTGGGGTAGACCTCCTGGTGGTGGTGGAGGCAACATCTCGAATCATCTTCCACCGCCAGCTGCACAACAAGCTCATTTTCCACATCCACTTACTCCCTGTGGACCTCCTCGGTTGAGTCTATATCTCTTCCTAGGATTTCCTTCGACCCTATGATGATCATCCATATGGCGGGTCGGACATTCATGAGCCATGTGACCCTAACCGCCATATGCCTTACACTGCCTACTCCTGGCATGACCATATCTGCCTCTAGTGCCGTGTAAAACCGACCTGAATCCTGCGGTCGTCCACCTGTAGGTCTGGTCCTCTTGGACCTCTGATCCATATGTCTGCTGCCAGCTACAGAAGACTCCACTACATGATGACTGGTGGTGGGTCTCACTGCTGGTGACTTCTTAGAAAAAAAAACTCTCCACTAAGAGGGCTCGCTCTAATACCCCACCTGTGTTTGGATGCTGAGTGAGATCATCCAATCCTTGATCTCCCACCTGAGTCCCTACTCGAAGGTCCAGGCTCTGAAGAATGGGTCCTACACCATATCTGTGGAGTAGGTTGAGAGGTCAGTGAACCTCACTGAGTACTAAGCCACAAATCATGCTGCCCTGCTGCATATGAAGTAGCTCCTGAATGCGCATAGCGTGAAGTGTCACTGAAACGTACTTTTCTCCAAACAGGCTCTCAAATTCTTCCCAGAGAAGCATCACCTCCTCGTGAACCTAGAGAATCAAGATCCTCCATCTGCCTACTGCTGACTGTAGAAGGCTGGTGGCAAGGATCACCATGGGATCGACTAATGTCCCTAATAGTTGGAAGACTCTCACCACAGCCTCCAGCCAATCCTCACCTACCTATGGGTTTATCTATCCCCTGAACCTGGGTGTCCTCTGGCACTGGAACTCATGCAACGTGCTCATGTGGCATGAACCCACTTCTTCTGGGGCTAGTGGCATCAGTGGGTCAATGGGTAATGGTACCACTGGTGCCTCTACTGGAAGAGGGCCCTGCACCGAGGCCTCATCGCATAGTGGGCTATCAGTGTGTACAACTCTTCGAACCCTAGCTAGCTGACTGCGTGGAGGCATCCTGAAAAAAAAAATGTGAGACACGGTCAATATGTTATTCCTAGTGAGCTGGCTCAAAATATCACAATGAAAACTTTTGAAAACACACGCACAATCAGTGTTTTTGTGCACTGAAGCAGAAATCAGAAGTCAAGGCCCTAGTGTATGGATATGTTAGCCGCCGCACCACCACAAGATTCCCTAATCTAATAACCACACTCACTACACATAACACTATTACCATTAAAATATAGATAATAGTACACTTTTTTGTGGTAGAACTGACTTCTTTGATACAAATTTGCCATGAATCGTCCCTTCAGGCCCGTGCTATGACTACCCCAAGCCCACCTTCCATAGGCCAGGGGCTAGCGACTAGCACCGAATGGAAAATTCCCTAAAACTGGGAAGGCATTGCATTTAAAACCTATAAACTCACGTAACCAAAAACACAACAAGATAAGAAGAAAAGAAAACTATATAACCAAAAGAGTGTTGAATGTAAAAGAGGCCGGAATACAAGACCAATAATAAAGGTACAAGTACAACTGAGATACAATACAATAGAATAATGAGGAAGATAGATACTAGATCGTCCTCTAAGATTTATACCTGAAGGGTTGGTATAGATCGCCTCCTCAACAATCAACATCTACCAGTATCCTCTGCGTACTAACCCACAGTATGGTCGGCCTCCGGGTACTTTCATGTCCTGGTACTCTCATCCTCAGTCAGTATTGTCCCTCGTCTGCACCAAACACAACGAAGTGTGGATATAGCCCGTACATAGGTGAGTATAAATATACTTTGTAGGGACCCTGAGACCCTCAAGTTCTCACAAATACACAAAGTATAAACCTCAATGTATGAAGTCAAATTTCAACCCCACATAGGTATATGCCCATACATATACCTATGTTATCAAGCATACCCATCTTAATCATAAGGAAGCATAGGGTCCAACCCAAGTGCCCAAATCTCAACAGTTCCACAATGGAAGGAAAACCACAAAGGAAAGTACCACATAGGTATGCAACATAGAAGAATACCACCACGATATTACCATAAAGGAAATTACAACACAGGTAAAAAATCATCTCACACCAAGTATAAGTTATGTAGGGTAGTACCGATGATTAGTTATAGCTACTAAATCAACTTACTCCATTAAGAGGCTCTACTGCTGACCCACACAAAATTTCTAGGAGTTGACACACACAGGATCACTAAGAGTTGACCCACACAAGATCCTTAAAGGAATACCCACACATGATTTCTAGGAGATGACCCATACATGATCGCTTGGTACTAACCCACACAGGCTCTCTAGGAGCTGACCTACACAAAATCTCTAGGAGCTGACCCACATAGGATCACTATGAGATGAACCACACATGATCACTTGGAGCTTTCCCACCCAGGATCTCTTGGAGTTGACCCACACAGGATGGCTAGGAGCTCACCAACATAGGATCTCTAGGATCTGACCAACATAGGATCGGTTGGAGCTAACCCACACTGGATCACTAGGAGCTGACCCACAGATGATCGCTAGGAGCTGACCCACACAGGATCACTAGGAGATGACCCAGATAGGATTGTTAGGAGATTAACCACATAGGATCCCTAGCAGATGACCCATATCGGATCGCTAGGAGAATACCCACACATGATATCTAGGAGTAGACCCACACAAGGTCGCTAGTCAGTCTTATCGTCAGAGGCAGCTACTGGGTTCTCGCACTTGGCTTAATCATCTCCGGGAGAGTCTGCTACCCAATACACTAGTTGATACTCCAACAGACACAAAGCCCCATGAAAAATTATCTCAAAGGACCACCACATCATAGGGGTCTCAACGCAAAAGACAGTGCGTCAATCGAATGCCCGGTCTACGATATATTAGCCTTTTAGCCCCAAGGGCCCGGTTGGATTCGTGCTCGATCCAAACTGATCGTTTTTTAACATTATCCAAATATTAAGTGGGGTAAACCAAAGGTAGGGTCTTGATCCATTGTTTCCATCATCGCTTGCAGTTCCTCATTCGGACTTCAGGTGCCAAAGATATGGATGAAAATGCATAAATGGGTCGAAGTGAGTCCGGGTCTATTTCGACCCAATTGGACAGACTTGGCCCGACCCGTCCTGGGCTGACCCGGTTCAGGTCGACCTGGCCAGACCCACTGGGTCCAGCCCAACCCATGCTGGGTTTCCTATCCCGCTGGTCCTAGCTCGGCCCATAAGGGCTGCGAAGGGCCCTGACTGCCGTCTAAGTTGTGGGTCGCGTGGGGGGGGGGGCTTTGGAGGTCGTGGGCGGCGAGAGGGCGCGGGGCAGCTCGTAGGGCCACGGGCGGCGTGGCTATGCTACGGATGATGCGAGGATGTGCTGTGGCTCAGATGGCCACGAGGCTGTGCGGACAGCAGCTGGGCGGCGCGACCGCAGGGCGGCACGGCTGGCCGCGGGGTGGCGCAGACAGCTACGGGGTGGGGTGGATGTGGTGCGGCATAGAGAGGTCGCAGATGGAGAAGCCGCGGGGCGACACGACAGGGCTGAGAAAGGCAGTTGTGTCTCGTTGGGTAAGGCCACAGGTGGCGGCTCGGCCTCGTGCGGCGACTGTGGCTTGGCCTTGGTCGGCGACGATGGCTCATGAAGTGAGGTCGGCAGCCCGTCTTGGCCGTGGGGTGCAAAAGATGCGGACGATGGAGTCGCGGGGTGGTGGGGAGCCATGCCGCCGCTGGCAGCTGGTTTAGCTAGCCTCTCTCTTAGTTCTTCATCTTGGTGTAATCCACTATCTTCTAATGCAGAGAACACAATATGAATGAACTAAAGAGGGGTCAGGCCATGTTTTTTTTCCCACCCCCTCTACATTAGATCAGTAGCAAGTGGTTATCCATTTTTGAATCAAGAATGTGTAAGGGAGATTAATTAAAAAGAACCACCCAATAACATCCTGCAAATAATCATACACAAATAACCCCCGACCTTGTTGGATTTCTTGTTGATGTCAAAGAGGAGGAATGAACAGATGCAAGTTGAAGACGTCCCATGATGGAGGATTTCCCGAGGAATATGTCATGTGTCAGCGTTCTTCGTAGGAGAGCTTTCTCAAATGTCTCAAATGTTCTCCCCTATTAGAATCCTTTTCCCTCAATTCCACCAACATGAAAGGTAGTCCAAAATAATAGATTATGTTATCTATTATTTAGGTTTTTGGAACATAATTCAAATTACCTAATTTAATTAACTAGTTTGGCATAAAAAATTTAAGGGGGTGGCACCATTTACGTGGGGAAGTTTAAGAGGCTCCCCAACACTTACGATGGAGTTCATGGGGTTTTAATCCTCGGGTGGTCCCCACCACCGTTACCTCTCATGGAAGGTTAGGCTCGGTGGTCCCCACCTCCATAACCTCTCATGGGATGTTTTAGATTAGGTGGTCCCCACCAGTGAAATATCCACATGGGGAATTCCAAAGAAAAAGAAAATAAAAAGTTACACTATTTTATTTTATTTATTTTTTTCAAGAATATGTTAAAATCTAATATCCACCCCCGACCTACTGTGGTTGAGTTGAAGGTGTCATTAAGCAAATACCGGTACTGCGAGTTCAACGGTGCCCTCATATTTCAATTCCGAGTACCTGTTAAAAAGTTAGAAACACATGCTCATATGTTTAGAGAACTTACCTGAAAAAAGTTCAGAAAATTCATTCCGGGCACACCAGGCCTCAGAATCATGCTCCATAAATTTTCACGGACTCAAAAAATTTACATATATTAAAATAAATTACATGGAAAAATTATGGGACTTTTCAAAAAGGATAATGAATTTTTTTAAGTGTAAATAGTTAAAATAGGCTGACAAGATAAAAATAAATTTAGTTTCATTTAGAAAAATGACAATATTAAGAGAATCCAAAATATTTAATAGATAAGGCATTTCCAAAGAATGAAAAGGAAACTATTTTCAAAAAAATTCATTTTAACGAAACAATAATATCATAAATGGAGAATTATTTGGAATGAAGAATAATTTAAACTTAAAAGAAGGTTAAAATATACAATAACATCAATATAAATTGAATAAATAATTGTTCAAATATAATAGTTAACAAAGATAAATTATGACCTAATGAATAAATTTTAGTCATAAGAAACACTTATTGACTTAGTAACATTTGAATAGAAAACCAATGATATGTATATCATTAAATAGAGAATTTAATATCTTGTAATATAATATAATCATGAAAAAATATTGGTGAATTAACGACATTATTTTAATTGGAACATTGTGTTTAAGTTAATCATTTCTCAAGGGAGTCAAATTTAAGAAAAAGAAACACTTACAATTTTGGAAGTGAATGTATTAAAAGATCATCAAAGAGATAATGAAAAATCAAAAATTATATATCAGAAATATGGGTTATTTATGATTAAATAAAGAAAATGTTAAATAGGTATTCCACATCAAAAAGAAGAAGCTAAAAAATATGGAATGATGCCTTAGTGAAGGTGAACTTGAGAAAAACCCTTCCATTGTTTCCTTTCTTAGTTGATGAAAATATAACCTCTAGTAAAAAATATATAACATAAATATCATAATTAATAAATTTATTCATACATATTAACCTTTTTTTCCTTATTCATAATTATTTATTATTAGTTCATTAATTTGTTAAAACATATTTTGAATTTTGGATTTTAATAACATTAACTGTTTTGCACATGTTTAATAATTTTGATATCACTAACCATCATTTGATACCAAGTTCATCATTTAGATATCATTTAAGAATATAGAATATATATCTTTTATATATTTAAAATGTGTTTATTTCTTTACATATGTGTATTTTACATTATGTGAAAACCAAAATTAGAACAACTTATTCCAAAAAATTTAGAGAATGAAAATGTATCTTTAATTAAAAGTTAAATATATAATATAATATATAAATAACCATATAAAATTAAAGATTATATTAAAAAAACTATAATAATATTATTTTCAATGTTAACATAGGCATACATAGTCAAATTTTGAATGAATGTTCACAGAGGTGTTAAACCATCCCAAACCCCAATTCACATTAATTCGATGGACATGTAAGCCTAAAGATCATTATTTGGAAATAATATCATTATAACAGAGAAATAATAAAATTATTTTTGTTTTTATATTATGTTAAACTGTATTTTGAAACATTTATTTGATTTGTGATAATCTATATTAAAAAGGAAAATAAATTCATTGTGGAGGTGGTAATCCGTATGTATTCCCGATTAACATTATCATTTCACAACATGTGTGATGGGATGATGATAAATTTTAAATTAACCTTTAATAATGATAATTATATTATGTGTATTATGTAATTTCATTTTTACCACTATTAATACTATATGTGAATGTAGGTATTGCAATAAAAATGATGTCTCTCTGTGGAAGTGGTAGTATACACAATGCTCTAACAATTTTTTTTATATCGGGATGAAAATAAATAATTTTTTTTGGTAGAACTAATAAAGAAATATATAAGTGTAGTAGTGATATTTAATTCATCATATTTTTATGAAGATAATATATATTTATGATTGATATAATGAACAAGTGCTTAAGAGGAGATCACAATTCGGTTGCAAACATGATTTTCCCATTAATGTTACCATGAAAATGATGGGCGTAGAATCACAATGAGTGTCCATGAGATAATATTTTTTATGTTGATATTGTAGAATTAAAATTAATTGTCTTAATGAGTAATTAATATGGTAGGTGTATTCTTGATAGGGTGCAAGTAATCCCCTTTTATAAGAGATGAACATGAAACTTCTGGTATCACCCCTTATATTTAACTAATTCCATTACACAATTATAAGGTCAAAAACTCAAATGTTTCAAATTAATTTATTTTGCAGTGTATTTTGATCTATAAAAACTCAAAATGGATTTCCACACATGTTTTGATCAAGTGACAATGCTTTTTATAATATGTTCTCACATTTTAATCATTTAAATTTAAAATAGGTAACAAGATAATAAAATTGTGATTTTCTATTTTTTTATAAACAAGAACTATCCCACATAACCAAATTTTGGTTTTATAGAAATAAATTTAATATCTATTTAATTCAATTTAAAATATAAATATTATAGAGTTATCTTTTAAATTAAAACATATAAGGTGTATGGAAAAAAAATTAAATGATATTTTGACCAATATAAACTACTAATATTATTTATTATTGATTATGAATTAAAATAATTCTAATATATTTATTATTTTGACAATAAATGATAATTTATGAATTATTTATAGTATTTTTGTTTTATTTATTCTATAAAATCTCAATGATATCATTAAAACAATGACCTTCAAAAAAAATTTCTACATTTTCATATTAATGAACATTATTTCTTATAATATAATTATTAATCCTAAAAATAAAATGGACATATTAAATAATAATAATAATATTTCATATTTCATTAAAATGATATGAAATTAAAATTTTATGTTTAGGGAAATTATTATTACAGTTAGTGCAAGTAACATGAAAAACACCATTTTTGTTTTAAAACACTATTATTAAGAAAAATTTCGTATGATTAACATATAATAATCAAATTAATTTAATCTAATAAGTTTAAAATAATAATTACTATTCAAAAAATATATTTACTTATCAATTAGTTAAATTTAAAATATAATTTATTCATGTTATAATTATATAAATGAAATAGTCGTAAAAAGGTTTTCATGAAACTAGTATATAAAATTTCAAAATGATGACCATGAGTTTATAAATTTAACACAGTATATTAAAATTATTAACATAATTAATTATAATTTTTTAGGAAAAAAGTTTTAAAATTCATCAATTTTTTATATAATAAAATAATTTCTTAAAAGAGAAGATATCTATAAATTCATTATGTTTTTCTATTCACCAAAAAATATAATATTTTTATATTATGTAGCATGTTTTTTTAAAGGAGCCAAAATATTGGGTCATCAAATTACATCATCATCATTATATAATTATTTATAAAAAAGAGGTAGGAGAACAAGGCCAAAAGCAAGAGAAGAATAAAAAACATGACCTAGGGGGTATAAAAGAATGTAAAATATTTGAATCCCCTCATACCAAGTTCTCTCCCTCTACCTTAAGGATATTCCTGCTAGTGAAGCATGCTGGAAAAGAATATTGAATGAATTTGTAAGTGAGACGATCTAGAACAATATTACCCTCACTCTATGTTTGATAAATATAAATATTGTTGTTGGGTAGATATCTTTATTTTCTAATAATATAAGAGATCGACCATGAGGTAGTATTTATGCTAATAAGAGATTTAAATATGATCATTAGGTCCTTATCCACTTCAATGAGATCAATATTTCGTTGGTAATATAGGCTAAGACTGGTGATCATTGACATAGACTCATCTTAGAGCGAGTGGCCACATTGAAAATGTGATATAACACCATGATTACAGAATCTCTTATGTATCTGACCACACCTCTGCCCCACCCGATGCTTAACTAGCTCGATCCATCAGTGTTAATATTGAGGTCCATAGAGGGTGGGAGATAGGGAAAAAATGGCCCGGGATGGAATTATAAGGACCATTATTAGAGGGGATACTCATCTGAAAAGGTCCAATAGAATGATCCACCCAAATGTTTTTGTAGAGTTTGGATAGGTTTATTAGAAAACTCATGATAAGGATGATTATAAACGTCCCTATAGAATGATCCCCCTTATGTATATCTCCATTTCTTTTATGAAAAATTCACTAAAATAGCATTCAAGACCATAGGATGGGCCAATCTCTTGGAGAATGTGGGTGGGGTGCATTGGAACCAACATTCTAGGAAAGGGATCCCATAAAGCACCTGACTTGAAAAGGTAGTGAAATCTCCCATGAAACTCCACACAGTATGTTCCCATTCTTCTTCAATAAATAAGTGTATAGAAATCTCCTCCTGATGAGTGTTCCAGCATGTACACCTAGAAACAAGAGGAACACCAGTTCATTTAATATTTTCATCATTCATCACCGTGAGATTTGTGATTATCCAAGATAGAAAACTATACTTGGTGGGGATCTTACTGTACCACAATGTTACATTTCATTTGTCTGTACTATCCCAACGAGCCATCACTCTTCAAAAAAATGTAGTTTCGGAGTCCCTTGAGTTATATGGTGTGAACACACACTTATTGTCATGAACCAGGCCAGGTCGCCATCCGACCCGGCACCCAACCCGGTCCGCGACATGGCCTGATGGGTGTTCCTGATCCCTAGGGGCTGGCACAAGTTCCTAGGTATCAAAACAAACACATGGGAGCGATTTTACCCAAAATAGTAAACACAAAATAACTAATAAGATAAAGAAACTGAAACTGAAAGTAGACAAACAAACATGGCCTTAAACTGAAAACAAAAACAGAGGTTTACAACTTGAACCCACAACCAAAATAAGCGACAACATAGGAAACTCATACTCAAACCTCCAAGCAACCAGAGAGACGCATCATCCACATGCCTCAACACCAACCTGCACGAGAAGACCATCAACAACCAGAACAACCATCGCTAAGCATATAGTCACAACTTGGAATGCAGAAGAAACAGAATCTACATACACCATAGGGTGTGAGCTAAAATCCATGTAGGATGCCACCGAGAAAAGGGTTCCATGCATAATTATTAAAAGACAGATACATTTTCAATTTAATGGAATAAAAACAAATAAAGGCTTAATTTTTTTTAACGAAAACAGTTTTTAAGGGGAAACTTTTCTAAAAGGAAAACAACCTAAATTAACTTACACACTATTTCCCTCAGAATTTGGGGATGACCTCCTTGATTGAAGGTTCAAACATTCCAATCGATTTCTAACAGTTTTTTTTGTAGAACCGGAAGCATCCAATGATTACACATCCATTTGGACCTACATTCCAAAGGTAGGTGTTCATTAGTTTGCGGACTGATGAGGCTTGGGAATTTGCATTGGTCGAGAGGATGGGAGGTCAGACTCATCACACCTTTTTGAGGGGAATTATTGTCTACTCCGGGACACTCTTTATAGTTTTATTTTATGTTCATGAATCCTTATTACATTACCAAGTATGAAATGAGATTTCCTTCAGATATGAAAATCAATGATTAAATATGTAGAAAATTTAGAAAATCTTTTATATGTATTCGAGGTTCTTCATTGATAGAGAATCATCTGTATTTATTAGAGATTCTTGGTCAATGGTATCCTTCAACGCATTTATATAGAAGTCTCTTGGTCATTATGAAGACCATGGTGGTTTTAAAGCCACTCAGTGGGGCACTTGATGTTTATTGTCATTCAGAAGGACATAGATTATTTCAGAGTTGGGATTGAACCCGGAGATGGGCTACCTACGTATCCTTTATTTGTAAAAAGGAATCTAAACCCACGTAGTTCGAGTAAGGGAGTATGATTTTTATGATTGATGGCTGAAAGAAGTATGTCATAATTACTTTTACACTCTAAGCTCATGTGAGTCATGCTCGGTGTGAGAAACATGAGGTATTGGTAAAAACCAGACAATTGTGCCATGAAAGATGCAATCATAAGAAATAATGCGGGGCTTATGTATGTGTGACTGCCCAGATAAATGAAGATTAGGATTTACTTTAGGGAAGAAATCCAGGAACAGGGTCCATAAAGGTATATATGCTTCATGGAGATTTGAATACTCTAACATGGGGATTACTCCTGAAAAGGAGGCCCAGGTTAATGAGGACTTTGGACTTACTCCTGAAATGGAGACCCAGGTTAAGAGAATTATGACTGGGGATTACTCCTAAAAATGAGGCCCAGATGAAGAGAATTAAGAGTGGGGATTACTCCTAAAATGGAGGCCCAGGTTAAGAGAATTATGACTGGGGCTTACTCCTGAAAAGGAGGCCCAGGTTAAGAGAATTATGACTGGGGATTACTCATGAAAAGGAGGCCCAAATTAGGGTACTTGGGGATTACTCCTGAAAAGGAGGCCTATGTTAAAGAGTTCTCTCATCTTAAAGGATGAGGTGGAATGAATTAAATCTCAATATTTAGTGATATAAAGATGTGTAAATAACTAGATTTTGAGAGATATTTCATGATGTTCCTTTCAGATAAGGATGCCAAATCAAGAAATCATGCCCTAAATGGATTTGAAGAGTGTCTTGAAGACTAAATCTTGAATAGGAGAGGTGGAATGGCATAAGAGGGGTAAAATGGGTAGGAAAGGAACCCAAAAAGGCATGTCCGCGCAAGTCCTGAAAGGCGTGCAGGTACTGCGTGGGCGCACAAGTCCTGGTCACGTAGGTATACCTGTGAAACACATGGGTACCTGCGCATTTGTAAACCATCATGGTAATACTTCGGTGATCCTTGACCAATGCCTTCAGAATTATCCTGAGGTACTTTCAGAAGATAGGCGTGCAAGTTTTGGTAAGGAAGTAGGATGGAGTGCAAGTATATTCATTTCTCTTAAGGGTAAAACGCCTTAGGCACGCAAGTGTTAGTGAATTCTAACTCTTATACCTTACTCCTCTTATTTAGACCTTCCATTGTAGGTAAAGAATTACCTTAGATGTGTTTGGAAGAACAGAAGAAGAGACTTGGGCATTCAGAGCTCTAAATCTGAATTCTCGAAAAAAATCCCCCTTTAAATGGGGGGCCCACAGGGTCTATTTATAGGCTAGAGAAGACCCCGGGCAGTTATCCTTTAGGGTGCGCAAGTCACTTGCGTGACCATTAGGCATCACACAGGTGGACTTGCACGACAATGATGGAACTTGCGCGACACATGTGATTTTGAATCCTTGTTCATGTCTTTGTCAATTTTTGATGTTTTCCTCAAAGGATGAATCAATTTGTGCTATGTAATTTCTCATTACATTATTGTAGACAATGTGAGGAAAAAAGAGCATCAACAAATGTCCCCCCTCAGAGTTAGATCTGAAAGAAATGAGGATGTGACTCTGAGGAAAAGAAGAAAACCAAAGGAAATGCAGTGTGCAACATGTGGTTCGTAGGTTCGAGGCGCGCAGGGCTGGAGTGCGCTGGATAGAGCGCGCTAGGTGTAGGCATGCAGGTGGGCCGCCTGGCCTATAAATACGTGGTCATTGGCCGCGCATTTCATCTGATTCTGGATTCTCAAGCTCTCACCACACAGGTCCCCTTCACCACATAATTTTCTCATTTTACTATGTTTCTTCATTTTCGCTATGTTTTCAAGGTAATAGGACTTTCGCGGTGATACATGCACAAAAAAAACTTGCGCGACACATGAACACTTGCGCGACACATCCATACTTGCACGCCTTAATGCCTTAGCCATTTTTCTGAAATTCCTTCACAAATTTTATGAAAAATCAACTTAATTAAAAGTAAATTTATTCAACTTTTGTGCAGAATCAATGGCTCTTAAAACCGAAATAGCTGATGAACTGGCTAGCAAGAGGATTGATGATATGATGAACATCATTGGCCATGATTATTATACCGTCAAAGATAACACTCTTCTGGATTTGGCAATGTATCTGAAGAAATATCATCGCGACTTCCCCCAAATCACTTATCTGCCTTTGTATAGATATGGTCATCTGTGAGAAGTCACTATACCAGAAGCAAAGAACTATCTTCCATTTTCATGGTTTCAAAATTACACCAACATTGCTTCAGCAAATATCTCATGTGGAGGAGGATTTATAAATTCTGGAATAGCGGAGAAGGCCCACATGATTCATCATAACCCTTGTACGCCAGATTTAAAACCTCATATGCCCGAGCTGCAACCACATTGTCATCCTTCAATCTTCCAAAATGCTCAGATGGATCAATCCAAAGGCTGGAAGAAAAGTAGGGACTTCCGTCCTGGGGGAGGTGTGAAGACAACTTGGATGTGGGCATACTGGGTGCGATAAACCTATTCAGAGTTTGTCAAGGATCTGAAAGGAGTGGCGATATATGAAGCAATTTGGGTTGGGAAAACATATGTTTATAGACATGATAACTTCGTGCCGGAGATACTCATCCACTAGAGCCCAGAAACTAATTCATTCCATCTAACTCATGGAGAAATAGGTATCAGTCTATGGGATGTCCACAAGATCTCTGGGGCTCCAATTTTGGGTGACATTTATGATGAATTCATTCCACCCAAGGTGACTTGCAATGATTCAGAGAAGACTCCTGCTTTAGCTCGAGAATTATTTAAGATCTTCCACAGGCTCAAGAGTTCGGAGAACTCATTAACTCATTCTAGAAAGGATATTCATCTGGAGGAGTGGATGAATATATTTCTTATTGAGAAGAAAGAGAGAGAGCCAAAAGAGAATAAGCTGAAAGAAAAGGGATCCAAGAAAAAGAAATCCAAGGATAAGAGGCCCACCCGTCCTACCACCTTCCCAAAACCTAAGAAGAGGGGTGCTCCTGGCACATTCTGGCCAACTCTATAAGAAGGATAGTTTGAGAAATAGGGACATGAGGTGAATCAAAGGATTCTGAAGAAGACTCATCTGGCAGGCTTCTTGGCTTTATGGCTCAGTGTTTATCTCTTGTCGGTCAGGGATTTGAAGGGAGGCATCAGGCTAGGGACATTTGTCGTTGCGGCAGTATTGGCTGAGGGAAAAATGGTTGGGTTGGCTACCCCCATTTTAGCAAATATTCACAGGTGTTAACTTCATGTCTTCATGGGTAAATATCCTTTGAGAATAGTGGGACCATTCTTTGTTTTATGGGGATGGATCACCACTCACTTCAAAACTTATAATGTACAGAATGGATTACAAATTCCTGGAAGATCTTTCAGGCCTTCAGTGCAAGAATTCTATGGAGTTGCTCCATTAGATGTTAATTCCTATGACATGAATGTGGGGCTGAGAATATTTAAGGAATTCAACTTATTTCCCTATGTAAATAAGCTAACCAGGCGGTTTGTTGATGATGGAACAACCCACTTGGATGTGAGGGCATACATGCTAGCTTGCAGGGATGGTGTGCTAGTTTCTAGGATTGACGGAGAAATTATATGTGAGGCCTATTCTCCATATAGATTTGCACGTCAGTTCAAATGTCTACAACAGATTGTTGTATCTCGTCCAGTACATGTCAGGTTAGAGCAACATCTGATGGTCTCTCGGCAACTATGGATGCTGACATCAAGGGGGAAGACTGGGGCGGTATTTGATCTACCAGTTGAAAAAGCGTCACATAATTTGACTACATATTATGCCGAACACTGGATAGCATCATACCCCAAAGGGGTGCTGAATCACCCAGTTTATCAGGTGGGGAAAAGGAAGAGGACTGTAGAGAAAGAAACCCTTCCTCATGATGGTGATGCATCCCCACCTGAAGCTGATTCGTCAGATTCCTCATCTAGAACTGATTCACCAGATTTTCATGATGGGGATGATGAGGCACAACCAGTGGAAAAGTGGTTTCGTGCCCGATATAATCTTCCAGTCAGAATTAAAAGAACCACTCCATCAACTCATGGTGAGTTACTTCATTGTGTAAATTTAGTCACCACTACTTTATAAAGCAATAAGACTTATTTTCTTATTCTCTATCTGTAGTTCCAGGAGTTGGGAAGAAATAGAATTCAAATATTGTTGGGCCTTCCTCGCAGCCTTCATATCTATGACCAGATGTTGTCTAAACATGGCAGGCTTTATACTGTGGTACTGAGACCGCCTGGCTGGATTTGTGTGAGGGCCTACAACTTCCTGGAATAGGAAATCATCTGACTTCTACAGATATCCAATATGAGGATAACCCTAATGAAGTGCGGGCATACATCAGAGATCTGGAGATGCTCATATATTCCACTGATGAGTCCATTCTTGTCACCATGCGGGTGATGGAAATGATCGATCGTGGCACCACTGAGGGGGCTGGTGGTTCTGGAGATGTAGAGTGGCATGATTATGTGGCTCCTGAAAATGTATGTTTTCATTACTTATTTTCTTTAAGACCTGATTCCAGTCAAATCTTTGTTACTTAAGAAAATTATTTTCTTCATCTTGCAGCTTTCAAAGAAAAGAACATAGGTTCCTTCGCCACATTATAGCCCTAGTGGTACTACCATCGGGGCTGTTGCTGATTCTCCTCGCGAACCGGGCGCGATATCTCCAGCCCAGCAGACCATGAATGAGGCGTTGGACATAGCCTTCCATTCGCCAATCCATGTTCCATATGGGAGACTTCTGATACTCCCAAAAATCCAAAGAAGAAAATTCAATGAAGGAGGAAGTCCACATATAAACGCTTCATTAGCAGCGATAAGTCCTTCAAGTAATCATTAGTCTATACCCATGAAAAGGTTACTCATATTTCTAGAGATTGCAGGGGCTTCTTCAATTTACCCCCTGAGGGAAAGGACTGATCCTCCTTCAAGGACCATGGAGGGTGCTGTGGAACAATCACAGATTCAAGCTGACTTGGCTGCTCCTGGAGAAGAGCTAGCATCTATTCCCCGTATCCCTCTTGCTGCTGTTGCAAGAAGAGATGAACCTGTTTCTGTTAAGTTAACAATTCAACATAAAAATGTTCAACGAAACACCGACTGACTTCCATTCGGTGATAATTTAGGTTCAACTCCTGCATTAGAGCTTCTGGCGGCTGTTGCAACTGATGCCGTGATTTTATCCAAAGATGATGTCCAGGGTCAGGGGTTGCAGGACGTAAGTCGTCAAGAAGACACATCAAATGCTCCCACTGGTGAGACTAACCAGGATTCTAAAATATCATTGGATGAAATGATGAATCGTGGCATGTCTTTAGAATAATTTTATGATCATGATAAGTTGTCGAGTGATTTAGAAGACCTTGGGCATGAGTGTTATCCTTCGCCCAGGAAACTTTCTTATAATTTACACTTCTAATCATGACTGAAAATAATATGCAATTCCATCCATAGAAGCTACTGAACTACCAATGCCTGAAGAGGGTGTGTACATGGATGTAAAACCTACCATTTTAGAAACATTAGATCAAGTAGAGATAATCCTAGTAAACCCTCCTGAGACCCATCTTGAAGATCCTGTTGAGACTGGGAAAGATGGGGAGGAGTCTTCTCAGGTTGCTGATCCACCATCAGGTAAGGGATAACAATATTTGTGATTTTACTTAATTTGCAAGACAATCGAATTTTTTGTTATCCTTTCAAGCTAACCAATGATTTTAATTAATCATGCAGGGCCATCAACTGCAGTGGCTGGATCTGGAGGTGAGGCCTCAGCCTCTGCCCCAATGGGAATTGAAAGCAACAAAGCTCAGGTCAGGGGGGAAAGAGCAGAACATGGCACTTCGATAAGTGCATTAATCCAAGATTAAATGCCCCCATGTGATGATGATGTTGAATCAGACCCAGAGGTGCTCAAGGAATTCAGTTTTTCACGACGCAAGGCATAGAAAAACATATGGAAAATCTTATCCGAGGTTCCATTAGATGAGATATTACCGAAGATCCCTCTATTGTCGTCCTAGTTTTTCATGCTATGACATGGCGGTTTTAGATATGAAAAGATCCATGCCGTGGTGAAACAGGTCATCTTCAGGAGGGAGCAGGAGCAAAAGTGTCCCGAAGATATGACCCGGGTGAAACTGTTAGTTAACATCGGTGAATTTGAGGCTGTGGTATCCCGATATGAGGCTTATTATACTACCAAGATGAAGGAGCTAAAGCATAAAATCAAAGAAAAAGTCGTTCAGCAGGTGCAGCTCCAGCAACAGTTAGATGCTATTACTGGGGAACTTGATCAGCTCAATAATTCATTAAAGAGAGCTCCAATGAATGGTATGAAATCCATTGCAGATGCCAAGAAGGCACTCCATCAAGCTGAGAAGAGTAAAGCTGGTCTAGTGCATGAGTTTCAAGTAGCTGCTGATGAAGCTCGGGATGTTGTACATCAAGTGAAGACTTATGTTGAAAGTCTTTTGTAATCTCCTGAAAACGAGAAGAGGCTCCAATCTGTGGATGTCCCTCTAATTCTTGTGCATCAATGAAGAGTACCTTTATCTTCAATCAATTATTCTTGTATTCTTTCGGTGCCTGCTTTAAATTTTACCTTAGCCAATGGGCCTAGTAAGCATAGTATGATTTTTACTATGATTAATATAAATAACCCTACAAACGTTGAATCTCTTAATTGCTCAATATTACCTAAATCATACAAAATGTATGTTTAGTGAGCTGAAACTTGACTTTTATTCAAAGTTCTGTTGTCTTTTTTGGGCAGTTTAAAGTCAAGCACGTCGGACATAAAGAGGCTAATGTTTAAGATCGAAATAGCTTTGACTGAATCAATTAAAATTGACTCAATTCTTTGACAATTCCTCTGAAAACATTTTACCATACTCAAGTATGAGAGAAAATATGTAAAATATGAATTAAGAATATTTGAATCTGAGGAATGATATGAAAAAGAGCTAAAAGGCATTAGAAGAAATAATTCCCAAGAATTAAGTTACTATTATTTAACAAACCCGTTAGGGGGTTGAATTATGTAGGGCCACCTAAGGGCATTGGCTACATAGTAAAAAAATAACATCTTTTGGCTGACAGGTCCATTATGTAGACTACTAATGCAAGGCCACCTAAGGGCATGTGCTGCATAGTCAAGAAAAATAACTCTCAGAAATTTACTTTTCTAGTGCTAAAAAGCTAGTGAATGTTTATGAAGATTCAAAATTTCCAAATTATGGAGTTTGCTGAATTGAAATAGGTACTTGAATATAGAGAAGATACTTCCAAAAATGATTATCGAACAACTGGATGGATATCACTCCTACAAAGGTCTGACCCAAATGTAGGGAAGTACAATATAAACCATAGACTTGAATACATTCAGATCATGAAAAAGGATATGGGACAAATATGTTAAGGATGGCTATTTTTTTGCAGATCCCAACATACTGTCATTTAAGACCAATAAGGACAAAAGAGGATTTCTTCCCAAGAATGAAGTTTCCATTATTTAACAAACCCGTTAGGGGGTTGAATTATGTAGGGCCACCAATGGGCATTGGCTGCATAGTCAAATAATAGTATCTTTTGGCTTACAAGTCTGTTATGTGGGCTGTTTCAGTAAGGCCACCTAAGGGAATGTACTGCATAGTCAGGTAAAAGAACTCTAAAAAATTTGACATTTTTGTGACTAAAAGTCAAGAAAAGGGTTATGAAGATCTGAAAATATTTAAGGTTAGGATTATGACACATAAAGATTGGTATTTGTCCAATGGATACAAAGATACACAGATCAATGCTAACCATAATCATGTTGTGGCAGGGTCCTGAATGGAAATGTTGGACTTCACTACGTATCCTATAAGGATGGGAATCAAGCCATAAGTAGTTCTTGAACTACAGTTTAACTTCATGTGGGACAAAAGGATTAGAGATCTTAGTTTAGGGTCATAGAGCTTGGACCATTGTAAGAAATACACAGTGTGTGTTTTCATGGGGATTTTTCAGCCAAGGGACTGGAAGTGGAATTTGGGGTCAGGCCCAAAAGACTTGGGGCTGGATTCAAGGGACACCCAAATGTTCCTACGTATCCCATAAGGATGGGAATCAAGCCCATGTAGTTATAGAAATACCCTCTATACAAATTTGGTTCATACATGTGAATGGTGAAAGGGGAATTTAGTACAATGATGGTTTAACCCAAGATAAAATGTTTGGGAATTGCCATGTATGCACGTAGTCATGTTGGACGTAAGTGTGAATTTTTTAAGGTCATATGCATGGACCGTTGGATATGCAGTTTAACGTATTTCTGGACATAAGGTAATTTTATACAGTTTAGCGTCATGTAGTTTGGACGGTACAGTTTAACATTGTGTAGGACGATATAGGTACAATACAGTTTAACGTCATGTTGGATTGAAACAGATGCAAACAGTTTATGTTCATATGCATGGACCATGGATGATGCAGTTTAACATCTTGCTGGATGGTGGTGTAGTTTAAGGTCATACCGAACCAATGATGATATATTTTGTGTTTATACAAAATAATTTTTCAAAAATCTGGCATTGGTTGGAGTAGTGATGAGTTCTCCATCCATTGAGATTAAAGAATAAGCTCCATTGGAGTAGACCCTATGTATTGAGTAAGGTCCTTCCCACTTTGGCTCAATCTTGGGAGGATTCTTTCCAGGTATCAGTAGAGTTCTGAAAACTAATACCAATTATCCCTGAGTGAATGAATGAAGACGAACTTTTATGTTAAAAGCTCGTGCTATTTGATTCTGATAGACTTCCATGTGGTGAAAAGTACACAATCATTTCTCATCTAACTATTCCAATTCATTTAATCGCTTTTGAGATTGTTCATCTGTAGATGATTGATCAAAAATGGAAATTCTGAGCGAGGGTAGTTGAACTTCAATTGGAAAGACTGCTTCCGTTCCATATACCAATGAATATGGAGTTGACCGCGTTGTAGTGCAGGTGGTAGTCTGATAAGCTCATAAAGCATGAAAGAGTTTATCAGGCCATGAATTCTTATGTTTATCCACCATATTTTGTAGTATATTTTAAAGAGTCTTGTTGAAGGCTTCTATCTGACCATTGGCCGCTGTATGATACCGAGATGAATGGATGGATTTTATGTTGTATTCTTGATACAAATTCTTCACCTCGGATGAACAGAAGTTGGTACCATTGTCCATCAATATGGTATGAGGGACACCAAATCTGGTAATGATGTTAGACTTGATGAAGCTAAAAACGCATTTAGAACTCACTTCCTTGAGAGGTATTTCATCTGCCCATTTGGAAAAGAAGTCAGTAGCAGTAAGAATGTACTTAAACTGCTTGGCCGTAGCCGAAGCGTAAGGTCCCACCACATCCATTCCCCATGTGGCAAATGGCCATGAGTATTTAGCTGTATGAAGCAACTCTGGAGGTTGATGAATGAAGTTGGCATGTACTTGGCATAAATGACACTTCTTTGGGAAATCAACATAATCTTGTATCATTGGAGGCCAAAAGTATCCAACCCTTCAAATTTGATCAGACAGTCTATGTCCAGACTGGTGGGTACCACAAACTCCTACATGCACTTATTTCATGACAGCCATTGTCTCTTCACCATCAATGAATTTGAAGAGAACTCCATCAAAACCATGTTTGTAGAGAATTTTATCTTGGTGATCTGGGCTATCATAAAGAGTAAAATTGACCACATGTCGCCGGATTTGTTCTTTCTCGGCTCTATCAGGTGGAAGTGTTTCATTTTGAAGGTACTCCCTGATAGGTGACATCCATCCTCTAGTATGACCATACGGTTCAGAAATGGGACTAATTTCATTAATTTCCTCTGTTCTAATTCGAACATAAGGTGAAATTTCACGATGGTGGGAAATACCGATGGTTGTCTCGTCCCGGTTTGGATCTGCCAGAGCTGTGGCTATATTAGCCAATGCATCAACTTGAGCATTTTGTGATCTTGGGACATAAGAAAATGTCGGTTGTGAAGGGAATTCCGCCATTAACTCTCTGACGTAATCATACAAAGGGATTAGTTCTTCTTTTCTGATAGTATAATCCCCATTGACTTGTTTGATTACCATGTCTGAATCACCTTTCATCTTTAAGTGATTCACTTGTTCTTGAAGAGCTAATTCCAAGCCTGCAATGAGAGCTTGGTATTCTGCTTTATTATTGGTACCACCTTCCCAAAATAAGAAGGAATAAGGTAACACTACCTTTTCTGGAGAAATAAGCACAATTCCTAAGACAAATTTGTTGAATTTAGGATTTTCAATTTTCCTCCCTATTGGACTTATGGGAGCACCATCAAAATACATTTCCCATGCCTGAGGACTTTCTTGAATAGAGAATACTTCCTCATCAGGGAGATCAATATCTGAAGATGTATCTTCCACTGAAGGGTGTTCAGCCAGGAAATCAGCCAGAGCTTATCCCATTATCGACTTTTGAGACACATACTGAATGTCGAATTGCTGCGAAATATCTGACCACCTTTCCAGACGTCCTGTAAGCATTGGACGACTATGGAAGAATT
Organism: Viscum album; assembly: GCA_963277665.1. Taxonomy (NCBI): domain Eukaryota; kingdom Viridiplantae; phylum Streptophyta; class Magnoliopsida; order Santalales; family Viscaceae; genus Viscum; species Viscum album. The sequence continues at coordinate 1,401,518,802 of OY728137.1, read as the reverse complement.
TCAGCGGGTTATTACGAGATTCTAATTGGACCTCGTGATGTTTCAGGTAGTGTCTCAACTTCTGAACTGCAAAGATTAATGCCGGGAAGCACTTCTCAATACTTGAATACCAGGTTTCTGCTTCATGCATAGTCCGACTGAGGTAGTAGAGGCTGTTTTCTTTCCCAGCATCATTCTTCTGAGCAAGAACGGCACCCAATGATCGCTCTAGAGCTGTCACGTAGAGGATAAGTGGTCTTCCTTAAACAGGTGGCATGAGTACCAGTGGACTCAAGAGGTATTTCTTGATAATATCAAATGCTTCTTGACATTCTTCAGTCCACTGGTAAGTGACTCCCTTCTTCATTAATTTGGTGAAGGGTAAACTTTTGCCTGCAAAATTGGCGATTAAATGCCGAATATAGTCTAAGTTTCCTTGAATTCCTCTTAATTATTTCAAATTTAAAGGAGGTGACATACCAAGGATTGACTTGTTCTTCTCAGGATCGACTTCAATTCCACGATGGCATACAACAAAGCCGAGAAATTTTCCTGAGGTTACCCCAAAAGCACATTTTAAGGGGTTCATCTTCAAATTATTTTGTCGAAGCTTACAGAATATGACTTCCTAATCATCCAAGTGATAAGTAAGTTGTTTGGATTTAACCACCAAATTGTCTACATAGCATTCAAGAAACTTCCCTAAGAAGGGTTTGAAGTTACGATGCATGGCACACTAAAATGTTGCACCTGCATTTTTAATCCAAGGGGCATTACCCAGAAGAAAAACACATCCTGAGGGGCTCTGAAGGATGTGGATTCCTCGCCCCTCTGGAAACATTCAGATATGATTATATCTGGAATATCCATCCATAAAGGAAAGTTCTTCATAGCCAGTTGTTTCATAAATTAAAAGTTCTGTAATCGGAACTGGGAAATCATGCTTTGGACAATGCTGATTAAGATCTCTAAAATCGATGCAAACTCTAATTTTTCCATTCTTCTTCATTACAGGGACAATATTAGCCAACCACATGGGATACTGAACTTCTCTAATGAAGTTACTTTTGATAAGCTTATCCACTTTAGCTTCAATTTTGGAAGCATAAGTTGGGTGTGTTCTTCTCTCGGCTTGATTAAATCCTCAATGTTCTTCTGGTAAACCCAAATGATGAGTAGCAACATCAGGATCAAGCCAGGGCATTTCTGTACAGTTCCAAAAAAATATATCTCTATTTTTCATTAAAAAGGAAATATACATCTCTTTCTCTTCAAGAGTCATGGCCGCACTGATTAAAATTGGGCGTGGATCTTCTTTTGTACCCAGATTTATTTATCTGAGTTCATCCACAGTGGTAGAGATACCCTCTTCAAATGCTGGCGGAGCATCTCTGATATCTTCTTCTTCTTCTTCATGTGTTATTTCTTCCGTTTCTACTTACATAGTAGATGATAAAGCATAATTTTCATGATCAGAAGAGATTTCAAAATTTCCACATCTTAAAGAAGAAGCTTCCATTTCCGACCCGATTGATGATGAATGGTCTTCTTTGGGTAATAAAGGGAAGATGATGGATTGAGAATCGACATCATTGTTCACCTCCGATGTTTCTATAACTTCTTCTGGACTAATTGGTGAAGTATGGACTTGTTGGATTTCAGCAGATGAAATGAAGACGTCACCATTTGTGCTTTCATCACTGCTTGGTGGGTTACCAATTTCTCCCATGTTTTCTGGCTCGATTGCCGTAGTTGACATTATGGATCTTTCCATAAGAGTATTTTGATTTGGGTCTATCTTGTCAATTTGACTGACATGAAACACATAATCTGTACTCACATGTGTAAATGGATTTACTGGAATATTCTCTAAACCATACGGAGCATTAACTTTGTTAATCTCCTTTGTTGTGGATTTCTCCTTTCCCATCATGTGATAGAATTCCGCCTCAATGTATTGAGACACACATGTCTTGAATGGGGCCTTATGACCATACAATTTCCCAACTTGAACATCGAAACAATATTTGAGACATTGATGGTATGATGAAGGGATAGCCACATGTTGATGTAGCCAGGGTCTTCCAAGAAAGATGTTCAAAGGTGAGTCTTGATCAACAACCATGAAATCCGAATTGTATACAAGATCTCCAAACTGAGTTCTGAGTGTAACTTCGCCTAGTGGTTCTTGTTCATTTTTATCATATCCTTGTAACATCATGGTAGAAGAAGATAAATCAGATTCCGTGAGGCCCAATAAAGGAAGTGTACGAATGAGCATGAGGTTGAATCCTAAACCATTGTCAATGAAAGCTCTTCGGACGTCTATGCCATTGACCTTGCCAAATAAGTACAAAGGTCCAATATGCCCATGAAAAACATCATCTTCATCAGTAAAAGATATTATTTCATGTCATTCTGTAGGATATTCTCTATGTGATAGACTTCAGCTGCATCAATTTCAGTTTCAAACTCCTGAGGACTTGACAAAGCCTCGATGAGTGCTTCCCGAAGATCCTTTGACAGATTCAAGGCATCAGAATTGATAACTTGGCTAGTACTTGGGCCATGTGTTTCAATACATCATACTTTTGTTCCAGAGGTCTACGTTTCCCAACAAGAATATGTGGTTTAGTAGGTACCTTTGAAGCAGATTCTTTGGAAGTTGATGCATCTTGTATTGGGATAGAAGTTGGAAATATTCCTGGTTTTGGATGATTAGACCAATTAGATCAATTTACTTGCTGAGAGAAAGAAGATGGAACCTTCAAACGGTCTTCCAAAATAACTGTGCCAGGACTGAATTTGCTATCGGTAGAAGAACTGGCTTGTTCTTGGTGAGCTCGCTGAAGGGCTCAACCAGGAGTTTCTGATGCGTACATAGTTCTAGCAGGGGTAGAATTAGAACAGTGGCTTCTGAAAGATCCATGTCTTTTCCTGTATCCTAAGCCTCTAGAACTTTCTCGGATTCCCCTGTTTGATACACGGAATTCAGGCTCATCGAAATCGAAACAGTGACTAGAATATGGATCTTTTAATTGAATCATATTAACAAAACTGAAGATTAACTCTTCGTCTGATAAAGACTCTGCCTGATTGGCTTGTTTAGGCTATGCTGTTTGGTGGGGCAGTGCCTGTGGCTTGGAAGTAGATGGCATGAAGTCTGCCAGAGTCAAAGACAACTTAGGCTTTGAGACATACCTATCTTCTTCTGATTCTTTTTCTTTATTTGAATCATGCCCTATCTTTGAGGACTTTCCCTCTGATGAAGAGGTTTTTGCCGCAACATTCATGGTAGAAGACACAATAGGTTTCTTTAATTGTGTTCGCAAAATAGCATGAGTTTGGTTGATTGTCATTCTGACCATCCAATAATCATACTTTTGTGCATTTTTTCTTTTGACTTCTTGCCATTTGCCTTCCTCCTCTGGAACTGTAGTAGTAATACATGCTACCTGAGCTGAAGAACCTTTCAATTTGACTTGTCCCAAGTTGATCATTTTTTGCAGGAGGCCTTTGAAGACAAAACACTCTTGGATGGGATGCCCCAACATTTGATGAAAAAGGAAATAATTGGGACGGTCTTCATCTCATTCCTTGTTTGGCCTCTTAGGCCTTGGAAATTGAACAAGATTATTTTCCTGAGCCGAAATGAAGTATCCGAGATCTTGTTAATTCTGGAAAGAGTATGTTTTGCTCTTCAGATCCTCAAATTGTTTTCATCATTGATCTCTTTGATCATATGGACGAAACGGCCTTTGTTGCTGGCACTCAGGAGGTGGAGCCCTTTGAGAAAATGAAGGTTTTGATGTAGAAACATGTATAGGTGCTTCTTCAAGAAAAACTGTAGCATTTTCTGCTTTACCTATTCTCTTTCCTGGAGCTGATGGAATTACACGAGATTTATCCTTAGCCTGTATAAGGGAATCTTCAATCTGCTGAGCGATTGAAGTATGGTCTCGAAACCTTCCTATGTATTTAATAGGGATCAACGGCATGCGTAATTCGCCATGCAGATTTTCCACACATATTGGAAACAATTCCTCTTGAGGGAGTGCTAAACTCAGGGAATATGGTAATCCCTTCCAACGGGCAATGAAATCAGAGACACTTTCATTCTCCCTTTTCTTATAGTTTGTAAGATAAAAAACTATTGTCTTTGGCAACGTTGAGCTGAATTGGAGAAGGAATTGTTGATGGAGATCTTCCCATCCGACAATTGAACGAGATTTCAAGCTTGTATACCAGACAAAAGCTGGTCCTTGCATGGTTCGCTTGAAGCATCTGAGTTTTACTACTTCTTGCTGCTCCGGAGTTCCAATCATAGGATCACAAAAAGACACATAATGCATAAAATGCTGTTCAGGGTCGCCAGATCCATTGAAAATAGGGAATACAGGGATCCTAAAACTTGATGGGGGAGAGATTGAATCTACCCATTTAGGGTAATCTTTCTTTTCCGGTTGAACCTGAGCACGTTTCCCTTCCATAGTCTCTAATCGAGCTGTTAATTACTCAATGGTAGTTATTAACTTTTGAGAAACATCTGGTTGTACTTTGACTTGGGCAGGTGCAATGAGTGGAGCTTGGACATATGTGGTGGTTGGTGCGGCAACTGATGGTAGCACTGCCAACTGTTGTTGCACTTGACTCATAGGATTAGACCTGTGAGGCTGTACTGACAGAGGAGGATATTATTGATCCTTCTCAGTAGCTGCAACAAATTCCCTTGGCTGACTGACTCTAGCATGCTTAAGAAGAAGACTACCCTGAAGTAGTTATGCATTCAACATCCTTAATTCCTTCATTTCTTCCTCCTGTTGTGCAAACCTTTTCTCTAGTGAGAGCGATTGGCTTTCTCCAGAAAAAAGATATGTAACCTGATTCTTTCCCCTCCCTTTGTTGCATCCTCTTTGGAGAGGGGGAAGTGGGTTAAATGAAGGATTACCTAGGTTCTGAGTAATCCTTTGATTTTGTGTATGCACACCTTCTTCATTTGTGTCGGTGCGTACATCTTCTTGAGCAGGAACCTCTTCATCTGAGTCCCCTGAGTGAGCCTCATATTTTGGATCAACAACAACGTCATTGATGACATTAATTGATGCATAACTCATCGCATCCCTTCTATCAGTATTTCTGTGATATTGTCTTTATCCCTGTCTTTGATGAGACATTGTCTTTTTTTGATTTGATCCCTTAGGAAATTCTTGACGAACCGTAATTTGGAGGGAATCTCCTGATAATTTGGCTCTTCGTTCCTCTTGAAGATTCTTCCCCAATAAAGAAAATACTAACTTTCTCTGTGGTGGGGATTGAAGACATGAAAAAGTACCCAGTCCGGTGGACTGGGGTTGTTCCTGTTGTCCCCGCTCAACTCCTCGTACACTATTTTTTGATTCCAAGGGTTAGTTTAAAAGATTCCCCAGTATGGAAAGCGGGGGTGGCTCTTGATAGGCTATGTCTGAGACTTTCTTAAAAGCTCTCTTGATCTTGCGAACCTTAGTCTAGAAATTAGCTGGATGCATTAACCTGTATCCAATTTTATCACCCGGTTCAAAAGACCATTGGATGATTTTCGACACTTCTTTCACATGATGATATGCTTGCTCCATACGAGAGGCGTGTTCAATATTCTCATTTTCTTGATGCAGGAGTAACTCAACAACTTGTTCCTTGTATGCTTGATTTTGAGAGGAACTAGTTGAAGCCCGTTCTTGGGCATTCTTTTGATTACAAACAAATCCCATTGACTTTGGCCGGCCATGGGCAATAATATTTCATGAGACCATTTCCGGAAGGTTTTTCTGACTGGAGAGTACAGTGAAATGTAGTGCTCTATGAACACCTCATCCTCTGACATGAATACCTGATGGGGCATTGTCAATTAACTGATTCAATCTTCTTAGTGTGCCAAGGATGAATGTTTAAAGGCTCTCTGCTACTTTTCAAACTTCGGATATCGAGAGACAGATAGAGATGCCAAATCAACCTGACGTTGTAACCCTTCTATTATCATAAGATGATTTTCATATTCATCATAAGATAATACTTTCTTTTTCAACTGACAAAGATTTTTCCATATGTTGAGACGAATATCATGAATTCCTTCTTCTGTCAACATCTTTGTAATGTCATACTGAGATTCAGCCAGAGGCCAAAACATGAATGGTACTTCACATTTTTCCAGTTGTTTTCTCATGTTCAGCATTTCATCTTTATCATTAAATGAAGATTCTTCTACCTGATTTGGCCAGAGCTGGTGCATCCTGGTTACTTCATCGGATTCAACAAGACTGGTCGAAAAATCAATGATTAAAATAGAAGATGCGTGACTTAGGGGTGGTTTGGAGAATGACCTACACCCTGGGTTATCTTCTGATTGAGAATGTATTTCACCTGCTAGTGATGAAGAATCATACATGACTGGTTTCGCATTTTCAAGTGCCTCAAGATAATAGGGATTTCTTGGCACTACATTGAACACTGGAGCATTTTTCGGGTAATGTGCATCACTACAATGGAGAGGACTTTCGCAGCGAAATTCATCATTATAGGGAGGACCACCATGGTGGTTTACAGCAAAATATGAGATCTCTTGCACCTTGGTCTTCTGGCCACACGGAGGGTTATTATATCTCTCATCTGATGATGAAACTTTGAGATCGACCGAATTGTCATGAAGCAAGCCTTCATGAGGAAGTGCCTATTGAAGTCCTTCAGAATTAATGTTCTCAATATTGGGAAATGAGGGAGTAGAATCTTGGATTCCAACATATAATTGTCTGAGGGCTTCAAGAACTCCAGCATTGAGCAAGGACTTGTTACAGATTGGCTCTTGATCTTTTGACTGTGCTAGGCGGGTCTTCTTCTTTGACGCCTTCTTACTTTCCTTGGAAACCACTTGCTGACGAAAGTGGCTGCTCTGAGCATGTGTATGTGCCTGATCAGGAGAGATCGCCTGTTAGGCTGACGATATCCACTCAAATCAAGTGTATGTTCCTGACTTGGTTGTCCATATGATATGGGGGAGTATGCCTCAAAACCCTCTTGGAGTGGAATAGATGTGTGTGTCTGTTCCGGAGTGAACTGCTGATGTGTTACTCCACTGGTAGGGATAGATTTATGTGTCTTTCCCTGAGATGCTGCTGAAGTTGTTATAATATCCTGGCAGGCATCCAGAATATGAGATGGGATTTGCTTTTGATCTTTCACCATTGATAGAATATTCTTGGTGACTTCAGCTACCGGAATAAGGATATAGGTCCATTCCGTGATTGAAGTAGGTGTATGTGCCTACTCTTGTCCTCCTTTTCTTGTCAGTGAATCCTGAAAGTACTCAAGTGTGGGGGAAGAATGTTGAGTCTGCCTACTGTTTGTTGCCGAGAATTTCCGACTAACTTCTCCGAATGCTACCAAACGAGACTATTGGTAGGCTTGATTAATACTAGCAGGTGTATGTGCCTGCTGATTGCACTTCGCCGAATGTGGTTGACGAGCTCCATCATATGTAGTCAGATGATCCTGTTGACTAGATGATGATGTATAAATAGGTGTATGTTCCTGCCTATAGTACTCTGCCGGAATTGCCTGGCGGGATTGGCGTGATGCTGCCAGACGAGTCTGCTGGACAGTGGAATTAAAACGGGCAGGTGTGTGTGCCCCCTTGTTGTTTGCCACCAAGCTAGGTTGGTGTACTTCTCCGGAGATGGAAGAGATGAGAACCTTCTCACTGTTAACCAGATTTCACCTCTGGTGATTCATCTTGCCTACTCGGGTTCGAGGAACCTGAGCCGAACACCTAGAGTCGACACCCTCATCATGTTGAGGGCACACTGCTGCACGAGTCTGGCGGCGATTGTTGATGGGTGCCTTTGGGAAGGACTCATTCATCCTTGAATTAAGGCCCTGAGGGACCTGCTCATTCAACTCCCCAGAATATGGGAGCGAATAGTGATTGCGTTCTGGGGATAATGACTTGAAATGGTTGGAGACGGTGGTTAGCACCGTCTGCTTCTTGATCATTGGTTGTCGTTGCCCAGGCAACCGGTGTGAGTTGTTCACTTGGAGGGCTTGTCATGCAGCCTCCAGAGTTGGAATGGTACCATGTTGACAATACTCCTTAACCATTGCATTTGATACCCAGCGTTGAAGATGCTGAGTAGGTGATGTCATCCTTAGAGCAGACGACGATCCAGGAGGAGTAGCAGTAGTGGAATTTGCAGCAGCAGTATTCACAGGTGTAAACTTAAGAGCAGTCATTCTGGAAATGTAGAAGATCTTGGAAAAGAGTTCCTAGTTGATATAACAGACGTAATCAAGATAAATTCAGCCACTACATCTTTTGGATGAGAAAATATGTCAATGATTGTTTTTTGGCCCTCTCATTGAGTTTTAAATAGGGGCCTAATAAATAGGTAAAACATCATTTTAACTTTGTTAAGGATTCACGTCGGGTTCACCATTTTTTTCCCTCGGAATTTGGGGATGACCTCCTTGATTGAAGGTTTAAACATTCCAACCGGTTTCTAATTGGTTTGTTTGTAGAACTGGAAACATCCAATGATTCCATATCCATTTGGACTTACATTCCAATGGCAGGCACTCATTAGTTTTTGGAATGATGAGGCTTAAGAATATGCATTGGTCAAGAGGATGGGAGGTCGGACTCATCACACCTTTTTAGGGGAAGTATTGTCTACTACGGGACCCTATTTATATATTTATGTTATGTTCGTGAATCCTTATTACATTACCAAGTTTAAAATGATCTTTCCTTCAGATTTGACAATCAGTGATTAAATATGTAGGAAATTTAGAGAATCTTTTATATGTATTCGAGGTTCTTCATCAATAGAGAATCATCTGTATTTATTAGAGATTCTTGGTCAATGGTATCCTTCAACACATTTATATAGAAGTCTCTTGGTCATTATGACAACCATGCTGGTTTTAAAGCCACTCAGTGGGGCACTTGAAGGTTATTGTCATTCATAAGGACATAGATTATTTCAGACTTGGGATCGAACCCACAGATGGGCTTCCTTTGTATCCTTTGTTTAGAAAAAGGAATCTGAACCCACGTAGTGTGAGTAAGGGATTATGATGTTTATGATTGATGGCTCAAATAAAGATGTCATAATTACTTTTACGCTCTAAGCTCACGTGAGTCATGCTCGGTGTGAGAAACAAGAGGTATTCGTAAAAACCAGACAATTGTGCCCTGAAAGATACAATCATACGAAACAATGTGGGGCTTATGTATGTGTGACTACCCAGATAAATGAAAATTATGATTTACTTCAGGGAAGAAATCCAGGAAGAGGGTCCATAAAGGTATATTTCCTTCATGGAGATTTGAATACTCTAACTCGGGGCTTACTCGCAAAAAGGAGGCCAAGGTTAATGAGAACTTGGGACTTACTCTAGAAAAGGAGGCCCAGGTTAAGAGATTTATGACTGGGGCTTACTCTTGAAAAGGAGGCCAAGGTTAAGAGAATTATGAGTGGGGCTTACTCCTGAAAAGGAGGCCCAGGTTAAGAGAATTATGACTGGGGTTCCTCCTGAAAAGGAGGCCCAGGTTAAGATAATTATGACTGGGGATTACTCCTGAAAAGGAGGCCCAAATTAGGGGACTTGGGGCTTACCCCTGAAAAGGAGGCCTTGGTTAAAGAGTTCTCTCATCTTAAAGGATGAAGTTGAATGAATGAAATCTAAATCTTTAGTGACATAAGGATTTGTAAATCACTAGATTTTGAGAGATGTTTCACGGAGTTCCTTTTAGATAAGGAATCCAAATAAATAAATCATTCCATAAATGGATTTGAAGAGTGTCTTGAAGACTGAATCTTGAATAGGAGGGGTGGAATGGCATATGAGGGGTGAAATGGGTAGGAAAGGCACCCAAAAAGGCATGGGCGTGCAGGTACTTGCAGGCGCACAGGTACTGCGTGGGCGCGCAAGTCCTGGTCACGCAGGTATACCTACGCGACACATGGGTACTTGCGCGTTTGTAAACCAGCATGGTAATACTTGGGAGATCCTTGATCAATGCCTTCAGAATTATCCTGAGGTACTTCCAGAAGAGAGGCGCGCATGTTTTGGTAAGGAAGTAGGATGGCGCACAAGTATATTAATTTCATTTAAGGGTAAAACACCTTAGGCGCGCAAGTGTTATTGAATTATAACACTTAGACCTTACTCCTCTTATATAGACCTTCCATTATAGGAGAAGAATTACCTTAGAAGTGTTCAGAAGACCTGAAGAAGAGACTTGGCCATTTAGAGCTCTAAATCTGAATTCGTGAAATAATCCCCCTTCAAATGGTGGGCCCACAGGGTCTATTTATTGGCTGGAGAAGACCCAGGGTGGTTATCCTTTAGGGTACGCATGTCAATTTTCCGACCATTAGGCGTCGCACAAGTGGACTTGCGCGATAGTGATGGAACTTGCGCGACACATGTACTTTTGAAGCCTTGTTGATGCCATTGTCAATTATTGATGTTTTCCTCAAAGGATGAATCAATTTGTGCTAGGTCATTTCCCTTTACATTCTTTTAGACAATGTGATGAAAAAGGAGCATCAACACACACACACACACACGCATGCACTCACACACACACATGCACGCACTCACACACATTTATTGGTAACCCCAACGTCACCCCGTGTGCCAACAGTGAGCGAAAAGAAAAATATGACCACAATAAATGGGAGAGGACCTAAAGATACTAGTGGGAAGTGGGACCCTAGAACCTCATGTCTCGGTGATCAGTATCGGAATCACAACAAAATACATTCTCGTGCATGATCCACTAGACAGGGCAACACATCCATAACCTAGTGGTCTCCGATCATCATCCAATGTTTAGTTAGTGTTTTAAGCGTCAATCTAGCTAAGTGAAACTGGGCTGGATCCACTCTTGTATCACTAGCGCTCTAGTCCATGTCCTCCCACCTAGTACCCAGGCTTCCCGTTTGTGCTCAAGTAATTCAAATTCATGCCACATGTCATAATATACACTCAAACCCAATAAGACAATACAGATGCAAAAACAACCAGTTGCACACACAAAATCCATTTAAAATAGTACACTGCTAAGACGTTTTCCAATCATGTTTCACACTACTGACATAATCTAATAAACCACTTAAAAAATTATAAAACAATAGAAAAAGAGTGTCACATGGTTTTACACACACAAAAGGAACCATTTATAAATCCAAAACACATTCCAACATCGCACGCACTCAAATACAATATAAATTGCGACCTGCACCACCAAAAGGATTGATGGAAAACCCTTACACCATATGAAAAACACCATTTCATAAACCACATAATTTAACACGCAAAAATAAAATCTTATAAAACAATTTAGAATTAATCTCTTAACATTAACCACTAAGCTCATGAAAAACTTCTTTCATGACCAAACGCACCCGATGCCATTTAAAAAAATAGTTCGCACCAGTTACATGACTTAATAAGATAAATGAACAATTTAAAAGTCACTAATAGAGTTCTAAGAAGAAAACAACAAATAATATGAAAAATCTGCTAAACAATTTCAATGAAAATAGAAATTTAAATAAAACTCACTTCGCACAACAAAAATTAATAAAAAATATGCAAAACTAAATAACATTGCAAATTAATTCATCAGATAACAATTAGACGGGGAACCAACTATCTCAGTGTACCCGACTTCACAAAAAGGGTGCACAAGGATCGTCGTCCACCAACCGCAACCCAAACAAATCCAAATTGACACTAAAACAAAAAATTGAACCAAAACATCAATAATTAACCCAAAATTGTTTTAATTCCTCAATCACACCAATGCGCACCATAAACGAACCAATGGTGAACCCTAAAAACAAGATATCGGACCACTAGCACTACAACAAGTCAAAACACACAAAACCATAAATCAAATATTTACCCAAAAAGAAATAATTGACCACCGGAGCGAGGCACGTGCGGCGGCAGAGTCACACGAGGGAGACTGAAAGCTCATGACTACCGGAAGAGGGAGGTGCGACTGGTTCAGTGTGCCGCTTCGTCGGGGGCTCGACAGAACAAGCGAGGGGGGTTTGTGGGGGTGGTGCGAGGTAGTGTGAGGGGAGTCGGGGCGTCAGGGCTTGGTCGCTGGAGGGGGTGCAGGGTGCTAGCACAAGATGGACAGAGCAGGGGGCACCGGGCGAAGTAGGAGACGCTAGAAGGAGCAGGTGTGCGGGCGGCTGAGAGGTCGACAGAGCAGGAGCAAGGGAGTAGGAGTCCGATGGCCAACCGTGGAGGGGCGACAGCACGAAGTGAAGGTGAAGCTGGTGAGGGAGATGCGATGTAGTGGAGGGTGCGACGAAAACCGGTGAACCATGGGTGCGGCGCAACAGAAGAGAAAGAGAAAAAAAAAACGAAAAAGGGGGAGGGAAGAAACTAGGTCACGACGCAATGGTATAAAAAAAGACAAAGAAAAGAATAAAATAAAAAGAAAACTAAATAAAACTAAAAAAAATCAAACCAGTAAAAATAATAATTGTAATAATATTCTTAATAACTTTATTAAAACATTATTAATAATAATAATAATAATAATAATCTTAATAATAATAATAATACTAATATTATTATTAAAACGCATAATTCATTTTATTCTTCCCACTTTATTTTGTGCCAGCTACCTTATTCATCTAATTAAATTTTATTTCATTATCAATAACTATTTTTTTTTAATTATTTTCATGCCAAGAAGGCGTGCGGAGAACCGAGTGAGGCCGCACAGCGACCCAAGCTTGGTCGCGCGGTTTTGACAATGGTGCGCTGAACACCGTAAATGCCAAAAAGTGTGTTTCTAAAAAAGAATTCAAAAATTTCAAGCCGGGTCTCACACAGACTCCCCAATACCAACAAAAATTAATAAAATAATTAACTTAAAAGAGGCTGGTGTGACAATTCTCCCCACCATAACGATTTCCATCCCCAGAAAGCCACAACTAGAACCAAACCCCAAAGCAGAAAACCACACTCCCTTAAGGTTCAAAGGGGTCCCCAAAAACATCACGCAAAGAAAGGGAAAGATATCATGCTCAGAGATAGTGTGTCACGACCCGTCCTCGGGGCCCATGCCGTGACTACCCCAAGCCCGCCTTCCATAGGCCAGGGGCTGGAGACTAGCACCAAGGCGTAAATCCCAACAAAAGGGAAGGCATTGCCTTTGAAAAGTAAACAAGCACCACATAGTAAGCAAGCGGAAAAGTAAACACTAAGTAAAACTGTAACAAGCTGTGCTGGAAGTAAAAGGACCGGAAATACAAGTCCAACTTTAAAGTACAACTGAAAGGGGAAAACAACAACTATAAAGAAAAGCCGCAGCATCGAGCCGTCCTCTGAAGGTCCCACCTGAAGGGTGGGTACAGATAGCCTCCACAGCTCCTCGGTCCAGCCGTCCGCTCCGAGCACGTCCCGCCCAGTGGTCCACCTCCAGGTACCATCCTGCTCCGCACGCCTCCACCACGGTCAGTGATGTCCGTCGTCTGCTACCAACACCACGAAGTGCAGGCATAGCTCGTGCAGGGGTGAGTATAAGCTACTCAGTAGGGACCCCGAGACCCCCGAAGGTCTCCCGAAATCCACGAAGGATAATCCACAAAGGAAAGATACAATCACGAAGTAACATTTGACACGGCATAGGTATATGCCCATACATATACCTAAGTCATCAATTCCCATTCAGCTCCAACGTCCGAGCCCATGCACAACCCAGTCCACACAGGAAAGCAAAACGTATACCCACACAGGATAGCTCAACACAATCCACAAAGGAGATAAAACAGTAAATCCACACAGGATAGCTCAACACAATCCACAAAGGAGAGTAAACAGTAAATCCACACAGGATAGCTTAACACAATCCACAAAGGAGAGTAAACAGTAAATCCACACAGGATAGCCCAACACAATCCACAAAGGAGAGTAAACAGTAGATTCATCTCACGCAGGTATACGTCTTCGGATGACGATAAAGATGATCACTGATCCATCTAAGTCGTCAGACCCACGAAGGATCGATAGGTAACTAACCCCCGCAATGATCCACATAGGATCGGGCCCACACAGGACATGTAGGCGCTGGCTCACACAGAACCGCTGAGCGCTGACCCATACAGGATCATACCCACACAGGATCGGGCCCACACAGGACCGGGCCCACACAGGACCTGTAGCACTGATCCACGTAGGATCGCTGAGTGCAGTAGTCGTCGCAGTCCACTGAGGATCTCTGCACAGTCGTCGCCGCAGTCCACTGAGGATCTTTGCACGGTCGTCGTCGGAGTCCACGGAGGATCTCTGCACAGTCGTCGCTGTCGAAGTAGCAGTCGCAGCCAGCACTAGGGTTCCCGCACATAGTAAGCTCGTTCGAGAGGGTCTGCTCCATGAGCCGAGAGGCCAATACATAAAATGACACAAAGTCCGAAGATGATGTATCCAAAAGTTCCGTATCGTCAACAGGAACTCAACGTCGCAGACGGCGCTTCGATCGGACGCCCGGTCTGAGAGTTATTGGCTTTTTTCGTCCCAGGGGCCCGGTTTGTTTTTAAGGAAAAACCAACCCGACCGTAATCCACCTGCGTCCAATCCTCGGGCGGAGTAAGCCAAAATATCCCTATCACTTAGAGGAATTCAACGAAGCTGACGGCACGTCAATCGGATGTTCGTAGATCAAGATATGAGTGTTTCCACTCCGAAGGTCCGGTTGGTTTCATGTACAAACCAACCCGTCCGAACTCAAGGTATTCCGAAACCTTGAGTGTGATAAACTGAAACTACCGTCTCGATCCAAGGATCGCGTTGCCGCTGACGGCGAGTCGTTGGGAGGCCCGTAGCTCAAGTTACGGGCGTTTGAACGAAAACCGTCCGAAGACGGGGGGTTCGGACCCGGCCCGACCCGGTCGGACCAGTCGGGCCCGGCCAGGCAACCGAGCGGCCAACGCGGGAGGAGCCGCCGCTCCCGCGTGACACCCGCGGGACACCCGCGTGACACCCGCGGGACACCGGCTAGACACCCGCGGGACACCCGGGGGGCGCCTCGTGACAACCCCGCGACACCCACGGGGGTGCCGCCCTGGACACCCGGGGGGTGTCGCGGGACAACCCCGCGGCACCCGCGGGGTGCCGCCCTGGACACCTGGGGGGTGTCGCGTGACAACCCCGCGGCACCCGCGGGGTGCCGCCCTGGACACCCGGGGGGTGGCACGTGACAACCCCGCGACACCCGCGGGGTGCCCCCCTGGACACCCGGGGGGTGTCGCGTGACAACCCCGCGACACCCATGGGGTGCCACCCTGGACACCCGGGCGCGCCGGACCCGCGCGGGCGCGGGTCCACGGGCGCTGGACCCGCGCGGCCGCGGGTCCACGGGCGCCGGCACCTCTGGCCGCCTGCGCCGCCGCGCCGGCGACCCGTGCCGCCACCGGCTTCCGCGGGCCGCCGGAGTCGCTCCGGTGGCCCGTTTTCCTTCTCGTCTGCGCCGTTGTTCCTCCCGGGTTCCGTTATTCATGGCGGGATCATCAAACAACCGTTGCGGCACATTCCGTCATCGCCCACCAAATCCGCAAAGCACGAAGAACGGCGGAGGGTTGCTGGGCCGTGTTCGTTTCACCCGCACCCTCCGCATTAGATAAAAACAACGGGAGAAATTGTTCAACACATGAACCGACAATTTTAATAAAATAAAATTGTTCATTTGAAACTGGTTCTTTAATTTTTAAAGAACGTTCACAGGAATATAAAGAGGGGTATTCCAAAATTATAAAATCCCTACCTCGTTGGTCGTCTTCGTGAGCGTTCTTCGCGGAATTGCTCGTCGCGGAAGAGGGGGATCATTGCGTCGTTGCGGGAAGGCGTCGCGTCGTCGCGGAATCCGGCGTTGAGTCGGCGAGCTCAACGGACCAAGAACAACAGATTTAAATTATAAATAATTAAATCTGTGTTTCGTTTAAAACCAAAAAGAACCTTTAGAGGAAACCCGAAATCACTCACCTAAAACGGTTGGTGATCGGAGATCGGGGCAGGGAAGAACGTCTTGGATGGGAGTGTCGTCGATTTCCGGGTTCGGCGTTCTTCGCGTTCTTCGCATTCTTCGCGCTCTTCGTGAGGGAGAAGAAGATACAAGGGTCCTCTGAAATCCTCTCAATGCGCAAATAACCAGAGGTCATGCGTTGGCCTTATTTTATTATTACACCAACGAATTTGAAAACTGGTTAAGAAACGATTGAATTAATTCGTTGAATTAATTCGATGAAAGAAACTGCCCATTTAATTCACGAAATAAACCGCCCAATTAAATGGTCTGTTAAGATTTTAAGAAACGCGTCAGTTGACTTTCATAAAGACGGGTTTTCACAAGTGCGTTTCTTAGCCGAAAGAAACGGCGGGGCTCGTGCGGGCTCCACCTCACAAATATCCTACCAAGGGGGTAGGATATTTCTGGATAGCATCCTATCCGGTTTAACTCAGTTCAAGCCGCCTTTAAGTGGCTTCAAGTGGCTTCCAAGTGGCTTAATTGAAATAAAATAAAGTTGTCGCAAAATTATTTTATTTCTTAACTTTAAGACCGAAAATTAAAAACCACACCCGAGAAAACGCAACTCCGGAAGAGGCGTTTCTAAGCGAATACCGGTGCTGTGATTTCATCGGTGCCCTCAGAATTCGATTCCGGGCACCGGTTTAAAAGTTAGAAAAACCCGCTCATCCGTTCACTGAACGTACCCGAGCCAAACTTCGAAAAATGATTCCGGGCACACCGGGCCTCAGAATCAGGCGCCGTCTGAAACTGCGTTCTTGTAAAATTCCAAAGAATATTAAGAAAAAAATTTCCTTGAAATTTACCGGTCTTTACATTACTCCCACCACAGAGCTTTACGTCCCCGTAAAGCTTCATCACAAACTAGGGATACCAAGGCGGTACTGAGCACGCATCTGAGCCTCCCGCTCCCATGTGCTCTCCTGGAGGTTCCCGTGCTGCCATCTGATGTGCAAAAGAGGAATCGATCGCCCACGTAGGACCACTCCTGTCGATCCTCTATCTCCACCGGAACCTCTGTAAAAGTTCCCCCATCATCCATGTCTAGCTCCCCATGGTCAATGATGTGCGTCGGGTCGTGCACGTATCTCCTCAGCTGAGATACGTGGAAGACGTCGTGCACCCGGTGCAACTGAGGTGGCAGAGCCAGGCGACAAACCACCTCGTCAAATCTCCGCAAACCACGTCGAGGTAAGACCCGCAAGAAGACGTGGTCTCCATCCTAGAACTCCAGTTGCCTCCGCCTCCTGTCAGCATAAGGCTTCTGCCGGCCCTGAGCTGTACTTATCCTCCCCTGGATGACCTGGACCATCTCAAGTCCCACAAGAGCTGCAAGATTTCTTCTTTGCCGATAAGAGAAATCTGGTCCCATCCCCTGGATGAACCACATTCTTTGCCTAATACAGTCAATCCCGACATGGATGATACTAATCCATACCAAGGATGAAGTTGTAAGGCCTCGATGCTACTACCAAGAGATCCAACCGTTACTCTTGCCTCCAAGGGTTGAGTCACACTGTCGGCATCAGTGTGTGGTAACTGGGTCTCCTCCAGTAGATGTCTCACAAGTGAGGGTCAAGTCAACAGTCAAAACTGGAACCTATTAGTAACAACACAAAAGAGGACAGGAATGAAAACATCACAAAGGTACGTGTCTTTTATTATTGTAGCTCATAATACAAATACGCTACACAACAGCAACAAGGAACTAGAAGTACAAAGGACGTATCCACTAGTTCTGCTCCTGTCCATCTGCTCCCGGAGCTCCATGATCGAAGGCCTCAGCTGCCTGAAGCTGAGCTCTCTCATGTCCACCAACTCCCTGCTGTCGGGGCGGACCTCCTGGTGGTGGTGGTGGCAGAGCCTCAAAGCGTCGCCCACCACCTGCTGCTCGGCCAGCTCCTCTTCCTCGTCCGCCTCCTCCATGCGGACCGCCACGGTCGACCCTCTGCCTCTACCTGGGTGGCCCCTCCACCGTCTGCTGCTCCTTGCTACGGTGGGTCGAGCAGTCACGAGCCATGTGGCCCTGCCCGCCACACGAGTAGCATTGCCTGCCTCTCAGAAGGCTGGCTTCGCGCTGTGTGCCCCGCACTGCTGAGCTAGTGTCCCGAGGTCGTCTGCCAGAACCCTGAGTCATCCGTTGGCTACCTACTGCCGAAGACTCCGCCACCTGCCGCCCTGCGGTAGGTCTCACTGTAGACTCAGCCAGAAAGCTCTCAATCAGAAGGGCTCGCTCTAGCACTCATGCCTAGGTCGGGATGCTGAGGGAGATCAGCGATGCCCTGATCTCGTGTCTCAATCCCGGCTCGAAGGTCCGGGCCCGGAAGAAGGGTTCCCGTACCATGTCTGTCGAGTAGCGAGAAAGGTCGGTGAACCTCGCCGCGTACTGGGCGACCGTCAAGATGCCCTGCCGCAGCTGAAGAAGCTCCTGAATGCGCACCACACGGAGGGTGGTCGGGATGAACTCTGAGAGGAAGAGGCCCTCGAAGTCCGTCCAGATGAGGGTGGCCTCATCGTGTACATGGAGCATCAGGCTCCACTATCGCCCTGCTGCTGCGTGTAGTAGGCTCTCCGTGAGGATCACCATGAGGTCTGATGGTGTCCTCACTAGCCTGAAAACTCGGACGACCGCCTCCAGCCAGTCCTCGGCTGCCTGGGGGTCCGACTCCAGACGGAACCTGGGTGGTCGCTGGCGCTGGAACTTGTGCAGATCTCCGAGGCGTCGTGCGTCGTCAGCTGCCAGTGCTGGAAGAATCGGGGGCTCGGCGGGTAAAGGTACTGCCTGTGCCTCTGCTGTCAACGGGCCCTATACCGAGGCCTCGTCGCTCGGCGGGCTGTCGTCGCGCTCTACTCTAGGAACCCTAGCTGGCTGCTGTCATCGTGTCATCCTGAAAAGGAAACAAGTGCGCCATGGTCAGAATAGTATACCTGGTGAGCTGATACAAGTAATCACAAAGAAAACTTGAAACACACATGCAATCAATGTTTTCGTGCATTAAGTCGGAAATTAGAAGTCAGGGTCCTGGTGTACGGATACGTCGGCCGCCGCACCAACACTGGGCTCCCTGGACTGATAATCACACTCAATACGCTAAAAACTATTGCTTCACATAGAAGAAAGATCAGAGTCTCGGGTAGAACCGACCAGCTCTGATACCAATTTGTCACGACCCGTCCTCGGGGCCCGTGCCGTGACTACCCCAAGCCCGCCTTCTATAGGCCAGGGGCTGGAAACTAGCACCAAGGCGTAAATCCCAACAAAAGGGAAGGCATTGCCTTTGAAAAGTAAAAAAGCACCACAGAGTAAGAAAGCGGAAAAGTAAACACTATGTAAAACTGTAAGAAGCTGTGCTGGAAGTAAAAGGGCCAGAAATACAAGCCCAACTGTAAAGTACAACTGAAAGGGGAAAATAGAAACTGTAAAGAAAAGCCACATCGTCGAGCCGTCCTCTGAAGGTCCCACCTGAAGGGTGGGTACAGATAGCCTCCACAGCTCCTCGGTCCAGCCGTCCGCTCCGAGCACGTCCCGCCCAGTGGTCCACCTCCAGGTATCGTCCTGCTCCGCACGCCTCCACCACGGTCAGTGCTGTCCGTCGTCTGCAACCAACACCACGATGTGCGGGCATAGCCCGTGCAGGGGTGAGTATAAGCTACTCAGTAGGGACCCGGAGACCCCCGAAGGTCTCCCGAAATCCACGAAGGATAATCCACAAAGGAAAGATACAATCACGAAGTAATATCGGACACGGCTTAGGTATATGCCCATACATATACCTAAGTCATCAATTCTCGTTCGGCTCCAACGTCCGAGCCCAAGCACAACCCAGTCCACACAGGAAAGCAAAACGTATACCCACACAGGATAGCTCAACACAATCCACAAAGGAGAGAAAACAGTAAATCCACACAGGATAGATCAACACAATCCACATAGGAGAGTAAACATAAATCCACACAGGATAGCTTAACAGAATCCACAAAGGAGAGTAAACAGTAAATCCACACAGGATAGCCCAACACAATCCACAAAGGAGAGTAAACAGTAGATTCAGCTCACCCAGGTATACTTCTTCGGATGACAATAAAGATGATCACTGATCCTTATAAGTCGTCGGACCCACGAAGGATCGATAGGTAACTAACCCCCGCAATGACCCACACAGGATCGGGCCCACACAGGACCTATAGGCGCTGGCTCACACAGAACCGCTGAGCGCTGACCAACACAGGATCAGACCCACACAGGATCGGGCCCACACAGGACCGGGCCCACACAGGACCTGTAGCACTGATCCACGTAGGATCGCTGAGTACAGTAGTCGTCGCAGTCCACTAAGGATCTCTGCACATTCGTCGCCGCTGTCCACTGAGGATCTCTGCACGGTCGTCATCAGAGTCCACAAAGGATCTCTGCACAGTCGTAGATGTCGAAGTAGCAGTCGCAGCCAGCACTAGGGTTCCCGCACATAGCAAGCTCGTTCGGGAGGGTCCGCTCCACGAGCCGAGAGGCCGATACATCAACTGACACAAAGTCCGAAGTTGATGTATCCAAAAGTTCTCTATCGTCAATAGGAACTCAACGTCGCAGACGGCGCGTCGACCGGACGCCCGGTCTGAGAGTTATTGGCTTTTTTTGTCCCAGGGGCTCGGTTAGTTTTTAAGGCAAAACCAACCCGATCGTACTCCACCTTCGTCCAACTCTCGGGCGGAGTAAGCCAAAAGATCCGTCTCACTTAGAGGAATTCAACGAAGCTGACGGCACGTCAATCGGATGTTCGTAGCTCAAGATATGAGCGTTTCCGCTCCGAAGGCCCGGTTGGTTTCGTGTACGAACCAACCCGGCCGAACTCAAGGTATTCTGAAACCTTGAGTGCCATAAACCGAAACGACCGTATCGATCCAAGGATCGCGTTACTACTGACGGCGAGTTGTTTGGAGGCCCGTAGCTCACGTTACAGGCGTTTGAACGAAAACCGTCCGAAGACGGGGGGTCCGGACCCGGCCCGACCCGGTCGGGCTCGGCCGGGCAACCGAGCGGCCGACGCGGGAGGAGCCGCCGCTCCCGCCTGACACCCGCGGGACACCCGCTGGACACCCGCGAGACACCCGGGGGGTGGCGCGTGACAACCCCACGGCACCCGCGGGGTGCCGCCGTGGACACCCTGGGGGTGTCGCGCGGCAACCCCGCGGCACCCGCGGGGTGCCGCCCTGGACACCCGGGGGGTGTCGCGGGACAACCCCGCGGCACCCGCGGGGTGCCGCCCTGGACACCCGGGGGGGTGTCGCGCGACAACCCTGCGGCACCCGCGGGGTGCCCCCTGGACACCCGGGGGGTGCCACGCGCCAACCCCGCGGCACCCGCGGGGTGCCGCCCTGGACACCCGGGGGGTGTCCCGTGACAACCCCGCGGCACCCGCGGGGTGCCGCCCTAGACACCCGGGTGCGCCGGACCCGCGCGGCCGCGGGTCCACGGGCGCCGCCACCTCCGGCCGCCGGCGCAGCAGCGCCGGCGACCCGTGCCGCCGCCGGCTTCCGCGGGCCGCCAGAGTCGCTCTGGTGGCCCGTTTTCCTTCTCGTCTGCGCCGTTGTTCCTCCCGGGTTCCGTTCTTCACTGCGGGATCATCAAACATCTGTTGCGGCACGTTCCGTCGTCGCCCTCCAAATCCGCATAACACGATGAATGGCGGAGGGTTGCCGGGCCGTGTTCGTTTGACCCGCACCCTCCGCGATAGATAAAAACAACGGAAAAATTGATCAACACATGAACCTACAATTTTAATAAAATAAAATTGTTAATTTGAAACCGGTTCTTTAATTTTTAAAGAACGTTCATGGGAATATAAAGAAGGGTATTCCAAAATTATAAAATCCCTACCTCGTTGGTCGTCGTCGTGAGCGTTCTTCGCGGAATTGCTCGTCGCGGAAGAGGGGGATCGTCGCGTCGTCGCGGGAAGGCATCGCATCATCGCGGAATACGACGTTGAGTCGGCGAGCTCAACGGACCAAGAACAACAGATTTAAATTATAAATAATTAAATCTGTGTTTCGTTTAAAACCAAAAAGAACCTTTAGAGGAAACCCGAAATCACTCACCTCAAACGGTTGGTAATTGGAGATCGGGGCGGGTAAGAACGTCTCGGATGGGAGTGTCGTCGATTTCCGGGTTTGGCGTTCTTCGCGTTCTTTGCGTTCTTTGTGTTCTTCGCGAGGGAGAAGAAGATACAAGGGTCCTCTGAAATCCTCTCAATGCGCAAATAACCAGAGGTCATGCGTTGGCCTTATTTTATTATTACGCCAACGAATTTGAAAACTGGTTAAGAAACGATTGAATTAATTCGATAAATTAATTCGACGAAAGACACTGCCCATTTAATTCACGAAATAAACCGCCCAATTAAATGGACTGTTAAGATTTTAAGAAACGCGTCAGTTGACTTTCATAAAGACGGGTTTTCGTGGGTGCGTTTCTTAGCGGAAAGAAACGGCGGGGCTCGTGCGGGCCCGACCTCCCAAATATCCTACCAAGGGGGTAGGATATTTCTGGATAGCATCCTATCTGGTTTAACTCAGTTCAAGCCGCCTTTAAGTGGCTTTAAGTGGCTTCCAAGTGGCTTAATTGAAATAAAATAAAGTTGTTGCAAAATTATTTTATTTCTTAACTTTAAGCCCGAAAATGAAAAACCACACCCGAGCAAACGCAACTCCGGAAGAGGCGTTTCTAAGCGAATACCGGCGCTGCGATTTCATCGGTGCCCTCAGAATTCGATTCCGGGCACCGGTTTAAAAGTTAGAAAAACCCGCTCGTCCGTTCACTGAACGTACCCGAGCCAAACTTTGAAAAATGATTCCGGGCACACCGGGCCTCAGAATCAGGCGCCGTCAGAAACTGCGTTCTTGTAAAATTACAAAGAAAATGAAGAAAAAAGGTTCCTTGAAATTTACGGGTCTTTACATAGTGACTTAAAGAAAAACTCAAAAAACTCATAAAAAGTCTTTCAATTTTGTGTCGCCTGCCCCAAAGTACCTGAATGCTTCCAGTTTACTAATCAAAGAAGGGAAGTCTTGCACACACGGAAACTAACATCACAAGCCGAAACACCTCAACAAATATTAAACTGAAACCACACCATTTGGCTAGAATGAACAAACAAGGTCAAACCACATCCACGAAACACTCTTATCACTTATCACCAAGACATATTTAAAAAAAGATTCAAAAGATCCACATGGGGAGGACTGAGGGGCTCCCCAACATTAGGAACTCACCGATGCTCAAAACGAGACTGGAAAACCGACACGGGGAGGTTTGAGCGGACTCCCCGCCATAAAAGAAAAGTTCAGCACTGATCCATTCTAAAGACATTCGTGCGAGACCCAATGTGGGTCTCCCTACCATTAAGAACCTACCAACGCCCAAGGATAGACTAGAAAACCACCATGGGGAGGTTCGGGAGGACTCCCCACCATTCAGGAAAGGCCAACACCGATTTATTCCAGAGACCTTTTGGCGAGACCCATCGTGGGTCTCGCTGCCATAAGAACTAACAGAGGATACAAAACATTCAAAAATTCTCGATGGTGACCAAACACCCTACCACAAGGGGCGGGTAGGGAGGGGCCCGAATACCGGGGTGTCAAAAGCACAACACAAAACAAACCAACATCTTCATGTCCCTGGACGAGCACTATTCCAATTTGAGACCAATTTACCCACCAGTCCTCATAAAGACCACTAAAGAGATTACATCTAGTGGGATGCAACCCCCTGGACTTTGAGGTGACAAGATGATCACGCCTCCTCATAGCCAGAAAATCCTTGCGCGCCCAAGCAGTTTGTTTGGAATGGAGAAACTACTGGAAATGATTTAACCTGCTTTGACTTTCAACACCGATGAAAAAACAAAGTCGGGGTCCCATACCCTCTCTGAGTTCCTGACCACACGCCAGCTTCACTCCGAGACCTATGGCTGGAGCCCTGATGTTTGAAGCATATCTTGCCTCGCGGTCATGTATGGAAGACTCCAAGCGGAGCTCCTCCTTTTGGTACCACACACAACCATACTGCAACCAAGGCAACACCAGCAAATACAACACATTACAACATCCAACCGATCATACACAGAATATTCACCAACACAGGAGATTAAATGGTGCATGCACATCACCCTTTGTCACACTGGATGAGAACACGACACCAAAAATTGTCACCTGAACATGAAAACTGTTGTATAGAGAAACATTGTGCTGAGAAAGACTTTAAACCAAGTTATGAACAACACATGATTCTTGCAAACGATCATAAAAGCCTCATATGACTGGGTCTACCAAACTAGTAGCCTAACATGAACCATTTTCTTAAAGAAACAAACCAAAGACCAAAGGTCATTTAGAACAACATACCCCACCAAAAACTTCAGGTTGCTTCCACCTTTTCCCCACTGGGGTCTCCTTTCCTGCTTCCACATAGCCGTTGACTATCAAAGGGACCTCACACTACAAGACGTCACCAAATATGACCCTTGCAGCCGATGAATTCACTACATGCCTTTCAAGACTTCGGTCAGTGCTGATAACACCGAACTGCCTTCAAACTTCCTTGCAAGAATTCCTTTCACCGCTTCCAGGGGATCCTTTAGATGCAAAAGTTTCAAACCTCATATTCGATGACTCAGACGACTTAAAGAGACCAAAACTCCCTTCAACTCCCCCAGTGTTTATCATCCCGCTGCGTGGGGATCCACTCACCGAAAAGAAAAAGATATTGACATAGCACTGTCACAAAAAAGGTAGAGTCCTTACTTCAATCAACTGGACGGTTGTCCAACGGAGAATTACCTGTGTCCGCACGTCATTCGCACATTAACTCTTTATTGGGGTGTACCCTAGCCATGAAGGAGAACCGTGGACCCAATAAAACAGGTCTGATGGTCAAGACATACCACAAGAGAACACCAAATGTACAGGGGGAACCACTGCAAGGGCTCCCTGATGTACTCTTCAAATGAATTCACTAACCACACTCTTGCATACCAAATTACAAATAATAATTCAAACTCAAGACACAAATCAGTTAAAAAAAAGATCCACAACCCAAAATACCTAACATCAATCCTTTCAAAAATACAAGTACACACCACACAAACACCATTTACTAAAACATAAAATTTTTATTTAACAATACAATTTGAAAAAATAAGAAAAGATAGTGTGTTGGACAAAACCAATGGTTTCCCATGGGCCTCGCACATGCATGTTATCATGTCGCACTGGAACCCACCTTATATCCATCCAGGAATATACCTACTCATGCCATTAACCATTTATTTATCCCATATACCCTCATGCATGTGGTTTCCCACGAGAACACCAAGGACCAGAACCAGACCTTTCTGTTTTTCAAAACCAAAACATTCAACTCACGCCTTTCAAACCTCATACATCATTTCCTTTTTAAAGTGATTCATTTCAAAACATATTCCAAGAAAAAATAATTTTTACTTAAAACCAAAATGTCCACAATTCCAAACAATTAATCGAGGAACGGTGCAAGAGAAAACTAGTGTCAGCGGGTGACTAGAACATATGGTTGGCGGCCATACACCAATCACGCCACTACCCCGGGGGGTTTTCTAGGACAATGTCCCCGACTCAACATGGCTTGCCATTTCCTGCAAGCTCACTGAGACTACTGACCCTACTATCTTTTCATTTACCCTAGACACAATTAACCGCAAGAACGAAAAACTCAGACAAACCTCAACATACTTTGGTAACTTGAGTCCCGCCACGAGGTGTGCTGGCCAGGAACCTTAGTCGTAGCCAGGATATATGGTTGGCGGCCATACGCCAATAATGCCACTACCACGGGGGGTTTTCTAGGACAATGTCCCCGACTCAACATGGCTTGCCATTTCCTGTAAGCTCACTGAGACCACTAACCCTACTATCTTTTCATTTACCCTAGACACGATTAACCGCAAGAACGAAAAACTCAGAAAAACCTCAACATACATTGGTAACTTGAGTCCCGCCACGAGGTGTGCTGGCCAGGCACCTTAGTCGTAGCCAGGACGTTGAGTCCCAACAACCATAACTCAAGTCTACCATGACTCTATCCTGATATAACACAACCCAAGAGAGAAAAACATCCCTCTAATACCATTTTGTCACGAACCAGGCTGATTCGCCATCCGACCCGGTGCCCAACCCGGTCCGCGGCATGGCCTGAAGGGCGTTCCCGATCCCCACGGGCTAGCACAAGTGCCTGGGTATCAAAACTAACACATGGAAACAATTTTACCCGAAATAGTAAACAAAAAACAACTAATAAGATAAAGAAACTGAAACTGAATGTAGACAACCAAACATGGCCTTAAACTGAAAAAAAGGGTTTACAACTTGAACCCACAACCAAAATAAGCATCAAAAAAGGAAACTCACACTCAAACCTCTATGAAACCATAGAGACGCAATATTCACATGCCACAACACCAACCTGCACGAGAATACCATCAATGACTAGAACCACCATCGCTGAGCATGAAGTCACAACCCAGAATGCAGAAGAAATAGAATATACATACACCCTTGGGTGTATGTAGGGTGTGAGCTAAAATCCCAGGAGTATGCCACTGAGAAAAGGGTTCCATGAATAATTATTAAAAGGCAGATAAATTTGCAATTTAACATAATAAAAATAAATAATGGCTTAATGAATTTTAACGAAAATGGGTTTTAAGGGAAAACATCTCTAAAAGGAAAACAACCTAAATTAACTTACACACACAAGCACGCGCGCACACACACACACACACACTTTTCATGGTAACCCCAATGTCACACCATGTGCCGACGGTGAGCGAAAAGAACAATATTAGCACAATACATGGGAGAGGCCCTAAAGATACTAGCGAAAAGTGGGACCCTAGAACCTCGTGTCTTGGTGAATAGTATATGAATCACAAAAAAATATGTTCTCGTGCACGAGCCACTAGACAGGGAAACACATCTATAACCTAGAGGTCTCTGATCATCATCCATTTTTTAGTTAGTGTTGTAAGTGTCAATTCAGCTATGTGCAACTGGGCCGGAGCCATTCCCGTATCACTAGTGCACTAGTCCTAGTCCACCCACCTAGTACCCATGATTCCCTTTTGTGCTCAAGTAATTCAAAGTTCATTCCACATGTCATAATCATACACTCAAACCCAATAAGACACTTTAGACTCCAAAACAACCAGTTGCACACACAAAATCAATTTGAAATAATACACCGCTAAAACTTTTTCCAAACACGTTTCACACTACTTACATAATCTAATAAACCACTTGAAAATTTTATAAATCAATAGAAAAAAAGTGTCACATGGTTTTACAAACACAAAAGTAACCATTTATAAATCCAAAACACATTCCAATATTGCACGTACTCAAATACAATATAAAGTGTGACCTGCACCACCAAAAGGTTTGATGGAAAACCCATACACCATATGAAAAACACCATTGCATAAACCACATATTTTAACATGCCAAAATAAAATCTTATAAAACAATTTAGAAGAAATCGCTTAATGTTGACCACTAAGCTCCCGCAAAACTTCTTTTACGACCAAACGCACTGGAATCCATGTAAAAATATAATTTGCACCACTTACACGACTTAATAAGATAACCACATAATTTAAAAATCAGTAATAGTGTTCTCAGCAGAAAACACCCAATAATTTGAACAATATACTAAAAATTTTCAATGAAAATCAAACTGAAAATAAAATTCACTACTCACAAAAAAAATTAATTAAAAATATGAGAAACAAAATAACATTTCAAATTAATTCATCAGATAACAATTAGACGGGGAACCACCTTCCTCAGTGTATCCGACTTCACAAAAAGGGTGCGCAAGGATCGTTGTCCACCAACCGCAACCCAAAAAAATCCACATTGACACTAAAACAAACAATTTAACCAAAACATCAAGAATTAACCCAAAATTGGTTGAATTCCTCAATCGCACCAATGCACACCATAAACGAACCAAAGGTGTACCGTAAAAACAAGATATCGGACCACTAGCATAAAAAACTAGTCAAAACACACAAAAACATAAATCAAATATTTACCCAAAACGAAAGAATCGACCACCGGAGTGAGGCGCGTGTGGTGGCAGAGTCACACGAGGGAGACGAAGATCTCATGGCTACCGGAAGAGGGAGGCGTGATTGGTTCGGTATGCCGCTTCATCGGGGGATCGACCGAACAAGCAAGGGGGGTTCGTGGGGGTGGTGCGAGGCGGTGCGAGGGTAGTCGGGGCATCAGGGCTTGGTCGTTGTAAGGGGTTCGGGCCTCCATCACAAGCCGAACAGAGCAGGGTGTATCATGCGAAGCAGGAGACGCCAGAAAGAGTAGGTGTGCGGGTGGCCGAGAGGTCGACGGAGCAGGAGCAGGGGAGTAGGGGTCCGGCGGCCAGTTGTGGAGTGGAAACAGCGCGACAGGAAGGTGAAGCCATTGAGGGAGATGCATTGCAGCGGAGGGTGCGATGAAAACCGGTGAACCAGGGGTGCGGCGCAACAGAAGAGAAAAGGAAAAAAAATGAAAAAGGGGGAGGGAAGAAACAAGGTCATGACGCAATGGAAGAAAAAAATAAAGAAAAAAAATTAAAAGAAAACTAAAAAATAAAACCAAAATCAAACCAATAATAATAATAATATTAATAATATTCTTAATAACTTAATTAAAACATTAATAAAAAGAATAATAATAATAATAATAATAATCTTAATAATAATAATATTATTATTATTATTAAAACGCGTAATTCATTTTATTCATCCCACTTTATTTTGTGCCAACTACATTATTCATCTAATTACATTTTATTTCTTTATCAATAACTATTTTCATTTAATTAGTTGCATGCCAAGAAGGCATGTGGAGAACCGAGTGAGGCCCTGCGGTGACCCAAGCAAGGTCGCACGGTTTCGACAACGGTGCGCTGAACACCGTAAAGGCCAAAAAGTCTGTTTCTAAATAATAATTCAATAATTTCACGTCGGGTCTCACCCAGACTCCACGATACCAAGAAAAATTAATAAAATAATTAACTTAAAAGAGGCTAGTGTAACACTTATCCAGCTCCATGTTCAGTTCAATGGTATCCAAGATTTCCTATTGATATTTATCCAGAACAGCCTTGATAAATGAAGGGTACATACTTCCCTCCCTAAAAATTTAACCTCGACATAAAATCATTTCTCAATGTTATAGACAACATTAAATATATGATTTCAAATAATTAATGAATAAATAGAAGAATGATCATTAGATGTTTCAAAAAACCCTCAATATATTTGTGAAAATAAAAAAATATATTTTAAATGTATCACATCACTAATTAAAATAACTAAGAGCAAATAGATTTAACTTATTATTTTATATCAACCTCATTACATTAGTTATTACCCTAAATATAACTTTTCTATCATAACATGAATATAATAATATTTATATATTTATGTATAGTCCATTTTCTGGTAATAAGAAATCGTGGTATTTGGATGCATTCTATTTCCAGAATCACCCCCATGATCTAGTTTCAAACAAATACTAAAACATAAATTTTTATGATAATATCATAATTAATCAATGTATGTGAATATAAAAATATAAATCATAATATATCTTCAACACTAATAAATTCAATTTATCATTTGATACATTCCATTCAGATATTTTATACTTGGATATTTTATCAACTCTTCTGGATCTACATAGGTTACATTATGTTATTTTAAATTATACTTCTTTTCCTAATAAATTAATATAAGGAACTGGACATCTGGAAGAGGTTGAGAGATCCTTCTCCTTTCCAGTGATGAACCCTATTTGATGCCCGATGATGGATTTACCCCCCTTCCCGGTGGAGGGAGGGGGGAAGTCTCTTTGGCTCCACCACCCCCGACATCGTGGGTGTCGTTTGTTCCATTTTCAAACCCTAATAATCTTACAGAATTCCTATCAATTTCCCTAATCCCAAAAGTTCCTGATCTTTATCATGGGGTCCCTCAACTTTCTATTTCTTTATCAGAATTCTCTGTGGTGTCGAGCTTCCTTGATTTTACCCTGGTTGCTCACTTTTCACGTCGAAGGCCTTCTATTGATGAGTTTGATCACTTTATATTCAGTGATTGAGATCTGATGGAATGTGCGGTTGTATGGATTAATGGTAATTGTTACCTGATGATTCGATTTGGCTTAGAGGAAGGCTTAATAAGTTCCTTGTCTAGAGCTCCCTGCTGATGCAACAAATGCATATTTTTCCTTCTCCGATGGTCGTTTGATCTCTATATGAATCAAGATCCTCCTTCAGTAGTGACCTGGGTAAGTCTGCCTCATATTCCCTTCCCTTTTCAAAATCCTTCGATAATTTGTATGCTAGGGAATCTGTTCAGTCCTTTCCTTTGCCCGAATGCTCGCACATCTTCTGTGAGTCATGTAGTGAATCCTCGTTTTTTTGTTGAGGTGGATGCCTCAAAGCCACCGGTCGACTGGATTTGGATTTCTGTTGGCGAGGAGTTCTGATGGAGGCATGATTTTGTGTATTAAAATTGGGTTGATAACTGCTTGACTTGTGGTCATTTGGGTCATTTGTCTTTTTACTTTCATCCTGGAGCCAGAAGCCGGAGGTCAGATAATTCGATGAAGAGGCTGGGTGGGGTATCTGGTCAAGGACTGTCGCGTTCGGATGCCGCTAAGCATGGAAATGCTATTCGATTGTGTAATTCATCTCTGGGAAGGCAGAAACGGGCTCCCCGAAATTCGTCTTTTGCTATGGTGTTTGATATATTAAATCATTATCTCTCATAGCATAATGGTGTGGATTATATTGTTAAGGATGAGGCTGGTCCAGGTACTGGAATTGGAGGCATGTCGGGAGCACCTTCCTCTTCAGGGGAGGTGTTGCAGCATGGTAAAAATCATGTTAGTCATATTGTTGTAGGAAGGGTGGATAGTGAGCGGGTCAAAATAGGTGATGCTACGCAGAACGGGGTGGGGGGAGCTGGCATTGAGCTTAGTTAATGGGAAAGCTCACAATGCACTTCCTATATGAATGATACTTAATCTTTGGGTTATTCATAATACTGGAATTGGTGGAAAGTTGGGAGCGCCCGCTACATTAGGGGATCTATGACAGCATGGAGAAAATCTGGCTGATCAGGATGATGTCGAAAGTGATGATATTGGGATGATCAAAGCTGTTGATGTTGAGAAAAAGGAGGGAGAACTGGCTTTGAGTTCAGTTGATGGGAAACTCATGATGCTCCCCCTGTTTGTCCATCTATTAAGTATTATCAGTTGGAGTTGACTTCTGATTGCGGTTTGCAGATTACAGTTGATACTTGCAACCTATTTCTGGAATTGTGTCATGATGGTATGAATGGGTGTCCTCAAATGATGGAAGACCACAACATGGAGTTTGTTAAAGAGGATGTTTTGAGGAAGGAGCTGGTTGTAGTTAATGTTTTTGTAGAGTCTCCATGGTGTTTGGGTTTGATTAATATCCATGGGAAATATGAGCTGAACCAGACCCTGACTGATGCTTGCCTAGAGGTGGTAATTACAAGAAAATGGGGGGATGTCTCAGACAGTGAGAAAGAAAATATTAGGGATTCAGTCATGCCTTCCTATAGTGATGTTGTCAAGAATGGGAAGAAAAATTCTATAAATGAGGAACCTCCCTTAGTTAAAAGAAGAACGAGGAAGGTGTATTCAGGCTTTCCAAAGCCAGCGACAACTACTTCCTCTGTCAGGAAATCCTCTATGGAGTTGTTATCCATAGAGAAACTGAATCTCAGACAGAAGTATGCGAAGGTACTGAAGAACTATAATAGCTCTAAATAGGAATCTACTACTGCAGAGGATGTTATATATCATGGGTGTGGAAAGGGGTATGAATTTTATGACATGTAAATGGTTTTTCTTTCTTATTTTACTTGTTCAATGTATGTTTCCTTTCTTAAAAAATGGTCAGAGGCTTTACCTATGACTGATATTTTCTAGTAATATAAGGTCCTGTCATTTTAACATTACATAATCTTAAATTTTATTCAAGAACTCAATTCCTTTCAAATTGTGTATTTTTTCTAGTTTAGAGTTTTAATAAATTGGGATATTATTCATATATAACATTCCACATTTATATAGAGTGGATACCACAAAAAAATATCTATTTCTTCTAAAATATTAAACATTTCAAATAAAACATGTTTCCTTTGACAAATATTCATTACATTTAACGTGGATCATTTAGATTTCTTAAACACCCTTAAAACCAATGAAAATCATATAAAAAGTTTGGATGATCAAAAACAGCTCAGTATTTGATATAAATATAATGGGGAAAATATTATTCCATGAATACAAGTAAATTAATGAAATTGATTTCCAAAAGACATACTTGTCGCCCATATACACATAATTTGTCAAACTTGAGATTTCCACGAGATTTACACAAAAAATAATGGACATAAATAGAACCATAAATGTATCTTGGGGAACTACATACATAATCATGTAACCCTCTCAGCTAAATTTTTATTTGTAACCCACACCACACCATTACAATGTAGTCCCCACGACTCCTTATTGTGTAACTATCATAATTACATTTGGAGTAACCAAACATCTCACCTACAACATACTCATAGCCATTGTATTGTAGGGAGATATATGTCCCACCCTTCATCATATATAATTCCCAACCACCATAAAATAATCATACAACTTGACAAATTTCATCAAAAAATTTCTTTTGTATTATTTAAAACAGAATTTTGAAAAAAATATTTTAATGAAAAACTGCTTGCAAATATCATATAATTGTTGTGAGACTTAATGGAGTGGATGGAATATAATTTTAATCTATAAATACACATAATTAAACATAATATAATCAAATTTAATATCAAATTTTTTAATACCACATAAATAATGATGTAGAATGTTAACCAATTGAATTGAAATCGGGTAAAGAATTTCCCTACCACGAGTTCGCATTATGTAAATCATGTTGAAACTCATTTTATATTGGTTAAAATAGAGTTAATAATATTTTAATGAGAAATAGTCATTTTCATAACACCTTATATTATCATTTCAAAACATCATTTCACCCTTTAATTTTTAGTATTTGTTTTTTCCATTCTTTCGTGTGCTTTCTTAACACGATTTCCATGGTCAGTTTATATTTTATTTTCATGTGTTATAGAAATGAAATTTTAATAATAGAATGAAATTTTATTAATAAGATTATATAATATTAAATTATTCCATTAATAATTTTGGTTTTATTGTGTGAGTATAAATCATTAGATAAATCTTTAGTAATAACCGTTTAAATAATTTTGGCGTTCTTTGATAATCATGACCTTGTTTCATCATATACCATTAACATTATGAATAAATGTTAATTGAGAAAAATTGAATATTATATATCAAAAAAATTGAAATATATTTCAAATATTAAAATGGTTTTATGATCATATATGATGGAATTTAATAAAATTGGAAAAACATCCTCCACGATTTTGGTAAATCAACACATCTCGGATGATGTTTCTATTTTTGGAAGGAGAAGAAGATGAGGGGAAGAATGATGCTGATTTTTTACATAAACATGATCAAATAAAGAATATATAAGATTTTTTACCTTTAATTACTCTTGGATAAGGCTAAGGGAAGATATTATATTTAAAAAAAGGAATTGAAAAGAAAATATAAGAAAATAAAAGATGGTTTTTACCTTCTGATCTATTCTCATTAAGATCCTTGTTAAGGCCTTTGGTTTTATCCTCTTGGTGAGACCAGTACGTCTTTGATATGGGAAAGATCCTTGGTAAGATGATTGGGTAGAACATGGACAATGATC
This sequence comes from Viscum album, assembly GCA_963277665.1. Taxonomy (NCBI): domain Eukaryota; kingdom Viridiplantae; phylum Streptophyta; class Magnoliopsida; order Santalales; family Viscaceae; genus Viscum; species Viscum album. The sequence goes on along the minus strand of OY728137.1, from coordinate 1,401,484,810 downwards.
AATGCCTTAGAGATGTGAGAGGAATAGGGGGGGGTGAGGGTTGTATTTATAGTGAAAGTGGGGGAGTTTTTAATTAGTTTCTATGTACACCCCATTAGTGGTATTTGAAAAACCATTTAATTGAACTTGTTTTATGAACATGGTATTAGCCAATTGGGAGACCTAATATCATATATTAATCCTCTCTAGTTAACCAGAATTATTATTTCATTATTACATCATTATGATGTCAATAAACACCAGAAAACATAAAACTGTATTTTTTACTATTGACAAAAATTAAATTATCTAATAAAAATCCAAAAACAACACCCTAAATATTTATCAATGTTTGGAATTAAAAAATGAACTCCAATTTTTGAAAATAATTTTTAAATATCAATAGTTTAATTTTTAATAAAATCATATTTTATTCTAAAAATAACAATTTTAAAACTATAACACATTTTATATCACCTTTAAAAATTTTCCAGGATCTCATTGTCTTATAACCTTATGAATATAAAAAAATAATATAATATACTATTCATAAGGGTCAGATTACTATTCATGTTACTAATATTAAGGGTATGTTACTATTCACTAAAAAGTTGGTTCTATCAGACACTAAATAGCTTATTAATCACAACCGTAGATGACTGTATTTCAATATTCAAATCATAGAAGCGGAAAATTATGTATAACAACTTGTTTATAACAATCAACTTAAAAAATTTCATTATAAAGATATTTACTATTCCTTTCATTTTAATTGATTTTTTAAAACCTTGGGGTGTTACATTATTCCCACCTACTGGAAATGGAATCCTCATAATTTAATTTACTTACTAGCCAAGTGATGGTACCTTTCCATCATAACATTTTTAGATTCCCTTTTCGCAATTTAAAACTTGTGGTTTCTCCGCAAAACCATGACCTTGTGGATTAACTTATTCAAAAATAATATTTTTCTCTGATAAAAAATATGAATAAGTTTATCATTATAAGAATGGTTCACATTCAACTGAAATGCTTCTAGGCTCAAAACATAAGATGAATCTGGAAAATACTTTCTCTACATCGAAACATGAGAAACATTGCATACCTAAGATGATCTGGGAGGAAAATATACTCAATAGGTGATAGGTCCAACATTCTCTAGGATTTAATAAGGTATAATGAACCATGAACAGATATTTCCTTTCTTACCAAAATGCATAACACTCTTCTGTGGTGATATTCTATGAAAAACATCATCACCTACGTAAAATAAAAATTCATTCCTCCTATTATCTGCATATAATTTATTCTACTCTGGGATTTTCTCACATGTTTCTTGACCACCTTAACTTTCGCAACTGCATCCTCTATTAATTCTAGTCCCACCAACTTTCTTTCCCCAACATTAAACAAAAACCTAGAGTTTGGCATCAATTCCCATATAATGCCTCAAAATGTTCCCTTGTATACTGTAATGAAAACATTTATTATAAATAAAATAAACTAAATAATGACGATGATTCCAACTCCTATAGTATTCCATTGAATGTGTTTGATGCATATCCTCTAAAGTCTGAATTGTTCATTCGAACCGCTAATCGGATTGAGGATGAAAAGCGGTAATGAAATCTTATTCTGTGCCTAACGACTTCTGAAGGCCCATTCAAAAATAATATGTGTCCTAGGTCCCTTTCAGATAAAATGGAAAGAGGTAATCCATGAAAACTGACCATCTCTTTGAGGTATAGTAAAGAAAGTGGATCTAAATACATTGTATCTCGAATAGGATAGAGATGCATAGATTTTCCCAATCAGTCAAAAATCACCCATATCACTTTGTTACTTATAAAAGTCTTTGGTTGTTCCACAACGAATTTTGTGGATACATTTTTCCATTTCCACTCTGGAACTGGTGAAGGAGGAAGCACCCCCTTATATACCTACCACTTCGTTTTAACCGGTTGAAAAATAAAAAATTTCTTGGTAAAATCAAGAATATAACTTTTTATCAATACCACCAAATATACTCTCAATGGTATCTGTATATCTTTTTGCGGAAAGGATGGACTGAAAATTGAAAATGATGATATTCGCAGAACAAATCATTTTTCCGCTGAGAGTCACTAGGGAGCCACAATATTTCTCCAAATCATAAAACACAATCTTTATAAAGATTAAATTCTAGATACCTATTCATTTTAACAAATTCTACCATTTTCTATACCTCATGGCCTTCCTTATATTCTTTCTTAATTCTATTTGATAATGATGACTACACAGAAATCTGAAAAAAGGGGCATCTTTTTCACCAATAACATCCAATCAAAAATTCTTTAAATGATTAATCAGGGTATCATGTTCCTAAGGTAACCTGGTCAATGATGCGTGATATTTTTTGCTCAAGTCATCCACCACATTTTTTTCTTTTACAGGATGGTAATTGATCATGAAATCATACTCATTTATCAAATCAAGTCATCTTCTCTTCCTCTTGTTTAATTTCTTCTATGTAAATATATAATTCATAAATTTATAGTTAGTATATATTTTGTATTTGGATGTGTGTTATTGATACCAAAAATCTTCAAAGAAAAAATCACTGCTACTAATTACAAATCATGTATCGGAAAATTTAACTCTAGAAGTTTTAATTTTGTTTAAGCATAAGAAATTAACTTATCATTCTTCTTCTTAACAAAACCAAGTCCCTTCAATGATGGCTCACTATAGATATAAAAATAAACATTTCTAGAAGTTAGAGAAAAAACTAGAGCATTCACCAATATCTTTCTTAGTACTTGAAAACAAAAATAACATTCTTCTATCCAAATAAATTTAACCTCGTTTCATGTTAACTTTCTTATTGGGCGATATAACCGTGAATTGTTATTAAAAAATTGTTGGTAATAACTTACTGATCCAAGATATCTATGAATTTCTATAACATTAATAGTTCTTATGCATTCATCAACCACTTTTTTGGAAGGATCAACTATTTTTCCATCCATATTTACAATGTGATTCAAAAACAAAATCTATGGAAACAAAAAATCACACATTCTAATTTTTTTCATAAAATTTCATTACATTTGAGGATTACTATGGAACATTTAGATACAATCCATGATCCTATTAACTATTATAATATATTAGAATGTCATCAATAAAAAAAACTACAGACTTATCCAAGATCTCATGAAATATTCCATTCAGAAGATCCATGAAAATAACAAGTGAATTAGTGAACCCAAATGGAATAACAACAATGTAATAATTCCCATATATAGTACAATACACAGTCATTGAAATGTCTACTTCCTTTACTTTCAAAGAATGATACCCCAATTTTAGTTCAACTATAAAAAATTATTTTTCTTCCTAGAGGTGATTAATCAACTCATCAATATGTGGAATAGGATATGTGATTTTATCAGCGATGTTATTCTAGGATCTATAATCAATGAAAATCCTTAATGAACCACCTTTATTTTTAATGATGAAAACAAAATCACCCCATCGTGAAGTTCTTGGATGAATGAATCCTTTATGAGGAAAATACATCAATTGAATTTTCAATCCAATAAGTTCCATTTGATTCATAAGACATGGGAGTTTTGGAATTTTCTTAGCATTAGAAACTATGTAAATTTTGAATTCAACTTCCCGATCAGGTATAACACCAAACTTCATATGAGCAAAAACATCAAGATATTTATTTACCACTAGAACATCAATAATCTGAATAGTTCTTTTATTATCAAGAATATGAAATAGATAACATTATTTTCTATCTTTCAACAATTTCTTAGCTTCCATATATGTCATCAATTGTATGATTTCAGTCTTGTATACAAACTGAAACAATTTATGAAAAATAAATTCCTCAACTCTATAATCAATCTTATCATTACAAAAATAAATACAATCCATAGACAGAATGACATCAAACTATATTAAGGGAAAAACGAAAAGGTTTTATGTACAATGCATTCCATATACCACAATAGAAAGATTCATATAATTCTTATTTACTATAATATTTTCCCTTGTGTTTTAAATATAAGTTATGGTCTCATTTGTTGAGGTGATATTTCCAATTTACCAGAAAATGTCATAGAAATAATGAAATGTGTATACCCCATATGAAAAGAAAACTTTAGAAAAATATGAGTAAACAAAAAATGTAACAGATAAAACTTCATTAGATATCTTGATATCTTCCGGTATATTCTCAAGGGATATCACTTCACCTTTCAGCTTATAGTCAGGCTTCTTTTAATCATTCAAATATCTCTATAGTAATGAATTTTATTAATTACCCATCCCACCACATTTAACACAAATTGATGTCTTCTTATCAGGATTTGTCTTAGGATCATTTTCATTACAATATTAGGACGAATTTCCAAACATATTACATGGAAAACAATTCAATGTTCTGGTAAGGCATTCCCTAGGATACTTTTTCCACACCTTTCAGAAACATAAAACATCTATTTATTACTATAATATTTATTTTATTGATTCTTACCAATATCTTGACATATGGACATGTTCTTCTCATTTGTTAAAGTTAAAATGTTCATCAGAAATTCAATTTTCACACTCTCATTACAACAGAAATGTTTCTCATAACTTTTGAACTAATAGGAAGCCAATTCCCTTTGATATCTTGGATTCAATATTGAGTAAAAATGGTTTATTTTTCTATCATTTTTTAGTATATGATTTAGAGCGTACCTTGATAGTTGGGTGATGTTTTATTCATAAAAAGACACTGAATCTTCATCCTTCTACTTAAATTCTAGGAGTTGCTTCTATATCATTGGTCCAACTACATTTGGAAAATATATTTCAAGGAAAAGTCATTAAAATTCAACCCACTATAAGGATTAAATATCTTATCTATCTGTGATATTCTTGACTATTTACCACCAAAAATCAACTTCACCTTCAAAATTATAAATGTAAAGATGTACCTTATGATTACCTGAATATCCCATAACATTGAAATTAATTCTAAGGGCTTTAATAAATCCATCAACCAATACATGGTCAGAATATCCAATGAAAGTAGTAGAGTGTTTCCTCAAAATAATATTCCACTATCCTCATATTCCATTTTAGTGGCTCTGGTTGTTCTCATTCATGGATGCCACTACCATTTTTTTCTATGTCAGCAGATCCATTACTTTCCAAAAATTCTCGATTCCAAACCCTATAATTTCAGGATTCAAATTAATAAGGATATCATTCTATCAGCGCCTTTCCACTCCCGCTTCCCCATTTCTTCTCAAAAAAACAATAATGAATAAACATATATTTTTCAATGCTACATGATAACTTTTAAATTCAATGACATTTCAAATTAACAATGTAGTAAAAATCATTTATGTTATTCTTTAAACATCATCCAAACCCATAATGTTATCTAAACCATCCTATGATAATAATTCTAAGGACCTGACCATATACCATACATAATCATGAATTTTATCCAAGAAATCCATTCCTTTCACATTGAGGATCTTTTCATGTTTATTATTTTAGAGAATTGAGATTTAATTCAAACATAACATTCTACATTTATACAAAGAATATTCCACAAAACCTTAAACATTTCTTAATAATATAAAACTCCACAAATAAAACATGTTTTCGTTGAAAAATATTCATAAAATTTATCTTGGATTATATAATGGTATTAGACATACTTATAACCCATGAAAATCAATAAAAAAATTGGATGAGTACAAAAATCTCAATAAGGGATATAAGAATAAGGAAATAAACATTAGTTCATAAAAACTTGTAAACATATTAAATTATTTTCAAAATGATATACTTGTCACCCAAATATATAAAAGTTGTGAATCATAAGATTTTCACACAATTTCCACAAATCATAAAGAACATAAATAGAACCAGAAATGTATCTTGAGGAATTAATTACATAATCATGTAACCCTTTCGTCTACCTTATGATTTTTAATTCTCTCGACTACCTTACAACATAACCCTCATGATTACCTTATTATGTAACCATCACAATTACAATTGGAGTAACCATACGACAATCCTCCAATATATTCATACTCAATGATTTAGAAGGAGATATAGGTCTCACCATTCATCATAAAAAATGAACAAAAAAATAAAATAAAATGATCACAAAACTTTAATAATTATATAAAAACATTACTTTGGAAATTTTAAAACACAATTTTAAAAGAGATTTTAATAGAAAAACACCATAAAAATATTATAGAATTGAAGTGAGACTTAATATTGTGCACAGAATATGTATATACATTATAAATAAAAATAATTAAACATAATATAAAAAAATCACCACCCAATCAATTTTAGTACCTCTTATATTATAAATAAAACTTTATCCCAAAGAATGGAGATCAGGTTAAGAATTACCTAACCTCGGGTTCGTCTTATTGAAAACATGTTTAAACCACTTGTATAATGGTTAAAAGAGTGTTATTAATATCTTAATGAAACATATTCATGTTTACAACACCTTATATGATCATATCATAACATCATTTCATCCTTTAATTATTGTTATTTTGTTCCACCCATCGTTTTTGGTGCGTTCTTTTGATGATTTCTATGGCCGGTTAGTGTTTTATTTTATTTTTGTATGGAAATGAAACACTATAAGCAGAATGAAGTGTTATTAACCCGTATCCCAAATAATAAACTAGGAAATAAATAATATTTTTGTATGGTATGAGGATGAATCCTTAGATAAATATTTAGTGATATCTGTTTAGATCATTTTGGTGGTTCTTTGATACTCACAAACTTGATTCATCATATATCATTAATAATATGAATATTAGTTAATTATATAAAATTAAATAGGGTATATAATAGAAATTAATTTTTTTTCAACCATTAAAAATGGGTTTTAATTATATTTGAATGATTTAATGGAAATTGGAAACACATCATCGACGATTTTTGTAAATCGGAACAACAAATACATTATTTTTATTTTTGGAATGAGAAGAAGAGGATGGGGAGAATGATGAGTAATTATTTTACATTAACATGATATCATCCAAAATATATAAGACTCTAGTGTTTTAATTTCTCTAAGATAAGGTTATGGGAATAGATTATAAGAAAAGAAAAGGAATTGAAATGAAAACACACGAAAATGAAATGTGATTCTTACCACTCGATCTCTTCTCCTTGAGATCCTCTTTTTAGCCTTTGGTTTTGGGATTTTGGTGATACTAGTAGGACATGGACATGGGGAAGTTACTTTGGAATATGATTAGGGAGAACATAGACAATGATAAATTTTTTTGATCTAGGAGAGGATGAGTGGGGTGAGGATGGTTTTTATAGTGAAAGTAATGGAGTTTTAAATTAATTTTAAGGGAATCCTCAATAGATTTATTTGAAAACCCATGGGTCTAATCATGGGTTTTCCAATGGTACTGGCCACTTGGAACACCTCATGTCATATTTTAATCCTATGGATTCTACCAAAATTATTATGTCATTATTACATCATAATGATGTCATTAAACATCTGAATGAAAAACTGTGATTTTTTACTAATCACCGAAAATTCGACTATCTCCAAAAAATCCATTGGAAAACACCCCAAAAAATTATCGACGTTTAGAATTTAAAAAATCATTTTTTTTATTTTTTTAAAAATATGATTAGTATATTTTTAATGTAATATCATATTTTATTTGAAATATAATAAATTTAAAACTATAACTCATTTTTATCACCTTGAAAAATTCATCATGACATATTTATCTTATAAAATACAGAAAATAAAATAATAATATGATTTACTATAACTATGTTTCAAATTAGTATTTATATGACTATTCATATGGGTATGTTACTATTATAAAAACATTTTTGGTTCTATCAGAATCACAATTACTTATTGATCACAATAGTACATGGCTATTTTATTTGAAATTCAAATCATATAAGAGGAGAAATTATGTTTAATGGATAGTTTATTACAATCTACTTAACCAAATTTCATTATGTAGAGATTTCGTGTTTCATTCCTTTCAATTTTTTTAAACCTTGTGGTGTTACATTCTCCCCACCTACTTGAAATTTCACCCTCACAATTTTATTTTATTATTAAACAAGGTATGTTACCTTTCTCTTATATCATTTTTATATTCCCATGTTTCTTATTCAACAATGAGGATTCCCCTAAAAACATTTACCTGGTGGATTACATTATAAAGAAATACGTGTTCTCTATGATTAAGAATTAGAGAATGTTTCTCTTCATAAGAAAGGTTCTCTTCCAGTTTAGTTGCTTCTAGGCTCAAAAATGAGACGAATCTAGAACATACTTTTGTAACATCAAAACATGAAATTAATTTTGTATATGAGATAAAATAAAAGTAAAAGAAACTTTAAACGATGTGGTTTTAAATTTCTCTAGGATTTCATAAGGTTCAATGAACTGTGGCTTAGCATTCCTTTCTTAAAAAAATGCATAACACCCTACCATGGTGAGATTATCAGAAAAACAAGACCACCTACATCAAAATAAAAGTCTTTACTCCTGTTGCCTTCATAACTTTTCTACCATCTCTAAACTATCCTCATGTGTTGTTGGATCACCATTACATTATCATCCTCTTACTCTAATAATTTTGGTATCATCAACTTCCTTTCCATGACATCATCCCAAAAAAGATGGAGTTTGACACCACCTCCCATACAGTGCCTCAAATGGTGACATCTATATGCAAGAATAATTTTTTTTATAAAATGAAAAATAATGAAGGATGATGATCCCAAATTACAATGTAGTTCATTTAACAAGATTGAAAAATATCGTCAAAATCTTGAATCATTCGTTTTGATTTCCCATCTGATTGAAGATGAAAAGAAATTTAGAAATTTAAGTTTGTGCCCAATGACTTTTTAATGACCTTCTAATAACTAAAAGTGATCCTAGGATCCCATTCATATTCAATGTAAAGAGGAACTCCATGTAACCTAAAAATCACACTGATATATATTCAAGATTTCTGATCCAAAGACATTGTATCTTGAATAGGAATGACATGCATAGATTTAGTCAGTTGGTCAAGAATCACCCAAATCTCTTTTTTATCTATATATTTCACTAGTAGTCCCCCCATGAAGTCCACAGATATATTTTCCATTTTCCACTCTAGCAGTGGTAAAAGATGAATCAACCCATTCAATAACTACATCTATTCATTAACCTATTGAGAAGTAAAACATTTCATGGTAAAATATGCATTTTTTCCTTTTCATTCTATCCCAACAATAATACACTCGATGGTACCTATACATCATTGTTCTTCCTGGATAAACCGAAAATGGTGAATGATGAGCTTCAAACAACAATTACTTATTCAACGTAGAATCACAGGGAAAACAAAATCTTTTTCCAAATCATAAAACACAATCTTTATCAAGGTTAAATTATATGAACTTACCCATTTTAAGGAATTGTACTTTTTTGTAGCTCAGAGTCTGGATTCTATTCTACTATCATTCTTTCTGATATCAATGACTGCACTAAATTGTAAAACAAAATAAAGGTATTTTCAGCACCAACTTATTCTATGCCAAAATTCATCAATAAATTTATCAAGGGATCATGTTTCAAATGTAACATGATCAATGTAGCATGATTTTTTTGGAGTAAAGGAATCTTCCAAATTGATTTCTTTTCTTGGATAGTAATTGATTGTGCAATAATAATATTTTATCTATTCATTATAAATTCTCTACCTCATGTAAAATTCCTTCATAGTGAATATATACTTCAAAATATTATTGGTAGTATATTTTTGACCTTTGGGTCCATATAAATAATGCCTACAATTTTTCAAAGTAAAACACCATAGCTTCTAATTCAAAATCATGTGTGGAAAAATCAAAACCATGAGGTTTTTGTTGTTGATAATCCTAAGAACTTATCTGATCATTGTAAATGAGAAAAAAACCATGTCCCTTTAATGAAGAATCCATGTAGATAAAAAAATCACCACTTCTGGAAGGCAAATCCAAAACTGGGGAATTCAAAAATCCCATCTTCTGTTCTAGAAAACAAATATCACATTCTTTTCTCCAAGTAAAATTTACCCCTTTTCTTGTTAAACTAGTTAGCAGGCTAGAAAAGTGTTCAATTTTTTTAACAAACTGTTGGTAATAATATGCTAATTAAAGAAAGAATGAATTTTTGTAACATTTTTACCTCTTGGCCATTAATCAACTGATTGTTTTGGATGGTTCAATTGTTATTTTATCCTAATATAAAATGTTCCCAGAAAAGAAATATGTTGCAACCAAATATCACTCTTTTTGAATTTTCCATATAGTTTCCTTTCCTATAATGTTTTAAAAACAACCAATAGTTGTTTTTTATGCTCTTCTTCACTTTTAGAAAATACCATTATTTCATCAGAAAACACAACTACAAACTAATACAAGAACTCATGATATATTCTATTCATAAGATCCATTAATATAGTAGAATAATTATTTAACCCAAATGGCACATCAAAAAATTAAAAATTCAAATATCTAGTACGAAACACAGCCTTCTAGATGTTTTCATCCATTACGTTAAACTGAAGGTACCCTAATCTCAGGTCAACCTTCAAAAAGTACTATACTCCTTGGAGTTGATCAAAGAATTCATCGATATGAGGAAAATGATGCTTGTTTTTAAAAAACAGATTATTAAAGGCTCTATAATCAAAGAAAAGTCTCATGGAACCATCAGTAATTTTAACAAACAAAACATAAGAATCCCTTGGTGAAGTGGTAGGATAAATGAATCATTTATCAAGAAACTATTACAAGTGATTTTTCAATTCAATATGTTCCAATTTTCAAGGGGGTTTTGAAATTGGATTAGCATCAAGAAAAAAAATTCAATTGTGAATTCAACATTCCGATCAGGTATAACACCGATTAACTCATCAGGAAAAACATCATGATATTCATTTACCATTGACACATCATTAATCTGAACAGTTCCCTTGTTTTCATAAATATGTGAAAGATAACATTCATTAATATATATCAATATCTTCTCAGCTTCTTGATTTGTTATCATTTGTATGGGTTCATTGTTGTATCAGAACTAAAATTGTTTATGAAAAATTACTTCTTTATTTCTATCATCAATCTTATAATGATAAACTGTAAGAAAATCCATACCGAGAACAATATTAATCTATTTTAAGGAAAAACAACAAGAATTGTTGGTAAAGTATTCCAAAATACCACAATAGAATGATTCTAATAATTCCTTTTTACTGTAATATTTCCCCCAAGTGTTTTAACAATTAGTTTTAGTATCATTTGTTGATGTGATATTTCTATTTTACAAGAAAATTTCTCTGAAATAAATCGATGTTTCGACCCCATATCAAACATAATGTTTAAAAAATGTATCTAAACAATAAAATTACCAAATAAAAACTCATTGGACGGCCCAAAATCTTTTGACATAGTTCAAAAGGATCTCACTACACCTCTCTTCTAATAGTCTGGATTCATTGTATCATTCAGCTCTCTCTTTGGGCTGGAATTTGCATAATGACTCATCTCACCACATTTAAAACACATTATATTTTAATTATTAGGATTAATATTAGGAAAATTTTCATTAAAATCTCAGGATATATATCCAAAATGATTATATTGAAAAGTCATCCTAGTTTTTTAAAATCATTACTCGGGGTGCTTTTCCACACTTCTCACAAACTAGAAACTAGACATTCATACCATCGTATTTCTTTGATTGATTCTTACCCATCTCTTTTCATATGGACCTATTCTTATCAATTTTGTAAAAGTGCTTGTTATCAACATCAAAATCCATTTCTATAATCTCAACACATTGGATAACATTCATATAACTTTTTACATCATTAGAATCCAATGCCCTTAGATATCATGGCATCAATCCGGTGTAAAAATTGTTGGTTTTTCTATCAAGATTTAGTATAAGATTTTGAGCATAGCTCACCAGTCCAGTGAATTTTTCTTCATACATAGCCACTAAATATTCCTCCTTATGATTAAATTCAGTATATTTATTCTCCATCCTAGGGAGAACATCCTTTGGAAAATATTTTTCAACTTAAACACTTTTAAATTCATCACACTTAAGGCTTGAATCTTTTCTCGATCAATGATATTCTTGACCATTGACCAACACTGATCATATTCATCTTCAAAATGAAAATTTAAAAGACATAAATTTTCATTATTTGAGCATCCCATAACATTGAAAACCTTTTAAGTGATTTAATCCATTCTTTAGTTAATATTAGGTTAAAAGATCCCCAAAATGCAGGAGGGTGTTGCCTCATAAAATGTTCCACTATCATCATGTTCGTTTGTGGTATCTCTGGTTGTTATATTTCATTGATGAAACCAAAATTTATTGCATATGTTGGATGAGACATTACTATTAAAAAATGCTTAGTTCCTATCCCTACCATTCTAGGTAGTATATTTTGATGGATATCATTCTTTCAGGGTCTTTCCACATCATCTTCCCTGTTTCGTCTATGGAAAACCATTCTGAAAAAACATATATTAATCGAAGTAACATGGTTACATTTAAATTATATTAAATTAAAAATGAAACATATATTAATATTCATTTATTACATTATTTTAACATTTTCCTAACCCATAACGTTATATAAACATTCCTTTGATACAAACTATAAGGAATCAACCGTATAAAATTACTTAATCTTGATTGTTAGTCAAGAAATCACTTCTTATAAGCTTTAGGATCTATTAAAGTTTAATGTTTTAGAGAATTTTTATATAATACATACATAACATTAATCATTAATAAATAGTAGATACCACAAAAATTGTATCCATTTCATAAAAAATATAAAACATTTCAAATAAAAGAAGTTTTATTTAGAAAATATTCATAACGTTTAACATGGATACCGTCTTTGTCTTACACATCCTGATAACCTGTGAAAATAATTTAATAACTTTGGATGGTCACAAAATCTCAATAAGGGATAAAAAATAAGGTATGAAATCATTAGTCCATGAAAACAAGTAAATGTATGAAATCTTTTTCAAAACGACATACCTGTCACCAATATATACATATTTTTTGAAAATTGATATTTCCAAGAGATTCCACTGAAACATAAAGAAGATAAATAGAACCATAAATGTTTATTGAGGAATTAATTACATAATATTGAAACCCTATCATCAAACTTATGATTTTTAACCCTCTTGGAAACCTTACATTGTAACTGTCACGACTACCGTATTGTGTAACCATCACCATTACATTTTGAGTAAACATACGACTGGACTCCAAAATACTAATACTCGATGAATGGGAGGGAGATATAGGTCCCACCATTCATCAAAACAATATTCCCAAGAACCAGAACATAATCATAAAACATAAATAATTTCATAAAAATATTTCTTTGGAATTTTTTAAAACGGAATTTTAGTAGAGGATTTTAAAAGAATAGACCCTTATTAATATCAAAAAATTAAAGTGAAACTTAATTGAGTGGATAGAATATGTATATAAAATATAAATACACATAATTAAACATAATAAAAAAAATTATCATGAAAAAAATTTAATACCAAATATATAATGATGTAAAAGATTAACCCAATGAATGGAAATTAGTTTAAGGAATCACTTACCTCGGTTTTGACTTACATAAAACATTTTTATGAATCTTGTATAATGATTAATAGTGTTTTATTAATATCTTAATGAAACATATTCATGTTTATAACACAATATATGATCAATTCATAAAATCATTTCACCCTTTAATTATTAGTGTTTTGTTCCTTCCATTGTTTCCGGTGAATTATTTACATGATTTCTATGGCCGGTTCATATTTTAGTTCTCATTATTTATGGAAATGAAATTACCAATGTGGAATGAAAAGGTATTAATATTTTTCCTGAATATTAAATGATTCAATAAATTATTTAGGATTTATGGAATGATGATAAATAATTAGATAAATCTTTAGTGACATCAGTTTAGGTCATTTTGGTCGTTCTTTGATAATCACGAACATGTTTCATCATATAACATTATTATTATGTATATAACTTAATTACACAACCCAAAAGTAGATATATCATACAATTTAAAATCATTTAAAACCATTAAAATGTTTTTATGGTCACATTTGATATATGTAAAGGAAATTGGAAACACATCGTCAACTATTTTGGTAAATCATCATATCATAGATGGTGTTTTAAATTTTAGAATGAGTGAAAAAGGAGGGGAAGAATGATGATGATTTTTTTTCCAGAGAATGATATAATCCTGAATATATTTGATTTTAGATCATTCAAGCCTCTTGGATAAGGGGATGGTTAAATAGTATAATAAAATGAATGTAATTGAAATAAAAACAATGAAAAGTGAAAGGGGATTTATATCTATTGATTTATACTCGTTGAGATCCTCTTTAAGGCTCTAATTTTAGTAATTTGGTTAGAAAAGAAGACTGTGGACATGGGGAAGATCCTTTGGAAGAGTATTTTTCATAAAATAGTCAATTAAAGATGATTTATATATATGATAAGAAGAGGGGGGGGGTGAGGATTGTATTTATCGTGAATGTTGGGGAATTTTTAATTAATTTCAAAAGACACCTCATTAGTGGAATTTAAAAAATCATGGGATTTTCCATGGTTTTCCAATGGTATTGGCCACATGGGACACCTCATATGATATTTTAATCACCATGAGTCAACCAAAATGATTACATAATTATTACATTGTTATGATGTCATTAAACAGTCAAAAAAATAAAACATTATTTTTTTTACTATTCACTATAAATTCCACTATCTTAGTGAAATCCCAAAAAACCCATGACCATTTATTGATGTCTAGAATTCAAAAAATTATCTCATTTTTTGGGAATTTTTTTTCTAAATATTCTTAATTTATTTTTTAAATTGAATCATATTTTATTCAAAAAATAACAATTTTAAAGTTATAACTCATTTTATATCTCCTTGAAAAATTCATCAAGATCACATTATCATATAACCTTAAAAAAATATATAATAATATGATATACTATTTAGAAGGGTCATATTACTACTAATATCCCTATTCATAAGGTTATGAATCTATTTACCCAAAAATAATGTCAGTTTGGTCAGACATCCAAAAACATACTGATCACTACCGTAGAAGCCCCATTTCCAAAATTCAATTCATAAAAGCGAAAAAATTATGTTTAATAGGTAGTTTATTAATATATACTTAATCAACATTCACGTTGTAGAGATTCAATGTTTCATACATTCAATTTATTTTTTTAAAACCTACTAGTGTTATAATTTATGTAATTAGGGAATAAATCCCTTACAAAAGTTCAAGACTATATCAAATAAACCAATGAATATACTCCGAGTGTCTTTATCCAAGCGCATTGTTTTAGGCCAAAAAATTATATATCATGGTGATTAATAAATCAATTCTTAACCAACCCTTTGCGTGGTGATTACCTCCATGTGTAATTGTGTCACAACCATTTCCACTTGCTACTGTCCATATTGGGATATATTTTTAAGAAGTCCACAAAATTAATGCATTACGAATATTTCAGGACACTATCCAATACATAGATATATTTAAAGTGTTTTAAAAAATTATTTCTATATTAATATATATGAATATCTAAAATAATCATTAAAATAACTAAACCCTATTCAAATACCAACTAAAAAAACACAAGCTATACATGGAAAAAATACTATTGTAAACTCATGATGTAAATAATACATATCTAAAAGAGTTAGAAAAACTAAGTAACTAATGGTTTTTTGTCTTAATGATTATCTATAAGAATATCTTATTTCACAAAAATTGAATTTATATATATATAATCATTCTCTTCAAGACCTTTCTACGAAATTTCACATGATTCAATAATGTTCCTACCTTGGGAATAAAAAATTTAAGAATGGGATGGGCTGAAAAGCTCAATAAGAAAAAATAAATATCATAAAATATTAATCATAAAAAAGAAGAAGAATATTAGAAATATATTAAAAACATAATAAATACTAAAGGACTGTGGATAATAGTCACAAATAATAATTATGTAAAATAAGATTAATAAAAATCAATAAAAACCTATATAGTAAATGTCATGTAATAAAATAAAATATAAATTAAAGTAAAACATGTGAGCGTGGTATAAGGTTGTGGAATAATTGAAAAATATGGTATAATCATAAAATTTGTAATAACATGATTAACAACATGAAAATGTTTCACAATCATAAACATAAGATTCATTATAGTTATGAATCTAGATACAGAGTAACCTATTCACATGTAATATTTTGTGTCGAGAAACACACCCTCACACAAAAATATTATGAACCAAGATACTCACTATCCTTTTGACATATAAAGTTGCAATTAGAGTTTAATTCCATCAAACTCACACTTTGGGAACCAATATACTCACTAACTTTTTCAAACGTAAAATTGCGATTATCGCATAATGCCACCTCACTAACCCTTTTTGAACTAGGATACCCACTAACCTATTGATATAACATTTATATCTCAATATATATAAACATTTACTCAATTAATTAGTGAGAAATATATATCCCACAATTCTCATAATCCATATATTTTTTCTAATCAATAATAATAATTTGTCATAACATAATATATAGAATGAAAATGGGTTTGATGACATTTAAAAAACATCACAAAAAGGAACCCAAAAATATAACGGGATTCATAGATCATCTGGAATAAAAATCATTCAATTTTTAAAAGGAACCCACAAATAAATTTGGTTTAGTAAAAAATCCAAATGATGTAAACTAACATTACGAAATAAATCCATATTATTGAAAACATGTCCTTAAAAAATAATTATACAATAAAAGGAAAATATAGGATGAAACATGAAACATAAATTTATTAATGATTGTTCAATTAATGATATTAAATGAAAATAATAATTAAAATATATTTTGAAATATTTTTGTATTCTCCATTATAAAAGTCATGGTAATTAGTCCCTTATCATAGATTTAATTTAAAAAAAGAAAAAGAAACACATACTGGAAGTGGAATTGATTGAAAAACCATTTTCCATGAGAAGTAAAACATCTAACCATATATAAAGTGGAAATTATTGAAAAAAATGATGTTAAAAAAATTGTATTACTCATATAAGGGATTTCTAGTTAAAATGTCCCATTGAGATTTTATAATTCAGGAATCATGGAAATATATGATTTTTTAAAACCATTTTATAATGAGTTCTTTATAAAATGTTCTGGCAAAGGCATGTTGTTTTTCAAAAAGAGAAACAAAAATAAATAAATATTACTTAATATATTCATAAATAATTTCAAAATGATAAATATATAATGTTTTCTATAAAAAAAGATAAAATACATTGATAATTTTATATTAAAAAACAATAATTATTAATGAAGACTTAAAAAATATTAAAACAAATTCAATAAAATAATCCAAAATAGTTTGAATACTTTTACTTTTAGAAATAATATTTTACAATGAAGACTTGAAATCGATATAATATTAGTGGAAATATTTTTACAGACATTATTTTAAAAAGAATAATAAATAATAATTATATGATAAATTCATAATTTTATAAATAATATATGTATAAATAAATTTCAAATGTTTTCTTCTTAAAATATTCTTAAATAATTTGAAATTGAAGACATCATATCGGTTATCAAGAAAAAATGCAGATTAGATGAGAAAACCTATTTTTTTTGGAAGAATTTTATTTTAATATTGTGAATTTTTTTGGAAATACATAAAATTAACACCCCATGATTTTATTATATATTTATATTTGAAGAAATTTTGTTTTATCGGTAGCTTGCATTACATGTAATATTGAGTTTATAAAAACCATGATATACTATTAAAATACTAATCTTTAATGTTTTAGTTATGACCTTGTAGTTATATTGGAAGGTTTTGGTGGAGCTAATTATATAATTAAATTTACATAGATTACATAGTTATTAAATAAATTCATTTTCTTTCAGTCAAAAGAAAACAAAAATAATTTTTTTTGGAAAAGTAATAGAAATTTCAATCTATAAAACTAATTTTATAGATGTAATTTGTTTTTTAAATAATAAATTAAATTAATCATATTTTTTGAATAATTTTAATGAAATTTATATATTACATATAAAAAATAATTTTATATTATTCATCTATTATTTTTTTTCTATGAATTGAGATATGAATAATCATAGTTTTCTCTAAAACCCAATAATTTTCTAAAAAGAATTTTCTTAGTGTTCTTCATAGTTATTTTAATATTGAGAATTATATATTTAACAAAAAATATTTTAAGAAAATGAATTTTTATAAACCATCATGTCTGATTTATGATAGAGTGAATTTTTGAGAATTTTTTGTAAATATTAATTTTTTTATGAATAGTGAAAAATGCCGAATTATATATATAAACTATATAATCATACCAATAATTAAAAAGATATAATTTTTTTTATTAAAAATAATGAAAAATATTTTAATATTTTAGTTTTATGTGATCTAAATTAATTTTATGTTGTGTTTGGCTATACAAGATTTGACACTTAAGAAAAAAATCTTATAGAAAATAGTTTTTTCAACGAACTTTAGAGTTTAATTATAAATAAATTGATGTAATTTATGTGAATATACCATGAATATATGTATGAATTTTTTTATTATGAATAATTATTCATATTTAAAAATTTAAACTTAATATTTGGTCATAATGAATTGTTAAGGAATTAAAATTTAATTACATCGGTAAATGTTAAAACTGTTTTACCATGTGTAAAACAAAAATCATAAGGGTTAAAATCAACTAAAAACATGTCAAATTTATCTTTTATGGAAATATTTAGATCATATATCATATAAGTTTATATAATGATGTATTTTTGTGTGATGTGCAAAGTGAAATATGTGCGAATAATTTTTTCTTTTCAAATATTCAATTTGTGTCCCCTCCCCCACTTATAAAAGGGTACCACCTCTCCTCTCTTATTCACGCTTTAATAGACACATTCTTTAATGATGTATTAAAAATATATTTTTTTAATCACTACTAATTTACTAGATACTTTTTATTATAAAACTAATCTGATATGGTGGTAGTTATAAACATAAAGTGTTTGTCTGAATAAGAGGTATAGTTCTCAACTATGCGTTTCCATTTTTTTTCATATAACATATTAAAATATCATTAAATTATGATAAAATAAAGAAAAGTTGATAATCATGTGTATGGTGGGCCACCGCATCATGAACTAATGTAATTCCTTTTCCATCACCACCTTAAATGGTTTAATATAATCATATAATTAATATATATATATATATGATATTTAGGAAATAATAATTATTTTTCAGTTATAATATCATATTTATGTTCTTAATTTCTAATTCATTGTTAAATGATATCTCTACTCGTGTGTACATGTAGACTACCACCACCACTAAGCTATGTGATCCTTTTTTCATTTTTTCAAAGGATAATACTAAGCTTGTATTTTATGAAAATAGTTAATATATATATAATAGTGACTATATATGGGTGAATTATTATTACATTTATTTTCATCCATCCTT
The DNA here is from genome assembly GCA_963277665.1 of Viscum album. Classification (NCBI taxonomy): domain Eukaryota; kingdom Viridiplantae; phylum Streptophyta; class Magnoliopsida; order Santalales; family Viscaceae; genus Viscum; species Viscum album. The sequence continues at coordinate 1,401,465,116 of OY728137.1, read as the reverse complement.
AAACAAATGGGAACAACATTCATGCGTACGTACGACTGACCAACTCCAAGAACAATGTAACACTTTATTTTTCAATAAATATTTTGGACAATGATAATTAATTATATAATGAATATATATTATATTTATATAATGATTAAAATTATATATAATATTCAACCACGATTAAATTACATGGACCAAAACCTTTAAACTATAACAAATTAAAAAAACTAAGGATTTATCACTTGAATATTTTTTTAATAAAGAATAGATAATAAATGTGTAATAAAAAGTTACAAGAAAAGAGTATACGGTCTAATATATATTATTATTTTTATTTAATATATTTATAATAAATGAATATTTATTTTACATGACTTTTGGTCACACAAAATGGAAATCAGACCTAGGGTAAGGGACTCTCGTCTTACTTTTACATATGTGAAATATATGTCATATTCTCCAATTATGTCTTTCTTGGAGTGTATATAAAACTAAAATTATATTTCACATAATTTATATATTTATATATAGGGTATCTAATGAATCAAATATTTTTAGTTCTTTCCCAGGATTTATGATTCTATTTTTACCAATGCGGCGATAGTTTTTTCACAATCACATCATTATTTTAGATTGTTTATGATTAGGTGTCCAGTAGGTTATTTTTTTTTATAATATAAAAAAATATATTTTCTTATAAAATGGGTTGTTGTTAAATTTTAAATAATGTTTTAATTTTAATCTATTTTGTACATATAATTATTTATAAAATATTTTAATAAAAAGATGACTTAATTTCCCCCTTTAGTCAAAAAACATTTTCATTCATATAAATTTTTTCTAAATATATTTTTTGAATTTTTTAAAATTATCTTATGATATTTTAAATTTATTTTTAACCATTACCGTTTTATTTAATATATTTTTACATAAATCCTTTTATTTTCCCAAATAATATAATTTTTAACAGTTCTAATAAAAATTTGAAATTGACATTGTTTTAATATACTCGGTATCAGTTAATCGTTCCGACCAAAATTATTGTTATTTTATTTTAAGAATATGTAAATAGATTCCATGATTATTTTTAACATATTTTTCCACAATATTCTCAAAATATTTAGTTATGAAGTGATTTTTGATGTGAAAAAAATTTTCCAAAAAAATATATTTATTAATATTTTGAGGTATATATATTTATCAATGAAAAATCACTCAATTTTATTATTATATATTTTCGATATATTTGATGATACCATACATGTTATTTATCTATATGGTTTAGGGGATGTTATACTGGTATTTATTATTTTGATACCACTCATTATATTACTCAAGATTGATTATGTTTTTGTTTATTTATTAGGGGAAAGCATTATAAAAAATATCCTGGTTTTAAAATAATAATTTTTATGATGGTAATATTTACTAATAGGGTAAATTATTCATAATGTTTATACATATTCAATATGATGGTTTATGTATATTATGTTTCTCCAATTTCATATTAGGAATAAATTAGTCTGAGTGAGTAATGGGCGGGGCCCTCTATATCCCCTCATGTATTGCAAGGTCTAACAAGACAAACATGATTGAATATTAGGAGGAGGATTTATCCATTTTTGTAAGATTTTTTTGCATAGATAATTGATGATATGTTGTTGATGTCAGGAAATATACATTACCTCTTTGTGAGATCTTTTATTGATGTAAATGCGATAATATGATTAGATAGAAAATCCATGGATATGTTTCAATCATAGGATATTATTTATATTGTATTATTTTAATCATCATTAATTCATGCCATATTATTCTAAATATTAATGTTAATGATTAAATAGAATTTGTTAAATTTATATACCTTTTTTTATTAATTATGCCTTTTCTTAATGATAGCTTTTGATATATTCATACACATAATAATAATTATATCCAACTCTATTCTAATTTTTCATTCGCTTGGATTCCGGGTTGTGTATTATGAATGTTATACAGTGTAATTGTAAAGGTAATAATTATATTTTAATGGAAAATACTATATTTTATATTAAATATTCAAATATAATATGAAATTCATGTATTTGTCTACTTTTCAATGACTTATAAATTATTCATCCATTTGGGATGTGATATATAGTATCAATGCCCAATGTATTTATGTTACCACTGACTCTAGGACACTATCGTTTGGGTTTTTACACATATAATTAAAATAACAAGAAATTATTTTAGATTAAAATGAATTTGGGGAAAATGGATCATTTTCTATAAATAACACAATTTTGCATTAGTGAAGATAATTTTTTTAGGAATGTGATAACACGAATAGAGTAGAAACCCCTAATAATAGTAAAAATAAGTATTCCAAAAAAATCATTGTAATGAATTAGTAGATCCATCAAGGAAGAATAAAAATCGGTAAACATGATTTCCATATAGAATAAGGTGAAAATAAAACAAAAAATCATAATATTTTATTTATATCAAAAATGAATGTTAATAGTCAAGGAATAGTGATTATGACTCAAGGAGAAGATATGAGTAATAAAGACAACTTAAAACCATTGTAAACATTATATAAATCACTATATAAGAATGAATATAAAATAGAACAACTTGTATCATGAAATATAATATAATATGATTAAAATTGAAAATTATTCATTATTAACTTCATTTGATAGGAAATATGTGGATCTTCATAAACATGTCTTAAGGGAATCAAGTTTGAGATTAAGAAACCCTTAAATTTTGAGATGTACATGGATTGAAAGAAAATGTCTTAGGTATTGTGAAAAACAGTCAGGAATCATCACTGATAGTGATTTATGATTAAATATTTCATTGGGGAAGTACTTATACATCATTAAATTGAAATATGTGAAAATAATTTAATCATGCCTCAAAGAAGGGGAACATGAGAGAACAAACTCTTACTTTGTTTCCATGCTTATTTTATGACACTGTAAAATCATCTAACACAAACATAGGAGCCTTAATATATTATTTTACAGAATTTATCATAAATATTAACATTTTATAAAATATATTCATAATTATTTATCCTGTTTAAATTAATTAATTGTAGTGTATTTTTTCTATCGTGTGTTAATAACTTCATCTATTGTTCACATGTTCAATATATTTTACATTATTACCCATTATTTGATTCAATTTTAATTGTCATTATACCATTTAAAATTATGAAATATATATATTATGTAGATTTAAAATGTTATATTTTAATTCCATATTTGTTTTGTTAATGTTAAGTGAAAATTAAATTGATAGTGGAAAATTTTAGTAATTTTAGAAAACAAAATACATTACATTAATAGTGAGATAATTATGTTTTATAATTTTCTCCAAAGAAATATAATAAAAATTAATTGATTAATATATTATTATATTATTATTTTTCATGATCCCATCATCATCCATAATTGAATTTTGTAACATTATTCAAAATAGTGGGAAAATAAACAGAAACTCAAACATGGTTTAACGTGATTGGTGAGTATAGTTAATGAAGTGTTTATTTTTAAAAAAAATCACAATAGCAAAAAAATAATTATAATATTTTAATTTCTTATCATTTTGAACAATATTAAAATATTTTTAAATGATTTATTAAAATCCCTATGAAAAAAGATAAATTTTTCATCATCATGGAGGCAATCCGCATGTACACTCGATTTGCATTACCATTTGATAATGCGTGACAGGTGGTGGTGGTGTATAAAAAATTTAAATTTCTGAATAATAGTCATACGATATATATAATATAAATAAATAAGTAACACAATTATAAACATTGATAAACAGAGGTGATGAAAAATAAATTATAACACTTCTTGGAGGCGGTAGTTCACGTAATTCACTAATGATGTTGTTGATCTTCTAAAAGAGGATGATAATGATTGAAAGAAGGGTTTTACAAATAATATAACAACATATAATTATGGCAATGTTACTAATTTCATCTCATTATTATGGTCATAAGATATTTGGGATAATAAACATAAGAAAAAAATTTTAATAACAGATAACAATTATGTTGGAGACTTCATTTTTTCAATGGATATTCACTTTAAATTCAATAGATCTGGATAAATATAAGTAAAAATGAGTAATTTTGGATACATGTGATTCTAGTGAGATTAAAATTTTCTTTTTTTTGGATGGATTTTAATATTTTTTTATTTTTGATGTGTGTATGTGATCTCCATATACAAGAGATGAAAATGGGACTTTTAGAACCATCCCTTATATTTTAATAATGAAATGACACTATTAAAATGTTAGGGACACAAAATTTTAAACATTATTAATTTTAGGGTGTATTTGGGTCATGAAATGATAAAAAATGTCTTTCCACACATGTTTTATGCATATTATTATTCTTTTAACATTATATTTTCACATTTTTCTTATTAAATTTTCAAATTGGAAATTGTTTTAAAATGAGTGATATTATGAATTATTAAACATATAACATAACCCATATTACCAATTTTGAATACAATTAAATTTAATCAGACATATATTTAATAAAATTCATATTCTAAATATTATAAAATTATCTTTAATTTAAAATTGATAATATATAGAAAAAATATTATATTATAAAAATCACATTTTTACCATTAAGGATAAATAAAATTATTTAGTTTTTATTACCTACTATAAGTGTGTTGATATATAAAGTTCTTTGTTTTGACACATCATATTAGTATCATCATTTACTGTAATTTAATTAATTTTTTGAAATAAATTTGTTCGCATTAATAAAAATAAAATTATAAAATAATTATTTACCCATTATCATGTTAATTTAATTTAAACCTAATAAGTTAAAATTTAAATATAAAAAATAAATTGAAGATATTAATTTATGTTAATATTTTTATTTCAATAATTGTAATTTTTTTTTTAAATTTTCCTTTTATGAGTATGTGAATTAATCATAACCATAGAACATGTAAGGCGTAAATCCACCTGTTTTTTTGAAAAAGTTTATTTTTCCACAAAAAACATCTATGATCAGGATAGACATATCAAATAAAATAAATAAAAAAAGTTTAAATAAAATATTAAATAAATAAATAAATATATTATAGTAAAATAAACCAAATATCATAATTTCTTCATGTTTTAATTAATAAATCAAAATAGTTAAAAAACAACTTCCATTAAATCACATTGAAAATTATCATAATATTAATCAAGGGTATATAATTTCTATATAGTATCTTAGAATTCGTGAATTATTTCAAAATAAATATTTTTTAGGTAAATATTTTCAAGAAAATTATATGAATTCATATATTAATTGTATATCTTCAGTGGATACATTTGTAAAATCAATATGTTTTATTATCCTAAAAAATGTCCTTTTTATAAAAATATAAAAAATTAATTATAATATAGATTTGTTCTTAGGAATTAAAAAATAAATATTACATTATCAAATTTAAATTATTTTTTTACAATAATTATCTTTTTAAAAGAAAAATATAAAATATATAGATGATGAATTTTACTAAAATTAACCTTTATAAAATTAATTTATATTAATTACTTACCTTTATATGGTATTTATTATTAGTTTATTTCCATATTGGGGTTTATTATATCATTATTAATAATCTATTCTAAATATTCTGTAGTTTTTTATAATGGTTGTAGTGTTTGAAACATATAATAGAACATTATATGTATTTTAAAGGATCCATAATATTGGGTCATTACCATCCCACAATGAAAAGAACCCAGAGAGCATATCTATGTGTTTAATCATGTGGAGTATAATCCCTTAATGTGGGTACAGAAAACAAAGACAAAACATTCATGCCCATGAGAATCCCTCTTTGGAGATAGTCCAAGAATTCATACCTGTGAGACCAATTCCATGAAATTATCTTTGTAAAAGGGGACCCCACATTGGAAATCAACCTCCCTCATCTTTTTTCAATTTAAAACAAGAGTTTTTTCACCATGATTTACCATTCAAGACATTATAATTCCAAAATACCTATTAATCTTCAATATACCAAGTTCAAATCCATTAAAACACTTATTTTAACAACTATATCCACATGATTCATATAACCGGATCATTAAAATCACTACAGTCCACATAAATTATACATTTATATGAAAATGCGGGTCCCCATAATTGTAAAATAGTAAAGATAACTCTCGACTCATGGAGACCTACCGGTCAAGCCCCATCCTGAATCTGATGGCCAATGTAACTTGGTGGGAATTCAATTCAATTAGTCTAATGAGATAGGGTAATCTACAATCATATATACATTAACCATTCAAGTCCCTTTATTATGAGAGGTCCTCCATTATCTCTCTTCACATTCAAATTATTAGGAAGAATATAGGATAAACATCATTCTTCAATAAGAATCATGATCTATCCCATTTAATCTGTTGTCACCCTGATTTTTCAATGATTTAGGAATACCTAATAATTCCCACAAAATCCTCCGAAAACATAATAGGAATCCAACTAGGCGCAATCCCCAACCCTGTATTACTTCACCTTAGTCACTAATTGGGTTAGGCATCTAAGAAAGTACCCATGTCATAATACCCATTCAAATCAAAATATATACTCACAAAATGTTCATGATATTATCACTTCACATGTTTCTTAGATTAATCATGAATGAAAAGGATTAGATAAATGTGTTTATCACGGCATTAGAAAAATAAAAATATCTGCAATTTGGGCCTCCTACTTTGGCATGCCACTATAAAAATCCTTACCCACAATAAATTTCCTCTTTGAAATAGTTATTAGGTAAGATACAATTCACATTCCCCACACAATACTCTATTTCTACACATTTAATGACACATAAACCCATAAATAATTAATTTAAACTACATAATCATTTTACTTATTGTACAATGTGAAAATAAATTGTATTGCCTCATCACAAGACCTTAAATTGTTTAAATTGAACTATATGTGATTTTATTATTAATATGTAGGTTTTATAGGAAACATACATGGGATTCAGACACATCAACAGTAACCCTTAATTTTCACCCTCATTGGGACATATTCTCAATGAAACCAATCTCTTCTAGGTATCAAGATATTTCCCTCATTATGTTATATTCTTTAGGAGACAATATTCCACTCAGGTTGCCATACTCCTACCATATAGACAAACCTATGACATATTGGGATATATTCATAGTGAATAAAATGTTACCATATTGGGACATATTCAACTATAGGAAAAATAAAAATGATATTTCAAGAATAATCCAAACACCAACCATTACTAGGAAACAATCACTTAAAACTCCATTATGTATGGATTTGAACCACTTTCAATTTCACCATTCAACCTCAACATAAAATTTATGAAAAGTCTCTGTAGTTGAAATATTATATATATGGGTTATTATAACATTAATAAGGGTATATTGGATACCCTTTTACATGTCTGATCTTGAACCCATCAACACTCACTTCCTTCATAGACATCCTTATACTATATAGAGCCCAGTTGTTTGTATTTGAACAATAACATCTGATAATTTTTCCTCCATAATTAGTAATGAATAAATATGGAGTACCTTTTAAAACATATATCTATTCATGTTAGTGAGGGTACACCAATATGGGATATATGTTCACCTCTATTCATGTTGATGAAAAATATTTTACATAGGGGTGAAAGGTTCCATACATTTATTTGGGAGATAATCATGAATATGCATAAAATATATAGGTGTGTCGTATAGTAGGTAATAATACCACACTGAACGGTGTGATGAGCCCAACCTCCAATACTCTCAAAAAAATAATTTTTTTGAATGATTGGATAGATAATAAAATTGATAACTCGGTTTTGGAATAAGTACAATAAAAATGTTTGCATCAAAGTGTGGTTCTTGTGGAAGCCAATAAAATTTCAAAAATGCCCACCATATAATAGTTCCATCTGAAAATAAAATAGTGAACCCAAAGTAGATCCTACATTAAAAATGAGTGACTATTATTCTTATGGTGTTAGTCCATTTTGTTTCACATTTTCTATACAAAAAGAAATTGTATAATCGATATGAATCATTGAAACGATGAAAATTATTGGTCTAAATACATATTTAATGTGCTTTTTCACTAATTGGAATTATTTTTTTTGTGTTATTTTGCTACATAGAACCATCTCATGAACCCCCTTTAATTAGATGTTATGTAATCCTCATACAAAAATGATCTATTTCTTTAATAGCCAAGCATGAAATTTACCCCTTGAGTAGAAGGATTTCTCCACCTACCCAATTCCTTCAAAATAAAGTGCTTAATGCATTAGTGAAAGAGAATCATTATAATTACATCATTTTGAACTGGTAAGATACATGTGAAGCCTCCCCTAGAAGTGAAACAATTATTACCAACTCTATATTAGGGAGTTAGAGCATGGGATAACCGATAACATGATATTTTACAAGATTATCCTAGGAAGGATATTTTCGCTCATCAATAATATTGAAAATTCTAATTATAATTATCCCCCAAAAATTTCACTATGGTGGCTTTCTATAAATATTATTCCCTGAAAGATCAAGTATGAGTATTCTAGAGGAGGACACACTAAGGATTTATGACCTATGGATACCAGGAAAAACCCCTTGTTCAAGTTCACTAGATCATGATATATCAACTAATACTAGTGAAAGAGAATGAAGACATCCCATGTCATGTTACTAAAATATACTATAGTATTTATAAATCATCATCAGGACAATACCTATACATTTAAAAAGTATCAAATTTGAAGGACCATATTCTATACCCACATAAAATGTATATTGGAATATCCCAATGTCATGTAGGGGAATTGAGTGGGATAATATTCTCACTCCTACCAAATAACGAGCATATGTTCCCATTTATAATATATATGAATTTGATCAATTCTTGATGATAGTTGAGGAAAATTAATACATTTATAACCACATCCTAGAATTCAATAATCAAATCAAGATAGCAGTAGTACACGTTTATCATTAGCATATTTTTGTGATCATCTAGATGATGGCCCACATCCATACTTCAATTATAGATGAATGATCTCATAGTTATATCATAGAATTTTCTTGGGAGATGGATCATGTCCCCACACCAATTTAGGGGGACATTTGAAATATTTTAATAAAATAAATGGAGTGGGATCATATTCCTATAACGACCCAAAAATTTAATAATGGAAATTCCTCTTGATCTAATTAAATGTATTATTATGTGAAATGGTTAGATAACATATGAACTTCCTGGTTTTATGATTATGATTTTTAAAACACCATTATGAATTTTTTCATTGTTAATATAGTCATTTAACAATGATAACATGATTAGTATAAATATTGGGCATTAACAAATATAATTTCGTAGACAAAGGAAGCGATGACCTCATCCAATCGACTTGCCTCATATGAAGCCCATTTGACAAAGCTTCGAATGGAGGTGACATCATTGGGCTTCGATCTTGACCAATCCCAAGTTGAGCTTCAACATGTAAAGTTCAAATGAAACCACCTATGGGAGAAGTGGATTTTGATAGAGATTACCACCCAAATGATGTAATCCGAGCCACCCCAAGAGTTTGTCACCATCGCACACCTTACCCTTTAGCCTTATGCAGGGGTTATAAGGGGTTACGTAACAAGAAATTAACACTATGTTTATGTGCATCATTTTTGTATATAATAAAGAATATACATTCATTTTACTATTATTACTTTGTAAATAGTTTTTAGTGAACAAATATTATTTTTAGAAAATATTCAACTAAGGAATATATTTTGATAAATTAATGGTTTTTAAATTAAATTATATTTTAATAAAATATAATTATTATTAAATTACTTATTATTATGTATAAATGATCGTATAATTTTTTTTGAATAAAATTGTAATTTTATATGGTTTAAAAGATGTTTTTTCCAAAACTCGTGAATTTATGATAAATGTATTTTTCTATTTTCAAAGTGAAAATTCACATATTTAGAAAATTATTTGGATAAAATTAATATTATTTTTTGAATCAGGACATCAAAATTATCCATCGGTATATTTTTCAAAATTTTCTAAGACAGTCATATTTTTGGGTAAAAATTAAATACCGTTTAAATATATAATGTGTTTTATGACATCATAATGACCCACTAGTTAGGTAATAAATTACTATAAATTTTATTTTCATAGAATATATGGTTTACCATTAAAATAATGATATTTTAGGTTTGTTTGATTTATTTTACAATGCCTTAGTGGACCCTCCAGGACATATAAAACCTTTTTTCTTTTTAAATTGATTTTCTTTTGAGTGTGACTATACTCCACAGAAGATTCCCTATTATTAAATTAATTTCAGACTTTATACTTATAATATATTCTTTTCCACTCTCCTTTATAAAAAAACTAGTTCAAAAACCATGGGATGATATGTGGTTTGGATTAGTTTAATGTGTGGTGACCCAAACCTATGTAATAAAGAATTCCCTCTCTTTTCCTATATAAACCCACCCATGCTCCCAATTCCTCTTATCTCAATGCCTTTGTGTTCTTATGTAATATTACCTCATCTCTTTATGATCCTCCCATGGTGCCCCAATCTCCCCTGAATCCTCTCTCAAGCCTCTCCCGATCCTTTGGGATCACAATTCTAAATACGGTATTCATTTATTTCATATTTTTATCCAAGATTCATTATGTTGTAATACACATTTTCATTCAATTAAAAATTTTGGGGTATGATTTATCACCTCCCTTATATTAATCTTCCATTGATTGAAATGATTATGGACCTATTTCTCTCTCATTAATGACTCTCATGTACACCCACTACCATGCCAAAATTCCATAAGGAATTTTTTTTTCTCATTCACATTCAAGAAATTGTTTTGTATTATGAATCTAAATTCCATTAAATTTTAGGGGACATGTATCTATATGAACCCCTTACTTTACATTTAAATTACACATGATGATACACCCCATTATCTCTCATCAACCATTTTTATGAAATCTTGTGTCATGAGGTTATGCTGCCAAAATTGCACCAAAATTTTTCTCAAGACAAATTCATTGTGTATTAAATAACATTCCAATTTATCTATCAAGGGTATTCAAATTTATGCACATTTACATATTGACTATAGAAATTATTTTATGAATTCCTCATTCCTATATTTTTGAATAATTGATATTGTTTAATGAATCCAAGTTGTATGATCTATGTGGCACATTTTTGAATCAAATGAAATGCTTAAGAAGGGTTCACCCTGATAGCGCTCTTATGCATTGGGTAAATATTAGTATCATGATACGTCAAGTGAAATTATGGATTACTAATGCTAATTCCAGTGAAATAATGGTATACGCATGCTAATTCAAGTGTAATGAGTGTTTACTCATGCTTAATGTGTAATGAGCCTTGGATAATGCTAATATAATTTTATGTGTTGTTTCTACATTTCCATGTTATGTTAATCATGCTCTATCGTGCATTTATTTTCATGTTTCTCTTATTCTAATTTTATATACCTATTTACTATCATGTATTGTATTCTTCATGTTATGCCTCATTTACTCCCTTACTTGGAATTATATCTCACCCTTTTCTTATGCATGTTCTCAGGTTATCCCATGAAATACTAAGTACAAGGGAATGTAGTGTTCATGTAAGGGAAGTGTTCAAGAAAGATGTTGTGTTACACATTTTAAGTCATTATGTTATTTTCATAATCCCCAAAGAAACTAGACCTCTTGATCTTCTTTGTTGTATCATGTGATGGTTTTTGTGATAAATTATGTTTAAGTGTGTAATAAAATGTTGGGTTGTTATAGTTGGTAACAAAGGATAGGTTTAGTTATTTTTGGGATTAGGATTAAAAAACCCTATTGAAAGAATTAGGGATACGACAAGGTATAATAAATACATCTCTACGTTTTGGTGAGTATTGAGTAAGTTATTTATCATGAAATTTAATCCATGTCTGGATAAGAGTAGGTAGAGTCAGGTCTAGCATAGATGTATCAAGGAGTGCAAACACTGACAATGAGTTTAGGGATTGACCCCGGGTATCCTAGTACACGATAACTAGCCTGGATCCACTCTTAGTTATGACATTACTAGGGGATAATCATTGATAAATTCAAAAAATTAGTATGAATCATCATTAAGGGAATTAAAAAATGCCTTTATGAATATATGTTAGAAAGTAGATCATTGATAACATAGACTAAAGACTATAGATTCAAAAGTTAAGGAAATAAAATTTATTTATAAGTCATCCATTATTTCCATGGATTACCCTATATGTGTTACCCCTAACATTCCTTTTATTCTAGCTAATGGCTGGTAATAGGAAGAATCGGGCTAACAACCGATGGAATGATCAATTTGATTACTATTCTAATGAGATTCACAATCCAATGGGAGCAGGAATCATGAAATTTTTCGTGATACTCTCCAAGTAAACTCAATATTTGAATAGAAACATGGGTCATGATGAATTTTCAACCCCCCCCCCATGAAAGAATAAGTCACAATCGAGAGCTTCATAAGACAAAGGTCTCCAACTTTTAATGGGTCATCTGATCCCCCAATCGTGGAGTAATGGATCAACCCCATTGAAATAATCTTCTCCCTCATTCAATGTTACAAACAATAGAATGTTCTTTTGAATTTTTATTGTATGGAGGGTGAATCTGATCAATGGTGGACATTGATTACAAAATACAAAGCCTGAAGAAAAGAACGAGGCTTTTAAATGGAAGGATATCTAGATTTTTTTTGATAAATATTTTCCTCCCAACCTCTAGCTTAATATGGAACGGGTCTTCCTTTCCCTCACTGAAAAAGACAACATACCCATTGGAGCATATGATGAAAACATCACAAGGCATGCATGATATGCCTCTGGCTTTCTCGTTACCCCTGAATGCATGTTTGACCGCATCTTCGGTGTGCTGAATCCAAGCATGTGGAAAGCCCTGGCGATATGTGTCTTTGAAAACTAGGAAGAAATTGTACAATTTCCCTCAATGTCAATATAGATATTGAAAAATCTCAGGGGCATAATTGGGAAAAGAAGCGCAAGGAGGAATTTAATTTTGGTAGTCCGATGGATAAATCCAATGGTGCTAAGAAAATCCGGTACCCCACATGCCAAACGGGAAGAAAAAAGCACCCAAAAAATTGCCTTATGGGGATGAAGAAATGATTTCGGTGTGGAAGACAAGGGATACTATCCTTTAACTTATGACATGAAAACCCCATGGATGCAACAGAGGAGAGGAACACTCCATTGAAACCTCCATGCGTTGTTTATTGCATCAACTACCAAGAACTAGGGCACCCTGCAAATCAGTGCCCTAAGACAAGAGTTTTCAGAGGAAACCAACAACCTCCAAGGCCGAAAGGGCGAGAGTTGTCCATCACTACCACTGAAGTGAACCCCGAAAATGATGTGATGACATGTATCCTAGTTATTTATTCAACAATTGAGAATTTAATTTTTGATTCTGGCTCTACACATTATTTTATATCCTGAAAAATTAGTAGAACAATCCAAACACCTCTAAAAATTATGTATGTAAAGATGTTGGTGAGTACAAAAAATGGGGAAATCATTGCATTCAAAAAATATAACTCCTTCCTTGTCAAAATCAGTGGATTGAACTTCCCAATGAACCACATAATACTCCCTGTAGTGTAATTTTATTCAATTCTTGGCATGGATTGTCTTTCCTCTTATAGAGCCAACATAAATTTCCATGAGAGGGAAATCCCTCTCCATATGAAGAATCAACCCATTATTCTATACAAGTGCAAGGAGGCAGATGAATCTCTTTTAGCACTATCATCTCAAGTGTGGATATTACTACCCTATGAGCATGTTTATCTGTCTCAAATGAATGAGTCTAAGGAGGAAACCATTTTTGAAGACATGCCTATTGTGAGGGAATTCGATGAATAGTTTCCCAAGGAATTTTCTTTTCTTCCTCCTTGAAGAGATGTTTAATTCTATATATACCTTATACTTGGGGTGTTTCAAATATCCAAGAATCTATATAGAATGGATGTTTTGGAGATTGAGGAGCTAAAGAAACTACCAAAAAAGAATCTAGATAAAGGGTTTTATATGACCACATGCTTCATCTTGGGGTACACCAGCACTCTTCATAATAAAGAAGTATGGTTCAATGAAACATTGCATCAATTATCAGGAGTTTAAAAAAATAATGATAAATTACAAGTATACTCTTCCACGAATTGATGACCTATTTGATCAACTTAGTGGAGAAAAATACTTCTCCAAGGAAGATTTTTGGTTGAAATATTTTCATGTAAGGGTGATAAATGAAGATATCCCCAAGACTACTTTTCGTACAACACACATGCACTATGAATTCATCGTAATGCCTTTTGGACTCACTAATGCTCCAACATATTCATGGATGTGATGAATACAGTGTAACACCCCAAGTAAATAAAGAGTATGACATTTTAACATTTATCCATATTTTTGAATAAAATACTAATATTACTTTAAAGGTAAATCTATGCTCGATGACGTACCCAATATGCAACAACAAGTTTCTTTGAAATCTTACGTTGCACTCTAATAATAAAATAATATTATTTTAAATGGTAGTTAACGCCTAGACGTTGTAATAGCGGGAATGAACATAACTAACTACAAAATGATTATATATGTTTGTCAAATATTTTTACTTTTTTTCAATAAATGTTAGAGGACTAAAAATGCAAATGAATCCAGTTTTTAAGCGTAAACATTCTAATATTCTTTAAAAGGTCGATTAACCGCCTTTTGATGGAAACCCCTTTTAAATCCACTTTTTGGAAATTTTATAAGCTCTATTTGTCAAAATAAACATATTATTTATGATTGGGACATTGAAATTTACCTTGGGTTAATTTTTGGTATTTTTCTGACAATGTTCATTTTTCAATGAATAGTGAAAAATACTACATTTTACATCAAAACTACTTTTTCATATGATTTAATTATATGGATATATTAGCTTTTTAATTTGTTTTAAAGTGTAATTAGAATATATTTTTACCATTTAATTCAGTTATGGTAATTGGGATTAATTTCACTTTGGAATTAGGCATAAACATGTGCCAAACTTTTCATAAATATTGTTTCTAAAAAACCCACTATTTGTTTTGAGAACGAGAAGTTTTTTTTAAATTAAATATTGAAATTTCTGGGTTTGGAATTTGGTAAAATGGATTACATATTTGGAATAATAAGGTCCAAATTATGTAATTAATACTCTTTTGTTTTTGGACATTATGAATAGTAACGACGGTAATTATCTTTAATTATCTTGATTATTGAGTAATCGGGTAGTTAAAGATAATAAGATAATATCATAAAAATAAAAAATGACCACAAAATGTGTCCTAAGGCTACTGGTTGTCTCATGGACGACCATGGGATTCCTTGTGCCAAACTTGGGGGCCCCATGGAATCTCTTTTGTGAGAAAGTGACTTTTTATCTTTTTATTTTTAAAGAATGTTAAATGTAACAAATAATGTATCACCTAAGTAAAATATTTTTAGTTTTGTCTAAATAAATGATATTTTAGACTATAAATATTCATTATAAATCTAGAAAGATTTCATACATCATGATATTTTTTTTATAATTTTTAGACATCAAATAAATTAAATTATTTATGACATCATGATGATGTAGTGATTACTTTATTAATAAAGGATTTAAATAAAATGGAAAGATAATGTAAAATCTAAAACCTACACATGTCCAAAACCAATTGTATGGGTGGATTTCGAACCCTTATCACCTTATCCTAGAAACAAACCAATGTGGGACCATTAAAATCTGAAACTCATTGAAAATAAAGTTACATTTTATACCTTTCCAAGAGTGCCCCTCCTCTCCTCTTATAAAAGGCCCCCACCTGTACCTCCTTACCCACACTCCCAATGCCTTTGACTCGGCCAAACCCTACCCATTTTGTCTCTCCACATCCCTCTCTTACTCCTTGAACCCTCACTTTGGGCAGAAGTCTTCCCAAGGAAGCCTTTGAGCTCAACCCAAAGGGAGTTACCCGATTTTCAGGTAATCTCTTCACTTTAGTCCTTTTGTTTTATTTTGCTTCTCCAACCCTCTAAACTCTTTTTATTCATTTCTTTGTAACAACTACAGTATCTTCAATATACTAGGATGTTTTTATAAGAAGTATTCGAGGTAAACTCACACACACCTATATCTAATGGTTAAAGGATATACTGTTTCCGTGGATGGTGAATTTATGCCTCCCGAAACGATGATTGATCAACATTCTTTTAACACCTTCAAAGGTGGCCATTAAGATGTCACTATATTTATATATGATATATAATATGTTTATGATTTCCTTAAGCTTCTGTATTTTTCATTTTGGGCATACCTTTATGGTTTCCATTATGGGTAAATGCGATATCTTCATTTAAGGAAGTGCGGACTACCGCCCCCTCAAAGTGATTTGATTCGTTAAATACCATATGTGGGATGTATAAAGGATTGAACTATGATATTATATATGATATTATACTGGAATTATAATATGCCTTTATATCATTATGATTCCATTTTATAAAATACAAAATAGAAATGAAAGTAGCGTTCATGCGTACGTACGGCTTACCGTCTCCATGAACGGTGCATTTCATTTCTTACCTCTAAATGATTATGTAATATTATAAATGCATGTATATACTGGATATATATGATATATAAATCATGATTATAATTCTGGATATAATGGATACATGAACAACTTGTAATTATAAAGGTTTTATTTTTGACTCAAGTACCAATGATCGTTAAAACGACCGTTATTAACTTAAATAATTAAATAGTGTTCATGACATGGAAATAAGTGATATAAAAGGAATGATGAAATTGAAAAAGGTTCCTAAGCAAGTAGAAATTAAGTCAAGTTTATTATTCAGGACATTAAAGAACGATCGAGTCAAGTCGGACTCGAGGTATGGGACTTCATCTCAATCTCCTTTCATTGAGGCATATTTTGTTTTATACACAACCTTCTTTTATATGGTGTATAAACCCCTTTGACTTTTACATTTATTCAAAAGGAATATTTTTATATGAAGCATTTACTAAACGACAAAAGGGAATGTTTTTGTCGTACGTATACGGCGACAACGACTTTTCCGCCGTTGTGACCATTATTTGAGTTTCGGCTTCCTCTACAAGCCATACCTTTTTTTAAAAGAAAAAGAAATACCATGTTTTACTATTCTTTTATTTTGGTATTGAAAATGGTTTTCATAGTGTTTTTATATCAATGTGTTGTATTGATATCTTGTGAATGAAAGGTGGAAATGTTATGTTTCCTTTATGCATGTTTTATGTGATACGATTATGTTGAGGTTCGTGGGAATTATTATGAAGACGGGTGGTTCCATGATAAACTAAGGGAGGGTGAGCCCAATATAGCTCTCCAATCCATTGGGTAACGTGAAGGAGTGAAACGTTAAGGTTTCTCCGAAGCGATTTAGGGAATATACTGTGATGGGTATTCTAAACGTAACCAAGAGGGTTACTCCCTACGTAAGGATGTTATTAATGCTTGAAGTTACTTTTATGTCTTATGATTTCAATGATTTATTCATGATTTGATGAGGTATGTTAAAGTGCTTATGTTTTATGCGTAAAGTATGATTTCATTCTTATGTATATATGTACCCATGTTTCCTTTCCGTATTTTTATATCCCTTACTGAGCTTTTTATGCTCATCCCAAGTTTTTTGAAATGTTTTTCACAGGTCAAGGGAACGGTACATGATATGATGATAGTGTTAAGGAAGTGTCAAGAAAGAATCCATGTTTTATTTTAAATATGTTTCCATTTATGGGAAAGTAGAATACTATCTGTATGTAACCACTTTGTTTATATGTAGAATATAATGCATTTTTTATGATTTAATTCTCTAAAACTCTAATCCCGAAAAGATCCACAATGTGTAATCTTTTAATAACTCAAGATTACGTGAGGTTTAAGGCTGGGGCCTTATAGTTGGTATCAGAGGTCGGTTTAGACAACTTTAGGGATTAAGAGTTTTTGTTAGACACATGATTACTCCCTATATCTATTATTTCAGTTAAATCCTTGTTTTATAACTTTTTTTTGCAGGTCAAGTAAAGTTGGTTACGAATGGATGGAGAAGGATCTCAAACGACATTCCTATCTCTTCCTGATGACATGCTTTCAATAATTATTGCATAGTCATGTTTGGATGATTGTGAAACTTTTTCTAGCATACAAATCACTTGCAAGCAGTTGTTTGAGATATCAAACACCTCCGCTATACCTCGTTATCATCGTGGATCATGGGTTGTTTTTAGAAAAATACTATTTTCACAATATTCACATATTTTCAAGAAAGGTAAATATTATCAAGGTATATTCAAATATTTTACCTTATCACAAGAATTTGAAGCATATTATGATTTTAAAAATGGTGCTGAGGAAGGAGACCCTTGCGCAACCTATTTATATTTGATTTTAAAATATAGTCTCTCAGCACATACTTATGGTATTTTAAAAGGACCAATAATAGAATGTTTCAACTAAAATTCTGTCCGACTATTTTATAGAAATCATGTTTTATCAGATGTTTTGGAATTATATGTCATACATGATTATTTTCGAAAACTATTTTTCAGTGAACACCCATATGACCCATGTTGTACAAGGTGTATTTGGATGGAGGAAGAAAATGATTTTGAAGGATCTATAAATCATTGTTGTAATGCATGGGACTTCTACCTACGTGAGCAAGATGATCATGAAACCGAGTGGATGCCATGATCAAAGTATGATGTTATTCATTTTGGGA
The DNA here is from genome assembly GCA_963277665.1 of Viscum album. Classification (NCBI taxonomy): domain Eukaryota; kingdom Viridiplantae; phylum Streptophyta; class Magnoliopsida; order Santalales; family Viscaceae; genus Viscum; species Viscum album. Next base: position 1,401,446,180 of record OY728137.1, on the reverse strand, counting down.
ATCGTTTTATTTTATCTTATGGTGGTGAAATAAGACTTCAAGAATTAAGATGTTGAGATCGTAACGAATTTGGATGAAAATGAGAGGTATAAGGAAACAATTGAGGTTAAAACATTTTAGGGTTATTTTTGGAGTTTTATAAAAAGGACAACACGCAGACCGTGTGACAACCCGTCGCGTCGGACAATGCTGCGGGAATCGAACCCACAACCAAAGTGCAACTGGTATTTATCGCTTACCACTGGACTACGTGAAGTCCCTGGTTAGTTTGACTGATTCTTTTTAGTTAGATGATTTTATGAATTAATAGTAAGTTGATTTTGGGTTATATATGGAAATTTATTAACCTATCATGGAGGATATGTGATTAGATTAATTACTTATCAATACAAGACATTAAGAGCAACTGATTTGTTTGGTGATAAATGTTACGATTTAACTTGGAAGTCTATGTGACTAAATACTTCAAATATTTGGGTTTCAATCTTAGTTTGGTTTACTTTGAAAAATTTTATTGACAAATTGTTTGTCGAATGGTCCTCGTTGAACTTTGGGTTTTGTTGGACAAATTTTGGAGATTAAGAATAAATTTTATTTTTATAAAGGGTTATCCTTTTCTGGATTATCTGATCTTGTACTAACCTTTTTGGATTTGGTTTTGGTTAAAGTTTAAAGACATGGGAAGTATATAGTTCTCTTTTGTGGATTAGGTGATTCTCTAGAAGTTGATTATAATACTCTTAATGTGAACAAGTCTTCCTAAATACTCGTCTTTTAGAGAAAATATGAGTTTGTGTAAGGAATCTAATAAAAGATAAAAGTCAAGATGATAAGTGATTATGTTTCCTTATGAACAAATTCCTCAATAAAAATTAACTTAAAACAAAAATGTTGTCTATTAACTTTTCCTACGGAGGAATCGAATACCGTTTAACCCATCACAAGTTTGTGATTTTCTTGTGGTTAACTTTCTCCTAGACATGTTTACTATCACTCTCCATCAGAACATGACCCTTTATTTTTTCCTCCATGTCCATATTTTCATACTTTGAATCCTAGTATGGGTTAACTTGGGTGACCTTTGTACTTATATTTCTTTATTTTTAAAGTGATTGTTTTACCGACTCTTGTTCTGATGTGGGACATTCAAGGATGTTTCCAAGCTCAATTTTAAAATTACGAGGACGCAATTCCCAAAAGGGGGGAAGGATGTACACCCCAGGTAAATAAAGATTATGAAATTTTCACATTTATCCATATTGTGAATAAAATATTAATATTATTTTAAATGTAATGCTATGCTCGTTGGCGTACCCAATATGAAACAACAAGTTTCTTTGAAATCTTACATTGCACTAATAATAAAATAATATTATTTTAAATGGTAGTTAATGCCTAGCCGTTGTAATGGTGGGAATGAACAGAACTAACTACAAAATGATTATATATGTTTGTCAAATATTTTTACAGTTTTTCAATAAATGTTAGAGGACTAAAAATGCAAATGAATCCAGTTTTTAAGCGTAAACATTCTAATATTCTTTAAAAGGTCGATTAACCGCCTTTTGGTGGAGAACCCCTTTTAAATCAACTTTATGGAAATTTTATAGGCTCTATTTTTCAAAATAAACATATTATTTATTATTGGGATATTGAAATTTACCTTGGGTTAATTTTTGGTATTTTTCTGACAATGTTTATTTTTCAATGAATAGTGAAAAATACTGCATTTTACATCAAAACTGTTTTTTCATATAATTTAATTATATGGTTATATTATCTTATTAATTTGTTTTAATGTGTAATTAGAATATATTGTTACCATGTAATTCAATGAGGGTCATTGGGATTAATTTCACTTTGGAATTAGGCATAAACAAGTGCCAAACATTTCGTAAATATTGTTTCTAAAAAACCCGCTATTTGTTTTGAGAACGAGAAGTTTTTTTTAAATTAATTATTGCAATTTCTGGGTTTGGAATTTGGTAAAATGGATTACATATTTGGAAGCAGAAGGTCCATATTATGTAATTAAGACTCTTGTTTTTGGACATTATGAATAGTAACGACGGTAATTATCTTTAATTATCTTGATTAATGAGTAATCGGGTAGTTAATGATAATAAGATAATATCATAATAATAAAAAATGACCAAAAAATGTGTGATAAGGCTACTGGTTGTCTCATGGCCGACCATGGTATACCTTGTGACAATCTTGGGGGCCCCATGGAATCACTTTTGTGAGAAAGTGACTTTTTATCTTTTTATTTTTAAAGAATGTTAAATGTAACAAAGAATGTGTTACCTAAGTAAAATATTTTTCATTTTGTCTACATAAATTATATTTTGGACTATAAATATTAATTATAATGATAAAAATATTTCCTACATCAGGATATTTTTATATAATTTTTAGACATCAAATAAATTAAATTATTTATGACATCATGATGATGCAGCGATTACCTCATTAATAAAGGATTTAAATAAAATGGAAAGATAATGTAAAATATAAAACCTACACATGTACAAAACCTATTGGATGTATGTATTTGGAACCCTTATCACCTTATCCTCGAAACACACCAATGTGGGACCATAAAAATCCGAATGTCATTTGAAAATAAAGTTACATTTTATACCTTTCCAAGAGTGCACCTCCTCTCCTCTTATAAAGGCCCCCACCTCTACCTCCTTAACCACATTCACAAAGCCGTTGGCTCAGCCAACCCCTACCCATTTTGTCTCTCCACATACCTATATTACTCCTTGAAGCCTCACTTTGGGTAGAAGTCTGCCCAAGGAAGCCTTTGAGCTCAAACCAAAGGGAGTTACCCGATTTTTAGGTAATGTCTTCACTTGAGTCCTTTTGTTTTATTTTGCTTCTCCAACCCCCTAAACTCTTTTTATTCATTTCCTTTGTAACGAATAAAATATCTTCAATATAATAGGATGTTTTTATAAGAAGTATTCGAGCTACACTTACACACACCTACATCTAATGGTTAAAGGACATATTGTTTCTGTGGATGGTGAATTTATGCCTCCCGAAACGATGATTGTTCAAAATTCTTTTAACACCTTCAATGGTGGCCATTAAGATGTCACTATATTTATATATGATATATAATATGTTTATGTTTTCCTTAAGCTTCTGTACTATTCATTTTGGTCATACCTTTATGGTTTCCATTATGGGTAAACGCGATATCTTCATTTAAGGAAGTGCGGACTACCACCCCCTCAAAGTGATTTGATTCGTTAAATACCATATGTGGGACGTATAAAGGATGGAACTATGATATTATATATGATATTATACTGGAATTATAATATACCTTTATATCATTATGATTCCATTCTATAAAATATGAAATAGAAATGAAAGTAGCGTTCATGCGTACGTACGACTTACCGTCTCCATGAACTGTGCATTTCATTTCTTACCTCTAAATGATTATGTAATATTATAAATGCATGTATATACTAGATATATATTATATATAAATCATGATTGTAATTCTGGATATAATGGATACATGAACAACTTGTAATTATAAAGGGTTTATTTTTGACTCAAGTACCAATGATCGTTAAAACGACCGTTATTAACTTAAATAATTACATAGTGTTCATGACATGGAAATAAGTGATATAAAAGGAATAATGAACTTGAAAAAGGATATTAAGCAAGTAGAAATTAACTCATGTTTATTATTCAGGACATTAAAGAACGATCGATTCAAGTCGGACCCGAGGTATGGGACTTCGTCTCAATCTTCTTTCATTGAGGCATATTTTGTTTTATACACAACCTTCTTTTATATGGTGTATAAACCCCTTTGAATTTTACATTTATTCAAAAGGAATCTTTTTATATGAAGCATTTACTAAATGACAAAATGGAATGTTTTTGTCGTACGTATGCGGTGACAACGACTTCTCCGCCGCCGTGACCATTATTTGAGTTTCAGCTTCCTCTACAAGCCATACCTTTTTTTTAAAGAAAAAGAAATACCATGTTTTAATTTTCTTTTATTTTGGTATTGAAAATGGTTTTCATAATGTTTTTATATAAATGTGTTGTATTGATATCTTGTGATTGAAAGGTGGAAATGTTATGTTTCCTTTATGCATGTTTTATGTGATACGATTATGTTGAGGTTCCTGGGCATTATTATGAAGACAGGTGGTTCCGTGATAAACTAAGGGCGGGTGAGCCCGATATAGCTCTCCAATGCATTGGGTAACATGAAAGAGTGAAACTTTAAGATTTCTCCAAAGAGATTTAGGGAATATACTGTGATGGTTATTACAAACGTAACCAAGAGGGTTACTCCCTACGTTAGGATGTTATGAATGCCTCAAGTTACCTTTATGTCTTATGATTTCTATGATTTATTCATGATTTGATGAGGTATGTTAAAGTGCTTATGTTTTATGGGTAAAGTATGATTTCAATATTATGTATATATGTACCCATGTTTCCATTCTATATTTTTATATCCCTTACTGAGCTTTTTATGCTCATCCCTAGTTTTTTGAAATGTTTTTCACAAGTCAAGGGAAAGGTACATGATATGATGATAGTGTCAAGGAAGTGTCAAGAAAGAATCCATGTTTTATTTTAAATATATTTCCATTGATGGGAAAGAAGAATACTATCTTTATGTAACCACTTTGTTTATATGTGGAATGTAATGCAAGTTTTATGATCAAATTCTCTAAAACTCTAAACCCGAAAAGATCCTCAATGTGTAATCTTGTAATAACTCAAGATTAAGTAAGGTTTAAAGCCGGGGCCTTATATACAGTCCTTAGAGATTATCTCAAATAATTTTTGTTATTATTTATAGATCATATTCTAATATAATCTTAAACCAAGGAGGATCATGAGAAACATCTAAGAAATGTACTAGAGACCTTGAGAAAGGAGAAGTTCAATGAAAGGAACAACAAGTGTGTTTTTTGATTGAAGGAGGTCTCATTCTTGGGTCATATCATCACAAGCAATTAGATATCTATGGGTCCTTCGATAAAAACTACAATTGAGGGATGGCTGAGGCCAAAATCAGTAACTGATATCCATAGCTTCATGGGTTTAGCTGGATAGTATCACAGATTTGTCAGAAATTTATCATGATTTTCCAAACCAATTACGAATCTAACTCAGAAGAGAGTAATCATTTCATGGAGCGAGGAATGCAAAGAGATATTCAAGGAGATAAAAAGGAGACTTATCACTGTTCTCGTACTCACATTACCCACGAGTGGAGAAATTTTTTTGGTATTTGGTGATGCTTTGATGAAGGGAATGGGTTTTTGTGTTGATGCATAATGATAACGTGATAGCCTATGCCTCAAGGTAGCTTAAAATCCATGGGAGAACCATCCCACACATGATCTAGTGTTGGAGGCTATGACCCTTGCATTGAAAATCTGGAAGCATCATCTCATTGGGGAGAAGTGTGAGATATATATTGATCATAGGAGCCTAAAATATTTATTCACACAGAAATAGATTAATATGAATCAACGAAGATGGATAGAAGTAATCACAGATTATGTCTGCTCAGTCCACTACCATCCTGATAAGGAAAACATGGTGGAAGATTGTCTAAATAGAAAAGATCATGCATCTTTATCAATAATGAGAATTTAAAATGAACTAATTGTCTTAGATTTTCATATGATAGACATGGGAATAATTAAGGGAGGAATATCATTAATCTTTTTCTCAAATTATTTCTCAACAGTCCCATGTAGAAAAAATATGGGATGCTCAATGAAAAGATGTGGAAATTCTGAAAATGGTGGAAGCCATCAATGATGATAAATCCTCATTGTTTGTGGTTGACAATGATGGAACTGTGAAATTTGGATAAAAATTTTCCATACCATCTAATCTAGAGATGAAGAAGTATCTTCTGGATGACACACACAGCTCATCCTTTTCTATTCACCTAGGGTGCCCAAAGATGTATCAATATCTCTATGAAAACATTTGGAGAGATAATATGAAAATAGATATTACATAATAATCATCAAAGTGTATTATATGTCAGCAAGTGAAGTGTGATATGATAAAGTCTAAGGGGATGACGCAACCACTACCCATACCCTCATGGAAGTGGGACAACATTACCATTAACATTGTCATTGGAAATCCATGTTCATCTAGAGGAAACAATAAAATATGGGTCATTGGGGATCATCTTATGAAGACAGCTAACTTTATAGTGATTCGAGAGGACTTCTCATTGGGTCAACTTCAATGGATTTACATCAATGAAGTGGAAAGGCTTCATGGAGTATCACTATTTATTGTATCTTATCGTGATCATAGATTCACCTCGATGTTCTGGAAAAATCTCGAACATGCTCTAAGAACTGAACTGAATTTCTGTTCAGCCTATCATCCACAGACTAAGGTACAATCTGAGTGAACTATAAATACACTATAAGATATGTTAAGATGATGTTTTAGGGTCATAAAGGATGCTGGGGCCAACATCTTCCATTGGTCGATTATCATACAATAACAGTTTCGACTCAAGCATTTGAATGGAACCATATGAAGTACTTTATGGGAAAAGGTGCAGAACACCAGCTTGTTGGGAAGATGTCGGTGAGTGTATGATTCAAGGACCTAAAATGGTCGATGAAATAGTGGAGAAGATGAAAACCAATCAACAACATATGAAGGCATCCAAAAGTTGAGATAAATGTTATGCAGATAATGGTCTATGAGACCTTGAGTTCAAAGATGGAGACATGATATTTCTATGCATACCCCCATGGAAGAAGGTCATGAGGATTGGAATGATATAGAAGTTATTTTCTAGGTACATTGGCCCATTAAAGATTCTTCATCGTGTCAGGGTTATGTGATATCGACTAGCACTTCCACCTACCATGACCAATGTACATGATGTCTTTCATGAATCCCTGTTACAGAAGTACATACCATGCATTTCACTTGTACTCTCTTCAGAGGTAGTACAATTAGAGGATGATATTTCTTATGAGGTGTATCCAGGAAAGATATTGGATCATAGATATAATGTTCTACGTAACAATACTACCCCCCGGGTCAGGGTACAATGGCAAAACCATAAGTATGAAGAGGCAACATGGGAACTTGATGAGGAAATGGAGGAACATTTCCCGCACCTGTTTATAGTTTAAAATGTCAAAGGAAATATCGAAGGTAAAATTTCATAAGGAGAGAATATTATAATGACCCGAACATTTAATAATTTAAAATCTTCTTAATCTAATTAAAAGTATTATTCTGTGAAATGGTTATATACGAAATGAACTTCTTTGGTTTGAGGATTTAGTATTTTTTAAAAACTATTAAGAATTGTCCCTATTGCTAATAATGCAATCTAATAGTGATCAAAAGATTAGTATAAATATAGGGCATTAAAAAAATCCAATTTTCATAGACAAAGGATGTGATGGCCTCATCCTGTAGACTTTCCCCATACAAAGCCCATTTATTGGAGCTCCAAAATGAGGTGGCGTCATTGGGATTCACTCTTGACCAAGCCCATGCCAAGCTTCAACATGGTAAGCTTGAATGGAAACTATTACGAGATAAGTGGATGTTGATAGTGATTACCACGCGAGCAATGTTATCCGAGCTACCCCAAGAGTCTATCACCATCAAACAGCTTACCCTTAGGTCTTATGCTATTGTTACAAGGGTTTATGTTAGAAGACCACAAAACTATTATCAATATTTTTGTAAATAATAAATAATATACATTCATTTTATTATTATTACTTTGTAAATAGTTTTTGAAGAACAATTTGTATTTTTAGATAATATTCAATTAAAGAATATATGTTGGAAAATTAATGGATTTTTGAATTAAATAATATTTTAATAAATTATTATTATTAAATTAATTTTTTTAAGTATAAATGATCTCATAATTTTTATTATTACAATTGTAAATTTTATTAAGGATTGGAATCTATTTTTTTCAAAACACTAGAATTTTCAATAAATGTCTGATTTTATTTAAAAAGTGAAAATTCACATATTTAGAAAATTATTTGGATAAAATTAATATTTATTTTGGAATCAGGACCTCGAAATCATCCAACAGTGAATTTTTCATAATTTTCTGAGACGATTTATTTTTTTGGGTAAAAATTAAATATCGTTTACATATATAATGTGTTTTATAACATCATAATGACACAATTGTGATGTAATAAAATACTATAAACATTATTTTAGGAAAATATGTGTTTTAGAATTAAAATAATGATATTTTATGTCTTTTTTATTTATTTTACAAAGCCATAGTGGACCCTCAAAGACTTATAAAACATTTTATCTTTTTGAATTGATTTCCTTGAGGGTATTATTCACCTCCACATAAGGAACCGTATTATTTTAAAAGGTTCCCCCATTTTCTTATAAAATACTATTTTTTCTCCCCTTTGAAAAAAATGGGGAAAAATTGGTTGGTTTGTGGTTTGGATTAGTTTAATTTGTGGTGTCCCAAACCCATATAATAAAGAATTCCCTCTCATTTCCTATATAAACCCACTTACTCTACAACTTCCTCTATACTCAAAGCCTTTGGAGTTCATCCAACCTCAGCCCTCCTCTCTTTATGATCCCCCAAGGAACCCCAATTTATAATAAATGTATCTCAATCCTCTCCCAAGCCTTTGGGCCACAATTCCAAGTAATAGATTTCTTTCTTTCTTATTTTTGCATATTATTGTATGTTGTAATACACTTTTACATTCAATTAAAAGTTATGGGGTGTGATTTTTTACATCCCTTATATTCCATTCACTATGTTTGAAATAATGAGAGTCCTCTTTATCTCTCATTAATTCTCCCCATGTATACCTATTACCGTGCTAAAATTCCATAATGATTTTTTCTCTTCTCGTTCACATTCAAGAAATTGTTATGTATTATGAATCTAAATTTCATTACATTTTCATGGACATGTATATATATGACCCGTTACTATAAATTTCATGTACATATGATGAGACCCAAATTTCTCTCTCATTTACCATTTTTATGAAATCTTATGTCACACCATTATGGTGCTAAAATTGTACGATGATTTTTCTCAAGCTAAAGTCTTTGTGTATTGAATACCATTACCATTTCTCTATCAAGGGTATTCAACATTAGGCATAATTACTAATTGACTATAATTCTTCATGTATGAAATCCACATTCTTTTATTTTGGAATAAATGATGATGTTTAATGAATCCAGGTTGTATGATATTTGTGGCACACTTATGCATGAAATGGAATGTTTAAAAAAGTTACGCCCAGATAGGGCTCCAATGCATTGGGTAAAGATTAGTATCATGATATTTCAAGTGAAATGGGGGGTTTACTCATTCTAATTCAAGTGCAATGATTGGTTAACCATTCAAATTCATGTGCAATGAAGGTTTCCTCATGTTCCATTTGCTATGAGTCTTGACACATGCTAATACCATGTTAAGTGTTGTCGCCACATTTCCATGCAATGATAATCATTATATATCATGCCTTTATGTTCATGTTTATAATATTTGTTTTTGATATCACTATTTCCTAACATGTACTATATTAGTCATGTTATTCCTTGTTTACTCCCTTAATGTGGTTCATAGTTCACTATATTCTTATACATGTTCTCAGGTTATCTCATGCAAGGATAAGTATGAGGGAATATAGTTTTCATGTAAAATAAGTTTTCAATAAAGATGTTGTGTTTCAGTTTTTATGTAATTATGATATATGGCTCTATCAAACACATGTGAGTCACTCAAGAAACTCCCAACATATACAGTCACCAACCTACCTCATGAAAAGTATATAAAATTACATATTTCCAAACTAATATAATAGTATGATTGTAGGGCCATATTTTATAATTAATCAACATAGATGCACTTGAGGCCATGAAAAATACATCTATGGTTACCCTAATGTCGCCCATGTGTTTTTTAATTAATCATCTATAAGAAGGAGAATATTTATCTATAGAGGTCATCCTTTTGATATTCTGATTTGTAGTTCTTGATTTCTTACCTAGGGAACCTTCAATGAATTCACTTCAAATGTATAGATGGGTATTTATCCATATAAACCTTCCCATGGTATAGGATGTAAATTTTCTATTTACGGTAGGAGGATGAATATGCATGAAGGTCCTCCCATTGTATGTTTATTTATTAGTAACCATGTGGTTAATCCTAATTAATGTAATGTCTTTCACTATGTGGTTTATCTTTGTGGGTCAAATTAATCATAGGTAGAAGGTCATCATCATCTTGAGTCTACATTAACAACACCTTAATACTAAAAAGCACTTGAAAATTGCTGTTAATTATGACACCAAATTTTACATCCTTCTATGATATATCATAATCATCAATATATTGTGGGGGGATGATAGTCATTGTTCAACCCCCACCTTGTGAACAGTTCTACTTAGTAAAATGGTACCCATTAAAATATCCCCATTATAAAATAATGTTTAAAAAACCCATGTTGCTTCAATTAGGTGGAAGAGATCCCCTATAGAGATTATGTGGACATGAAAGAATATTTTTTTGAGGATAACCTAAAAATAATGTTATATCCCTTCACCAAACTACTATTTGTAATAATAGATGCAATGAAAAAATAGTGTATAACCGTATAGTGTCAAACCTTATGGTTGGCTTTTCATCTTGTACAAGACAAGAAACAAATTTTTCTAATATATATAAAGCATCCATTGTCTTTGATATTTCTCTTCTTCAAGATTTATTCACTAAAATTTGTAACCTATGATTTTAGATTCAATATAATAACCCATGAAAATAAATTATCTAAATCCATAGACTACCTGAATAGATATCCACTGTTGTAACATTTGATATTTTTATATGAGGATGGTAAAACTATGGATCATTAAATTTTACCAAAATCCAAGGATAATTAATCCCCACAAGGACAGAATCCAATAAAGTTATAGTAAAATGATAAGACTTGAGAACCAATTATGCATATTCATGCTGGTCTATCCAATAAAATGCAATGGAAAATAAGGTGAAAATGTGGCATAACCTGACAGAATAATATATTAATATGTTCTAAAAAAGTCTCCAATACATTTTATTAAGAAATAAAATTGATAATGAATATTTAAAGAACTATTGGATAACTATATGTGTGGAGTAACTCACATTTTTAATTATCATTACACCAAACTAAATCTACCATAAAACACACTCATTTTGGAGGTCTTCATCGAGAGATGCTTTTGAAGACCTCCAAAAGTAATCCCAACACATAGAAAAGGAGGAATTTTATCCACCACCACCACCCATATGGTATTAAACTCTTGATGTTTTCAATAATTTTTAATGGAGGAACCAGGTTACAACTGATACCAATTTAATGTAGTGACACCCAACACTTTTAAAAATCACTTCAGGTCATTTCCCATTATGAACCAACAATTTACCACTGACACATGTTATTCCAGCCTAAGAACCCCCCATTTTCCCTAATATATCATCTTACTAATGACTATCCCCATAGGCCAACACATGTTCTTTAAAAGTCGACCAAAAACCTAGAATATCCAAAAGAATAATTTAAAATATCTCAATTTAGTTTTTCTAATGATAAATGGAAAGGTTTTTTTATATCACATTTTCTACCTGATTTGGTTGAATCCATCTATACTAAATTAAAGGTTTCATAAAACAAGTTTAGGGTATACAATATTAGTTTACATAATTCCAATTTACAATGTTGAAATATTTCCATGGAGTATATTCTCCATGAAAGAGTAGAGGTTTCTCCTCCATCTCGGAAGGAAGGAATCAATCAACCCACAACAGTAGCATCTATTTAGAATGTTAGATATTGGAATAGAAATTTTGTATGCATGTTCCAAATGATTTATAAAGAATAATGGTTTCCATCACCTTGATATCAAAATCAATAATTTCTGTAATTTTAACTTGGGCTACATGTAATCGAGAATAAACAACCAGTACTGGTAGGATGACTTGATTTGTATTCACAAGTAACCCATGTTTAGGGATCATCTCATATATTATTTCCTCAATAACTCCATAGATCCATTGAGTCTCTCACTTCCTGACTGTAAGACATATAAACATGGCATTCTTCACTACATCGTAAATAGAAACCTTCTCATGAATGCGTGGATTCCACTCTTCCTCCACCCAGCACTAGGAATCCTAACATAAAATGGAACAAGAGAGCGATAAAATTATTTTCACATTTTTTATTACATTTTTTCATTATTATTGGAACCCTTGATATATAGGTGGCATAAAAACATAGATGTTTTATGAAAAAACCATCAATTCTAGACTTTTGGGGTATAGTAATTTTATATCATTTTCCCCAACTATTTTTGAATATTTTCTCTATAAATTACATTATCAATTTATCTCTATACAATGCAATTCAATGGTCATTGGCATATAAAATCTAAAAAAGTGTGAAAGGATAGTGTCTCTAATTTCATGGCTGTATTGAATTATCTAACAAACAATCAAAATTACTAAGTCATGTTATAGAATATATAAGATATTTTTATTGAAAATATCCAAGATGAGATGAAAAAACAATTAATCCATGTAATTTATCAAGTTATATTCCTTTAATTTGTAGACACACCATAGTTTCTAGAGGATTGTATTCTAAGAAACATATCCAAATTTGATCCCTTATTAGCTGCTAAAGTAAAATTATATGGAATGGATGAAACTCCCACATTCTTTATCAAAATAGAAGCTATGAATACTATCAGTCCTTGAAAAGATCAATATCTCAAAACACATCTTATATTGTGGAAATTACTACAAAACCATCCTCGTATAGTGGGTAGGATAGACCATGATCTCCAGTGATATGAGGGAGAACAAAACAAGAATCTTTGTAAAATGGAGGTACCTTCAAAATAAGAATATGAGTTATTTGTGATGGGTCATTTACAATGGGGAGCTATTGTATATGACCCATGGCTAAAAAGCATGTCAAAAAAATATTTTCCTAATGGATGTAAAATTTGTTTTTTGTTGAGATTGGGTGCATACGTGTCGCCAAATTATATTCAGTATATATATATTGAATCATTTCATTAGAAATTTATTCCAAGGATAAATAATTATTTTTGATGGATATATATCCTAATAGAAAAAAATGAAAAATAAAAAAAATACATAATTAATTTATCGTGGGAGGTTAATCCAAAAGTAAAAAAATTAAAAAAATTATTTTTTCAAAAAAATTAAAATAAATTAAAATAAAAAATAATAAATAAAAAACCATCAAACCAATTTCAAAAAATGTAATTTATTAATATATAAATAACATAATTAATAAAATTAATAAAAAAATTATTTTCATTCATATTTTTTATAATAAAAAATTTGTCATAAAATATAATAAACATTGAGGGGAATGGTCATCATGAGGAGATGGTGGAGGGTACACCATCCCTATACCTTGCTCCAAGAGTCACTTGTACTCCATCAACTTCTAATACTACTCATGACCTCAACATTGATCATCCTACTACAATTAATGGTGTTGATAAAACTATTCATGATCTTAATGAAAGGAATCTATAACCTCATTCAGAGCTCGTATCTTCTCTTCTTACTGTACAACAAATTACAATGACTCTCGATGGGAACCCCTCGAGATGGAAATATAAAATGTGGTATAAAAATTATAATCATTAGGTGTCATTGGATAAATGATACCTATAAATTGTCCCTTCTAAAAAGAATGTTGAGTCCCCAAAATCCACACTACATCATCAAATCATGCCACTATGGTAGAATAACCATTAATATCATCATTACACTCATCATTTATCTATAAATTTAATGTCTCATATGACTCCTTAAAATAAAATTTGAAATTATAATTTCTAAAACATTATTTTCAGTTCATTTTAATAATCAGAAAAATTATTCTCACCACAATATAACACTGTCAACAACTAGTAATCCCTCTAGTGATATGATAACTATACATTCTCATATAAATCTAAAACTCTATTATATCCAGATGAAAAAAATTTCTACATGGGTATAAAATAAATATTTAACATTTAAGGTCATAAAAATATAAATGAATTACTTACCATATTTCGACCACGAGTATTGAATGTCGACTATCAGATGTATATGCCATTTCTTACCACCCCATGTTATTCCAATACAATGATGATCTCAAATGACAACTATCTCATGCCCAGTATGTGAAAAATCCATCCCAAACCTAAGAGGTGGCGTGATCGGGTTGATGGGTGCAACATTACTGATTAAAAATGGTGACACCTAATTTTTTCATGGCTCTTTTCATCAAATTGTGAATAAACTAATGACAATGATCACATAGACATACCTCCAAGGCCTCCTAGATATAGGTCCACATTTCATAATCATCGGATTACCATAATCTGTAAAAATAAATTAATAGTAACATGTTTATAGATATACAATTTTAAAAATAAGTAATATTTATTTATGCATCATTGAATGATCAAACATTCAGTATCGAACATCAGTGGGAATCTAATCCCACGTCACCCATGATGAAGGAAAATAAATCTTAAAAATTACACTCATGTGACTAATAAATATATAAAACAACTATGATAAAATAGATTTAATAAACATAAATTTATTATATAAATAAATGAATCAAATATTTTGAAAATTAACTAAAATAAAGAAATTAACATACCCCTTCATGGATGGTCGAACGCATGATAATGATATAGATCACTAATATGTTGAGGAATCATTAATCATTGAAGAGAATAACCCATCAAAGTCAATGATGTAACACCAACAACCTTAGGGTTAGATGATGATGAATCAGGCCCATCACTAGAATGTATAACCTCATCAAGGCTATGGAACATCTCATTATAAGCATCGTTACCCATCCAAAATTTTAAATTAATTTTTTAAAAAAATAATTGAAAATTAATATATATATATATATAATATGACTATAACTAGCAAGAAATTTGGTTTTTATTCATATTAATCCGCATATTGACATACATCATTGTTAATCTAATCATCTTCTTCTACAATATCATCAGCTTCCAAAGTGTTATCGTTATCTTAATATCTTGTTATTTCATATTCATTTGAAACATCATCAACATCATCATCATTATCAAACCATATATGTATAGTATCATAATTTATATTCATTTCCCTTTTTGAACGGTATATATTTGGAAATGTGTCTTGAAAAATTTAAATTCTTTTTAGCTCAACAGAACCACATTCACATTTTGTAAAATAATTCTTGTGAGATATTTTTTTTATAATGCTCCACCAATAAATTAAACATCGTGAAGAAATAAAATAAATTTCATGGTATATTTTGTGTTCTTGGTGATCCAATAAATGTGTTCCATTTACTAAAAGTAGGATTCAATATTTAGTGTCTATGATTCCATGGAAGGCGTGAACATATGAGCCTCTTTCAGTATCAAACCAATAATATTTAAACAACATTACATAATTCTATCTCATATAACAAAAATAAATTATTTCATCCATCATTTCATAAAATTCAACTTCATGTTCTCTATAATGATATACTCTTTGGAAAACAACATTATTCATTATTATTCTTGACTCACCATGTGAACGTGTGTTAAATTGAATACCATTCACCACAAAAACAATTTATGATTTAACCATTTTTAATGCGGATTTACTTAATAAACACAATAAATTTTTAGTTTTATCACCATGTTGTGATAGATGTTACATTAAAAAAATTAAAATATAATTTATAATAAATCGGTTTCATATTTTCAATCATAACTAATTAACATCAATAGTATTTGAAAAAAGATTGATAAATTATGTTTCCATTGTTCTTCAAGAGCCGCATTAATAATTTGACGAACCATTTTCTTTATATCATCATCTTATAATAAAAAAATAAAAATTATTTATTTATTATTTAAAATAATATTAAACATTAGGTGGTAGTAGAACTCACTGTTCATATCATGTAATTTTCTAATTGTTGAGTTAAACATATGTATGAGCCCTGTAATGTTCATCATTTGAAATCCAGCATTCATAAACTCCACCAAATCCAATATCAGGTTAATTCGTAACAATTAATAAAATATTCATTAAAGGAACAATATTTCCCTTGTTAAGACCCATTCAAATTTTTTTTTAAAAATATATGGCTTTTAAATAATTTGAATAGATAAAGGAAATTTCCTATTGAAAATAATCTTATGAAATTAACCCTTAACCTGATGATTTTTTTATTATTTATTTATTCAATTTCTTCATACATATCTCATATGGTTACGTCCATTAATACATTCATATCCCTCCAAAGAAACTTGTTATTGGGGGAACATAAATACATTCACTCGAAAATAACCTAAATCTCATCCATTACATGCTTCACCCAAGGGACATAGAAAGTGGAGGGGATGGAGGTGGCGATATAGAAATAATTTTTTCACCAAGTTTTTTTCACTCAACCATCCCCCTTTCCCCCTTGGCTTCATGTATCCCTCATGCCTATTGATCAACCTTTTATTACACACTATAATTAATTATGTTCAATTGTGGTATTTTGATTCTTATTATTTCACTTTGAGTGTATTTTTACTAAATACCACTAATTAATGGTATTTGATACTTATTGATGCTCAATTGTGTTATTTTTTACTAAATAATATTCATTACTAGTATGTTTTACTAATTATACATCATTACGTGTATTTGTTTTACTAAATAATGCTCATTTCCAATAATTTTCTACTATTTGATTCTCATTGTCTGTATTTTTTAGTTAATACTGCCTGTTGGTTGTATATTTTTTACTAAATATTGCTTGTTGCGTGTATTTTTTACTAAATAATTCACATTGCAAGTATTTTTTAACTAAATCCCTCACATTTCTAATTTTTTTTAACAAATACAGCTTACTTGTCATTATTGTTTACTAATTAATGCTCATTGTCAGTAATTTTTAATAATTAACACTCATTACTTGTATGTTTTTATAAAATACATCTCATTATTAGTATTTTCTTACCAAATACAGCTCATTGTTGCATTTTCTATAATTACTGCTCTTTTTATCTAATCGTAACTAATTAATGCTCATTTCTCCTAATTTTTAATTTGTCATTCTCATTATGGATATTTTTTTATTATTACCACTCATTACATGTATTTTATACTAATTACCTCTCATTTTTTAGTATTTTTTACAACATACCAAAAATTTCCTCTCACATAAACTAATCCTTGATAATATCCACTTATTTTTAAAAATTGATGCTCATTACCAATAACTGTTTACTAATTAATTCCCAATGTCACTATTTTGTACTAATTAACACTAAATACCTCTATTTTTTTGTATGTAACTCTCATTTCTTGTAATTTTAACTAACTAAACTTCATTTCCAATAATATATAATAATTACTAATCATTAAAACTAATATTTAGTAATTACTACTGATTACCAATATGTTATTACCATTACGGATTATTAATAGTATGTTTTACAAATTAGTGATATTATCAGATATTTGTTTATTTATTGATGATCATTTCCACTAATTTCAACAAATTAATCTTCATTTGAGGGGTTTTTTAATTCTCACTCATAACCACTAATACTTTACAATTACCCCACATTTCTGGAATGTTTTAAGAATTACCTCCCTTTTCCTAAAATTATATCTAACTAATGATCATTTTTTCTAATTTTAACTAGTTAGCACCCATTTCCACTAATATTATGTCATTAATGATTGTTTCCTCTAATTTCAACAATTCCCACACATTACCAGCAATTTTTAATAACTACAACTCCTTACTGGTAATTTGTAATAATTAAATCTCATTATATGTATTATTTAATATTACCTCTTTTTTCTAATGTTTTTAATAATTACCATACATTAGCATTAATTTATAATAATTTCCATTCATTACTAGTAATGTTTAACAATCACCATCCATTTTTGGATAATTTAACTAATTATCACTCATTTTATTCAATTTTAACTAATCAACACTCTTTTCATTAATTTTAATGAATCAACAATAATTTTTTAAAATTCTATATAATTCTCCCTCATTACCAGTGATTGTTAGTAATTTATTCTCATTAATGGATGTTTTTAATAATTACCACTCATTGTTGATTCTATTTACTTATCACTAAAAATTTCTACTAATTTATAATAATTATAGATTATTTCTGCTAATTTGTATGAATTACTGCTCATTTATCCTTTATTAATTAATTACCTCCCATTTATGCTTAGTTTTACTAATTATTGTTCATTTCCACTAATATTTACTAATTGTTGTAATTTTTTTTTCTGTTTTTAAATATTAAATCTTTTTTAACTAATTATTGATAATTTCTAATAATTAGGATTTTTTTTAGTATTACAAAAAAAATTCGATTACCACTAATTTGTACTCAGTAAAACTATTTTTCCCAATTTTTGCTTAAATTTTTAAAATTTAGAATTATTTTTTAAAAATTAGCTTTACTTAGAACTACTTACTAATTACTGTAAACTACTAAAAAATGTTATAAATAATTTGAAGTTATTACTATGAACATTAAATTATTAATATATTATATTAATTAGTAATTTTTAATTACCAATTATAAGTAATTACTATTAATCCCTAATAGTTGATGATAATTATAATTTATTAGTGAAAATTTAAACTAATTACATCTAATTAAAAATAATTACAGCAAAATAAAATTAAATATTTCTAATTTAAAATAAATTGTGATAACTAAAATTAATTAACTCTATTTAACACTAATTAAAACTAATTACAGATAACTAGTAATAATAATTTCCAAAATAGAATAACTATAATAAATTAAAATGTAAAAACCTTAGATAAATACAAAAAAATTTAATCTTTTATCGGATGATAATATACCAAGTTGCTTCCCAAAAAAAATTTAAATTATAAATTATGAAATGAAGTGGAATGGATAATAGAGATGGACAAAATAGTTCAGATGAAGAATGATGAGAATCAAATTTGGTGGGGTATATATAGTTAATATTAGTAATAACGAGACAATTTGTGCTCGGAATCTCATTGTAAATAGTCGTAATTGCGATGGGTCCCATTGCATTTACCACCCACCATAAAAAACTATGTCAGTGATTGAAAAGGTATTTGATATAGGAGTAAATACATAACACAAATACCATATCGCCCAGTATGGTATATGGGAATTACACTGGTAGTTGCACATTGAATTTTTCTCTATAACAAATAATATTATTTAGGATTATTTGTGATGTGATTTGTTTCTCATTACAATTGATCTCAAAGAAACTATTATTTACGAACGATGATGGGCCGATCACAAATAGCTCGAAGAAAAAAACTTTTTCCCATAGTTCATTCCACATCATCAAAATCTCCAAAAAATAGTATCATTATGAATATTGAGGCCCAAAAACCTAATTATGATGGCCTTAGTGACCATCCTATCAATTTAACTTTTCACTAAATACATGGAAACAACATCCATGATAGCTTAAACATTCATGAAATTCTACTGATGATGGCCAATTTTGGATATGTGACATTAGAGAAACCAATAATAATGGTATCCTATATCCCAATTACCCACCTAGTTGAAGAGGATGACAGGAACGAAGTCCCAGCCATCAGTGAATTATTGATTACTGATTGGATGGATATAAAGTTAGTCCACTTCGCTCCAGCCATCCTTAAGGAATCACTCAATCCACCAAATTTTACCATAGTTTCCTCTCTTCACCTAATGTAAAAAACATGACAATAGCCTCTAGAGATAGGCGCAATCTGTGAAGGATTAATTGAAACAAAATGTACAGTTAATACAAATAGTTGTTAGTAATATTAAATTATTGATATATAATACAAGAGTTATTGAATTAACAAAAATGGTGTAATTTATTAATGAAAAATACATAGATATATTATATTTTAAAACATAAGATACAACTTGAACCTATTTCTAGAATATTATTAGCTATTCAATCATATCAATGAGATTTATAAATATTTCACCTCTAGGTTTCTTAAAGAAAGAAATATAAATAAGTATGAGATTATATGCTCAATATAGAGAAGTATACAATGGAATATATCATAGGATAAACATGGATCAAGTGATATGGTAGAAATAAATAAACAACATGAATTTATAATCATCTGAAACATTTGGAATTCAATATTCAAAAAATAATTGAAAAACATTGTCAAAAATAATCATTGATCTTATATTGATGGGGTACATAATTCTTGAAATCAAAACATGATTCCAAGGATTTATTCGAAGGAACTATAATGATGTGGGAAGAGGTATACACTAACAAACAATCTGTATTTTTCTATGAGACTTGTCAATACATCAAGGGGTTGTATAATATTAGGGCCATAAATGACATGATTAATTATGATGCATTAACTATAAGTGTCAATAAGGTATTTCATAAAATTTTCATAGGGAACCTATATACATATAAAAAAACATATCTATATATTAAGATATATGAAATAAAAATACATTCCCAAAAAATAGAGTAATTTTTTGTTCTATAAGAACATATCTTAATCAACACTGAATTTATAGTATACTCATCAATGTAACATGAGATACCCTTATATAATAAATATATTGGGATGGGTAATTTTAATTTTTCACTATGTCCATGGAAGATAGTAATTAATATCAATAGTTTTCATTGTTTGGAGACAAAATAAATAATATGGAAAATCAATCATCCGGGTTAATAAATGTCATTTTAATATCCAATTCGTATCCCCAATGAATATATATAAAGGTTTTTCATCTATAAATAACTCAACGTGCATCTGTGTGATGATTGAGTTTTTTTATAAACCACCCATTTTTGTGTGATTAACCCTAGGTACATCTCTACCATACTGAATACTCTATAAAGTATCCAGAAAAGGATTCATTTCATATGAATATATAAAAGTTTAATTTATTTTCTAAATATTGGATTGCTTTTTTACATGGAAAAAAATAGCATTCTAAAATGGTGTTATTAGCTTTAAAATCAAGTGAATATAAGGGAGGGAAGAATATATATGTGAAAAAACCTTAAAATTCATTATTAATACAGAAAAAGTTCTTCCATGGATATTTATGCACCTCAAAAACAGAAATTGGTGGTGAATATTATATTAGTCCCAATGAATGTTAATTGAATTGGAAAATCCCACTTATGGAATAGGTAGCACTTTAATAAAATTTTTTTGAAATATTATGATTCATATCGATATTAAAATACCATTAATAGATTAACTTTAGTAAATTATATATCATATATGTAGTATATACATCACATTATGGTAATTAGTTAAATAATACAAGACATGTCTCAATGATAGGTATTTAAGATGAAAAACTATTACCTTTATCCATGAAATCCTCAAACATACATTAAACTATCGAATAACCATAATAAATATCTTAATCAATTAGTTTTGTACCCCATTATAATCTTTTTCCATTTATACACTTTAAAAATAATAATTCTCTCTAGTCAGTCGATATATTTTCCACATCTGGTGTTTAATGTTTTGATTGTATGTTTTACAATCATAATTGCATTTTCCATATTCATTATTCATCTAAATTTAACTATTAGTAGTTAATTAATGATATTTCCATTGATTTTTGGTAGTTGTTTATGATTCATTAAATTATATAAATGGATGTTTCATTACTAACATTTGAAAATTAAATTGATAACATTCATGTTTTCAGCGATTTGTTACGATTGAAAGGTTATTTATAAAATAAAAAAATTAAATCATCATATACAATATTAACAATAGAAAAATATTATTTTCACATTTATATTATATTATATTCTTAATTATATTCCCATAGACATTCATTATATACATTCATAATATTTTCCAATTAGGTGTTCAAACAGACCCAATCATCTACATACCTTGATTAATGGATGATTATGAGGCGTTTTAGTTAAAATATCATTACACTAGTAGCATAATGATACTATTTTGTATTAAATATTGGTATATATTATTATAATATATGTATTAGAAGAGGTATGTAATATGAAAATATAAGATAATATGAATAAAATATTTCATTTTTGTATGCTTGTTTAAGATGATTAATTTTCTTATGATTTATTCTGTTTAGGTCATTAATAGGTTATTCAATTTTACTTAACCAAAACATAATATTGAAATGAAAATAATTATTATACTTTATTACCATTATCATTATCATATTTATATTGTGGTGATGAAGTGACAAATTGAAGTCGATCATTTCTTGAAGTTATTAGTTCACATGTATGCTTTGATTATGAATTCATTTTCTCCAAACAAGAGAAAGAATAAATATGGTTTCTCTTAAAATAATCTTAAATATATCTTCACATCAGAAAAATTTATTAAATTATATGTTATCACCAGTATTTAATGGGGTTTTTGTAATTTAAAACATGTATCATCAATAAGGAGGTAGTCCTCACAATACACAATTCATGTTTTACTTTTTCTTTAGAGAAAAAAGGGAGGGTGTTTAATTATTGTACCACAATTATAACAATATACCAGGAAAATAATGGTACTAAATTCTTCATTTTATGACGATTAATTTTTTTTAAGAATAAAATGACATAAATAAATAGAAATTATGGTGGGTAAATTTTCCTTTAATATTTGTTTTTTGGTGTGAGGGTAGTATGGGATATACGTTTCAATTTTATAACAAAAAATGGATAACATATGTTTTAATACCCAAATATCTTCCACAATATGATGTCACTGACAATTATAATTAGATCATATATTGATAAAAAAAATTAATGGGGGAGATTTAATGTTAATTAAAACCTAAAAAACACAATTATATGCAAGTTTTTGTCATGTTTCAATTCATTTACACATTTAATTGTTACTTATCATTTCTATGGTTATTTTTGAAACATTTTTTTACTTTAAAAATTTAAAATTTATTACATAAAATAAAAAGACCCTTATAACAAACATAACAATTATTGATTCCTAATTTTATGTCCAGTTAATAATTATATATTTTAAAATTAATATAATTTTTGATTTTAATATTTAATGTATAATTCATTAATACAATTTGAGTGAAAATGGTAATTTTTTTAATATATCAATTATATGTTTATAGATGAGTCATATTATTAAAAAATGTATATTTTTTTGTAAAATGTATATTTGTCCAATATACATGTCTTTATAGTTTTATTTTGTGATTATATCCTAACAATGACACAAAAATAGTTGTTTAATAATTTTTTTTTTTAAAATTATCATATAAAAATCAACTTTTTGGAAAACACTGTAAGATTTCATCTTAAGATAATTTCATAATGGCTAATTCCAAAATGAATTTTATTATTTAAAAATTAAAATTCTAACATTAAAAAATTAAAATTTAAAATATAATCCTAAATAAAGTATCTTGAGAGTGCGCATTGTGTGATAGTTCATGATATTTTGTTTGTATACTACAACAGGGTCTCTAGTATTACTAGAATATGGTGTAATAAGAGAAGCCTCAACCAAATCCTATTATTT
Source organism: Viscum album (assembly GCA_963277665.1). Lineage (NCBI taxonomy): Eukaryota > Viridiplantae > Streptophyta > Magnoliopsida > Santalales > Viscaceae > Viscum > Viscum album. The sequence goes on along the minus strand of OY728137.1, from coordinate 1,401,422,475 downwards.
TATAGAATCTAATGTATTTTCTTCCATCAACATTTGGAATACTATTACTAACCCTCCATATAGAACAATCATCAGTTGAAGGGGCACAATGTGGTTTGGTCAATGTTATCTACATAGAAGACCTATTCTCTGATAATGAAGATGCAAGTGTATCTTGTGTCCCTTGAAATAATTTGGGGTGGTGAGAGAGAGGACACATGGGTGAATAGGGTGGGGGGACATAATTAAATAACCTTTCGGTATTTTCAAATAAAATTGATTTTTTATTATAAAATGTTTTTTATAATTTTTTAATAAAAATGTAATAACCCAAATATTTATGAATAAAATTCCTGTTTAATGAATAAGTTGGTTATTAATTAATGTACTTATAGAAAACACATTCACTAATTTAGTTATTTTGGAAATATATACAGTCTTTCAAATATAAATGAACATTATAAATTAAAACAATTGATAATATAAAAATTTTATAGTTACTAGAAATATTAGTATTTTAAGGGTTATGATAAAGTACATTTGACATAGACAAAGGAAGTGGTGACTTTAACCATTAGGACCATATAATATGTAGACCATTTCTCATATCTTTTGATAGAGATAAAATCACTAGGATTTTACCTTTACTAATTCCAAGATGAGATTCAACTACCAATGAATTACAAATATAATTTATGGGAGAAGTTCAAGCTCATCAAGATGACATCCCAAACCAAATTCACCGTACAACCCAAAAAAATATCAAAATCAAACCCCATACCCTTAGGGTATTCATTAGTTTAACAAGGACCTATGTATATATAACCTAAATGTTGTTTTTTATATATCAGTTTGTGATAAAACAATGATTATATTTATCCTTTTTAATAATCCCTTTTAAATGTTTAAATAACTGGTTTGATAAAAATTAGATTTTTATACGAAGTGTCACAAATTGTAATTTTTTTGGAAATATAGTGCTTCCATCAATACAAAAATATTGATTAATTTCTAAATTTTTAAATAAATTTTAATTTTTTTAAATATTATTATTAAATAATATTTATGAAGTATAAATGATAATATAATTTTACGAAGTCAAATGAAATGATGATAAGGGAAAGAAACATGTTATTATAAAAAAACCCTAATATTTCCTTAAATTGGGATTATGATTTAAAATATTAAATTATCTTATTTAGATAACTATTTTGAAATAATAATAATAATTTTAAAATCAAAATATCAGAAATATTGAATGGTGATTTTTTCAAAAATTTTCAAGAGACAAGAATTTTCAAGGAAAAATTAAATATGATATTAATATAATGTATATATTATGAATTCATAATGACACAAAAGAGATGATATATATTCCATTAAAGGTATCCACAATCTTGATTTTTATTTCCCATTTAAAATAATGAGTTATTTTATAACTAATTTATTAATTTTATTAATCCTGTATGAATCATCCAATATCAATATAATATTTCAATGTTTTGAAATCAATTATTCATAAACAAGACTCATTTACACATTACCATGGGTGTTATTTTATATAATTAGGTTCCATACCTTATAAAATAATTAAATCCAATCCACCGTATTTGAAACCATGGGAAAACCACCTGATGGATTCTGGTTCTGATTACATTTTCATATAGAGTCCAAAATCAATGTTTTGGAATTAATGGAGAAATAACCTCTCGTTTTCTTATATAATCCCTGACATACTCCAATACCCTTTCACAAAAAACCATTGGATCATGAAATAATACAGCATTTCCTCTCTATATCCCTCTCAATGGGTCCTCGATCCCTAACAAGATCCCCTAATATTTTAGGAGGCACAAATAATGGTAATGGATCCTCTCCTACCCCACTTTATTCAAGTACCTTATTTACATTATTCATGTCATTTACAATTAATTAAGATGGGATATGTTTTCAATCATTCATGTTCCACTAATTATGACTTCCAACTAATGAAATTCCTCTTTCACATTAATTTATCCCATCCATGAATCCTTTTTAAAAGTGTTATGAAAATGCAATAATGATATTATTGTCCTTGACAAACATTTTAATAGTGAATAACCATGTCCATTTACACAAATGGGTACTCACCTAGTTCTACCCATCTATAATTTATAGTGGATTTACAAGTATAAAACCCTCCCTCTTTACCAGTAGGGTAAAAATTTATGGATAATATCTTAATGTTGTATGTCACATGTGGCACACATAGCCATGTGCATGATATGAAAGTGATAAGTATGCCTATAATTTTATATCCCTTAAATGTATTCTATAATTGTTTTAAGATAATGGGTTGTTATCCATGTCACAACATGTCATGTTTCATGGTGGTTATCCTTTAATTATTTTTTATACTATCATGTTTTATGTTGCTGCCACATTCCTATGTTTCCATTTGATGTCAAGTTATATCATTCATTTTTTTTCATGATTATGATTATCACAATTATTATGTGACATTGACATCAATATTAGATCAAATTTATGAATTTATCTTATTCTGTTCTATGTTTGTTTCCATACTAGTGTTTATATATCACACCTTTTTATGTATGTTCATAAGTTATCCTGTTCCGATTTAGAAGGGCGGTGTAATTTTTGTTGAATATTAATGATTTTTTTAATAACTTCATTGTATTTTTATTTTAATGTTTTCTATTATGTATCATAATTTCAAAATACCCTAGTCTTCATGATCTTCAAGTATTTTATAATTTTAATATTTATGTAATAAATCATATGTTATGTTGAATGAATGATATTTGTTGTCATTTTGGGTATTGGAGAAATGTTTACATATTTTTGAGATTATGATTTGAAAAATAATGTGGAGCCTTTATGGATAACACCAAACACTGGAAAAAATATAATGGTTTAATTAAATTATAGATTATGTGGTTTTTTGGAAAATACATCCTTATGTAGATTATAAAGGTGGATGGGAATCTGGAATAATTTTCCCGAGGAATAATAACCTAAAAAGGGTGAATTGAGTTAGAATACTTTATCAACCAGTGTATCATAATGAGTCTTGTATACAACCTGGTTTCATACTCTAGGGGTATATAATATAGAATATTTATAATACTATTATTATCAATTATAATGGGAAAATACTAAAATATTTCAAACAAGGAAAAAGGTCATGGATCTTATAGAATGAAACAAAGAGATTCACAGGATGTAGAATATATGCCATTCATGAGTTATCCCAGAATGGTTTATAATTTTCCTTATATTTGAAAATCTCTCCATAATGTCAACTATTGATGATGTAAATTATTAGAACCAAAATCAAAATTCATATGTGGGTTTATAAACCAATAATTTACACATTCATTCAAGTCATGAACATTTAATAGAACTATTCAAACACTATGTAAAAATAGGGAAGTCAAGTTATTAGTGAATAAAAAATCAGTAAAGTATTACATCCCATGAATATAACTAATTATCATTCCATATTTATGAGATGAATTTCTTAAAATTCTTTTGAAACACCCTTTAGTAGAATTTGATTCTATTTTAGGCATGTTTTTTATTTCATTGTCCAGTGCCAAATCAATTGAGGAGGGAAGGAGATTACACTCTATATTGAAAATATCTTTATGGCTTCATACATGTGAATGTTGGATGTTGAATCTTCTATAGTAAAAGAATCACATGTTTGGATATTATTACCATTTTATAATTCATATGTATCACAAATGATTTAGACTAAGGAAAAATTCAACCTTAATGAGATGCATATTGTGGGGAATTTCACTAATGTTTTTCTTAAATAATTTCCTCATCTTCCTCCTATATAATAAAATATAGAAAAAGGGTTTATACACCCATATTATTCACCATGGGGTACACCGTTTCTCATAATTATAAAGAATATTTGTAAATATGACTCTATATTAATAATAATCAGCTCAACATGATCATGATAATGAAAAAGTATCCTCTATCATGGATTAAGGACTTTTTGGCCAGCTACATGGAGGACTATACATCTCTATGGTGGGTCTCCGGTCAGGATACTACCATGTGATGGTTAGGAAAGAGTTTATCACCATGACTAAATTTTTTAAAATATTTTAGAACTAATATTTCAGATTGATTCCATTTAAAATCACTAATTCTCTAGTAATCCCAATGTATTTTATGAGTACAGTCTTTTGGTACTACCTTGAAATATTTTTGGTAGTCTCTATAGATGATATTATTTTCAACTCCAAATGAAATGGGGAACACAAGGAGTATTTAAATATTGTAATTATGTACTTATATAAAGAAAAATTATATGTAAAGAATAGTAATTTTATGTTTTGTTTGGAGAATGTAGCTTTCTTATAGAGAGTTATCACAAGAAAAGGATATATGTCTATCCTTCAAAAAATATATGTAATAGAATGATGGCCAATACCTATATATATGATATAAATATTGAGCTTCCTTATATTAGCTAGTTCAGATCATCTATTTTGGAAGAACATATCAATACTGTGAAGCCCATTAATCAAGCATACATGGAAGGGTGTCAATTATTCCTGGATATATGAGTAAGAGTAAATCATAAAATAATTATATAAGGGGATGATCATTTCAACTATGATTGTATTATCCACCCATGGGGATGGAATTTTCTCTATAATAGGATTCATCCATAAGTTTTTTCGGTTGTGTAGTCATGAATGAGGATAATGTGACAACTTAAGCATCATACATGTCAATGATATATGTGCATAACTAACCAATATGTGATCTAAATATGCTTATAATTATATTCACAGAGATGACTTGGAGACTTTATCTCTATGTGTGGAGTGTGACATTTAATTTGAGAATAATAGTCACATATAAACATTCACACAATATGAAAACAATATGCACCAATAGTGGTTGATATATATATGATCAATTATTATGGTTAATCAATACATTTCCATCCTAGGAGGGTAGAAATTGGAAGATTAGGTTAGTTAAAAGGATATTGTAACCTTATACATGAGAAAGGTTTAAAGGGATACAATATTACTGAACTTGAAAAAAATGGAAAATGGAAAAATAAAATTATATTCACCCTAAATGTTTCAGATAACTACTCAACCAACTATTTTTAATAAGATCACGGAGGTACCAAAAGATTATAATGTGATGAAAAAAGATAGAAAATATTATAGTGTACAATTTTTTTTGAATATGGTGTTATAATATGGAACTTCTTGATGATGTTCATATATCACCCTTCACAATTCATTTTGGATGCACTATGATATGTAGTGAACTGAATAATACATCATTATGGGATAAATTGATGATCAATATTTAATAGTTTGTATCAGAATTAATGGTATGAGAACATGTCAAGAAGGAATGAAAAATTTATAAGGTTTTAAGGAAACCATTTCACATAACAATTTCTAAATGGGATAAAATTACATTGGATTTCATTTATATGACTTACTAGGACACCTAATCGAAATAGAGCCATATGTGTGGTATATTTTCAACCTAAAAGTCCAAAAAATTCATTACTACAATGTAATATTTCTATCCTACTAAAATCAGTAATATATGCATAAGTAAAGGGGTAAAAACTCATATATTTCCATTATCTAATGTATCTAACAAGGATTTGAGTTTTACCTTGTCGTTTTGAAGAATCCTTCTGATGTTGCTTGGTACAGAACTAATATTCAACAATGGTGATCACCATCAGACATATGGTGAGTCTTAAAGGACCATTGAAACTCTAGGGGATATGCAGATATCTTGTTTGATGGATTTCCAAGGATATTGGAATCAATGGCTTATGATTATTGAGATATCAAATGAAAATAGTTTGAATTATTGAATTGAAATGAATCCATATGATGATATGTATGGGATGAGGGTTCAGAATCCAAAAAATGGGATGAAGTTGGAAAGTGGAAGCTGATGGGACCAGATCATATCCAAGAGATGAGAGAAAAGGTTTAGAACATTTAGTTTCAATTGAATTCCCAAAAAAATTGACAGAAAATCTATATAGATAATCATCTATAGGTACTGGATTTTAATTTTTTAGATAAATTTCTCCTTCTTATATACCCATGGAATAAATTCATCAAATTTTTGATTAATGGGAATATTATTAATAGATACATCAGTACCATGGTTATCCTTGATCACATCGAAGTAGTGGCCCATCCACTGGCATTCCCACCCATCCAATCTCATGTCTATGATATGTTCCTTATATCCCTATTGAGGAACTAATTAACCAAATTCTCAAATGCTCTGAATTTAGAGGCAGTACCATTAGAGAATAATCTATCATATAAGTAGAATCCAATGAATATCTTAGATTATAGAGACACATATCTATGAAATAAGATATGTCACCAGATTAAAGTGTTATTGAGGGAACACAAGTTTGAATAAGTGACACATGAACCCGAAGAGGGAATGAAATTGAATTACCTTCATATACTTTTTTCTATGAAATGAACATTTAGAGGTTGAATTTTATAAAGTGGGAATAATGTAACCACATGAACATTTATAAATAAAATTAAAAATTTTAAATATTTAGTTAATTATATAGTAATGCATCAGATAAACCATTAACTATACAATTTCAAGCCCCTGATGTTCAGACCAGAAGCCATGTTTACCAAAACACCCCTTCAAATCTCACAAGCACACTCCCTACCATTTGGGATTTTGAGGCTGTAATAAAGGGATATATTTTTAATCCCTAACATTTGGACTTTTTATATTTTATTTTCAATAAAATAGTAGTTATATTTATTCCTTTTAATAGTAAATTTAATACAATTAAATAACGAGTTTGAAGAAAATAGATTTTGATTCGATTAAAGAAATTTTATTTATGCTAAATAAATATTTTTAATCAGGACACAATTTTGAATGAACATAAGAATTTTTGAAATAATGATATTTGAATAAAATATAATTACAAAAAACATTTATTAAAAATAAATTAAATTTTTTTAATTTAAATTGCAATTGCGATAAGGGACAGAAAAATTTTATTATAAAAAACAATTTTTTCTCTAATAAATTGTTATTTTGTTTTAATGTTTAAATTATCATATTTATAGAATTATTTTAAAAATAATTTTTTTATATCAGTATGTTAAAATAATCCAACTATGATTTTTTCATAATTTTTTCAGACATTAAAATTGTCTAGTAAAAATGAAATTCAATATAAAAATATGATATTAATTATGGAATCATAATGACCCAAATTTTTTCTTAATATATTCTGTAAAATGTATAAAAAACGAAATATATATTTCACATTCAAAATAAATATCTTTTATTTTATTTAATTAATTTTATAATGCCTTATTGAACCCTCTAAAAAATATATTATATTTTATGGTTTTAAAATCCATACATCATGTTACTTACTCACTTACACATCAACATTGGTATTTGTTTAATGATTTAGGTTCATATACTTATAAAACAATGAAAAACCCTACTCATTGGTAAAATAAGTTAAAAAAATCAGGAAAAACTAGATATTTTGTTTAATTTCACATATATAGTCCAAAACTCTTGTTTGTTAATCTATAATGAACTATAAAATTTTTTTAAGTATAAACCTACCGAACCAACCATGAATTTTCACGAAAAAAAGATATAATGAGAAATTAATCAACCTTTTTTTCAATATATCCCTATCATGGTTTCCTAAATCACTTTATAATCTCCTTAATATTTAGGAGGAAACCTCTCATGTTAAGGGATCCTCTCCTCATCCTATTTATTCATTCACCTTCTTGAAATTATTCTATTAATTTAAAATTTTTCATGTTGTGATATATTTTTAAACATTCCACTTACTATAATATTATTTTCAAGTGGTTATACACCGCTTTTTCTCTCATTTAATCCTCACATTTATCATTATTTACAAGAATTATGTTTCCAAAATTATCTTGTGATTTTCCATGCCAAAAAATTATGTAGTGAGGACCTGTATCCATTTACAGAAAGGTTTTTTACCTAGTATTTCTATACATTATTTTTTTAGTAATGATGTTTATTTAATGTTTAATCCTTATTACTACATTTAATAAATGCATGCTTTTGTTTTACTACATTTGGGAAACAATTATTCACATACTTGATGATAATGTGATGGGTGGGACAATAATTATATATCCCTCCAATGCATTCGGCAATGCTTTTTTCTCATGAGATTAAAAATATAGTGCATTATAGGTTATCCTAAGAGCACAATGTTATGTTTCAATGGATTTTATCATTATCGTGTGTATCTAATTACATGCTTTATGTTGTTTCAACATTTATATGTTGGATTTATGTAATCTTGTTAATCATGCAACATTGTTCATGATTATTATTTCTATTTCTCTTATATTACCTTGATATACCTCTTAGATAACATTTATTTCATTACATAATGATATGATTCTGTATTTCATTACTATTATATATAGCTAACCCCTTTTGTATGTATGTCCTTGAGTTATACCAAGTCGTTTTCTAAGAAAGAATGATTGTTTAGATCCGATTGAATAATATTTCAATTATTTTATTGTATTTATATTTCAAGTTGGTATTCTATATACATTATTTTACAAAGATCCTAGGGTTGATGATTTTATATAATTTTATAATGTTTTATTTCTTCTAATAAATCATGAATTTATATGTATTAAAAAATGGGTTATAGTAAAATAGGTTGTAAAATGTTTTATAAGAACCATTATTATGAATTTTTTGGGTGAATGATGGTTGATATTTCTTATGAATGATATGATATTATTTTTTTGAAGACGAAGAAATTCATATGGTCAAAATTTTAACGTTTCCCAACATTATTAAATAAAATTTAAACATAGTAAGGTTATGGTTTGATGATTATTAAAGGATACTAACATCATATAAAACATATTGATACATTATTTTTGTAAATAGAGTGTTTATGTTTTTCATATAGAAATTTTATACGAATTTTTGGTATTTTTTTAGATGAAAAATATGGATGAAGAGTTTTTAAGAAATAATAGTAATCCAAATATTTCTGATATTTTTAAAAATAAATAAGATGTATAATTGTAATAGGTTTTTTAGATAATATTTTTCACATCCAAAATATGGTATACTGGTGAATGTTTTGAAAAAAAACTAATGTTTCAAGTTTTCTAATCGGATTGACCATTACTGACTTTCATGGAAAAATATTTTACATATTGTGCATTCATAGAATTTTTCAAATTTTTTCCTAACATAAAAAGTGACAGTTACTAGAAAAACCTTATTCATATAATTATGGTATGAAGAGTTTATAATAATACATATTTTCTAATGTTTATTCAATGGGAAAAGTAATACAAAAAATAATTCGTAAGAAAAAGTGCAGATGTATTTAGAAGATGATTCATAAGTTGAACCATCTCTATTTAGTTTTTACATTATCATCAGACATAAAAAATAAAGGAAATTATACAAATAAAATTTATTATAATGGTTTCAATATAATTGGTTAATGTTCATGTTGATGAGTTTGTGTGGTCTCCGAAAATGCAATGGAAATAAAATTTTCCATACTATGCCATATTTGAATATCAATTAAATTTTAAATTTTGGGAATTAAATGACATTTAATCCATAATTTTGAGTCAAGGAATGTTGGTTTTGAATAATGTATTTAAAAGTATTTAAAATGTAGTCAACCATATTTAGGGTATTATGACGAATGGATAAAGGTAGTTTTATATAATTTCAATAGGTCAAGTGAAATTGAAATAATAGTTCTTTATTTTTGGATATATTGTCGATATAGAGTTTTAAATATAGATTTTTATTATAGGTTAAGTGAATTTTGAAATTGAAAAGGAATGGAGTGAGGTCCTTCATTAGATTGAATAATATTAGAAGAAACATAAGAAAAATATTCCCAATGTAACCTCATTATTTTATAACAAATCAATTAATTTTCTAAGTTGAGGTAGGAATATTAGAAAACAAAATTTGACAGAAAATTTATATTCAAATCATTAAATAATAATTCATCTATATGGAGAAAAATTAATAGGTGAATTTTTTATGATCATTATAATATTTATCAAAATGTTTCTAGACAATAATTTTCCAAATAGAGATTTTTTAGATGCTTTTCATATAATATCAAATCCCTAATGTTAGACAATTCTAGTAAGGGTATTAAATTTATTTCTTATCAAGCTAGTATGATATATTTTCATGATGTTCATTAACTTATGAAATTAAATAGGTGTGAGGATGTTTTAATTTCAATAGAATTCATGATTCATAATGATTATTCTAGAAGAACCTAGAATAATTGATTATATTTCAAAAAATTGGTATGATCAGGAACATGAAAAGGGGATCCCACATTTTTCAATTCGTGGGAACCTATATATCTATTGAAAATTAAATAATATATAACACTGTTCATAGTAAAAAGGTGGATTGATAATGGATTTGTTTCAAAATTGAGATTAAAACTGATATTATATTTGATGTTGAAGGTGAATCCAATAAATTTATTTTTTTGGGTATTTGAAAATGTAACCATATTATGTTTCTGGATTTATAATTACAGTGACGAATCATTGTATAGAGGTTTATTATTTGTGTTTGAGATGTATATATTGTGTTCGATCAATCAAATCTTTGTTTAAAAATTGTAGTGTAGGTTCAGTGAGGAGAATTAGATGAAGTTTACTAGATCATGATTGGCTCACTAGTTGAATAATATATGATTTTGGAATCGAATTGATTTTCTTGAAGAACTATTTTGTCTAATAAATTACTAATATTCATTTTTTTGGAATATTTTTGTAATTAAAACATTGTTAACTGAAAAGAGTTAGTGTAATCATACATATCCAGTGAAATAATAAGTGTAATAATACAAGTATAAAAAATGAATTCACTTATTTCTAATATTTAATTTCCCTTGACTTGTGAGAGTAGATATATAATGGATATATGTACTCAAACTAAGGATAAAACCTGTAAATATTATGTTCGTTGTTTACTTTATCATATTTTTTTGATTTTGATAATTTTAGAAATTTTCACAGGGAAATAACTCTAATATGTTTTCAGAAATAAATTTCCTAAAATTATAAATTTGAAAATGAATACCATTTTTCAAATGTTTTTTATATTGATTCAATGATGTTATGAAACTTGAATTTTTATCATAAAAAGATCCCCTCTTCAATCCTTAGCATGGAAAATGTTTTTCCCCTAAATAGAATATATATTCCTACATTCAATGAAAAAAGTTAAAATAGCTGTAAAAAATAATGCTACCCATTTTTCTATCACAGGGCCTATAAGTTCAGAGTGATGTAACTTTTGTGGTTACACACAGTGAGAAAATACCTCCTATAATATTTTTGGAAAAGGGATACATTGATGTTGAAGGAAATTTTCATTATTATTAAGACTTTTTTAAATAACTTATATGGTGATACGCCACAAAAGAGCCAAGGAAATTTAAGAAATGGTTGAAAGTATCCCTGAGTGGAATACCAAAGCTAATTATGAAAAGCTAAAAATATCATCATTAATATTTATAGATAAAAATTTGATATATGATGTCTTGGAACCAAGGAAGTTCTATGTTGGAAATGGAGTATTGCGGGCACATAAATAATATTTTGTGACACATCAAAATCTTACTCCCATTGTGATCAAGGCCTATAAAATTATAGGCTAACCCCACACAAGACTCGGAACATTTCAACGAAGATTGGGTTTCTCTTCCACATGAATGACACACATGTGGAAGATAATTAGATATAGAATCCTGCATGAAAATCATTCCTCTAGTTTTTTAGGACCATAGGAATCTTATGGTGTAGCTTCATGAAGTTATTGGTTGCAAGAAAAATTAGTCTTTCATTAATTTCAAACTACGTGACAATCCCAAATCATGCACCCAGGGGTAGATGTTTCACACAAGTGTCAATGTATACTTATATTAAGCTTTGAGAATTTTGTTTGTGTGATCAGTGATTGCAGGTTTACCAATTCCGGATTTCAATGCAAGAAGAGTCTCACACTAGATGAGGGAAAAAACATCAATACAAATATATTGAAGAGACCATCAAGTTGATAAACTGAGTATGACATCTCTGATGGAGGTAATCTAGGGGGAGTCAATGGAAGTGCCCTGAGGGATGTTGTGGGATATCCCTAAGTTCTTATAATGTAAGTGTTTCTATCACAATGTGACTATATAAAAACATTGTAATCCATAACTTGTGAATATTAGTGGACTTTGGTATGATCGATACATTATCCTCACATGTTGCTAGGAATAGACCATAGTGGTGAACCAAGTAAAATTGGTTGTGTTGTATCACTTCTTGTGAATATTGGATTGCTGATCAAATACATCATACAATTTTAATAGGTTCAACACATGTGGGAGCATGATCTATCATATTAACCAAAAAAGTTGACACACTAATTCATTCCTACCCTCTCATGGTGCTCCATGTTCCTAATTTATTAAACTATTTATGATTATTTCACCATAGTAATAAACATTCTGTGCAATAACATAGGATTTAGAGAAGTTTTGGAATAATATACTATGGTAATGAAATTATTTTGATCCTTCCCTAAAAGGTATGACTCAAATATTTATACCATAGAAGCTAAAGAAAATATATAACTTCATAAATTTCATTACATTATTTTTTAATTTGAAAAGAGAAAATATATTATATATAAAAATAATCTCAAGGATGAAATTTATTTTAAATAAATGAAATATATAAATTCATATGAATGTGATAATATTAATCCCATCGATTTAAGAGAAATTTTTGAATAAAAAATTAAACAAAAAATTACATCTCTCATCTTTAAAAACTATATATGTGGTAGATAAATATATAGAGGAAACAATTCCATAATTTATTAGACTGTGAAGGAATTTATTATTTAAATATAAATTTTCCAAAGAATAATGTTTTTGATTATGTATATCATTTTGAAGAAAACCTCCATAAAATAATTTTTACAACTCTTCTCAGGAATATATTATATATACTGGTGGTAAGAAAAATTTCTCTTAAAAAGGAAAATTTATGTTGAGAAATAATTTGGATAATGAATTTTATGGAAAAAATTGTTTGGATGTAGAATTCATAGAAAAATTATGAACCTTATTTGTATGTGATGAGAAAAGGGACAACTCAAAAAAAGTGAGTTAGAAAGAGGTGATTAATCATAAAGACAATATCAAATCCAATTTGATGTTGATTAATACACAGTGAAAAATATAATAATAATGAAATAAATAGTAATTATTAAGAATAAATACTACTAGTATATTGAGATAATTGATGGTTTCCCTATAGAAGATGATGTGTATATTTAGTAGGATATAAACCTTAGACTAGAAATTGATTAATAACGAAAGATAGTGTATGTTAAAAGTATGAATCATATGTTAATGAGGATAGGGATTTTAAAACCCAATCTATAATTATTCATAATTTATATTACCATAAATAATATTACTATAAATTTAAATATTTTTATGGAAGTAAAAGATGAATTGCCTAAAGTTGTAGAGAAATATAATTCAATGATTATAGTAAAATATACACCAACAAAATGTAAATGAACTCATGATTGTTCTAACCTTTTATGTAAAAATAACAATTTTAGAAGGAATGGATTTAGAAATCATGTGATAAATATATCCCATAGACAATATTTGTGGAAAACCATTATAATAAAGATTCTATATTCTAGGGGGAAACAAAAAAATAATGATATTATGAACCTCAACAAAGTAATTATAAATAACAATTATATTTATTTAATAATTTGATATTTAGTGGATATTATTATTGTTATTTTTTATTTTGAAAAAATATAATTAATTTTTTCACAACTATTCATTTCCTAGAAGCAGGTATTGAAATTGGGATACAATAGAAGAATAAATGTAATTGTCTTTTCTAATCCATAGGTTGTTGAAAAATAAAAATATCACGACATTGGAAAATTTAAAACATAAAACCAATTTTATTTATTGGAGGAATATTATAGAATATATTACCATGTTTGATAATTTTCTAATGAATATTGGAAAACTATTCCTAGAAAAGTTTCATAAGAAATGAAATAAAAATACACTAGAGAGAAGAAAGTTGAACAAAGTGCCTTTGTTGTGAATACAACACTAAAAAATGAAAGAATGGAAAACCCTTGAATTTTTGATATGGTGTTTTCAAAAAAAGGAATGGTGATAAAAAAATCAATAATTATGTTGAAAATCATAAAGTGTGGAAGTTATATTAGGAAAAGATATTCCCTAAAAAATAATAAGAATTGGAAAAACATATATTCATGATGAGTAAATGAAATGTAATAATGTTCCATATGCGGTTGGGTTCAAGAATAACATCTTTATTGTATGGAAACATTGTGTTAATGTAGAGGAAGTAATTTATAGAAAATACTAATGAATCATTATAATTGTGGATGATATTAATTTTATTATCATGTGAGAAAAAACAAATCAAAATATATTTCAAACTGGAGAACATGGAAACTCTTATTTAATGAGTACCGAAGATGATAGTAAATTATAGATTCATAGTTCTAGAAAAGATTTCTAGAAATCTATGAATAAAAATTCTAAATTATATGATGTTATAAACTTCAATATACTGAAAATGAATTTATATGATGTTTGTACAGTGTGTTAGAAAATAAAGATGAAGGGAACGATACTTAATAATTAGTAAATTTTTTCTATAATAACTCTTGATTTTATTCACTCTGGTTATTGACGATATATAGCACTTCAGTCAAATAATGTAGATTTTTACTATATCAATTTTAATTATGATTTCAAACTTATGACAAACATTATATTTTGGAATTATATATCAAAGTTTGTGGAAATGTTCATATTTTTCAAAAGAGATGTTGAAAGAGGGTTTTGTGTTTATATACTGAAGATAAGAATAATTAATTGAAATAAGTGCACATGCAATATTTTTAAAATCCTTCTTAAATTATAATTTAATTAAATATTAGTATTGTGGTCTATAAACCCCTCAAAAAATGGAATTCCCGAAATTAAATATAAAAGTATTGTGGAAATTTTATAAATTATGCAAGATGAGTATAAAATTTCAATTTTCGTATGGAAATAAGCAGTTACTGCAACTGTACATGTATAAAATATATTTTTTAAGTCCAAAGTATAACATTACATATGACATGATGTGGTATAAGAAAAATACCTTCCACAAAATATTTAATGATTTTTTTTATTCCATGTTTACCAAAGATCTAAATTCTTAATATAAGAAAATTTTATGTAATAAGATGAGTACGTTGTTTTAATGTGACATTCAACCAATGGGAAAAGTTATAAATGTTGGAAAAACCATTTACAAAATTTGGTAGATTCCTTGATGTATAAGCTATTGAAAATTCATAATACAGAACAATGTTTGTAGAGACATTTGTTGAAGATAAGATTTAGACTTCCTATAAAAATTAAAAATGAATAGTTGAATGTGAGTTAAAATAGAAAACTAAAGACTGGGAAGAATCTTATGGTGAGGAAAATGAAATAGGATGAAAAGATCTAATATTTTCAACATTACAGAATCAATTTTTATATGAAATTGTGATTTAAAATTTTAAAGATCTAGATCAAACTACAAGAAAATTGATATTAAAAAATCAAACATCAAGAATATCACTGGTTGAAAAATAATCAGTTTTAAAAGTATTTTAACCAAATGAAATGGTATAAGGTATGAATGGAATGTTGGATCAGAGAGAAAAAAATTACACATGGTAAGTCATTCCCAAACCATTATTGAAGATTTGTTTGGAAAAATATAGGTGTTCAGAAACAAGCTAAATTAATATAGTTATGTTTCATGGAAAAATAAATGACTAGTTGGAAAATATTATCCATTGGTTGAAGTTGTGAACTTTTTATAACCTTTTCCTTCAAATGTGATATTTTGAAACTATTTTATTGTACAAAGATGTGACTTCATAACGTTTTTTAATCATTATCAAATGGATCTAAACTCATATTTGTTAGACTTTGAAATTATTGACTAGGATAATGTTGATAAATGTTGTAGTTTCCTACATTATAAAGATGTACCCAAGTTATTTAATTTTTAGAAAGAATTATATGTGTTGACACAAGCTCCACATTTCATTTACTCAAAATAATATAGTTTCATTTAGAAGATTAATTTTTCTAATGGAATGTATGATGGTGAATTATTTTTATAGGGGATAAAATCATGTAAACTAATTGGTGTATTTTATATTGATGAATTATTTTTTTAAGAAAGATAAAATTAGTATAAATATATATATTTTTATTAAAGAAAGATGAACTTTGAAACATCAATTTCTATAGAAGTAAAATTATTTCCGAATGTTCAAATTTAAAAAAGGGACATATTTTTTACTATCTCAAAAAATTGTATGGATGAATTTTTAAAAAAGTTTGGCAAGAAATATTCTAAATATGTTTCTATAGTTATTTCTATTATTGTGATGTTGAGTACTGATGTTTCTTGAAAAATTGTGAATCAAAACGAATTGAAGAAATTTACTGAACACTTTATCCATCATACAACATCAGTGTCAAACATTGTGTATGATATAATGTTGTCTGAATGATATCAGAGTGATCTGACGAAATACAATATGAATAGAACATTTTCATCTGGTATTTTTTAGAAAATACACAGTGATAAAAACATTCAAGAGTATATATATGCTGATGGGGATGGATATTTTAATGGTTGAAAATATACTTTAGGAGGAAACTTTTTATTAGGAGAATGTTGTATGAGATTGAATAGTAGGATATATATTTATATAAATATTATAAAGTAGAATCATAATGTGTTACCACCACCAATTATTTTATATAAATAATTTAGATGAATGTATAGACATAATATTTGAATATAAAAGTTCATACATCATTGAAGATTAATTTTGATAATCAGTGATCCAATGATCATTCTAAAAATCAAATCCAACATTCAAGATAATAAAACTTTTATATAAAGAATAATTTTTTAAAAGTTTAATTTTATTATGATGATTACATTTGGAATACATTTCTATAATATATAATATTAATTATGTTTTTATAAAATAAATCAATGTAGAAATATTTTTGAAATTCATGAAGAATCATCATGTTCTACCTCCAATAATTATATCCTAATTGTTTATAAGGAAGTCACCAACTATTCATTGTATTACATTGTAAAAGGGGGATAGAAATTAATTTTCATTGTAATAAGTATTCAAAAATATTTCTGTAATGAATTCAACAATATGGTTATCATGAAATTGGCGAGAGGAGAAAAACGGGTGAGTGAGAATTGAGATTAAAATGTAATAATGGGAAGCGAATAAGGTAAATGTGAGGGGAGTTTGTCACAAGGCCACAAAAAATTATCTAATAATTGAGGTATTTTGTTCTTTAAAAAACATACCTTTATCTATTTGTGTGGTTTCAAGACTTATTCTATAGAATATAAATGTTTTGATAAAAGATAATATATTTCAGTGTTATAAAAAATATTTATTAAATATTATATTGTTGGAAAATTATGAGCTGAAAAAGTTGTTAATGATTGTTTCCAACATATCCAAAGCTGCATATTAAAGATATTTATAATGTTTTTTTAATAATGAATTTTATTTCATTTATTAATAATATTTTTTATGAATAGTTTGTAAAATTCATGTTATGAAACATTGATATAAAAATTTAGTTTGAATAAATCTGTATGAATGTTTAGATTGTTTATTATAAATTCACTAAATAAGAAGAAATTAAAAAATTAGGAAATTATAATTTTTCCTTAACATTGTAAAATTAATTTCTAAAAATTATAGAAAATTATTTTACTTTCCATCAACGTTCCCATCATCATGGAAGACATCATTATATTTGTTTTTGATCAAAGGAGAGTTGATGTTTTCTGGATGGACATTTTCGATAAAATTGTGTTCTGATTCATGAAAAAATTCCAATTGGATAGTTTTTATGAATATTTTGGACTAAAACTTTTCTGATGCTTTGGAAAAGGTAATGAACCTAAAAGTTCCTAAGTTTCTAGATATTCATTTTCGAACATTATATTTTTTGAATATATATTATGTTATTATATGAAAAATTGATTCTGAAAATTTGACAATAGGATAAAAAAAATTACGTTAGAGATAAGACATTTATTATAATTAAACCAACTTAATTAGGAAAGTTTTCTCTTGATGTCTTTGTGTGGTTTTGTCTAATATATAATAAATAAAAAATATCATAGAATGTAAGATTTGAATATATGTGAAAATAAAAATGCGGGGATTTCAACGAAGTTGAAGCCAAAGATGGTGTCAAATTATTTTTACTCTATCTGATTCCTTTAGAAGTTGGTATAATTTATTAAAAAATATTAAATGAATCAAGAGTAATGAGAAAATAATGATGCAGTTAATTTTTAATACGTGAAAAGAAGATAAATGATGAAATGGGGTTTCTGGCATATTGGTTATATGATGATTGAAGTACATTATTTTATTATAGAGTAATGGACATTCAAAATGACAATTTTAAAGAGTGAGTTGCTTCCTAGGATAGAAGAACCTTATATGTATCATCACAAAAACATTCATAATATTACAAGATGAAATTTTAGAAAGGGTCATTTAATGTTATGATATGAAAAATGGTTATCAGACAAAATTAAATTGGACGGAAAATTTTCTACGAAGTAATATGGAAACCATTCATCCAAATGAGTTAAAATAAAAAAGTGGTGTTTTTTTATCAGATAAAATGTTATTAATTTGTTTCCACAAATTTACATTATATATATGTTAATATATTTCAGAGGTAATTTTCATATCTATGAGAAGTCTAAAAAATAGATAATGCTTGTAATGGTTTTTCAATTGGTTTTATATCAAGATTAAATGAGATAGTTTTATAAAGTTTCGTAATGTTATAATTTTTGGGAAGTGTGAGAAAGGATATATTGATAGAGATTTCAGGAAGCATAGATAAGATTATAGAATACTCTAGAATACTAGGGAAGATTCCGAGGAATCATGTTGAGTGGGAAAATATAAAGGGTTTCCTCTATTTTCCATTCAAGGAGAACTTATAAGAAGTGATGAAGATTAAATCTTACTTAAAACTATTAATTGACAAAAATATGAAGTGTTGAATTCTATGTCTCATAATATACATTCAATATGAAGTTATAAATCGAGTTTGTGAAGAATTATAGACAATTGTTTTATATTAGATTATCATTCATGGTTCCCTTACTATGTTTCCAGATAGTGAATTACAAATAAAAGTCATCAGATAGAGTTTTCTAACAAGTTTATAAATAATAATTATTTTTTTGAATTTGATATAACCCATATTTGGAAATTTTGAACATTATTAGTGAGGTTCATCAGAAAGATCTTAGAAGAGAAAGTCAAGAATTCTTGAGGGACATTGCTAGATAGAGGAATTAGATATGCATTCTAGAGAAATATTTAATAGAGTAATATTTATAATGATTCAAAATTTAGTGTTGTTTTTGTTATTTATGAAAAACATTGAAAACTAAGGGGAGTATATATAATTATAAATATCAGAAGATAAAAGGATTATTAAAAGTGTTTTTGTATGGGTTTATTCATTTCTTCACAATAGAAAATTCTCTTGGACCTAGGGGAGCTTCCACGGAAAGGACGTAGGTTCTCACACTAAGGAAGAACCTTGTAAATCATGAATTCCTTGTATACTTTATAAAATTTTAATTCTTGTGATAATTTTATAAAAATTTGATAAGGAAATAACTCTTATATGTTGTGGCGGTAAATTTCATATAGTTTGAAATTTTTAAAAATCAACCACTAATTCTACACCCTCGTCCTAGTCGTTTACTGATCGTATGGATAATTTGTAATCATGGCTAAGATCAACATTATAAAAAAATAATCAATGAATAAATATACTTGGAATAATCTTGAGGATATGAAATTTGTATACTCTAACTGAATTATAGATATACACTGAAATCCCTAAAGGGTAATCCAAATCTAATTTTCAGTATTATTAGTTCCATTGCGAAAAATTTAATTACCCAAAATGGTGTGTGGGATTACCAGCACAACATTACACAATTGTGACTAACATTCCCTTAGGTTCTAAGAGAGAACATAGATCACCAATACTAAATTCCATGTCCTCAAAGCCTTAGTATAATGCACTTCTATATTAAGGGAATTGATTAACCTCTTGTATAGAATATTGATGTAAAAATTTTATCATCTTCCTTCTTAGTGAAACATTTAATTTTGGATGCACTTCACCTCTACAAAAAGTGTAGTGAAGAAATTTTTTATTCTCTTTAAATCCCAAATAATATGATTCTAATGGTGATGTGGTTAAAGTGTGTCATTTTGCGACTTCCAAAATAACATTTCCTATAATTACCTCATTTATAGTGAATTTTAGAAGTACACCAATCAAGGAAATATGAAACCATTTTATTTCTCAGTAAATCTTGATAATATTTTAATTTGTTCATATATTATTTGAAATATATATATTATAAATATTATCCGAGAACTAACACTCTAATTATTGGTTTATGTGGAGAATGACATGTCTCCCTAAAATTTGGAAAATCAAAGATATGAAAAATCTAGAAATATCCCCTAAAAAAGAACCAAAATTAAAGCTCATTTCTTAAGATATTGTATTGAATTATGAGTTCATGTTAATTTAATAATAAATTAAATATAGTTCTAAGCTATAAGGACAAACTATTTTTGACTATCCTCTTGTACCATCATTATACAATCAATGCCAAATGTCCCCTATAAATGAAATTATTGGTGTATTATGTTTTGGTTAGTCCCTCTATGTATCTTTTTAATTCCAATATATCAAATATGGTTTCAAAAACATATAATTAAGGAATGATATGATATAAGGTTACACAAAAATAATTGGTCCCAATGGTATTTGTGTTTAATTATCAAAACCTTGGAAACTACATGGCGATTATTAACATTTTTCTATTAATATGATGGATGCAACAACCTATATCTCATGAGACACCATAGATTAGAGGCTCTCTAGGAACGCTTATATATTGTTATAGTTGTTTCTATTAAAATGATCCTATCAAAAGGAAACAAAAATTTATATAGTGTACTTGATATCATAGATTAAATTTCAGAAATTTTAAATCGCCCTTTTTATCTTTGATTCCACAACTGTTCTTCAAATAAATTTCAAGATAAAAATACACTTCCACATTACCAGAGATTCTATTTCAATCATATTTCCCAAACCCAGGGATTTCAACTCGTTGTTTACTAAAGATGAATGTTCTCCCACATTATCATAAATATACAAAACACCATTTTTTATTTTGGGCCCAATATCATTGATGTATTGGAAGAAGAGGAGGATAACCATAGAATAACCCTTGAATCATTTGAATAAGGTGTTATTAACACCATTACTACACTCAAATAGATGAATCTAGGAATAAATGAGAAAATGTGATTGACCCATATTATTTTATCAATGTAGTTAGGATGTTTTCATATAGAACAATACTGAAATATCAATATTTGATTTTGAAGATTACAATAATTCCATATGATTTCTAGAAAACAACTATGGATAAAAAATATATAAGAATGTATCCAAACCATTTTTCTAAATTCGATATCGAGGATGATAAAATCATCAAATCCAAAGTCACTAGAGAATTTATATATCCATAGTGGTTAGGAATAATTATTTATATCTAGAAGGAAAATGTTCATTTATGGGACTACATAGACTTCAGGGAACTAAATTGGTATTTCCCAAAATATCACTTCGTGGTATGAATCATTGAAATACTAATTGATTTGTTGGTTGGAATTGGATCAATCTCATTCATGGTTTGGTACATGGATTACAACCAAATCTAGATATCCAAAGAAAAATAATAATTAACCAATTTTAAGGAACCATAAAGGATATATTTCTATTTATAAATTAACTTATTCTTATATTATAATAGTTCTATATATCAATTTTATATGAATATAATATTAAAATACTTCTTGGAAAATGTGTGGAGTGATATGTGATGACATTATAATAAAATCGTGTCTATTTTATGACAATGTTGCTAAAAATGAAGCAATTTATAACAAATATGTAAATTTTATTTTGAAAATGAATCCCATAAAATTTTCTCACTAGGTGTTATGTGTGAAATTTCATTTATTTATATTACATCATCACACCATCATAGTTGATCATGAAAACACCATGGAAATTGTTAATATTCTCCCACTATATAATATTAAAGAATATGGAAGAATCTGAAGTAATCATGCCTAAATTATGTGCTTCATTATTATCCTCACTGGTAATTGACACCCTTTCCCATGATAAATAATTAAAATGCATTCTTACCAGTGGATCAAGGATTTTTTGTGAGCATTATATTTCATTAAAAATACATCCTCGACCAAACAATAATGACACCAACATTTGTAGTTAAACCACTAATATTTTATGTGGTATCTCAAAATCATTCACTTGGTGTAATTATAGTTGAGAAATTTTATTTATGACATAAAAATAGATTTCATTACCTTAGTCAAACCACGATGAACATAGAGACTCAGACTTCTATCTTTGGGAAGAAGTATTTGAAAAATATTTTTTGTCATATAAATTATGAAAATATATCCAGTATCATGAAATCCATTTCACTTCGATTTTTGACCCACTAAATTCTATCCTTAAATTCTTAATACGTACAATCTATTTGGAATTGTGGTCTCTCAACTATTAATTTTTTTAGATGATTCATTCCTCAAAAGAATGTAACGGGGGAGAAATTATCTAATTTTTTATGGGAGAAAAAACTCTAATGAATGTGAAATTTAATATATACATCCTTAGTAATAAAGTATTATATATAAATGAATAGAATCAAAATTTAAGAGATATTCATGTGTAGTGAATCTGGAAATCAATCAGGCATGTTATTATAAAAAATAAAAGATTACCAAGTAGGTCTGGGGACTGTTTTCGGTTCACCAGCTAAGCCGGTCATGACATATTCATTTATTCTACAATAATAATTCACTATTAATGTGGTATAATATCAATCTCAATGGTTGGTTTAGCTATAACCATATATATATATATATTCAACTTTTTTCCATTGTAATTGGAAATTACTAATCAGGTACCATAATTTTGAAAATACCCTCGACATGGAAGAGGTCATCCCTCTTAATGATTAATTTTGATATTTTATGGTAGAGTCTCCTATTGATACAATTTTAAACCATATCAGGCGAACATGGAATGCCAAAACTGAGGCTCTAGAAAATGAGAAAACAATATAAGAACTCAATGACTATGACAAGACTGTCACCCACATTGTGTATAGTTTGATTCTTTCCCCATATTTTAGTATATATATAGATGATCAATGAAATAAACACACTTCCTAATCATGATGTCCCCATATACATATCAACAGATGCCACTAATGAATGTATGTACCCTATGATAGAAAATTTGTTTGGCTAGAACATTCCACTTGATTAGGACAAAGAGTAAATTCTTCATTGGGTAGTGGACTTCTCCCTCTACGATGGTCATGATTCCAAGATGAAATTATATAAATGATTCTTTAGAGGAATTATCCATAGATTTATTTATGTTAATTATGGGACTAATATAATATAAAAATTACATTTCATTAATATAGAGATCAATAGTCAGAAGTGAATCTCTTTCATTATATTAGAAAAGATGGTTATGTCTAGCCTTAAAAGATCCAAGATTACCTATAGTTTATTGTATGTGACATAGTATCACAGTTTATGAAAATTTATCCATTAAACCTCTCTAATTTATATATTAAACCCGATTCTATTGTACATTTATCCAATGGGTAATCGATGTCAGGGGGCTATATCCCATGATAACATATAGGCAATTCAACTTCCTTCTTAATATCACCTAATTCTTTAACAAACATTTAGAGTCTATTCTTATAAATGAATTTGGTATAAAGGCTATTTTAAACTTCTTAAAGTCTAATAAAATTTCCATATTTTTGATCCCCTTAACTACTGTGGCATAAAATGATATAAATTTTGATATTTATGAGTCGAAGATATTGTTTAAAGAGAAAATAATCTAGTAAAACCTTTCCACCCAAAACCATGTGGTGGAAAATAATAGAAATTTTCAACCAAATTTTTTCCAATATTCTCCAATTATTTGGTGAATGGAGATAAAATTAATTATAATTAATAATTTGTGTATTTTTTGTGGGTAATTTTACAATAATAGAAATAACTATGAATAATACTCCAAATCCATTTGGTTATGGGATATATACTGATTTTACCATCAAGGTTTTCTTCCGTTAAATTCACGTTTCCATAAATAGTTTGCACAATGATTAAAACACTAATGCTATTAAGTCTGTGAGCAAAAGTATCTTGATTAAAAATGTTTCAACATTTTAAACCTCAATAATATATATCAAAATTTTATTGACCATGACTAAAATAAGAAGTTACACATCCATTAATTTTTGAGTGGGTAATTATTGTTGTCTCCTAGAATTGATATAATTTAAGGAAAAAGTCCTCAATATCTATAAAAAAAGTGTGAGAGACATTATATTATATATAATTACATTAAAATGAATCCCCCTCTTTGATCATGATGGATGTAGAATGAATCATACACCCCACCACTAAATAATTTCTAAAGATTTTTTTTCATAAATACTTATTTGTTAAAAAATTCAAAATAATAATAATTTATATTACATAATTTAATGTGGTTATCACATGTTGTTAAACTAAAATAGATAATCCTAACTACATAATGATAAACTACATAGACTAGTTTAATATTAAAAAAGCTAAAACAACATGTCGCCAAGGTCCTTCTTCCATTATCTTAAACTGTACTACTCCTTAGGCCATTATGTGTGACATTTAGTTATATGGAATGGGTCCTTACCATATGATATCAAATATGTATGAAATATCACCCTCAATATTTTTTGTTATACTATGTAGTTAATATTCTATGCACATGATGTTAAACTATGTGGTATAGTTTCATGTAACATGACTCTAAACTACATAACACATTAGTCCAAATGAAATGATCCTAAAATAAATGTCTGAACGAGTCCATCATACAGGATGTTAAATAACTTTGAGTGTATCATTTTATTTGTAATATTTTCCCCTACATATGATTTTGATCCATTTTTGAATTCATGTTTCATGGTTTTTTCCTTCCAGCAACCCCTGAAAAAAATAATTCCTACCCTCATTTGTGTGAACATTATCCCCATTAAGAACAATTAAAGATCTCTCACATTCCTGATTATAATATTCATAATATATTTAGTGATTCCACGATCCCTTTTTTTATGATATCTATAAATATAAATATAAAATTAAAGGAAAATCCATCTTTCCACCACGTATGAGATAAATATTTACAAAAAATTTATGTTTAAAACCGTGATTATCATGAATATGGTTACAAATAGATATTTACTAAGGCTCAGTTATCCTATGATATCCCATCCGGGACATTTAATAATCAAAATAAACTGTTTTCATATTTTATAGGAATTTTTATTCAATAATTCATCTTATTGAGGGAACATCACTAAGAATAATCCCTATGTTTATTCCCAGTACATGAGTCAGATATGTGTAATATAAACCTCAACAAAACTATGTGTTTCTTGAGAAAAATTTATAACCTATTTTCAATGATCTAGTATTTTTTAGAATACAACTTCATATAATTCTTAATTATTGAAATAAAACCCTATTTAATCCTCCAATGAATGATCTTGATCGACACTTACATTCTTTCTCCACCCCTTCCATATTCAATGATTGAGAAGTGATATATCTAAAATTGGGAACAAATAGTCTTGGTCACATAATGTTAAAATATAGAATAAAATATCCACCATATATGAAATCCCTAAGATCTTGAGGTAATTTATTAGGTATACGACTATTCCGGACATGATATTTAATTCCTGTAATAACATTTGGATGTTTAAATCTGGATTTGAATGAAACTAACCCTTAATAACTATATATTGATATATTCATTCACAAACATTATACATAGTTATATATGGATCATTTATCATATACCCATCCATAATTCCTATCAATTTAGAATATTTTTTTACTATAATGTTTTGGTCATCTCATCTATAACTTGATTCCTCGATGACTCTTTGTTATTGTGAAAAATGATTCATTCCCCTCACATGAATACATTTTTTTATAAATAGTACTCACATGAATTAAGTATTTTTTATCTCCTTATTCTGTGTTTTGGTATCCACCACCGATGGCTATGGGTTTAAGACCATTTCAGATTTCCCATCTTTTAGTATAGGTATGTGTCTCTATGGAGCCTCATAGTAATATATGTTATAAATTTTGTGAATTATTTAAATTTCATTATATATATTAAAGCCTATTTATTGTATTTTTAGGATTGTTATAATTTTGTATTTTTTTCAAACATGGTATGAGACATGGATGCATGCTATATATTTTTGAAATTCCCAACATCCCACATTAAAAAATGTTCATGTATATTTAAAAAATTTCTAATGGGTTTTAGAACCCTTGTTAAATTTGATTGGATTTCAAATAGTTTTAAAAGTTTATAATTGAACAGTGTCACATTTCAATTGTTGTATTATGTTAATGATTGGATTTTACAAAGGTTTTTAATTATTTTAATAATATTTCATTCATTATGGTTTATTAATGGTTTTATATTTAAAAAAATTATCGCGTTTTATGGGATATTTCTTGTATAAATAATTCATTTGTCCTTAATTTATTCAAATTATTTTTAGGCATTGGCATTTACTTTTAGTATTATTATCAATTTATTTTTACCCTCTAATTTTAAGGGGGTTTTATGTTTTACTAGGGTTATTGTTCTTTTATAAAATGAACTGGGTATTACATTGGGTTGTTTGATTGTGTTTTGTTTTTATTGTGATTTTCTTTGGTTTTATGTTTGGATTTAAAATGGGTTTTATCAGTACGTCCAAATTTAAATACTCCTTTTAATAATTAAATGGACTTGTTGCCACCTTGTAATATGATGTTTGATTTGTTAGTTGATTAATCACTTGGTGAAACCATTTTTATTTTTTGATGTTTTCTATTAATATCTATATGATAGATATTGTAAATGTTATTAATGATGTACTTATGGGTTAAATATATTTATAATGGAACTATGTGAGGTAACAAGGATGTGATTGGGATATTATCCTTTGGGATTTGATATTATTATCGCATTCATTGGTTTTTACCATTAACCACACCCTTAAATAATTCATTGAGGAACCCTTGGATACTATGTATGAAATTATCATATTTTTATAGGATAGTTAAAATTACACACTATGTATTCACCATGATTTGAACATATTCCTAGATAGTGGGAGGGTTACAGATGAAGTTCATTATGTAGTGATTCATATGATGTTATTTTTGACCACTAATCATCTAACAGTTCATGCACCATTGAGTGTATTTTACTTTTCAAATTAGTTTATCAGGTATTGTGTCATGATATGTATGATATGATATTTTTTGTTAATTATTTTTTTGAACATGTGAGTTGATTACTCATTATTTCATGAATGTGTTTAGATATAAGTCATTTTTTTGGATTTAGATGCTCTATTATGTGATTTTATCATGGTCATAATTTTTTCTATTTATGAGTTGCATGGAATGATTTTTGAGATTAATTTTAATTGAGTTTTTTTATACTTTTCAGAATGTATGATTTGAAAAAATGGAAAATGATATAGTAATTTTTTTAATATCATTTTGAGTGAGTTTTTTGAACTGAATTGTTCGTCATCATAATCATCATTGAATAAATTTTAGTCAAGAAAGAGTCAAATCCAAAGGGCCCATGGGACCTATGGATGCCTGAAGAAGTACTGGTTGAGGGCATTCCCTCTAATCAGATTCACCCCTCATGTTTAAAGAAAGGGATGTTGTGAAGACAGGTGACCTCAAGAGCTTGACCTTCCTAAGAACTAGGTGATCCGCTACTTTATTCTACTATCACCAGGTATGGGTGATATTAATATTATTCGTTATGAGACCCTTACACTTATTGATGATGGAGGATTTTTACTAAGGTGTGTACCCTCTCCCATGAAAGGAGTCATGTATGATCATTGAGTCAGTCTCCACCTAGGAAAGGCTATCCTACTTTTGCATACAATGACTGATCCTATAAAGGAACACATGATCCTCTGCATATAAAGATTTGAAACTCTTGTTGTGAGCTATGAATTCTAGGATCATACATTCTATTTAGTCCCTCACTACACCACCTCCTCGAATGACACTCGATGAGGAAGATCCATCTATATTCAACATGATGTCTTCTATCTGGGGAATCTACCATATCCAACGACCTTGCGACATGGGATGAGCCATTGGGGATGGACATGCATAAGAATAAGTGAGGTTCTATCTCTCCAATTGTTGATGTGGGTTACCTAGTCGGACAGTAGGATCCTTGTGCGTACAATGAGGGTTCTCCGAGTTGACGTATTCCATTCGAACCTCACCTGGTTCCTGGCATTCCATAAACTCCAACACCCTGCATTGAGAATGATGGGTTTATCCATTCTTTCTGCTCCAGAATTGTTGGTCCCATTATACCATAGCTCTATGCAGAGAGAATCATGATGGCACTGGTCTTGATAGGACACAAAAGTACTGAAGAAGATCCATAGTTAATGTTCCCATTAGCCATTGAAGAAGAGGTTTTTCATGGTATCCTCATGATTGTTCCTGCAATAATAAAATAATGAAGCCATATTGTTCTATAGATTTTTTATTTTGTCAATCTAGAAAATTATAAATTGTTTTACTATTGGATTTTTATATATTTATTTGTTATTGGTGGCCTACTGAGTTCATATGTGGTTACACCAAAATTATCTTGTTTGTGGGTTCCTACTTCAGTTTTGTGGAGGCTATTGAGAGTGTATATCCATTAAATCTATTTTTATGTTATCTCATTTGATATTGATATACCCAAAACATGATTTTATTATGGTTTTTTTATTTTTCCTAGAATGTCCACAATGATTCCATTTAATGATTTACTTCTAAAAATTAGGATTTTAAATATTCTATGGTTTTTAGAGCAGTGATATTGATGTGGTAGAGGATACACATGTGGAGGAATTTCTATAAGAGAGGGAGATCAAGGTATTAGGAAGGTTTTTGGTGATAATGTTGTTTACGAAATTCGTTATATAATTTTTTTATAAATATTTTTTTGGCATGAGGGTCCAATATAAGGATGTGTCCTGTATGATTTTTATTATATTTATGTTTTTTAGTTTACTCTGATTATTTGATAAAATCATTCCATGTATGTTATGGTATTTAACAGGTACTATTTCATATCATACAGTGATTATGAATACACTTTTGGAAAATGGAGGTCTAGTTTGGGTGTCTGTTGGATGAATAAACAATATAGGTTACTTAATCATGGTATCAGTGGAGTTTTGGTTCTTTTTTCACAAATTTTATAGGCCTTTTCAACTACCAATATTATTTGGATTTATGGTTTTCTGGAAATATTTTTTTTGATACATTAGATGTAGGTGAAAAGAGTATGTACTAATCTATTTATTTCAATAATTTACATGTTTCCATGGTAAATTGGAAATTATTTACTTTAATTATTGTTCACTATTTTATAGAGTTTTTATATTATAGTTTTATTTCACTATAATTTGGTTTTGATCATCAATGGCGTTGATTTGGTCACCTTTAGTTTGTATGTGATGTTTAGGGTTGGTGAGAAGAAGGAATTTAAGATATGTGGTTTGTTCATGAGGCATAAAAACCAAAGATATATCTAAATTATTGATTACAAACATGATTGAGGAACCATTTCATGATTTATATATAGACAAAAACAATTTATAAAATTTGGACATAGTTTTTCATCCTATTTTCTTCTCCAAATTAGACTTCATAACCCTTGGATTACTTAGGGCGTTTTTTGAAACATAATAGGAGTCATATTTAGTCTTATTATATGATTTTATCATTGAATATAGTTTTGCTTATTAATTGTGTTGTCCCATTAGTATTTAGTTTTTACATGTGATATGGAATTAATTTATGTGGGTAAAAATTAGTGTTTTGCGAATTTTTTTTGTTTTAAATTATTTCATTAATGATGGTTTGTTAAATGAGTTCTTGGTTCATGTTTTATTTGAATTAATTAAATTAATTTTAAATTTTGATGAGTTTTTACATTTTATTGATATTTCTAATGAAGTGCAGCCAGTTTTTTTGAAATGAGTTTCAAATGTTTAGAAAACCATTGATTTCAATTATGTTGTATTGAATTTTAGGGTTTTTAAAATTGAAGGGTGTATTTGGAAAGGATAACTTATGAAAAACTATTTCAAAAACATTGTATAATTCATTTTGTGTCCCAGAATAGTTTTTTTCATCTTAAAACAAGAGGAGTTGGTTTTGAAATTGGTTTTTGAATCTTTTTAAAATTAACAATGTCAAGTAAGGTATTGGGGTATGAATTTTTAAAATAATTTCATATTGGTTTTGAATTAAATGAGGCTATGTTTAAATGGTTCATATGTTTTTA
Source organism: Viscum album (assembly GCA_963277665.1). Taxonomy (NCBI): domain Eukaryota; kingdom Viridiplantae; phylum Streptophyta; class Magnoliopsida; order Santalales; family Viscaceae; genus Viscum; species Viscum album. The sequence continues at coordinate 1,401,391,613 of OY728137.1, read as the reverse complement.
AACCGGGATTTTGGAAGAACTATTATTTTTTATTGATTTATGTGTTATTTATTTCATGTTTTAAGATATCTCGGTGTGATTTTAGGAACATATAATTGAAAATGTCTATATATAATGTGGTTCAATGTAATTATATAAAAACATATTAGTTTTAGTGTACAATTCTTATTTGATGGATCAATCCCCCTACTATTTAACACAACTCACACTTTGAATGGGAAGTCATATGTGGCTTTCTTCTTACAGTAATCTTCTTTGATCGTATATAAGGTATATTTTCTCATGTGAGTCCATTAAAGATTGTTAAGAGTAGTGTTTTATACAAGAGAACATTGGAGTGATGGTTAGTTAAGTCAGGTTATGTTTTTCTTAGAGTCTCTTCTGTGATCTCAGGTTGGGGACATTTCCTTGATTCTTCTAGGAGGTGTTTTAGTTTTGATAGAAGAGTGATCATCACATGACATATCCTTATGGTATTTGGATAAATCTTTTATAGATGACATACCATTTTGGGAGTTATATGCTTCGAGTTTACATTTGCTTTCAATTAAGGGTGCCTTTGCCTTATGTTTTATCATGTTTCCTATGTTTTCCTATTATGGGAGATTTCTATTTATGTATTGGCACCGCCTTTCCTATTCTTGATTATTTTTGTTCCCATATAATGGTTTGTACTATGGGATGTTTTTTATTATATTAGACATTGGATGAACCTAGGTTTTATACCTCGATAATTTTTGGATTGTTCAGTTTGTGGTTGGGATTTGGATTCTAATAGGTTTTATTTTCTATCAGAATTAACATGGGATATTTTTATGAGTAATTTCATTCAAATTCCTTTATATACCAATTGTAACAAGTATGTTAGGTCACTATTATATCTTAATGTGAAAAATATCCTATTATTTTTCCCTCGGTTATCAAAAAATCATAGTCTTGGTAATATAGTGTGTTTATGAATTCGGATTTTTCTTGTACTAGTTCTCTCCACATGGGTTTGGATTACTTTTATTTGGATGCAAGATATATAAAAATTCTATTTATATTTTTATGGAACATATACTCTCAGTGACATCCTCTTTTTTTAGAAAGAGTTTTTTGGTTATGAAAAAATTATAAATTAATTCTAAAAGGTCGGTTGAAAAATTCCCAATATCCACCATGTTAGAGAATTTATTTGATTTGGGTTGTTGACAGTTGTTTTGAGGATTACCTCATTTGATTGAGGAATTATATTTTTTTGGGGGGTTTCCTAAAATTCATTTTCTATTTGGGAATCTATAATAACTTAAGAATTCCATGGGGTAGAATTTAAAATGTTGGGAAGTTTGTGACACAGACCATGTAAATATTGGATTACTTAATTAATTAATATAATAAATTTTAAGCCATTGAGGGTTACAGATCGTTTTGGGAAAAAAAATTTAATTTTTTTTCCAAAAAATGTGTTGTGAATAGTTTTCACTTGGGTAGGAGTTACCATGCATTTCTCATGCAGGAGGGGTATACCCTTAATAATGTAAAATCACATGTTTTTAAAAAAATCAACTCAAATACAAGAATTTAAAATGGGAACCCATGAAGGAACATCATGCTTGTCCAATAGGGTTATTATGTTTGGGATACTATTGGATAAACATTTCACCTAAACCACGCATGATATCCAAGGTGTTATAATTTTTTATTTACTTCCAAAAACTTACCACAATCCATTTAGTGATTTTACCACTTAACTCCCTTTGAGTCACATGATTCCCCATCCCCTCCCCATATGGAAACATGATCCCTCCTCCCAAGGGAACCCTTCCTTGAGTCAATTCCCCCAGGATTCATAGAATTTATTGGTGGAATCAAAATGGTATGTCCCCTTTGACTATTATTCATCAATCATTTAGTAATTTCACTTCTCCCCAATGCCATGTTTGTGTAAAGCCATAGGGATGGTGATAAGCCATCAAATGAAAGCGTTTTGAATGTCATTTGGGTATTGATTCTTGATGTGGATGAGGTTATTGTACATATAATTGATTTGGGGTATGTGAATCAAAATTTTTTAGGATGTTGATTGTTCAGCCGATAGAGATATTAATTTTAGGATATATATATATATATATCTATGCTTCCAGACATCAGGCTTCGAGTCGATGGGTGCTTTTGAACAAGGGTCTATGGGACTACATTATTATTTATTTTACCTAACTTTGTAAAGATGGTGACTTGACATGGACACAAGGTATGGGGAGGCCCATGGTTCTAGATAGCTTCTTAAGTGTGGGAACCGAGAGTTCACCAGGAAATTTCTTTATCAGGGGATGCTTTGGACTTATTCTAGGGATCCACTCCAGCATGGAATTATAGAATTTTCCAAGGAATGTGATAATTTCTTACTTGGTTTTATGAACCTAGGAAGGTTTTTGTTTATTTTAACCATATGTTTTTATTTTAATCATTTTAGAACACACATTCTAAAAAATTTACTGTTTCCAACACATTGTTGGTGAACTACTAATATTAATTCATTGACCAAAAATGGGCCCTTCAAGACATTTTACGACTTTATACATTCCAGTAAATTCCTTGGTTCATGAGCTCGATCTTAGTGGCAGTTGGCATGGGATGGAAGGAAAAAGGCCATTTGTTCATGACTCATCTGGATTTATTTTTTTCCTTTTTATCAGCATTCTATTATATATGAATATACTAGTGGGAGGACATAAGAATCCCTTTCATTTTTACTAATATGCACTACCTAACATCTATTCATGATCTTTTTAGTTTCTAAAAATGGTATGTTTTTATAGTTTATTAATTCTAATACTTTTGTTTATTTATTTCATCCACTTTTGTATGATATTGGTTATACTTATGTAATGGGAGGGATACTATTCTAGTCATTTATGGAATTTTATTATACATACATATCTATTTATACAATTATTATATCATTAAAAAAGGATTAGTCTCCCCATCATCACATCCTTACACCATCACTATGAGTCAGTAGCGTTTGTCGTTCCGGGAGGCTTGATTAATGCCTAGAGGAACTCGTTTAGTTGTATTGTTGGGGTGGTGATTCAGGTCGAGGAACAAAAAATGGTACAAGAATATTTTCTTTTAACTCGGTTTGGGTATTAATATTTATGTTGTTGTAGAAAAGTGATTATCATATTTTCAAAACTATGTTTAGAACTCATGTTTGGGTGCCTTGAACCCCACATATTAGAGATGGACCAAGTTACATTGTGTGGGAATTTCTATTATTCTATTTCAAATTTTACAATTGATATTATTTCCACCATGAGTGTCCCATTTGGATGTGATTTTTATCTATTATGAAATGTTACCCTTGATCTTGATAGGTTTGAGTGATGTTATTTAACCCTTGGCCCAGTATTGGAAGGGGTGGAGGGATTTTGGACTCTTAGATTAATATGGAAAGGGTTGATTTCTAGTTTATGCTTTTGACAAGGATCATTAGATGATTTAATTATACATTTGAATTTTTTTTTATAAAAACATATTACGGAATGTGATATATATAAATCCTTATGGGCCAACCTCTTATAGGAGAATACATGTGCAAGGATATTTAATGATATTGATCACCTGGTAGGGTGATGTGGTCATCAGTTTGAGGAGATATGATTTATAATAATCGGAATGGACCATGGAATATGTGAATGTGGCTCTATTACGGGAGTGTGAGGATATGATAAGGATTGGTTGTATTCTAATATGATATTTATATGGGATGGTATGGGTAGGGTGTTGATGTTTCCCATTAATGATTTCCCTATCAGTATTATATATATATATATATGTTATAGGGGTTTCCTAACCATGTATTGAAATTCAATGAGATTCCATAGAGATGGGATCCAATTAAGCGTCATGCGAGAGATGATTTAGTGCCATAGGAGAACTCACAGGTTGAGACCCCAGAGGGTCGGTTGAGGCCCTAGAGGGTCAAGAAGATCTTGAGCCCTAGGTAAAGGTTCAGGTACAAGCACATGTAAAGGCTCTGGTTCAGAATACAGTGTAGGTTGAATAATATGACTGATCTAAATACTTTTGGGATGTGTCTAGAAGATTATCTCATAGCGAGTATGATACATGTCATCTTGTGGATTGACAAGAGAGATAAGGGAGTAGATCTATCTATGGAATATCTGACTCAAGAATTACCATCCTAGAACCTTCCAATTTTATAGGGTGATGGTGGTCCAAAAGTAGAAAAGAATAGGATTGAGTCAATGATGATGATATATGATCATCTTGAGATGCACCCATGTTGGAGGGTGATTCTTGTTGCATACATGTTAATAAAACAGGGAAAAATTTGTGGGACTTTCTGGTTCAGGGAGCGAGACATGTGGTACTAAAATGGAATGAAATTTTTGGAATGATAATTTAGTACCTCATCTCAGAGATGTTGATGGTACAAATAGATCTGGAGTTATTGAACGTAAAATAGAGTGAAATTTATTTCATTGAATATGAAATGGCATTCGACGAATTTTCTCACTTTCCATCGATCATGGTGAGTGATGATACCTTGAGGGTGAGGCATTTTGAGGATGGGTTACATCACACCATTCAGGATCAATTAAACATATTCGGGTTTGCTTCATTCCTAGATTTAGTGAATAAGGTGCTCATAGATATGAAAAATTTTATGGATCAGTATTAGTCGACCAGACTGATGACATCATGTGATTTTAGTGGCGATGATTCCGATAGTATGCACCAAGTCCAACAGGATTTCTGGAAGGTTGTTTGTGTCCAAGAATTGATAAGACCACCTAGGAGAGGATCTTCGATGGTGTTATTCGTCTTTGGGTGACTAGGAAATTTCTAAACATAGTGTGACCGACTTGAAAAGGAGTTATAAGAATGTAGAATGGTCTGGAAACATGAGAGGTTCTGTAGGAATCCTTCTTGGAGAACTGCTAGTTTGGGACTAGGCCATATTCATGGTTCTAAAATTGGACTAGGATTGGTACATGTTGAGGGTAGCTATGTTATAACTGCATGTGGTGTTTTCAAAAGAGAATATGGTGACCAATAATGGGGCCAATGGTTTTTGGTAGGTGACGTACCCTAATGATTTTTGGATTCAGGTAGTTGGCCATCAGGTTTGGCGCATGATGCAGAGCTTCCATGTCCATAGTAAGATGGTGACCTAATGAAATATAGAGGAAAACCATGGGAATCAACAAGGTAATATTTTGTATCATTTTTTAATTGAATATTTAGAGGCATGTCTGTTTTGGTTGCACAAGGTGCACAAAATGTATTTTCATACTGACAAGATGCATGTTAGTAGGTTGGAATCATATCAGATGCATTTTATATAAATATGGTGTGTGGCCACTTGATTTATCAAGTTATGTTTTCAATTGGGAATCAAGAATATTTGGGTAACATGAGTTTCATATAAATATAGTCTTTTTGAAGATATGATACTTGTTTAGGTTCATGAAACCAAGAATGATTTTGAGCATATATTTACATGAAAGGGCTCATAGGTTCCTTGTGTGGAATGATATGAGGCAGACATCAATGCAATTCATGTTTCTATTTGGTGTTGAGTAAGATACCAGAGAACCTGATGAGGGGTAACAGTTATGATGAATAATGGGATGATTTCATTCCTTGAATGGTCGATCATCCAACTATATTTTTTGGGTCGAGAAACGACTTGGGTAGGGATATACTAAGGTGGGGATCCCCTTGAGTTAGTTGACATATAAAATCTTATCTTAGTGTATTTGGGGTTAATTTAAATTATGTGTGTATGTTTTATAACATATTAGAGTATTTTTTTATACATTAGGGAGGATATATGATTTGTATGGGTGATTATAACATTTCATGATTTTAGTGATGTTTGAATTGATCACTCATTTTGGAATTTATGGGTTTGGTTGTTATGAAAACACTTTTACTATTTATCAAAACATAATTATGAGTTATAATTTTATATAAGGACTTTTTTATGGTCTTAGAGGTTTGAAAAGACCTCTGGTGTATAGATGGGATTTAGGTGTATCATAGGTCCAAAGGGCATGTTTCGGAAAATTACAAGCTCAGGTTCACAATTAGATTTATCCATGTTCCCTTCTAGTAGAAACCATGTGGCCCCTTTTTGTATAGAGAATGGATTGTGAAGATATTATGGAAGAGGTAAATTTTCATGTAGGACATCTTCAGTTATTATAAATGGTCTTTCAAATAGTCTACACATGTTTGGAAAAACCAATCACATATGGGCATAATTAGTTCCAAATGGGGAGAATCCAGACACTGTTGCATGCACGGTTTTCACATGGTTTGGACTAACCATGTGGAAAATTTAAAAAATGAAATTAAAATTTATAAACCAATTTCTATTTCACTTTTATCTTTATTTTATCCTCTCGTGGTCAAAAAAATAATACGGGGGCTCCTATTTTCATCATCCACTAGGGATTTATCAATATCCCTCATCTAAACATTGTTCCTCATGCCGTCAGTTTCATACGATCCCTATTGGTAAATATCTCTATCATATTGAATCTATTATCCTTTTCCTCACCTCATGGAAAAATAAATATGTGCAATTAAATTGGACATATTTTCCGTGTGTTCATATCAAACGTTTATATCATAGAAATCATCCCGAGTCAGATGCCATGATCAAACATGCCAACATATATGACTACAAGGTAAGTGGTTCTCATAATTATTTTATTTCAAAAATGTGCCAGGGGTGAGGCTGTAATAACTCTTATATGTTGACCAAGTGAGACACTGCAATATTTATGGTTGCATTTAATTAGTTAAATTTAACCATGTAAGATACCTATGAAAATTTTGGTAAAAGACTACAAATGGTTGAGGATTTGTGGGAGGCCAGATCTATAGAAGATTAGTCCAGGGTGATTCCTTATTTTAAATGAGATGTCATATTTAATTACATTGATTATATATATATTCAAATTTATATATAATGAGTTTTACTGAGATCCATGGGATCATGATGGGATACACATAAGTATTGGTATGTCATTGGACATCTTGACTGAGTGAATTTGAGCTTCAATATTGGCATTGTCTTATATATATATATATTAGTGATTTTGATCATAGGCTGGGTGACTCTGTCATCGGGTTGAGGAAGAAAGACCATAAAAATAGGGGTAGGGCCCATGTTGCATTTGAATGAGTTGGACATCATATTGAGTGATATGGTTATAAGGGCATGAGGTGCCAAATTTTTGTGTCTTAGGTTCTATTTGGGGATTTCCAATCACCCATATTGGGAAAAGCTCCATTTTGAGTCGTGTTATCAATGGGCGACTCATATGTTGTGGGGATTTTGATAGGTCATGTGTGTATATTTGTCATGTAGTTATGTATTAGGATATTTGTTAAAGGTACCTCCCACAAAATGCCATGAGGATGCTGAGGATCTACCAAATGACAGTGTTGTGGCTATTAGTTGGAAGATGATTCCCATTATGAATGAGTATATTGGGATAAGATTTGTTTGGATTTCAATTTTATTCTATTGATATTGTTCAGTTATTGATTCCTATTTTTTATGATATTTAGTATGCTTCATCTAGGGGAGAGTTACTGGTTCAGTCTATTATTCTCTTTTTTTAAATAAAATATCTATTTTTTCCATTATAATATCATAAATGGAGGGTATATTATACTCACTATCAATACCTTACACCCTTTTTACTACTTGTATGCCTTTGGAATTCATGGAGGTGTGCTTAAGGCCATGTGGCACTCATCCCATTGCACTATTGGGTTATCAATTTGGGTTGTAGTGCTATAAACATAGACATTAAAGACACAAGGTTTACTATGTTTAACAATAAAACATAATTTCTCCACAGTTAAGATCATATGAGCATAAGTTTATAACAGAATGACACATTATGATATATAGGTTGAAAATCCACAATGGAGGCTTAAGAAAACGTGATTTCATAGCTCCATAGGAATGAAACAATATTGATTTTAGAATGATTCAGTGATTAAAATAGAAAATCAACTAAACCCATTAGGTTTAAAAACTATAAAGTGTGGTCTTAGTGAAACCTACATTTTAGCATTCTATGAATCTCAAATATAATGTTTAGGAAAAATTTAAAGAGAAAAATTAAAAGTATCAAAGCTATTGGAGTCCGAAATATAGCCTTAGGGAAATTTGATATGTTATCACTAGGTCCTTTTGGATAAAAAAAATTTAGAGAATTGATTCGGTTATTTCATTTATTTGACCCGTTTACAAAATTTTTATCCTCATAGAGATTTATCACTAGTGATCATTATTATTTTTTATTCAACTCCTTTATCTAATTTTCCCCTTCTGGTTCTCATTAAATTGAATCAAATTATTCATTTTAATAGACTAACTATGGTGTTATGGTTCTGGTATTCATTCTTACACCCATTCATGATCCCCATCTAAGGGGAAATAATTCATTCAAATATACCAACTCTAGTGTTATAGTGATGGTAGTCATTCCCATACCCATGTGTGATCCAAAAACATAATGAAATATGGTCGACTCAAGTGCTCATAAACCATGATCATTTGTCTTGTATATTTGTTACTGAACATAATTAATTTTGGTGTTATCCAAAAATTTTATTTCATATAGAACAGAATTATATAAAAAATTTATTTAGAGTTAAAAATAATAATAAAATGATAGATAAAAAAGTGTATTCATTATCCAGAAATATGGAATTTTACATTTTGGATCATCTATCCCAAATTATTACAAAAGGTCTAGGGGGATACAACAATAAATACTCCAATGAAATAATAAATGTTCTCAATTAAATACTGATATTGATGGAAAATATTTTTTTGTTCAGCTAATAAGATTGTTTAATCCTCTACTTGAGGAATAATCTCATTAGACTTTGCAGCAGTATCCACCATAGCCATCTATGCTTCCTCTAATAGATATTATTTCTCCCCAATTTTGATTTTTATTACTGAAATATATTTCAATGCATTGTTAATAAACATGTAATCAAATCATTCTTTCCCTATATTTGTTATCATATAAAAATGTATTGGAATTATCAGAGGAAATTCATATACAGAAGATCGAGAAATGATATTCGAAATACACTTCCCCAAGTAATTATGGGGGATTGGATGAGTATTGAACACCTCTTAGACTAACTCAAAGTCAATCTATAATAATTGAATTTATTTTGGATCCATGTTTACAGGATACTTAATTTTCTCTATATTAATGAATGTAAAAATCAATAATTTGTTTAATTATGCGACTATCAAATTAAAATGAAGCATTGAGACATATGTGTCTTGTATATCATCAAATTTTTGAGGGGTTTTCTGAATAAAACATGTTATACATGTCATTCAAGGAAGATAATAGTGCATCAATCATTGGATTTATAAACCATCACCCCATGAAAAAGGGATATAAGAATATTATACCACAATCACTCTACTATCCATGATATTTAGAGGGTTTTCTTGAAAATCACATCCACTGATTGATCCACCATTCAAGATTGTACTCTTCATATATGAGCATGATAAATTGTTCTATAAGGTGTGTTAGATGAATAATAGTTAGTATCATAAAATGGATAACTTCCAATTAATGTCAATATACCTTCCAAAAAAGGTACCAAGGTTGACGAAATATATTATAGTTTAGAGAAAATGAACATTAATCACTATTTTATCTTCCACCACATTTAGTGGAACATGAAGAATATCAATTTTCTCCTAATTGAGTGTTGGTTCTAAAGCCTATAAACCCTGAACTCCTTTTATAAATATAAGTTCCATTTCTACCTGGTCCACCATGGGACTAAGGATCACATGTTGTTGAGAGGTAGGTACCAAATGATCTGAAATACCTATGAAAGTCACACAAAACATTGGACATATATGTCAAATGAATGATAACTCTTTATGGTCACAAATATACCTTAGGTCCATAAAGGAAATGAATAACGTGTCCCACTGCGAGATTGAAACTGATTCCCTTTTGGAAAATGTGAACACTATATTCAAGGAATTCACTCTCGATTGTTAGGATGATATATTAATTTTCACATATAATTTTATTATACTCATATGACCGTGATCAATATATGAAAAATGAAATGAGTTAAAACGAATCTATAAAAAATAACAAAAAAAAATATGAAGTGATAATGAAGAGTGAATGTATACTGACTCGACCACCACGAAATAATATTACATGACAAATTACTCACCTGATTTAACTTTCTCAAAACCTCAGATGAATGATATAATTGATGGAATACAGAAAAGGAGCTACTTCTCTTAGACTATTGAAGTCAAATGCCTCAATTTTATATGATAGATTGGGATAACCACCTTCATAAGATAAATTTCATTGATTAGACACATCAACTATCAACATGCTTTAAGCCATGTACTATAGATAAATAATGGGTAGTTGTTCCTATTATGTATCGTGAGAGTCTGAAGTTATAAAATGAATATAATAATATCATGAATTTCATGTAAAAAAATATATTTTCATTACCTTATCTAGATTATTTTCAATGTTTCCCTACATCGGTTGAACCTTCTCAATGCCTCGACATCACATTCATTAACATTGAATATATGATCCAAATATTTGTACAGTGAATTAAATCCTAAAGGACATACTGATAAGATATTTTGAATTGAAAGGATCCATTGAAAAGATGTTCATGGGTGGAGAAAAAAATACTATATTCATGAGTTTATTATCATTATTTATAAAGGATTCCTAGACTTCATTCAATTATAGAACACCCATCTAATAATCTCATTCGCTTCTGATTATTGGGTAAGACACATCAACTAGAACTGATGGTTGGGGAGTCCATCCCAATTAGTGAATCACCCTGCTTATTAAATTCATTATATATGTATGTCTTGACCATTTTAAAAATATATCATTCTACCATTTCCTATGATTGAATGTAGAAAGAGTATTTAATGGAGAAAATACCCCTCAAGAACCCTTAACCAATGTAGGCTTATCTAATGATTCAGACCCATCGACCATTACAGAACTATATGTTATTGATGGTTTGTTTTATTTTCTACATCTAGTTTATAACCATCTACATTAGTTATAGACATTGGTGGTTATTTTTTATAATCCACAATATCAACTAGTTTCCCATTAGAATAATATATTATCAATGTTTATGAATAATCAGTCACATACTCAGATTCTAATTCCACACGTGTTAGTTAAACTAAGATTAATTTATATTTCCACATGACTAATAAAAAAATTGGTGAGAAACTAGGGCATTTATTTCTTCTTGCATCTTATAGGAAGGACTAGAGCATCAATTTTGGAAAATATAGAATATTAAGCCAAATCAGCATAGTGAATATCCTTAAAAGATCTACCAAATATCCGTACATCAATCCAAAACATCATATATGTGGAAAATCATTCATTCCATCTCTTTACATGTGTTTGTATTAATATCTATAAGATTTTATGTAGGTGTTGTATATGTCCTGAATGAAAAACTTTCATAACTATTCATCATAGATTTTATATCTTTTTTTTAATCAAAAGGTCTTGACTGACCAATTGAATAATGGTTTTGGTAATAATATTTCATTTGGGATTACATAACTAGTGAGAAACTGATATCCTCTTATATTCCAAACAATTCAATTATTGAAGTTCTTAAAGGGAAAAATCTAAAAGGGGTCTCTTTATATGAATATGACTAATATTATGGTCTAAAATTTCCAGGATTCCCCTGTCCCCACATTATCCAACCATCAATGGGATGTTTGGGTTTCTATGATGAAAATTTCAATTCTTACCCCATCATGAGACTCTTCTACAAGGTGTAGATATCTACTGATAAACATGTTGATAAATATTACCAAGTTTATGGATTGATCTACTTCTTAGAGAGATTTGAAACCCATGTTAAAAAATTACCCTTACTCCTATAATGAAAAGTATATACCAAGATTACCTTGAAACATTTAGAATATGTAGGTTATTATCCTCTTGAACTAAGACTCTATCATTATGAGCTAATTTTAAAAAATATATGTTTCCATTTTGAATAGTTATATAACTATTAGAGGTGTCATCTCAACATTTTTCCATGACAGTATAGGGTGATGAATTCATTATATATACCCCATAGGATCCGATCTATATGGATCAATCTCATATCCTAGAGGATTATCAGAACATCTCCATGTATCAGATGAAATGTATTTCCTCTAAAAACCCAATATAATGAATTCAGAAAATGATGTGACCACTTCCATTGATGAATTACCATGAGGTCCAAACCACTTTATATTGAATAATATATTTGACATGGTTCTAAATTTTTTCACAAATTTGACACACTTAGAAGGAATAGCACTAGTCCATGCCAAATAAACCTATATATCAAAACCCCTAGTTTTTTACACCTCACAACTTTTGATATGTAATTAGAAACATAATAATCGATACATAGTTATGTATTTCATCTTCATGTGTATGTGTCTCTCCTTCTAAATACAATGGTACAATCCTTAAAGGGTATCCATTAAAGAAAATTAGTTCCTAGATCAAATTTCCTATTATAGAAACTTTTTCGAAAAAAAATAATTGGTTTTTGAAATCCATTAGATTGAAAAAATTATTGATCATGGTTCTAGAAGTTGTGCATAATCTAAAAATCAAAACATTATAATGTGTAGCCTATATGACACAAGAATAGCCAAAAGTCAACCTCTTATCATGTATGGTAGAATAGAATTGAATGGGATACTAAGTTGACTCATAATAGAATAAATTTAATCAAGAATCACATATATATATGACCCGAATTTCAATGATATTTTTTTAAAGTTATCATCATCAAAAGAGTGGAAAATATAGTTAAATTCAAAAAAATTGGTGAAATTTAAGAGTTATTCTGGAAAATATATCTCAAAAAAACAAAAGATCCTTTGAGGATGATCTAGTGAACAATGAGGCCAGGATGTTTGTAATGTTGAATATGTAGTCTGAAAATAAAATTATGGATATAGACCTGACATTAAAAATTATGATGATGACCTCATGATCCACATTGATAACTATGATATGGAATAATTGTGGAGTATTCCTTACAGTATTAGTTGATAGTCTAAGTTCGTGGACTAGTTTTATTTTTCAAAAGATGTTCTATATAATGGATTAATAGAATAATAAAAATCCAGGGGCCCATGAAACATATATATAGTGGTCCACCATGTAGTGCAGGAAATAAGAATAATATAGAATTTTATACTTCCTAATAATTGGTTTCTTGTCGATAAAAATTTTCCCAATTCTATGTGGGGGGATTTTTTTAATTCCATATAATTTTAAAATAATATCATTTGTAGTAAAATAAAATAAAAATTTGAAAATATTTTTTTTTGTGAAGTGATAATTGAAAATTTTGAACTCTTAACCACAAAATGCCTCCCGAGGATGATCTGATGAGGATGAATCTATGATACTGATCATATGAGCTTGATCCTCTATTGTTGAACCATTGAGTTTGAGAATCCAAGGATGATTCTATGAGGCTGAGACTTTGAGGATGAACCTATGAGGTCAACCCTACCAGGTGGATCCCATTTAGTGGAGACCTAAGGCCATCATTACTCATGGTCAAACCGTATGGTATTGGGGTATCATTTAATAAAACTCCATGTGTTATGACCTCATGGTTTCTAGAAATATATTTTTATATACCATCTATTGATTTCATAGTGAGGAACCACCATTTACTTCAATCATCACCTCACAGCACAGTGTGATCCCTTCCTGATCACCCAAAAAATCTATTTTTACACATTCCATCATCATGTTACCACTTATTTTTTGAAACTAATCACCTTAGTATGCCCCTATAAAACCACTCCTCCCTTAATAAATATCACATACACAAACATATGGGGAGATCGACATAGACCCTAGAAAATTACTTATGCCTTTAAGAGATCTTCTTGGTAAAATAAATGCTACCAAAGAATAAAACTCTTATAGAAACCAATGTTATTGAGAGAGGAAACAAAAATCACTTGAGATATTTACTGCATTAGGAATACCCAATGAGAATGATCCTCTAAGGACAAGATGATAAGCCAAATCCCATAGAGGTAATGCCTCTATGCTAGAGTTAATATGTTCAAGACCAAGGGGTGACCACATGGGATACACTACCATTATAAAATCCATTGAGGGAACCTCATAGAAGACGGTCTATGAATTAATCCTTATGATATCCATTACGCAAAATATAGTTTTGAAAAGAGTGATGAAAAATGGGAAATAAACCTCCATTTTGTTATATAAATTTGAAAAGAAAATTAGGTAACAATGAATTCCCTTTTAGGGATTTCAAATTTCAAATAATTTTCTAGCTTCAACCTTCTAAGGGACACCCCCTATACAAAATTCCATATATCTTAAATAATGTCACAAAATCCATATTACCATGGAATGTGAATCATCAAAAACTAATTCAATCTTGGACACACTTGAAAAAAGGTTCCATGTCATAGTCATATCAATGATACCTCTCATAGATCATTAAGTCTATTCCATCCCGTCACATCCCATATGTTTTTATTCATTTCACTTGGTGGATGTATAAGTACTTTTTATGATTGAGGTATCATGTTCTAGTATATGTCATGTAACCAACCATATTGTCGCCATATCAGGATCCAACCTTCTTTATGACTCAATTCCAATAAAAGGGAAATATGGTGGGAGGATGGTCTTGCATCATAGTTATATGATCCATTGTAGATCCCATTGATGATTCTATCAACCTAAATTTTTAACGAGTCAAGTATACCCACTAATACTCTGAAAATACCATAGAAACAATATAGTTGTCCTACTAATAGTATGAACCATCTCCATATTTCATAAAATAAGTCACTAATTTGTTTAGTCATGTAAGGGAAACATCAGTGCTTATGCACCACTCAAATATGATTGTATACTCATTAAATGTTCTTAATAACATCTTTTCTTTTATTTCTCACACTTAGTATAGATCACATTGTCTAAGAGATCTATACGTAGTATTAAACAATAATAATCATAATACCAACTATTTGGTAATCATCATTAGTTATAAGGGCCAATCCCACCAAAACCTCATTGAATGAACCCATTGTAACAGTTATAAGGATAACTCAACTGTATTACACCCACTCAAAAAAAAAATTTAAACCATTCATGACACATGTATCTCAAAAACAAGATGTTATACTTTGTGTTAAACATAATTACAACCCGATGTAAAAATACATGTTATAGACATAACATAAGATGATAAATAGTGAAAATCAAAATATGTGGGATTTATTTTTTTCTAATAAAGATTTAAAAGACATATATAAAAAGATAAATCCCATTTTCATCATCCCTTAATCATCCCCCTCATTATGTCATATTATAACTGAATGTAGGTTTCCCTGGGGTATCTCTATATTTTATTGTTTAGGAAATCTTCCTAATGAAATGATATTCCACTTAGTAGGATATACTCCTACTAGTGAAATAATCCTTTCAACTTGTCACGACCCGTCCTCGGGGCCCGTGCCATGACTACCCCAAGTCCGCCTTCCATAGGCCAGGGGCTGGCGACTAGCACCAAGGCATAAATACCAGTAAAGGGAAGGCATTGCCTTTGTAATGTAAACAAGCACCACAGAGTAAGAAAGAGGAAAAAGTAAACACTAAGTAAAAACTGGTACAACAGTAAGTGCGGAAATAAAGGGGGTCGGAAATACAAGCCCAACTGTAAAGTACAACTCGAAAGGGAAAACAACAACTAAAAAGTAAAGCTGAAACGTCGAGCCGTCCACTAGAAGTCCCACCTGAAGGGTGGTTACAGATAGCCTCCAATGCTCCTCGGGTCCCACCGACCGCTCCGAGTACATCCCGCCCAGTGGTCCTCCCCCAGGTACCGTCCTGCTCTGCAAGCCTCAACCATGATCAGTGATGTCCGTCGTCTGCAACCAACACAACGTAGTGCGGGAATAGCCCGTGCAGGGGTGAGTATAAGCTACTCAGTAGGGACCCCGAGACCCCCGATGGTCTCCCAGAATCCACAAAGGATAAACCACAATGGGAGGATACAATCACGAAGTAACATCCGACACTACTTAGGTATATGCCCATACATATACCTAAGTCATCAATCTCGTTCGACTCCAACATCTGATCCCAAGTACAACCCAGTCCACACAGGAAAGAAAAACGTAAATCCACATAGGATAGCTCAACACAATCCACATAGGAAAGTAAAACAGAAATCAGCTCACACAGGTATACTTCTTCGTATGACGATAGAGATGATCCGATGTAGCCACTGATTCATCTAAACCGTCGGACCCACAAAGGATCGGTAGATACTAACCCCCACAATGACCCACACAGGATCAATCATGAAGTTGAACCCAAAGCTATTGGGAAACTCCTTCTCCATCAAGTACAGTGGTTATGCCGCTACAACCAAGCGTTTACCTCTCACCTTGGACTGTTGTATTACTCCACCTATCGAGTACTGTGGACCTGTTGCTACAACCAAGCGATTCCCACCATGGGTCTGCTGCTACAACCAAGAGCTCCCCCTCATAGCCTCTAGAGGTACTCCTTCTGTTGAGTACCATGGGTCAGCCGCTACAACCAAGCGCTCCTCCGTCGTGGGTCTGCCGCTACAACCAAGCGCTCCCCGGGCTGCTACAACCAAGCGCTCCTCTATCGTGGGTCTGCCGCTACAACCAAGCGCTCCCCCTCATAGCCTCCATAGGTACTCCTTCTGTTGAGTACCGTGGGTATGCCGCTACAACCAAGCGCTCCTCCGCCGTGGGTCTGCCGCTACAACCAAGTACTCCCCACTGGGCTATCCGTCACACACCGAGTCGTCCGATCAGCAGTCGTCAAGTCTCAAATGGCTCTAGGGTTTCCGCACACAGCATGCTCGTTCAGGGAGGGTCCAGTCCACGAGCTAAGAGGCTCGATGCATCAACTGACATGTAGTCCGGAGTTGACGTATCCCAAGATGTACCATAGAGGTCACAGCCAAAAACACGGAGGATTCCCGTACTGTTTTCATCATCGTCGCAGTCGAATCCACTGAGGATCTCTGTACAGTCTTCGTCGTCACAGTAGCAGTCGCAGCCAGCTCTAGGGTTCCCGCACACAGCAAGCTCGTTCGGGAGGGTCTGCTCCACGAGCCGAGTGTCTGATACATCAACTGACACATATTCTGGAGTTGATGTATCAAAAAGTTCCGTATCGTCAACAGGAACTCAACGTCGCAGACGACGCGTCAATCGAACTCCCGGTCTGAGAGTTATTGGCTTTTTCATCCCAGGGGCCCGGTTGGTTTTTAAAGAAAAACCAACCCGACCGTACTCCACCTGCATCCAAACCTTGGGCAGAGTATTTTAAAAGATCTGTCTCACTTAAATGAATTCAACAGAGTCGACGTCACGTCAATCGTACATCCGAAGCTCAAGATATGAGCGTTTCCGCTCCGAGGGCCCGGTTGGTTTCGTGTACGAACCAACCCGGCCAAACACAAAGTATTCCGAAACCTTGAGTGCAATATACCTAAACGACCGTGTTGATCCAAGGATCACATTACCGCTGACGGCGCGTCGTTCGGAGTCCAGTAGCTCAACATATGAGTGAAAAACCGAAAAGGTCCGGAAACGGGGGGTCTGGGCCCGGACCGACCCCCCTGGGTCGGTCCGAACCGGGTCGACCTGACCCGGGTCCACCTGGCCCGCCATGGGTGCGACTCGGCCCAGCGGGTCAGCCCGGCTTGGGTCGGCCGAGCGAGGGGAAGCCGCGGGGGGCTTGCTACCCCTGAGTGAAGAAACGCCGCGGCCCCGGGTGGGGCCGCCTCGCCAGCGGACGCGGCGGCCGGGCCGCGTCCCTCCTCCCGGTTCCGCGCGGCTGGGGAACCGGCTCACCGACGCGGCTTTAGCAGCAGCGGGTTTTGCCGCCGGCGCGCCAGGCGTCGCCACCGCGCCCCCGTGGCGCGCCGGTGGGAGCTTCCGTAGGCCACCGAATGCGCTCCGGTGGTCCGTTTTCCATGCGGTCTTCTCCAGTGGTCATCCCGGGACTTGATCTTCACTGTCAGGCCCTCGAATCGCCCTTGCGGCCCCGTTTGTCGTCGTCCGCCGTATCGCGCACCAAGAACGAAAAAGTGCGGTGGGTTTGGTCTTGTTCGTTAGTCTGCACCCACCACATTAGCGGTCTTAAAGATATTCACCCAACAATATTTAAACGACCGGGGATTTAATCACAAAGATTTAAAAAAAACAAACCCTACCTCGTCGTACGTGCTTTCTTCGCGGAATTGATCGTCGCAGAAGAATATAATCGTCGCGTCGTGGAAGGGTGTCGCGTCGATGAACTCTGAGGATAAAAAACATACAGATTTAATTACAACAATTAAATCCATGTTGTTGTTATAAACCACAAAGAATTTAAAAGGAGAGCAACCCCCTACCTTGTCGTTGTCGATTGAAGGTTGTCGTGGGGTTGGATTGTCATAGAAGAAGCGTCACAAAGGGAGATTCGTCGGCGTCGCGGTACACGGCTTCACGTCGTCGATCTCCGCGGGTTCGACGTTCTTCGCGTTCTTCACGTTCTTCGCGTTCTTCGCGAAGGAGGATGAAGGACTTAAGGTTTCTGTCAAAACCTTTCAACGAACAACCCTCAAGAAGAAAAATGTTGGTCTTATTTTATTACAAGCCAACAAATGAAAACAACCTAAGTAATGACCCATTAATTCATAGAATTAATTTCAATGAATAAACCACCCAATTTAATAGGAGCGTTTAATTGTTTAAGGAAACACCCCAGTTGACTTTCATTTAATAGGGGTTTTCGTGTGTGCGTTACATAGCGGAAAAGAAACGGTGGGGCTTGTGTGGGACCCACCTCAAAAATATCCTACCCACTTGGTAGGATATTTTTGGATAGCACCCTATCCGCATCAACTCAGCTTAAGCAGCATTATGTGGATTTTAAGTGGCTTAAGTGAAATATAAATAAAGTTGTCGCACCACTTTATTTTATTTCTTAACTTAAAGCCCAAAAATTAAAAACCACACCCGAGAAAATGCAACTCCGGAAGAGGCATTTCTAAGCAAGAACCGGCGTTGCGATTCCATCGGTGCCCTCAAAATCCGATTCCGAGCACCGGTTCAAAAGTTAGAAAAACCCGCTCGTTCATTCACTGAACGTAGCAAGCCATACTTCGGAACATGATTCCGGGCACACCGAGCCTTAGAATCAGGTGCCGTCACAAACTGCGTTCTTGTAAAATTCCAAAGAAAATTAAGAAAAAAAATTTTCCTTGAAATTTAAGGGTCTTTACACAACTACCTGGACATATTTCTTGTGAAACTATACAAAGCTATTTTGGGGAATATTCTCTTTGAGTTCATCCAAAAAAGGACAATAAAATGAAATCCCCTCACCCACAGTTTCTAGTCATCTTTCTCATATAATTTTGATTATAAACTAATTTATCCAACCTGAAATCGAACCTTATCACAAGAACTGAAAATTAATGATGTGTGTCCTTAAATGGAACTAAAATACATGGATTTTTATTCCATTAAAACTTATATATAGTAGTCCATTAGAGTCCAAATCCCAACACCATAGACTCTAAATTCTTTCCTTGATGACCATAAACCATAGGGGACATAGTTATGTGCCTTTATATCATACCATCCCAAAATTGAGTGCAACTATTTAAAAATGAAAAATGATGTATAAAATTTAATACATGTAGTGAAAAAATTTCTAGAATAGGGGTGACAAATTTAGTATTGGGATTTTTGAAGGATTCTTTAATACATCATAAATATAAAAGATATTCATAGAGTATGAAATGATTACCACTAAAATGTATGTTGAGTTCAGTATAAAATTTTCTATGAAAATGTGAATTCAAATGCATGATGGTTATAAATCCCAGTGTCTAAATAAATTTAGAATATAGGATCCCAAAAATATTCACATTGGACAGTCAGTGATGAAGAAGCCAATGAATTTTCAATACTCCAACCCATTAATATATTCCTTAAAAACAATAATATATACATAATGATGTGGAATTAAAGTTCCGCAAAATCCTAATTAAAAAAACATATTGTTTATAAAGTCTTATTACCAAGAATATTATCACATTATGAACAATGTCCCTAGATGAATTGTGTTCACATCCATATTCCTTTTAACTTTAGTGGATTGGGTACACCCCCTATCCCCCTTTATCTAATACAATGAGATATAAATGTTTTTCCACTGAATGAGACAGAAATTAAATTCTTATAACACCCATCACATAATGAAAAACTTATATATGTATCGCACATGAATACTAAAACATTTATAATTTTATAATTTCTTAATTAATGGGTGGTAAAGAAAATTATTTACTGAAAACATCCATAATACATTATCATAATTGATATAGAGTAATAATGTGAATTTTATTATTATAGTAAATCCCCAATGAATTATAACAAATAATAAATTATGTTATATCTATGGAAAATTGTTTTTAAGTACATTATATATTCACTTTGAAAAATGATAAGAAAAACTATTTTTTTGTAAAATTTGATTAAAAATTATTCTATAAAACAAAGAGAATAGATATTAAATTTTGATACCTTTAAAAAATGTAAGGAAAATTTTGAATTAAAAATTTATTAATATATATAGGTGATATATTTATATGTAAATAATTATAAATGGAGATGCTTTCTACACTTTTTTAATGACATTCTATGTCAATCGAATATGATTTGTGTAAAAAATATTAAGAAAATATTTCATATAAGAACATTATAAACATATTAATGTACAATTTGAAAAAATATTATGATATAATTTATATATTGAATATGACCTTCATAAAAAGTATTATTAATTTGGATATGGTGGAGAAATATTTATAAATATAAAGAAGTGATAAGGACAATTCCATTTTCAGGAATTGTTTTAGTATATTTGTAAACTAAAGGGAATATTGCTGGAATAAAAATAAGAAAATTCCATATATAACAATAAGAGAATAAATTGATTTGTTTTAGTGAGAAATAATAAAACATTCCCCCTAATATGAATATAAACCTAGAAAATCGTTATTACAAATTGAAATTAGAAAGGAAACCATTAACTCAAACATTCGATTAGGGGAATGTGTTGTAAATCACATTATAATTTTCTTGATCATTATTCATATTTAATTTACTCAATAACAGTAAATATTATTATTTATTAGATCTATATTATTTTTTTATTACTAAATATAATATTTGGATGTTACATATTAAATTTTTCAATCCTGATTAGGTTTGTAAATTTTAGTCATTTATCATTGGTATTTGGATAACCACATCTAAAGTGTTAATTAATATATAATACAAGTTTTTGACATAGTTTTGGATTCCTATGGTTATTTCATGGATATTATGATGATAATTCATAAAGAACTCTTAATTTTTTTTGTAATTTCTATTTAATAAAGGAAATTTATTTTTTAATAAGTAAATATATATTATTAAAAAGGATTTCATAAAACATTATTAAATCATTACTGTTACATTTTATCAATAGTGTGTTTTATCCAATAGGTTGTGAGTTTTTTTTACAATGTTATTGAATCAGGTACTCACATTGAAGATCCAAAGATTGGAGGATGTTCAATAATGATGTGATTAATAGGTTTTGTAGAATATATTAATAGTGTTGATAATGTTGGTGTGAACATTAATGTGATAATGATGTATAAAGTTGTTAAGAGATCTAATAAAGAGTTTCACATATTATTGAATGTATAGAAAATCCAAATAAGTATCAATTTTACCTATATTTTAAGGGCCTAGTTTTGTTATATGAATCATTCATAGAGAATCACATTGTTTGTATAGATCATTTGATATCAAATTGATAGTTTTTTAAATCCAATTAGTGTGTAAGGTGTAGATCTAGTTAATTTTCTGGAAGTTATATTGTCATTTATTATGATATATGGATTATATTTTGGGATTTTTATATTATAATATGATGGTTTAAATGTTCCAAATATTTGACAGTTAACATTGAATAAAATATTAAAATTTTATTAATTTGATTTCGTTGATAAATTTTTTAGTGAAATGGTGTTATTTGGAAAAAATTCCATGTTGGATTGATGGTGAAGGAAGGATATTCACATAGACAAGTACATAGTTTATTTAGATTAGTAAAAACTACATATAAGGATTTTATGATATGTGTTATTAGGAAACATGTTAATGAGCCATATAGAGGACCATTCTTCATGTATAGTCAAGTACAGTATTATCATTGGGTGTTTATGGTTTGAAATAGTATTATGGGGTATTAGAGATATAATTTTGGAATGACCATGATAGAATGTTCATGGAATAAGTTCACATTTAGAATAATTTCAATGTGGATCATATTTTTGATTTTATGGAACATGATTCGAAAGAGTTTATTTATTATCCAACCATGATGTCTATGAATCAATAAAATTTGGAATATATGAAGGGTATTTTGTAAAGGGTGAAACATTGATTACCATGATTATAGAAATCCATGATGATCATTTCATATAAATACCCTGATAAACCCAATATTTCTTATCAATGATAACATAACGAGGTTTCATAGTTTAATATGATTATTGATAAAGGATTTTATTTCATAGTTAATAGGATCATTAAAGGGAAGTGTATAGTATGTGATATATTGTACATGGTTCAAATGGCTATCATGTGGAGAGGAGGAAGGAAATTTGAAAATCTTGTTTGAGAAGTGGAGTGTGATGTCCTTGATGGGATGCATGCAGTAATAAATTTTTTGTAAATGGTGTTTTTGATTAGCTTACGTGGGAGTACGCATTGTTGAGTAAACATTTCAGGAGGTTCATTAAATGGTTTCTGAGGTTCACTATATTGTGGTTAAGGATCCACATATTTACATCACATAAAGAATATATTGGAAGTAATTTTCACCTAATGATTTCATTGGGACATTGTGATGATCAAGGACTACATTCAAACATCAGCATGTAATATAATTTAGTAGAAGAAGTAGGTGATTCTAAATATGATTTTGAGTTTCATAATTTCTTGTTGATGTGGTGTAAAGAGATAGTATAATATATGTATTAAAGTATCCACATATCTAGAGAGAAGTGTTATTTGGTATATCCATGAAGATATATAATAAACTCTCACATTATACAGTATATTCATCTATAATTTTAGAAAAATAGTGAAACAATTTTGAGTGGGAAATGTATCAAATTTAGAGTAATATAGAAAGTGATGTATTTTTCTCATAATTGAAATTACATTACATATTTTATCTAATAAATATATAAATAAATATATAAAATATGAAATATACTTCACCAAAGTAGTTATAGGAGGTAAAGATGTTGTAGTGAACCTTGGGTGAAGAGTTACAGAGTCAAGAAAATTATAAAATTAGATATGTTTGAATGATGTAGAGGTATTTGTATTGTTAAATCCATAAAATGAGTGATGATTCATGGATTTTGTTATACCAGTACAGCTCCATGTTTATTCTCATTATACAGTCCCTTTATGAATAAATGATTTTATTCTATGATTTTTGTGTTTCATTTACATTGATTAATTTTTTTGGGTTTTTTTATGAATGAGCCAGTTCGAGTGAAAAAATTATAATGGTTACATCTAATGTGATAACTTTTAATGATATTTAAGCATATTAACGTGAAAATTTTAAATTTTCCAACACTATATTAACCCCGTAGGGTTTCACAGGTTCCAGGTTTTTATTATATCATAATGGTTTATTCTTTGTGTTTAACCTCACAAGCATGTTTTTATTATTTTTAAAATTATGGATCGTATGATGAAGCCTTCAATATCCAGAATAAAAGGATATTGTGGATTTTATAGAGATAAGTATATGTTTATAAAAAAATATTTTAATTTGTTTATAGAGAAAACTATTCAAGAAGAAATTTTGTATAATTAAATTGAAAGAGATTGGAATGTATAGATATAAATGATAATGACAAGATTATTATTCCAAGAGGAATTACAAGGTCATTATAGTGTGACATTACCTTTAATAAATGGATAAACCTAGAAGTTGTATAGAAATTATTCAGTGGAAATGAATGATTTTATTTCTATTTAATGAAATGGTTACAAAACTGATGTTGAAGAGATACTTGTGAAAAATAAACCTATTGAATTAATTATGGATAATACCAAGAAGATGAATAACAAGAAGAAGAGTGACAAGAAGGAAACACCCTATGAGTTTGGTGGGATCAATATCCATAATAAATATGTACTGAAATTTATCTAGATTATATATCTACATCGATTATTTTTTTTTCATTAGGAAAATATGTATGTTAATAGTACAAGGAAGATATGGAAAAAAATATATGGTTATCATTTTAAAAAACTTCTATGTATAGAAAATGAAAAGACCAAATCCCTTCTTGAATGGATATAACATTGGAAGATCATATAAAATACTATATGTTAAATCATTGAAGAACTATGTACAAGGAGAATGATTTTGAGAAAATTATATTTTACCATAGATATGGAAATATGGTGTATGAGTACCAGATAGAAATAAAAAAGTATCCTACAAGAAAAACATGGTAGAAAAGATGTAAAAATCATTTACATAAAGAATTCATAGAAGAAACTATTTTCCCCATCAAGTAACAACATAAAGAGAGGATGACATTACAAAATAAAACTAGTGATATAATTAATGAAAATGATACCCAATTAAAATATAAATATAAATATATAATGGAATAAGTGGTAGAAAATATTTCATTAAAGGATAATGTAAACGTGATGAGTCCATCCATGGAAGACACTATAAAAAAATTCATGAAAGATGAAACATCAAATATGAGGATAAGGAAAATGGTTTTCAAAGTAATTACATATATAATACCAATATATTTTAGATAAAAAATTCTAATTTTGTAGAAGATACGGGAACATCATAAGAGGATGTTATGTTTCTGACAATCCCACTGGTTGAATGAAAAACTTTATATCTATATATTAATATAAATATGACCACAGAGGTATTAATTCAATGGATTAATAGTTAAATATTATAATATTGGTTATTCTTAAAATTATTATATCTATTTTAATGAATGGAAGGAAAAATACCTATCGAGGTCATACACACCTATGCATAATAGTGATTTTTTTCTAAATGTTTCACTATTTGATGAGAAAAAAGTTCACTATATTAAAAAAGGATTATTATTGAATTAAATAGTTTATGAATCAAGAAAAAAAGTATATCACTCACAAAATCTACCATGGAAGTAATGAAAAAAAAACAACATTAAATTTAACGATTTTACTTTAGATGTGTATAAGAATCATGTAAACTAAAAGGAAGAAATTCCTTTGAAACAAATTCTATGTGGTTATGATGATAATTTAAATTGGGAGTATTTTCACCAAGAGAGATGTGGAGTAAAAACAAAGAGACATACAGTAGATGAGGAAGCTTTAAAATAACTCATGTACTAAGGTACATGATTAGAGAAATAATCCCAAAAAAATTATCTAGAAGGTGTTTCAATGATGAAATCCTATACAAGTAGGTTTATTCAAACAAAATGAAGAATAAAATTTATAACGATGAAACATATTAAATAAATATTGATCATGTGAGTAATGAATTCATAATCATATGACCAAATTAGTTGGAATTGGTATTGAATATAGAATTATAGCAAAATAATGAAATCACATCACAATTTTTATTAAACATGTCACGACCCGTCTCCCGGGGCCCATGCTGTGACTACCCCAAGCCCGACTTCTATAGGCCATGGGCTAGAGATTATCACTAAAGGCATTAATCACTAAAAACGGGAAGGAATTGCCTTTATAACCTGAAAACACACACAACAGAGTACAAGCTGAAAGCAAAACTATAAGTAAAACTGTATAACAAAAGAGTGTAGAAAAGTGAAAGGGGCCGAAAATACTTTCCCAACTATAAAGTACAATAAAATAGATATACAAGTTCAAATAAAGAAATGAAAAATAGTTGTTGGGTCATCCTTTGGGATTCCTACCTGAAGGGTAGGTATAAATAGCCTCCACCACACTCAACCTCCATCTGTCTCCTCCGTGTACCATCACGACCTATGGTCTACCTCTGAGTACCATCCGGTCCTGGTACTCTCTGCCTCGGTCTGTGATGTCTGTCATCTGCATCAAACACAATGAGGTGCGGGCATAGCCCGTGCAGGGGTAAGTATAATGATACTCAATAGGGACCCTGAGACCCTCAGGGGATCACAAACTCCAAAAAGAATAAACCACAATAATGAAATAAAAAGATAACCCCACTTAGGTATATTCCCAAACATATATGTAAGTTATCAAGTAATCCATAAAAATCATGAAGAAAACACACAGTTACTGACTCAACTCACACAGGTATACAACTTTTTAAGAGAGTTAGAGATGATTAGATGTAGCCACTAAATCAAAAATTCTGTCCATCCCACACAGAATCCAAGAACAGTAGTCAGAGCTATCGAACACACACATGATCCAAGAACAGTAATCAGAGCTATCGAACTCACACAGAATCTAGGAATAGTAGACAAAGCTATAAAACCCACACATGATCCAGGAACAATAGTCAGATCAATCGAACCCACATTGGATCTAGGAACATTAGTCAGAGCTATCGAACCCACACAGGATCCAAGAACAGTAGACAGAGAGTAGCCATCCATTGGATTTCCACACAAAGCACACTTGTTTTTGGGAGGGTCCACTCTTCAAGCCTAGTGTCGATACATCAATGACCACGAAGTCCCATGAAGAATTATCCCAAATGTCTGCCACATCATAGGGGTCTCAACGGAAGAGACGGCGTGCGGATCAGATGTTCGGTCTGTGTGTTATTAGCCTTTTAGTCCTGAGGGCCTGGTTGGATTTGTGCACGATCCAACATGACCATAACTCAACTATACCCTGAACTCTAGTGGGGTATACTCCGAGGGACCGTCCTGCTCCAATATTACCAGCACCGTTGGAGGTTCTTCAAACTGATGTTCGGTGCCAAAGATATGGCCAAAAGAAAGTAAAGGGTCATAGTGGGCCTGGGTCAGGGCCGACTCGGTTGGACCGACCTGACCCATCATAGTCTGAGCCGACCCATTAGGTTTTTCAAGTCCAGCTAGGCCCGGCCCAGTAGGCTGCGAAGGTCGCGAGTAGCGTGAGGGTGCAGACTGGTCATGAGGGTGTGGACAAGACATGGGTCAGTGTAAGGGTGGTTTGGCTCGGACACGCCAAGAGGGGCGCGGAAGGCCATCTCAGCCAGGTGCGCGTGGGGGAATGGCTCGGTGGCTCGGTTCTGATGGCCAAGGCCAGTTTGGCCAGTTCTGTGAGGGGCAAGGATCGGGTGGCTTAGCCCGGATGGCCGAGGATGGATCGACCAGTGGCGACGCTGGGCGCGTGGGACACGAAGGTAGGTGGGGTGTAGGCGGCGCGGCCCGAATGTTCGAGGATTGTTCGGCCACAGTGGAGTGAGGCACGCAGACCGACGCGGTTCGGCCAAGAACACAGGAGGTGGCTAGGAGGCAGCCATGCTGGCTGGAGGTCAGCCGGGAGGGGGCCAGGCAGGGGGTCGGCTAGGGCTGGTTTGGCCGGTGGTGGTGCAGGATACCGCGGGGGCTGCATGGGTCATGGAGGCCAGAGGTAGCGAGGCCTTTGTCTTTTCCTCCTTTGCCACCTCATCATTTCATACAATACTTAAGGACTTCACAAAAGGGATCAACGGAGGGTGTCAGGCCTTTTTTATGTTGGCCCGCACCCTCTTTGTTTAGGATGATAGCAATCAGTTCATAAGAACGATGCTCAACAACTCACCCACAAAAAGGAAGACACTCTTGTTCTTCATTTTAAAATAATGGATGAACATGGCACTTAAATTAATTAAATCCCTTACCTTTGTTTTCTGTTTGACGACGTTGGAGCAGGGAAGAAGA
This sequence comes from Viscum album, assembly GCA_963277665.1. NCBI lineage: Eukaryota > Viridiplantae > Streptophyta > Magnoliopsida > Santalales > Viscaceae > Viscum > Viscum album. Next base: position 1,401,363,449 of record OY728137.1, on the reverse strand, counting down.
CAGATCATTGGGAAAAGACGGACATTGGTGTTATCAGCATTTTCCTCGATCATTGGATTGTGCATCGGCTCATCGTAGTCGAAGACATCCTACGTCGCAGTAGGTTCAGAGGAAGGAAGTAAAAGTCACTCCTCACCGGCATTCTTCATTAGAAGAAAGTATTCTTCATGTAGGAAGCGTAATCCTCCAAGTTTTGGGTGTTATGTCACTTCACCAGCGCTTCGTCGCTTGGTAAAGCCATCCCAAAACCTCATCCCAAGCTTCCTATATATAAAAGAGGGAGGGAGGTTGGTAAATATCATTGGAACTTATGATGGTTCATTTATTATAAACCTTCCTATACTTCAACGACACTATTATTTAATTCAAAAGGAGAAAGATAATTAAATTAGGCTGGTGTAATTTAAGAGGTGTGTTGGTTATAATTATTGGGAGGATACCAAGAGAATCCACCCCCCATATTTAATTGGGTCTTGAGAGGTTTCTCAAAATTAATAGGAGGTTTCAAGGAGGGTTTAAAAATCTGGGTGGTCCCCACCACCGTAACCTCTCATGGGAGGATATGTTTCGGGTGGTCCCCACCACCTTAACTCCTCATGGGAGGTTAAGGTGTGGTGGTCCCCACTTCCATCTTCCATTTTGAGGTTTAGTTCTGGTGGACCTCACCCAAAATATCCACATGGAAGCTCAAGATAAAATTAAGCGAAGATCATTATAATTTATTATTTTGCACAAAAAACCCAATAACTAACTTTAAATCTCGACCCACTGCTTTCGAGGTGAAAGTCTCCTTAAGAGAATATCGTCAGTGCGAGTTCGACGGTTCCCTCAGATTTCAATTCCGAGCACCGATTCAAAAGTTATAAAAATCTGCTTGTACGTTTACTAAACATACTCGAACAAAACATCAGAAATTGATTATGGGAACACAGAACTCAGAATCATACGTCGTAAAATTTCACAGACTCATAAAATACCGATTTAGAAAAAAAATTACATGGAAATTCCGAGTCTTTACATTCCCCCCACATCAGGGCTCTACGTCCCCATAAGCCACAACTCACAACTAAGGTAAACAAGTGGGGGTACTGAGCATGCATCTAAGCCTCCCGCTCCCATGTGATTTCATGGAGGATCCCATACTGCCAGTGAATGCACACCACAGGTATCAACTATCCGTGAATGTCCCACTCCTATCGATCCTCAATCTCTTTTGGGACCTCGGTAAAAGTCACTCCATCATCGAATTCCAGCTCTCCATGTTCGATGATGTGAGAAGGGCCGGGCATATATCTGCTCATCTGAGATACATGGAAGACTTCATGCACCCAGTGAAACTGTGGTGGATGAGCTAAGCAGTAATCCACCTCGCAAACTCTGTTGAGGACCTAAAAATTTCTGATGAATCCCCAAGATAAATTTCTGCCTCGTCCAAATCACTGTAAACCTCGTCAGGGTGAGACCTATAGAAAGAGGTGGTCACCATACTCAAACTCCAGAGGTCTTCCTCTCTTTTCAGCATATGACTATTTCCTGATTTGTGCAGTCTTAATCCACTACTGGATGATCTACACCTTCTCTGTGGTAGCTCGTTCCATCTCAGGTCCCACTAGTGCAGACTCCCAGGGTCAGTCCAACACAAAGGTGATCTACAAGATCATCCGTCTAATTCCTCAAAAGGTGCCATCCCAATGGAGGAGTGATATATGTTGTTGTATGAAAACTACATCAAAGGTACGTGATCCTCCAAGATCTGACTGGAATTTAGGACAAAAACACGCAACATGTCCTCGAGTGTCTGAATGGTCCGCTCAGTCTGGCCATCTCTCAGAGGATAGAAGGTGGTGCTTAAACAAAGTAGCATACTGAAAGCCTCCTGCGACCCCTTCCATAGCCGGGAAGTAAACTGTGCATCATGATCAGAGAAAATATAAGAAGGTACTCCATGTAGTCGCACAATCTACTATATATAGAGGCATCCCAAGATCACTACTGAACCCTGCTCTCTAATCGGTAGGAAGTGGGCCGACAAGGTCAGTCGGTCGATGATCACCCAAATCGAGTCGTGACCCCTAGGTGTATGTGTATGTACTGTCATGACGAAGTCAATGGATATCCCATCCCACTTCCACTATCGGACCTCTAAAGGATGAACCAAGCCTGCTGGTACCTGGTGCTCTGCCTTCACCAACTGACAAGTGAGGCACCAAGAGACAAGCTCTGCAACTGCCTTCTTCATCCCCGGACACCAGTGCTGTCACCGGAGATCCTGGTACATCTTCTCCACCCCAATATGTACCTCTACACGGGATCTGTGGAACTCAACAAACACTTCCTCATGAAGTGACACTGGCACCAAAGTACGTCCTCTGAAAAGGATGACATGCTCTCCACCTTCATAAAATCCATCAGGTGCTTTCCCTGTAGATATCTGAGCACGTCCTGTCTCGCAGTCAGCATCCCCACGGTTCACCTCCCTGACTCGCTGAAGGAGTGGGGGTGTGACTATGAGATACTATAGAAAAGATGCTACATCTCTATCGATAAAGGATATCTACAATGTGGCTAGCTAATTGGTCTTTTTCCCTAAAAGCTGTATAGCAGACCTCCTGCTTAGTGCATCTACAACAACGTTCCCATTCCTAAGTGTAAAAACTATCTCGAAGACATAGTCATGGAGGAACTCAAGCCATCGTCGTTTCTCCCGTTCAGTTCCTTATGAGAGATGAAATACTTAAGACTCTTGTGATCAGAGTACATGGTAAAACACTCACCCAATAGATAGTGCTGCCACATCTTCAAGGCGATGACCACTGCTACTAAATCCAGGTCATGGGTAGCATAGTTCTTCTCATGTTTCTCAGCTATCGAGAGCCATATGCAATCACTGCTCTCTCTCCAACATCAGGACACACCCGAGTCCAGTCCCTGATGTGTCGTAGTAGACTACGTACCCTACGCCTTCCACTGTAAGCCTCATGATGGGAGAACTAGTCAGCCTCTACCTCATATCCTAAAAGCTCTGCTGGCATCTCTCCGACCACACTAAGGGTTTCCACTTCTTCATCAATTATGATAGTGGTGCTGCAACTCTGGATAAGTCTGGAACGAATCCCCGGTATTAACCAGCCAATACCAGGAAACATCATACTTCCGTCACACTTCTGGGTGTCTCCCAAGCAAGTACCACCACAATCTTTGCTGGATCCACTGCAGCTCTAGCCTCTGAGAAGACATGTCCCAAAAACTCAAACTCTCAGATACAAAACTGGTACATTGAGAGCTAAACATAATGTTGGTGCTCTCGGTGTGTGTCCAGTACTACCTACAAATGGTAGGCATGATCCTCCTCAGTAATCAAGTAGATAATATTTTCATCGATGAAGACTAGGATAAATTGATCGATGTATTGCTGATAAATCCTGTTCATGAGTCCCATGAACACTATTGGAGAGTTGGTTATGCCAAAAGGCATAGCCAAGAACTCATAGTGGTTGTACCAACATCTGATGTCTGTCTTCTACACATCCTCATCTCGAACACTGAGTTGGTTATATCCTAATATGAGGACTATCTTCAAGAACCACCATGCTCCCTTCAGCTGATCAATGTGGTCGTCATTCCTCAAGAGTGGGTATGTGTTCTTTAAGGTCACCTGGTTTAGGCGATGGTAGTAACCAAAAAGCCTCAGGCTCGCATCTTCCTTCTTGGAGAATGGAATCAGGGCTGCCCAAGGAGAAACACGGGGTCGGATGAATCCCTTCCCCTGCAAGTCCTCTAACTATTCCCACAGCCTGAGAAGCTCCACATGAGCCATCTAATACACTGGTGTAGATATCTATTCCGTCCTTGGGTACAGGTCAATGTATAAGTCCACCTATCTGTGAGGAGGTAGACCTAGGAAAACATCAAAGAAAACATCTATGTTAGGGTACACCACTATAGGATAAGTCGGACTCTACTCATCAACTGCTCTGAGGGTAAGGCAATCCAACAGATGAGTGATCGACTATACTCTCCTCTGGGCATGTCCATCTTGTGCTGCAAAGGCTCCCTTCTCACCGATGAAGGTGAACCTGGTCCCATCTATGTGGACACACCATACTTTGTGCCTAATACAATCAATCTGGGTATGAACTGTAGATAAATAGTCCATACCAAAGATTACATAGTAAGGCCTCTACACCGTTACTAGGAGATCCTAGCTGAAGCTCTCTCCTCCAAGAGTAAGCTCACAGTGCTGATACTAGTGCGTAATCGTTGAATATGTTCTCATAAGAGTCTCTAGCCATAATGATCAAGACACCGACTCCATTAGAATATCCAAGCTATGAACGAGGGCAGTTGCAATAAAAGAGTGACTGGCACCTATGTCTGTAAGAACCGCCGCTATGGTGACTAGACACAGACCATACCTTGAATCATCTACGGAGCACCATGATTGTTTGCCTCATCTGCCTAGAGATGAGCTCTCCCCTATCCACCTACTCCCTGTGGTCGGGGTGGACCTCTTGATGGTGGTGGCGGTAACACCTTGAAACATCACCCACCACCAACTGCTCGACTAGCTTCTCTGCCACTTCCTCATGCGCCCTACAGACCGCCTTGATCGAATCTCTGTCTCTGCCTAGGAGGTCCCTCAACTGTCTGTTGATCATCCAAATGACGGGTCAAATAGTCACAAGCCATGTGAACCTATGCGCCACATGTGAAACACTGCATGTTCCTCATATGACTAGCTCTGTCTTGTGTTTATCGCACAACTCACCCTGATTCATGCGGTTGTCCACCTATAGTTCTAGTTCTCTTGGATCTCTGCAACATCTGTATACTGCAAGTTGCAGAATTCTCTTCTATGTGTTGACTGGTGGTGTATCTCACGGCTTGAGATTACTCAGAAAGGAAACTCTCCACCTGGAGGGCTCTCTCTAGCACCGCCACTAGCGTTGGGATGATGTGTGAGATCTTCGGAGATCTGATCTCCCGTTTGAGTCCCTAATTGAAAATTCGGGCCCCGAAGAATGGGTCCTTCACCATATCTGTGGAGTAGCGTGAGAGGTCGGCGAAAATCACTGAGTACTGTTCCACCATCATGCTACCCTAATATAGGTGATTTAGCTCATGTATTCGCACATCATGTAGGGTGGTTGGGACAAAATCTACCCGAAACAGGCTCTCGATATATGCCCAGAGACATGTCGCCTCGTCATGAACCTGGATTTTCTCGCACCACCATATACCAACTTCTTCCTGAAGGAGCTTCGTAGAATGGATCACTATAAAGTCGGATGGTGTCCCTACCAATCTAAAGACTCTCTCAATAGCCTCCAGCCAAATCTCAGGGACCTGTGGGTCTATCTAGCCCCTGAACCTAGGTAACCTCTGGTGCCGGAACTCGTGCAACGCGCTCAGGAGGCGTGCACTCTCTGCTGCTTAGGATGGTGGCATCGGTGGCCCAATGGGGAGTGGTACCACTGGAGTCTCTACTGGAAAAGGGCCCTACACCGAGGCCTCATCACTCAGTGTGATATCTATGCATTCTACTCTTGAAATAGGAACTGTTATCAGTGTTTATGTGCACTATGTCGGAAATTAGAAGTCAGGGTGCTTGTGTATGGATATGTCAGCTGCCTCACCAACACTGGACTCCCTGAACTGAAAACCACACTTAGTACCCTCAACACCATTGCTTCACCAAAAATATCAGATTCCAAAGTTCTTTGGTGGAACCGACTCCTCTGAAACAAATTTTCACAACCCATCCCCCAGGGCTCGTGCCATCACTACCCCTAGTCCGCCTTCCATAGGACCGAGGCTGGCGACTAGCACCAAAGGTGTAATTACCTAAAACCGGGAAGGCATTGGCTTTATAACCTGAAAATTCACACAAAATAGTACAAGATGAAAGCAAAAATCTAAGTAAAACGTTATAACAAAAGAGTGATGAAAAGTGAAAGGGGAAGGAAATAAAAGCCCAATTGTAAAGTACAAGAAACAAGAAGTACGAGTACAACTGAATAAAGAAGAAATAGCAACTGACCCGTCCTCCAGGATTACTACCTAAAGGGTAGGTACATATAGACTCTACATCATTCCACGTCTGTCTGTCTCCTCCGTGTATCATAATGTTGTATGGTCAACCTCTAGGTATCGTCCAGTCCTGGTACTCTCAACCTCGGTCATATTGTACGTCGTCAGCATCCAATAAAACATGGTGTGGTCATAGCCCGTGCCGGCGTGAGTACAATGATACTCAGTAGGGATTTTGAGACCCTCATCATCTCATGAAATCCAATATTGATAAACCACAAGAATAAAATCACTAGATAACCCCCCATTGTTATATTCCCATACAGATACCTAATTTTTCAAGTAATCCATCTTAATCATGAGGAAAACACAAAGATACTGACTCAGCTCATACAAGTATAAAACATTGGTAGAGGGTTAAAGATGATTAGATGTATCCACTAAATCATCTATTCTGTCAATCCTAAATAGGATCCATGAATAGTAGTCAGAGAGTTGAAACCCACACAGGATCCTTGAACTGTAATCAGAGCTGTCGATCCCACAGAGGATCTAGGAATAGTAAACAGAGCTTTCGAACCCACACAAGATCCAGGAATAGTAGTCAGAGCTGTCGAACACACACATGATCCATGAATAGTAGTTAGAGCTGTCGAACCCACACAAGATCCAGGAACTATAGACAGAGCACACCCAACAATAGGGTTTCTGCACAATGTACACTTGATTCTAGGAGGGTCCTCTCCTCAAGCCATGTGTCAATACATCAACTGCCACAAAGTCCCGCGAATATGTATCCCAAAGGTATTCCATGTCATAAGATTCTCAACGAAAAAGACAAACCATCAAACAGAAACTCAGTCTGTCAGTTATTATCCTTTTAGTCCAGGGTTCTGTTTGGATTCATGCATGATCCAACCTGACCGTAACTCAACTATACCCCGAACGCCAGTGGGGTATACTCAAGGGGACTATCAAGATCTAAGATTACTAGTGCCGCTGATGGTTCTTCAAACAGACATTCATTTCCAAAGATAAGGCCAAAAGAAGGTAAAGGGTCATAGTGGGCCCAAGTTTGGTTTGACTCGGTTGGACCGACCTAGCCCAAATTAGTCAAGGCCAACCTGTTGGGTTTGGCTCAGCCTGTTGGCCCTATCCCAGTTGGCCACAATGGCCTTGAGTAGCATGAGGGCATAGACCGGTCAAGAGGGCGTTGACCAGTCACGGGTCATTGTAAGGGTTGTTCAGCCCGGAGGCTCTGTGAGGGGCACGGAAGGCCGGCTCGGCCAGGCGCGCCTGGGGAGCAACTCGGTGGATCGGCTAGGATGGTCGAGGCCAGTTCAGCAAGTGCCATGAGGGGTGCGGCGCGGGCAGCTTGTCCCAGATGGTCGATGCCAGTTCGGCCAGTAGCGGTGCTGGGCACACGGCCTGGCGTGGCGCGGGCAGAGCGTCCTCGAAGGGTGAGGTCGGTTCGGCCAGCGGTGGCGCGACGCACATAGGGCGCTCGTGCCCGAGCAGTTTGGTCAGGTGCATGGGAGGCAGCTGGGTAGGCCGGCGGGTGGCTGAGAGGCAGCCGGGCAGGCCGGCCGGCAGCAGGGAGGGAGCCGGGCAGGACGACGGGTAGCCAGGCAGGCCGGCCAGTAGCCGGGAGGTGGCCGAGCATGCTGGCAGGTGGCTAGGCAGGCCAGCCGGCGGTTGGGAGGCGATCAGGTAGGGGTGCGGCTGTGGCTGGGTAGGCCGGTGGCGGTGCGGGATGCCGTGTGGGCGACACAGGTCATGTATTCCCCGGGCAGCGCGACCTTTGTCTCTATCTCATTCATCGCCCTGTCGTTTCGTCGCTATGCAGAAGGAAATCACAAAAGAGATCGAGGTGTCGGGCCAAGATAGGATGGCCCGCACACTCCGTGTTTAGGATGATAGTAATAGGTTCATCCAAACTAATCTCAACAACCGACCTGCAAAAAGTAAACCACTCACGTTCTTCCTTATAAAGGAACGAAAGAACATGTGATGAATTCAACCCCTACCTTTGTTCGATGTTTTAAGGCATTGGCACAGGGAAGCAGACGAATCGTTGGACATAGATGGACGTCGATGTCGTCGACATTTTCCTTGATCGTCGGTTTGTGTGCCAGCTCATCATAGTTGAAGACTTCCTACGTTGAGGTAGGTTCTAAGGACGTAAGTCAAAGTTGCTCATCGCCAGTGTTCTTCGTCGGAAGAATGCGTTCTTTATTGAGGAAGTGTAATCCACCATGTGCTGGGAATCATGTCACTTTACCAGCACTTCTTTTCTTGGTGAATCCATCCCAAAACCTCCTCCCAAGCATCTTATATATAGAATAGGGAGGGAGGGAGGTAACGATCACTGGAATTTATGACGAATCATTTATTAGGAAACATCCTAAATTCCGATTACGCGGTTATTTTAATTCAAAAAGACTACGTTAATTAAATTATGCTAGTGTAATTTTAGAGGTGTGTTGGCTATAATTATTGGGAGGATACCAACAGAATACCCCCCACATTTAATATGGACTTGAGAGGTTTCTCTCAATTAATGGGAGGTTTCAAGGAGGGTTTAAAAAATCGGGTGGTCCCCACCACCATAACCTCTCATGGGAGGTTAAGGTGTGGTGGTCCCCACTTCCAACATCCATGTGGAGGTCTAGTTCCAGTGGAACCCAACTAAAATATCCACATGAAAGCTCAAAATAAAATAAATTGAAGATCATTTTATTTTATTATTTTCCACAAAAAACCCAAAAACATACAAATTTTTTTCGACCCACAACCATCGAGATGAATGTCCCTTTAAGTAAATAATTGCACTACGAGTACAATAGTGCCCTCAGATTTCAATTCCGAGCACTGGTTCAAATGTTATAAAAACCTGCTTGTACGTTTACTGAACTTACTTGAACAAAACATCAGAAATTGTTTCTAGGCATACCAGACCTCGAAATCATGCGCCGTAAAATAGTGTGGACTCGTAAAATCACCATTTAGATAAACAAATTTACATGGAGATTCCGATTCTAAACGAAACATAATCCAGTAAATGCATGTTTTAAATAATTTAGTTGATGAAAATGTTATACAAGAAGTGTCATAAAAATATTTACCACAGTGAAGCATTATTGGAAAGTAAGGAAAATTGGGTCAATACATTATAAAAACTAACAATCCTTTACTTGAGAATTTTTAGGGAACCTCTTTCCCCATGGAATTACCTTTTTTTATTTTTTTGTGACTTCGAATATGATTAATATGAAGAGAAATTCAAGGAGTGAAATGTATATGAACAATATTATAATGAGGTAGAAGGTCTGGATATTATAGAAAATGAACGTTTAATAGAATTGAAAGTGTATCCAGTCACATAAAGGGTTTATATTGAATATAAATATTAATTGGAATGAAGACATCAAAAAAATGAATTATTATTAATCATGAAAATGAGAAATATAGATTGAATCTTACACAATAAGTGGCATTGGATAATCACATTGTTTTCAATTCCAAATCTGAATATTGTAAATTGAACAAAATAAGTAAAAATTACCTAAATCTAGATATGATATAAAACAACATCAATTCCCCATTAGAAGAAACTATCGGTATAATTTTGAATATGTTACTAAGGAAGATAGAGCATGACTTATTAATAGTGGTATAATGATACAAATAATATGAGAAGAAAATTTTAGGTTCGAGAATCTATTTTTATGAATTCAGGTTTTTCTTTTGTGTTCTAATAATGTGGTATCAATTGACCCTTTTCACGATACATATATTCTATTGGATGAATATTTTATTTACATCAACTGGATACCAATAATAATATTTTCTCAAAAAAATGGTGATAAGAGATCAATAAATTCTGTGGTATTTGGTGTTAAGATCTCAATGGATGGATATACTTCTTTCTATAAAAATAGATTACCTATGAATAAGATGCTTGTTCATCACATTGGATAACGAGTTTAAAAAATATTAGTTTTATTAATTGATACTATATAAATTATGTCTCATAAAATGTAATATCATCATATTTTTTCTGATAGTCTTTTGTTAGTGTGATTGAGTTCACAAGAAGAAAATTTAGAGAAGAAATTTTTTCAAACAACTAGAAATTATTACATTATGTTAGTAAAACAGAAAACAATGAGTTTGTTAATGTAAAATCTTATTTCCCATATTGTTTTCTAAGTCATTGGGAATATAGGACATGTTTATGGCTCAAATACCATGTGGTAAAATCAAAAATGGAAAATTGTTATTAATGGATAAATTTAGCTTGAAAGAGTAAATGGTTCATTGAATGTTGAGTTCAAATTAAAAACATTTTGGTAGAATAGAATTTCCTACTAGTGGAAAATGAGATCATTTTTTTGAATTTTATTTTTTTTGGAAAATTAACTAGATATTTTGTGATGGATAAATGGAAGTGTTAAATTTTGAAATTCAACGCACAATATTCATGTGGTTTGAATCCATTCCCCTGATATAGATAAAATCTATTTTATCCCATTGGAAAGTATCAATAATGAGATATCTCATACAAGTGGAGTTTATATGAGGGGAGTTACCTAAATAAATTTAATGAGAATGGTGGAGATATGGAATAATATGATATATGGTATTTTTTCATTTCTAAAAAAAGTGGATGTGAATTGAAAAAAGCATAAATCAACCCAATGTTCTAGAGTTTGTAGTATCAAAATGTGGAATAGTTTCAATGGTTATATTATAAATAAAATCCAATGGCCGAGAATGTTGAAACCAATTACTTATGTGTTGGATTATTTGACAACGTAGATAAAAAATTTATGGGCACTAAAGAGATGGTAATGTGAGGATGGTCATTGAAGATCAACCTAAGAGTACATTCCAAACTCATTAAAAATTTCCCCAAAAAGGTAGTGACAAAAAAGAAATGGTGATATGAGAATTTTTATTAAATATCTAGTGAATAGGGGTATATGTTAATGACGGTGTAGAAAATAAAAATAGATATTTTCCCTTTATATATTAATAGGAATTAATTTTTTAGGTGGTTTATTCATAGTAGTTCTATTTATATATTTGGATCATTAAATTTCCATTTTTCTATTTTGGAAAATCCAATTTTTTTAAAAGGGGTGGAACTGATTGATATTTTAGATGTCATAATATTTTAGAAATTTATATACATATGATATTTTTGAAGTGTTTTTTGATACATTGATGGTTTAAAAATTCCATAATATGGAATATCGAAATAGATGACGTTTATAAAAAAGTACTATTCCTAGTCTTTACAATATTTTTGGGTGGAAATGATGGTGTTTTTTTGATAAATTTGATATATGTTTGAAGGTTAGGGAAGATCATTCTCTTATTCAAGTACATGATACACATTGTTCAATATGTGGTATTAACATATATATTATGAATGGGGTTATACCAATATTGTCCATGGAATGTGATGTTGACCATGAATTTTTCACTATCATGAATCGGGAAAACATTGGCTGTTTATGGTATGATACATATGTATGTGATATTAGTTTAATGATTTTTGAATGAATATGATGTATAGTTTGTAGAAAATGTTTTAATTGAGCATGACGGTGTAGTGGAGTATGTGGTTGAAAGTGGAGAATATAGTTAGATGGTGGATAATTATTCTCCAAACAAAATATATGTATGGTTTGAAAATGTGTTAAATGTTTTGGGTAATTATCGAAGTCCTGAAAATTAAGTTTTAGGATTTTTGAAATCTACAGTGGGATTTTCATATAAATACATTTTTATGCTAAATTTTTTTATCGACCATAATTTGTATATGATTAATAGTTGGATATGAACATCTAATATGTAAAAAACTATATATGAAATATGCTATATTATTTGAAGTGTTTTTATTGAGAAGCGGTTAACATGGTTCACATGGATAACACACAGTGAGGAGGAAGACATCTTATGAAGCCACATCACAAATTAATGTTCACTGTATATTATAGGATATATGAACTTTAAAAGATCATGTATTAGATGATTAAAATCAATCTCACAGGGTAGTCTGTGAGGTTGAGTAAACTTTCAATATGGTCTAGTATGTCATCCATTTGGTTGAGTGCATAGTAAGAAGTGTTCGGTGCATTAATTTCACATATGGTATACTATTGATTCTATTTTCACAATAAGATATCCAACAGATTTTTTATAAAAAACGGAATACATTAGATAATATAGGATAAATTCATATTTGATAAATAATAATGAGATTCAAAAAGAATTTTTGTGGGCCCTATAAGTCAGTTGTATAGGAGAAAGGTGGCATAACCTTATAGTGAAATATTCAACATATAGAGAGAGAAGTTTTAAAATCATGATATAATGGAAAAAAGTATAATATATCACATTTTAGAGTTTATCAAATTTTTTTATTTACGAAGAATAGTTTAGAAAATATGTTTATAATATAGCATCAAATTCAGAGCTATGATGCATGTTCAGTCTTATACTAATCCTAGACATACCATCATAGAAATTGTCAATTAATGAGTCCTATATGTCTATAGAAATTGACGGATCTTTCATAAAACAAGTCATTGAAGGTGAATAAGAGTTAGTTTTATTCAGATGAGGATTGATATGGACTATAAAAGTATAAATTAGGTGAGCAAGACAAAGACTGATCTTAACTGAATAATTATATCCTTATAACTATTGGATATTTTTTGATTAAGGTACAATTAAAAAATTATATACGCATGATCCTTATACATTCCCATAGTGTTATAGAAAATATATTTTGTATGTGTTGTTCATGGTTTACTTTACTATATTTTTAAATTATTTTCAGTGAATGTGAAAAAATGGGGGATAGGTTGAACACAATTTATGATAATGTGGGAACAAGATCCTAAATATAGAAAGCCTAATAATGAGAGAATAATGATTATTCCTATTCTAAAAATCATGTTTCTTAACAGTGTATTTTGTTCAAACATAGTAGTTATGATTTCTTAGTAATTCAGGATGTAACTAATATAACATTGGTCTTGTAGTTTAGAAAACCTACAAAAATAAGGACACATAATAATTATTTAATGAGTAGGAATATATATGGTTATGGAAATTGTGTAACTTTTATTGAATATTAATGACTTCAATAACATGACATTAAATTGATAAATCATATACAAAATGAGTATGGTGTGTAAGATAAAGAAGAACAGTTCGAGAGAAGATAACACTAGTGATGATGAACCAAATCATTTAATATGAGCCTATTAGAAACAAGTGACATTGGGATTATTTGTGTTACTAAAAGATATAAAATGTGAGAGTGGATTATTTGTTGTAGAATATGGTATATAATCCATGATAAATTCAATATAATGTGGTGGGATAAGGTTGTTTTATGAGGTATTTTCTAATGGTTGGTTTCCGAAGGACTTTCAAATATATACATTACATAGTGTTTATGGTTTAAATTTTTAAAATGAAATTGGAAACCAAATTATTAAAAAAAATAGTGATCAGGGGATGTTGTGAATTCCATAATCCATACATTTAATTATATGATTTTTGATATTTTATGTTATTACCATTATATAAACTAATTTTCCTTATTTAAATTTCTCTGTAATGAATTAGTTTTTCATTGGTATTTTATTTTTATGTGAAATAATAAAATTAAAAATATTACTTAGTTATTATATACTAATTATAAAGAGGAAATTAATTTATTTGAATAAATTTATGAAATAAATAAAAATTAATTGTAATATAACATGTTTAAAATTCATTAAAATAGATTTAAAAAACATATATTTAAAACCCCAAAAATAGATTGATTCATATTCCTTACCAAATAATAATACATAGATGAATAGTAAATTTTAATTTTTCATTATAAACCATACATATCATTATAATGATAATTTAATAGCGATCAATTTAATTATTGATACTAAAATAACCGAAAATAATGAAAAACTATTATTTTAAAATTATCCCTTAATAACATTAAATGAAATATTTAAACCCCTTTATTGATATTAAAACCAATGAATATTATCCATCCCTCAATGTAGGATTATTTTTTCAAGAAATCAAATAATTTTTTAAATACAATAAATAATATTTAAAAAGGATTATTCATTCAATAAAATATTATAATCAATTATACCATTTTTATTTATTTATATAATTATGAATTAAAATATTTATTATTAATTTACAAAATTATAACAATTAAATATACATATTGGATATATGCGTATCCATTGATAATATATTCATTAACAATGTCGAAAATGTCTATATATCCAATTTCCATTATTTGATGAAAATATTTAGAATGCTCATATTACATTACTGTATAAATCCTTACATACATATCTATAATCATTCATCCTATTCATGTACATTACATTAAAATTTTATATTTGATATTAATGGGTTTACTTCTTTATATTTTTATAATCTATGGTGTGATCTTCAATAGATTCCATGATGATAAGGGTTTTATGTTTGGTGTTTTAACATACATGTGGTTTTACTAATAATTTAATTATTTTAATGACGTTTAATATTAAGTTATAATAATGTATTGATATTTAGGCCCTTTTAAACTATATTAAAATTTCCCTAGATAACTCTATATGTCCCCAGACCTGGTCTTCCACTGTGATTGAAATGATTTCCAAATCCAAATGGGATGGAAAATATTACATTTCTAAAAATAGAAAACCATTTTCAATGGGTTCACCGATGTATAAAAATAAAATAAAATAATTAATTAAATCAATAATCCTTTATAAAGAGTCCCTACATTTAAATCCCATGTTAATTTAAGAAAAATAATCATGTAGATGTGCAACTAAAATATGAAATAAACCCAGAATCACTGAATGAGAACCAAAGAAATATCACACTCATTTATAGTATACAAAATAACATTGAACAATAAAAACTCCATGTTATACATATATGAAATAATTATCAAATGAACTAAATTTGGAAAAGTTAATAGGAAAACATAACAAGTTGAATTTGATGGAACTTACCCATCACCAAAATAAATATACCACTATTTATTTTTATCAAACATATTTATATGACCCTTGGTCACCACCATGACCCAACACATAAATTAGGGGACAAAACCATTCATGAACATCAATTATTAAAACATGGGAGACTAATAATAAACGTAGATTCTATATTCACAAATACACACACACACATAAACACTCATTTCTATAAATGGTGTGTGCTAAAACATCCAATTAAGATTCCACTAAAGACTATGAAATTATCTTTACTAGGAAATTTAAACATTATTATTTGATCATAATCTAAAAAATATATTTTCACATAGGAGTAAAATAATGATGGTATTATAACACCCAAAAACTTGAGTTAAACCTGCTATTTAATTGAAAAAATCATTACAATATATAAATTCGACATTTTTGAAAGATGAAAAAAGATATATTCTAAATCTTTATATAAATAATTTTTAAAGAACAATTAATAAAGAGACAAAAATATTATCATGTAAACTGGTTTTTGAAAAAAAATATTTTTAAATTATTTAAAAATGAAATTAAATAAATATTTGAAATAAAATATATAATAATAGTAATGAAAATATAAATGTAGTATATTAAATTAAATATCAGACCAGAAAATGTTGATGGACAATGAATACTAAATATGGGGTGTACGTAAAATATTTTGATTTTGAGATCCTAAAATAAACATCAACATGAAAAATGTTTCATGGGAAACTCATTTTGTTTTAATAAGAAAAATACAGGATCACACAAACGAAGAAATTAAAATGGGTTTGGATGACCCAAAGTCTAGTTAACATCACAAAACCACGGATTACTCTATGGTACTCATCTAGAGCTAACATACAGTAGACCAAACAATCATTCATAAGGAACTGTCTACTGTCCAATATTTGATAAAGATAACCACATTTAGAATATATATATAGGTACACAACGTTCCTATGAATTGTTAAGTTGGAGGTGAGGAGGAAGAATAAACGCATTCTCAAAAGATTAATCATCAATTAAGTATGAAAAATTAATCTGATAACTCACCTCAAAACCCCACACATGAAAAAATCCATTTCACATCACTCAAGAATCACATAACAATATACAATATCTCAAATGTGGATAAAATCCATATAATGAATTATAAAATACATTTGATCAATTGGGTAAATCCCAATTAACATGAAACGATCCTTGTTATAAAGTACCAGTGGGGACATTGAAAAAATATTCGTGATTTACATAATTTAGTAATCTAGTTAGGAATAATAATAAAAACATATATTAAAATCCATTTTAATATCAATGTATTTCATCAAAAATAATTTACAATGTTCAAAAAAGTATTATTTTTTAAAACCATATACCATTTCCCAAAATAACCTTATTTTAAAAAGGCCTTTAAAATATAGACCCTTGAATGAGACGAATAACCATTACACATCCCATATATCGTAGAGTAGTCTTTCCACAATTTAGAATAAAAGACATAGAGAATAAATTCACTTACAAAATGTCTAATGTCAAAAATTCAAGGCCTATAGAAATGATATAATCTACAATAACGACAAAAATCTTAACTAAAAACATCATAAACAAATAAAAACACAAGAAAATAAAAAATTATGTAATATTAAATAATATACATTATAGTGTTTTTGAAATTCACCCCACTACAACACATTATTTCACTGGATTATGACTGTAAAAAGAAAATGTATTGGATAAACAATATTCTCAAACCCGATACAATAATTGGGAGGGTGGGCATAAATCCATAGACATTTAGTGGGTAAATGGAATATAAAAGAATATTTCCATAATAAAAACGATAATTATTCAAACATCTCTATCCATAAAAAACCTTAATCATGGAATTTGATCCTTAAAGATCATTAAAACGTGAAATTACTATCATCAACATTTTAAGTTTATCTAAAATTGTGAGACTAAGTATATACAAATAATAGATAAATATATCAAAGAAACATCCTTGTATCCATAAAATATCCTTGGAAATGATTGTTCTCAACAACCCAAAGGAAATCATCAAAAATAGCAAAATAAAATCTCAAAAAAATCCAAAACGAGGATACAAAGATACTTAAAAAAACATATAAACAAGTAAAAAAGGTTCTAATAACATGTAAAAAAATGAAATGATTGGAAATTTAAGACCTCTCGCATAGAACATGACATGTCTGATAGCATACAAAAAATCTAACTAGGAATCACCAAGTGAAAAATTTAATCTACAATTATAGTAATCCAAATTATCAATACACAACCATGCATTACCCATGATCAATCCATCACACCTTATCCTCCCAAAAAACCATCCTCACATATAAACCACACAATGAATTTGAAAAAGGGGGAATAAATTTAAAGCATGATAAAATAATATTAGATAAATATGGAAACAATTGGTACCATAGTGAATAAAAAAACACACAATCAACTGAAAATATCTACAATTAGAATAAGCCTCATGAGAGACAATGATCCATATCTAGTTACTAAAAACCCCTTTAGTCATAAGAGACAACAATGATTTGATATTATAGACCCTAAAAACGAATCATTGGTTTAAAAGAAAACAATTCAAAAAAAAATATCATAAATAATTCATCTCCAAATATATAAAAATAAAATAAAACTAAAAATACGGTGAACGCCCAAAATAGATCATACGGTAGAGGTCATAGGAGTTTCCATGAATTGCAGTTTCCCCAATCACCTACAGAACCTCCATTTAATTATGTAGACCTTCAAAACCATAGGATGAAAATGATTATGATTCCAAAATTTATTGATAATATATGGATCCAAATCCACCATTTCATTAAGAGTTTATGAATTGTAAATACTTGAAA
The DNA here is from genome assembly GCA_963277665.1 of Viscum album. NCBI lineage: Eukaryota > Viridiplantae > Streptophyta > Magnoliopsida > Santalales > Viscaceae > Viscum > Viscum album. The sequence continues at coordinate 1,401,345,472 of OY728137.1, read as the reverse complement.
GGGTTTATCCCAAAAATTAGAAGATTCACTATGGGGATTAATTTTAATGATAAACCTTCAACAAATAAGCAGAATGTTTTTAAACGGATTAAGATAAATATCATAAAACATGAACCTAATCAATTCATGATGCATAATTTAAATGGACAAACATATCATAAATTGAGGGAAATATCGAAAAGAAAAAATAAAAAAACACACACACACAAATGGGAAACATTTTATATACAATAAACACATATAAACGATTCCTAAAATATTTTTTAAAAAGAAATAACTCCTTTCAAATGATTTCAAAATATTTTAAATATAATATATTTGTTTATAAAACCAAATTAAATAGAAGAACAAATCTGTCTGCAATTGTCAAATAAATTAAATTATATCTCCCCATTTGAGGATGTGAAAACATTCAACCAAGATTTATATACAACTATTTTTTTTATAATAATAATAATAACACACATAAAATTTATAAAATTCATATTTATTTCCAAAAAAATCGATGAATATTTAAATCCATTTCCAGAATACTATGTTAATTTCTGAACAAAAAAAGGTAAAAGAAAAAATTCATGAAATCCAGTTGCTTTTTTATAATCTGGAATTTTGGTTTCACATATATATTGAAATAATTTTCATTATATAATTCATTCCATTCAGAAACATTCTTATTAATACCTTATAAAAATATATATACCATAAACATAAACCAAAAATATATCTTATAACTTTCAAATATAAAAAACACATTAATTTAAAAAAATTATTGGAAATTACCACTATACTAAATTTAAATGTGAAATAAGCCTATAAAAAAATAATTTGGATATAGACTATATAAAAAGTGGATATATGGGTTTAAAAAACAATATCAAATAACTAAGTGTCATCTAAAACATTTCTAGAACTATGCACCTTATATCTGAGTGGGTTTTCAAGATGTGAGAGCTGAATTTTAACCTATGATTCCTCATTCACTTCTATTGAAACTAAAGGAAAACACAAAGTATTTGAAATAATTTTATAGGGATAAAAAATAGTACAAATTAGAAATTAATGATAAATTCAAGATTCAAATATCAACCACCGATGGAGTCATGAGGCTCAATGTTAGAAGGAACTTGAAAGACTCTCCTTAAACCTACCTCATGAGTTCTAAAATGCATATCTTATACTAGTAGACATAAACAAATAACATGATGTAACTAAAAAAACATGGATATATTAAAATCTACCATTATATAACATTTATCATATACCGTCAAATTATGACTAGACAAACCAACTGTCCTAACCATCCAATAGTCCCAATGGGTATTCACAATCCTTATGTGATGAAAAATACTAAACGTATACAAATAATACCTCTAATGGAATTGTTTCACATTTTTATAACACAAAATACATAGTATAAAATATATAAATATCATGTTATATAGTATTCATACATTGGATTCCCATAATAATACAATAAATACATAAAATAAATGAGCAACATAACATGACATGAACTAAGATACACAATCTGGGAAATAAAAAATGATAATTATTACATTGATTATGAGTATACAAAATAATTGTAAAAATACAAAATAAACGACATTCATAGTTGAAATAAACATCACATAAAATAAAATCGTAAAAGATAAAAAAAATAAACATTATTCAATTCACTGATACATAGTCATCATATAAATTAGTCAAACACTAATACATCTACTAAAAAATTCATTTTTTATGCTATCCCCCACAACCCATCACATCATACGAGTGGATTCAATTGAACCTCAATGAACATGATCAAATAATGGTCACATTTGGGAATACCTAGAAGTTTCATGTACAACAATCTTTCTATACCTATAAGGTGTTCGACTATAATTCCAAACAGGATTCAAACAAATAGTATACATAATTAATTTTTTGAAACATTTCATAAATTCGATTATGAACATTATATATAAAATAGGTTTTAACAAGTGAGTGAAATAAGAAAGTATCATTCCATAGAAAAACAAAATTTAAACCTACTAATTTGAAGAAAGAAAATTTAATATTTGTAAAGATGATCTATTAGATTCTTAATAATACAAATATTTCCATCATCTGTAATCAATTTTCAAACAAATTTATGTAATAAAAATATATTATGAAATTTAAAAATAGACTATACCAAACCATTTATCAATTAGTTGAAAAGAAAAAAAAACCCATGGATTAAATATAATATAACACACCATTCACTAAAATAATAATGGAGTATAATAATGTAAACAACTAAAAATGAAATGGTTATGAAAAATTAAAATGGAAACATTGGTATAAAAATGTCATGTAGAATGTGATCCCATAAATTAACCACAATAGAAACATTTTTCATGGTAACATAAATAGGTTTAATCATGGAAAATACTTGAAATCGATCATGGAACATAAATAATGGAGTCAGATAACCATAGATAAATATAACTATTCTCAAACCCAACATACCCTCTTAGTCTCCCTAGAATGTTTCATGTAGTAGAACAATATAATACCTATTGAAATAATGAATGTGATGTGTTTTGTTGTGTATAATTCGTCGAAATATTTTACGTAGCTCCATGGTGTTCCTATAAAGATTCAATGTGGATGTTTGATAATAAGCCAAGTTCATGATCATCATATAAATCATCAATTGAGTATGAAAATGAAAATCCAATCTATCCTCTCAGAGCATCCAATGAAGAAACTTGGATTACAACAATCTTGAATCAAATTAAAATATATTATAACCTATAGGGAACAAATCCATATAATGTTGAATAAAATAATTGTGCTATAATTTGGGCATTAAAATCAACAAAAATTACCCCATTTTATAAAGATCCAAATGATCCATTTGAATTAATATTGCGATGAAATTCTAGTTCACCATCCATTGAAATTAAATCATAAAAACATATATTGAAATTTATTTGGAAATTAGTAGTTTCATTTAAATATTATGCAATATTTTTAGGAGAATAATAATTCATAAAACAATTAAAAGCAGAATAAATTCACCGAGTTTAAAAAATATTTCAATTAAATACCAAAATCCCATTGAAAACCAATCAAATGATATAGACATATTTAAAATTAGTTTATAAATTTGAATCACCCTCTTAAGAATTTATAAAATAACATAGCATGAATAATGATATTCCTTCAATATCAAAACAAAAAATCCATGAAGATCACCCATATTCCCTGTAAAAAAATAATTTTAAACTAATTAAATAGATTACATGGGTACCATATATTGTTATTCATTATACAAAATTTATATATAAAAAACTATAAATTTTATGTTATGTTGGATAAAAGAACATCAAAAACACAACAACACCATTCATTATAAAAAGCAATAATTTTTTAAGAATAATGAAATGAAAAAGTAATAAACTCAATCTGAACTAGACTTCCAAATACCAAGATAAATACACACTCATAACCTATATTTTGGAAACAAGGATGAAAGGGCTTATGGGATAATGATAAATTAAGAGTAAAATAAATAATGATGGAGAAGGGGTGAAAATCATGAACCGGCCATTAAGTGAATATAAAATAACATGAATAGATCTTGGGATGAAGGAGGAGAAAGGGGGGAACATCATTGAGATTTCCCATGAATCAGACACATGAATAAGGGGAAATTTTTTGTAAAAATACCTTAATAAAAATAATGTGGGAAAAGATAATATAATTAAGATAACTATATGTGTAGAATAACACATATAAAAATAATGGGAACCATAACGAAGCGAAACTCTCCTTATACCTCATAATTCAACCTTTAAATATGAGGAAAATAACAATAATTGGGAGGATTCTATGGCCTTGATCTGTAGGACACTAGGGTATGTCTCTCCACTTCAATAGTGAATGGAACCACTCAACATCCTCAGCATAACATATCACACATCTACTATAACATATGAAACAACTATAATGTAATCTCAAGATGGAATGGAAGAATATATCATTAACAAGAATAATGACCCTACATTACATATTACATATGTCATGGCGTGGTCATACCAATGATCTAAATTAAAAATGACATGGAAAATAATTTCACAAGAAATTAAAGACCTATGACACCACATAGTGTCTAACTATAGCTTGGTACACTGCAATACCCTACTACATAACTCCATAATAACTCCATAAAATTAAAAATACCTTAAAATTATATATTATTAGATAATACTAATTTAGGTGTCTTGTAATAATATTTTATAAAATATATCAATTTTTAGATTGATATTATCTATGTTATATTCTATCAAACAGAAGATATTTTTTTGAAGAATAAAATATTCAAAAACCCTATGGCGTTCCATTATATCCCCTTAAAATAATTTCTGCATCAATTATTTAGTACTGTGATGATGAAATACGGGCAGTTCTACCTCATCACATCCTCAGGATCCCATGTTTCTTCATCAAACATTTGTTTCTTGAAATGAATTCTATATATGTGAGTTTTTTTATTTGGTACATTATCCATATGATGTACGATTTATAAAAAATATTCGTTATAAATGAGATCATGGTCCCACTATATAATATCTTTATTATAGTAAATATAATGGTCTAGGTGCGTAGTTTAGAAAAATTGATACATGGAAGTCATCATGCACCAAGGAGAGGTTCATGATATTTTAAAGAAACACGTTACAGTACCTATATGATCAAGGATCACAAATGGGATACTATATATTGGGTTCAATAATCTCTTATTCATGAACATCATCACATTATTCAATGATGATATGATATGGAATAAATTGACTCACATTTATAACACCAAATACCACACATGATTAATAATTTATATTTTATATAAACTTTTTATAGTTTTAATGTAAATTAGAATTATGTGTATCTTCTATATAATTTATTATGCATGATTTTCTTTGAACACCTTATGCTTGCCTACATCATCAAAAAATTATGGTGTTATGAACCACTTCCCATATAAAACATCATATGGAAAAATATGATTTCAATAATGGAAAATCTTTTTATACAATAATTTTAAAAGGGGAATTTACTGATCAAAATATTAATTATAATACTTTAGATATGATTTCATCACATCTTATAGAGTTTTAATGGTCCTTTCAGAATGATTATCATCTTTAAGAATAAAATTAGTTATATTATAGAATTATATATTTAATTATTTTTGAATATATCTTTATGAATTTTCTTATAAACCTTAAATCCCAATTAGATACAACAAAATATTGTACTCTATTTAAAATTTTAAGTTGATACACTGTTAGGTTTTATTACATTATATCCCTTAACATTAGGGTCCCATTTATAGTTAATAAAACTCTTATGTTTTTGTTGTTGCGGAACTCAATATAGACTTACCCATTCAATTATGTATCTCATGAAATGTTGATTTTGTGGGAAAGCTTCTAGACTATATGTGAATATAACTACATTTATAAGTGATCACAATTAATTCAAATATAATTATGAACTATAAATTTCTGGGGATATAGTACAGTAAAATACATGGTGGTGTTACCCCATTTCTATTCATGAATTGTTAATTTTTTTACCAATCACATAGAATTATGTTTTCATGACAGATCTTTTTGGTAAACCATATATCAATATATATTCTCTATAATCTCTTCTTCCATTTTGCCTCATAAATTATGTTTCTGTAGAAATTTATACATCAGTATGCTTTTATGATTGAAAATGAATTATGAGTTTTTTTAATCATCTAAAAAATAAATATTTAATTATGTTATATATGGAGGAAGAATTCATTTCCAAAATCAAATAATTTAATTATTTATTAGGTTTAAAACTAAAATATTCATAATATTTTTGTATAAATTCCCATCTAAATTCTAATCGACATTGATCTTCACAAGGATATATGGTTGTGAAAAAAATGACTTCTTTGTTTCCCTTATGATTTGAAGGTTCAACATTCAATCATTCATGAGTATTGGTTCTATTTAAATATTAATACCATATAAGGTAGCCTAATCATTATCTACTCATATCTTTAGTAAAATTATTTAATTTACCATTGCATTAATGTATTTTGAATTCTGAATACATGATCATCACTAACAATCTCATTTTCAGAATTTTTAAATCATTATGTGTGGATATCTAATCCATTCACTCTGGATTAGTTTATGTATAGACTTTTACAGTATATATATAATAACTATATTTATTTAGAGAATATTTTACTGATTGTAGCTCCATGTCATGAGTAGTGAAATTTTTCATAGAGTACTTTAATTTTACTCAAGCATATGTAATAGCAGTTTTAATTTTTAGGAAGACACATACCAATCCCTTAATCAATTCATAATTGTATATCACAACCATAATGAACCTACCTTGGATGACTTGAAACATTATGAAACAAACTCTCTATAATACCAATATCATATTCTATATCATCGTAGGTTAAGGACAAGAAGCATGGGAATCGAACGATGATATTTGAGAGTGATTTAAAACAATAAATTCCAAAACCTAGAGAAATGTTTCCAACAATGAATCTATCAAGAGGTCACTAAATATCGGGTAGCCATGCCTAATAAATATTTAATTTTATAATATGATCCATCCAAACATATCATTTATAAAAAGTTTAAAATTAAATATTAAAATAGAAATACCAACAAATGAAACATTTAAAATAGTTTTTTAATATAATAATAATAAACCAAAACAAAAGTAATAGGATAAAAGTGTATAAATAACACAACCTGAACTTTCAAATGATCACAAGAACCACCCCCAAACCATCATGTTAATATAATTCCACACTATTTTTAATTGATCACTTAATTCCCAATAGAAAGGGGTTTGAATAAAAACCAAAAGTACAAACATACTCACATCGACAAGTAAAATGGTTTATACCCACCAATTTGAGTATTCAAGGTGTGAGACAAATCCTAGTGGGAAACCATTAGCAATGGATTAGATTGATTTTATTAATTTGAAATGGATTTTTGAAATTAAATATTAAAAAATATATTTCATTAACATTTATTAATATGTATATTAACATAGTCTCAATGTTCTTTTTGAGAAAACAAATCATATACCCATTTACATTTAGAAATAGAACTTTTAAAACAAATCCATTCTGTAATGTTTCAAAAGTGTTTTAAATAATATATTACCATTTGAAAATAAACCAACCATTTAAAAAAACATTACATGCATTACAATTTGGGAAAATGTAAAGGGATATCCAAATTAATGCACTTCCCTGATGAATCATGAAAGGTGTAAAAAAAATAAGAATTTATAATAGCTACACATAGTCATAAATGATACAATAAAAAATATTATACAACAAATAATGATGAAGGATACATAAATGGTAAATAAACAACATTATGTGTGTAACATATATAACATATCATTTAGTATATACTTTGGGATGAACTTGAAAATACTAGACATACCATGATGGAATTAACAACAGGTAGGTTTTATGGTCATATATTCATCAAAAGAATTGAACTCAACTAGGCTCATCAAAGACCCACCCAATAGAAAAAGTCATAATAGTACAACTAGGGTCTAATAGAAAGTAAATAATCCCAAATGGAATACAACCCATAATTTTATTTTCCATATAGTAAAATATGTTTTCCCATGAACTATGATAATTATATGGGATATATTTATCACCATGAAATTACTAATTAGTAGAAAAATACAATTAAAATAATCCTATTAATAATGGAACATCCCACCGTTAACCACCGTTACCTGTGAGATCCTTCCAATTATACAATGCCTATTGATAAACTAATAATCTCCCAATACACCTAATCATGATTAATTGAAATTATAGGGGCTCAAAATGGTGTATCTATAACTATTAACATAAATTTATATTAGAATCTATATGGATGTCTAAATTAATGAAACCATTTATATATTAGGAAATTATTTTTTATAACCTATTAGAAAACATGTCCAAATCTAGGTGGAAGAACATTACTCCGAATCACAATCATAATAAATAGAAGTAAGTCAATAAACAATTTCAAAAGTCAAATAGAACCCTTTAAAATATATAAAACAATTTAACCACCAAAAATAAACCTTAATAAAATTATTTGAAATTAAACACCATGAATATTTAATTTCACCTGACGTAAACCATATTTGGTATTTTATTATTCACATATAATGAATAAAACTTTTTTTGAAATAATAGTTCCATTGAATTCTGAAATACACCCATTATTTTAACAGAACACCAAAATAGAATGTCGATAACATTGGAGAAAAAATATTAAAGTAATCTATTCAGTATATTATATGATGAAAATAAATTTGAAAATATAATGTCTCCGTGTAAGTCTCATAATTAAGGATGAAATAGATTTGATTTAGAAAAACAATGTCTTCATTAATGGGAGTCAATAAAATAGGTATAAATAAGGATTCCTCACTGAATACAAAAAAAAGCCCAAATTTAAAAAAATCCTTTGTATAGACTCTCTACCCCAAAGCGTGAGGACCTGGTTTTTACAACAATTTAATTAGCACAATTATAATGAATCAAATTTTTATGGAGTGAATAATTTAGTTGTATTGGTGAACCTCATACATTGTTGTGTCTTTCCTTAAAAATGAATACAAAAATTAGAACATATTTTTTATGATTCTTGTATAACATGTTTATTCCATCAATTAGATCATTTGATATCGTTCACAATATGATTCTTGGATTCCAGGGTAAAGGGACAAAATTAAGTGTCAGCTCGAATTCTAAATACAGTTTAAGTAAAGAGAAAGAAATAATGAACAAATGAGAAAACTAATTATAGAATTCTAAATAACTAAACACAATTTCCTTGTAATAAATAACTTATAAGGATGTGAGTAAATAGAAAAATAACTTAAAAACCATTCCATTTAATAAATTAACTATGAATGAAATGCGTCCATTGATGTGCAACTATAATATCTCATGGATGAATAATAACTTAATTTAAATTAGGGAAACTATTAATTATTGGACACGATGTTTACTAGGAATATAGAACCATTACTTTCTATACCTAATCTGAAGATATTTTATACTATTTGGTGGGTATACACCCATCTATTCTTCCTAATAAAAACTCAAAATGTTTTTCTCCAACAAATTTCATCACATGGGACTACTGATGCATTAAGGGGAATACATCATTAGGTACACAACCCATATAGAATTACATAAATGGTCCCGAACCCATTTCTTGCATATCTTAAACATTCCACCTAAAAATTATGTTTTAACAAATATTTTTATTGAATACATGAGAAAAATATATCATTATTTTCCCAAAAAATCAAATAACATTTAAATTAAAACCTGAACAAAAAATTGTATTATGGTTAACGAAATAATCAACTATATTAAAAATTATGTGTACATTTAAGGGAAAGTAAATGGAAAATTATCCTGGGAAATTGAAGATTTTAATGGGACTGAAATGATTCACAGAAGTGAATGCCATTATTATCCATGGAAACATCAATCATAAACCATTTGGATGAAGAATATTTATGGTTTCAAACAAATATCCAATGTGCATTAATAATGAAGGATTTGTTATTTATGAATTGAAATACTATTAATATATATCTTAAAAAACATTCATGGGGATAATATATATTTTTTCTAATTTTACCAACCTTATGTTTGAAAATAATTTTTGGAAATATTTTCTTTGAAAACTGACCTTTTAAATATTCAAAGGATTTGTTAATGAAATGATAGTGGGTAAATCTGTACATGCCATATAAGTTAGAAAAAACATTCCTTTTGTATGATATGAATGTTAGAAAAATAGATTTTTTTGGAAAGTGACAAGATGATTCATTTGAAAAAATTGTTAAAAGAAAAAAAGGTAAATATATCCTTTTTATATAATTTTTTAATGGTTAAATTTTTTTGAATACTTTTTATTGGACAGGGTTTTTAGAATAAAATATGTTCTACAACTAAAGAGAGAAATGAATATGAGTTATCATGAAAACATTTTCTAAAACATTTTAAATACCAAATAGTGTAAAAATGTATCTAATAGATGAAAAAAGATCATTAATATCCATATGATATGAAAATTAAAGATTTAATTGAAAAATTTACATATAATTTCATAAAATGGAAATGAAATATCATTAAAATTATTATCGAGGAAAATACTCTTTAATCATTCCAAAGTGCACCATACCACATAAAGTCATTTTAAATCATACGGCACGTAAAGTAATAAAATTAAATTAACATCTCAAATAACATGATTATAAATTGATTAATAATATAATATATCAATAGGGCAGTAGATACACCAAAAAATAATAATTGTGTTTTGAATATGACATTCTTGTCTCAAATGTATAATGTAAGACGGAAATTCTTTACCATGTGATTTCTTTTGACTGAACATCCATTAGCCGCATGTATACTGGTTTTAAAAAAGTACATAATTTATTATATAATAATAATAATATGTATGTTATCATATATTAACTTCTTATTAAATCTCAATTCCCATTTGTTAGCAGTTTTTCATAATTTTCACTATTATAGGGGTTAATTAAATAGTTTATCAGGTATCATTTAACCTGTTACTTATCGATTAATGAGATTATTGTTTCATCATATATAGAATTAAAACCATTATGTAATTATACTATATATTATGTATATATTTATTTATTATAATCCATATTTTTTAGAGATGATAAATGTAATTCACCGTTCATGGAGGCAGTAGGACGTTCGTACACATGAACACTACATTCATTTCCATTTCAAATTAAATTGATGAAAGGTAAACAGTATATGTGTATATTATAATTAAATTATAATATATATTTCCTATATATATATATATATTTTATTAATACAATATTTAATACATTCCATTTTTAGTGTGAATGTTTCACATCGCTTTGAGGGGGCAGTAGTCCACACATCCCAAATAATGTAATCATATTTAATCAAAATGGAAAACAAAAATGTATGTGTCATCCTAGAATTTAATAAGAATAAAGTCATTAAAAATATTACATATATCAAATATATATTACTTTACCTTTATAATTTAATCCATGAGAGGTGATAATGTAAATAAAAAACAACTTATCGTCATGAGGCAGTAGTTTGGCATACAGAAGAACATTATGTTTATTAACCAATAGATAGAAGTACGTGAAACTGTATGTTTAATCCTAAATATTAAAACATTATAGTATATTTATTATAGTTTTTTTATATAATCATGTAATTAGAAGTGTTTATTGGGTTTATAATAGAAATAAAATAAACGTGCTTGAGGAAAGATATTACCTCTTCTTTGGGTAACTAATTTTGGTCTGCACCAAAGGAATTACTTGGATGAATTTAATCCTAAGGGGTGGATTATAGGATGAGTTAAGATATTTTTAGTTTCCATTTTGGTAGAGCAAGGTTGATACAAGGTGTAATGAAATGTATTTGGAAGTTGGAGGATATGACACCTTTTTATAGTAGAGGAGTGACATTCATGTAAATATTGGAAAAATAATTCCATCCTATTTTTACCATTTAAATTTGATAAAATAGTGGTGAAAATTATATAAAAGGGATTGAAGGGTCTTTAATGAGTATCAAATGGATTTTGGACATGTGTCTAGGTCATTTTGGATCCTATGTTTATGTTTTAGTCCCTATTAAGCTTAATTTCACCTTAATCATTGTAATTAATATTAATCACTAAAATGTACATTTTCTGTAAAAAATAACTTTAACATATTAATAGTTATAAAATATTATCAGTAGAAAATTTTAATTAATGTTTTTAAATTTCTACCATATGCATGGAAGAAATTATTTTAAATTTTAATATGTCGACAAGACGTCAATTCATGTTTTTTACGTAATAAAGATAAAAACATTTCTATGTTTTTATATTAAATATAAAAACCAAATTCATTCCAATTAAAAAAATTAAATAAATTTATAATATATATATACATATAATTAAACTTTCATAACAGTTTAAAATACAATTTAAACTTATTAATAAATAAATGAAAAAAATTTGATTTAAAATTCAGTATTATTCACTCTTCATTAAAAAGTAAATGTTCATAGTAAAATACTAAAAATTCCATAGTAAATGAACATTTGAAATTAAATATTTCTTGGTGACTAAAAGAAATAATGGAATTGAATTTTAATGTTATCCATTGAAAAATCAATCATAAACCATATACGGGAATAAAAAGATTGGTATCAATACAACACATCCCATATTGAGTAAAAATAATAGTTTTTTCTTTATTTAATTGAATTACTATTAAAATATATTTTAAAAAACATTTTGGGGAATGTATCCATTTGTTTGGAAAAACGTTTGAAAAAGGTTTTCTTTTAAAATAAAATTGGAAATATTTTTAACTATAAAAAAATTATTTGACCATGAGTTTAAATATTCAAATAAATTAATTTATGTAAATAACTACAAGTCGTATGAGGTAAAAAGAACATTACTTTTTCACAATTAAAATTTTAGAAAAATTCATTTTTTGGAAAGAGATAATAATATTCCATTGAATAAATTGGAAAAATATTAAAATAGAAAACATTATTTTAATAAATTACTTTTAATGTTTAAAATCATTTATTAAATCCATTTAATATAATAGATTTTTTTTATAAAAAAATGTTATCCATCTAAAGAGATAAATGAAGTTGTGTTTTTATTGAAACATTTTCTAAAAAACAATGATTATTAAAAAGTGTAAAAATAGTAATAACAGTTGAAATTTTTTATAAATAAAAAAAGGAGAGGAAAATGTAAGGGTTTTCTGAATTTTGGTCAAATTAATTACTCTAATGGAAATTAAATAACATTAAAATTAATAATGATGAAAATAAATTTTAAACATTCTAATGTGTCTCATACCTCTTTCAACCATTTTAAATCATAATCCTCATGAAGTAATAACAATAAATAAAAGTTTTTAATACAACTAATGTAAACAAATTAATGATATAAAATATTAAAAGTTTATGTAGATACATCATAAAATATAATTGAGTTGTAAATATGTAATTTATCTCATAGATGAAAAAAGTGATATGAATGTCCCTTACATTGTGTTTCCTTCAGAGTGAAATTCATTTAAAATTGTCTATAATGGTGTTAAAAAAATATTAAATCTTATTAAATAACCATAATAATATGTATAATATCATATATTAAATTAATATAATATCTTATTATCCATTTTTCAAGAATTATTCATTATTTATTCTATTATAGGTGTTAATTGACTAGTTTGTTAAATATGGTTTAAATTCTTACTCTTCCATTAATTAGATAATGGTTCATCATCTCATGAATGTAAAAAATGATTTAAATTTCATATATATTTATTATATATGTGTTTATCATAAATTATAAATTGTGAGATGTTAAATGAAATACAATGTTTATGGAGATGATAGATCATATTTACACATGAACGCCACATACATTTCTTTGTCATAATAAAATAATGTAAATTAAATGATATATATGTATATTCTAATTAAATAATAATATAAATGTCATATATGTTACATTATTTTATAAAAACCATCCTTTATATTTTCAATATATTGTGTGAATGAGTCAGATCTCATTTAGGGAGATATAGTCCACAATTCCCCAAATGTTGATATTATATTTACATATAAGGGAAAGAATAAATTCCGGGGTTATAAAATAATTTATACAGAATAATTATGCTAAAAATATAATATATATCTCATATAAATAGTAACCAACATAATATCCACCATGATATTTGGAAAAGGAAAAAAAAACTTCTATTCGTGAGGGTGTAGTTCATTATACGAAAGAACTCTAAGTCCGTTACCCATTTGATGAAAGTATGTGTATGATAAGGTAGAAATATTAACATAATAACATTATAGTATATTTATTATAGTGGGTTTTTAATATAATAATGTAATAAGAATATTCTATATGGTGGAGAATGATGATAAAACTAAAGAGCTCTAGCAAAGGTGTCACTTCTTCTTTGGATAACTTATTTTGGTTTGCTGTAAAGGGATTCATTGGATGTATATCTCTCCAAGGGTATGCTTCTTGTATTATGTAGATATTTTTAATAGAAATGTTTTTAGCTATATTTTTATGAATAGTGTCTTGATAGGTTTGAGGATGTGGTGGGATATGAGTCCTTTTCATAGCAGAGGTGGTGTGACAATCTATTAAATTTTGGAAAAGGAATTCCACACATGTGTTTCTAATTGAAAGGGGATCTAATAATGGTAAAATTTATATTACAGGGAGTATAATATCTAAATAAGAACAGAATTTGGATTTTGGACATGATTCTAGGTCAATGTTTTTCTAAAGACTTTGTTTTAGCCTTTTGTTATTCCTAAAATCACATTAATTGTTGTTATGAATTTTAACTGCTATCAGTAATAAAATTTAGTCAAAAGTATTATTGGACTTAGTAGAAAACATATTTTATTCTTATCCCAAATATAGAATACCAATTTTCAAATTTCAACCATAAAAGTGGAATAAAATTATTTAAATTTAATCATATAGATGACTGGACAATTTATTTTTTTAAAGTAAAATTTTTAAGAAATTTCAGTGTTTTTATTGTCAATTTCATAGTTAAATTGATTCTAATGACATAAATTGGATTAATTGATAAAAACCAATATAATTAAACATTAATAAAAATTAAAATATGATTGATCCTTATAAATACATTATATGAGAAAATGGTTTTGAATTAAAATTCAATACTTTTTATTAATCATTAAAAAGTGAAACCTTATAGAAAAATACCAACAAAAACCCCAAAACCTAATTTTTATGTTTATATTTCATTTATTAAGTTTATTTTGAAATATAAAATATATAAATGTTCCAAAAAAATTACTTAATGTAACTCCACGACCATAGTTACCCAAAGTCGGTGCATTGTTACACAACATTGGCATGATCCAAAAAGATGAAGTCTCTAATGACCGATTAGTTTAGTAGCCTTGGAGGTACTGGATACATACATATGATTTACATTACATTATGAAATGAATGGAAAACAAAATTTTGTCTCCTTTGAAAACAGTCATATTCATTATCATATTTCATCAATTCAATCATATTATACTTTTTCACCTCATGGAAGAAAATAAAACATAAGAAATTGGGGAGCTCAGATGCTCAGTGAGGATAAAAATATAGTGGAAGAAATCATTTTAATAGCCCAATCTTCCACAGTATGTTTTCCTTTGAATAATGCAATAACTTGCATTATATGTATCATCGAGATTCTAACACACCACGACCCAATAAAACTAGCCATTATTAATTGTAATAACCACTTTTATAATTCTATAAATTATATTTTTTTTCAAATGGATTTCAGTTTTGAATTCAGAATATCCAAATTAGCTTAGTGTGAATTTTTGGTATTTTTCTTAAAACATTAAATTTTTGATGAATAGTGAAAAAACACTACGTTATTGGTTAAAAACAATTTCTTATTTAAATAATTAGTTATGTTATTTTAATTTAATTTAGGTCAAAATAGATACATCATACCTGTATATGTTCAATGTAATTAATTAGAGTCATTTTATAATTAGTTTAGATATATAAAATGTTTTTTGAACTTTTTACCGTCATTTACCCATCTTCTAGGAGAATTTTAAAATTTGAATAAAACATAATTTTACCTCTTCTATGAGCTGAATTTAAAAAAATGTAGTGAAACAATTGATATTAGTAAGCAAAATGTGGTTCAATAAGATGAAAGTAGTTTTTGTTGAATAGTAACTTTTGACATTTATTAACCATGGTTAAAAGTAAATAGGGTAATTAAGGGTAAAAATGATATCATAATTAACCTAACACATGTCCTAATTCTATTTTAATTTTTTAATTCAACCAAAAAAACATTATAAGTAAAATATGATCCCCTTTGGTCATCGTGTATTAGATTAAGACATTAATTATTTTTTTTAAAGAAGAGTTAAAAGAGATAAATTCAATGTTTGATAACTCAAACATTTATAATATAGGGATATACCTAAGATAAATTCGACTATAAATATTTATTAGAAATCTAAAAAGTTTTCTTACATAATGGTATTTTATTTATAATTTTTAGACATTAAATAATTTAATTTATTTTTGACACAATGATGATGTAGTAATTATCATATTAATGAATGATTAAAATAATTGATATTATAAATATCCAGATAAATGTATTTTGAGACTTTTACTAATTACCAATGATTTTTAGGTTAATATGACATGTTAGAATTTATGAAATAATTTTTTTCGATGTAATCATGATGTTATGATTTTCAGAAAAACCAAATACTAAATAGTGTCAAAATTGACATAATTGAGTTTTTAAAACAAATACTATTTTATTAATTGATATAATATTCTTTAAAATATGATAATCGACCAAAGGACTTAGATAAGGATATATATATTAATAATGAATCTATTGGGGTTCTATTTTCTTATTATAGTATTTTTATTAACCATATAAAATAAAAATACAATGATATATGGTAAATGACAAACTATTTAAGTAAGAGTTTAATCTAAAATATAAAGTTAATATGGTGACCTAAACCTGTCTAACACATATTGGATGAATTTTTTTCAACCCATACCCAAATTATAATCTAAATAAATCATTTTGGAGCCATTATAAACATAAAATGATTTTATTATATAATAATATTTCAAGCTTTTCCTAAAGTGACCCTCACCTCTCTTATAAAAGGGTACTTCCCCTTCTCTTAATTTTACTCCTCAAAGCCATTTTGATCGGCCAAAACCTACCAAAATAACCTCTAAAATTTACTCTATTCATCCTAGAGGCATTACTTTGGTCATAAATCCAACATAATGATCCATTTTGATTAAATCAAAATAATGAACTCAAACAATAGGTAAATATTTCATCACCTCTTTCAAGTTATTTTCTTCATAAACTTCCTCTTTTTTTGTTGTCTCCATTAAAAAATAAATACTACATTATATAATATATACATTGATGTTATTATAAATATGTTACAAAAATATTAATAATTTTATCCAACCTATAAATGACAAAGTCACCATACATGTGTACGTACGACATACCGTATCCACATCATTGTGAATTTTGTTATTCAAACAGTTCATAATTATGGATGGGTTTAATAATGTATATAACTGAAGTAAATAATAAATATAACATTTTAATGATTCTTTATATATGATATACCATTCAATTACATGTGATTTCACCATCAATATAATGATATTGTCACTCGTGCGTACGTACGGATTACCGTTTCCACGAACGCAATGAGATTCACTTCCCATCAGAATAATTCAAGAATAATTTTCATTTTATGATTAAAAATAAGGTTTAATAACTTAATACTTTTCGGTAGATGAATAAAATACATCCTATCTCTAATAAACATGGCTAAATTAACTAATCATAAAAAGGAATACAGAGCAGATAACACCCGAAATGATGATACTACTGAAATATTTTTAACAATGCAATATTATAGGATCATATATTATATCATATCTTCGTATATAGTTATTGTATAATTTAATAACAATGTTTTAACTATTATACATGAGTTTAACATACCATCGACTATGGAAAAGTATAATGTAAGGGTTAATTCTATAATCTCTTTACTTATCTGTGGTTGTTAATACATAAGTATCTACTAGGACCTCTTTATCACCCACGTCCATGATTTCTAAAAAATTCAATTCAAATCATTTTTAATACTTACTGTACTATGGGTTAAAGTAATTTATACCCTTATTTTACGACATATGTTATGAAAGGATTCTTTCTGTTGTTTTCCAAACAAGGTACTTTATGACTTTCTCGACAAAATTAAGTTAAGAATGTCTTTTTTTAACTTATACGATGGTTGTGGATATTTTCTACCATTATAACATCCTCAAATCTACCCATACAAGCTTATAAGAATATTTTCAAACAAAATGTCTTCTGTTATAATTATATTTCTTTTATATGATTTCAAAATAGAAATAGATATTTCTCAAAAAAAATTTGGATTTCATATATGTCAACATCCTTTGATGTAATCTTGTTTAAAGTTCATTTATTTTGATAAAAATATTTTATATTGTATTGATGGTTATGTGATATGTTTGATTGAGGATGTGTAATTGTTACACCACTCATTGTTTATGGATAAATTGTGGACATTTTTTATGCTAGTTTTAATTCAAATTTTTATGTTATGTTTAAACATTTTCATAAGTGGAATGCATTGGACTTAGTATGTGACGGGTTGAGCCCGCTGTAGCACCTCGATGCATCGGTAGGTCTCAAGAGACAAACTAGTGGCTTGGAACAAGGCCTTGACAAAATCTTTTTTGTAGTCTTGGAACAAGGCCTTGACTTAGTGGTTTTGAAGTCTGGCATTATGCATTCCATCATTATGAAAGTGGCTATTGATATTTCATGTGATTATTCGACTAGTAGAATATCAATGTGAGTATGTAAAATGCATTATTTGATTTTATAATTTCCATTTTAGGCTTAATTTTTTGATTAAAAGGCTTTTGTTTTAGTATTATACTTTTCCTAATTGTTTATGCTTATTTATGAAAGTTTCGGCTATATTGTTATCCTTAGCGAGCATCTGAGCTCACCCTATTCTATGTTTTATGTGTTTCATGATGTGGAGAAGTATTTTATGGTTGACCTGCAAGGATAGGCTATGGATATAAGTGTATTCTAAAGAGGAAAAAATGTTATTGATGTTTTTATTTCATGATGTAATGTAGAACTTATGAATGTATCTAGTACTTCCAAGGATAGTAAACTGATCGGTCTTTCGGGACCTGAGTCCTTGTATCATGCCATAATTATGTAATAATTCACCAATTCTGGGTAACTGGGGTTGGGGCATTATAGTTGGTATTAGAGGATGTTTAGTACAATCCTTGGAAGATATATTTAGAAATACACTGATTACATAACATTACCCTAAGATAGGCTTAGAGGAATAGTATAGAAGAATATCCTAGAATTTTGGTAATCTAAAAGTTTTGTGATTTTTCCAAGAAATAAACCCCTGCCTAGATATGAGTAGGTAGAGGAGGCTCTGGCACATATTTACATTGGGGTAAAACCCAAAAACACCACTTTGAGCTAGACTCGAACGAAAACTAGTGCACGGCAATGGGCCTTGCTGCAGTCTTTGTTACGACACTCCTGGGGGATATGCTTAAGATAATGCTCATTTTCATTACCAAATATTATGAAGAGTTTATGAGTATATACATTCTCAAAGAAAACATTTTTATGATTATGGATTATATCCATAAACTGTTCAATTTATGTTAATTGTTTTACAAGTTTCTAATTATGTATTGGGATTCATAAACTAATCTAGTGTATGCCATTATTTAGAAATGATGCCTTTTGGAAGGAATGGAAACCGCATCAACCCACATAATCCATGTAGGTATTTACTTCATTCTCAATATAATTAAACAGGAGTAGGTGATGCAACTAGTTCTGATCATCTTATCACTATACTGGAACCATTCACTCAGGTTATGAATAATAACCTTACCCGTATAAAGTACCCTGATCCACAATGAAGAGGATCAATGTTAGACCGCTTCATGAGGAAACAAAAACAAAAATTCAATGTGAGTACAAATCCATTAGTACCTGGGCAATGGATATGTTCGTTGGAGAAAATAATTCATGATTTGGGTAGTAGTGGGAAAAAAAAGTGGTCAACGTAGTATATTGCTTCATGAGAGATGCTGATCAATAGTGGTCATTAAAAAAACACAAAGTTACATTAAATAAGTATCAAACATAGAATGGATGGAGTTTAAAGAGATTTTCATAGAAAAATACTTTCCTCATGACCATCTATCAGATTTGGAAAGAAAATATCTTTGTCTAAGGAAAAAGAAGGATGATAATGTCCCAAAGTATGAGGGTAACTTTACTTGGTTATCGAGGCATGGATCAAATTATTTATGTAACCCATGGAGTAAGATTGATCAATTCATTGATGGGTTAATACTATTTCTCTGCCCAGAATATGCCTCACAATCCTTCTCATCGTATGTAGATATTGTCTAATGCTCAATCATTATAGACATGGAATTCTCTAAGAATTACGACATCAAATAAAAGCATGAGAAAAAGGGATCTTCTAAACACTATGGAAATGGAAATAAGGGAATGAAGGAAAAAAGTTGAAGATCCATCCTATGGAAAATGTGGGAAGAAACACCCTAGTACTTTAATGAAGGGAATGTGAGTCTGTTAAAAGTGTGGTGAAAAAGGCCCCAAGTATCGTTATTTCCAGGGGAAGAAAGAGGATATCAATGTTGAATGATACAATTGTATAGAAAATGGGAAATATGAAGATGAAGGTAGCTCTAAGGAAACTTACATCAGAAATGGCCGAGGGAGAAAGGCCAAGATTATGTGATCACTACTGCTGAGTTTGAGGCTCCGAAAGACGCGGTGGTAGGTAATTTAATGGTTTCCTCAAGTTTATAAAATGCTTTATTTGATTCAAAATATTCGCATTGTTTCATATCATCGCAGTTTTCTATGAAAATTAGATATTTTCAATTTAACTTAACAATGGAGTTGTTAGTCAAAAATCCTAAGGGAAGTATCATCACAACAATGTTTTGTGAATTAGTTCCTATTAGGTCATATAAAAGTTCTTTATCTTCTGATCTCATCATCATACCTATGATATAATTTTATATAATAATTGGTATGGATTGGATTTTGGACCATGATGTGAAAATTTACAATATGAAGGAGGATACAATTTTTGATGATGATAAGGAGTAACTAATATTTAGAGAAGAAATGTCACCACCTAATTCATATCTATAACTTCCCCTAGTAGCTTTAATAAATTCAATTATTATGGAAGAAGAGAATAAAATAAATATTTGCGAGGAAAAGAATGTTCGAATTGAGGATGTAACTATTGTGCAAGAATATGTTGATGTGTTTCTAGAGGATTTATCAGGACATCCTCCATAACGAGAAATTGATTTATCCATTGATTTAATTCCTGGTTCAAGGCCCATTTCGATGACTCCTAATTGAATAGCCAGTGTGAAATAAGTGGAACTAAAGATACAACTAGATGAATTCAGTAATATGGGATTTATTCACCCTAGTGATTATCCATGGGGATCCCTTGTTCTTTTTGTAAAGAATAAAGTTGGATCTATTTGGTTGTGCATTGAATACAGGGAGATCAATGCTATAACAATAAATAACGAGTATCCCATACCTCACATTGATGATTTATTCGACCAACAACATGGGCCTCAATATTTTTCAATGATTGAACTTTGATATGGATATCATCAGTTGTGTGTAAAGATGGAAGACATTATGAAAACAGCATTTCGAACCAGGTACAGGCATTACAAGTTTACAGTAATGATTTTTTGATTGACTAACGCACCCTCTGTCTTCCCGGATCTAATGAATAGTGTTTTCAAGGAATAACATGATGAATTTGTATTGTTATTTATTGATGATATTTTGGTGTACTCAAAAAGATATGAAGATCATGAAAATCACTTGGGCATTATTGTAAGGACTCTTAGATGAAACGAATTATATAAAAAAATTAGCATGTTTGAATTCTGGCTTTAGGAGATTTCTTTTCAGGGCAATATTATCTCTACGGATGGAATCTATGTTGATCCTTCAAAGAACAAGGCATTCCATGAATTTAAAGCACCGACAAGTATGACTGAGGTACACCGTTTTATTGGTATCATAGTTTATTATCAGTGTTTTGTCCAGAATTTTTCTAGATTGGAGAACCCATTAACCATTATCACTTGTAATGTGGTAAAATTTGAATGCAAAAAATAGTGGAAGAATGTTTTGAACAACTGAAGAGAAGATTAGTTAACTATCATATATTGACTATACTGTAAGGGAATGACATGTTTTTTATTTATAGTGATCCTTCAAATAAAGGACACGGTTATGTCCTTATGCAGAATGACAGAGTTATCACCTATGAATCACGATAACTATAAATTCATGAGAAAAAATATTCTACTCATGATGTTGAGTTGGTAGCTGTAATCTTTGAACTAAAGATTTAGTGACACAATATCTATGGTGAATAAGGTGAGATTTATACTGATCACAAGAGATTGATGTAAATTTTCTAACAAAAAGAACACAACATGTGGAAAAGGTGATGGCTTGAACTACTCAATGATTATAATTTCACTATACAGTACCTCCTAGAGAAGGTAAATAAGGAGGAAAATGCTTTGATCAGAAAAGATTATGGAGTTTTGAACAAGATGAGAGTTGAAAGGGATCATATTTTCAATTATCTAGTAAATATAGATATGGGAATAACCATGGAAGGTGATATATCAATATTTTTTCAAATGGATGCCAAACCATATTTACTAGAAAGATTAAAAATTTATCATACTAGCGATGAGGAGACTTAAAAGAAGATTAAAGCTGTGAATGATGGGATATTGAGTGACTTCATATATGAAGATGGAATTTTGAAATTTTGGAAGAGAATTTGTGTTCCAAACCTACATGATCTAAATAGAGAATTTTGGGATGATGCACTTAGATCTAGTATCTCTATACATCCTCGGAGCACCAAGATGTATTGAGATTTGAAAGAAATTTTTTGGTGAGACAACATAAAGATGGTGATTTCTGATTTTGTGTCAAGATTTATGGTTTTTCAACAAGTAAAAGCTAGAAGGCAACAACCTAGAGGAGTCATGCAACCTTTTCTCATACCTGAGTGGAAATGGGATAATTTTACAATTGAAAATGACATGTGGCTACCAAAGACTCCTAAAAGGAATGATGTAATATGAGTAATTGTTGATCGTGTTACCAAGTCTATACATTTTCTTGCTATAAAATAGGATTTACCACTTGAAATTATTGAATTAATATATATTAATGCTGTTATAAGACTTAATGGAGTACCCCTATCGATTGTTTCTGATCCTGATCCCCATTTTATATCAAGATTCATGAAATTTCTTTAGAAATCCCTGGATACTGAACTTCATTTGAGCACTGCCTACCACCCTCAAACGGATGGACAATTAGAATGGAATATTAAAACATTAGAAGAGATGTTGAGATTTCTCTCATGTGACATTCATGGTATGTGGGATGAATATTTACCTATGGTAGAATTTTCCTATAACAATAGATTACATTCAAGTATTTAGATGGCACCGTATAAAGCATTATTTGGAAAGAGATGTCACACCCCAACTTGTTAGGATGATGTTGGTGAAAGAAAACTCATAGGCCCAGAACATGTTGAGGAAACAATTGTATAGGTGAAGGTTATTCATTCCCACATCATAGGAACCCAAAGTAGGAAAAATATCAATGCCGATAACAGAATGAAGGATTTGGAATTTCATGTAGGAAACCATGTTTTCTTGAAGGTATCTCCACAAATGGGTGTTTTGCATTTCATTACGAAGATTAAATTGAGTCCCAAGTACATCAAAACTTTCTAAATTCTAGAACGAATTGGATTTGTAGCTTATCTTTCGGCAATGCCTCCTTGTCTCTTTGAAGATCATGTTGTGTTCCACATATCACTATTTAGAAAATACATGCCTATCCCAACACATGTACTCACCAATGATGAAATTTAACTATAACCATATTTGTCTTATTATAAAGATCCTGTCAAAATTCTTTATACCATAAAACAAGTGGTGAGAAACCGGATGACTCGTCTGGTAAAATTTCTACGGAGAAATCATAATATGGAAGAGGCAACTTTTGAATGTGAGGAACTTATGATGAGCAACCACCTAAATCATTTTATGCAGTAATATTCCAGATATTTTGAGGAAGAAATGATTTTTTGGATGGGTGAATGTAACACCCCAAGCTTCCATGGCATGTTTCCCGTTGAATAATTCAATAGCTTTCACTATATGAAAATTCAAGATTCTAGCACACGACAACCAATCAAACTAGCCGTTATAAATTGTAATACCCACTTTTGAAATTTTATAAATTTTATTTTTCAAAATGGACATCAGTCTTTAATTCTGAATATCGAAATTACCTTAAGGTGAATTTTTGGTATTTTTATGAAAACATTCAATTTTTTATTAATAGTGTTAAACACTGCGTTATTGGTTAAAACCAAATTTTTTTATTGAAATAACAATTTATTTTTTTAAATTTAGTTTAGATCAAAATAGATACATAATACCTGTATATGTTCAATGTAATTCATTGGACACATTTTATAATATGTTTAGATATATAAACATTTTATTGAACCTTTTATCGTCTTTTACCCACTTCCCATGAGCATATTACAAATTTGTATAAAACATAATTTTACCACATCAGTGAGTTGAACAACACAAATCTCAGTGACACGGTTTATATCATTAAATCAAATTTGGTTCAATAAGAAGAATATAATTATTTTGTGAACATTAACGTTTGGATTTTATTTACCACAGTTTAAAGAAAATAGTGTAATTAAGGGTAAAAATGATATCATAATTACCCTTACACATTTCCTAACTCTATTGGATAAGTGTAATTCGACCGAAAACAACCTCAGGAATAAAATATGATCCTCTAGGTCTACTTGGATTATATTATGACATTAATTATTATATTATTTAAAAGAAGAGTTAAAAGTGTTAAATTCAATGTCTAATAACTAAACCATTTTTAATATTGGGTTACACATAACATAAATTAGACTATAAATATTCATTAGAAGTATAAATAGATGTTATACAGAATCATTTTTATCTATAATTTATAGTCATCAAATAATTTAATTTATTTATGAAAGAATGATGATGCAGTAATTACCTTACTAATGAATGATTAAAATTATTGATATTATAAATATAAAAATAAATGTAATTTTATACTTTTGTTGAGTTCTACTAATTTTCAAGGATAATATGACATCTTCGGGTTAATTAAAATTTTTTTTTCTAAGTAATCATGCTATTATGATTTTCACAAAAACCATATACTAAATATTGTCGAAATTAACATATTTGAGTTATTAATACAAATATTGTATTATTAATTGATATAATTTTTCTAAAAATCTACAGATAATCAAAAGGATGTAGATAAAGTTATATATATTAGTAATGAACCTATTGGGGTTCTTTTTTCATGTTATTGTAAGTTTATTAACCATACAATATAAAAATTCAAAGTGATAAGGTAAATGAAAAAC
Organism: Viscum album; assembly: GCA_963277665.1. NCBI lineage: Eukaryota > Viridiplantae > Streptophyta > Magnoliopsida > Santalales > Viscaceae > Viscum > Viscum album. The sequence continues at coordinate 1,401,320,067 of OY728137.1, read as the reverse complement.
TATTTAACTAAGAGTTAAATGTAGAGGATAAGTTTAATAGGGTGACCTAAACCTATCTAAATATTATTGGTTGAGCATTTTTCGACCCATCCCCACTGTATCCTTTAAATAAATCATTTTTGATCAAATAGAAACCTAAAATTATTTTATTATAACATAATATTTCCATTTTTTCCTAAAGTGACCCTCACCTCCCTTATTAAATGGTACTTCCACTTCTCTTAATTTCACACCACCAAAGAAATTTTTATAGGCCAAACCCTACCCAAATATACTCCAATATTTCCTCCATTCATCCTAGTGGCCTTACTTTGGTCCTAAATCTAACCTAAGAATCTCTTTTGATCAAATCAAAAGGAAGAACCCGAAGAAGAGGTAAATATTTTATCACCTCTTTAAAGTTGTTTTCTTCTTCCACTTCCTCTTTCTTTGTTGATTTCATTTTGAAATAATAACCTTAGTATATTCAATATACTATGATGATATTATAAATATGGCACAACAATATTCTTTATTCTATCCATCCTATAAATGACAAAGACACCATACGTGGGTACGTACAACTTACCATCTCCACGTCGTTGTTAGGTTTTCTATTCAAACACTTAATTATTTAGGATGGGTATAATAATGAATATAACTGATGTAAATAATAAATATATCATGTTAATGATTTTGTATATGTGATACACCATCCAATTACATACGATTTCACCCTCAATATATTGGTATTGTCGCTCGTACGTAAGTACAGATTACCGTCTCCACAAATGCGATGAGATACATTCCCCAACGTCATAATTCAAGAATAATTTTCATTTTATGATTGAAAATAATTTTTGAGATCTTAATATCATTCTGGATATGAATAAAGTACATCCTATACATAACAAACATTTCTTACCTAACTGATCATATAAATGGAAAAAGACTAGTTAACACCTGAAACGTTGATACTACAAAAATATTATTAACAAAGTAATATTAGAGGATCATATATGATATCATATTTATGTATATAGTAATTTTATAACTTAATAACAATGTTTTAAATATTATATATTAAATTAACAAACCATATACAAAGGAAAAGTAAAAGGTTGGGGTTAATTCTACAATCTCTTCACTTGTTTGTGTTTGTTAATACGTTAGTACCTACTAGGACCTCTTTATCATCCATATCCGCATTTTCTTAAAAATGTAACTCAAAACCATTTTTACTATTTACTATTCTAGGGGTTAAATATATTTATAACCTTATTTAACCACACATGTTTGAATGAATCTTTTCGTCATTTTCCATTCAAGTTACAGTATGACTTTCTCGACAAATTAAGATAGGAATTACTTTTTTGAACTTATATGGTGGGTGCTGCTATTTTCTACCATTATAACATCGTCAATGCTTACCATACAAGAATATAAGAATATTTTCAAAATAACTGTTTTCTTTTATAGTTATATGAATTCTAAATGATTTCAAAATCGAAAGATATAATTCTCTAAAAAAATAATTGATTTCATCTATGTCAACATCCTTTGATGTATTTTAAGCTTGTTTGATGTTGATCTATTATTATAAAATTATTTTATATTGTATTGAAGGTTTTGTGTTGTGTTTTATTGTGGATGTTTTATTTTTACACCATTCCGGGTTTATGGATAATGTATTGACATTTCGTATGCCAATTTTAAAATGAATGTTTATGTTATGTTGAATCCTTTTCATATGTGGATTATATTGGACTTAGTAAGTGATGGGTGGAGCCTGCTATAGCTCCTTGATTCATCGATAGGTCTCATGAGACAAACCAGTGTCTTGGAACAAGTCCTAGAAAAAAATCTTATTTATGGGCTTGGCACAAGGAATTGACTATGTGGTCATGAAGCCTAGCATTGAGCATTCCATCATTATGAAAGTGGCTACTGATATTGCATGGGATTATTCGAATAGTAGAATATCCATCTGAATAATTAAATGGAATTATTTGATTTTATCATTCCTATATTATTCTGATGTTTATTTTTAAAAGGATTTTGTTTTAGTCTTATACATTTCCTTAAATGTTTATGCTTATTTATGAAAGTTCCTCCTATATTATTATCCTTACTGAGCATCTGATCTCACCCCTTTCTATGTTATATTTTTTCCAGGATCTGAAGATGTATTTTATTATTGAACTGGATGGATAGGATAAGGAAATAATTGTGTTCAAAAGGGGACACAATGTTTTTTTTGTTTATATTTCATTATGTAATATAAAAATTATGAATGTATCTAGAACTTCAAAGGCTACTAAACTGATCGGTCTACGGGACATGATTCTTTGAATCGAGCCAGTGTTATGTAATAATGCACTGACCCTAGGTAACTTGGGTCAGGGTGTTATAATCAGAAGAAAACATAATCATTTATGTCAATGTATAGGACTATTACATAATCCTTTTAAAATTAATATTCATAATAATATGGAAATGATAAATCAAATAATGACATTTACTTATTACCATGTATATTCTACTTGTAGAATAATCACATGTAATATCAAAAGATAATTTAATAATGATGGAATGTGTAATTCAGGAAATCATTATCACATAGTCAATGACTCATGCAACGAATAAAAATAAGATTTTGTTAAGGCCATATACCAAGACACTAGTTTCTCTCCGGAGACCAACAAATGAATCAAGGAGATATAGTAGGCTCCAACCATTACTTACTAAGACCAATATACACCTTATATGAAAAGGTTAAATCATAATCTAAACATTCGTATTAAAACTAGCACAATGAATTTAAATATTTTAACCACAAACCATGAAGGGTATAAAAATATCACTTCCACAGTCAAACATAACTCATTCAATACAATATTGAATATTTAATTAAAATAAATCTACCTTAATCAAGAATAATTAATGATATTGACATAGAGGAAAATAATCAGTACAACTATTTTAGAGAAATATCCCCCTTTTCATGAATTTTTTTAAATATATCACCATTTATCAACAATCTGTTAAAAACATATTTTTGAATCAATGTGTCCTATAACACATTGAATCATTTCAAAGGAATTTTAATTTTTTAAAAATTAATTCCATATAAATAAATCCTTAACAGCATTTGAAAAACAAGGACTTTAATGAGAAATATTTAGAAGAATAAATCTTTAAAACATTTAAAATGTTATTTAAGTTAGAGTTCCAAAAAATTAGAGATTCTTGAATAAAAATAATTGAATTAAGAAAAAAATTATAATACAACGAGAATATAGGGATTCAAGATATACTATTACAATGTACAATATGTACACCATATTAAAGTGAATTGGCACGTAACAACAAAGAATCCTTAATGGAATGTAAGTTGAGATGAAATCCCTTATAAAGACTGTATCCTTAAGTAAATGATAAAACAATAACATAATTATGTGTGAAAAATATAAATACAATCAATATGATTGGATATTCAGTGTAAATCAATCATAGGACATTCCCACATATTCTTGTATAAATAACACCAATGACATGAATATTTAACTCACTAAATGTAAGTTTAGTAAAGATTACTCTTATTAGGATAATATTGAAGAATTGATAATTTATAAATGGAGTGATTATGGGTATCAAAATTATATCCAGACAAAGGGAAGTGTAAATTACTATAAAAATAAATAAATAGATATTTCACACATACTCTTGAGTAAAACAATCAATTTTGTTTTCATATAACCCAATGAGTGGAAATCGAAATTAGAAATTTCATTACCGATTTTGTAACATATTATAAATACACCCCATAAAAGAAGGATAATACAATCAAGATTTAAATACCCACAAATTAAAATATATTACCCAATGTGCACAATCATGGGCAGTATATACACCACACAGAAGGAAATAATGGTAATATAACATTAATCTTGTAGATATAAGAAGTGAGATGAAAACCCCTTACCTTGTACATTTCCATAGAAAAATTTACATTAACCTCTTGTATAATGCTATAATAATTTTTTAAAATTAAAAAATAACCAAATACATAAATATGATATAATATAAGAACTTCAAATATTGATTTGTCAATGATATTTCAGTAGTATCATTGTTTAGGGTGTCAACGGATTCATTTTCCTTTATATGTTTTGTTATATAAGTCATGTTTGTTATGGATAGGATGTATTTGATTCATATCCATAATTATATTAAGTTAATAAACATTATTTTTAATCATCCAATGAAATTTATTCTTGAATGGTTACAAAGGGGTACAAAATCCCATCGTGTCGTGGAGACGGTAAGCCGTACGTATGCACGAGTGACATTATCATTCTATTAGTGGGGAAATCATATGTAATTAGACAGTATGTTATATATACATAATAATTAGCATGTTATATTTATTCTCTACATCGTTTATACCCATTATTATACCCATCCCAATAAAAAAGTGTTGAATGACAAAATGCACCACGACGTGGAGATTGTAATCTGTACATACAAACATATGGTAAAATTGTCATTCATCGAATGGATTGAATAATGAATACAGTTGTAACATATTTATAATAAAATCTCATCATGTATAAGGTACTATATTTATTTTTTTAGTATGTAATAAACAAAGAATGTGGATGTGGAAGTAGAAAATAAATTTGAAATAGGTGATGAAGTAATTACCTGTTCTTCAGGTTCAACATTTTGATTTGAACAAAAGGGATCATTAGGTTGGATTTCTGATCAATGTAAGGCCTATAGGTTGAAGTGAGGGTAGTTTTGGGGATATTTTAGAATGGTTTTTCTGAGCCAAATGTCATTGGAGGTGTAAAATTAAGAGAAGGGAAAGTACCCTTTTACAAGAGAGGTGAGGATCATTTTCGGAAAAGATTGAGATATTATTTTATAATAAAATTATTTTCGGTTTATAAAGGACCCAAATAGATTTATTTCTCAACTAATATGAGTATGGGTAAAAAACCACTCATCCAATTGGTTTAGACATGTTTAGGTCACCATATTATCATTAACTGTTTGATTTAACTCTTTGTTTATTAATTTAACTTTTACCATGTCTTCTTGTATTATTATAATACATAGTTAATAATCATACTATAAATTTACAATAGAATCTAAAATTGTTCATTAATCACATATATATATATATATAATTAAATAAGTCCTTTTTTCAATCCTAAATTTTTTAGGACTATTATATAATTTAATAAAATATATTATGCTTTAATAAATCATATATGTCAATTTCGACATGATTAAGTTTTTTGTTTTTGTGAAAGTCATAACAATTTGATTATTTCCCATATTATACATTGAATCAACTATAACATGTCATATTAATCTAAAAAATTCGTTGATGTCATCAAAAGTATCAATTTTCATTTATTTTAATATTTATAACATCAATTATTTTAGTCAATCATTAATAAGGTAGTTATTCCATCATCATTATGTCGAAAATAAAATTAATTATTTAAAATATAAATTTTATAAATAAAATAATATGATTTATGAAATATTTTTATATTTTTAATTACTATTTATTTTTTAATTTATCTTATTTATAACCCTATATTAAAAATGTTATAGTTATTAGAGTTTGAATTTAACTCATTTAACTCTTCTTTAAATAAAATATAATAAATGTCTTTATATAATACATATGGATCAAAGAAGATCATATTTTTTTCCTAAGGATGGTTTTGGTAAAAATACACCTATCCAATAGAATTAGAACATGTGTTGGTGTAATTGTAATATCATTTTTACCATTAATTATGCTATTTCCTTTTAACTATGGTAAATAAAATCAAAAAGTTACTATTCACCAAAAATTATTTTCATCATATTAAAAAAAATTACTTACTGATGTCGACAATTTTTCTCTAATTTTTTAAATTAAACTCACCGAAGTGGTAATATTATGTTATATGAAAATTTGCAAATGTTCCTAGAAGGTGAGTAAATGAAGGTACAAAGTTGAATAAAATTATATATATATATATAATCTTATTATAAAATGATTCCAATGAATAAAATTGAAGTAATATAGGTATTTTTTTATCTATTTTGAGTTTATATTAAAATAAAATTAAAAATAATTATTATAAAAATGTCAGTTATATATAATAACAATGTGTTTTCGATATTCATAAAAAATTTAATGTTTTTTAGAAAATTACCAAAAATTCACCAAAAGATAATTTTTATATTATAAATTAAAAAATTATGTCTATTTCAAAAAATTCAAATCATAGAAGTTGTATTAACTAATTTGAAAAATATTCCAGTTGTCAAAACTAGAAAGAGGGTTTTTGAGAAGTAAAAACTATCAAAATATTAATATGTGTTTCGTGTAATTTAAATGTAAAATTACTTCCAAAGGCCAAAATTGGATTAAATGATAAAATTTTAATATAATTATATTTCCAAATCCTTCTGATTTATTTTTTATTACTACAATTATTTTGGCTAAAAAAGATGTTTTCAATTATAATTTTTTATTTTTCAGTATTCATCAAAATTTCAACGTTATCAAAAAAGCACTAAAAATTTATCCAAACGAAATTTGTATTCCCCTCTCTTAATGAATAAGTTTTTTTTCAAACTAAATATATAAAAGTTTAAAATGATGTATTTAAAAAGTGTTCTCCATTAAAAGGTAGTAAAATTTCAGTTTTTGAAAAATAATTCTTTTATCAAAAGAATTGAATTTGTTCTTATATTATGTCTATGAAACACATAATTAAGTTGTTAAAATTATATAGAGTATATAAAATTCAAAATTCAGTTAATACTATTCATAAATGGTTTTTAACAGCTAGTTTGGTAAGATTGGGTGCATTCGAGCGAACTGTTGCCTATAGTATAAGATATCGAATTAAATTAAAGAAAATAGTTTTCTATGAAATCTTGGGGTGTTACACATAATATAGGGTATCCATTAAATATCCATATTACTTCCTTAATAAAAATATAGTATTTTATGTGTAAAATTAGGGCTGATCTTTTCTTATGACTATCAACTCTATTGGATGAATTTTAAAAATATTTTGTTGAAAATAAAAAATAAATATTTCATTAATATCACCAAATAATTGTAATTAATTTAATTTATTTGGATAAGATACCTTTTCTGGAATAAATATTGATTTAAATAAAAATATTACCATTAGATTAAATTTGTTGTTATATTAATTTTAAATCAATTGGTAACCAATGAATTAATTTCTTATTTATGCAGACCACAGATTTTTAGTAGTTAATACTATTAAAAATAATAATTTATTGTCTTGGAAATATCTTATTATATTTAATAATAATATATAATTGTTCTTTAAAACCCATTCATGAATGTAATGTATGTAATCAAAGAAACTAATTATTGTGTGAGATGTAAACTAACTCAGTGTCTCGTACAATTCATGATATAAGATATATTTAATTTATTTAAAATAGAAAAAATTTGTAAATTAGCTGGATATTATATTCCCTTACATATTTTGTGTCACGTGTCAAACACACAATTGAAAACAATGTTTCAAATTTCATTTTGAGGTGTTACATGTATAATGATTGATGACCATCATTTTTGATGTAGTTAGAGAGGGAGAGGTGTACGGAGGTGAAACCATCATAAATAATAAGTAGGAGGAAGAGGACCGTATATTTTAGTATGGATGAAAACACACCATGAAATCACCAAAATAATTGAAAGGATAGTTAGTAGGAGGATAGAAATAAATGTTAGGAACCCATTTGAGTTTCCTTTCAAAATATGGAATAAAAGAGGGATGTGTAAATTTAAAATTACATGATAGGGAAAAACATGAAATCTAAAAAATATATCATAATTTATATGCCCAGTTTACCTAATCATGTGGTAATTAGGAGACCTTCAATTTGAAAATATCTATGGTCTTATGGTTCTCTAGAATAGTTTAGAAAACCATGCCAATGACCATGAAACCTAGAAATATCTTAAAATATTGAAAATTTAATCTAAAAACCTCCATACTCAAGGGAATCAACAATATAATAAATTATTACATATAAAACACATTCAGGGTGTAATTATTCTCCACACCATGAAACATTATATCCATAAAATGTAATTAACCACTAGAAATTGTGGGAATACCATGTTTTACTCAACCCAAACATGAACTATGTTGCCTATATTGTAACTCAACATTAATATAATAACATGTTGATTATCAAATGAGGAGATAATTCCCATTTATAGTCAAAATCCTAAAACCAGTGATACACTAAAATTATCAAATGATAAATCCCATATTGAAGGAAATAAAATTAATGAATCAAGATAAATGATTAAAGAAACAAGCCTTAATAAAAACAATATTTGATTTTTTGAAAGAGAATTCATTTTCAAGAATTATAAAGTATTTTTTCACATTTATATTTTTAGAGAGTTATATCATAAGTATTACATAACAAATTATTTCATTACAAATTAGACCCTTCCTCCCATAATCCATCTTTTCTATGTACAATAGTTTTAAAAAGAAGCATTATTTATTTTCGTGAGACATTTAATTTGTTATAATTGTCTTGCTCATTGTATCTACAATTCCACAAACATTGAAAAAAACTTATAAAAATATAGGATAATCCTAAAAATATTTTTATTAGTTATATAAAAATATTAAATGATAAAGATTAGTCGATTTAAAACCAGGAGATCATATTCGATAATTTTTTATATATTTTTAAAATTTCCGTTTAAAATATTATTTACATAATAATAAAATTATTCATACACCCCAAAAGTATTCCTAAAAATAAGATAAGAAATATATAAAAATAATAATAATTATGGGTTCTTAGAAAAAATGAGAATCCTTGAAATAAATTTATAAAAAATACATTCATTTCATAAATAAAGTGCATAATCATTTTAGTAAACAATATATCATTATCATTCATTTTGAGATATGATTTTTTAAAAGAAACTTAATTTGATTTAATTGAAATTTAATTTAGTTACAATAAGAATTCATCTTCACAGAAACCATATAATAAACCATACAATAGGACATACTGATGGTGTGATCCCCTCAGTTAATTCCAAAATAATTATACAATGAAAATAATTATAAGATGATGCATTAGGGTGATATATTTTAATCAACCTCCTTAATTAACATTTTTTGAGGACCATAAAAATCATGTTACCTCTTATATTTTCAATATAAATCTATTAAAAAAATAATTATCACCCTATAAGTAAAAAATTTCCAGATAATGATGTACCCCTTTCATTTAAAACACCTTTTTCAAAACTAAAATATCCAAAAAATGGAATAATGTTTTTTATTAATGAAAGCACAACAGGTTATAAATAATTCCGAATTAATAATAACAGTTATGTTGGTGGGAAATATATTTTACATTGTATATATTAAAAATCAATTATTTTTAACATTCTAAAGAGCAGGAAGCAGTATGTATGAAATACTCAAAGACATTTCATTAAAATAACATTGAAATAATATAAAAGGAGTGGTAAAATAGAATTTTTAATGCATTTTTTTAAATACTTATGCATACGTCAAACAATATAGATATTGGGTAATAATATTAGTAATAATTATTTAAATAATATTATTTGGTCTTAAGATAAAATATTCCTTAAATCGAGTGTGACAAGTCATATATGTCACTTAACATAGTAAATAATAAAGTAATTTAAATTATTTAATTTTTAACGAATATATGTCGTGTTAGTTATCTTTTTATTAAAAAAATTATTTCACTTATTACCATGTCATTCTTATTCACTTTATTGATTAAGTGTACACTGAAAGATTTGAGGATTTGTGGTTTGTAAGTTTAAATGTCTCCTGTTATTTTAAAATGGTAAAATAAATCATGATAATATCATTTAAAGAATATTTATAATTTTATTATTTTCATTATTTCATAGTAATTATACTTTTATCTCTAACTATGATTAGTGGTAATAAAAATTCAATAATGTTAAAACATTGAAATTGTAGACCGTATAAATGTTTTAGTAAAATTTATAATTTTCAAATCAAATTTAGTAAATAAGATAAGTGTTATTTTATCATTATATAATTATAATTGTTTAAAAAATAACATATTCTATCACCATATATAGCTATTTATACTATCTGTTTGAGGTTGTGATGAAAAACAAATATATTTGATTGTGAGGTGGAAATATGAAAATATGTTTGAGGGTTGTATTTATTTTTCATTGGATGGTAAATAAAAATTATAATAGTTATTTAACATTACAAAGATAAATTTATATCATAGAGATCAAATTATTTCACTTTGATGCATCATCATGACCATCCATAAAAGGTGTTGATTAAAAATTAAATACCTTATTTTGCGATGATATAGTCCATATATACGCACAATAGAATTTTTAATTTGACATTAGATGGGTATATAGACAAAAAGAGTTATCAAATAAACAAAATTAGGTTGTATTATATGATTTATAGTTATGTTATTATATCAAAATATTTATGATATATTTCATGGAGGTAAATAAATATATAAAATGAAAACACCTAGTTTAGGACTATACCTCTTCGAGAAAAAAACATTATAGGTTTATAAATCCTTCATTGGTAATATAATAAGGCGGATGACTAGATTTGATCCTAGCATTATATAGTTTTATTCCTATTACTTAAACACTAATCATATATTAAATCCCTGACCTGAGTACATGGATGTAGTGTCATCTATATTAAATTTACATAAGATTTAATGAATCACACACCAAAAGAAAAAAATGGTTTATTAGTTATGGGTATATAGATATGTAATTTAATACCATATTACTTATTTAAACACAAATTAAAAAATAATTTTTTTCGATGACAACATTCTTCCCTTTATAGTGTTCTTACACATCAATCATAGTAAACATTATAGAATCTTGTGGAAAAAATATGGTTGAAATTCAATTATAAATAAGGTTGAAATATAGTGGATGAAATCAAGGATTAATAAGACAAATAAATATGGTATGATAAATAACTAAAAACAACTTAAATTTAATCAATAACATAACTATCATAAATGGACAAGGACTAATAAATATGGCATTGAAAATAACCAAAAACACATTACATCTAATCAATATATGAGAATGAAATCCCTTTATAGATAACATCAGTAAAAAATATCATGGATAATAATAGTAAAATTGATAATGATGTTAATTATTAATTTTTGGACTTCATGAACATAAGATTATGATAATTATATCATCAATAATAATCACAAGATAGTTAAGAACTATAGGGAAGAAAATTATCTGGTTTGGGAGACATATTTTATACTAGCATATTGATTCGCATCATGGGACCACTAATGCATTGAGGGGAAGTCTATAACCATTCCCTACCTATATATGTATGTCCATAATATTCCCCATATATATAAATAATTGATTATATTCATGAACAATGTGAATTATCATCTAATATCTAATTTTAAGAAGGAATAAGGATTAAAAATATTTATATAGTCAATCATATATCATTAGGAGTAAATCAACAAATATATAAATGAGAAATGATTTTATAAATAATAATATTAATGATCAATTATATAGATATTTAATGAGTGAAAATTATTTCATTGGAAAAAATAATTATAAACAATATAGAGGAAGAATAATATTGGTTTGAATTCAAAATAATCCCATTGAAGTTTGAATAAATGGTTTATTCAATAATAAAAAAATTACATGAAAAAACATTAAAAACATTTTTTAGAAACAATCCTTTTCATTTAGAAACAAAATTACAACAAAATTTTAAAATTATTGAAAAAATTTATTTCAAAATATCGTTTTAAAAAATAATAAGAATTTTCAAAACATGTGTGTGGTCATGGTGAAGTAAATTTCTTTCATGAGGTAAATGTTAAAATAATTATTCCAATAATGTTTTAGGTAAATTCCAAATATAAATTGATTTGAAAAAAATGAAGATTCATTTAAAATAATTCTATAAATATAATAAATGATTAAAATATATGTAAAAAAATCATTTTTTGAAGGTTAAAATAAATTTTGAAAAACGTTATTTGAAACCTGGTATTGGGAAAAAATATATTTATAATATAAAATAAAAATAATGTATAATATTCATTAAAAAATTTCTAAATTAATTTAAGTAACAATGAGTACAAAAATGGTATCATTACATGAGAGTTTAATTTATATACAATTGATAAAAAATAAAATAGGTTTATTATGAAATTTTCTAATAATTCTATTCAACTAAAATTGTAGAATAAAATATCAATATTAGAATGATATTTGAAAATAATCTTTTACAAGGATCATAATAGTGATGTGAGAATTAAAAAATTAATCCCTTATGTGTAACAACTGTGAATCCACATAAACATATTTAATTAAAACAGAATATAATTTAATGTCAGTACACACATAATCATAGAATATAAAAGATGACAAAGAACTAATATAACCCAATGAAAGAAAATTGGATTTTAAAATTTCATACCACATGGCACCTTTTAAATGAAATATACATTTATGGAATATATTAAATTGAAATATTAAATTCCTTGAATTTTTAGGTAATAGTGATACTACTTTTCAATGGTGATGTTTATTTTACATATGAAATAAATGAGTGCATAATACAAATTTTCCTCAATTAACGGAAATCGAAATAGAATCCCTAAAAAGCATTATATCATTTAATTATGGATTAATAAATGAATTTAGTTTGTGAATCAAACGTACATCAATAAATATTAAATACAACGTAAAATAATAAATTTTCATTATATACATTATATTATTATTATATAATCAATGAAGGAGACATTTTATCCAATGAATGGATATTGAGTTATGAAATACACTACATCATGCTTCCTTTGGTTTAAAAATTCTTTAACCCTATGTATATTGGTTATAAAAATCTTATTAAATTAAAATAAAAACCTATAAATATCTAACATTTCATGTATTCTCCTTTTATGACATATTATCAACAATTTGTTAAATTTTTATCATTATTTTCATTGTTTTTATGTTAATTTCCTTGTGTTGTCATTCATTATTTGTCCTTGAAGTTATAGTTCATATGATTACTATATAGTTCCATAATCTCCATAAATATAATCATGAAGTAGTTATCATTTCTTTACAAAATTATTCACTAAAACGCAATCATTAAATATTATTATGGAAAATGATGTTCATTATGGTCATGGATATTCTAGGTGGTATTTACACATGGGTAACGATTCCATTTCCCAATGATCATCAGGGGTGAAGTTTTCTGATATATTACTATTAATTAATGTTAATAATATCAAATATATCATTTTAATTCTTTGAATACACTCCTATACATCATATGTTTTTTTTGGTGATGAAAATACAGTCACATAGATTTGTAAAGGCATTAGTCCACAAGTTTGTGAACACTGTTAATATATATTCGAGTAAGAATGAATGTAATATATTATATATTTTAAAAATTAAAATGATTCATTAATTTAATAATTTTTCAATATAAATAAAAAATATTCATTATAATTATCGTAAATAACTTATATTTACATCATTAGTTAAAAATGAATCACATCAATTTATGAGGCGGTAGTATGTGGTACACACAAGCGACATTAGTATATCTTATAATGAATGGAATATAGAAAGGTATATATGATATGATGACTCTATAAGTATAATTATGTTATAAATATATGATATTTGATTTATATATATCATCATATAGAACCGTGTAAGGAGGTAATTGAAAAAGGAATGATACCAGTTTGTGAGGTTATAATCCACTGTACACATGAATAATAAATTCATAACCCATTGATGGAAGTGTAGATGGTTGAATGTAATTAAAATATAGAAAACGTAATGTTATATGAACTATATTAATTTAATTAAATCATAATATTTTAATAATAATTGAAGGTTGTGGATGAGTAAATACAATTAATTTTTTTGTTCAAGTAGGTTGCCTCTTTTTTCGGGGTGCCTCTATATGTTTGCAAGAATTCCATCATTGGTTCGATTTAATATAAATATAACTATTATAGGATGAGATTTTGGGATTTTAGATGTGATTTATGCAGGTCCTTGTGGACCCATAATGTTTTTATGTGTTAATAATATAGTATGTTTGTTATCCATTTATAAGTGAGGTGAGTGGAACACTTGTAATATTTGAAAAGAAAATAGTGTACCCACGTTTTTCACATGGAAAATGGGACCAAAATCGAACATTATAGAGTCTAATACATTATAGTGTCGAAATATGGCCAAAAAAATTATTTTATACATGTTTTAGGTCATTTTAAAACTTATATTTTAGTACGATCCCTGCTAAATCAATTTTTATCTTATCATTGGTAAATAATTTTAATTGTGATCACTAATAATTTTGGAAACAATTATGTTGAAATTATTAGATAATATAATTTATAATTATTCCATAAATGGAATCCATTTCTCCGTATTTCATTTATAAAACTAGCCTAATTTAATAGAAAATTAATCCTCCAAATGGGACGAGAATGTTGTTTTTGAAAGAGTACATGTTCAGAAGTTTTCATTATTTTTATACAAAAAATAATTTTGAAAATTATTACAATAAAATAAATTTTATAAATATATATATATATATATAAATATAACTGAAGTAATATTATTTCAAAACACATTAAAAATATGTTTTAACAATATAAAAAATCTAAATTAAATAGAATTTTTCTATTGTTATTTATATATTTTCATTATTCATTGAAAAATAAAATATTTCAAAAAAACTGTTAAATAGATATTATTTTAATTTTAAAATTATTATATAAAAAATAATTTTAATTTTATGAAATAAATTTTAAATTATTTTTAAATTTTAATTTAAAAATACATGTTCAAAGAGAAGATAAACCATCTTTTAGAAAAATATATTTTTCCAGAAAACATTTATTTTTCATTTAAATGATAATTTTTTTATTTCTAATCCATATATTACCAAATTTATAATAAAAGTTTTAGAAATATACCAGATAAATATTTTAAAGTTGTCATACTATATTATGCTTCACTTCAATTTAGGGTTTCATGTTCTGTAAACTATTAAAGAGATTAAATTTAAACAAGTATATTTCATAGCTTGTTTTAATAGAATAATATTTTATTCATTATCAATATTTGGGTGTTATATTATCCCCAGTAAAAATAAATTTCACCATTCTAATTCAACACTAATTACGTTAATCATGGCTTTGGAATTTTTAAATACCTTTCATAAAAAATTTTCACCATAACAAGAGTTTTTAACATGTCCGATTAAAAAGATAAAAACAGATATACAAATTTGATATGGTAAAATCACATAACTAGGTTTCAAATTAGGAAAACATTGGTGTGAAATTAAATAATGAACATTATTGAGATTAGTAACAGAAAATGATTAATAGACAGTTGTAGAGGTCATGAATCCCAATAATGCAGATGATCTAAAGATGTTTAATGACCAAAAAACTATAAACCAAAGCGGTTTAAAAAAAGTAACTAATATCATAAAAAATTAAGATAATGGAATACATATTTCTCCAAGATCATTTTCATAGATTTGAGATATTATTTTACTCTCTTTGAATATAAAGAAATTATACCAACATGATACATTCCTTTCTCATATCCACAATTTCAACACTTAGTTTCTCATGGATCAATTTCCAATTCATAGATTACATGGAGAAATGAATATAAAAAATAATAAATTTTTAGGCCAAATGCCCTAAAATTAACTTTTATCAAATCATATGATCCATAAAAGAGTTAAATAATTTCTATATATCTCTAAATATTTTCTAAAACAAATAAGGTTGGAATTAGTTATCCACTATAATACATTAATTCATAAATATCAATAGTTACATCACTTGTCCACCATTAATATATATTTACCAAGGCTTTTTACATTAAAAAATGATATGTTAACAAAGATATGACATATTCTTGTGGAAGGAGCCAATCCCTTTTTTCCTTTTGGTCATGGATTCAAGCCCCCCTACCATCCCAGATTTGGTGGCCTATCACCCATAATTTAGGTTTTCCTTTTTCTAAAAATATTTTAATAAAATTCCCTCAATGTTAAAAAACATGATTGACATATGTGAAAATAAATAATTTTTTAACATTTCCACTATGGTATTCAATAAAACCAATTCTCCCCAATTAAAAACTATAAATTTCATGGGATTAATATTAAAATGTCAATAATGATCATATTAACCCTCAAGGATGTCAATAACTTTAAAATTATGTATATAAAATGTAATGTAATTTTTTAAAATTAATTTTTTCAATAAACGTTTAATAAAAAAATCATATAATTTCAATTAATATCTCATAAAATATCATTGGTCTTGGTAGAATCACATCACATAAGAACTAAAAGGTGTTTTTTATATTTCAACATACGATCATTCTTAATATCATAAAACCAATATTATATCCATAACTATTATGTTAATGTGTATCTTTATACTTCTAATATTTAAAACAGGACATTTGTGTTTAATAATTCCTAAAACCTAAATAACACTATTAAAATAAAACTAAAATTTATTTATTCAATACCAATACATAAATACTTCGACTAATTTATTTGAAACTGTATCGTTATATGATCTATGGTCTATTCTGTAAATAGGTAATTGAATCAGATAATGAAATGTTTCTCCACATTTAGTACAATAAACTATAAATGGATCCTTAGGATGAATGTTTCATCATCCCTTTATACATTTCATTTTTCCATGGAAATCCATTTCTTTACACCCATTCTTTTACAAAGAAAACATCTTCCAATCTGTTATAGAAACCTTATTTTAAATTTAAGAGACTATGTAGTTAACCTTGGCCACTCATTTCCATCATCAATTAAAATAATTCCTATTATTTTTTATTGAAAATATGAATTATTCAAAGCATATCCCCTAGAAACGTCAAAGTAGGTGAACAAAATGACATGTTTAAGTGCACCATTTGATGATTGGAACAAGATCAATGTTCCCCATTCAATGTTATTACAATTATTTACCCTTTTCCTAGACCCACAACCTATTTTGTTATCAATAAATGAATTTTTTTACTAGTAAGAACCACATAATCTCTTCCTCACCAAATCATTAGGATTTTCTTATATAGTTAGCCTAAAAAATTATGATTGGATTATGATAGCTAATCTATATTATGATAATGTTAATTACCATGGTTTATAATAGAATTTTTTTGATTCAAACTATAGTGACCCGATGCTAATAGTATAGATCTTTCATCTCTTTTTTGACATTGGTTTAAGAATCATGGAATCAAATCAAATATGACTGAATAGTTTATTAGTATTGATAAACTAGAAAATACACGAGTTCCATTTTACATTTTAAAACACAAATTACAAAATAATATTTTTCAACAATTACATTATTCCATGTAGAATATCCTTTTAAATAAATTATAGTATAAAAAATGGATTCTTATTGAATTGAAATGAAATAAGGGAGAGATAAAATTCTTTGTAAGGGTTATTTATAGTGGAATAGATCATGAATAAATAAGCATAATAATCATGGAAAGGAATATAACTGAAAACAAGAGGCATGTATTTAATAAAAAATGAAGGAAGAGCATCCATACATATTATTAATGTAAAAATATCGGGAACAATAATCAATATGGCCTAGAAAATAAATTAAGACACAATAAATTTAGTTAATAACATGGTTATCATAACTAGATAAAGCATAACAAATTTGGAATGGTAAGTAACCAAAATATTCCTTTACATGAATAATTGGGAAAAAAATAATCCATAGATTATATTATTATGATAATTTCATAAATAACTATAATTAAATTCTTAGTGAGGGTTATAATTAAATATTGGATTTCATAAACTCTTGATCATGATACATGTACTATCAAGACTGTTCAAAAGTTTTTTTTAAACTAGTGGGTACAAACTCACATGGTTTGTCTAAGTGATTTTATAATATATTACGGATTCACCTCATGAGACTATTGATGCCTCGAGATGATATCTATAACTAGGACCTCATGTGTTATCATATATAAATAATTTCTCATATATCTAATAATTAATTTATATCATGAACCGCTTGATTTATCACTAAATATTCATATTGAAGAAGGAATATGGATTATAAATATTTCCAGTGTAAAAAAAATAAATGTTAAATTAAATTTTTTTTATAAATGTGATACAATTTATTAAATACTCTTACTAATTATAAATAATATGGATATTTAGAAGAAATTTAGTGTACAATGATTACTGGAATGTGAATAATTCATGGGAAAGTTAATGACTAAAAAAATTGATCAATGAAGATAGTTTCAATACTATCATTGGAAAAAATAATTATAAACCATTCAGAGGAAGAATAAGGATGGTATCAGTACAACTTATATCCATTGTTGTAATAATAAATAGTCATTTTCATTAATGAAAAAAATGATATAATAGTATATATAACGTAATTCTTGAAGAAAATATCCTTTTACATTTATAAATATATATTTAAAAAAATTATATCAATAAAATATTAAAATTAAATTTATTTGAAAACATCCTTTTAAATAAATAAATAATTTTTTAAAACACATGAGGGATCCGGAAGGGTTAAAATTCCATTTACTATGAACACATTGAAAAAATATGATGATTAAATATATACATTTTTAAAAATTAAAAATGAGTGAAATTTATTGCATAAATTTGTTTGAATAGTTTAAATGTATTTCTAAGAACATTTTTTGAAAATAATATTTCTGAAATAACACATATTTCTGAAAAAAGAGTGAGATGTAGTCGGGTTTTTAAAAAATAAAATATCTCAATTATTTTACGTAGAAATGTGTAGAAAAATTATTCTATTACATAAAAATGTCAAGAATATAAAGAGAATAATAAATTGAAATCGTTTTATTAATAAACTGTCAAATAATTTCATTCAACTATAATATAAGAAAAAAAATTCACCGTTAGAATGACGTCGTTAATTAAACTCTTACAATGTTTATAACGTTGAATTTAGAATTAAATAATTAATAAATTATATGTAGAGATTATATATATATAAGTGTAAATAAAAAAGGATATAATAAAAATTCAAAAGACATATAATCTTATAATATCGAAGATGGTAAAGAAGTAATATAACCAAATGAAATGATATTGGGTTGGGAAATTCATTATCACTTGGTAACATTCAAATAAAATAATATTTTGATGAAATAGTTCAAATTAATACTTAAATTTCATGAATTTTATGTTAATAATTATATTACATGTCTTAGGGGTACTATATACACTATATAAATGAAATTATTGTATAATATAAAAGTGTGTCTCAATGGAAAAAATTGAGATATAATACATTACAAATATCATATTGTTGAACTGGGGAATAATCAATGAATTGGTTATATGTATCAGATGTAAATCCAAATAAAAAATGATAAATAAATCATAAGATAATAAATGTTCATTACTCAAATAATCTTATCATTACATAATCAGTAGAGCAAGAGTTTAACCCAATGAATGTATTTGATTTATGAAATCCTTCACCTCATGCATTATTTAGATTGAACAAGAATTAACATCTTTTATAGTGTGTTTAGAAATGTTATTAACATATTCTGTGACCATAAAAATATATAAAATTTCATATATTATTCTTTTATAACATCTTATCACCCTTTTTTAACAATATTTGATTTATTTATTCTTTTTTGTGTTAATTGCAATGATTTCCCATTCATGATTATTAACAATGTTAAAATTATTATGAATATTATATAGTTACCTAAACTTAAAAACAATGAAATAATAATAAAATTATTAAAAAATTTATACATTTAAAACTTATCATTAATGATGGTTATGAAAAATGATGTACATTACGATCATGGAGAAGGTTGGTGATACTTACGCTTGAGAATCATTTCAGTTTTACAATGATTATCATGGAAATAATGTAATTAATATTTCATAATTATGAAATTATAATTATCTACTATATATATCATATTATTTCATTAATAATAACCTTATATATAATCCATCGATTGTGTTGAAATGAGTTTCACATCACTTTGTGATGGTGGTAGTCCACACATACAAGAATGATGTTATCATTGTCTATTGTATGAATGAAAAATGATACATATTATATTATTATAATAATAAATATATAATTAATATTATAATTATTTCATTTATATCCCATAAATTCCTTAACAATTTCATTATTAACATCCATTAAAAGTGTTAGTGATAAACGAATCACATCGCATTTTGTGGCTGTAGTCTACCATACACACGAACAAAATTATCGTATCCCCTTTTGAAGGAAAATTAAAAAGTTATATATGATATAATTCCTCCATAGGTATAATTATGCAATAAATATCATATATATACATTAGATCCATAATCATACCAAAAATATAGTAGGAGATAATTGAAAAATTAATTATATCAGTTTGTGGGGAGGCAGTCAACTGTTCAAAAGAATGATGATTTCTTAAACCATTTTTTGGTAGTAGAGATGATTTATTTCATGAAAATAACATTAATATATAATTGTATGAGAGTTATATATTTTATTACATAATAATTTTTGAATAACAATTTATTGATGTGGAGGACTAAATAAAATTAAAATTCTCATTGAAATGTTTTACCTCTTATTTAGGTAACACCCTTAGTGTTGAACCAAATACGTCATGGGCCATATTTCCAAAAAATAATATGGATTAAATAATAATGTTATGTAATTTGGGTGTTTATTTGGGAATGAATTTTCTAAAACAAAATAGATTATTCATTAATGAATAGAGGAGAGGTGGTGACCTTTCATTAGTGTGGTGAGTGGCTCACTTTTAATATTTGAAAAGAAAACGGGGTACCTACGTTTTCCATATACCAAAAGTGTTTAAATGGAGTGATATATAGAATTAGAAATTATAGAATATAAATATAATCTGAAGTTTTATTTTATATATGATTTAAGGTCAAATTCATTATTATCATTTTAGTTTAATTCCTAGCAAATCTATTTTTACCTTAAGAGTGGTAAATCATTTTAATTGAATTCACTAATCATTTTGATAAAAAAATATGTCAAAATTTTAAGATAATATAATTTATTCTTATTCAAAATATGAAATTCATTTTTAAATTCCATTAATATAATTTAAAAAATATCATTTAAAATTAATCCTATATACACGATGGGAAATGGGGTTTCTAAAATAAAATGTTCTAAAGTTTACAAAAATTGTATATCAACATTCTAATTGAAAATAATTCTTATGACCTAAGTTCATTTATTAGAATTATTATTTCACTATATTTAATTTAAAATAATTACAAAATATGTTTTAAATTTTTAAGTAATTTATAGAAAAATGTAGTTTTTAATAAGAATTTAGTATTTATCACTATTCATCAAAAAAATGAAATATTTCAAAAAAAATACAAAAAATTCATGATATGATATTTGATAATTTTATTTTAAAATTTAATATTTGTTCGTTGAATTTTTTTATAAATTACGAAATATTATTTTTAAATGATATGCGAAAAAAGTGATTAAACAACCTTATAGAAAAATATTTTTCTTTAGAAAAAATTAGTTTTTTCTTTTAAATAGTTATTATTCTATTTCTAAAAAACTGAAAACCATAATTTTCATATTATTTTTAGTAATATTAATAATTTCTAGTTTAATTACAAGTAATACTATATTAATGAACAATTTTACTACAGTTTCCTGGTATCGCAAGCTTTCAAAGATTTTAAATTCATAGATGTATATATTATAGTTTATTAAGATCCACATTATGAGTCTCATACACTATAAAATAAAACAATCTTATTTTATAATTTTGAGTTGTAACAACTAAAATTACTTTTGGAAATATAATTTTGTAAAAATGAATATTTAAAATTACCAATAATATAAATTTTGATATATTTAATGTTATTTTGAAAAAAAATCATAAAATATTCACAATCTTTTCCCAACTGTTTTTTGAGAACCCTTAGAATATGTAATACCTATACAAAATTTTTAAAGTAATAATAAGGTACATATAACAATATTTCTGGATGAACATTTGGTATAATGTTTGTATAAGGGACTGATTACAACTATTATTGTAAAATCATATGTATAGTAGATTTATAAGGTCCTTATACTAATATTTTTGAGAACCCCATTTTTATACGATTTGTATAAGTGACCCATACCTATAATTTTTCTAAAACAATCGGTATCGATCTATGGGTAATACTCTAATTTCCCTTATGAATTCCAATATAATATTTACATAGAAAAATAATTATACAATGCATTAGGGATATATATTGGGCTCATCCATTATTCCAAAAAATGTAAAATTACTACAAAATAATCATTAAATAATTCAATTAAATTATTAAAAACATTAAAATATAATTTTCAACCCATACGTAAAACATTTACATATATTAATATATCCAATTCAATTAAAATACCATTATTAAATATAATATATCTAGATTAGGGGGATGAATTTTATTTATTTAAAAATAATATAGAATCTTGTAATGGAATTAAAATAAAAAATACCATTTGTAGTGGTGGAAAATTTCGCTTACATAATATACATTAAAAATAATTTATCTTATACATTGAAAATAAAGTCAGAAATTATATATGAAATCACTAAAAATATTTCATTGATGTAACATTGTAATAATGAAAAAGTCGTGGAAAAATGAATTTATTTAATTCAAATATCTAATTATTAACATATTCATAAAACAATATGGTTATGGGGGAAAATTATTATAATGAAATATTAGATGTATTTTCAATCTAGTTTTTTAGTCCTATTATCCTTTAATGTAGGTCCATCTAGTCACAAACATTGATTATATTCTTGAAAAACGGGGCTTTGTTAATTATTTACTAGGTTTAAAATATTTTTCATGTTTGTAAGCTTTTTATTATTCATTTTATTTGGCTTAATAAAAATTCATACAAAATCACTTACTATATTTATTGTTCAATAGATTATTTGAGGATGTTTGGTTCATAAGTCCAAAATGAATTTTCATGGTTTATTATCATCTCATGTGTGACATCCCACATCTAATTCACTCACAAGTAACTAATTTGGATTGTCCACATAGCATCAAGAACAACTATAGATATACAATATGATTCTAAGTATAATTGAGGGTATATGGGGTGTTTATTAAGATGTTATGACATCATTTTAAATTAGAGTCCAACAACAAAGATGGAAAAGAATTCATTAAAAGCAGTAATGATTATACGAAAAAACTTATGTAAATCATAAATACATATTAAACTCAAAAGGAATCATAATATCCATGTCATTTACAAAAGATAAATTGTTTATGATACTATAAAATATATAGAAGTAAAAAACATTAGGAAAACTATACAAGAATTCATAAAATAATTAAATTTCTAAAGTCTAAAGTAATCCCAATACTATTAGTGGTCTTATGCCCCCATACACCCTCCAATAACATAATTAGGTCATCCAATCCCAAACCCTTGTAGTTTTCCCAACTTATAACCACTAAGTCTGTTCGAGTAGAAATCAGAGGTTTGAACATAGTGTGGGTTAAAAATAGTAGCCCATAACCAAAATTTTCTCTAATAAATCTACTCTATGAATATAAATATAGAAATTTGTTAGTAAAAATATTACATGTAGTATGAGAAACTGAAATAATAACCCTGTCGGGATCAGGATCCTCGTGGGATGCTTAGCCAACCATACCAGCTTCAACCTAAGCCAGATTTATCTGAAGCCTATGAATATTGTTAGTGTTACCATGTAATAATATTAATTATGGATAACTAGATGTAAATTCAATGCATTCTTGGTGTGATATGTTTTGGACATCTCATAGTAATAACCATATAGATAATTGGAGTGATTTATGTGTAATCTGAGTGGTACACCTTTAGCATTCCAATATCATCAAGTATCAAATTATGTCAATCATTTATTAACAGGGAAAATCCTAGGCTATGAATGAATGGATCCAAAGGTGATGATCTAATTCATCACATGTTTGAATTTATCAAGCTGAGTCGAATGATATAATCCAAGGAATTATGATTTCTTGATATAAATTGAAAAAATGACTGGTACTATATCAAGGAATTTATACAATCATAATATGAGAACCAAATTCTAAGGTTTATATCTTCAATGGAATCTAGATCAACGAATTGGAGTGGTGTAATCTGGGTGCACATAAAATTTCCTTTGGATTATATGGCTATAACAAGTCTGACCACTCCATTAATTGGAAAATTTTCTACATCAATTTGGTATAATTTATAAATAATTTCAGACATTTTTATAATCCTTACCAATTTGTGTTTTTTATTCAACTATTACATTTTAATTTATTATTTAAAAATACCCACAATGAAATAATAATATTTTAGTCATTCTAGGAATAAAATGTAGAGTGAAAGATAATGGTACTTTCAATACTTTCATAATCATTAATATTTTTTTTTCAGGAAATTAAATATAAAGGGAGAAGGGTAGAGAAGTCTTAGGAAAGCCAAAAATTATGTAAACCAAGAAAATACCCTCTAATCAGATTCAACACCTCCAGTTCAAAAAGAGATATGTGGGATAATCGTGTGACATTGGAGCATTGATCCACTAGAAAATCTAAGTGGCCTTCTACTTTTCCCCCGCACCAAGTGTGGTTATCCATTTTCATTACTATTGCGGAGTGATTTTCATTTCTTGATAGAGTATGAAATTGACTAAGTAGCTGATCCTCTACCGTGCAAGGAGTCATGTATGATCATGAAATCTGTTTCCACATGGGATATGTGGATATTCTATTGACTATAAAGATTGAGACTAGTTAAAATTTTTTTGTCCTCCACCTGTATAGAGTTACCACTACCTAGTGTACTATAATGTCTATAATGACACTCCAACTAAAGTCTCACAAAACCACTCCACCACTAATGTCCACAAAGATTCATGGCCCATCTATATTAAGCTTGAAGTTGTTTTCTAGAGGGACCCCCGACACCCAACCTCCATGTATCCTGGAGCTAGATGGTTGAACCATTAGAGGAGAAACATGTAGTGAATTAAGAGAGGAATATTCCTTCTAGTTACTAATCAGTGTCACAATTTCAACCAGCAGAATCCTAGTAATCCCAATATTGTAAATCTTTGTTGTAAGATACCCCTCATATCGTTCCTGGCTTCTAGAATTCTATAAGCCACAGATCCCAACACTTATAAGTTAGGATATCAAAGTTTTCACATGGCCCTTGTCTTCTATAACAATAAACCATCATTCCAAGAAAGTGCCATCCCACAGGTCCTGAGGGGGTATGTACTAAACTCCTTGAGTGCACTCCACACTTCATGATCCCATTCACCATCAATGAAGATGTGATTTTTCTCTCCTCTCACATATTCATGCAATAGTAGAAGATATAATCAAGGGTTATTACCATATTTAGGAAGTTTTCATCTGATGTTATTGGTTTATTCTTGATTCTTAAAGTGAGAAAGTTGTAATACATTAGAATCGTGTTGCACCAGACTATTCTAGTGCATCCATTGTGTTTGGACAGAGTGTTGAATGACCATGAAAGGTCCTTTTAATTAAACCTCCCTGGGGTGGAAAGCATAAAGACACATCTATTTGGTTCTGAGTTGATGAAGATTAAATCAAAAACAAATTTTTGGTTCATATCCAGTACTAACCTAATAAAAATGGATGATGACTTGCATCCTTAAATGATATTGTAGATGTAAGGAATCTCGGACAACCAACAACATTTCCAGACCATTTTTTCTTCCAGAAGAGAATATTACCCATACTTACTATCTATTGCGAGTTCTCTTTGTGGTTCATGATAAGTGACTCTATCTTGGACCAGAGGCTAGAGTTGTGCACAATATAATTTTCCACATTTCTACCCCATTTTCTGTACATGGTCTTCCCCCATATCATATGATCTTTTATAGTTTCCCAGGAAAGTAATATACGCATGAATTTAATGGTCTCAACTAAACTCTTGAGATTAATCTCCCTTTCCATGATGGGACTTTCCATTCTGTCCCATAAAACCCAGTGTCTTTTCCCCTCCAATATTGCATCCCAAATGAAAGATTACATAAATTTATCAGTGGTTTTGATGACACATTTCAGCACATTAGTGGAGGCCAATGCATGGACCGACATGGCTATGAAGAAACTATTTTCCAAGGAAATGTAGTCCCCAAAGGAAAATTAGTGGTTTTTTCCAATTAATGACACATCACATGATAACACTCACAAAATGATCAAATTCGAGGATGTTAATTCTACATGGGGAGATGGCGGTTCGAGTAAAATCTATTTCAAAGGTTCCTCACTACAAGCCTAGTATGTTACAAAGATGTGAATCCCAACTTGAATGACATCAATTTGGAGTGTAGAAATTAGTCCTATCTATGTGAATAACATTTCCACTCTAGTGGAAATACTCTACATTGATCCTATTAATGAAACATAGAGACCTCCTACAAGAATTTGTGAAATTGATTGTGTCAACTATGAGAATCAAATGTGAAATGAAGGGGTGGTACATTTTCATTCGGTAGGAAAAAATATAATTATTGGCCATGCCTCTATTAATCATATGAATGAGAGTGTATTTCATTTGGATAATAATTCATGGGGATATAGGGTTTCCATTCTGAGCCCTCTTGTCACACTGATGAAAATATGAATTCACCACATAAATTCCACCATCGTCAATGATCAACAGAAGTATATGCAGATGAGTTCAGAGCCTAGTAATATAAACCAATTCAATTAATCACCCGTTTGATGAGGCAACATTCAATTTTACTGTACACCTTATTCCAGGGAAAATTTATGGCTATATTAGATTAGGGTGTCTTATTATTTTGGTCTATCATAATTTTTATAGACAGCACAATGAATCCTTGGATTGGGTGACACTTAACAAAGTTGTGTTGTTCGATATAGATCCACCAGGGAAGGTGCATGGAAAACCTAATATTATTGATACATGAATGAATCTTATAGGGTAAATTACAAGTAATCACAAGACTATTGTGAAGGGTAGAGGATGGGTACATCATCTTTGGGATGAGCACCATGGTTGTAGCACATACATCAATCTGTAAGTTTACTCCATAGAATAATTCTTGTATCACTGATGTTGTATCACAATTGAACACCTCCCAAGACCCACTTTAGAATGATACATGGAAGCCATGTAGACCTAATGCACTCTCCTTGTTTAAATTAATCATGGAAAAGAGGATCTCTCTCTATTTAAGTACCCCTTCCATAATTTCATTATCATGGGAAGGAACAAGACATTGGATCTCTCCCAAAAACACTTCTCCCCCTTCAGGGTGGCCATTTGTACTGTTCGTGTTCAAGAATGGAAGAAGGGTTTTGAAGAACACCCATTCCCCTAACAACTTCTCTATCAACGTCTTACGTTCCATATTCCAAAGAAGTATTGGTCTAGATAGGGTGTCTCTTCCCTTTATGCATGCATGGGAATACTGAGTATTTTTCTCCCATAATGGATCCATTTTTACCTTATGCTCTCCCATACATTCCATTGTAGGGAGGGAACCAAATATAATAATCTATTCATTTTATTTTTGTAGGAACTGAATACCAATGTATCCCAAGATACCTCTACATAGGTTTCCATATATCCAAAGTCTTGTTTACCATCCTCAATTTATTGATCTGCAGGAGTTATATCCCAAGACCACACTTGAATACAATATTTGACCTACCATAGCTTGTTATGCAGTGATCCTATATCTAAACCAAATTCATATCCCCCATATCTTTGTTATGAATTTCTGAAAAATCTGGTTGCTTTTCCACTGGACAATATTGTTGAATCATTAATTAGTGAACTATCAAGGAGACAACGAGATAAATCATTTAGAGTGATCAGAAATACCTTGAACAAGGTGGTTAACCATTATATTCCAAAAAATAGTGAGGGTATAGATTTTTTCTAGGTATCGAACGATATAGTTCAAACATCATCTACTCCCCCTTTTATTTTTTCACCATTTAAAATGTTCTCTAGAATAACCCATGTCCAGTAAACCCTTTCTATCGTTAAATTTGACTAAATACCTGTTGGCCTTATGTGGAAACCCCTATCTCCCTTACATCTCGAATGGCTCTATTTTTTCATTGAAGTCTCCTCATATAACCTATTATTGCTCCCCACGGAGGAATTGACTTAGGTCTTTCCAAAGAGATTCTATTCTTTGTGAGCCGCAACTACAATAAAGAAAGGACACAAAGAGGTATCTCAGACCAATGGTCACTCTAGTCATAATATAATGATTCCCCTTATGAATCATGTAGACTGAGATTTTCTTATTCCACAATATAAATAGGAGTTTGTTGATTGGATCTCTTTACATGGATTCTTGCATCTTGATTTTTCACATGAAATCGTTGATTTAATCATTGTTCTACTTGTGTTGAAGAAATATAGAAATAAAATTTTTATTTTTTCATAAAATTTGATACTATGTAATCTATTTTAACTGTAACACTGATGCTATGATAGTTTTCAATGAGTACTTGTATCATTGAGATTAAGATGGCATGATTGTGGCCCCACACATCATGGTCTCTTTTATAAGGGAGTTGGAGCACTCCCAAGAGTCCATTTTCATCGTTTACAATCATGTTCATATAACCGAGATCATTTCAGGTGCCTTTGATGTTGGTGGGTGAAGAAAATAGAGTAGCTTAGAGGACTTTCTTGTTATAGCATGTGGCGGGGAATGATCCATAATTCTAGGCTTTCTAGCATTCTGATATTCTAGAGGACCTGTAGTTCAGTTCTGGGGGGTGGATGAAACCACCTTGATTCACTCACCTTCCAACATGGGGGAGAGTAAATCCTTCTGTTGATCAACCATCTAAGACTACTTCCTATTACATGAAACAGGGGAAATCTCATGTATGGGAGTGAGAAGATATGGAGGGACTAGAATCCTTTTAGTGGACCTTATACATCTTTCTAACTGGGAACCTTTCTAAAACATCGTGGAGGGATTGAGGAACCATGAAATGCATTCAGTAATCATATACTGAGTAT
This sequence comes from Viscum album, assembly GCA_963277665.1. Lineage (NCBI taxonomy): Eukaryota > Viridiplantae > Streptophyta > Magnoliopsida > Santalales > Viscaceae > Viscum > Viscum album. The sequence continues at coordinate 1,401,290,739 of OY728137.1, read as the reverse complement.
CATATGAGGAATAATGAATGGGAAAATAGATTTAAGACTCATCCAAGAGTTTGGAGGGGGGGATAAGGATCCCCTCATGCTGGTAGTGGGGAACTCATCTCAACCACTATAGAAGAAGAAGTCTAAACTTGAGGCACCACATGAACTGATTTAGACTTAGATCCAACCGTCCGGGGAGGTTTTTTCTTCATCTGGTACGTCTGTTGTCATAATAAAAGACACCCTAGAAACGCTACATGCAAAACTGTAAGGAGTGTCCCAAGAGAAGAAAATAAGAACATTACCAGGGGAAATGTGGTAGATGATGTCTTAGGGATATATAAGGGAATCCCTCGCCTTCTAGGATATACTTTCCTAAATCGGGAGCCATAAATCCATCTCAACACATATCCATGCCACCAGAAATTACTCACCACTGTTGGTGCGAACAATTACCTAGAGAAATCAACCAAGGGTTTCACTGATTCCCTTTAGAAAGACACCCATTTGGATGGGTAGCGAGAGGCTAGACAGACTAATATCTATAGGAGTCTGAGGTATCTCTTTCCCTATATAATCCTCCAAAGACCACCAAGATTGGTTTAAACACCAGAAACACCAGAATATAATGGAATCACACCAAGAATTTAAGCCATCCAATTATAAATCCAAAACCATAAATAATGTGTTCCTGTGAATATTTGAGATGTGAGTCAGACCATGAATGTCCCATGATTCCACAATATGATTAACGGAATATAGAGACAGGTTCTCTGAGCCGAACCGTCCAACAAGTTTCTATTTGAGACAATTCACTACGTCATCAAGGGTCATAGATGAGACCTCCATTAACAAGAACATACCATCCTGTGATGCTGATGGAATGATCGGACAGACGTCTAGGAAGAAGGGATGTTGAGCATCATATGGAGAACCGCAGAGGGCATCACCGAAAGATATATCATATCACCAAGGCCTTGGGGAGGGCCCACGAGACCCCCTATGTAACGAAGGACCTTCGAAAAGGGGAATAAATTGGGGTAAAAGGTTGTCGTAGAAGAAATAGATTTTAGATAATGGGTGGATGAAGGGTTAACATTTTATTTTTTGTGAAAAATATTAGGCGAGTGTGGCATGTTCTCTAGAGTAGCAGAAAAGAATGTGATGTACTTTCAATACTATATCCCATTTATTTATTTTTTTAAGTTAATGAAATTCCATTTTTAAAATTCAATACTATACTTGTAATGGGTGTCATTGGTATAGGTATATGTGGACTCACCAAAAGTGGTGACCCTTTTTGAAGTTCTAATCTCTATCAGGGTCGGCGAGTGTCATAAATGGGTCAAATTCTTATTTTTTACAAATAAATAAAAAACTAATTAATTACAAAGAAAATGAAGTATATTTCATCACATATAAAAACTAAAACATTTATAAATTGGAGATATCTTGATAGAAATGTTATATAAAAACAACATTATCGTTGTAGATGAAAACATGTCTAGTATCAGCATGGGATTCGACGTAGAATAATAGAAATTAAAAAAACCCGAAAATAAGTAATATTATGAAACACACAAATAGAACTATGTATTGAGAGATTAAACTATAAAAGAAAATAAAATATTTAATATCCAACTAGTATGCTTCCAACATGAAATATGGTTAAGGAATCGGTGCTAAAATTAGGGGGATAGTTCAATTCCTAGTTTGAGGGGAGGAAATAGCTCCCACAGTGCAATTTTTTATTAAAAATGAAGTAAGGAAGATATATTTAGGGTTTTTAAATACAAAATATGATACATTTTTACATGTACTTTATGTATTTACACGATACATCTACATTTTATGCCAAAATTTCACCAACACTGTCTGTAGGAACCATCCCTCACACTATTTAGTGTATTTTTAATGAAATTGTGTGATTACCATTTGATTTTTCTCTATAATGTTTCCATAGTTAATAACATCGAATCATGGGGTCCTTGGAATGTTTTATTAAACTATTAAAATTTATATATTTATTTCACATTTGAGGTGAATTCTAACTACTAACCATGCACCAATGGTGTACCACAAATAGATTCTCTAAAAAATGGATCTATGGGAATGAACAAGCCACAAATACTCCCAATCACGTATTTAACATTTTAATAAGAATAATAATGATAAAATTTTAGCCAATAATTAATACATAATTGATATATACTTCATAAAAAACTATGATGTTATATCCATCCATCCATAGAACAACTATTCCTTATGTTTCCATGATGGTGGTGGATCTTCATATGAGAAAAGATCCTACCACAAAACACATATGTCAGCCAGGTTCTACTTGGTATTTTCCTAAATGGGGCCATTAAACCACAAAAAATTATGTGATGGTTCATAATGATAACAGTGAAGATAAGAGACATAGAAAATGTCATCCATGGCTTGGTACCTCAGAGATAACTAAAACCAATAGGCTTCTAACGTGATTCTCTCTAAACAATCTTGTGGCTATACATAACTTGGTGATTACTCTCAATATTTATGAATTATTCTATGTCGTATTATTGGCTAAATTCATGAAAATAAATGATCCATGACTAAAATATAGAAGATATTGTTGATGGTAGTTAGCATATAATTAAGACTTTGACTGATCTATATCTATTATTTTTCGGATTAAATATAAATTATCTAGTGTATCTATAATTATGTGAGGTATTAGTAACACTACCTATCCTACCACTAAACTACATAGGGGTGGATGACATGTCCATCCATATAATCTTCCATAAGGTTCAATCTCGATATTTTATATAAATCTATTATTTTAGAAAAAATATATTAATGATTTTTTCACTTGATATCCTCCATGACATAAGACACATGGTCAGAGCATGTCCCCTAACTCCAATATCGTGTGCTCAGGCTTCCTGAAAGACTGTGGGTTATAGGATGAGCTCAGAAGTTTCTATAATCCCAGAAGTTCTATAAAAAATGCCAGAAGCATGATTTAAAGCAAGAATCAAAGTTTAATATGGTAGGAAAAATGACATCATGAAGTCATATAATCTCACAGATGTCAAATATACTAATATCATCTACTGAAATGATATCTATAATAGGAAAAAATTCAATATCCTTTATTATTCAATCAATTATTACACATACCACATCATTTAAATGAGTGTATAATGGTATGATAATGCTAAATCCCTACTTATTTCATACAATTTCTACAAAGAAATGTGAAACGTCTATAAATCAATGTTGGTAATTGGTATTTAACTTAGTCCAGATGAAAATTTGAACAGTTGGAAACAATTCCAGATATATATGGATTTTTTTCTCAGCCATAAATATTGTCTATTTAATTCATGGACCATATTTATAATCTCGAGATGTACTACCCAAACAGAATCATGAGATCTCATATTAAATTTTCTCTCATGTTTTATACAACCTCGAAACATCTTGGAATATGAATTATCTCAAACTCATAAAAGATCCAACTAGGAATCAGGTCCCCATGTGAAACACTCTCCCACATGACTAAGCTTGTGTGGTATGAATGTTATCTCATTTTCACTCTATCCAAAAGTGATTATGTTACCAAAAAGAGGTAAGAAAGTTCATTTGATTTTTCAGAGGGACCACTAAGTATATATCATAAAATATTATAATCAATAGCCACTCACTAATTCTCCCACACATTATCAATTACATATTATTAAATCATATAGAATCAGCCACATCATTTCCCTTAATATGAATATATAAAAATGTGAAATTTAAATACATTATGTATTCAACTTATCCCCGATGTGTGGGATTTATGTCACAATATTTAGATATGGATTTTTTATTCTATATAATTGAAATACCAATTTACATATATAAAATGTTTTTACCCATCCAAATATGTATTTACATAATCAAGCCCATTTTTATGATTAGGGTGATTCCATTCATGAGAACTATGTTGATTCTTCCCAAGCACCATGAATTGATATTCCTATAGAAAAATTGAACAGTCCCAACACCAAATGCATCATAAGAAATTATATAGTTTTTTGATGGATTTGTCCAAATCTAAATCTCTACTAAATTCGGTCATCCCATCATGTCTTGAAATAATTTTTTGAAGGATTTTGACCATATGAACGTGAATCCATTATTTTTCATGTATGTAAGAGGATATTATTGGTTTTAATATCCTAAATTAAATGATTGTAATATCTATCCATTCCCAAGAAACTCTGACTATCAATGAGGATATTGGGAAACTCGTAGAAACAAACAGGTCTCACATTACATAGCCTAACTGATACTCCTACCTCTTAGATAATATGTCATAGTATGTGGACCTTATCGATCCAAAATTGGAATTTTTTAATAATAAAAAACGACTACTTTTATCTCAGAGGATTTATTATGATATCTGTTAAGTCAATAAGGTTTTCCTTATGACTTTTTCCATTCATTCATTCATGGGGTAGATTGATAAGTTATCAAGGTTTCTTTATGACTTTACCATTCCTCTTGTTTTTAAAATCACAAACAACTTTTCTTAAAGAAAATTTCATTTTACCCCTATTTTACTTTCATAAGGAAAATTTTCTCCCCAAAATAATTTTACCCTTACCTTGTTTTCAATGTTCATATCAATAATTTTCTTAAGTAAAGAAATATGATTCACATATAAAACCTCGGAATCATATAGTTCTTATAAATGAATCATTCTATTTTAGAATCTAAATTCTGGATACGAACTCTAATGATGTTCAACTCCGAATTCTGGATACGAACTCTAATGAAGTTCAACTCTGAATTCTAGATACGAACTCTAATCAAGTTCAACTCCGAATTCTAGATATGAAATCTCATGAATTCCACTCTAAATTCTGATTACGAACTTCTATTAGTTTGACTCCGAACATTTATTAGATCCACTCCAATCTTCTATGAGTTTGACTCCGAACATTTATTAGTTCCATTCCGAACTTCTTTGAGTTTGACTCTAAAATTTTATTAGTTCGACTCTGAACTTCTATGAGTTCGACTCCAAAATTTTATTAGTTTGACTCCAAACTTCTATGAGTTCAGCTCTGAACTTTTACTAGTTCGACTATGAACTTGTACTAGTTCGACTATGAACTTCTACTAGTTCGACTCCAAAAATATATGATTTACACTCAAAAATTTTACTAGTTCGACTCCACAATTCATTGAGTTCGACTCCGAACATTGTAAGTTCAGGTTTCGAATTCCTACAAAACAGAATCCGAATAATCTTAAGTCTATAGACTCTGAATTAATTCTTACTTCTATTCTGAGCATTAACCTTTTCCATTTCGAACTTTCATTTTCTACTCTATTCCGAATATTAGTTTTATTATGCTTATACTTGTTCTGTTAAAAAACAATGTCATGCATTCATTTATTAACTAACCATCATTTGAGTGACACGTGTATAGGTCTCTCTGAAATTGAAGGAGAAATATAACCATTGGGGGAGGGAGAAGACTGTTGGAGTTTCGCCTATAAATAAAAGCTCATTTGAAAAGAAGCAACAACATTGACACAACTCTAACATCTGTGCTTACATACTGTTGAAGTGATTCTTGAGAGAGAGGCTCTTATAAACTTTCAAGATTCGTGCAGAAAATTTGACCAGATTTTTCAAACTATTCTTCAAGCATATTTGCTTCGTTCAACTCTGATTGTTGATGTATACAATCGAGGGATTTAAGGGATAGGAAGATAGAGGTTCCAACACCTTAAATTGGAGGGCTTCCTTGCTGAGGAAGGTAGAGGTGCCGACTACCTAATAGTTTTGGGAATGCGGGGATAGCAAGACAGACTCCGATCTTTGAATCGAGGGCTTACCCTGGTGTGGGTAAGATAGACCTTCATGAATGTATAAATCACGGGACCTTTATCCATGGTTGTTGGATACCCTCCACTTTGGGGTAAAAAACTTATTACTTGTTACTTGTTTTTCTTACAAGTTTTTCTGCTGCATTTTGTATTGATAAGGAAAGTATATCTTTCTTATACTTACTTACATGTACTCTGATTTAGTTAGATTCTATACGCTTTAAGGTAGAATCATAGTTGGTGTAATCTTTTTTTAAGTTTCATTTCCGGAATCACTTTTCTGGAATTGAGCAAGTCTTTAGAACTTAGTGGTGTTGTGAATTTTGGTTATGCAAATTTTCTTTAGGGATTTTTTTAAAAGTACAAATCACCCCCTCTTGTTTTTGAGATTCTCATAATTATATATTCGATCCTACGATTGGTATAACAGAGTATATCATACTCAATCAAATAACATCCTAACAATTGGTATCAGAGGTTGGGAACCTCATACCCTGTACCAATCCTAATAATTGGTATCAAAGGTTGGAAACCTCATACCCTGTACTAATTATAATAATTGGTATCAGGGTAATAGTTTCCATATGAATTAATCTCATGATTAGATTCAGAAGAATTTTTTTCAGACACATATTTCCGGATTCACATTTTTCGAAATCTATTTTTCGGAATCATAGTTCAGATTCAATTTTTTCATAGAGATACAATTTTTCTTACTTAGAATATTTTCTATTGTTCACAGACTTATACATCTTAAAAGGTAGTGTTCCAATGTTTTTATTAAGGATGAAAGGTTTAAATGTTGGTTCTATTAACAATCTAAATCCTACTAGACCACAAATTTTTTATGGTAATTATTACGAATATTGGAGAGATCGTATGAAGACATTCATTATCAATGTTGGGGTTGAAAATTTTGTTATGATTACCAGTGGATACAAAATTCATGATAAAGACATAAGTTCCTTTAAAAATCATGAAATACAGGAATACCTACTTAACTATAAGGTATGCAATAATTCACTTTGTTCAATGACCAGAAATATATATAGCCAAATTTCACCTTGTGAAGCAGAAATTTCTATACGGAAGAAAATAGAAGTTACTAACTTTGGAACATCCAATGTAATTTAGAATAGAAGAGTCATGCTTAATGTTGAGTATAATGGTTTTAGATTTCTTTATGGTGAACCCATATGCAAAGTACAACAGAGATTCATGACTATTGTGAATAGCTTACAATCAAGGGTAGAAAAAAGATTAGATGATGAATCCCTTGTTGACAAGATCATCGATATCATGCCAAATGAGTGGGAATCTAAAAGGACTACAATTGATGAGAATAGAAAGGTTTCTCAGATTAACCTTGATGAGTTGTTTGTAACTCTTCTTTAACATGAGACTAGAATGAAGAGAGATGATGATATTTTGAAGACGAATAATGGACATGGATGTGTAGCTTTTACTACAACTTCCAATCATATGAAAGCTAAGACTTCTGAGAGAGTTACTAGATCCAGATATAATAAGGTTATTATCCAATCCGAATCTAGTGAGGGTGAAGTCTCCGAAAATGAGTAAGCTAATATTGCTTGAAGGATTAAAAAGATAGCTGGACAGAGAAACTTCCAATCTAAATATAAAAACAAGTAAAGGAAAGAGAAGAAAGATACTGATGTTACATTCTATGAATGTAAGAGAGATGGACACATAAGACCTGGCTGCCCTATGATCAAGAGAAAAGAAAGAAAGGAAAGGAATTCTGAAAGGAATAGAAAGAAGTATGACAAGTCCAAAGCTAATAAAGTGTGGAAAGCCAATGACACATGGAGTGCCAGTGGTGGAGACTCTTCTGATGAATCTTCGGATTATGAATCTGCTGGACCGAATAATCTTGGTCTTTTATCTAGGTTACATGTTGATAAGAATTGATTAATTGTTAAGGTACACAATGATGAATCATTGACCAATGTTTCTTTGAATTCTAATGATTTTAAATATTATAACTCTTCGGATGAAGAATACTCTTCTGATGAAGATAATACATTACCTAACAATGAAGAAGTTTCTAGGATTGCCAAACTTCATGAGAATGAGAATTCAAAACTCATGAAAAAACATGATAAGGAAAATTCTAGGAATATTATTCTTACTATAAAAACATCAGATCTTTCTAAAGATCATGATAAGAAAAATGCTGATTTTGAATGTATTTCCAAAAATCTTGAGGAAGTAAGTTCTGAGAAGAATAAAAATTCCAACGATCTAGAAAATGTAATTTATAAGAAAAATGTTTTTGGGCCTAGCTGTAGTTCAAATGTTTTTGAAGATAAGAACTTGGTTTAAAAACCCAAATCTGAAATATTCTCCTTGAGGAAGTGTTTTTCAAACATTTACCTTGGTAAGGAAAATTTTGATAAAATGTACTCACAAATCCGACCTCGAAGTAATACTTCTGGTTTTGCTTACACAAGTTCTAAACTGATTTTTAGTAACAACTACTTTGTTCCACAAAGTGACCATTTCTGTACTAAATGTTAGTGTGGTGGTCAATGGGAAATGAATTGTTCCTTAAACAAAACCCAATCTCTAGGATTTCATGAAGCTTATTTTTCTAAGAAGATGTGGGTACCAAAAATTTTACTTTCTGAAATTTCTCGATCCAAGAATGTCTGGAATCCAATAACCTATCATTTTCTTATTTTTAAGAAAATAGTGAATCTACCAACAGTAATACATGGTACATGGATAATTGATTTTCCTGAAACATGACTGGTAACAATGATTATTTTGAAAAGATTATCAAAACGAAATGAGGAAATGTATAATTCAGAGATAATGCTCAGGGGAAAATTATTGGTATATGTAACATCATTCTTCATGGAAAAAAATTGATTTCAACAGTATTATTCTAAAAAGATATTTTATTCTTCAGTTTATCGAAACGAAATATCAACTTGATGTCATTTTCAAAAAATCTTTACCTTCCAATAAATTTGAATACAATAAACAAAAGTTAGGAATGATAACCGTAAGGTAATATTCCGTGATTAAATGTTTTTAAACCATTCTCCTTACAGTAAAAACTCATTTTCATAGGGGGAGTATATCTGTTGTTGAGTTTTTCAAAAAAAAATTCTTAATGTGTTTTTCAAAAAATTTTGTAACAAAATTTTCTTTATGGAAATTTTCGTAATGAGGTTTTCGTACTGGATATTTTCGTATTGATGTTTTCGTACAGGATATTTTTGTAATGGAAAATTTCACACTGGAAATTATTCATAATAGAAATTTTCATTAAGAGAATTTTCGTAATGGGAATTTTCTTAGTCATAGATTTTTATACTTATTTTTTCATACTGAGTTTTTCTTTCGTAGTCAAATTTTCTTCAAGAAGAATATTACCTATTTCCAATTAACTTCTTAGCCAATCCGAAAGGTATGAATTCTTGAAATAAGTTTTCATAATTGTTTTTTAGTTTCTCGTAGTTTCTTTTTCTTTTAAAATTTTTCGGATTTATTTCTTCTTAAATCTAAATTTTTTTCTTAAAACCTCAAAAGATCGGATTCATGATTTCCTTGCGAGCATGTTTTCAACCATCAGAATAGATCATAGGGTTTTTCAACCGTTAGATTGTCTTTGGAATTTGAATGGTAACCACCACCGCCTATATAAAGGGGACCCCTAATGCTGTCCCACATCGATTTCCATGCTCTCACATCTCGGAGCTCTGCCTCAGATCTTAAAGCTCGTTCTGAATTTCTCATATCTCCTCCATTTAGAATGTCTGTAGAAGACACTTCTCATGAAATATCTACTATGAAGCCAATCTCAAGTTCGTTAGTCTACAGGTAAAGGTTGTTACATCCTAATTTTCTCAGTATGTATGATTCTCTAATTTCTGAGAATATCAAGCTCAATGGATGGGATGATTTCTGCATATCGAAGCCAGGGGATCAGGATGTTGTTTATACGGATTTTCTTGTGGAATTTTATGAGTCGGTTTTCTTCTATGATGAAGATGGTAGAAAAAAGTTCTTCTTTAAGAGCTTTGGTAAGACTTACAAGCTTTCTTACACCAAGGATGTGAGCTTAGTGGGGCTCTCATTTGATGGAGAAGATAAATTTTGCTCCCATAAGCTACCAGATGTGCATCGATGTTTCAACAAGGTGAAGGATATGGAATTCCTTGGGCTCAAAGATGACAAAACAACCAAAATTTCTCACCTATCTTATAACATCTGGATCCTTCAGTTATGGGTACAAGGTTTTTTAGTCCCAAGAAAAGTTGAAAAATATAATCTCAAGAAAAGGTTGGTGAAGAAAGGGAAGTTGAGAGAGAAGTAATGAAAAAACATCAGCAAGATGTGGAGCAAGTTCAAAAAGCTGAGGTGAGTGGAGGTTCTGATGATGTAATTAGGAAAATCGAAGAATATGAAGATAAGGGAACCCTATCCGAGAATATTTGACTCCGGAATTCCCAAGCTAGATCCTCAAAATTAGATACACCCACAGATGATGAAAAAGGTGAAGAGGATGTGAACAATCCATCTGAAGATGAGAGTCATAATCATGAATTTATTCTTCCTGAGGACATTGAAGCTGGGGATGAGAAAGAAAAGGTTGATGAAGACAAGATAGTGCAACTATCTAAAAGCGAGGAAGAATCTTCTGATGAGGAAGCCATTATAAAAGTTAGTAAAGGTTATCAAGTTTTTATTGATACCCCAACGAAAGATATCATAAGGAAGAAGCATGTCGGAGGCTCTTATAAAAGGAAACTAGTGGAAATAGAAGAAGAACAATCTCATAATAAGTTATCTGGTTCAGAGTCATTCACATTGGGACATGATTTTATGGTTGAGTCCCAGAAGAAATTGGTAGACACCATTTTGATCTTTCCTACAATAGACTCCAAATGCCAGATGCTTTAGCACAGCTTGAATCAGAAGTCAGAATCCTTATCCGTCATAATGGATAAATGTGTGAAGATTGAAGTAGAGAAAAAAAAATTCTTATCAACTCCGAGGTCCGTAGAAAGTTGTGCAACAAAATAACCTTTTGGTCTAAGAAAATTGATGAAGATATGGATGAGCTTGATCAGTTCAACTAGATGTTAATGAGGCTTTTGGTACTGAGGATATCAAAATAAAAACTCTTTCAGTCAGTTTTTAGGATAAACTAAACCTATAGCACAATACTCAGATGCAAGATGTCAAAGATCTAAATGGAAAGCTGAGTTATGTTGCTCAAGGTTTGAAATCAGAAAGAGATCTCCAGACCGAGATAAAAGACAAGATAGTGAAGCAAGAGGAGTTGTTGAAGGCTCGAGCAGAAGTCCTGAAGTGCCAAGAAGATAGAATCACAGTCTTAGAAAAGAAAGCTGAGGAGGATCATAAAGAGCTCAAAAAACTGAAGACAATTGTGAAGAAGCTCTTGCCCAAGGAAAAGGAAACAAAATAGACTCAATCCAATCTTTTGATTCATTTGACTTTCCTTGTAAAAATTATTCCAATTATAATAGAATTGTGGTTTCTTGTTTTCTTTGGTTGTCTTTACTAATATCTCAGGTACTATATTTCTTTTCCATTCCCTCAAACTCTTTTTGAAAATAACAAATGGGGATAAGGAAAAAATAACTCAAAAGTGAAAAGGAAAATATAGAAAAGGGAGAAGAATAATTTCAAATTTAAGAAGAACTATCCTTAAGTAGGGGGGAGTTCTCATTACGAATTCTTTATTCAATGGAAATCTATCATTCCAGAAATTTAGAATACGATCCTTATAATTTCAAAGACGAAGGTGGAGTTAGTCGTATTCACCATTGATCATAAACATAGGGAGATAAGCTTTGTTTTTATGTCTAGAAATTTATTCTAAGTCATTGCATTATTTTTCATAATGATGTTTGTGCTTTCCAAAAAAGTTGGAGATTGTTGAGTCAATAAGGTTTTCCTTGTGAATTATTCGATTCCTTCATTCATGGGGGAGATTGATAAGTGATCACGGGTTCCTTATGAATTTACCATTACTCTTGTTTTGAAAATCACAAAAACCTTTTCTTAAGGAAAATTTCATTTTACCCCTATTTTAATTTCATATGGAAAATTTCATTCCCATAGGAAATTTTCCCCTACCTTGTACTCATTGTTCATATCAATAATTTTCTTAATTATAAAAATCAGATTCATATCTAAAACCTTGGAATCATATAATTCTTAGACATGAAGCATTCTGTTTTAGGATCCGAATTCTGGATACGATCTCTAATGAAGTTCAAATCTGAATTCTGGATACGAACTCTAATGATGTTCAACCTTGAATTCTAGATACAAACTCTAATAAAGTTCATCTCTGAATTCTGGTTACAAACTCTCATGAAGTTCCACTCTGAATTCTGATTATGAAATTCTATTAGATCGACTCCGAACTTCTATGAGTTCGAATCAGAAAATTTATTAGTTTGACTCTGAACTTCTATGAGTTCGACTCCGAACATTTATTAGTTCGACTCCAAAATTCTTTGAGTTCGACTCTAAACTTTTATTAGTTCGACTCCGAACTTCTATGAGTTAGACTCCAAACTTTTTGTAGTTCGACTTCAAACATCTATGAGTTCAACTTCGAACTTTTACTAGTTTGACTCCAAACTTCTACTAGTTCGACTCTGATCTTCTAGTAGTTCGACTCCGAACTTCTACTAGTTCGACTATGAACTTTTACTAGTTTGACTCTGAAAATCTATGAGTTCGACTCCAAACATTGTATGTTCAGATTCCGAATTCCTACAAAACAGAATCTAAATATTCTTAAGTCTATAGAATCTGAATTCATTCTTACTTCCATTAAGAGCTTTATCCTTTTCCATTCCAAACATTCATTTTCTACACTATTTCGAATATCAGTTTTGTTATGCTTACACTTATTCTATTGCAAAACGATGTCGTGCTTTCAGTTATTAACTAACCATTATTTGAGTGACACGTGTATAGGTCCCACCGAAATTCAAGGAAAAATATGACTATTGGAGGAGGGAGCCCACTGTTGGAGCTTCGCCTATAAATAGGAGCCCATTTGAAAAGAAGCAACAACTTTGACACAACTCTGAAATCTGTGCTTATAGGCTATTGTTCTGATTTCTAGAGAGAGAGGCTCTTATCAACTCTCAAGCTTCGTAAAGAATGTTTTAATAGCTTATTGAAAATTTTCTTTGTAAGGATTTTCTTCAAGCGACTCCGATTGTTTTTGTGTAAAATCGATGGCTTCCGGGGATAGGAAGATAGATGTTACAACACCTTAAAGTTGAGGGTTTCCTTGCTGAGGAAGACAGAGGTGTCAACTACCTGATAGTTTAGGGCTTGCGGGGATATCAAGACAGACTCCGATCTTCGTATCGAGGGCATACCCTGGTGTGGGTAAGACCGAATTTATTTAATTTATAAATCAAGGACCTTTATCCAAGGTTGTTAGATACCCTTCTCTTTGGGTTAAAAGACTTATTACTTGTTACTTGTTTTTGTTACAAGTTTTTATGCTTCATTTTGTATTGATAAGGAAATTATAACTTTCTTATACTTCCTTACTTGTACTCTGATTTGGTAAGATTCTATACACTTTAAGGTAGAATCCTAGTTGGTGTAAACTTTTGTTAAGTTTCATTTCTATAATCACTTTTCTAGAATCGAGAAAGTCTTTAGAACTTAGAGGTGTTGTGAATTTTGGTTATAAAAAATTTCCTTAAGGATTTTTTAAAAGTACAATTCACCCCCTCTTGTATTTGAGCATCTCATACTTATATATTCAATCCTATGTTTGGTATAACATAGTATATCATACTCAATCACATACCATCCTAACAATATCAATATGATATTAATGGTCAGGTAAGAAATAATAATTGATTAAGAAATATGTCGAAATTGGTTAATAAATTCTCAAAAATGGTGGGGTCTTTCATCAAAGATAAAAATAAATCCTTATAATCCTACAATCTATGTATAATTAATAATTGAGTATGAAGAATATTAAATGATATATCACACACCGTATTGAAGCCAAACCTTAAATTGATCTTGAATAAAACCATCACCCATAAGATAAAGTCAAATAGGTCATCAATACAAGGTAAAGGCAGCTGGTTCATCATAATAAGTTGATTAAATTTATGTTAATAAAAATAAAACATTAGGTTCCCATCCAAATTCTTGGTGAATAGCATAAGAAAACCCCATAGAAAATTTATGGGTAATATTAAACCCTTATCATCAAATTCATCCATATGCCAGTTAAAATCCCTCAATGTCGTAGTTTCAATCATATAAGGTGGAATTGATATTGGTTTTTTATCCTTCTACTATGTCAATAGAAAAATCAATCTCACCAATCAATCGGTACACCAAAAAATTTATTTGGGAAGTCATTCATGATATGATATACTATATTAATGAAACCATTATGAAGCATTCCATGAACATTAATAAAAATGGTAGAAAGATGGGCAATCACTCATCTTATCCCATTACCGTTCAGTCTTACTCGACTCACCTAAAATACCAATATCACTTACGAACATTTTTAACGCCCTTGGGTGATGGGAAAGACAAACATCCATGATAAATATAAACCTGACCATGATAAGGAAAAAAAGACTATTACTAGAGTGATATTGAATCCCTTCATCTCAATGAACATGTAGTCCCATAATTAATGTTGATTACCTACCACTAGGGGAACTCTATGTATTGGTATAATGTTTCTGAATATAGTCACAATCGAGTATTCAATGAAATCAATCAATCAAAATACTAAATCTCAATACCATGAATTTACATGATTGGCATATATATAAAAGAATACAGGACACCTATATCAAAAAGGGAAGATACTAAATTCGAGGCTACAATGATCATACCTTGTACTAAAGTGGAATAACAGCCTACTAATTTGGGATAGGGCGGGCCATGTGTATTTCGCCAGAACTGTGACCCTATGATATTAAATTACTATCCATAGTTAGTCCACTCAGTTGGAGCTACATTTAATATGTATTGCCTCCATGACCACGTCCATTAAATCAGATTGTATGATTGGTGGTTCTTTAACTCCTCACAAAGTGTAGTGATACTAATACTAATATTAAAGATGAATATGGAATGGATACTATCCTTTTAGAAAATAACGGAAATATTCAATGGAATATAAGAAGAAGTCCTATTTTTCATCAGTCTTAACAACCAACTATCTATCAGATTCACTGAGGATTTATATGACCCCATATTCCAAACATATGGCATATAAAAAAACGACCAGTGCCAATACTTTTACTAAAAATACACTATCAAGAACAATCTAGATGATGCTTCTTTCCATTGGATGAACATCCATTCCTTGTTATGGACCCCCAACCATGTACCCTCAACATCATTCATGTTGTGCTCAATAATAACGGAATAGTTCACTATGTATAAAATGGTGTCAAGTTATACTATATTTACATTGGATGAGATGGTTTACATGATACCATCCTAAAAATGGGCTTATTTGTATAATAGATCACTAGAAAAAGTAGGTGCATAGTAGTATAACACTTTGAGATGAGAGTAATAGTCATTTATAGATATGGTGTCCTACATATATGTGTCTAAACTCTACCAGTTGATCGATTCTTAATTTCTTGACAAATATGTAATCATAGAAGCCAAATTGGAAATCTCCCCTCACCCTACCACGATGTTGATTAAAATGATTGAGAACATCCCACCAATTCTTGGTAGATCCTTGAAGAATATAAATAATTATATATACCCTCTATTGTAGTAGAATATTTATATAATGATGAATATATAATATAGTCTCTATCTATTATTTAGTAGCTTGGGGGAACCCTCTACATGGAAAGTTGATGGGTGTTGCTGCTATAATTATTTTTTCATCTCTAAAATAGTATGTGTTGGTGTACCACCCTCCATAGACAACACTAAAAACAGAAACCCTTTATGAAAATGAGGGTTTGAAGCCTATTCGATTATAATAATAGGTACAACTAGAGGTGTATCAAGTGAGACTTTTGTTTGGTTATGTCCTTCCACATATGAAGCATGGTGGTCACCACCTACCAGTATTCAATTTGAGGACATCTTGGAGGCCTAAAACTACAATTGATAGGAAAATGAGTCAAAAATATATAAAAATAATAATAAATTTATCATAACGATATAAAAGAGTAATGGTTTTCTACGAAAAATCATTTTAAAAAATATTACCAAGATCTTTTGTAATGGTATTTGTCATAATTTTTTGGTTTAATAGAATTGGTTATTTTACATGACTTGTCAATTACAATTTATGGAGGAGAAACCTCTTTACATTGTAACTATAATCCCCATTTAATGACATGCTATTCTATTAAAATTTTACATTTGAACAATTTATAAGTAATTTATTGGTATATCCATATATATATATATATCATATTCATGATAGATGGGTCTTTCATTCGCAATATACAATGATTCATCCTTTTTAAGTTGCAAATGGAACTACATGTAATTACGAATATGATTTTATAATGATTAAATTTGTTGGGATATCATTCCCATTTTATTGAGGTGCACTCATTACATAAATTTTAGATTTAATAACTGTTATTGTAGCCAACTGACATTTTGTCTCAAGTGACTAATTTTCCATGGGTCAAACGAACTATATTTGTATAATTATGGTTACACCATCAAAAATTAAATGAAAAAAAAATCATTTATAAGGATATAAAAACATTGATTAATCCAATTTGTTATTACTTGAATTAATAATTAGTAAAATATCTAATATTACTGTCATGGCCCTGAAAATATAAAACAGTAATTGAATTTAGTATGTAAACAAGACATGACATAATGCATGACATATCATTCCTCAGGTTTATATAAAGATTCATGAGACACTACCAAATTTTCATAATTGGTGAAGGGTCAATATAAAATCCATAATACTAGTGAAAACAAATATCTATATAATAATAAAATAGTGAAATATACACAATTATAATCATGAAATACAAAACAATAAGTCCCATCATATGAAATTTGGATTATTTACATATATTGGAAAACTACATTAGGAAAAAGTGTAACACACCAGGTAAATAAAGAATATGACATTTTTATATTTATCCCTATTTGTTAATAAAATGTTAGTATTAATTTAAAGGAAATGCTATGCTCAATGGCTTAACAAATATGCAACAACGAGTTCCTTTTAAATCTTATGTTGCACTATAATAATAAAGTAATTTTATGTTAAATTATAGTTAACAGCTAGCCGTTGTAATGACAGGAATGAACAGAACAAACTACAAAAATATTATATATGTTTTTTAAATATTTTTACTTTTACAATAAATGTTAGAGGATTAAAAATGCGAATGAATCCAATTTTAAGCGTAAACATTCTAATATTCTTTAAAAGGTCTATTAACTACCTTTTGATGGAGAACGTCTTTTAAATCCACTTTTGGACAATTTAATGTGTTATATATGAAAAAATAAAATTCTTCTTTTCAATCGGTACATCAAAATTATCTTTGTATTAAATTTTTGTTTTTTTTCGATAAAGTTCATTTTTAATGAAAAAGTGAAAAATGTTGTACTTTTATTCAAAATGTCTTGTTAATATAATTTATTTATATGATTAGATCATCTTTTGAATTGGTTTTAAAGTGCAATTATAATATATTTTTACCTTTTAATCCAATGGTGGTCATTGGAATTAATTTCAATTTGAAATTGGACTTAAACTAGTGTCAATTCTTTAATAGATATTGTTTCTTAAAAACAAGCTATTTGTTTTGACAATGGAAATTAATTATTAAATTAATTAATGAAACTTATATGTTTTCAATTTTGTAAAATATACATCATTTTCTAATTCAGAATATCAAATATATCCTAGGGTGAATTTTTGGTATTTTTCTGAAAAACTTCAATTTTTGATGAATATTCAAACCACTAAGTGGTAGTTTAAAAAATGATTTTTCATTTAAATGAAATGTTACCACTTCTGTGATTTTAATTTCAAAAATCTGACATACATGGTTGTCATTAGGATGTAAAATTTGGTTCAATGGGATTAAAATAATCTTTTGGTGAATATTAACTTTTAAGTTTTATTAATTGCGATTAAAGGTAATTAGTGTAATTTAAGGTAAAGATAATGTTATAATAATATTAAATGACCTGGAAACAAGTCCTACCTTTATTGGATGAGTCATGGACAACCATGAAAATCCATGGGTCAACTTGGAGACCCCATGGAGCCACTTTGTTAGGAAAATGACATTAATAACTTTTTATTTAAAGGTAAAATTAAAATGTCACAAACATGTGTTTTTTTACTAAAACAATTTTTACATGGGGTTATACAAGTCATATTTTTGACTATAAATATTAATTATAAATATAAAACTATTTCCTACATCATGATATTTTTTTTATAATTTTTAGACTTTAAATAAATTAAAGTATTTATGACACCATGTTGATGCAGTGATTACCTCATTATTTAATGATTTAGAAAAAATGAAAAGATAATGTAAAATCTAAGAACTACACTTATCAAAAACCTATTGGATGTGTTTATTTCGAACTATTATCTCCTTATCCTTGAAATATTTAATTTTGGGACCTTTAAAATCCGAAAATCATTTTATAATAATGTTACTTTTCAAGACATTCCATGAGTTCCCCTCCTCTCCTCTTATAAAAGGCCCCCATCTCTACCACCTTACCCACGCCTCTCATGCCTTTTATCTCTCCACATCCCTCTCTTAATCTTAGAAGCCTCACATTGGGCAGAAGTCTTTCCAAGGAAGCCTTTGAGCTCAAATCAAAAAGAGTTATCAAAATTAAAGGTAAAGTCTTCCCTAGTGTTCTTTTGTTTTATTTTTCTTCTCAAACCCCCTAATTTTTTTTATTCCTTTATTTTGTAACAACCCCAGTATCTTCAATATACTTGGATTTTGTTATAACATGGATTCGAGCTACACTTACACACACATCCGTCTAATGGATAAAGAACATACTGTTTCTGTTGATGGCGAATTACTGTCTCACGAAATGAGGATTATTCAATATGCTTTTAACACCTTTAAAGGTGGCCATTATGATGTCACTCTATTTTATATATGATATATATGGTATTTATGTTTTCTATATTCTTCTGTATTTTATATTTAAAACATACCTTTATTCTTTCCATGTTGTTCAAATGCGATAATATCATATGAGGAAGTGTGGACTACCGCCCCCTCAAGTGATGTGACTCGTTAATGCAATACATGGAATGTATAAAGAATGAAATTAAAGAACATATTTGACCTATATAACATATATATTATAATGGAATTATAATATATATATATCTCATTTATTTTTAATTCCATTAATATGACAAAAAAAATGAAAGTAGCATTAATGCGTACGTACGACCTAACGTCTCCAGGAACGATGATTTTCATGTTTTTATCTCAAAATGTTATGGAATAGTATTAAATGAATATTTACTGGATATATATGTTATTTTAATCATTAATACTATTCTGGAAAAGATTTAGTTATAACTACATGGGAAATCATTTTCAATCAAATTCATTTTTGACTCATGTACCAAACATCAGCAAAAACGTATGATATGAACTAACATTATTAAAAAATTATTATAACATTATAATATGTGATATGAACTGAATAATAATATTTAATGGAGTTATTTATGAAATTATAAATTTACCAGAGTTTATTATTCAGGAATATAAAGAAACAAACAAGACAAGTCAGACTTGAGGTAAGGGATCCTACCTCTCTCTTTCATTTTAAGTACTCCTTTTTATGTAACATACTTTAAGCTCCTATTTCTTATGTTGGGGGATGTTCTGTTATATTCATATTGCTGTAAATTATATTTTAATATGATTAGAGACCCTATTTTATTTCATCAATCCCTTTTTGGAAGTTTTAAGTGGCGCCGTTAGGCTGCTGAGTTTTCGTAAGGGATTTTTCATCTCACATTAATTCCCGTGAGATTTATGCTACATTTTCCACCATTTCCTTTGAGTGGTATATTTACTACCTATTATTATACTCTTTGTGTAATATACATTAATTTATTAGTATTTACATCAATGTTGTATTGTCTTTCTTTCATGGGGTGTATGTTTCGAAAGATATCAAAGTCGATAAGGGAACCTTTCACCCTCCTCTTTTTAAAGACTTCTTTTGTTGGATCTTTTAATTTACATATTGTAATGTTGGGATATATTCTTATATATCCTTATTGATGTAAATTTTATCTCCAAGTGATGAGATACCCTTTCTATCTCTCATCAACTCATTTTCTGAATTTTGAAGTGACACCGTTAGGCTGTCAAATTTTTGTAAGGGAACATCTTAACCCAATTTTGATTCTTTTGGATAAACTTGTACTCCTTGAATATTTCATTCTATGAATATGTGGGAATGAACTTTGATTGTTTTACAGTTAATATCCTCTTATATTTGGTGTATTAGTTTGTCACACATAATTATGTAATTGATTTATCCTTAATCCGAGGATATCGCCTTTGTAGGGGACTTCGTCTCAATCTCCATTCATTGAGGAATATTTTGGTCTAATACAAGGCTTTCTTTTATATGGTTTATAAACCCCTATTACTTTTAATTTTATTCAAAAGTAATCTTTTTCTACAAAGTGTTTTACTACACGAAAAAAAGGAATGCTTCTTTTAACGTATGCGGTGACAACGACCCTTTTCTGCCGCCGCAAGTATTATTTGGTCTTTGGCTTCCTCAACAGGCCGTATTGTTTTTAAAATTAAATAAGTACCATATACTCTTTTATGTATTTTGGTATTGAAAATGGTTTTTATAATGAATTTTTTATGTCAATATATTTTAGTGATATATTGTGATCAAAGTGTGGAAATGTTTTCTTTCCATTATATTTGTTTTATGTCTTATGATTTTATAATGGAACTTGGACATTTGACAGGTGGTTACGTGATAAACCATATGATGGGTGGTGCCATGGATACCAGGACGGGTGGTTACGTTATAACCTACAATTCATTGGGGATGGAAGTCGGCCGTATGGCTATTCCATTAAGTGATATGTGTGGAAGTCGACTGTATGGTTATTCCATTTAAGAATGTTTATGTTCCAAGTTACCTTTATATGTTATGTGTTCTTTATATGGGTCTTATGGTAATATCTTGGTTACAAAAGGTTAAGTAATGATATTTTATTCAGTGAGGAGTATTTACTACTCCATAAAGGTGAAAAGTATTACATTGATAAAGTATTCATGGTTTACTTATTGTTTAGAAAAACTAACAGTTTTCCTTCTTTGTGTATCCCTTACTGAGCTTTTTATTCCCACCCCAAGTTTTTTTTGAAATGTTTTTCATAGGAATTAATGTGGAATAGGGTCAAGGATGGGAACAAGGAAACGTCATGCTATCTAAAACATTGAACTAGACAAGTTTCTTTTTAAGAGGTTTTATTTTATGGAATCTTTGTAGAAGTGTCTACTTTGAAATCTTTTGAGATGTAATAGTTATGTCCTAATTCACTAAAACTCTAAACCTGAAAAGATACTCTATGTGAATTATTTATTTAATTGAAAAATAAGTAATGTTTAAGGTCGGGTCCTAATAGTTGGTATCAGAGGATGGTTTAGATAACATTAGAGGTTAGAGTGTTAAGTGACAAGTTGTCTATAACCATAGTGGTTATTATATTAGATAGAGTCATTGTTATATTTGAAGGTTGGAATGAGTTTGAGATAACTTGGATAAGTATATCTTAGTGTTTCTATTCCTCTTTAGTACATAATGATTTTGTTGATTTACTCGCACTGACATTTCTGGTTTTAGTAAATGGATGGATCTAGCAGGCACCAATGTGACAATGGGTTTGAAGGAAACGGTGGTGGTTCTTTGATTAAGAGACTGGATGAAATGGGGTATTCAATGAGAAATCTCATGGTTATTCTAAACCAACTATTAGGAGTCGTGGTCAACCACATGAAACTTGGTGAGTTCTCTAATGCATAATGTACGAGAGAACCAACTCGACATGGAAGTTTAGGTAATAATTATAAAGGTAACCATTAGGGTAAATATGATCCTTACTTTTGAGGTAATTATGGGTTACTATATGTTATGATGGAATATGAACGACATGAGATAAACATGAGGTTAAATTATGGTATGGTTATTTTTGAAGATTTTATCTCGTTTTGGGGAATGTTTTAAGAATTATATAGTTTTTGAAAAAGGACAACACACAGACCATGTGACAACCCGTTGCGTTGGACAAAGCTGCGGGAATCGAACCCACAACCAATGTGAGACTGGTATTTATTGCCTACCACTGGACTATGTGAAGTCCCTGGTTAGTATGACTTATTCTTTTTCGTTAGATTATTTTATGAATTAAGAGTATGTTGATTTTGGGTTATCTATAGAAATTATTAACCTCTCATGGAGGATATGTTATTAGGTTAATTACTTTTCAATATGAGACATTTAGAGCATCTGATGTTATTTGATGATAAGTGTTAATTT
The DNA here is from genome assembly GCA_963277665.1 of Viscum album. Lineage (NCBI taxonomy): Eukaryota > Viridiplantae > Streptophyta > Magnoliopsida > Santalales > Viscaceae > Viscum > Viscum album. The sequence continues at coordinate 1,401,268,263 of OY728137.1, read as the reverse complement.
AGACCTTGGAAGAATATGTGATTAAATCCTTCAAATATTTGGGTTTCAATCTTAGTTTGGTTTACTTTGATTAATTTTATTGAAAAATTGTTTATCGAACGGTCTTCGTTGAACTTTGGGTTGTGTTCGACAAATTTTGGAGATTAAGAATAGATTTTCTTTTTATAAAGGGTTATCCTTTTATGGATTATCTGATCATGTTCTAACAATTTTGGTTTCGGTAAGGGTCTAAAGACATGGGAAATATATAGTTCTATTTTTTGTATTAGGTTATTCTCTAGAAGTTGATTATAGTACACTTAATGTGAACAAGTCTTCCTAAATACTCCTCATTTGGGGAAAGTATGAGTTTGTGTAAGAAATCTAGTAATAGTTGAAAGTCAACATGACAAGTAAGTATGATTCCTTAAGATCAAAAATAAATTCCTCAATGAAAAGTAACTTAAATAAAAAATGTTGTCTGTTATCTTTTCCTACCAGGGAATCGAATACCATTTAACCCATCACAAGTTTGTGATTTTATGGTGGTTAACTTTCTCCTAAACATGTTTTCTATCACTCCCCATCAGAACATGACCCTTTGTTTTTTCTTCCACATCCATGTTTTCCTACATGGAATCCTAGTATGGGTTAACTTGAGTGACCTCTATACTTCTCTTTCTTTCTTTTAAAGTGATTGTTTTACCGACTCTTGTTTCGATGTCGGACTTTCAATGATGTTTCCGAGCCCAATTTTAAAATTGAGAGGACGCAATTCCCAAAAGGGGGGAAGGAAGTAACACCACAGGTAAATAATGAATATGAAATTTTTATATTTATCTCTATTTGTGAAAAAAATTTAGTATTATTTTAAAGGGAAATCTATGCTTGATGGCTTACCAAATACACAACAACGAGTTCATTTGAAATCTTATGTTGCACTCTAATAATAAAATAATTTTACTTTAAATGATATTAAACACCTAGCCATTGTAATGATGGGAATGAACAGAACTAACTAAAAAATGATTATATATGTTTGTCAAATATTTTTACTTTATACAATAAATTTTAGAGGATTGAAAATGTGAATGAATCCAATTTTAAGCGTAAACATTCTAATATTCTTTAAAAGGTCGATTAACCGCCTTTTGATGGAGAACCCATTTTAAATCCACTTTTTGACAATTTTATGCACTATATTTGACAACATAAAATTATTCTTTAAAATGGGGACATCAAAATTTACTTTGTATAATTTTTTGGTATTTTTACGATAAAGTTCATTTTTAATGAATAAGTGAAAAATGTTGTATTTTTAGTCAAAACAACTTTTTAATCTTATTTATTTATATGATTATATCATCTTTTGAATTGGTTTTAAAGTTAAATTAGAATATATTTTTACCATTTAGTCCAATGGTGTTCATTGTAATTAATTTCAATTTGAAATTGGACATAAACTAGTGTCATTCTTTTGATAGATATTGTTTCTTAAAAACACGCTATTTGTTTTGACAGCGGGAATTAATTATTAAATTAATTAATGAAACTTATATGTTTTGAATTTTGTGAAATAGACATCATTTTTGAATTTGGAATATCAAATATAGCTTAGGGTTAATTTTTGGTATTTTTCTGAAAAACTTCAATTTTTGATGAATAGTGAAACCACTAAGTTGTAGTTTAAAAACTGATTTTTTGTTTAAATTAAACATTACCACTTCTATGATTTGAAATTGAAAAATCTGACATACATGGTTGTCATCATGATGTAAAATGTGGTTCAATGGGATTAAAATAATTTTTTGGTGAATATTAATGTTTAAGTTTTATAAATCGCGATTAAAGGTAATTAGTGTAATTTTAGGTAATGATAATGTTATAATAATATGAAATGACCTTGAAACATGTCCTAACATTATTGGATGAGTCGTGGATGACCAAGAAAATCCATGGGTCAACTTGTGGACCCCATGGATCCACTTTGGTAGGAAAATGACATTAATAACATTTTATTTAAAGATAATATTAAAATGTCACAAACATGTGTTGTTTTACTAGAATTATTATTACATGGAGTTATACAAGTCATATTTTTAAATATAAATATTATTTATAAATATAAACAGATTTCCTACATCATGATATTTTTTTTATAATTTTTAGACATTAAATAAATTACAGTATTTATGAAACCATGATGATGCATCGATTATATCATTATTTAACGATTTAAATAAAATGAAATGATAATGTAAAATCTAAGACCTAAACTTGTCAAAAACCTATTTAATGTGTGTATTTAGAACTATTAACACCTTATCCTAGAAATATATCATTTTGGGACCATTAAAATCCGAAAAGAATTTTATAATAATGTTACTTTTCATGACATGCCAAGAGTGCCCCTCCTCTCCTCTTATAAAAGGCCCCACCACTACCACCATACCCACACATCTGAATCCTTTTTCTCGGACAAACCCAGGCCATTATGTCTCTCCATATCCCTCTATTACTCCTAGAAGCCTCACTTTGGGTAGAAGTATTTCCAAGGAAGCCTTTGAGCTCAAATCAAAAAGAGTTACCCGATTTAAAGGTAATGTGTTCCCTAGTGTTCTTTTGTTTTATTTTTCTTCTCCAACCCCCTAAACTTTGTTATTCCTTTATTTTGTAACAAAACCAGTATCTTCAATATACTTGGATGTTGTTATAAGAAGTATTCTAGCTACACTTACACACACATCCGCCTAATTGTTAAAGAACATATTGTTTCTGTGGATGGAGAATTACTGTCTCACGAAATGATGATTGTTCACTATTCTTTTAAAACCATTAAAGGTGGCCATTATGATGTAACTATATTTTATATATTATTTATATAGTATTTATGTTTTCTATATGATTCTTTATTTTATATTTAAAACATACCTTTATTCTTTCCATGTTTTTCAAATGCGATAATTTCATATGAGGAAGTGTGGAATACCGCCCCTCAAGAGATTTGACTCGTTCATGCAATACATGGAATGTATAAATAATGAAATTAAAGAACATATGTGACATATATAACATATATATTATACTTGAATTATAATATATATATATCTCTCATTTATTTTTAGTTCCATTAATATGACAAAAAAATGAAAGTAGCATTCATGCGTACGTACGGCCTACCGTCTCCATGAACAGTGCTTTTCATTTTTTATCTCCAAATGTTATATAATAGTATAAAATGAATATGTACTGGATATATATGATATTTTAATCATTAATAATATTCTGTAAATGATTCACTTATAACTACATGGGAAATCATTTTCAAACAAGATCATTTTGGACTCATGTACCAAACATTGGCAAAAACGTCTCATATGAACTAACATTATTAAACAATTATTATAACATTATAATATGTGATATGAAATGAATAATAATCTTTAAATGAGTTCTTAAGCAATTATAAATTGAACAATGTTTATTCTTCAGGAATATAATGAAACGAACAAGACAAGTCAGATTTGTGGTATGGGATCCCACCACTCTCTTTCTTTTTAAGTACTATTTTTTATGAAACTTACTTTAAGATCCTCTTTCTTATGTGGGGTATGTTATTTTATATTAATAATGATTTAATTTTATGTTAATATGATTAGATACTCTATTTGATCTCATCAATCCTTTTTTGTAAATTTTAAGTGGCGCCGTTAGGCTGGCACGTTTTCATAATGGATTTTTCGTCCTACTTTTATTCCCGTGAGATTTATACTACATTTGCCACCATTTACTTTGAGTGGTATATGTACTGACAATTATTCTACTCTTTGTGTAATATAATTTCATTTATGAGTATTTACATCAATGTTGTATTGTTCTTCTTTCATGGGGTGTATGTTTCTAAAGATACCCAAGTCGGTAAGGGAACCTTTCACCCTCCTCTTTTTAAAGACTTCTTTTGTTGGGTCTTTTAATTTACATATTTTAATGTTGGGATATGTTCTTATATATCCTTATTTATTTAAATTTTATGTCCAATTTCTGAGATACCCTTTTTATCTCTCATCAACTCATTTTCTGACTTTTGAAGTGACGCCGTTAGGCTGTTAAATTTTTTCAAGGGAACATCTTAACCCAATTTTGATTCTTTTGGATAAACTTGTACTCCTTGAATATGTCGTTCTATAAATATCTGTGAATGATCTCTGATTGTTTTACGCATAATATCCATGTATATTTTTTGTATTAGTTTGTCACACATAATTATGTAATTGATTTATCCTTAATCCGAGGATACCGTCTTTGTAAGGAACATCCTCTCAATCTCATTTCATTGAGCCATATTTTGTTCTAATACATGGCTTTCTTTTATACGGTGTATAAACCCCTTTGAATTTTAATCTTATACAAAAAGAATCTTTTTCTACTAAGCATTTTACTAAAAGACAAAAAGGAATGTTTCTTTTAACATACGCGGTGACAACGACCCTTTTCCGCCACCGTGAGTTTTCTTTGGTCTTTGGCTTCCTCAACAAGCCGTAATGGTTTTAAAATGAAATAAATACCATATACTCTTTTATGTATTTTGTTATTGAAAATGGTTTTTATAATGGATTTTTTATGTCAATATATTCAAGTGATATATTGTTATCAAAGTGTGGAAATGTTTTCTTTCCATTGTATTTGTTTTGTGTCTTATGATTTTTTAATGGCACTTGGACATTTGACGGGTGGTTACGTGATAAACCATATGACAGGTGGTGCCGTGAATACCATGACAGGTGGTTACGTTATAAACTACAATGCATTGGGTATGGAAGTCGGCTGTATGGATATTCTATTAAGTGATATGTGTTGAAGTCGACCGTATGGTTATTCAATTTAAGTATGTTTATGTCCCAAGTTACCTTTATATGTTATGTGTTCTTTATATGGGTCTTATGGTAATCTATTGGTTACAAAAGGGTAATTAATGTTTTTTTATTCAGTGAGGAGTATTTACTACTCCATAAAGGTGAGAAGTATTACTTTGATAATGTATTCATGGTTTACTTATTGTTTTGAAAAACTAACAGTTTTTCTTCTTTTTGTGTCCCTTAATGTGTTTTTTATGCTCACCCCAAGTTTTTTTTGAAATGTTTTTCACAGGACTTAATGTGGAATAGGGTCAAGGATGGGAACAAGGAAACGTCATGCTATCTAAAACATGGAACTAGACAAGTATCTTTTTAGGAGTTTTTATTTTATGGAAACTTAGTAGAATTGTCTACTTTGTAATCTTTTGAGATGTAATAGTCATGTCCTAATTCTCTAAAACTCTAGACCTGAAAAGATCCTCTCTGTGAATTATTCATTTAAGTCAATAATAAGTAATGTTTATGGCCAGGTCCTTATACATAGTCTTATTATAAAAATCCAAAATGTCCTAATATCTTATCAAACCATTCCAAAATGGTAATAAATTGAATGGAGATATGATACAACTTGGTGATATCACAGACCCAGTTCATTTTTATCTAAATAAACATGGTTGTCCACATGGCCTCAAGGTGGCCTCCACACATGAAAGTGGTGGTTGAAATGTATTGGGGGCATGGGTTGTGTTTAAGGGGAGACTGTTACCTCATGTTAGTGTAACGACCCAAAATTTTGAATAAATTAGGTTTCCTAACATTGTTTGTTATTTTATTTAATACTCAACAAAACTATTTCATTTAAGAAAATGAGTATAATTTAAATAAGACCGTTGGAAACTAAATGTTGCGATTATTATATTTAAATACATGCGATCTTGATTAATTAATATATAAAGAAGATTTGATGGCCTCATCCAGTAGTCTCGGGCCAATCAAAGCCCATCTGATGGCACTCGGGAAGGGGGTAACACCTTTGGGATTAGCTCTGGACCAAACCCAAGATGAACTTCATCGTGTGAATCTGGAATAGAATCACATTCGTGAGAACTTCAGGTTAATAGAAATAACTACTCGGGAAATGTTGCCCATGCTGGTCCAAGATTCTATCACCCTATAACATCATACTCTTAAGTCCTATGCTGGTGTTATAAGGGGCTATGTAACGACACCATAACTTCCCAGTGTAATCTTTTAATATAAAAAATTGTGATTTATTCTTATGATGATGTTTGTGAATTTTCAAATGTCCAGATATATATAGTATGCATATTATCGATGAATTTAAGAAAAATGTTATTTTAAAAATATTTATGTAAATATTAAATAATTAATAATGTGTATTGATTTTTAAAAAATGGTCTTCTGTAAATGTGTTTAGTAAGAAATTTAGAGTCTAATAAGATCAACTTAATTTTTGGTTAATAGTAACTTATGAATAGTGATTTTAGAATTAGGATTAGTAATGTGACCAAATGGATTAGTAATCTCCTTAAAGAAAGTTTTAATTTAATTTAGGGACCCTGATTAAGTAATGTGATTCAATAAAATAGGTAAATAACTATTTCAAAAATTATTAGTTAAGTATTAGTTTTTTTGGGCGAAGAGTGTTTTTTATTTAAAAATTAATTTTAAAAATATTTAAAAAATTATTTTTATAAATTGGAGTTCATTTTTTAATTCAAAGCATCAATATTATGTTAAGGTGAATTTTTGGGATTTTTCCGAAATAGTTGAATTTTCAGTGAATAGTGTTTTTATTTAAAAATTAAATTTAAAATATTTAGAAAATTATTTTCATATAAATGGAGTTCATTTTTGAAATCAGAGTATCGATATTTGGTTAAGGTGAAATTTTGGGATTTTTCTAAAAAAGTTGAATTTTCGGTGAATAGTGAAAATACAGTTTTTGAGTTTCGGGTGTTTAATGAAATCAATAAAGATGTAATAATTATGCAATAGTTCTGGTCGACTTATTATTAGTAATATAAGTTATGAGGTGTCCCAATTGACTAATACTAGGGTAAAATACCATGGGTATGCCCTTGGTTTTGCCAATACCACCGATGAGGTGTCCCTTGGCAATTAATGCTTTGTCCCCTCACTTCTCCTATATATACCAAGACTTTCCCTCATTAATTTCATTTCAAAATCCTCCCCAACGAAGTTATGGTCTCTTTACCTCTCAATGAGTCCTCCCAAGGTTCCCTCAATCCTCCCAAGGTCCCGATCATCATGATTTCGAAGTTACTTATCAAGGTACGGGATCCTACCTCTCTCTTTCTTTTCATGTATTCTTTTTTATGTCATTTATTTTAAGCTCCATGTTCTTATTTTGGGGATGTTCTTTTATGTTTATCCTGCTGTAATTTTTATGTTCATTTTATGAGATACCCCCTCGTTCTCTCATCAATTCATTTTAAGAATGTTTAAGTGGCGCCGTTAGGCTGCCAAATTTTTGTAATGGATTCTTTCACCCTTCTCATTTTCGAGTTCTATTTTCATGTCAATCCATTCAGGTTACTTTTTATTATGTTGGGGTATTATCTCTATATCCATAATACTTTAATTTTATGTTAATATGATGAGATACCCTATTTGATCTCAGAAATTCATTTTTTGATGTTTTAAGTGACGTCGTTAGACTGCTGAATTTGCATTAGAGAAATCCTATTTTTGTCTTCCATCCATGTTATTTCATTTCATATGGTATGTCTTTAAAATTTCTTTAACATGTTCTTATATCCATTATATTATGTCCCATTACTGTGTTATGGATCATTTATGAGTGGGTGACCCTTTTCCCCTCCCTTTTCAATATTTTCTAAAACCATGTAACATAGCTGTTATGTTACTGAATTTTCTTCTCAAAATGTCTCTTTCTTTTTCTCAAATTCTTTTATTTTATTAAGTGAATACTCAAATATATTTCTTCTATAGGGGTATTCACATATATATCCAAATGTTCTATAAAAATTCTGGTATTCACATTCAAGAAACCCTCTTTCCTTTTTCTGTGGGTTTAAAGTTACATAAAGATCATGTCTTTAAAGCAGTTTTTAAAACGTTATGATTATGAAATGAAACACATTTCATTTATGCTATATGGGTTATTTAAGAATTTTTTAATGATGATATATATGGATCAAATGATAATAAATAAAAATTAAGGGTGTGCCCTGATAGCGCTCCAATGCATTTGGTAAAGGCTTAATCTCTAGAGATGACCATTTTAACGATATCATGGTGAATAACCATGGTAATTTTTTTATGAAACCTTTGGGATGGACATTCGTGATATAGAAATGATTGTCTATGTTTAATGTTTTATCCATATCTTCATGTTATGAAACACATTATTTTTATTATGATATGCCTCATGATCTTTTTCTCATTCCATAAAGTTATTTATCATGACTTGATTGACGTATCTCAAGTTCACATGTAAAATGGTTCTCTTGTTTCCCTTACTAAGCCTTCTACTCACCCTTTTCTTTAATTTATGATTCCAGGTTATGAGATGTTTTAATGAACTTAGGATGAACAATGAAGAATACTTACATGTGGTTTAGAAGAATGTTTTATGTGGTTCTCATGTTTTATGGTCCTGATTTCCAAGACACTAGACATTAAATATCCTCTGCTTGTAAAATGTAATGAAATGTTATGTAATAAAAAGGTGGGATTCTATAGTTGGTATCAAAGGATTATTTAGTTATTTATGGGAATTAGGATCTAAAAACTTTAGTAAGAACCCTATATAAAATTTTATATATAATAAATCATCCGGATATTTTGGTGAGTATTGAGTAAGTGGTTTATCAAGAAAATATATCGCCGTCTGGATATGAGAAGGTAGAGGTGGCTCTGGAAAAAAAGTACATAACGGTCAAACCTAAAAACACCTCTTTAAGCTAGACTTGAACGAGAACTAGTACACGACAACAGGCCTTGCTTCACACTTGGTTACGACACTCCTGGGGGATATTTTTGGTTAATCACATCATTTTTATGAGTCATTATGAATGAATTATAGAAAAATTCAATTGTCTAAGCCTGAAGTTTTAAGAAATAAAATCCTTTTTAGGTAAAAGATTCATAAATGAAATTAGTTTCTCAGGATGGATTTATTCTTTTAGAATATTTCCCCATCATCTAGGAATATGTTGACGTATTTCTTGAGGAGTTACCCGAACCTCCCCCAGAAAGAGAGGTAGATTTATCCATTGAACTCATACCTGGATCTCATGCAATGTCAAATACCCCCTATATGATGGAAAATGTGGAGCAAGAGGAATTAATGAAACAACTCCAAGATCATTTGGAGAATTGGCTTGTCCAACCAAATGTGTCTCCTTTGGGAGCACAAGTTCTCTTTGTGAAGAAGAAGGATGGATTGATGCAGCTATGCATTTATTATAGAGAACTGAGTGGGATCACAGTGAAGAAGAAATACTCTCTTCCAAGAATTGATGACTTATTTGACCAGCTTTGTGGACACAATTATTCTCTAAGATTGATCTTCATTCTGGTTATCATCAATTAAGGGTGAAGAATGATGATATTCCAAAAACTGCCTTCCAATCAAGATATGGGAATTATGAGTTTTTTGTTATACCCTTCGGACTGACTAATGCACCTGCTATTTTTATAGATCACGAATAAGTTGATTTTGGAAACTTATTTTTTATTACCTATATATCTTTTGTATAGGAAAATGATTTGGTGATTAAATGATAAAGGTTATTTTGGATGTTGTTTTCTCTTATAGAGTATTATATTCCTAGGGGAAATAAAATACTACAGGATTTAAATTGAGATGTAATAGTTGATTTTTTTTAGGAATTTATGTATTTATTGTGGAAATATGGTGAATTGGGTTATTTCTGGAAAATGATGAACCTAGCATAGAGAATATGTGAATAGGTTATTACAATTTAGTATGAGACTTTGATAGTAGTCGATGTTATTTTGAGATAAATGTTAAGATTTATCGTGGAACACTATGTGATTAAATCCTTCTTTGTTTTGGGTTACAATCTTAGATTGTATTATTCTATAGAATTTTAAGGATAGTTTTGTATTGATTAGTCTTTATGGAACTTTGGGTAATTTTGTTGAATTTTGGAGATTAATAGCCATTTTATTTTTATAAAGGATTATCTTTTTTGGGGATTATATGATCTCATACTAACCATTTTAGTTTTAGTTGATGACTAAAGACAGGATAAAAATATAGTTATTCTTTTGTGAATTATGTGATTCTCTAGAAGATGATTCTTGAGATTTTAATGAGACTAAGTGTTTTTGAATACTCATTGTTTGGAGAAAAGATTAGTCTTAGTGGAAACTTATTATAGGATGAAACTCTATTTGAAGGTAAGTATATTTCCTTATTTTTTAATTATATGTAGTAAATGAATTCCTCAAATTTATGAAAAGGAACATAAAACAAAAACGTTGTTTTTTAGATTTCCTACTGGGTAATCAAATACCGTTTAACACATCTTAATTTTGTGATCTTCTTGTGGTTAATTTTCTCCTAATAATGTTTTCTATCACTCTCTATCAGAACATGAACCTTTGTTTTCTCATCCATATCCATGTTTTCTTACGTGGAATCCTAGTATGGGTTAAATCGGGTGACCTTTGTACTTCCCTTTCTTTCTTTTAAAGTAATAGTTTTACTGATGCTTTTTTCGATGTGGGACTTTCAACAATATTTCAAAGCCCATTTTTAAAATTGCGAGGGCTGAATTTCTTAAGGGGGGAAGATTGTAACAACTCGAAATTTTGAATAAATTTTGTTTCCTAACTTTGTGTGTTATTTTATTTTACAGTCAACAAAACTATTTCATTTAGTAGAATGAGTATAATTACAATAAGACCGTTGGAAACTAAATGTTGCGATTATTATCTATAAATACAAATGATATTGAATAATTAATATATAAAGAAGATTTGATGGCCGCATCTAGTAGTCTAGGGCCGATCGAAGCCCATCTGATGGAACATAGGAAGGAGGTAGCACCTTTGGGCTTTGATCTGGACCAAACCCAAGCCGATCTTCATCGTGTGAAGCTTGAACGGAATCTCCATCACGAGAAGTTCAAACTAATATAAATCACTACTCGGGTAATGTTGGCCGAGCCACCCCCAGATTCTATCACCCTAGCACACCTTACTCTTAGGTCATATTCTGCTGTTATATGGGGCTATGTAACAAGACGGTAACTGCCTTATGTAATACTTTGATTTAAATAAAAATTGTGATTTATTCATAGGATGATGTTTGTGAATTTTTGAATTTTTGGATAAATATAGTATCCATATTATCAATGAATTTTAGAAAAATGATTTTTAAAAAATATTTATGTAAACCTTAAATAATTAATAATGTGTAATGATTTTTTAAAAATGGTCTTCTGCAAATGTGTTCACTAAGAAATTTAGAGTCTTATAAGATCAACATAATTTTTGGTGAATAGTAACTTATGAATAGTTATTTTACACTTAGTATTAGTAATGCGACCAAATGGATTAGTAATATCACTTAAAGAATGTATTAATATAATTTAGGGACTTTGATTAAGTAATGTGATTCAATAAAATAGGTAAATAACTGTTGCAAAAATTATTAGTTAAGTATTAGTTATTTCGGGTGAAGAGTGTTCTTTATTTAAAAGTTAAATTAAAATTATTTAGAAAATTATTTGTATAAAATAGAGTTCATTTTGTAATTCATATCATTGATATTATGTTAAGGTGAATTTTTTAGATTTTTCTGAAACAATTGAATTTTCAGTGAATAATGTTTTTATTTAGAAAATAAATTAAAAATATTAAGAAAATCATTGTCATAAAATGGATTTCATTTTTGAAATCATAGCATCGATATTTGATTATTGTGAAATTTTGGGATTTTTCAAAGAAAGTTGAATTTTTAGTGAATACTAAAAATACAGTTTTTGATTTTCGAGTGTTTAATGAAATCATTAAGAATGTAATAATTATGAAATAATTCTGGTAGACTTATGAATAGTAAGATAAGGTATGAGTTTTCCCATCTATCCAATACCATGGGAAAATACCTTGGGCAGGCCCATGGTTTTACCGATACCACCGATGAGGTGTCCCTTGGAAATTAATGCTTTGTCCCCACACTTCACATATAAATACCACGACTTTCCCTCATTCATTTCATTTACAAATCCTCCCCAATGATGTTTTGATATCTTTAACTCCTAGGGAGTCCTCCCAAAGATCCCTCAAGCCTCCCAAGGCCCAAACATCAAACTTTCAATGTTACTCTTCAAGGTAAGGTATCCTACCTATCTCTTTCTTTAAATGTATTCTCCTTTATGTCATTTATTTTAAGCTCCATGTTCTTATGTTGGGTATGTTCTTATATAATCATCCTACTGACATTTTTATGTTTATATGATAAGAGACCCCATATTTCTCTCATTAATTCATTTTAAGCATGTTAATGTGGCGCTGTTAGGCTTCCGTATTTTTGTAAGGGATTGTTTCACCCATCCAATTTTCAAGTTCTATTTTCATGTCAAGTATTTAAAGTTCCTTTTTATTATGTTGGGGTATGATCTCTATATCAATCATACGTTTCTTTTATGTTGATATGATGAGAGACCCTATTTGATATCATCAATTCATTTTTTTATGTTTGAAGTGATGCTGTTAGGCTGCTGAATTTTTATAAGAGAAATCTGATTTTTGTCTTCCTTCTATGTTTTTTCATTTCATATGATATGTGTTTCAAATTTCATTACCATTCTCTTATATACTTTATTTTCTATCCCTCTACTGTTTTATGGATCATTTATGATTGGGTGACCCATGTCCCATCTCATTTCTATATTTTCTAAAACCCTGTAACATAGCCGTTATGCAGCAGAATTTTCATCTCAAAATGTCTCTCTCTTTTTCTCAAATTCGAATATTTTATTAAGTGAATACTGAAAGTTATTTTTTATATAGGGGTATTCATATATATATATCAAAAAATTTATTTTAATTCTGGGATTTATAAACATTAAACCTGCTTTCTTTTTTCTGTGGGTTTAAAGTGACATAAAGGTCATGTCTTTAAAGCAGTTTTTAAAATGTTATGATTATGAAATGAAATCCATTTCTTTTATGATATATGAGTTATTTATGTAATGGTTGATTATGATATATGTGGATCACATGATAGTAAATAAAATTAAGGGTGCACCCTGATAGCGCTCCAATGCATTGGGTAAGACTTAATCTCTAGAGATGTCCATTTTAATGATACCTTGGTGAATAACCATGGTAATTTATTTATGACACCTTGGGGATAGAACTTGGTGATAAAGAAATGATTTTCTAAGTTAAATATTGTATCCACATCATCAAGTTATGAATCACGTTGTTTTTATTATGATATTCCTCATGATCTCTGTCTCATGAATTAAAGTTCTTTATCAGGACATTATTTACGTATCTCAAGTTCACATGTAAAATGTTTCTCTTGTTTCACATACTGGGAATTCTACCCACCCTTTCCTTTAATGTATGCTCTTAGGTTATGAGATACTGTAATGAACTTAGGATTAACAATGAATATTCCTTACATGTGGTTTAGAAGAATTTTTTATGTTGTTCTGATGTTTTATGTTCCTGATTTCCAAGACACTAGACGTTAAAGATCCTCTGTTTGTAAAATCTAATGAAATGTGATGTAATAAAAAGGCGGGATGCTACAGTCAGAGTGGGTCCACATCAGTTAAAAACATATTCTTAGATCTAGTAATGAAAAAATTAATATTTGTATATAAATCATCTAGAAATAATAAACTATTAAATTACTACAGTATCTAATTCATTTAAATATTGTTATAATTCCATGATACTATTCCAAAAAATGAATCTAGAAAAAATAATAGAACATTCAATGAAAAATAAATAGAAAGAAAAAAAATGTTAAACTCCAGAATCATCCAAAGCCTATTCATGGACCTCTTTCCACAAAAAATACCTATATCATGAATCAATCATCTTTAGATGGACCCTTTCCCCTGTCTCAATTATCTACCGTGAAGCCTGTTTGGATGCCATCAAATAGATCAAATAGTGTGTGAGTAAAACTTTTTAGGCCACCAAAAATGATGCCTATAAAAAATACAGTATGTGAGTATGATTTTGATAGTCTGTAAGTAAAATGATAATCAGTAAAATGTTAAGCTAGTTGGATAAACATGTCAGGCTTTGGTTTCTCATGGTAAGACAAACATACCATACACAATTCAATGTAATCAAAATGTATTTGAATAGGTAACCGGTAGGAATATAGTGCCAATGAATATTATTATTTTAATCATGTGATAATAATAATGAAGGAGGAGACAAGGTTAAATCGAGGCATCGCGGAAATTAGAAGGACTATCCAACTCATAATAACATTCATATATCCTAGTGAAATGGTATCTATGTAATCATAGGGGTACACCCTTGGAATTCAACCTACAAAAAATCTATAACATATTCCTTGGATCATTTCCTATGTAAATCATGGGATCAACATGACTAGATTCTAAGGCAATGATCCTAGACATCACGTATCTGGAGACATCAATATTAATCCAATGAGACAATCATAGGAAATAATATTTGCTGATATGAAATGAATTAAGAATCAATAACATGATGATGAATTAATTTACAATTTAGTAAAAAAACCAAATTAGATGGTGGGTATATACCTTGGAAGATGACTCAATGAATCATGGATGAATAAACTATGTACTCAAGGAATTCCTTTTGTAATCCATGGATAGATAGTGTATAACATATAATTTAACAATAATGAGGTCCATAATTATTTGTGACCATTTATAATTAATTTTATACCTTGTATTAACCGATTCCTCTTTTACATTTTATTTAATTCAACCGTCTCTTATTAATTTATAAATGAAAAAACGTTCATAAAGGATTTATTTCATTTTATTCATTTTGTTTATAAAATATTAGGGCCATGTGAAATGTAATTTCCATAAAAAATCAAAAATATTAATTAATTATAACTTATTCAAATTCTTACATATTAAATTATTGTTAATGAAATAGGAATATAAGGGCTCATCTAAAGGGATAACCATTGGTGTAGTTCCAACCTCATAGTGGGTCAACGAGTGTAATAAAGGGGTCTAAGTCAAAGTAAAAACCATTATTTTGGGAAAATAATGATTTTATACGCAATGCATAGACATTTAGACATGTGACACAAGGATTCCATTGATAAATTGTTGAGACATTGATGGAAACAATATAAACTACCAACCTTATAGAGATAAATGAATACTCATCCAATAGTAGCATTTGATTCGAATGATAAGGAGAGAAATTTGAGAAATACGAAAATACCAGAAAATATTTTATATTAACTTTCACAAAATATCATTGAATAAGTATATATCATGAACGAAAGGTAACTTATTGAATAACATATTAGAATGCATCCAATGTGATAGATCTTGAAGTAATCAGATCATGAAATATGGGGAGAATTCAATGAATTGAGTGGGGGGAGGGAAGATATACCATGATTCCCTTTATGATAAAAAAATAATGGTAGTAGAAGTGTTTTGGGTTTTTAATGAGAAAAATGAAACAGAATCATTTAATAAGGATTTTAAATAGGTACATGGTTGTCTACATAGTTGAAAAAACATTCACCAACTGTGCACTATAAATGGCCAAGTGAACCATCCCCCACACTGTTACGCACATAGTTAAATAAAATATCTGCTAACCATGTGTTTAATCTATACACCGGGGCTGTAGTTTTTCACACAAACAAAAAATGTCCCTCACCCAATTTATAAAGAAATTCTTCCATATTTATAATTAAAATGGTTTTTATTCATAGTTACTACTAAATTCCTGAAAACCAAGGACCTAGTATTGGTTATCAAAAAAATGAATCTCTAGGGTCTGAACATGTAGCCGACACTATTGAACCCATCCTTAAATTTTTATGAAATATATCATATATTGAATGTATGATACAAAATAATTCATAAATGTCCCATACCAAATCAAATTTCATAGTAATTATATAATGGTTTATAATAATATAATTTAATAAATCTTAACAATATTTCAATTTTAATTTTTAATACATTAATTATTCTTTTCAAAACTACTATATAAGGTTGTTATTATTAATTAATTATGTTCTAACATATATACAATATTCAATATATATAAAAGAGTAGTGTTTCCGTTTTCAATGAAAATAATATAAATAAGTAATGTATTTTTTAATATTTATATAATTATAATTCTGTCCTCAAAATCATATGATTTTTTTAAATCCACAAACCTATAAATGTCTTATAAGAAAATGATGAAAAAATAAATACATTTGTCCACTCGGCAGTTGTCTTCACAAACAAATGAATAATGTTTTTTATTTTTATTCAGAAGTAATTAAAGTGTAATAAATTTTTTACCATCAACAATTAAATTTTTATCATATATATATTTAGATCATTTTGATCCTCATTATGTCCAACAATAATAGTTGATGATGAAAAATTAAATAAATCTTCTTGATGAAGTGGTAGTCTACACATACACACACGCAAGATGAACTCATTTCCAATTAGATGGATAAGTCAAAAAAACAATCATGACATAAATATTGTAAAATTATGTATATTAAAAAATATTATGTCATCATATCACAATTTTTAGTAGAGGTTTTAAAGATGGGAAAAAAAATAAAACAGAAACACTAGGTCCTGAACTATTAATATTCTTCAAATCACCTTTGATGGCTTATAAATATATCCTTTTTAGTATAGGGTATGATCATAATTGAACCTATAGGACTTGGGGATGGATGTAAATATATTATTAGAGTTATTATTGGTCTAGATAATTGGATTTTGATGTGAGGATAATATTGGAAATGTGGTGTATTTTTTTAAATGAGGTAGAGAACACGCATGGATTTTTCAAAATTTAAAATATATTAATTTCACACTTACTCATAATTTCTCAAAATTGAATAATATTATAAAAGGAAATTTTAAATGGTATAAATATAGATATAAAATTGTATTTAGTCATTTTTTTTTGTCTTTTTATCCCTTACTATTTTTGTTAAACCCATTTTAACACTTTCCTTGAAAGTTAACACTTTTCACTGAAGTTTCTATTCAAGATGAAAAAATGGAGAGAGAAATACTTACCGAATTTTTAATTTGCTATTATAAATTTGTATTTTAATTTATTAGATTAAATTTCTAGAAGTTCTATAACATAATGTAAAATATTATTATGAAAAATTTCACTTTGAGTGTAAGAATGTTTTTATACAAAAAAAATTAATAATAAAACAAAAAACATTAATATAATTATTTATAATTAATATTGAATAATGAAATTTTAAATCCAATATAAAATATATTGTTAACTTTTATATAATTTAAAGTAAAATAATTTTTCTAAAAAATCATCACTTTCTAACGTTCATAAAAAATTAATGTTTTTTACAAAATTTGTAAATAATGAACACTAATTTTTTTTGACATAGTAATATCAAAAATGAAATTTTTTCAAATTCAATATCATGAATGTGCAAACTAAAAATTGGAATAAATCCATATACTATATGAAACTAAATTTAGTTAAAATAAATATATTTTAATTTTTTCTAATAATCAACCAATTATTCTTATAATGAATATAGAGCTATGAAATATGTAGAATAGAAAATAAATATTTTATTTATAATGAACAAATAATAATGAAGGGGGAAACTGAAAAATTCATTAAAAATAATTATTAAACACTGATGAAAGTCAAAAACCCATTTTAATCAAGTCTAAGAATAACATAACCAACCAGACTATATAATCCCATTTAAATTTAGATAAATGTACATCCAAATCATCCTTCACAAGATAGACAAAATGATTAGACATCTTATATGATGTCTAGATATATTATTCTAAATTGATATTACCTTTTTTTAAACCACACGACAAAATGAAATATTATTTGTTGATCGATATTCTTTGATCCATATTAGGATCATCATGAATCATTCTATCATTTATTTTTTTAAAAATTTATTTGAATAACTGAGCTGAAGGGATTCTTCTAACATTTCATCTTTAGAATAGAAAATGATCTCAATGCATTTTCATTTTTTTGATTCCACCTTCCTACTAATATTTTCTATATTTTGGAAGGTAATGATTCATAGTAATACATGGTGACTTCACCTCTAGGTGCATTGATGTCCCTGATAAGAACATGCTTTCTATCTTACCAGACACTTAATTAACCAATTCATCTAATGTTATAAAACCCGACCATATTTGAATCCAATTTTTCTTTTCCTTACCCAAGAATCAGATAGAAATATTTTTATTGTAAATGTGATTAATATTTATAAGGAAACCTATTCAACCCCCTTTTGAATAGGAAATTTACCAGAAAAAATATTGTCTGGCTTACCCTTCCTCAAGCGGGACCCGACTATCATGTCCCATTAATAGACTTTCTCAAACTCCATTATAATTTTTTAGTGGTCATGATATTGGAATATCATTAGGTGGGATTTAGATTATCTATCACTCAAATAAATCCCATAACAAGGACAAGAAACTCCATTATATCATTTACACGTTGGAATTCATGTTTTTCATTCATTGGGATCAACATTATCCATTACATTTCCATTCATGGTTGAGAAACGATTTTGGAGCATAAATAAAATTTACAAGTCTTGTTAATTAGACAACCCCCATATTAGTGTCAATGATGAATTAAATCTATGAAAATCATATATAATAGAAATATCTATTGATTATGGTTGGTTATATAGACTACTAATCTTGGACGCAAGTTCCTCATGATCCTATCCACTTCTAGTATGTTTAGCTTCAACCAAAACCCAAAAATAACAAGATCTTGTGTGTGTGTGGGGGGGGTGTTTTTTGGAATCTCCCTTTATATTCTCTATATGATTATATTCAACCTATTAATATATAATCCATGAAAAAGATATCCATTACATTTGTATCAGTGTCAATATGTTTCAGCTTTCTTGAAGAGAATTGAGAAATGCTATTTCATACGAAACATGACGATTAGGGGTTATAAGTGCATCTTACCTTTATAATTTCTGGGCCTTCCAATTTTCCAAATTAGCCATCTTCTCATGGGACTTTTAATTACCATATCTTATATATTATTCCTAAACTGAAGGCTTTGGTATAATCACATCTTGGTTCTGTATCCTCAGAGGCCTCCCTAAAACTATCATGAAATATATAATCAGGTTATGTTTCAAGAATCCTACTCTAGAATGATGAGAAATACTATTTTAATAGAGTCCTACACATTCTTTCCTCCATAAATATTTATATAAAAACCATTTTAAGCTGATTTTTATAGAAATTAATCATGATTATTTTATAATAACCGAGAGGAAACCATTTTAACATGAGTCATTGAGATGGAAACTCCTTTGGCATGCTTTAAAGTTGGGATAACCAACATACATAAAAAAGCTTGTAACCATTTTCAAAACTCTAAAACTAACTAAAGAAAAACATGTGGCCGAAAAATCCCAAACATAAGAGGTTATATGAACATAATGTTAATGACATAACCTAAACCAAAAAGTACCTAGAATGTGAAATTTACTTGAATAGGGAATCACATTTTGAAAATTATAGGTCTCCCCAAAATATATAAATCACCTCATGAGAGTTAAATCGAAAAGACTTATACCATGTGGGTAAGACTTACATTAAAAATAATTTAAATATAGGAAACATCCAAGATATTTTAACACAAGATCAAAAGGTAAATTATTTATTACTTGAATAATAGATATATTTTAGATATTATATTATGGTATACACATTAAAAAAATAGAAACATCACATATACTCATAAAAACATTAGAATCACACATCACACCACCATAGATCATCATCATCATTGTGTCTATGTTTGATACATCCTCCTCCAATGAATGATAAATTTTTAGAACACTTGAATGTTATAGAGGTGACTACATATATAAATGTTCTCAAATATGATGGAAAATATGATTTTGGATACCTTGATTTCAAATAATATAACTATAATAATGAATTAAATTTCACTGAAGAGGGGAAAATATGTTCATGTGGAAGTTCCACATTATCATGAACTCATGATTTGATTATTTTCTTTCAACTGTTATTTCGTCGATCAACTATGATAGAACTGGATAATACTAATTCACTAGTATCTACAGAATATCCCAAGGTATTTTTCAAAATAATAATAACTATATCTGACACATTTACCTATGATGAAAATATAAAAAGAAACACTGCTCAAATTATATCATGATAAAGGACTTTTTTAATGAAATGGGACTTCTATGAATGATCAAAGTATATTTGAGAAAAAAATCCAATATGGAAGAGTTTTCAATATATATCTATACATGACTATCCACCTTTATAAAAACTCATGAAATATGTTGTATTTATAATCCCCACGTATTCGTGATTGTTTGACTTAGTGAAAATAATCTTGAAGTATTCCCATGAAATACCGTCATGTGCCCTAGAAAGGATGTTGTCCATCCACTATTATAGAAAAAACCCTAAAAGATCATTTCAATTTTCTTACATAGGGAGGTTTTAGGATTTGAAAAGGGGCCCATGATTTCTTCATCCTTGTATAGACACAATATCACCTCTTGTGTCCCCTGATCATCATTGAATACTGAAGGATATTTATTAAAAATATTCAAGCACATTATTTAAAAGATACAATAATCCTGGGAAACCCACTCTATGATGTGTCCAGGTAGAGTTAGAGGCTTTTAATAGCACTAATTTTTCATATATTTATCAACGCCAAAAATTACCTCATTGACATATTTATTCCTCTCCGGTGGATATATTCTAAAACAACCCAATGAATAACTGTTAGTAAAACCATACCAAATCCTTAGAAAAGGGATACATTATCATTAATGGAGTTAAGGATAATTGAAAAAATCCCATTCATAGTTTACCTCTAAAATAATTTGACTCATTCTTGGAATCTACTAAAAAAAATTAAAGACTAAAACAACCCAAATTCAATTATTTTATATAAATCATTTATAATGTTGCTCAAAAACCATTCACCTGACCATCCCATAGTACAAGAATATTGTTTTCATAAAAATTTATAACATCAATTAGAAATATAATATATATATATATAACCCACACATGAAATACTTAAAATCACATATAAATACTTATATAAAGGATACAATATTGAAATTATTGGTATAAAATATAATAGTGTGAAAATAATTATGTTTCCAAAAAATTTTATCCTCATTATGTTTGTATTCATTGTTTCTATAATAATGTTACAGATATAATGTAAAATTATTTGTCGCACATAATAGTTTTAAATATACCATGTATTCATTGACATAACAGGAACCTTAACAATTTACCAATTAAATTCACTATAATTTCACCATAATATAAGAAATCACCCAAAATAAGTCTTAACATCCACTTAATTAACATAGCTACATCAAATCATATTAGTTTTCCTCAAGAATAATACATTATTAAATAAAATTTCAATATAAAAGTCTAGACCTGACATGAAACTCAGGGTAAATTATAAATAAGTGCTACTTAAGAGAGTCACTTCAACAACAACTCATGTACTGACAATCCTATCCCTTGTATATGATCAACCCCCAATGGAATGGAGGGTTCTGATACCATTTTTTAATGTTCCAAACAAGTTGACTTGAAATGTAACCTATCAAAAATCACTATAATTAGAAAGTTCATTATTGATCAATGTGGGATATCATTAAAAGATTAGGGTTTTAAACCATGATATCTGAGTGTTATTTCTCCCTCTAAATATCTAAAACCAATCACCAAATTCCAATCATGAACCTAGAATGAGTTTTTGAAGTTTTATATCATCATTGTTAATAAATAATTGGATCAAAAATATGATATAACTATACATAGAATATGAAAAAATAACAATGAATTTTACAAATAAATTATCCAAAAATGAAACCATTAGAAACATGTTTTATAAAAATAAAATTGGATACTAATATAAGTCAATATGCTAAATTGGAAAACATTTAATATGACCTAAGAAGTCCAAATATCCCATGAACCACCCAATATCAACTAGGTAACATTATGTAACCACTATTATCCATTGAACTCCAACATCCCATGGGAAATAAATTCCAATGAAATTCCAAATTCCAAAATCTAACCACAAGTGTAATATATAAAGGGTATATACCTATTAATGTGAATCATAAGGGTCTAAAAAAAATACCAATAAAATGCCAAGAAGAAACAATTTCATTGATTTCATGGGATAATTAAAAAATTATAGTTATAAATTAAATAGCTAAAAATAGTTTTCTTTTTTCTTTTCCTCATATAAAAAATATTTCAAATAACCTTTTAGAAAACTAAATGTCTCTCATATTTAAATTTAGAGTTACACTATTGAAATTGAGTAAATATAGTAATATTTATCATGTTATACTAATAAAATTACATTAAAATATTATATTTTGAAAAAATAAGCAAATGAAAATAATAAATATAACACAAACCTCAATTATGGACAAAGTGAATGACAAAAAAATTAAGTGTAATTCCGTGAATAGATGTTGAAAGAAAAAAACCATAATATAAAGTTAAATTAAAAATAGTAACAACCGGTAATAAATGAACTAATACATTATTTATAAATAAAATAAAATAATAAAGTAACATAAAATCTATATAATAAAAGTAAAAATATAAAATAATATATACATATATATATATATTTGAACTACAATTGGCACTAACAATATAAGACTAGACGCACTATGGTAGAACTAACAAATAAATGTATTTATCTTCCTACACTCATCACCAGAATAACTCTCAAATAACCTCATTAGTGACCTATCCCAAATTAATTTTTAAATAATACAACTATAGTATATTATCAAATGAAAGTATCAACAAGGACAATGACCATATCTTTATTCCCACATATTTTCCAATGATGGACAATGAAATATAAAATGAGTGTTGGCCAAATTTGTCTTAAATGTATTAATAAATAATTTTAAAGAAAAATAAAAATGTTTCAAAAAAACATAGATCCATCCCTCACTTATAACCTATTTAAAAAGATAAAATTTTATGTACTTAAGTATCATTCCATAATCATACAATATCTCAATACATGTGATCATGTACAAAAGAAAATATTGGGGGTCAACAGGTGAGTACTGATGAATTCTGAAAACATTTTACCTACGGTGGAAATTGTAACATCCCAGGTAAATAATGAATAAAATTTTTTCATATTTATTAATATTTAATAATTAAATATTAATTTTACTTTAAAGAGGTTGCTATGTTCGATAGCGTACCCGATACACAACAAAGAGTTTCTTTGAAATCTTACGTTGCATACTAGTAATAAAATAATTTTATTTTAAATTGTAGTTAACAGATAGCCATTGTATTGACGGGAATGGATAGAAATAACTAAAATATGATTATATATGTTTTTAAGTGTTTTTACGTTTATCTAATAAAAGATAAAGGCTTAAAATACAGAAAGAATTCAATTTTAGGCGTACATGCCTTAGTTTTCACTAAAGGTTCACTTATCGCCTTTTGAGGGTGAACCATCATTAAATATATTTTTGGTCACTTTTAGAAATTATATTGGACCAAATAAAACTATTCTTTATAATCGAGACATCAAAATTTACTTTGTGTACATTTTTTGTATTTTTCCGATAAAGTTCATTTTTTTAATGAATAGTGAAAATGTGGTATTTTAATTAAAAACCACTTTTTAATCTAATTTATTTATATGATTAGATTATATTTTGAATTGGTTTTAATGTGAAATTAGAATATATTTTTACCATTAAATCCAATAGTGGTCGTTGGAATTAATTTCACTTTGAAATCGGAGTTAAACTAGTGTCAATCTTTTGATACTTATTGTTTCATAAAAACACGCTATTTGCACTGATAGTGGGAATTAATTATTAAATTAATTAATGCAACCTATACGTTTTGAAATTTGTAAAATGGACTTCATTTTTGAATTCGGAATATCAAATATAGCTTAGGGTGATGTTTTGGTATCTTTCTGAGAAACTTCAATTTTTGATGAATAGTGAAACCACTAAGTGGTACTTAAAAAAACTGATTTTTCGTTTAAATGAAATTTTACCACCTCTGTGTTTTGAATTTCAAAAATCCTACATACATGGTTGTCATTAAGAAGTAAAATGTGGTTCAATGGGAATAAAATAATTTTTTGGTGAATAGTAACTTATTAAGTTTTTAATCACGATTAGATGTAATTAGTGTAATTTAAGGTAAAAATAATGTTGTAATAATGTGAAATGAACATGAAACATGTCCTAACCTCATTGGTGTGTCATGACCGACCAATACAATCCATGGGTCAATTTGGGGACCCCATGGAGCCACTTTATTTGGAAAATGACATTAATATCTTTTTATTTAATATTAAAATAAAAATGTCACAAACAAGAGTTGTTTTACTAAAAAAAATTTTAAATGGGGTTATAGAAGTCATATTTTTGACTATAAATAGTCATTGAAAATCTAAAACGATTTCCTACATCATGATAGTTTTTTTATAATTTTTAGACATTAAATAAATTAAATTATTTATGACACCATGATGATGCAGCGATTACCTCATTATTTAACGATTTAAATAAAATGGAAAGATAATGTAAAATCTAAGACCTAAACATGTCCAAAACCTATTGTATGGATGGATTTCGAACCCTAATTACCTTATACTCTAAAAAAATCAATGTGGGAACATTAAAATCCGAAAATCATTCTAAAATAAAGTCACATTTCCATACTTTCCAAGAGTGCCCATCCTCTACTCTTATAAAAGGCCCCCACCACTACCACCTTACCCACTCTTACAAAGCCTTTGTCTCGGCCAACACCTTCCCATTTTGTCTCTACACATCTCTCTATTACTCCTTGAAGCCATACTTTGGGCAGAAGTCTTCCCAAGGAAGCCTTTGAGCTCAAATCTAAGAGAGTTACCCGATTTTAAGGTAATGTCTTCACTTGTGTACTTTTGTTTTATTTTGCTTCTCCAACCCCCTAACTCTTTTTATTCATTTATTTTGTAACAACTCCTGTATATAAAATATACTAGGATGTTTTTATAAGAATAATTCTATCTACACTTACACACATCTACATCTAATGGTTAAAGAACATACAGTTTCAGTGGTTGGCGAATTTCTGACTCACGAAATGATGATTGTTCAATATTCTTTTAAACACCTTTAATGGTGGCCATTAATATGTAACTCTATTTATATTTGATATATATTATTTTTATGTTTTCCTTATGCTTATTTATTTTTCATTTGTGGTTTACCTTTATGGTTTCCATTGTGGGTAAACATGATAACTTCATTTTAGGAAGTGTGGACCACTGCCCCCTCAATGTGATGTGATTCGTTAATGCCATATATGGGATGTACAAAGGATGGATTTTAAGTTAGTATATATATGATGTTATACTGGAATTATAATATACCTCTATATCATTATTATTTCTTTCCATTAATTTATGAGATAGGAATGAAAGTAGCGTTCATGCGTACGTACGGCTTACCGTCTCAATGAACGGTGCATTTCATTTCTTACCTCTAAATGATTATGTGATATTATAAATACATGTATATGATAGATATATATGATATATATGATATCCAAATCTGGAATTTCATTATGGATATAAATAACCTTTGACCACACGAACAACATGTAATTGTAAGAAGTCCACTTTCGACTTAAGAACCAAATATGGACAAAACAAACATTATTAACTTAAATGATTACATAATGTTTATAACATGGAAATAAGTGATATAAAAGGAATAATGAACTTAAAAAATGTTCTTCAGCAAATAGAAATTAACTCATGTTCATTATTCAGGATGTTAAAGAACGATCGAGTCAAGTCGGACCTGAGGTAAGGGACTTCATCTCAATCACCTTTCATTGAGGCATATTTCGTTTTATACACAACATTCTTTTATATGGTGTATAAACCCCTTTCACTTTTACTTTTATACAAAAGTAATATTTTTGTATAAAGTGTTTTACAAAACGACAAAAAGGAATGTTTCTTTTAACGTACGCGGTGACAACGACCTTTTCCACCGCCGCGAGTATTATTTGGTCTTTGGCTTCCTGAACATGCCGTAATGTTTTTTTTAAAATGAAATAAATACCATATACTCATTTATGTATTTTGGTTTTGAAAATGGCTTTTATAAGGGATTTTTTATGTCAATATATTTAAGTGATATATTGTGATCAAAGTGTGGAAATGTTTTCTTTCCATTATATTTGTTTTATGTCTTATGATTTTTATAATGGTACTTGGACATTTGCCGGGTGGTTACGTGATAAACCATATGACGGGTGGTGCCGTGAATACCAGGATGGGTGGTTACGTTATAACCTCCAATGCATTGGGTATGGAAGTCGGTCGTATGGCTATTCCATTAAGTATGTATGGAAGTTGGTCGTATGGATATTCCATTAAGTGATATGTGTGGAAGTCGACTGTATGGTTATTCCACTTAAGTATGATTATGTCCCAAGTTACCTTTATAGTTTGTGTGTTCTTTATATGGGTTTTATGGTAATCCTTTGGTTACAAAAGGGTAAGTAATGATATTTTATTCAGTGAATAGTTTTTACTACTTCATGAAGGTGAAGGTATTACTTTGATAAATTATACATGGTTTACTTGATGTTTGAAATACTAACAGTTTTCATTCTTTGTGTATCACTTACTGAGCTTTTTATGCTCACCCCAAGTTTTTCTGAAATGTTTTTCACAGGACTTAATGTGTAATAGGGTCAAGGATGGGATCAAGGGAAAGTCATGCTATATAAAACATGGAACTGGACATGTTTCTTTTTAAGAGTTTTTTATTCTATGGAAACTTAGTAGAAGTGTCTACTTTGTAATCTTTTGAGATGCAACAGTTATGTCCTAATTCTCCAAAACTCTAAACCTGAAAAGATCCTCAATGTTAATTATTCATTTAATTCAATATGAAGTAATGTTTAAGGCTGGGGCCTTATAGAAATAATGATTTTATTTCAAAACCTTTATCTATATATATATAGTTACCTTTTAAAACCATCTAAAATCTATGTATATATGTATGTATAATAAGAAATATCACTAATTCAGAACCAAAATCAATCTAGGGAAGTCACTAAATTATTTTAAAGTTAAAAAACACCCCTTTAAAACATTTAAAGATGTTTTAAATAAATTTTATAAATATGGTTTGATTCAATAAATCATAGAATATAATTTATCTTAAATAAATCTAATTTTTTCGTTATATAAAATACGTAGAATGTTTAAAACCCATTTCAAATTAATATTCTATTGAATTATAAAATTCAAACATAATGTGAAAGGAAAACCAAAATTCATTTTTTAGAAACCTTAAAAATAATATTTAGATAGAACAAACTACATTTTTGTATATCCAAATTAACATAAAATCAATGATAACACATTGAATTATCAGTTAAATTTAATTAATTGAGAAACCCACCACAATTTCTTGGAAATTGATTCATTTCTAGAAAGTCACATGAAAAGTTATAATTAGGGACAACAAGGCCCCTAGTGACAAAAGATAAATTTTAAAATAACATTAGTATTGAAAAATGCCCGACATTTATAACATAGTTATAGAGGGTGAGGAAAAAAAGATGAATCTATTGGGTAATTAGAGAGTGTAAGGGAGAATTCCTTTCATTTCAATCCGTATGAATAATCACCATGAAATAACCATAAAATAACCATGGATGTAGATGAGTGGTCGGAAACAGCATGGAATAGACAATGGGTTCCTCCATTCAAATGGGGGAAGAACGAGAGAGAATCCTCAATTTAAAAAATGAAATGACTAAAATACCTGATCCTATGAAGGATTGATAGTTTAATCAAATAGTTTACCAAACCCAATATTAAATTATTGATCATCACTATCAAAATCTTGATAGTGTGGATGGTTCAGTATCAGGGTTTACTACACAATGTGACTAACCATGAATCCTATAAAAGGCATTAATTTTTTAAAACATCACCCCATACAATCTCAAAACCCAATGGACTCATCCATATAATAATTATAAACATAAAATATACATCACGGGTTTTGTAGAAAACATTTTTCTACTGTAGGATTATGCGAGTATAAGTTATATCTACAAAATCAGATTAAACTCCATGAATTACTGTTTACATTCATATTTCCAATGAAACGTGACTCACATTTGATCTAGGATATTTACTTTATTTGACAGTGATGGGAAATTTATCATAGAATATCGACTGTTTTTTACCAATTTATGGAATCAATGAATCTCAATTGTTGTGGTCATTTCGACCCATTCATCAATTACAACTTTCTTTGAATGATCCAAAAATATATCCATCTTTGAGATCACATGAATAAAAAATGATACTTAATATATACACAATTAAAATTTAATTAATTTTTCAATTATTTTTACATTATTCATGGTCTTCAACATGATCCTCAATTAGTATTTTGTAAATTTACAACTATTTAAATATATAAAAATATCATGTATAAATACAACAAAAAACTATTCACGTTAATCTCTAACGATAATTTTCAATATATCCATGTCGATTTTTTTGATATTTGATTTCTTAAATAGAATATCTAGTAATAAATAGTTTATATACATTTTATGGAATGATATCCTGGTTATATAATCTATTTTCAAGCTTTATTGATAAAATGGAGGCCATGATCAATCATTTCTTATTTTTGATATCATTGATGTTAATAAAAAAGCCATTAATAAGGCTTATATAATATTGTTTCCGGAACATGATGTTATTTAGATGATAATAAAAAAATGCAGTGACGCATCGATCTATTTATATTCTTAAAAAAGAGAACTATTGAATACCATGAAGAAGAAATTAGGTATATAAAAGAGTTATTTAGATTCGATTATAGGTTATTTTTTAATTATTTGAACTCAAATTAGTCTATTTTATATGGATTATATTTTTTTGGTGCAACAATAGGTATGAGTTCTACAGAAAAGTTAACATAATGATCTAGGGGAAGGATTTCGAACCCTTTTACTGGAAATTATTAAGGGATAATATGTCTATATTTCTTAAATTAGTATTTAAGGGTTCAAAAATTTCATATTCTATTTAAGGCATTGTAATTTGTATTTCAAGGAGTCTCATGTTTAATATAAGAGTTTTCAAAATTATTAATGTTATTTTCAATCTTTAATATTGGGTTTTTTCTGTGGTATTGATCAATAAATAACATATTTCCATGTAAAATAACCCATGAAATTGAATTAACATCAATAAGGACTTTATCATCCTCATATCATAAATATACAATAATCGGTTCATAAGGAATATAGAATTTGATTCCCATATAATTAATATATATTTTTAATGATGATGATAGATGAAATAAACTCACAAAATGACATCAAATTTAACCATATAAATAATAACAAGGTTCATAGGAAACATAATTCCACAATTATAAATCAAATAATTGTTATGGACTTGGGATATAATCATTTTTTCGGTGATTGTTTTTACTAATAATTTTATATCAAGTAGGAGGGAACGTGATTTAATGATATTATAGGACTTTCGAGATACAAATAGTGGTTAAAATAACAATAAAATAATATATTTATAGATATCAAGAGGAAGAAGAGTTTACCATTCAAAACTTTGTTTCCAAATCCACTACTTTTTTTGAGTATGATTTTCCTTTATTAATTTTCTTCATATATAATTGATGTTGATTGTTATAATTAACACATATATTTGTAAATTGTTTTTTTAATATCCAAGTTCTATTATATTAAAGAATTAGAGTGTGTGTGTTTCATTAGGTTGAGCATTTTTTCCACCAACATTATCAATCTCCCCTTCATATCACATAAACAGTTAAGATATTGAAGACCCTCTCTTTTATAGACCATAAATCCAATTTTAACATTGATTAAATTTACCTTATTCTTATTCCATTATTTTTCACATAAGAATATGAATATTCTATAGTAGTCTGATATTACTAATAGATTCTCCATGAAATAGAATTGTTACTTATTGAACAAAAAATTGATGATAGCGAGAGTCCACAATTTGAATTTTGTCTGTGAGAAAACATTAAAAAATTTCATCATATATACTAATGTCCCTTGTATCCAATTACATTAGGAGTGTCTAATTTATGACACTGTTAATGATACGTTTTTTGGGATAATGTTTATATCAAAATCATACCTTAAATGTAAAATGATGTTTATTATATATTAATAATAGATTCATCATCTGTTTTATTCATCTATAAGGATTATTATTCATTTAACCTTTATGATATCTTAGAAAAAATTTATATAAAAATAATTCTAAAAATGTTCTCATTCTATATAGTAGACCTCTATATCATGCCATTAATTTATAATAAGATTTAAAAATTAATAAACTTCACATTATATGTTCTAAAAATCAAAATATCCATGTAATATTATGATCACTAGAGAAAAAAACTATGTATTTTTTTTGTTGATCCATTTCCCTCTAACAATTGGATTATAGTTCCCACTAAATGATGGTTGATGCTTCTTCGTGAAGGAATTAGTGTAGTGCTTTTCCTTCATGTTGATGTCATGGAGTTTAGATTGAATCATATTATTTTTCATAGCATATGAGAGTTATGTGAGAATATCAATAAGAAATTTCATTGTATATCCCATATAATTTGTTTTTATATTACTGTTATCATTGCACTATCAATCACAATAATTATTAAAATAATTCCTCCTAGTTTTAACCCCTGAATAAAAATATCTTAGTGTGAGTATGAAGTGATAATAATAAGATTAAGAAATCGTATGACTAATATAATACATCTTAGGAAGATTTATATTATGTAAAAGTCATGTTAGCTTTTGAAATATTGTGTTCATATTGCATTTATTATATTTCAAAAAAGACTTTTTGGTTAAATTATGATATTATTCTTTATATAATTCAAAAAAGTGACCAAGCCATACTATGAAACCAACTAAGACAAACTAACAACAACATAAATACATATTGCATAATTTTTCTTGATTGTTCATATACTTTATATAGAAACACAACCTCAAAACTATATGTAAATTGTAGTAGGATACTAAATAAAAAAATACATACTTTTAGACATTAAAAATATAAAACAAATATTTTATTAACTTACAAAAGGCTAATATAAATATTCTACGTATTATACTTATTCATAACTAGGCAAATTGAATCATAAGAATAACCGAGCTGAAATATTAGGCCATAGTAAACATGTGTGATATCTAATGGTGATAGTATGTGATAATTTTATGAGAACATGTGTTTGAGTACATAATAAACATTTTTGGAAAACAAGAATACAATTATTCCAAATAACATATTTATTCGAAATCAAGATTCATACTATAAGGATTTTTGTGTAACATAAGAAAAAAAAACATAGTGGTGATGGAAAGATAGTCATTGATCAGGATCCATGAAAACACGGAATATGCATTAGAATATCATATAAGAGTTGGGGGGATTCAACCATAAAATCATTTCCATTTTAATGGATTTCTATAATGATAATAATCACATTAGGTATAATATCCCCTAGTTGATTGGGTTTAATACCTATTCAATTAATCATTTGTGGATTGGGTTTACTCCACATTCCATTTTATACCGTATATAATACATAAATTCTTATCCAGTTAAATTTAAGTCTATATAATTTACATCCCACACATCATATGAAAAAAGAATATATATGTTGTCAATATAATTGAGAAAAAGATCATAACATCATAATTTTTTAATTAAACCACTGGAAAGAAATGAGTTTTTGAAAACATCCATAATACATGATAAAAAGTGATATAATTAAATAAGGTGCATAATGTCATCTGAGAATATCCATGTCAAATTATAAGTAACCTTAATGGATGTTTAAATACATTGAAAACACTTCTTTAGTAACAATAAAATAATTCATTGATAAAAAAGAACAAATTTCCTTTAATGTTAATAAATTTTATTTTTAAAAAAACATATTATATAAAAAAGGAATAAAAATAAATATGGAAAACAATGTATGTAACGAATGGTATATTTTTTGCGTAATGTAAATAACATTAATGGATAATTCCTTCATATTTAATGTGATATAAGCAATATTTCTCCCAAACATTTTTAATTAGAGTAATGTCCATTAGAAAATTTCCAGCGTGGAAAACGTTTTAAAAATAATTCATTCAAAAAAAATTAAATAAAAAAAATTAACATTCTGAATTAATTAATTCATATATTATAAAAACCACAAAAGAATTTAAAGAATATATATATTTGAAAGATAAAATACCTAACTAAAAATAAGTGATAAGTTTGACTATACATATATGCATCATTTCAGTTGATTTCAGATGTTAGGGGAACTAAAATGGCAGTAAGTGAAGTAAAACTACATATAAACATATGTTAATAAAATTTATGTGGAAAACCATACCTCAAACAAATGCATGGCCTGTAAAAATATAGCACCATGTATAAAAATATATGTTCATTTTTAAATAAATTGTAAACTTATAAATATATATTTTCCCTTATAAAATCAATTAATAATATGTTTTTACCAATATATTAATGTTTTATTCTTCAAATTCAAAGTTGGGTGTTAAATATTCCATTTTCCACCCAACCTTAAATTTAGTGTCTTCTATACTATCTCTTTTCTCATCGCTTCACACCCTCAAAAATTTTCATGAATTTGTGGTATATGAGTTTGATATAGTTATAATTTCCCATCATTGTTTCATGTAACTTATTATGATTGTCCACATCAAATTTATAGAAATATATTTTATATTAAAATTAGTTTTATATAAATAATTAGTTTTGTTTATAAATATACTTATATATATATCCACACTAAAATAATGAAAAAAAATAAATATTAAAAATTATTACATCTTATTACTATTATTTATGTTTTATCAGTCCTTAATGATGTAAATGATATTACATAGTACATGTTGGTGTAAAACCACGCAAAACATGAATGAGTTACAATAATTAAATCTTTGAGAACATGTTATTATGTTGTAAAGAAATCACATTTATATAAGATTATTGAATTAAACAGAATGTTAATAATGTTAAAATATATATTTATGAGGAGGTGGGTAGAGGAGTTAATGATAAAATAATAAGGATAATATAAAAATTATGCAGAAGAATTGGATCTCTCTTATGTGAAACTATTTAAATTTTGAGAATTGTGAATTTTTTCTAAGACTCGAGGTTTACAGTGTTGTAGTAATTTTTTATGGAGATAATATTTTTAGGTATTTATGATAAATTCATTGCAAATTATTGTGCATAGGTATATATAGGAGGGGCCATGTTATTGGTGAGTTTGAGTGTCATTTCTAAAATACACATTATATAATGATGTTGGTTATGACTTTAAATGGTTACGATGAGAGAAGTAAACAAAACAGTGTTAAAGGGATGAGGGGAGATCTATAATGAACTCATCCAATAACTAAAATAATTTTTTTGGGGATGTTTTATTCATTTATACCATTTGTTATCGATTTTACCTTGTATAGACTTTACCAAGATAACTGTCTTATAAAATGATAACATATTATTAGGGAAAAAATTAATTTAGATTATTGAATAATTTAGATATTAAAATTCCAAATATGAAATTATTTGTTAGATTAAATTTCAATATGTTATAATTTGTAATTGTAATATTATAAATATAAATTATATAAAAATAATTTTTTGACTGAAAATGAACATTTTTATTATCAATATTTTTTTCAGGGAAATGTGAGAAACCATGATGTCAATCATACAAACACATAACAAGAATAATAAAAAATACCCTAGAACAAACAACATGACTTGCTCCTCCCCAACCAATGCACCATGATGATAAGCCTTCACCAAAGCACGTCCCTTGGGCAAGCAGTTCCTTACAGGAGTGAATGAGCATGATGCCATTGGAAAATCCATACCATCTCATATTAAAAATCCAAATGTCATGATATGATGAAGACTTTGTGATCTGATCCACATATGGAGAAGATCCATGTATAGTGCTAATAGAGTACCACCAAACTTCATATCAAAAAAAAATTGAAATAAAAACCAAAGGCAAAAATAGTTATTACTAGCATTCCTATCAAACAAACTTATCGAATCCACCAATTTACACAAGGTTATTAAAGAGTAACATACGATTCCCAAAATCCTCTTCCCTCAACAATTTCCATGTTAATAAGAATCCCCAGTGGCTGATTCCTCCATAATTATCTGTTCATACATAGATCCAAGCTGGTCCCAGGATTGTATATACTCCTCAATACTCATATTCCCATTACAAAAAAATATATTAAATCATAGGAATATAATTTTTCTTATCCCGTAGAAATTAATAGTCTTTGAATGGAAGGTTATTTTTTTATTTTTTATAAGAAATACATTTCAATGGAATCCATCTTCAATAACAATAAATTTAATTATATATAAAAATACAAATTATAAAAAATAAAATCATGTCAAATTTCCTAGTCTTACCATTACAATAATTTCATGTATCCAATTTTTTTTCTTCCAAGAAGATAATTTTATAAAATATAATATCTCTTTGAAAAAATTAAATCATTTTTTAAAAATTACATTTAATGAAAATAGATACAAATTTTTATTAAAAAAAATAATTAAATACCATATTTTTATTTTTCTCTTGAATAGTGAATCATATTATTTCTATATTGTTACAAAAATAAAAAAAATCAATTTACATATTGTATAATGTTATATCCAATAAAAATATTTCCAAATGGGTTATACCAAATAACTAAATATCCAATATCCATATTTATAAGGAATATATATAGATAAATTTATTTTTATATTCCAATATATAACCACACATACATTTTTAAAATTATTCATACCAATCATTTACATCATTCCAAAATATCTTTTATAGTACTAATATTTACATTCATTCCATAGTAATAATATGAGGTGGGATTTTCAATAATGACCCTGAGGATAAGAATCGCATGTTCATTGTCTTTTTATTTACTATTTTCCCCTTTAAATTTTATTATATATTTTTCATATTACATTATCATAATGTAACAATGAATTGCATATACTAATACATTATCTCAATAAAATATATCAATGATAAAAAAATATTTCATTTATTTAATGAGAAAAAAAATAAATTCCTTGGGTGTTACAACCATATATAGCCAAGACCCACTTTTCTAAAAAAGGCATAATCGACAGGGGCAATGAGAAAACTAGACCTAAAATCCCTTTACCCATGTAAATAGTAATCATGATGGAACATAATTGATAAATAATTTCAATTCATAATATAAATAAACTTTATTTAATAACATAATTCTTGTTTAGAAGTCAATACATGCCAATGGAAGTGATGCAGATAATGAAGTCAATTATCAAACATAGTGTGTAACTCTTTTTATCGATGAATGAAAACATTGAAATGGTAACATAATCTAACCTAAATCATACCCTCATTATTAATATAGAATTTATAATCACTAATAATAAATAATTGTATGAAAAACAAAAAAAAATTAATTCATATATTTATGCATGATTCCATTATTAATGAACATTATTTAAAAAAAATTTAAAATCTCTTAAATTTAGCAATAAATTATGCATGTTTTATAACAAATAATAATATTAAAATTTTATATTTATTCCTAATATATGATCTATAATATTAATCATTTTTATGAAATTTACTTTATATATATGATATAAATGAAATAATAGCATTTTATTTTTCAACACTTTTTTATGGAAATTTATATAATATAAACATTAAATATTCAATATTATTAAAACCATGATCAAATATACAATCAAAACCCCAATTACATGGTATTTATTTTTTATTAAAAAATTAATTTAATTTACAATATTGAAATTATGAAATTTATGAACACTTTAAAATATAGAATATAAATAAAATTATTTTCTTCCCTTATTATGAAATATAAATTTTTTTATAAAATTATATTCATGAATCCAACAGAAATTGTTTGAATCTAAATTCATGGTCAGTCTCGATACTTTACTGCAAAATAGGGTTTTAAAACTATAAAACATGGATTTTATTAGTGCTATAGAAGCACTAACTATGCGAGAATGATTAAAATACCACTGATTTTATCAGCACTAAAAAAGCATTGATAATATTTACCATTATCACTACATGAAAATCATTTCACAATGTTGGATCAAACTGCTACCATATAATACTAGGACAGTTTCATAAAATCACCGCTAAATTGGGTGTTGGCATAAAACTCATGGAGGATTCATCAATTTTAGAGCAGTTTATGGAATGTTTCTTAGAAAACATATTTGTGGTGGTTTCATGTAAAAAACAATTATCATATTTGGCGACTGTTTTAACAGCCGCGTAATTTTTTACAATATTTTACATTAAAACTGCAACATAATCCATCTAACTACTACTAAATAATAACATAAACATATTTTTTTGTGGTTTTAACCACCCCCAATAAGAAAATATATAGTGGCGGTTTTAACCGCAAGAACATGTAGTCCATTTTTTAGTGGTGGCTTAAAACACCGCTAATTGTACATTTACTAATAAAAAATGCATCATATTCTGCATCCCCATTGCCAGTACCAGGAAAATAACCATTTAAAGACATCATATAACACAATAATATAAACTGTATAACAATGATCAGTAGTCAAAAATCATAAAATGATTCATAAAAAAACTTGTACTAAGTACATTTAATAGAATAATCTAAACCATAGAATCTCAACCATCTAACAATGTGTCATAGATCATAATATAAGATATTAAACAGCAAAGAACCTATGTCTGAGATGTATGCCTTCAAACTACATAGCACATAATTATGATGTATATGACATCGAACAAGCAAGCTTAACACCGGCCATCGTGGACGAGTTTTCAACGATCATGATATTCATTCCCTTTCCTTATAGGACTTTCGATTCTAATGATAGTTATAAACCACACTAATTTTCAATAATACATATGGAATGATACTACATTTTATTGGATATAAGGAGATGTAAAAATATCATATCTTAGTCCCCTCTCAAACAATGACCAACCTCAATGCCTTCCCCTTGATAATGGGATATAATATCTCTTATATATAAGCTCACTCAATGTGCTCAAGTACAAATTGGAGTATCACCAAAAGTGTTGAAATCTATCAAAAAAGAACCTAATGTTCACCTGTACACATTAGGTCTCCCTCAATTCAGATCCTCATCATATTCCATGAATTATTCTACCCTCTAGTGATGGAGAGTGGCCAAAATAGGCTCACCTCCAATTTTGGGAGAACACCTTAAATTATCTCTTATGAGAAGTGATCATTCCCTTGTTTCAAATGTGGTTAATGGTCAACACGACATTTTAGGGGCCCATAGTTGAATGACACATCTATAGGGATTATGTCTCTAATGTGAATAAAATGAATCTAATAAATAACTTAATAGTTAGCCCAAAATAGCAATATACCCATCCTAACAATACTCAAATGAAACCGTTAAATATCTCTATTTTCTATATGGAACATAGATTACATTATGCTCCACCAATTATAGACTCACTACCTTACTAAATCAGTAAGCCATAACAAATTCCAAAACCTTTATGAAACATGGGAAATCCTAAAAATTTTATGTCAAAAAAATGTTAGGTGACTACTATGTGCAACACATGATACATGATAAATGTACAAACCCTCTGTTTCTGTATTTTCCAACATATGAACAAAACCTCTAATTATTTTTCATTGATAAAAACTACTTGTCTTCCTCTCCAGCTCCATCTTTACTACCTACTACAATCACAAGTAAGACAATTATATTGAAAATTAAATAATTTTTTATTCTTATATTTAATCATAAAACCAATAAATGTTTTCAAACTAAATGAATTTTAATTTGAGTTATTTACCTACTCACCACCCACCATCGATGAAACAATACCAGGGACAGATCTGGTCATCTATGGATATAAATCATCCAATGCTTTCTAGGTAGCGGATATCTAAGCCCCCTATTTCTGAATTGTATTTTTCATAAAAACATAATCTCTCTGAGAATCTCAACTAAATCCAAACATATATGGAGCTTCAATACTTGATGGCCTATTAATGTTCTTAGATGGAAAGGTCCCAAACCCATCCCCTTCACTCACCCAAGATTCTATTTCTATAACACATTACCTACAAGGTCATCCTGGGGGATTGAGTAGGACTACGAAGGATTTGAATCCAATGGTTCTTTAGTATTTAACTATAATTCAAATATCAATATGATTAAAACCACTATATATTAATATAGTGACAACAGAGAAAAATTTATTATACTAAAAAATGAATATGTACCCCATCTTTTTTGGTAGGATCATTAACAAAAATCAAATCATATTTTTATGAACATCCAACCACACATCTATTCGGGATGCATGGTTCCCAAAATAATATGACTACATTAAAAAAGATAAATAAATAAATAATATATTAAATATGTTATATTATCGTATAAATATTTATAAAAATTAAAATATTTCCAAAATTGGCTAGCTTATATAATAACTCTTTGACCCCACAGTTTTAGGGATGCTTTGCTTAGCTAGGCTCCATGTATATTTTCTTGAAAGATCTGTAAATAAATATAGAGTAATTTAATAACAATGAGTGTAATTTCATATCCTTTTCATATACATGTGTCAATGTAAAATGATATTAATATAGAAATATATATTTAAATACCATGTGCTTCTCATACTGATGTTTTCCAATAAAACATTCAATTCCCCTCAAGGTACACCATCAGGTACCTTTTCATATATATTTTGGGTTCTCAGTGAAGTATCAATGACATCGACCCATAATCTCCATTCAAATTCTTTCTATTTTTTTCCATGATTTCTCAATGTCTAATTTCGAGCTAGCACATCAGAAAACATAAAGTGGGAAAGCTTCTATACACATTCAACATTATCTTTTTGAAAGATTACTAAATAGTTATAATATAAAAAAGACAATGGAATTA
This sequence comes from Viscum album, assembly GCA_963277665.1. Taxonomy (NCBI): domain Eukaryota; kingdom Viridiplantae; phylum Streptophyta; class Magnoliopsida; order Santalales; family Viscaceae; genus Viscum; species Viscum album. Next base: position 1,401,228,958 of record OY728137.1, on the reverse strand, counting down.
ATTATGTAATAGAATATAGTTTTTTAGAAAACATTCTAGGATCATTTGATCCATTTTGGAGATGTGATGAACATTTCATACTAAAATGACACATATATATTTAAAGGACACAGTTGGAGTCATATTGGTCACTATATACATCATGTTGAGGTGTGGATGATTTCTATAATTATAAAATGTTTTAGGATTCAATTTTAAAAATTATGAAAACAATTTGAACATTTTTTTTATTTTGAGTATGTCACATTCCTTTTTTACTAAAATGTAATTTTGAACTTAATACAGATACTATGTGTCATTCCTATCCCAGAGTGTTTTAGTTTTATATGAGACTGATTCCCACACTTAATAAATGACCTATGAATAATTTTTCTAAATTATAATGTAAATATGAGTGCATTTTGTTTTGGTTTTTATAGAGTAAAACATTTTAAACTAAAAATTTCATGTAAAAATAGTAAAAAAATCTCTATGGAATATCACAAACATCAGGTATCATATTGAAGTGATCCTGATTCCACCATGTAATAAACATATTATGGATCATTTTCCTAAAGTATTAGAACAATAAAAAACTATTTTCTTGGATTCAAGTAGTCTAGTTATATTTGTTTTACAAAAATTTATGTTAGTATAAAAAATGCACTCATAGTCATACTAGTTAAATTGTGCATCGTATAGAGGGGAGGCTAATTCTAACATTCCAGTAATGAAATATGGATCATTTTATTAAATTATAAAAATAATAATATTGTGTTTTCTTATTTTTCTATAAGAAAACTTCTTTATTTTAAAAAAATTTAAACAAGAAACACAAACATTGAATTATACGAGTCACCTAATTTTCCAGTTTGATATGAGAATGATTATAGCGTTCAAAAAATGACTTATTAATTGTTATCATAAATTATAAATATAATATTTATGTGCTTTATTCTTTTTGAGTTAGTGAAAAAGTTTGAACTAAAATTTTAGTTTTAAACTGATATGGGATACTTTATGTTAAACTATTAACATTATTTTAGATTGAAGGAAGATCAATTCCTACTGATAAAAAATAACATATGGATAATGCTACAAAATTTTCAATATAATCCAAAAGTGATTTATTTTATTTGAATTTGTTAATTGTCATTATTTAAAATTTTTATGATAATTTTAAATGAAGATACATACTTAGAGTCATACCGGCCACAACAACCAATTTAATCATGATTGGATGATATAAACATATCTCAAATGTCATATGTACTGTTTTCATGAAGCATCAAAAATTTTGGAATACATTTTTATGGTTTTGATTACGTCACATTTTTTAATAATATGTCATTTTAGATGAGAAAAACACATTTTTACCAATAACAGTCAAATATTCTATTCATTTAATGTTTTATTAATTCTTATACATCAAAAATAACTTATGAATACTTTTTTGAAATTGTCAACACATCCTCTGGTTTTTTCTTGGTTTTAATTGATTGGGATATTTTGAACTAAAATTTAGATTTTAAAATAATAACTGACCCTATGAGTCATACCAAGAATATTGTTGTATCAGTGTTGAGTGCAGATAATTACTACCCATTATTAGTGACTTATGTGTCAATTTTTTAAAAATAATCATAAAAATCAAAATTAATTTTAATAGTTTTGAGTATGTAAATTTTAATTTATAGGAAAATTATCATTAATTTAAAAAAAGACATATATGGAGTCATACCAGTATCACTGTGCATCAAAATTAGTTGTTCCTGATTCATACAATTACTAAATTATATATTGATCATTTACATAATTTATCAAAATAATCTGAATTCATTTTTTGAATTTTGTGAATGTCGTATTTAATTTTTACAAAAATGTCATTTGAAACTAAAAACACACCCTTTTATTCATACCAGTCTTATATTTTATAGGTTTTATGTGTGACAGATTCATAAATAGAATAAACATTTTTTGAATCATTTTAATAATTATAATGAAAATCCGAGCTTGTTTTCACTTTTTTAGTGAGGGAACGTTTTGAAATAAAATAGAAATATAAAACTGATGATAGAAACTTTGAGTCATAATGGGAAGATCATATATCATATTGAGGTGAATATTATCCCTCAATTTCAAAAATTATAGAAAAATCATTTCTATAATGTATATAAATATTCCGAATAGGTTTGATTGGTTTTTAGTATGTTAGTTGTCCTTGTTACTAATATTAATGTCAATTTTTAACAAAAAGACACACATGGAGACATAATAATCCCACAATTTCATAGATTAATGTAAATATATTTACTAAATGTCTAAAATTACTCAGAGATATTTTTACTAAAGTATAATAAATCTAAATTCCAATTTTAATTTTTGAGTACGTGAGTTGTCTTTTTTAGTAAAATGTCATTTTAAACTAGAAACACAAACCTTGAGACACACAAATCACGTAATGAATCTATTTTATATGAAACCAATTTATAAAAATATCAACTTTCTTATGAATTTTTTTCTATTTTTTTTAAAAAAATATAATCATATTATCTCAGTTTTCATTGAGAGAAACATTTTGAACTAAAATATTCATTTTAAATTTGTAACGATCACTTTGAGTAATAACAGACTCATATTGTATCATATTTAGGTGAGGATTATACATAAAAATAAAAACTAATTTATGATTCATTTTAGAAATGTTTAAAATCAATCCTAATATGTTTTTTCATTTTTGATCATATTAGTTTTCTTTTTAGAAAACTAATATCAATATTAAATAAAAATACACACAGGGAGTCATATTAGTCACACCATGATATATATATTGTTGAAGATAATTTATAAACATTCCAATATACCTACGGATAATTTTCATAATTTATTAAAATAATATGAATTCATTTTATTGGTACTGTGTATGCCATTATTTGTTTTTACAAAAAATTCATTTTATACAGGAAACATGCTCATTGTGTCATACTTTCCACATAATGTATTACATTGATGTGAAACTGATTCATACACATCCAAAATGAATTATAAATTCTTATCACAGATAATTAATATACTATAATAAAATTTTCTCCATTTTCAGTGAGTTACTCTTTTTGAACTAAAATTTAAATATTAAACTTATAACGGACACTTGGAGTCATAACCATAACATCATACATATGATTAAGGTATGGAAAGTTATTTCTCAAAAAACATGACATATGAATCATTTTTATAATGTACCAAAGAAATGAAATTGTGTTTTCTTAATTTTGAGTATTTCAGCTTTCATGTTTAAAAAAAATAATGACAATTTTGAAATTAATGGAAACACATGGAGTCATACTGGTTACATTGTCTGTTAGATTAAAGTTAGTCTTATTCCTACACATCTCTGAAGAAATATGGATAATTATCATTATGTATCAACAAAATCAGAATATTTTTTATTATTTGTGAGTACGTATAATTTCTATTTTACCAAAATGTTAGTCTAAAATGGAATCATACAATTTCAGTCATATGAGTCACATTTCATATTCGATTGACATGATACCTATTACTACTAAAACAAAATGCATTATGAATCACATTACAATATTTTCAAGAAATCAAAAGTCCATTTTCCTGGTTTTTAGTGAGTGAATATTTTTAAATTAAAAAATCATTCTTAAATTGATAACATACACTTTAAGACAAACCCAACATATCATGTATCAGAATGATGTTTGGTAATTCTTTTACATCAAAAATGACATATGGATTATTTTCTTAATGCCTCAAAAAATTTAGAATATATTCTATTTTTTTGAGTATGATAGATATCTTTTTTACTAAAGTAAATGTCAACATTAAATAAAAACACACACATGGAGTCATAACTATCATATCGTGGGTCGAATTGTGGTGAGGGTAATTCATTTACTACCAAATGTCTCATAACTATATAAAATACCAATTTTACCACACAATACAATAAATTTATTTGTCTAAAATCTAACACTACATAAAAAATCTATGTTCATAAATGAAAAAGTTTTATCGGCTAGAAACAACGACTCAATATGCAATGTTTAAGTTTGAAAATTAATGGAAATAGAAATAATGGTAACATAGTAATAATGGAACAAAATACCTATTTTATTGATTTTTATATATAGTTTAAATAAAAATATGACTTATTAAATTATCTATGAAAAAATAGGTATTACCTAAAAATTATTTGGAAATTGACTTACAAATAGTAGATAAAATGTTTACAAAATTAATGAAATTAGTTTTATTAATTCACTTTTTAGGAATATTTTCTACATTCTAGACTCATTTCCTTGTTTTCATTATAATATTAGTATCCATGAATTCTAATCTTTTAGAAGCATGAGTAGCATTGAAAACCTCACCCTAACTCAAAAAATATATTCCACATATATATTAAAACATTATTATATTAGTATGACCATAAATAAGAAAAATAATCATAAACACCAAAAAATAAATTAATTTTGTAGAAAATGATTTTATTATGAAATCATTAATATTACCCATATGACTGAGAGGAGGGAAAATTTTTGCTCGTCCAAAAAAGGTAATGTTGGTAACATGAAGGAATGTGATAAATAACAAAATGGATTGGATGAAAAGGGTTTGTGGGTGAAGATTTTTTATTGATGTTTTAGTGTAAATGGTGTGAATTATGGGCCTAAATCATCTAAAAAGGAAATGTGAATATATTACTTCCGAAAGACATATTAAATAAATAAATAATATATATATATATAAATACAATATAAATTAACTTACAAATAGTAGATAATTGTTTCCCAAAATTAATGAAATATGTATTAGTAATATAGTTCTCCATAATGGTAGTATGAATTCTTGACCACATTCATTTTATCATTATAATAGTTATAACATAATGCACAATCAATTATTATTTAGATATTATTTGATAAAACCACCCCATCTAAAAAAGAATAACTTATATTGGGAAAAAAATTATTTTCAACTTATCCTAAAAAAATAAATTAAACATAAATATGAAAACATAAATTAATTCCATGGACATTTATTTTAAATTTAAAAATAAATATTAACTCTATGATTAATAATAGTTAGGTTAAATTCACTTCCTAAAATGTAAGTAGATGGAACATAAAGGACAGCGACAAATACCAATACAATAGTGGTGAAAAGGATTTGAGGGATGACGAATTTTGTTGATGTTTTGGTGTAGAAAGTCATGACTGACGGATAGAAATATATAAAACAGAAAAACTATAAATAATAATGAAAATTAAATTAATGTTTTATTATATAATTTTTTTAGTAAAATAATCAATGTAGATCATATCATTAAATTTATATCTTTTGAAAAAGATTCATTTCATTTTAGTTTTCTCTTCTGCAGGATTGGTAACATCATAATGGGTAGAAGAAATTTACTATATGAGTAGTAAATAAATTAATTTAGATTTTTTTAATGTATAATATAATAAATAATATTATGGGAAAAGGTATAGAATAATAAAAAAACATTTCCCATCACATTAAAATCATTTTATTTTTTTGATGGTATTTGGGATTTGGTTTCTCTACCATGAATCTAAATCACCTATTATTGGACCCTTTAACATACAAGAAATTGCCTACATTGGTACCCACATGAACTAATTGTGTTATCCCAATTAAATGGGAATACTAGATAGAATTTTTAACTATTTATAAATTTTTTTAGTTACGAGTATTATAATAAATTAATTCATGTTTGATTGATGTTTTAAATATAATAATTTCATAGAATATGATTCCATTATGAGTAGATCATCCTTTTCCCCTTATACACTAAATCTCAACTTCACAAATCCAATTTCATCAACATTAAATTCAGTCAAATTATTAACCGATTTTTAATAGAAAATGTTCACTTGAAATGTTGTTTATTCCAACTCGTATATCTATTCGATAATTCCAAAATATGATATATTTATATAAATTGGATTTCTATACATGGAACCAAATATATACATCACTTCCACCACTATCATAACACCACTATTTTTTATTGCACTTTAGTCACCATGTTCATTTGAATAAGATATATGATAACTGATTATATACCCATTGCAGCACATAACAAATGAAATCACTCCTCTAGATAAATGTCGATTTCAATTAACAATTTCCATAATATTTATATATAACATAATATAAAATTGATATTGGGACATTATTATTAAATTTTTATAATGTTTATTTTATATCCTTCCTCTATCCTTTGATGGATTTATATATCTACAAATGTCAATGGGGGCTTCAATGTATGCATACCCATGTTAACTATTACACAATATAAAATGGTTGTCTTGATCCATTTCTATAATGGTAATTATAAAAATATATCTTTTGGGAATCCAATATACCAATAGGCATCTTATATAATGAGACTTTGGGAGACCAATGTTGTAATCATCTTATAGGTAAGTGGTACGTTATTCAATAGATTCTTTTAAAATATATCATTATACTATACAACCTTATTGATGTCTTCTATTCATGACATACACTTTAAAAATAATTATATACCATTCTATGGGGTAAAACAATCAATAATGGACGAGACCATATAGTTGAACCTCTCTAATAATGTAAACCATCAGGTAGATCATTATTTCAAATAATGATGGTTGGAAGAACATATATAATTCACATAATATGATTGAATCCTACTTATTTATGAATGTATTTTTCATCAATACTATAAAAATATTTCATATGTTTTTTAAAAATAATGTGAATCTAGTTAATGTTTTACTTAAATATTGTTTAATTATGAAAAAGTAAGTATATAGAATAAAATCATTTATCAAAAAATGAAATTTAGGTGATTTTAGTCAATATAACAACAAATTAGTCATTAAGAAAACATTATTGAAATTTTATGAATACCCTTATTGAACTTTTACACTATTATGTAAAAGGTAAATTTGAAATTATTATATCCTAGATAGAGTTTAAGCTTTTCAATGAATAAAACTTTCCCTTTTTCCCTTTAACTTTTCGAAATCATCCCTTATAAACATTTCAATAAGGTCCAACCTAGACTGGGTAACATATTTCAATTTTTACAAGAACATTTAGTAACATTTCAATAACACTTTTGTATAATTTTTTTAACATGCATTACATCATGAAAATGTCTGGCATATAAATTATTCAAATATGGTAATTCAAAGAACATTCATATCTTCTTAAAACAAGATTCGTAACATTTTTTGAAAATCACTTACCAAAAATAGTGTCAATATCAATTACATTACCAATGAGTTGGTCACCCATTACTGGAGATAGTGTAGTCCCTTATATGAAATTCCCATCTAATTTTGTTATCTACGATCAATATTTTTCTCATTGAGTTAATTTACAATGTCCTAAAAACAGAATCTTCAAGAAAAACATCAATCAGTCATAGCATGTCAATTTTAAAAAAAATGGGACACCTGAAAATTTATTTAACTTTATTTCCTAATATATTTTTATATATAGGTAATTCATTTATAATTCTATACAATATGACCCTATATGTGAATTTTTCAATTCCATTGGAACCAAACATTGTAACACCTATATTCGGCAACAATTTCAGATGTTATATCAATGGAACCAAATATCAATCACTATCATTACGGGGCTTCTTTTTTCTAGATATAATTTGAGATAACATATTGTATTAGTGATTCAAGCATAACTATGGATGAAATAAATAATTTACCAACAAGAATATCCATGTACTATGAGTACAAATCTTCACACAAAAATGATTTATTCTATATATATATTACATAATGTAAATAATTAATTTATCATTTCCAATTCTAGGATAGTTTGGATTAAAATTCATTCAATGTGTTGAATTTTGTAGATAATTTATGTTTCTATATTTAATTACTGTATCTTCATGCCATTTCATTAGTCTTAAGGTTACCAAAAATGTATATAGATATATAAATAATTTAATAATTAGAAATTACAAAACCCATTTATAAGGACATGATTCATTTTTCTTGTATCAAACTGTGTGACACATATGGAATTTTATGACTGATCCTTGGTCCTTAAGAATCAATACTCAATCATTTGGAAAAGAATATATTTTTTAGAGATTATTCCCATTGAAAAAAACATTCATTTTATTTTATATATTTGAAATGGTAGTTCATTTTCTTCGAGTTTCATATCAATCTAGTGGCCAAGTAGTTTGGTAAAGATGGTGCCACTCCATCCACTTCCTTTAATCAAATTATATAACTTCAATACAGTTGAAAATGTTTTGATTTTTTTATAACTAGTATACAATGGTATCTTATCATAAAAAATTAACATCTCATAAAACTTTGGATAATCATGAACACCTTATTCAATTTGCATTGTGATTTCTTCTACGTTATCTCTTTCATCCTTGACTCTGGAATTCATATCAAATGATCTATAAAATTTAGTATCATCCTAACTTGTGTGTGTGTTCAGGTTTTATCCATGATTATTCCAAAAGTTGTAGTTATGATCTAATCCATTGTAAATCAATTATTATTCTAACTCTCTTGTTCTACTTCTCCTTTAATAACATTTATGTAGATATGAAATATAAATTTCAGAAGGGTCGTCTGAATGGTCTATTTCAAACATGAAGAAAAAATTAACTCCATCTTTCTACTCTTTTGTAAAATTATTAGTGTGAATATGTTTTCAATTCATATTCATGCTATTGGGTTAAAATGATATTAAATTATTATAATAAATTATAAATATATATATGTCATATATTATCAATGTATAATATTATAAATAATTCTAATATGGGAAACCCAACATTTTATTATTTCAAAGAATTTTAATATTATTTGTAGAAAATGGGTTATCAAATATCAGAAAATAATTCCTATATTGTGTTAGGTGTTATTCTATGAATTCATCTAATGGTGAATGTTAAAGAAAAATTACATTCTCAATATCTCATCTCCTAAATAGTTAACAATGGATTTTGTGGTTTGACACTCATCCACAATCTCTTGGGGAAATGAACCAATGTTTCTTTAGATACTCTAATAGGAATCAATCCATGTGCTTAATACGACTTAGAGTAGTATAGGGATCATAAAATATATTGGGGTGAGTCTCAAGAAACAAATTTCAATAATAATTGTTCGGGAGATGAAGCTAATGAGAATGATAGTTTTACAAATATGTGTTTTCTAAAAGGGTAATGTCATCCATTTTTAGGAAATAAACCATTAGAACTAGTTATTATCTTATGGAACAATGAAGGAGATATTTTGGGGCCAAACACACTCTTTTCTAAAATTCTATGGGTCTCATAGGGTATATGTTATGATATATGAATCATTGTGGCCTATAAGAATTTTATATTTATTAGATATATGTAACTTTTTATAATTTAAATTATCTAAATACATCTTTTACTACATATATTAAAATGATCCATCAAGAAATACATAAATCCACTAAAAAATTAAAATATATTACAAGAAATTAAGAAGTAATAAGAAACCCAAAAATGAAAAAGAAGAATTATAAACTCTCACTCTATAAAATAGAAGAAAAAAATTTATTAATAACTTTTTTAATATATAATGATTTATTTCATAAACGTGGATGTTCATTAGAGTTTCGTAGGGGCAGAACAAATACAATTTTCTTTAAAATGATGAATACATAAAAATAATTTCTGATAATAATTCCAAAATATATTGAATTTTATAACCAAATATATATTTTCTCAGAACAATTGATTTAACAAAAAAAATGAATTTTTAAATTTAATATCAACGTGATATCAAATATTTAAAAACATTTATAATTTATATTTTCTATTTCAATTAAAATCAATAATGAATGGAATGAATAAATTTAGAAAAATAAGAAAACTAACAATGTTAAAGATTTTAAAAATACCAAAATTATTCGTTGATAAATGGATTTAATAATTATATCTAGATTGGTAGAAAATGGGAAATATTTTGAAGAAGAAAAATAGTAGTAATTTTAAGAAATATTCATTTCAATTGCCAATATGGGTTTTATTGCGATTTCAGGCACATATTATTAAATTTCACTCATAATGAGATAAATAATTGTAATTATGGAAGATATGGATCATTTATGTTAATCAAGAGTGACACATTAATAAAAAAATTTAATGAGTGATGAATCTTCATAAGTAAAATTTGATGATAAATTTTAACAATTTTATGAACTCTATTGAACATGTGACAAACTAAATTGTTGTACAAATTATTTTCAATATTTTCTAAAAACATATATGAAACTGAAGGATGATTTAATAATTTTTTATATGAAAAAATGGAATTTAAGAGGAATTTATTATTTATGTCCATTTAAAGGATTTATGACATAAACATCCTTTCACAATAAATATTGATTTACAATCACACATACTATATGTAAATTGATGTAACTAATGATTTTTGAATTTTTCAGTGGGTAATTATTATTTTAGAGTTGGTGGATCTCTAATGATATTTTCTTTTCATTTTAATGATGTTGGAATGAAAATGAATTGTTAATGAATGATATGTTTTTTTAATGGATTAAAGTAAAAAAAAATAGAGTTTATTATATTTGAGATGATGAAAAATAAATTTTTTTTAAAATATTAATGGGTGGGTTATAATTTCAAATATGTATATATTTTTACAAATATTTAGAAATATAGTATAAACATATTAAAATTTACAGTTGGTAAACATTAAGGATAAACTTTTTCGAAATATGAAATTGATTTCTGTTATTTAAAAATAGACCATATTAGATACAGATACATTTAAATATTGAATTAAAAACTGTGGGTTGAGATTTTGTTAGGATGAATTGTTAAAATTGGAATATGTTTTTTAATAATTATAATGGGGATATTGTTAATAATGAAAATAATATAATATATATTTAGATGAAAAAAATCCTTGGTGTTTATTAACAATGATATATATCGACCCTCAAAGTATAAATAATTGAATTGTGTTAAGTTTTTAATTTCACCCTTTTATAATTATGCTCTTATCATTGGTATTATGATTTAGTCATTTGAATCTTTATATAATTATATTAAGGTGTTATAATTTTAAGTAGTATTAAGAATTTGTTTTATTATGTGGTAAATTAGTCAATATTAAAAATCTAATTGTTGTCCAAGGAAATGCCTTAGCATGCCATGACATGAGGTAGGGTGATGTGCCCCATGTCTGTCACACCACTAGTGAGGTGGTGTGACCTCACTAAGGTGTGCAAAAGGTGTGGGCCTCACATGACAACTAGACAGGCACCATAGCACAAGGAGAATAAGTTGTGCACCATCAGTAGCCAAAATTGGGGGGGGGTGGCAGAAATTATGGTACATGGATGTGGGAATAGACGGTGAAACAATAGAAAATGGGGGTGGAAGCAGAAAAAATAATGATAAATAAATTGAAAATAGATATCACTAAACATGAAATAAATGAGTGAGGAGGGGGAGAAAATAACATATTATGGAATAATGTTGTCAATGATTCAAGAGAATGTGGATATATCAGAAAACTAGGAATTTTTTCGATCATTGGATTCGTTTGACCCTTCAATCATCGAGGATTGGATTCATGCTTCAGAATTGTTTGATTGTCATTTCAAGCCATGATTTGAGACTGTTTTTTATGAGGAGGTGTGCCAGAAGTAGGTGGCATCTATAGAAGGACTACTATATTTTAACTGGTTCGTGAATGGGTAGGGTTCTAAAAATAGATTGGGATTATTTTAACCATAATTCTTAAAAAGCGTGGATAAAGATCCTTTTTATCAGCTCTAAATTAATAAGTACCGATAAGGGATTTATAATTATAAATATTACTTTTGTTATGTAAATATATTTATATAATTAAATAATTAATTAATAAATATATATATGAATATTATTATAGTTAATTTTCTCTCGATATAAATAATTTTATTATAAATTTATCATTATTTAAATATATAATATACAATTTATAATTATCTTAATACTATTTAAAAAATAATTTATATAATTATATAATTGTATATTTATATATATTTATGTAATTATTGTTTATGGGTTGTTCCCCATTGGTAGAGGTGCCTAGTGATTCAATATCAGACCCAAGTTTAAATCTGAGTGGGGGAGAATTTCCGCTTGTAGGTGATGATATATATATGATGTAGGTAGGAATGGACACATGTAGATGGTGGGGCTTGCATGCTGATACACTGGGACTTTAGCGTAGATAGTTGGCCATTAAGCCATGAAATTCACCACATTCCCACTAGGTATTGGGCTATGTCTTGAATATATAAGTCCTGATGGCTGGGTTATCCCATGAGGGGGCTATAAATTTCCTTTTTGAACTGTGTGTATGGTGTGTGTGTGTGTGTGTGTGTATTTAATGTACTTATACGCTCAAACACCTAATATATGTACATTTATTTAATTATGAAAATATATTTAATAATTATCGTATACATATTGATTACTTAAATAAATTTATTATAATTTTTTAATTATCTAAATATATAGAATTATTTATTAATATTTATATCTAAAATATTTTAAAAATAATATCTGTTTATTTATAATTATAAATATATAAATGTTTAATTATAGTATAAATAAATTTATAAATATATTTATTTATAAATACTTAATTACAAATATATTTTTATCATTATAAATGAATATTTAATTTCATGTGCATGTATGTTAAAATGAGTGAAATTGAATAATTCAAAATAAATACATTTTAACAATATTTAATAAATGGATAAGTATTATTCATTAAATGTAAATTATTAAAAACATATGTATATATATTGAAATAATGATGAACAAATTTTGAAAATAGTAAAGCATAATTGATAAATATATAAAAATAAATAATATAAATTGATTAAATTCCCATAAAAATAAAAAAAAGCTGAATTATTAACAATTATTTTAAAAATAGATCTAATAAAATTAAAAATAAATAAATAAAATTTATCGATAAAAGAAATGATATTATAACTGTATCATGTGATAATGAAATTATAATATTAATACTAAAATAAAAAAAATTACATAAATATTAGGTGTATATGTTTCCAAATAAGATTTTAGTAATTACAAAAATATTTTTTATGTGCATTATATATAAAAAAGTCATTAAATATATATATGTATGTGAAATAAAAATAAAATGTCTTTGATATATGTTAAATTGAAAAATCAATTGAAAATCAATTATGTCCACTACATAATGTAATTAGTGAGTATTTTTAATTCCATTTAATTTTTATTTACAAACCAGTATTGAATAACTATATGACTATTTAATAAAAAAATTAAATATTTTATATTATATAAATCACATTTATATAAATTCATATATATATATATATATATATTTAATATCTAATATTTATTAATTTTATCTATAATAAGATAATTAATATATTTTTATTTAATTAATTAACTTATTTTAAATTTTTATTTGTTTAATTTTAATTGTTTATATATCTATATATTAAATTTATTAAATTTATTCCTATTTATAATTTATATATTGTATAAATAATATATTAATTTTATCATGAATTAATTTAATAATAATTTTTTTGATAATTTTTAAAATAAAATCTATTTTATTATTTGTTTAGTTATTTCATTTTATTCAGGTGCACTATCAGTGCTAAAAAATCTATAAAAAATATTCATTTATCTGTGATAAAAAAACACTGATAATGCGTACCCTATTTCAACGTTAAAAAATAAATTGCTGATAAAGTGATAAAGAAAAGTGCTGATAAAGGATACCCATTATCCGCAGTTAAAAAGTATTGATAAAGTTTAAAATTTTTCAACACTAATAAAATCACTGATAGAAGGCAACCTTCATTATTACATGTTTTATCATTGATAATATTAATTTTTATCAATGGTTTTTTTCTTGCACTCGTAAAGGGAATCAATATTAAATATATATTTTGTAGTAGTGGAAATTTTATAAATATATTTTTACATAAAAATTTAATTATATGGAAGTAAAATTTTCATTAATTTATGTTAAAGAATTTAAAATTAATTAATTTATAAACATTAAAACCAATTTAATATGATATAATAATTTACATATATTTATTTAGATTATATTAATTAAACATCCCAAAAAATAATTATAATATTATGAAAATCAATGTTTTTTAAGTGATATTTCATAAACTTCCCCTGTTTTATCAATCTTAATATATAATTGATAGACATATATTTTTTGAGTTAAAATAGATACAGGTGAATTGTATTGGATTAACTCAACACATACAAGCTACTACAACATATAACAATCAATGAAGTGAGATTTAATAGTAAATTCAATTTCACTTATAAGAATAATAGTGCATCGCATTTATCACAATCTATGTAATTAATCCATGCATAAAATATACATGATGTGTGTTGGGTTGCAAGAAAAAAATGGTACTATGTATGAATATCCCACAAAATATTATCAAACAAGACCTATGAGGGAAAAAATTGATCAATTATATTGGATCACAAGATGATCGACATTATTTTTTACTTCCAAAAAATGAATCTCCTTGAATTAACATTTACATAAAATAATGCCACTACTTTTGTTAAGAATAAACTAGGATAATACCTAATTTTATAAATCATTCTCATCAATAAGGATCATATTTCATTAGAAAAAAAGTATTCATTTTAGAACATTTTCTCATTTTCATCGTACTATATGATAGGAAATATCATAAGTTATGTATTTTGTAAACTGGATGAATAAAACAATTTCACCACCTACAATATACCCTCTTTTTATATGGGATGATATCATGGATTATCATATCTTGTATCTTATGGAAATCATTAGAAATGTGGATGTTAGTTTATATAATAAATTATATTCCACTAAAATGATATTCTATATATATCTTCATTTTCAACATGATTTTCAGAATCAATGTATATGGTTGAATTTTGGTACAACTTATGGGTTTCTGAAGAGTTATTAATTCTAAATCAACATTTTTTTAAACATTATAAACCATAAAAACCATGATCATGTATACATGAAATTTAAAACAATGTACATTTAATATAAATATCACCATGCCACTACTACTATCTTTATCAAAATGGATAGATTAAGATCACTAAGTGCAAAAAAAATTATATCCCCTTTTATGGTGTATGTACAATTTGACCATGAATCACTAGATTCTCAAGTTGAACTCTCCAAAACTAATGACGTACTATGACTGCCATTGAAAATTTTAAATAAATATTGGACTTGGTTAGAGAGTCTCATAGAACGAAAAAATAACTATTTTCATGACATTAGGAGACTATATATAGTGCTCCATGATACTCCCCAATACCCTTGTATTTATTCATGTGTTATATAAATCATGAGTAAATATCAAATGGTGACACTTTTTGGTAACCTTTCATCCATTAAAAATTCCACCATTAGGTCATCTGTAATGGATTAGTATTGATAGAAAATGTAGGAAATTTTGATTATTAAGCATTATCATTTCAATTCCATTATAATGTAGTTGAAAAAAAAATGATATTTTATATGATAAAGAATTATATACTCAAAGAAAATGTTTCATCCAATGAAATCAAAATATACATTATCTTATACTGTTAATTATGATGTAAGCGATATATATTATATGGATGTTGGTTTTGGGCATATCTTCATCAATTAATCTAATAGTTTTAGGAAAAAGGTGATTCCTATTCCAAT
This sequence comes from Viscum album, assembly GCA_963277665.1. Classification (NCBI taxonomy): domain Eukaryota; kingdom Viridiplantae; phylum Streptophyta; class Magnoliopsida; order Santalales; family Viscaceae; genus Viscum; species Viscum album. Next base: position 1,401,213,143 of record OY728137.1, on the reverse strand, counting down.
TGACCTTATTAGAAAATATTAAAATTTGCAGCATAAAGGGGCTCACAGATATGATAATGAAAAACACCACAGAGATCTAAATCAACCAAACAACATTAGAGGCCTTGAGTAAAAAATGAACATTATGACGAAGTAACCATAATTTCTCTTTCTGATTGAGCATCAACATCTTCATTGGAGGCCTGGAAACATGGTTTACACCCAAATGAATTTTTTAGAGGGGTAAAGGTATTCTTCCCATGGTGAAATCGTTCTCCAGGGAACATTCCTTGATCATGCCTCTATGATTTGAACCACTGAAGTATAGCCTGATTTTATCCGAAGATAATGTCATCCATACCTGACAACATATTTAATAACTTTAAAGATTTCTCATATATGATAGTTTTAATGATTAATAATAATTCAGCTTCAGTATTGAGGTACCATTTTAATATTTTTAATCCTTAATTTTCATAGAATTGATTTAGAATTCAACGAAATGAAATTGGATGATTCAATTAAATGAGGAAAGATGTTGAGGAATGCATTATTTTTAATATATTTTTAAAAATAATTGACAACCATTTTTTCAACATTGAATGTTATAATGTATAATTATAGAAAGGTAACTGATTAGTTACTTTTTAGAGTAAATGTAATTGTTATCAATAATGGGGAGACATAAAGAATTTTTTTTAGAAATTATTAACCTTGAAATATTTATGTGTATTAAAAACAAATAGAATGGTGTATATTGGTGCATCCAATGGATTGGATAAATCTAATTACGTTTCATAAGAGTTTTTTTTTATTTTTAATATATTCCACCATTAATATATGATGAGGGAATGATAAAAAAATTGATAAGTTGGAATATTGGTATGAGTTTTGTTTATATTCATGTGGGATGTTTTTTAATCAAAATATTGTCGATTTGGAATGAAAATATTATATATATGATATCTATATAATTAATTATATAAATATATTTATGGTTGGAAGGGTTCTTCAGTGTCTGGTAGGGTATGTTAATTTGATGAATGTAATAGAATAGTTTTATGAGTAAAATATATGATAATATTTTGAAGATATGTTGAGATAGAGGTCAATCAATTACACGTCTAGGATATTTTAACAACATTCAAGAGATGAATATAGAATACTATAGATTCCAATTATTCTCTGAATTAAATAATTTAATTTATTGGGTCATTATTCTTCAATAAGAACAATAAGATATTTATTATTGAAGTGATATTCAATGTACATAAATAAAAATAAGAATTGAATTATTATTTGAATAAAAATTAGATTTCTAAAAATTAAAATGATAATTAATTTTGGTGTTTTTAGAAACTAGTTTGATGTAGATTTTTATTAATTCACTCGGATGAGAAATATAATTAAGATCAAGAATAAAATTAAGATGAGATAACTTCTAAATGTTTTTATGGATGAATGAGGAACTATCACTTATGGAATTAATGAGTATGGATATTTTTTAATGATCTTGAAATGGGAAATAATTTATTGAAGTAACTATATTCAAATAAATGATAGTATAAATAATGGCTCTATTATTCATAAATATTTTTTAATGTATCCATATGTGGTTTTATAAAGTTGGAAATATAATTGAAGTGATTCTAGGTGTTTATAGACTTTATGATAAGGTTTATGATATATTAAATGGCATTCATGTGCAAATATGATGTTCATATATTTGTGTATGAATAAGGTGGTTCTATATAAGATTCAATTGATGTTTTAACTAAGTATTTAGGATTGAAATTGAATTTAAATAGGGAACATATGTATAATCTATAGTTCATTTAATATTAGATGAATTATTTTAGAGGGTATATATGAGTAATTTGAAATTCATGTACAATTAATTTTAAATCATTGGACCTCAAATATGTGTCAAATAAATCAATGTAACAGTAAAATAGATTCCCTATAAATGTTATCTATTTGATTTTATGGGTATAATAAATTGTGAAATCAAGTAAAATTTGATAGTTTATCTTAAAGATAATGTTCTATATTTATATTAAAATATCGAATTCTATACATAGACATTGATACTAATATATCTATAGGGAGAATATATGAATATTATTAAATAAATATTGTGATATAGAAATTCTTGAGTTTATCGATTTTGAATCATATAAAAAATCCCACATAATATTCATTATTTAAATTTAAAATGGAGTTGATTCAGAGAGAAAAATATGTTGATAAAATTAAAAATAGAAATATTGAACTCTTGATTAAAAATGGATAATTAAATTAATATATGAAATTAGAGGTAATCATAAAAGTAAATATTTGAATGATTGATAATGGAATTAGACAATGTCATTTATACTTTTAACTTATAAATATATGTCATGAGGGAATAAAATTATGTACTTTTTTTGATGAAATGAATACATGTGTGGGGATAGTGATTAAGAGACAAATAATTTGTTTAATATTTGATTAGTAAGAATTAACTCATGAACTACATGTATGTGCAAAATATATATTTTATTTTATTTTGTTATGTAATAAAGAATAATTAATACTTTAAAAAAATCAGAAGGAAGAACTATGGAATTAATGATATTCCCTTCCCATTCATTATTTATAAATTGGACTGTATATATGTAGATATGTTGGGAGACACTCCATTATAAGATAGAATATATAGGGAAATATCTCATGGGCTCATGGTTGACTCCCTCTATAATATCATTTCTCTATTATATTAATGTTTATTTTCGAATCAAATTTTTGAAAACACAACAAGGACATCATCACCCAATTAAGGGAGAACCATTTTAAAATATAATTTCATAACATTTTTAAATATTTTGGGCCCAAAGTTTATTGTATAGGGTAATGAATACTATATCCATTAATCCAAATAGGTGAAGTTGTTTGATAAAATTAATTTGTCAAGAAACTATCCACGTGGATTCATCTTATTCTCTTAGTGAGTTTGAACATATTCCATGGGAATAAAAATTTGATATATTTATAGCTCATTAGTTTTATTAAAGGGAAAATTTATTTACAATTGAATTATAATTTAATTTTAACAAATTTTTGAAAATGAAATGAAATCAATATCATGGATAAAAAAGTTTATATCTCTTCATGTGATGTAAAGGCCTAGAATATGAATGTAATTTTTTTTATATATAAGAATTTTACCTATCCGAAAAAATTGACGGTGCGTGATTTTGAGGCCCAGTGAGCATGGAATGAATTCCTGAACTTTTTTTTCGCGTACGTTCAGTAAACGTGCGAACGAGTTTTTGTAACTTTTGAACCGGTTTTCGTAATTGAAATCTGAGGGCACCGTTGAACTCACAGCGCTAATATTATCTTAAAAATACCTTCAACTCGATGGTAGTTGATCGAGGGTGGAAGTTAAGTTTTTTTGGGTTTTTCGTGAATGAATACAATAAATTAAATTTTTTTAACATTTTATTGGTTTTTTCTTTGGAACTCCCATATGGATGTTGAGAGGTGGGGACCACCTGAAATGAAAACTCTCAAAATAGGATATGGTGGTGGGGATCAGCCGAGCCTAACCTCTCATGTGGGTTATGGTGGTGGGGACCACCCAAGACTTAAACCCCCTTCAACTCCCCTCTTAATGGGGAGAAACCTCTCGAGCTTCCCCACTTTAATAATGCCACCCCCTTTAATTAATATTTTCAACTAAATTAATTAATTAATACAATTTTAAATTTATGCCTACAACTTAATAGATTACATAATATATTATTTGGGATACCTCTCATTTTGGTGGAATTGGGTGGAAGGAGCCTTGGGAGAAATCTCTCCAATGAAGAACGTCAATGAAGAATGCCGACTTCAACTCTGACTCCTTCCTCAGGAAAATAGTTGACGAGGAACATCTTCAACGTCAACAAACCGACGATCGATGAAACGCCATCGTCACCGACGTCCGTCTATTCCCAAAGACATCGTCTCATTCCCCCTGAACAATATTTAATGAAACCAAAGAATGAGGTAGGGGTTCTTATTGAATTCATGAAATTCCTCATTCTTGGAAAGCATGGTGAACACGGATCAACCTAAATGAGTAGAACCATGATTCGTATGAAATTGTAAATTTTAACGATTCTTGATTCATGATATTATTGAACTACTTTCTACCAATATAACATGGAGGGTGTTGTCCAAACAAGCATGGCCTGACCCCTCCGTCGTTCTTCTTTATTGTTGTATTCCTCACAAAGGTGACAGTGTCTAGTGTTGACAGTTAGCCCTAGTGGAACTCAAGATTTGCGACGAAGGCGACGAACGAAGGGCGGTTGGTCAAGCCGGTCGTAGGTGAAGGTGTGGCGCCGCACCACCCCACTCACCCCACATGTGCTCCGCCGCCCATGGCCCCAGGGGCCGCCCCGCAGCCTCGCCGCTCGTGGCCCCACCACACCATCCCACGGCACCGCCACAAAGCGGCCCCACCGCCCTGCCACGCAGCTTTGCCTTCCACGGCCCCTCCGCTCCACCGCATGGCTTCGCCTCCCTCATGACCTAGTGGAATCTACGCCGCCAGGCTTGGCCTCCCAGTGGTCCGGGCCGCCCAGCACAGGCCGGGACAGACCCTGTGGGTTGGGCCGGGTCGGTCCGATCGTGTCGGATGAGACCCAAACCCAGTACGACCCATTTATGCTCTTTTGGCCATAACTTTGGCCTCAGACATCCATTTGAAGAAGCGTAAAAGGTTCATTAAATCTTGGAGTGAGACGGTCAATTTTATTATACCTCACTATAGATTTGGATAATGTTGGAATATGGTTGGTTTGGATCGCGCACGAATCCAACCGGGCCCTCGAGACTAAAAGGCTAACAACATACAGATCGGGCATCCGATTGATGCACCTTCTACTGCATTGATACCCCTATGATGTGAAGATCCTTTTAAATAATTCTTTGTGTGTCTTTTTGAAAGTTGGTGGGTCAACCATTGGCTTGAGGAGTGGATCCTCTTGGAGACAAGCAATCCTAGTGCGGGAACCCAGTAGATGGCTGGGACATTAAGAATAAACAGAAATCCTGTGTTGGTCAGCACCGAGTGATACTGTGTGGGTTAGCACATAGAGATATTGTGTGAGTTAGCACCAAGAAATCCGGTGTGACTTAGCACCTAGAAATCCTGTGTGGGTCAGCATCGAGCGGTCCTGTGTGGGTCAGAACCAACTGATCTTGTGTGGGTCAGCACCTAGCGATCCTGTGTGGGTCAGTACCGAGTGATCCTGTGTGGGTCAGCACGTCTCAAACCTATGTCGGTCATCACCTAGTGATCTAGTTGGGTCAGCCCCAAGCGATCCTATTTGGGTCAGCACTCAGTGATCCTGTGTGGGTCTCCCTCTTAATAGAGTATGATAATTCAGTTGTTACATTTAATCATCTCTACTACTTTACTGAAGTTATACCTGGTGTGAACTGAGTTCATACCTGTGTGGTACTTTCCTTCATGGTAATACCTTGGAGGTATTCTTCCGTGCGGTGTACCTATGTGGTACTTCCCTTTGTGGCGTTCCATCCTTTGTGGAATAGTTGAGATTTGGGATTTTATTTGGACCCTGTGTTTTCCTCGTGATTAAGATGGGTATACATGATAACTTCGGTATATGTTTGGGTATATACCTAAGTAGGGTTGTCAATTGATATCATGTTGTGTGGTTTATCCTAGGTGGCTTCTGTGAGACCTTGGCGTCTTGGGGTCCATATTGAGTATCGTTATACTCACCCCTGTACGGGCTAGGCCCACACCCTATTATGTTTGGTGCAGACGACAGGCATCGCTAACTGAGGATGACAATACCTGGACTGGAGGAGGCTTGGAGGTTGACGTTAGATGAGCTGAACTACAGAGACGCCCATTTGTGAGATGTACCTACCCTTCAGGTAGGATTTGTGGTGGATGATCTAGGAGCTTCTTTTCACCTTCCAGGGGTCTTGTACTTTCTAGTTACCATTAAGGTTCCAGTTGGTCTTGTATTCTGGCCCCTTTTTATTATTGTACTCACTATGATTACTATTCAGTTTACATGAGTTCGTAACTTTTTGTGTGATTGGTTCTTTGTGTTATAGTTTATAAAGAAAATTCTTTCCCAGTTTTAGGGAATAATCCATCGGTGTTATTCGCCAACCCCTGGCTTATAGAAGGTAGGATTGGGGTAGTCATTTTATGGACCCTAGGGGACGGGTCACGACAAATTGGAATCAGAGGAGTTTGTTCTACCAAATAACATATGACTCTGATCTTTTTAATAGCTATAGTGTTATGTGTATTGAGTGTGGTTATCATTTTAGGGAATCCAATGTTCATCCGGCGGCTGACGTATCCATACACCAGGAGCCTGACTTCTGATTTTTGACTCAGTGCATGCAAACAATGATTGTGTGTGTGTGTTTTTAAGAGCTTTCTTTGTGATATCTTTGATTTATCTTACCAGGTATAACATTTTTACCATGGTGAACCCGTTTCTTTTCAGGATGCCTCTACTAAGATATCCATCTAGGGTTCTGAGAGTTGTATACACTAATAGGACACCAAGCGAGGAGGCCTCAGTGCAGGGCCCTCTTCCAATAGAGGCACTATCGAAGGCACCAGTGGTACCATTATCAATTGGGCCACTGATGCCACCATCCCCAGCAATAGAGGTTTAACACGCTTGAGCACGTTTCACGTGTTCTAGCACCCGAGGACACCATAGTTTAGGGCAGAGATAGACGCACATGCGACACATGATTGGATGGAGGCCGTGGTGTGAGTCTTTCGACTGGTAGGGACACCAACTGATCTCATGGTGATCCTTGCCACCAGCCTTCTACAAGAAACAACATGAAGATGGTGGAGCATGATGCTCCATGTTTACGGTGAGGTGAAACTTTTCTGGGATGACTTCGAGAGCCTATTTCAGGAAGAGTTTGTACCAGTAACTCTTTGCGCAGTGTGCATACAAGAGCTTCTTCATCTGCAGTAGGGAATCATGATTATGGATCATTACTCAGCAAGGTTCATTGACCTCTCATGCTACTACAATGATATGGTTCATGTCCCATTTTTCAGGGCTAGGACCTTCAAGCAGGGTCTCAGGTGGGATATCAGGGCTTTGATGATCTCATTTAGTATCTTGATGCAGGAGGGGGGTGTTAGAATGAGCCCTTTTAGTGGAGAGATTCCATGCTGAGTAGTCACCAGCAGCGAGAACCACTATTGGTCATCACGTAGAGAAGTCTTATATAGTTGGCAGTAGACAGATGACACAAGAATCCAAGAGGACCAGTCCTACAGGTGGACAACCGCATGATTTAGACTCGGTTGTGAGGGGCACCCGAGGCAGATCCAGTCAAGCTAGGAGCGGGTAGTGTTACACATGAGGTGGGTTGGGTCACATGGATCATGACTGTCTGACCCACCTTATGGATGATCAGCAGATGATCTAAGGACCACCCAAGCAGAGAAAAATATTTGACCGAGGAGTTTCGCAGGGAGCAGGCAGGCATGGGAGAGGATCTAGCCATGCAACTAGCAGTGGGCGACGATTTGAGATGTTAATGTCACCACCACAAGATTGTCCACCCCAACCACATAGAGTAGGAGAACAGGGGTGAGCTCAGCTCCAGGCAGCTGAGGCCTATGATCACTGGGCTCCAGTGATGATACGAGGTACGATATGTGTCTACTACACCATAGCTTCTATACTTATGGACACAAGTTACAGTCACTCTTTTATTGCCACTGCCCTCATTCGGAGCTCGGAGAATCTGATGGAGCATTTGGCTCAATCCTTATGGATAGAGACTTCTACAGGAGGAGATTTGACAATTATGCACTGGTTCCTGTAGTGCGAGCTTACTCTAGGAGGCGAGATCTTCACCTGAGATATTCTAGTAGAGGCGTCATGGCATTACGACATCATTTTGGTTATGGGATGGTTATCTATAGTCCATGCTCATATTGACTATATTAGGCACAAAGTGTGGTGTGTATGCATGTATGTGACCAGGTTTACCTTCACCGACAAGAAGAGAGCATTTGCAATACAGGATGGACTTACTCGGAGGAGGGTGCAGTCAATTACAAATCAGTTGGCTATCCTTACCCTAAGAGCGGTTGAATTGGAGTGTCTGAGTTATCCTGTAGTGGTGGACCAGTAGACAGATGTCTTCCCTCATGATGTTCTAGGTCTACCTCCTTGCAGAGAGGTGGACTTTTACATTGACTTGTACCCTGGGATGACACCTATATCAACACCAGCGTATCAGATGGCTCCCGCCGAGCTTCGTCAGCAACATGTACATCTAGAGGACTTATAGAGTAAGGGATTCTTTTGGCCAAGTGTTTCTCCATGGGCAGCCCAATTTTTTCACTATGAAGGTGCATGGGAGTTTGGGACTTTTTTTCGACTATAGGTTCCTAATCCATGTGACCATGAAGAACAGTTACCCACTCCTAAGGATTGATGATCTCTTTGATCATCTGACGGGAGAACAGTGGTTCTCGAAAATAGACCTTAGATCAAGCTATCACCAACTCAGAGTATGAGATGAAGATGTGTAGAAGAATTATTTCAGATGTCGGTACAACCACTACGAGTTCTTGGTTATTCCATTCAGTGTAACCAATTTTCCATTAGTATTTATGGGACTAATTAACATGATCTTTCAGTGATACCTTGATTTATTTTAGTTGTCTTCATCAACGACATTCTGATCTACTCGGCTACTGAGGAGGAGCATGCATATCATTTGCAGGTAGTACTGGAAAAATGCCGAGAGCACCAGCATTTTGGAAAGATCTCGAAGTACCAATTTTGTGTCTGAGATATTCACTTTCTAGGACATGTCATATCAGAGGATGGAGTTGCAGTGGATACTGCAAAGATTGAGGCGGTACTTGCTTGGGAGACTCCCAGGAGTGTGTCAGAGTTATTTTGTTTCCAGGGTTCGGCTGGATACAAATGGAGGTTTGTGCCAGATTTCTCCAGTGTTGCAGCACCACTATCAACATTAACGAAGAAGGGGAAACCCTTATTGAGGTCAGAGAGATGTCATCAGTGTTTTCAGCAGCTGAGGTAGAGGTTGACTAGTGCCCCCATCTTGAGGCTACTAGAGGAGGGAGTAGGGAACATGGTTTTCTGTGATGCATCAGAGACCTGTCTTGGATGTGTCCTGACGTAGGAGCGAGAAAGTATTGCTTATGGTTCTCAAAAGCTGAGAAATCATTTGTAGAACTATGCTACCCATGACCTGGAGTTAGCAGAAGTGTTATTCACCTTGAATATGTGTCGACAATACTTGATGGGAGAGCGTTTTACAGTGTACCTTGATCACTAGAGTCTCTGGTATATCTTATCTCAGAAGGTCCTGAACCTGAGACAATGGTGTTGGAATGAGTTCCACCAAGGAAATGACTTTGATGTTGTTTTTAATCCTAGTATGGCGAACGTTTTAGCAGATGCACTCAGCTGTTGATCTGGTATACAGCTGTTAGGTGAGGCGATAGTGCACCTAGCCACTATGCCGATATCTTTTGAGGATTGAGATGGAGCAGCTTTTCTTTAGTCTCTTATATTCACACCACCACATCACCAACAAATATGGTAGGCGCAACATGGAGACACTGACTGGAAGAAACGATGTGCTCAGATATCCACAGGATATGCACCAAAATGATTTTCTAATTATGGGTAGCACGTCCGCATCTTCAGTGGATGTACCATGGTACCTGTGTCACTTTGGGAGAAAGTGTTGAGGGAGTTCCCCACATCCCTTATAGAGGTACATCCAAGATTGTAAAAAATGTACTAGGATCTCTAATGACAGCACTGGTGGCCAGGAATGAAGAAAGGAGTAGTAGATTTGTCTCTCGATGACTCACTTTTAGCATCTGCAGGCAGAGCATCAGGTACCAGCAGGCTTGGTTGAGCATTTAGAGGTCCAATAGTGGAAGTGGGATGGGATATCCATGGATTTTCTGACATGAAAACCACATACATATATAGGTCATGACTCAATTTTGGTGATTATCGACCGAATCACCACGTCGGCCCACTTCATACCAATCAGAGAGTAGGATTCAATAGAGAGCTCAGGATGCCTCTATGTGCAGGAGATTGTGCAGAAACACATAGTACCCTTGAAGATTGTCTTTGATCGTGATAACAATTTTACTTCCAGACTATGGAAGGGGTTGTAGGAGGCTATCAGGATGTAGCTTCATTTGAGCACCGCCTTCCATCCTCAGACAGATGGCTAGAATGAGAAAACCATTCGGACCCTCAAGGACAGGTTGCATGCTTGCATCCTTGACTTCAATCACAGTTGGGAGGAACACTTGTCTTTGGTGGTGTTTTAATACAACAAAAACTATCACTCCACCATTGGGATGTCAAATTTTGACGCATTTTACGAGCGACCTTTCATATCAACTTTGTGTTGGACTGACCCCGGGGAGTCAACACTAGTGGGACCAGAGATGGTACAGGCTTCCACAGAGAAGGTTCGATCATCCAGGAGCGGCTGAAGACTGCACAGAGCAAGCAGAATTCATATATCGACATGAAAAAGAGACGTATGGAGTTCGAGGTTGGTGACCACATATTTCTATGGATCTCACCCCGATGAGGTTTGCAGAACTTTGGTTGAGGCAACAAGTTATCTCTGAGGTTGATCGATCCTATCTAGGCCCTCAATATAGTTGGCAAGTTGGCATACAATTTAGATCTTCCCCAGCAGTTGCACCGGGTGCACGACATCTTCCTCGTATCCCAGTTGCGGAGATAAGTGAATGACTCATCCCATGTCACTGACCACGATGAGCTAGACATCGATGATGGGGTGTCTTTTTATGAATGTTCCAGTGGATATTGAGGATCGACATGAGCGTGTTCTTCGTAGGCGGTCGATACCTCTAGTGTTTGTACGTTGGCAGCACAGGAACCTCCAGGAGAGCACATAGGTGCGGGAGGCTCAGATGCATGCTCAGTACCCCCTCTTATTCACATAGTTTGTTTTGTGGTTTACGGGGACGTAATACCCTGTGGTGAGGAAAATGCAAACACACAGAATTTCCATTTAATTTTTATTATATATGGGAATTTTACGAGTCTGAATAAATTGACGGCATGTGATTCTAAGTCAGGTTATTCTAGGATTGAATTTATAACATTTTTTGGGTATGTTCAGTAAGGGTGTGAGTGGGTTTTTGTAACTTTTGAACAGGTGCGTAGAATTGAAATATGAGGGAACCATTAAACATATATCACCAGTATTCACTTAAGAAGACTTTCACCTCGACTGCAGTTGGTCGAGGGAGAAAGTAATATATTTTGGGTTTTTTATGAAAGAATAGAATAAAATAAAATTGTTTAACATTTTATTTTATTTTTCTTTGGAACTCCAATGTGTATGTTGAGAGGTGGGAAAAACCTATATTAAAACATTCCAAAATAGGTTATATTGGTGGGGACCACCCGAACCTAACCTCCCAAGTGGGTTATTGTCGTGGGGACCACCCGAGACATAAACCCACTTGAACTCCCCTCTTAATGGGGAGAAACATCTTGAGCTTACCAACTTTAATGGTGCCGCCCCCTTTAATTAATTTTGTCAACTCAATTAATTAATTCAACCAATTTAAAAATTATGCCAACAACTTAATAGATAACATAATCTATGGATACATCTTCATTTTGGTGGAATTGGGAGGGAGGAGCCTTGGGGGAAAGATCTCCAATGAATAATTACAACGAATAACGCCGAATCCGACTCTGACTTCTTCCTCGGGACATTCATTGATGAGGAATGTAGTCAATGTCAATAAACTGATGTTCGAGGAAATGCCTATGTCACCGACGTCCGTTTGGGTCTGACCCGGCCAGGGCAGCCCAACGCGGGCTGGGCCGGACCTAGTGGGTCGGGCCGAGTCGACCCAAACCGGGTTGGGCCCAGTCGACCAAAACTAGGTTGACCAAAACTGGGTCGGCCCAGGCCGAGTCAGACCACATCCTTACCCACTATGACCCATTTATGCTCTTTTCCCATAACATTGGCTCCGGGTGTCCGTTTGAGGAACCGTCAACGACGCTGGAAATCTTGGAGCGAGAAGGTACCTTTTTGTATACCCCATTGAAGATATGGATACTGTTGGAATATGGTTGGTTTGGATCGAGCACGAATCCAACTGCACCCTTGTGACTAAAAGGATAATATCCTACAGACTGGGTGTCCTATTGATGCACCGTCTACTTCATTGAGACCCCTATGTCATCGAGATCCTTTTAAATACTTCTTCATGAGACTTAGTGGAAGTTAGATTATCGACCAGTGGCTTGAGGAGTGGATCCTACTGAAGACGTGAAAACCTAATGCAGGAACCCAGTAGTTAGCTCTGGCATGAAGAATACAGAGAGATCCTATGTGAGTTAGCATAGAGCCATACTGTGTGGGTCAGCACCTAGTGCCCCAATGTGGGTCAACATTGAGCAGTCCTGTGTGGGTCAGCACGTTGTTAACCTATGTGGGTGATCACCTATCAATCCTGTGTGGGTCATCACTAAGCGATCATGTGTGGGTCCGCACCTAGTGATCCTATATGGGTCAGCACCTAGGGATCCTATGTGGGTCAGCACCAAGTGATCCTGTTTGGGTCAGCATCGAGCAATCCTATGTGGGTCTGCCTCTTAATATAGTAGGATGATTCAGTAGTTACATTGATTCATCTCTACTACTATAGTTATGTTATACCAAGTGTGAGTTATGTTTTTACATGTGTGGTACTTTCCTTCATGGTAATACCTTGGTTGTATTCTTCTGTGTAGTGTACCTTTGTGATACTTGACTTCATGGTATTCCTTCATTTGTGGAACAGATGAGATTTGGTCTTTGAGTTGGACACCGTGTTTTCTTCATGATTGATATGGGTATACATGATAACATAGGTATATGTATGGTCATGTACTTATGTAGGGTTTTCAGTTGATTTCATGATGTGTGGTTTATCCTTGGTGGATTTTGTGAGACCTTGAGGGTCCTAGAGTCCCTAAGAAGCATCGTTATAATCATCCATGCACGTTCTATGTCCGCACCCTATTGTGTTTGGTGCAGAACACAAACAACACTGACAGAGGATGAGAATACCTGACTGGTGGTGGCTAAGATGTGGACTTTAGATGAGGCAAACTGCAGAGACAACCATTCTTGAGTCGTACCTACCCTTCAAGTAGGATTCTTGGTGGACGATTGAGGAGCTGCTTTTCACCTATCATTCATCGTGTACATTCCAATTTTCATTGTACTTTCTAGTTGGGCTTGTATTATGGACCCTTTTTAGTTACTTTACTCACTATGTTTACTATGTAGTTTAGTTGAGTTCATATCATATTGTGTTCTTGGTTGCGTGTGTTATAGGTTATAACAGCAATGCCTTCCCAGTTTTAGGGAATACGCCTTCGGTGATAGTCTCCATCCCCAGGCCTATGGAAGTAGGGCTTGGGGTAGTCACGACACGGGCCCTGGCGGACGGGTCGTGACATGTGATATGGAATTTCAAATTGATATGATAATATTTTGTTATGTTGCATAAAAATCCATAATCAATATCATTTTTTTATTATAACGTGGGAAAAATATCAGATGCTTTATCTGATGATATGGTCAAGTTACATGATCTAATATAGTGAAATATATTACAGAAATGTTTTTGTTATATTATTGCGTGTTATAATTATCATATATATTGAGTCTGGTTTATCCATGGAAGTGATATAAAGGTATAAATATATGTTAAATAAATATATTCTGTGAAAAATGAACGACAATATAAAGATAAATTTTAATAATTTTATCATATAGAGTGAAATTGGATTGTAACACCCGAGACTTTTATGAGAAATGTTTTGTTTTTATGTTATATAAATCATAAAAGAAATCTTTCACTACACACAACACTATATTGTCTTGATTTACATGCAATCGCGACCTTCCTCGATAGATTGCGTCGTACGCAATACCGAGTTTCAGTAAACAACGACAAGTTATTAAAATATTATTAAAACTAGTTGTTATTAATAGTAATACCCACTATTTGAAATTTTGTAAATTTTATTTTTCAACATGGACTTCATTTTTTGATTCGTAATATCGAAATTAGCCTAGGGTGAAATTTTGGTACTTTTGTGAAAACTTTCAATTTTTTATGAATAGTGAAAACATCGGGTTACTATTTAAAAACCGAATTTTTATTTAAATTTTTATTTATTTTATTTAAAAAAAATTTAGGTAAAAATTGATACATAATACCAATATAAGTTCCATGCAATTCATTGGAGTCATTTTATAATAATTTTAGATATATAAAAATTTTATTGAACTTTTCACCGTCTTTTATCCACCTCCTAGGAGAATTTTCAAATTCACATAAAACTTAATTTTACCACTTATGTGAGTGGAATTTCGAAAATCCAAGAGACACATTTAATATCAAGGAATAAAATTTGGTTCAATGAAATGAAAATAAATTTTGGTGAATAGTAACTTTTTACTTTTTTTACCACGGTTAAAAGTAAATAGGGTAATTAAGGGTAAAAATGATATTATTATTACCCTAAAACATGTCCTAATTCTATTGGATAAGTTTAATTAGACCAAAAACAACCATAGAAATAAAATATGACCATTTAGGCCCACTTGGATTAGATTAGGACATTTATTACTAATTTATTTAAAGAAGGGTTAAAATAGTTAAAATCAAAGTTTAATAACTAAATCATTTTTAATATAGGGTTATAAATAAGATAAACTTGACTATAATTATTCATTAGAAATCTAAATATATTTCCTACATAATAGTATTTTATTTTTAAATTTTATACTTAAAAGAATTTAATTTATTTATGACACAATGATGATTCAGTAATTATCTTATTAATGAAATATTGACATAACTGATGTTATAAATACCCAAATAAATGTAATTTGAGACTTTTTATGAATTCCAATAATTTCATATGTTAATTTGACCTGTTAGTATTTATTTAATTAACTTTTTTCGAACTAATCATTCTGTTATGATTTCCACAAAAATCAATTACCAAATAGTGTCAAAATTGAAAACAATAGTTTTTAAAACAAATATTATATTATTAATTGTTATTTTATTTCTAAAAATATAAGGATCAGCCAAATAACTTAGATAAAGTTATATATATTAATAATAAACAACTTGGGGTTCTTTTGTCTTGTTATAGTAAGTTTATTTACCATATAGTGTAATAAAACAAAAAGACATGGTAAAAGTTAAATTATTTAACTTTGAATTAAATCTAAATGATAAGGTCAAAATAGAACCCTAAACTTCTATAAATTATATTGTATGAGAGTATTTCGAACCATCCCTACCTTAGCTTCAAGATAAATCAATTTGGAGCTACTAAAAACCAAATATGACTTTATAATAAAATAATATTTTTTGTTTTACCTAAGGTGACCCTCTCCTCCCTTATAAAAGGGCACGTCCTCCCTCACTTCCTCACACCACATTGAGCCTTCAAGCTCGGCCAAACCCTGCCAAATTCTCTTCTCCACTTTCTTAGAAACATCCTAGAGGTCCTGGTCTTCTTCAAAGACCAATTTTAGTGCCATAATTGGAGGTCTCAAAGAGGCCCTTCAAAGAAGAGGTAATGTCCATTACCGATTCTTTCAACTTTATTTCTTATTCCACTTCTTCTTATTTAGTTGTTTCATTATGAAGTAATAACATCAGTATCACTAATATACTGATATGTTATTATATGTATGAAACAACCCTATTTCACCATCTATCCATCCTATGGAAAACGAAATCACCGTGCATGCGTACGTACGGAATACCGTCTCCACGCCGTGGTGTATTCTATTTTCCACCACCACCTTACGTGGATGGGTATAATGGTGTATAGACTAACTATATATTATTATTGTAAAGTGATATTGTTTCAGAAATAGTATACATACACTCCAATACAATTCCACGATCATGAAGAACGATATGATCACTCGTGCATTTGTACGGAATACCGTCTCCACGATGTGATGCAACACGTTCTACATGATCTTCATTGCATAATAATTATATAAATAAATTGAATGAATGATTATGATAATACCATTCTAGGAATGAGGTATCTATAACCTAAAAAAAAGAATAAGAATTTATTCGACAAAACAGGCATAAGAACAAAAAGCAATAAACATCTGAATAACAAGTAACAATGAAATATTACTAATAAAAAGCTAAGAATATGAACATATATGATATCATAAAAATAATTATTATTCTGGAATAAGTCAATGACAATATTTAAATCATTATACAGGAGGTTCAGACATTTACGAAGCAAATCGTACCTAAGGTAAGGGATAATCTCGTAATCTCAATTTTTATCCGAGATTGTTTATACTACAGAACTTACTGGGTAATATTTATCATCTACATCCATGTTTACTCAATATGTAATATTTATATACTTCTACAATTGTTTAAATCCAATTTTACCCTTCGTTGAGTTTTTAGTAAAAGATATGAATGGAACCTTTTGTCGTTTTTCGTACGAGGTACTTTTTGACTTTTCCGACATAAGTACGAGAAGAATGTTTTTTTAAATTATACGACATGAATGAATTTTTAAAACATTATTTCCAAGAAAATTCTTTTACATGTTTTCATGTTTATTTTTTATCAACATCTTTTAGTTTAAAATTGTATGACATGTTAATAAAGGAAAAATGTTTTTGAAGTAGAAAGGATATTTTCCTAAAAAATGGAGTTCAAGTGTTTTATCAAAATTATTTTACATCTAAGATAATATAGGGTTCAATTTCTATCCCTATTATTACATTGATCTGATTATGTGGTGATGGAATTATTCTTATGAATTCCTTTGTCTTATATGAATTGTTTTATGATGTCACGATGTTTAAGAATCCCATTTTTTTACATGGGTTATGCAATGATGTATGATTTATGATTTTTTTGGCACACATAAGAATGGTATCATTATGATATGGGTGGGACCTATATCTCCCTCAAATTAATTGGGTAAAGATTTATATCTCATGAGACAGACATGGCTGGAACGGTAGGTTAAACCGGTTCAGTGAAACAGGACTGAAACGAGGAGTGAAATCGGTTCAGAAATGGACATTGTCAACTAAGATAGTCTTTTCAATGAGAATTGACTATTAAGAAATGATTTTCTATGATTATGTGTGTATGACACAAAGATTCATGTTTTATGTTATGATTATTGGGATTACATTTCACTACTATGATTTATCCCATGTTATGAAATTATGATCTCTTTTGCAGGTTAAGATTTCCAAAATGTTATGTTCTCATGAATATGATGTGATTGATATTTATTTTGTTTACCCTTACTGAGCATTTGAGCTCACCATGTTGTGTGTTTTCTTTCCCCGGTAAGGAAGAAAGTTATTAAGTAAGATATGCCAAAAAGGGACTCTTGATACGATGAAATAAATGGGGGACAATGTTGATGCTTTATGAACTAGTTGTTAATGATTCCTAGTTTCTAAAGACACTATACCTATACAGTCATTTCATTGTTTTGTTATATGATGTAATAAGTGTAATTCAACTTTGAAGTATTAACAATGTATGTACTGTATGGGTCGTTATAGTTTGTATCAGAGGAAAGGTATAGTCAACCGTTGGAAACTAGGATGTGAAAGCCTTAGTAAGAACCCTAAGGATAAGTATAAGCATAGAACACAATCATAGTGTTTTAGAAATATCCATGAATAACCTACGATAAGAACTTAAGTGTAAAATAGTATTCTTGATTATCTGGTTTTCCTATTATAATTACTATTGTTCACACTATTCTTCGTGGTTTTAGTCAATGGCTGGAACTCAAAGGAACCGTGTTAATGCGGAATGCGACGAGCAATGCAATGATTGTCCCCTGAGAAACCAAATGTTATGGGATCTGGAATGCAAAATCTTTTAGCCATGCTCACACAACTTTCTCAAGCTATGAATAATGCATGACATCCAAACGAGAAATGGAAGGGGCAACATTATATTGAATCCTTCATGAGGTAGCGTCCACCCTCATTCAGTGGGTCTTGTGATCCATTAGTTGATGAACAATAGATCAGTACCACTGAAAAGATATTTTAAATTCTTCAATGTTCTGAACATGATAAATTCATCATTGCAGTGTATCCTTTGGATGGTTATGTTGATCAATGGTGGAATATTATCAAGAATACGAGGAAAAGAGATGAAATTGAGTCCATGGAAAGGGACGAGTTCAAGAACTTATATTTCAATAAGTACTTACCTCGTATTCTTCGAACCAAGATGGACAAGGAGTTTCTTGAACTGAAGTAAAAGGATGAGGAATCTGTTGGTACCTATGAAGCAAAAATTAAAAGACTTGCAAGGTATGATTCTGGTATTATTATCCATCCTGAGAGTAAGATCGATCGATTCATTAGTGGCATAAAACCAAGTCTTCAAAGGGCGTTAGACATAAGGGACTTCAATAGCTATGTGGAAATCATTCAATGTGATCTCAAGGTTGAGATGGATATTGGAGAAACCCATCAGTCATATGGGTTTTATAAGAAGAGGAAAATGGAATTCAAAGGAAAATCTAAAGAGCACACTAAAAAAAAGATGAGTTTTCCATTATGCTCAAAGTGTGGAAATAAACATGGAGGGAGTTGTCTTAAAGGGACAATTAAATGTTTCAAATGTGGAAAAGAAGGTCATTGAGAATTTTAATGCCACTATGATGGGAAGAAGATGTCTAGTGATGAGAACAAAGAAAAGGCTACATAGAGTGCACCTCCTACACTTCAATGTTACAAGTGCAAGGAAATGGGTCATTATGCTAATCAATTCCCTAATCCAAGGGTTTTTGATGATGATCGACGTCAAAAAACTCTTATGGCTAAAGAAAATGGAATGTCACATGAAATTTCTATCAGCGATGTGGAGTACGATAATGAAGTGGTGAAAGGTACACTTACCATCCACTCTAAAGAAAAAAATGTTTTATTTGATTCTGGATCCACCCACTCTTTTATTTCTGAAGAATTTTCTAAGGGTATCACTGTATTACCCCAACAATTAGATGTTAAGTTAGCTGTGACAACCCCAAATGGCACAACAGTCGCATCAAAAGGTTATAATTCTTCTCTGATTGAAGTTTGTGGGAAAGTACTTCCATCAAATCTTGTGGTCCTTCCTATAGTGGAATTTGATGTGATTCTTGGCATGGATTGGATTTATTTATATGGAGATCATATCAATTTTTAATTATGGGAAGTCACATTTCATATTCAAGATCAATATATGATTTTCTATCGATGCAAGGATGAACATAACCTTCAAGTGGAAATTTCTTCCATCTTATGGGTCTTTATTCCACTAAATGAAGGTTATTTATCTCAAATGGTTGCTGATAAACTCATGATTAAGAATATGCCCATTGTACGGGATTTTGATGATGTATTTCCAGAGGAATTCCCAGGTCTTCCACCAAATCGTGAAGTTGTGTTTTCAAAAGAACTCGTACTGGGTGCTTTGCCTATTTCAAGGACACTTTATAGAATGACCCCAATTGAGTTGCAGGAATTGAAGAAGAAACTCCAAGAGAATCTTGATAAGGTATTCATACACCCAATTGTGTCACCTTGGGGAGAATCTATTCTGTTTGTTAAGAAGAATGATGGATCAATGAGACTCTACATTGATTATCGAAAACTTAACAAGATCACTATCAAGAAAAAATATCCTCTCCCACACATTGATGACTTATTTGACCAACTACATGGAGCTCAATACATTTCCAAGATTGATCACCATTCAGGGTATCATCAATTAAGGGTCAAAAGGGAGTGTATACCAAAGATGACTTTCCGTACAAGGTATGGACACTATGAATTTATAGTGATGCCATTTGTTCTTACTAATGCCCCTTCTATATTCATGGATCTGATGAATAGAGTCTTTAGAGACTATCTTGATCAGTTTGTGGTAGTCTTTATAGATGATATTCTTGTCTATTCAAAGAGCAAGGAATAACATGAAGATTAATTGAGAATTATGTTAAAGACCCTGAGAAAGGAGATGCTTAATGCCAAATTTACCAAGTGTGAATTTTGGCTTCAAAAAGTTGCATTTTTGGGTCACATAATCTCAAAAGAGGGGATATCTGTGGATCCAACAAAAACAGAGGTTATCGAAAGATGGTAGAGACCAACAACAGTAACTGAGATCCGAATTTTTATTGGTTTGGATGGATATTATCGACGTTTTGTGATAGATTTTTCACGATTATCTAATCCACTCACCAAGTCGGCTCGAAAAGAAGTTATGTTTGTTTGGACGGAGGAATGTGAAGAGAATTTCAAGGAGTTGAAAAGAAGGTTATCCAGTGCACCTGTGCTCACACTGACGTGTAGTGGAGAAAGGTTTGTGATCTACAATGATGCATCCAAGAAGGTATTGGGGTGTGTTCTCATGGAAAATTATATGGTTATAGTTTATGCCTCATGACAGCTGAAAATCCATGAGCAAAATTACCCGACACATGATTTGAAGTTAGCTCTAGTAATATTTGCATTAATGATTTGGAGGCATTATCTTTATGGATAAATGTGTGATATTTATACTAATCATAAAGGTTTAAAGTATATTTTTACACAAAAGGAGCTGAATATGCACAAAGAAGATGGTTGGAGCTGATTAAGGATTACAACTGCTCAATTCATTACCACCCTGGGAAAGAAAACAAGGTGGCAGATGCATTAAGTCAACAAGACCATGCCAGTTTATCCATGATGAGGATCACAAAATATCCAACAATTATGGATTAAAAAAGGTTGGATCTTGGAATTATAATGGAAGGGGAAAAATTGAATCATTCTAAAATGAATGTTCAACCATCTATACAAGTGAAGATTAAAGAGGCACAGAAAGAAGATGTAGAGTTACAAAAGAAGGTGAGAAATGTTCCTAAATTCATCCTTGATTGTGATGGGATAATAAAGTTCAGGAATCAGTTTTGTGTTCCTCCCATACCATAATTAAAGAAGGAGCTGCTGGATGAGGCTCATAGTTCTTCATTCTCTATTCATCATGGAAGCACGAAGATGTATCGGGACCTGAAAGAGTACTTCTGGTAGGATGGCATGAAAAGAGATGTTGCTGAATATGTCTGTTGATGTTTGGTTTGTTAGAAAGTAAAAGCTGAGAGACAGAAGTCTAAGGGGATATTACAACCATTACCCATACCTGAATGGAAATGGGAAAACATCACTATGGACTTTGTCTCTAGACTTCCTAAAACATCCAAAGGCAATAATGCTATCTGGGTCATAGTTGATCGTCTAAGAAAGTCGGCACACTTCATTACTATTAGAGAGGATTTCTATCTGGATCAGCTTGCCAGGATATATATGAAAGAAGTGGTAAGATTGCATGGAGTACCACTTTCTATTATATCTAATCGGGATCCAAGGATTACCTCAATGTTCTGGCGAAGTCTTCAGCATACTATAGATACAGAGTTGAGTTTCAGCACTACTTATCATCCTCGGACAGACGGTCAGTCTGAGAGGAAAATTCAAACTCTAGAAGATATGTTTAGAGCTTGCTCTATGGATTTCAAAGGTGGTTGGGATCAACAGCTACCTTTGGTGGAATTTTAATATAATAATTGCTTTCACTCTAGTATTCAGATGGCTTTTTATGAAGATCTCTATGGAATGAAATGCAGGACTCCAACTTGTTGGGATGAAGTTGGGGAAAGAAAGCTATTAGGACCTGATCTTGTTGATGAGATGGCAGAAAAGGTCAGATCTATTTAACAACACATAACAGCAGCTCAGAGTCGACAAAAAAGTTATGCTGATAACTGAAGAAAATACCTAGAGTTTGAAGTGTGTGATAAAGTGTTCTTACGAATATCTCCTTGGAAGAGAGTAATGAGATTTGTAAAGAAGGGAAAGCTGAGCCCTAGGTATATCGGTCCTTTCGAAATACTGGATCGTGTTGGGAAGAGAGCTTACCGATTGGAGCTTCCACCAAATCTCTCTCAAGTTCATTATGTGTTCCATGTATCTCTCCTGATAAAGTACATACCGGATCCTTCACATGTACTCAGCTCAGAAGTTGTACCGCTGGAATAAGATCTTTCTTATGAAGAACAGCCGATAGAGATTCTCAATCGTAGTGAAAAAGTCATACGGAACAAGACCCCTTGCTTTTTTAATGTTTTATGGAGTAACCACCAATTAGAAGAAGCTACATTGGAGCATGAGGAAATGATGAGGGAGAGGTATCCTCAGCTGTTTGTTACAAAGTGACGAATTTCGAGGGTGAAATTCCTTTTAAAGGGGGTGTAATGTAACACTCGAGTCTTTAATGAGAAATATTTTGTTTTTATGTTATATAAATCATCAATGGAATCTTTCACTACACACAACACTAGCTTGGCTTTATTTTCACACAATCACGACCTTCCTCGATAGCTTGCATCGTACGCAATACCGAGTTTCACTAAACAACGATATGCTATTAAAATATTATTAAAACTAGCGGTTATGAATAGTAATACCCACTTTTTGATATTTTGTAACTTTTATTTTTCAAAATGGACTTCATATTTGGATTCGGAATATCCAAATTATCTTAGGGTGAAATTTTGGTATTTTTCTAAAAACATTCAATTTTTGATGAATACTGAAAACACCAGGTTACTATTTAAAAACTGACTTTATATTTAAATAATTATTTATTTCATTTAAATTCATTTTAGGTAAAAATTGATACATAATACCTATATAAGTTCAATGCAATTCATTGGAGTCATTTTATAATAATTCTAGATATATAAAAATTTTATTGAACTTTTCACCGTCTTTTACCCACCTCCTAGGAGAATTTCCAAATTCACATAAAACATAATTTTACCACTTTTCTAAGTGGAATTTTAAAAATCTGAGAGACACGGTTAATATCAAGGACTAAAATGTGGTTCAATGAGATGAAAATAATTTTTGGTGAATAGTAACATTTTACTTTTTTACCACGGTTAAAAGTAAATAGGGTAATTAAGGGTGAAAATGTTATTATTATTACCATAAAACATGTCTTAATTATATTGGATAAGTTTAATTCGACCAAAAACAACCTTAGGAATAAAATATGACCATTTAGACCGACATGGATTAGATTAGGACATTTATTATTAATTTATTTAAAGAAGGGTTAAAATAGTTAAAATCAATGTTTAATAACTAAATCATTTTTAATATAGTTATATACATAAGATAAATTAAACTATAAATATTCATTATAAAGATAACAATATTTCCTACATAATGGTATTTTATTTTAATTTTTAGACTTAAAATTATTAAAATTATTTATGACACAATGATGATGTTGTAATTATCTTATTAATGAAATATTGCCATAATTGATGTTATAAATACCCAAATAAATGTAATTTGAGACTTTTTATGAAATACAATAATTTTATATGTTAATATGACATGTTAGTATTGATTTAATTAACTTTTGTTGAACTAATCATTCTTTTATGAGTTTCACAAAAATCAATGACCAAATAGTGTCAAAATTTATAAAAAATAGTTTTTAAAACAAATATTATATTATTAATTGTTATTTTATTCCTAAAAATCGATGGTTTGGCCAAATTACTTGATAATGTTATATATATTAATAATAAACAACTTGGGGTTCGTTGGGCTGGTTATAGTATGATTATTAACCATATAGTGTAAGAAAAAAAGACACAGTAAAAGGTAAATTATTTAACTTAGAGTTAAATCTAAATTATAAGGTTAAAATAGAACCCTAAACTTGTCTAAATACTATTAAATGAGAGGATTTAGACCCATCCCCACCTTAGCTTCAAAATAAATCAATTTTGAGCTATTAAAAACCGAATATTACTTTATAATAAAATAATATTTTTAGTTTTTCCTAAGGTGCTCGTCTCCTTTCTTATAAAAGGGATCCTCATCCCTCTTTTCCTCACACCACATTGAGCCTTCAAGCTCGGCCAAACCCTGCCAAATTATCTTCTCCACTTCCGTAGAAACATCCTAGAGGTCCTGGTCTTCTTCAAAGACCAATTTTAGTGCCCTAAGAGGAGGTCTCAAAGAGGCACTTCAAAGAAGAGGTAATGTCCGTTACCGATTCTTTCAACATTATTTCTTCTTCCACATCTTCTTATTTAGTTGTTTCATTATGAAGTAATAACATATGTATCACTAATATAATGATATGTTATTATACGTATGAAACAACCCTATTTCACCATCTATACATCCTATGGAAAATGAAATCATCGTGCGTGCGTACTACGGAATACCGTCTCCACGCCGTGGTGTAATATATTTTCCACCACCACCTAACTTGGATTGGTATAATGGTGTATGGAATAACTATATATGATTATTGTAAAGTGACATTGTTTCTGAAAAAGTATACATACACTCCAATACAATTCCACGATCATGGGAACGATATCATCGCTCGTGCGTATGTACGGAATACCGTCTCCACGATGTGATGTTACTCATTCTACATGATCTTCAATGCATAATAATTATATAAGTGAATTGAAGGAATAAATATGATAATAACATTCTGGAAATGAGGTATCTATAACCTAAAAAGAAGAATAAGAATTTATTCTACAAAACATGGATAAGAACAAAATGCAATAAACACCCGAATAACAAGTAACAATGAAATTTTACTAATAAGAAGATAAGAATATGACCATATATGATATCATAAAAATAAGTATGATTCTGTAATAAGTCAATGACATTATTTAAATCATTATACAGGAGATTCGGACACTTACGAAGAAAATTAGACCTAACGTAACGGACAATCTCACAATCTCAATTTTTATCCGAGATTGTTTGTACTTCAGAATTCACTGGGGAATATTTATCATCCACATACATGTTTCCGCAATATGTAATATTTATATCCTTCTACAATTTTTTAAAACCAATTTTACCTTGCAGTGAGTTTTTAGTAAAATATATTAAAGGAATCTTTTGTCGTTTCTCATAGGAGGTAATTTTTCACCTTCACGACATAAGTACGAGAAGAATGTTTTTTTAACTTATACGACATGAATGGATTTTCAGAACATTATTTCCAAGAAGCTTCCTTTACAAGTTTTCATGTTTATTTTTAATCAACTTATTTTTGTTTAAAATTTTATGACATGTTAAGAACGGAATAATGTTTTTGAAGTAGAAAGGATATTTTCCTCAAGAATGGAGTTCAAGTGTTTTATCAAAATTATTTTCCATCTATGATAATATAGGGTTATCTTTCTATACCTATTATTACATTGATTTGATTATGTTGTGATGAAATTATTTTTATGAATTCCTTTGTCTTATATGAAATGTTTTATGATGTCACGATGTTTAAGAATCCCATTTTTATTACATCGGTTATGCAATAATGTATGATTTAGGATTTTGTGGTACAGATAAGAATGGTATCATTATGAGATGGGTGTTACCTATATCTCCCCCCAATTCATTGGGTAAAGAAATATATCTCATGAGATAGACATGGCTGGAATGGTAGGTTAAACCAGTTTAGTGAAATAGGACTGAAACGCGGAGTGAACTCGGTTCAGAAATGGACATTGTCCACTAAGTTAGTCTTGGAAAGGAGTCTTGACTACAAAGAAATGATTTTATATGATTATGTGTGTATGACACAAAGCTTCATTTTTTATGTTATGATTATTGGGATTACATTTCACTACTATGCTTTATCCCATGTAATGAAATTATGATCTCTTTTGTAGGTTAAGATTTCCAAAATGTTATGTTCTTATGAATATGATGTGATTGATATTTCTTTTATTTACCCTTACTGAGCATTTGAGCTCACCCTTTTGTATGTATTCTTTCCCCAGGTCAGGAAAAATGTTATTAAGTAAGATATGCCAAAAAGGGACTCTAGATATGATGAAATAAATGGGAGACAATATAGATGCTTTTTGAACAAGTTGTTTATGATTCCCAGTTTCTAAAGACATTATACCTATACGGTCCTTTCATGGTTTTGTTATATGTTGTAAGAAGTGTACTTCAATTTTCAAGTACTAACAATGTATGTAATGTATGGGTCGTTATATGGATATCTCACTATATTCTAATATGGAAAATGGAATAAGATAATGTTTTCCATTGTAATCGTGATATATGGAATCCTTTATCAATTTTTGAGATATGGGGATATCACTATTCATCATATAGTTTTTCAAAGGTTATAAAAGATTAAAAATATATTTTAAAAAATTTATCAATATTTTAAAATAATTATAATAATTTTTTATATCACTGTATATTTAATACTTATATTAATGACTATATTATTTGAAATAACTTCTGTCAGGTATGTTAGAAATATATACTAATTTAAAAACAACACTTTGTGGTATTAACAACATCATGGTGTGTGAAAAATTATGTAATAACATTATGAAGGTCATTACATCACATTCTTATAAATGAAAATTCACGAGTTATATGATAATGTTTTCTAAAAAAATTCTACAGAAAAAATATCTCATAAATAGATTTAACATCGTTGGTTATTATTTGATGGTGGATTAGATGAAAATTAATGATATTTATATAGTTAAATATTACATCATAAATTGATCATTTGTATGTAATTGTTGTAACATATTTTACTATATTAAAAATTATGAGATGTTTGGAATGAAAAAATAGTGAACATTTGTTAAACGTATATTGATATAATGATATCAAAGCAAATAAATGAGGCCACTAAATCAAGGCTAACTACAAAATAAAAAAATCATTAATATTTAAAAACATATTGAATAAAATGACTCACTCTATAATTATTTTAAATAAATTGTTCAATTTGACCTTGAGTACGATATAAATATAAATATGAGTTTAGCTATTCATAGAATCCATAGATACATTTAGAGGAATTAGCCTTTCGATATATTAAGATGCATCATTATCAAGCCTGTGAATAAAGATTATATAGGTGTTAAACACATAATATTAGAATATTTTTATTTATATTTTCCCCAATTAAAACTATGTTATTAATTTTCTTAAAAATGGTGTTTATAAAGGGAATATGCTCTAAATAAATGTGATATCACATTATATGATATAGTATGTCATATTTTATAACTTATAAATAACATAATTGTTATTCTAAGACCTTGGAGAATATCTCAATTTATGATATAATGTTATCTTGTACACATTTCCTAAACCAATGATATTCTATAGAAGGGTTACCCATAGTTCCATTAATCAAATATTACGATTTCATGGGTGTTCATTATGGAAATGTGGATGACCTTGATTGTTTATGGTTCAAACATTCCAATCAGTTTCTAACGGGTTTTTTCGTAGAACCGGAAACATCCAATGATTCAATATCCATTTGGACGGACTATCAAAAGGTAGGTGCTCATTATTTGTGGACTGATGAGGCTTAAGAATTTTCATTGGTCATGAGGATGGGAGCTCAGACTCATCACACCTTTTTGGGTGGAATTATTGTCTACTCCAGGACTCTCTTTTAGATTTATGTTATTTTCACGTATCATTGTTAATTTAAAAAGCATGAAAATGTGGTTTCCCTTTAGATCTTGAAATAAATGATTTATATGTAACTAATTTAGAGAGTATTTTATATGTATTTTAGGATATTAATAAATAGAGAATCATCCACATGAATTAGATATTCTTATTCAATGGTATCCTTCCATACATTATATTGAAATCTCTTGGTCATTAGGATGACCATACTAGTTTTTAAGAAACTCACTCGGGCACATGATGTTTATTGTCAATCAGAAAGACAAGATTATTTCAGAATGGGATCGTACCCGCATATGGGATACCTACATATCCTTGTTAAAAAGGAAGTAATCTGAACCCACGTTGTTCGATAGGAAGGATATAGTTTAACGTCATATGGGACAGAAAATAATTAATTAAAGATGGGCTTGAACCTTAGAAAGGCTTCCTACATACTCTAATATTATGGCAGAGATCAAAGTCCACGTAGTTCAGTAAGATGTATCAGGATTATGGATGATTAATGGCCTAAAGAGAGATGTCATAATTACTTTTAAATTGTATGCTCGTGTGAGTCATGCTCGGTGTGAGAGACAATAGGTATCAGTAAATCTGACGATTGTTCCATGAAAGAGGCAGTCATCAGATATGATGTGGGGTTACGTATGTATGACTTCCCATGAGTAGGCTCTATAAAGGTATTTGTACTTTATAGAGATTTGAGATTTTAACCCGGGACTTACTCCTAAAAAGGAATCCCAAAATAATAGTGACTTATGATTGGGGTTTTATTCTTGAGAAGGAAGACCAACTGAAAATAAAATAATGTTTGGGATTACTCTTGAGGAAGATGCCCAATTAAAGGGAAATTATAACTTTGGGCCTAATCCTAAGGAAGAGGCCCAATGTGTAAGGAAATTATGATTGGTACTTACTCTTGAGAGGGAGGTCTATATTATGAGGACTTGTAAATTGGGGCTTACTCCTAAGAAGGAGGCGCAACGAATTCCTCTTAGACAAGGAAGCCAACAAAGGAACCATTCCACAAATGGATTTGAAGATGGTTTTGAAGGCTATCGTGGAAGATGAGAGGTGGATTTGAAGATAAGAGGTTACTTGGAAAGAGGCATGCAAGTATTGTTCTGGCATGCAAGTCCTGGTCGCGCAATTGTACTTTCTCCACAAGATTCCCCTTGGGTGACCAAGAACCTATATGGTAATACATGGGCGACTTTGAACTCAAGCCCTTAGTATCTTCCCTAGAGCCTTCAAAAAGGTTGGCGTACAAGTTCCCTTGAGAGGGAAACGTGGCATGAAAGTGTTTCTATTTCTATTAAGTGATAAACACTTTGGAGTCCAAGTGATGATGAGTTTTAACAGTTAGGCCTTATTCTCCCTCTTTAGAGCTTCCATTCTAGGTAAATAATTACCTTAGAAGTGTTTGGAAGATATCATACAAATACATGGGCAACCAGAGCTTGAGTCTGAGTTTTGGAAAATTCTCCCCTGAAATGTGGGGCCCACAGGGGCTATTTATAGGCAACTGGGCACCAAGGTGGAAAAAGGAATAGGGCGCACAAGTGAATTGTGCGACCCATATGTGGCGCGCATGTGACTTGCGTGACCAGAAGGAAACATGTGCGACCTCTTCTTAAAAGATTCATTGTTCATGCCTTTGTCAATTTTTAATGCTCTTCAAAGGATGACCCTTCTTGGGCTTAATGTATTCCCCTTTTCAATTTTTTAGACTCTATGATGGAATGGAGCGTCAACAAAATTCCCCCCTCAGAATTGGATCCGAAAAAGGAAAGATGATTTGACTCTGAGGAAAACGTGAAACTAGAGTTGGGTGGCGCGCAGGTCGTAGCCATGCTGGTTCTGGCACGTAGGTTCCGATGAATAGGGTTATGGGATCACTTATATATATGGGTGTTACTTCATGCTTCTCATCCTGCCTTCTGAGTTTTTGAGCTCTCGTCGAACAAGTGTATGCATCCTCTTCATTCGCTCTCTTTTTTCCTGTGTCGTGCTTCTCCAGTAAGATTTTGACTTGCGTGACAGTACTTCTGTGGCCACCATTGCGCGACCACACTTGCATGACCCCACATGTGCGAACACACTTCCACGACCATAGTTGCGCGACCACACTTGCACTCCTTAATTCCTTAGCCATTTTTTTGATTTCATCACAAGTATTTCAAAAAAAAACATACTTATTTAAAAGTTAATTGTTAGATATTTGTGAAAATTCAATGGATCCCAAAAGAATTGGATCAGCTAATGAGTTGGCTAGAAAAAATATTGATGATATTATGAACATCGTTGGCCATGAATATTATGATATATGCAACAGTACTCTCCGAGATTTGGCTAATTACTTGAAGAAATATCATGTAAATTTCCCACAGATTATTACTTGCCTTTATATGGTCATAGTCATCTGCAAGGAGTCAACATTCCAGATGAAAAATACTATATTACTCATTCCTGGTTTTAGATTTACAACAACTTAGCTTCAGAAAATGTCTCAGTTTCAGGATCATTTGTAAATGCTGGAACAGTGCAGAAGGCATACATAATGCATCCTAGCCCATGTACTCCAAATCTGAAACCTCACAAGCCTAAGATGTAGCCACATTGCTATCCCTCTATTTTCCAAATTTCTCAAATGGATCAATCCAATGGAAGGAAAAAGTTTTAGGGTTTCCGTCCAAGAGGAGGTGTGAAGCCGACATGGATGTGGGAATATTGGGTGTGACAAACCTGTGCAGAGATTGTTGAGGATTTGAAGGGAGCTGCAATATTTGATGTCGTCTGTGCTGGGTAAACATATTTCTAAAGGAATGATAATTTTTTTCCCGACTTAATCAACCACTAGATCCATGAAAGAAATTCCATCCAACTCACTAATGGAGAAGTAGGCATCAGTTTGTGGGATGTCTACAAGATATCAGGGGTTCCAATTTTGGGTGATAAGTATGATGAATTCATTCCGCCCAAGGTGACCTGGAATAATTCGGAGAAGACTCCGTCTTTGGCTCGAGTGTTATTTATAATTTTCCACAAGCTCATGAACTCAGCGTCCACCAAAACTAATTCTAGAAAGGATATTCACTCAGAGGAATGGATAGATATGTTTTCTAGAAAGAATAAGGAGAAGGGTACCACCTATACTCATCTTCCCAGCTGCCCCAGAAAAGAGAAGAGGGGTGATCTTGGAAAATTCTATCCAAACTCGAAGGAGGAGAGTTTGAAAAGTGGGGGTATGAGGTGGATCAAAAAACCCCAGAGAAGACCCATCTGGCGGGATTTTTAACTCTGTGGATCAGTGTTTATCTTCTGCCAGTTTGGTATTCGAAAAGAGGCGTTGGGTCAGGGGCCTTCGTTGTTGCAGCCAAGTTGGCTGAGAGGAAAATGGTTGGGTTGGACACCCTGATATTGGCGAATATTCACAGGAACATACTCCGTGTCTATATGGGTATGTCTCCTTCGAGAATAGTTGGACTATTCCAAGTTTTTTGGGGATTGATCACCACTCTCTTTATAACTTATGCTGTACAGAGCAAAGTACAGGTTCCTGGAAGTTCTTTTAGGCCATAAGTGCCGGCCTTTTCTAAAATTTCTTTATTGTCCCTCAATCCTTATGATCTGAAGGTGAGGCTGAGCATGTTCAAGGAATTTCATTTCTTTCCTTATTGAAACCCGCCAACCAGGTGGTTTGTTGATGATGGAACATCTATCCTAGAATTGAGGTCATATATGTTGGCTTGTAGAGTTGGTGTATTGGCCACCAGAATTGATAGAGAGATTGTATTTGAGGCCTATGCTCCATATAGATTTGCACACCGATACAAGTATCTACAGAAAATAGTTGTATCGCCTCTTGTGCATGTCATGTCAGAGCAGCATCCAATGGTTTCCAGACAATTATGGTTACTTATAGCTATGGAGATGACCAGGGCAGTGTTTGATATACCAATTGCTGGAGCGGCAAGTCAATTGCGACATGGTAAGTCGAGAACTGGATTGTATCATACCCTGAGGGGTACTGAATCATCCAGTTTCTTGGGTGGGGACAAAAAAGAGAAATATCAGGAAAGAAACCCTTCATCTGGAAGGTGACTCTTTTTCACCTGGAGTTGATTCACCAGGTTCCTCACTAGGTGCTGATTTTTCGGATTCCCAAGATGGGGATGATGAGGCACGAGATGCTTCAAAGTAGCCTCATGCGAGATATAATCCTCCTTCCAGAGTCAATAGACCTACTCCATTAACTCCTAGTGAGTTATATCATTAATTCAATTTAGTCGTGATTATTTTATATAGAAACAATTTTCATTTTCTTATCCTTTATCTATGATTGCATGAACTGGGAAGAAATTGAAGTCCCGGATTGTAGGAGCCTCCTCATGGCCTTCCAGTGGAAATGATGGATATTTTCGACCAGAGGCTTTCCAGACATGATGGAGTCTTTATTGTGATGCTAAAACCTCATGGATGGACTTATGTGAAGGGATACATATCCTTGGAGTGGGTAATCTCCGGGATTCTACTGATATTTGCTTCGAGGGGAACCTCAATGAAGTGTGGTCTTGCATAAGAGATCTATAAATGCTCATATATACCACTGATGATTCCATTCCTATTACCAAGAGGGTGAAGGAAATGATGAATCATGGAACCACTGAGGGGATTGATGCTTTAGTAGATGAAGAGTGGAACGATTATGTGGCTCCTAAATATTTAAGTTTTTTTCCTTGTTTTCTTTTCAATTTGATTTTACTTAAAGATTTGTTAGTAAAGGAAATTACATTCATCATCATGTAGCTTGTAAAGAATGAATCTACTAAGGTCCCTTCACCAAAGTATAGACCTAGTGTCACCGCTATTGGAGCTGTTGAACCTCCTCTCAAGTCAGGCGAGGAATCTTCAGGCCGGCAATCCATGGACGAGGAGTTAGAAAGGGATTTTCACTATCCAATAACTGTATATGGAGGTGAGGATGTCAATACACCCAAGAAGTCAAAGAAGCAAAGGAATCGAAGGTAAATGTCCATAGATAAATGCTTCATCAGTAGTGTTAAGTCCTTCAGATATTCATGAATACTAACTCATAAAAATATTTCTCATAATTATTGGGATTGTAGGGGATTCATCGTTTTCTCTTTGAAGGGAGAGGACTGACCCACCTCTGGGGAAAACGGAGGGTGTTGGTGAACAGTCACAAATTCATGCTGACCTAGCTGCTCCTAAAGAAGAGCCAGCGTCTGTTCCCAATAGTGATCCAATTGCTGTTATAAAGGGATAAGATCATGCTTTTGGTAAATTAACAATATTTCATAGAGAGTTGAATGAAAACATCAACCGACTTCTATTATGTGACGCTTTAGGTTCAACACCTGCACCGGAAAATTTGGCGACCACTACAACTAACTCCATAATTTTCCCTGAAGAAGTTGATCAGGGTCGGATTTCGTTGGAGGAGGGTCGCCAAGAAGACACATCAAATACTCCCACTGGTTAGACTAACCAGGAATCTGAGATATCACTGGATGAAATGATGAATCTTGGTGCATCATTTGAAGAAATTTTAGATCATGTTAAATTACCATGTAATTTAGAAGATTTTGGATGTGAGTGTTATCTTTCATCATTTAATAAATTTCTTATTACATATATGACCATGATTGGTTGGAATATGAAGTTCCGTATGAGAAAGCTGCTGATCTGATGATGCCTGAAGGGGGTAGAGACAACCCTATCTTTGTAGAAACGCTAGCTCAAGTGGAACATAACCCGTCAAAGCTTCGTGAAACCCATCCTGAAAATCCTGTTGAGGCTAGGAAAGACGGAGTGGATCCTTCTCATACTATTGATCTTCCATTCGGTAAGAGATAATAATATTCGTGGTTGTACTTAATTTGTAAGACATCTAAACAACTTTTGATATCCTTTGAAACTTACTAAATCTTTCAGTTGACTATGCAGGGATGTCAATTTCAGTGGCTAAATCCGAAGTTGAAGCCTCAGACTCCGCCCCAACGGGAGTAGAAAGTGAATTACCAAGGGTCATGGGGGAAGGAGAAAAATAGGTCACTTATTTAGGTGAATTAATCCCAGACTATATTCCAAGATATAATAGTGATGCTGAATCAGACCCCGAGGTGCAAAAGGCGCTCCAATTCTCACGTCGCAAGGCATGGAAGAATATATGGAAGATCATATCAAAATTTCCTCTTGAAGATCTATCTTCGAAGATCCCGCATCTTTCATCCTTGGTCGTCATGCTGGGACTTGGTGGTTTTGGATATCCAGAGGTCCATACCGGGGTGAAACAAGTCATCTTAAGAAGGGAGAAGGAGCAAAAGTACTGTCAAGATCTGACCAGAGCGAGGCTGCTGACAAATATTTGGGGAATTCAAGGCTGTAGTGTCCCAAGATGAAGCTAATCATCCTGCAAAGTTGAAGGAGCTGAAGTATAAGATCAAGGAGAAAGTTCCCTAGCAAATACACCTTTAGCAACAGTTAGATGTCATTACATGGGAACTTGACCAGCTTGACAATTCACTGGAACGATTCCAAATGAATGGTATGAAAGCCATCACAGATTCCAAAAAAATAACTCCATCAAGCTGAAAAGAGGGAAGCGGGTCGAGTGAATGAACTTAATGCGGCTGCTGATGAAGCTCGGGATGCTGTAAATAAA
Organism: Viscum album; assembly: GCA_963277665.1. NCBI lineage: Eukaryota > Viridiplantae > Streptophyta > Magnoliopsida > Santalales > Viscaceae > Viscum > Viscum album. The sequence continues at coordinate 1,401,178,750 of OY728137.1, read as the reverse complement.
ATGAAAATATATGTTGAAAGCCTCTTGTAATTCTTGAAAAGGATAAGATAATCCAATCTGTGGATGTTCTTATAATTTTTTACACCAATGAAAAATAAATTTCATCTTCAATCATTTGTACCATCATTCTCTTTCTAATTACTTATATGTATTTTTTACCGAAGCCAATGGGCATAGTAAAAGAATAGTTTGATTTGTGCTTTGATAATACAAACAACCCCAGAAACATTGAATCATTTATTACTCAATATTTCATAAATCATACAATAAGTACGCTTAGCGAGATGGGACTCGAATTTTTTCAGAGTTCCTTTTATAGGATCTCAATTTAATGAGTGTCCTATCTCTTATTGGTAGTTCAAAGTCATGCATGTCGTACATAAAAAGGCTAATGTTTCTTGTTGAATAGCTTTTACCAAATGGATTAGAATTGACTCAATTCCACGATAATTTGTTTGAAAACACAATACCACATTCATGTATGGGGGAAAACAAGTAAAATATTACTTTAGAAATTTTGAATCTGATGGATGATATGAAAAAGGTCTAAAAAGAATTAGAGGAAGTATTTCCTAAGAGTGAAGTTATCACTATTTAACAAACCCGTTAGGGGGTTGAATTATGCAGGGCCACTTAAAGGGAATTGGCTGCATAGTCAAATAATAACATCATTTGGCTGACAGGTCCGTTATATAGACTACTTATGCAAGGCCACCTAGGGGCACATGTTGCGTAGTCATACAAAAGATCTCTCATAAATTTTACTTTTCTAATGCGAAAAGCCAGTCGATGTTTATGGAGATTCAAATTTTCCAAAGAACAGAGTTTGCTGTATGGACATAGGTACTTGAATATGGAGAGGATATTCCCAATCATGATTATCAAAGAAATGGATGAATTTCACCCCTGCGAAGGTCTGGCCCAAACATAGGGAAGGGAAATATAAACTATAGACTTGAATACTTTCAGATCCTGAAAAATAGTGTGGGACAAATATGTTAAGGATGAATATTTTTGCAGATCCCTACATATTGTCGTTTAAACCAATAAGGAAAAAATAGGTTTTACCCTGAATAATGAAGTTACCAATATTTGAGAAACCCATTAGGGGGTTTGAATTATGTTGGGCCACTTAAGGGCATTGGCTGCATAGTCAAATAATAGAAACTTTTGGCTGACTGGTCCATTATGTAGACTAATTATGCAAGTCTACCTAAGGGAACACGTTGCATAGTGAGGCAATAGAATTCCCAGGTATCAGACATTTCATGACCAGAAGTCAAGAAAAGGGTTATGGAGATCTGTAAGTATTCAAGGTTAGAAGTATAACAATTGAAAATGGGTATTTTTAATGCATGAAGGAGATACATAGACTAATTATTACCATAATCATGTTGTGGCTGGGTCTTGAATTGAGATGTTGGACTTCACTACATATCCCATTAGGTTGAGAATCAAGTCATACATAGTTCTTGAAATACTGTTTAACATCATGTGGGATGAGAGTGTATGAGATTGTAGTTTAAGGTCATAGAGTTCATACAATAATGAGGGAGACATGTTGTGTGTTTGTTATAAAACTGATGTGAATAATGAATAGGGTTTTCATACCACATTCATGTGCTCACAGGGGGAATTTTCAGCCGAGGGACTAAAAGTGGAATTTGGGGTGAGGCCTAACAACTTGGATCTGGGTTCAAGGGATTCTCGAATGTTTTTATTTATCCCATAAGGATGGGAATCAATCCATACATTGTTCATGAAATACCCTATGTCTAGACTTGGTTCATACATTTGAAGGGTGAATGGGGACTTTAGTTCAATAATGGTTTGATCCAACATTAATGTTTAGGGAATTTCCATGTATGCACGTTGTATTTGGAATATAACATGATTGGAAATCAATGTCAATAATGATTCCCTCTTAGGTGAGGGTGTCAAATAATGTTGTAGTTTATTGTCAAATAGGAAAAAAGTGTGAATAGTTTAAGGTCATATTCTTGGACCGATGCGACATAGTTTTGCATCATGTAGCTAGGACATATTGTTATGCAGTTTAATATATTGGAGTGAGGAAAATGGGGGACTATATAGTTTAATTACATATATCAAGGAATATGGTGAACCATTGTGAAGATATTGGTTTTTGGGGCGGCTTCACAAATCAACATCGTATGAGATGGAGGTGGACCGATGTGAAGTCACTCGTTTTGGGCTTGAACCTTGGGAGGTTGCCTGCATACCCAGCCTAAAAGGAAAGGATCAAAGTCCACGTAGTTCGATTGAAGAATAAATTGGTGATCGAGTTGAACTTGAGGAAAAAGACCTAAAGATGGTGTTGGGACATACGCATGGTTTGCAGCCCAGAGAGGGTTTTATCATTAAAGCTTACTCTAAGATCACCTGAGTCATGCTTGGTTTGTGAAAAATGAGGTAGAAACAACCCTAATGATGCACAGTTTAACGTCATGTAGGTCATATAAGTGACTGGACACAGTTTAATGTCATGTTGGACAATGAAGGGAGCAATGCAGTTTAATGTCATGCAGCATGGACAAAAGGGACCATGCAGTTTAATGTAATGCAGTAAGGACTATGTGGTGTAATTGTGTTACAAAAAATACTTCCTAAAAAATATAGCATTGGTTGGAGTCATGATATGTTCTCCATCTATTGAAATTAAAGAATAAGATCCATTGGAGTATACCTTATGTATTGAGTAATGTCCTTCCCACTTTGACTCATGATTTGGAGGTTTATTTCCTGGTATCATTGGAGTTCTGAGGACCAATACAATTATACTTGAGGGAATGAATGAAGAAGAACTTTTTTTGAAAGCATGTGCTATTTGATTTGGAATGAATTCCAAGTGGTGCATGGTGCACAATTTTTTTTTCATATAATCGTTCCAATTCATCCAATCGCTTTTGAGATTGTTCATCTATAGATGACTGATCACAAATGGATACACTGAGGGAAGGTAAAAGAACCACAATGAGTAAGATTTCATCTGTTCTATATACCGATTAATCTGGGGTTGACCGTGTAGTAGTTCGAGTGGTGGTCTGATAAGCCCATAAAGCATGAAAAAGTATATCATGCCATGATTCGTTATCTTTATCCACCATCTTTTTCATTATATTTGAACGAATCTTATTAGAGGCTTTAATTTTTCCATTAGCCGCTGCATGATACTGAGATGAATGGTTGGATTTGATGTTGTATTCTTGATAGATCTTTCTTTACCTTGGATGAACAAAAGATGGTTCCATTGTCCGTTAATATGGTATGAGGAACACCAAATATGGTAATGATGTTATTCTTGAAGAAGCTAACAATGCCTTTATAACTAACTTCTTAGAGAGGTATTTCCTCTGCCCATTTAGAAAAGAAGACAGTAGCAGTAAGAATATACTTAAACTGCTTAGATGTAGCCAGAGGATAAGGTCCTACTATATCCGTTCCCCATGTAGAAAATGGAAAATAGTATTTAGTTGTATGAAGAAACTCTGGGGGTTGATGAATTTAATTGCAAAATACATGGAAATAATGAATCTTCTTAGGGAAATCAACACAATCTTGTATCACTGAAGGCCAGAAGTATCCAAGCCTTTGAATTTGATCAGATAGTCTATGTCCAGACTGGAGGCACCACCAACTCCTGCATGTACCTAATTCGTGAAAACCATTTTCTCTTCACAATCAATACATATGAAGATACTTCCATCAAATCCTCACCTGTAAAGAATTTTTTGGTGATCTGGGCTATCATAAAGATTAAAATTGACCACACATCATCAGACATGATCTTTCCTAGCTCTATCAAGAGGGATTATTCCATTTTGAAGGTATTCCCTGATAGGTATCATCCAACATCTAGTATGCCCATATGGTTCAGAAATGGGGCTGATTTCATTGATTTTCTCCATTCTAATTTGAACATAAGGTGAAACTGTATGAAGGTGGGAAATACTGATGATTGTTTCGTCCTGGTTTGGACCTTCCGAGGCAGTGGATACATTATCCTGTGCATTATCATGGGAATTTTGTGATCGAGGGTCATAAGAAAATGGCATTTCTGAAGGAAATTCTGCAATTAACTATCTGATGTAATCACATAAAGGGATTAAATCCTCTTTTATGATGGCATAATCCCCATTGATTTGTTGCATTACCAAATCTGAATCACTTTTTATCATCAAGGGATTCACCTGTGCTTGAAGATACAATTCCAATCCTACGATAAGAGCATGATATTCTACTTCATTATTTGTACCGCTTTCCAAGAATAAGAAGGAATAGGGTAGCACTGCCTTTTCTGGGGAAATAAGCACAATTCCTAACACAGCTTTGTTGAATTTAGGATCTTCCATTTTCTTCCCTGTTGGACTTATAGAAGCACCATAAAAGTACATTTCCCATGTTTGAGGATTATCTTGAATAGAGAAGACTTCCTTATCAAGAAGTTCAATATTTAAATAGGTATCTTCTACAGATTTGTGTTCAGTAAGAATATCGGCTAGAGCATGGCCCTTTATTGCCTTTTGAGACAAATAATGGATATCAAACTATATAAAAATAACTTCCCACCTTGCCAGACATCTTGTAAGCATTGGACGACTAAGGATAAATTTGAGTGGGTTATTTCGAGATACCAATTGGACCTCATGGTGTTGCAAGTAGTGTCTCAATTTCTGAACTGCAACGATTAATGCTAGGAAACAATTTTCAATTCTTGGATATCAAGTTTCTACCTCAAGCATAGTCCCACTAAGAGAGTAAAGGCTGTTTTATTTCCCAGAATAATTCTTTTGGTCAAGGATGGCACCCAATGATCGCTCTAAAGCTCTCACATAGAGAATAAGTGGTCTTCCTTCAATGGGTGACATTAATACCGATGGAATAAAGAGGTATATCTAGAGAATATTGAATGCTTCATGGCATTCTTCAGTCCATTGGTATCTGTGTAAAGACTCAAAGCTTGATGTACATGGACATTACAATACATTAGCGGAATAATTAATACATAATAAAAACAGACACACAAGGATTGTAACAGTTTAGTGTCTTTAGAAACTTGGAATATAAACTTCTAATCACGTTGAAAGATCTTAAATAACTCCCATAACAATCTTCCCCTTTTTGATTCCTTACCTAATACCTTTCTTTTTTCCTACAGAAACTAAAACATAAAAAGGGTGATCTCAAATGCTTAGTAAGGGAAAACATAGAGAACATAAAACAATCCATACCCATTTGAATACAAAAACTTGAACATGAAATTTAAACATCAAAATGACGAGCAAAGACATAAATCTTGGAAGTACCTATGGCATGTATCATAATGTAATATAAATCTTGATAAAATAGCATGGGAATAAAACATGTAATTGTGGAAACCATTCAGCACATGTTATTATTTCTATAGTAGCCAAGGCATTGCTGCCAAGACCATCTTAATGGACAAAGTCCCTTTCTGAATCGAGTTCACTCCTCGTTCCAGTCTTGTATTACTGAACCGGATTAACTTACCGTTTTAGCCATGTCTATCTCATGAGATATAAATATTTACCCAATGCATTGGAGGGAGATATAGGTCCCAGCCATCTCATAATGAAATCATTCTTACTTGTGCCACAAAAAAGAACTTAAAACATTCGTCAAAACCCAATGAATAAAATGGGTTTTATAAACATCATCCCATCATATCATAATCCATAAAAAACAAATGGACATTTCATCATAAGAAAAGTGAAACCATGTAAATCATAGGGACATTAATCTTGAATCATACATATATGAAATAATGTCATCTTAGATGAAAAATGGTTTTGATAAAACACTTGAAATGAATTCTTGAGGAAAATATCCTTTCTTCATAAAAATCATTTTCTTTTCACAAAATGTCATGAAATTTTAAATAAAAAGGATTTTGTTGAAAATAATCATGAAATATTTTTGAGTATGGTTAATGAAAATAAGGCTTTATAAAACCATAAATATCTGTTCGTGCCGTATATGTTAAAAAACACTCTCCTCGTACTTCTGCCAGAAAAGTCAAAAAAGTACCTCATAACGTAAAAAAAAGAAATATTCCTTACATAACATGTATTAAATGTTAAAAATGGGTAAAAAGGGAATTAAACATACATGAAATAAAAGTAAAAATTTTATGAAAACATTTTGAGAACATATGGACATGGATAATAATCATAACACCAGTAAATACTAAAATCAAACAATCTCAGATAAGAATGAGATTGGAATAATTATCCCTTACCTTATGTTTGATATGATTCGTATGTATCCGAACCTCCTGTATAATGATTTAAATAATTTCATTGACTTATTAAAGAATTGTATTCATTGTTATGATATCATATACGGTTCACTTATGACATTATTTTACCCGTTCTTTTGTAAAATCCATGTTAAAAAGAGTTTTGGGTAAAATCGTTTCATTTGTCATCCGTGTTTTGACTTGTAATTATTCATATGATTACATAGATCATGATTACATAATTCTAGAATATAAAACATGATTTATATATAATACATATTCATAATATACATGTATATAATATATTGATAAATGGAAAGAAATACACCGTTCATGGAGACGGTAGGCCGTACATACGCATGAACGTTGTTTTCATTTCCTCATTGAATTGAATGGAATTAATTGGATGACATACATATATATATACATAAATCCATTATAATTATTATGACATATATTTCATGATTACTTATTATATATACTTTATAATCATTCATGAATGGTTAATCATTGAGAATGAATCTCATCGTGTCGTGCAGACGGTAGTCTGTACGTACGCACGAGCGGTGATATCGTTCCCATAATTATTGAATTGAATTGGAGTGGATGATAAAATATATCAGAATCAGTATGATGTTATAATAACTATTTATAGTTATTATTTACAACATTATACCCATCCAAGTATGGTGGTGTTGGAAAAATAGATTACACCACGGCGTGGAGACGGTATTCCGTACGTACACACGCGTGGTGATTTCGTTTTTCTTAGGATGGATAGACGGTGAAATGGGGTTGTTTAATATTTAAAATGACATATCAGTATATTAGTGATACTTATGTTATTACTTTATAATTAAACAACTAAATAAGAAGAAGTTGAAGAAGAAATAAGCTTGAAATAATCGGTAGAAGGGATTACCTCTTCTTCAACACACCTCCATTAAACATCCTCTTAGGGCACTGGGGTTGGCCTTTTGAGAAGACCAGTACCTATAAAAGGTTTCTAGGGAAGTTTTAAAGTGAAATTGGTAGAGGTTTTCTGAGCTTCATGGATCAAAATGGTGTGAGGAAGAGAGGGATGAGGTTCCCTTTTATAAGGGAGGAGAGGGGCACCTTTGGAATCCTCAAAAATATTAGATTAATATAAATTCAAACCCCACATAAAAACCACCAATGATTACTCAATTAGAATATTAGATGATATAGGGTTGTAATCTCATCAACCAATATAATTTAGACATGTTTTGATCTTATTTTAAACCTTATCAGTTTGATTTATCCTTATTTAATCTATTTAACTTTATTTATGGTAATAAAATTGTAAATTTTAAATGGTTATAAATAATCACTTATTTGTTGTTAATCTTACATAATTGGATACTTTATAATTTTTTTGACTATATAAATTTCGATTTATAAATTTAAAATATTTTTGTGATTTTTAAACAATTTAATAAATGTTATTTTTATAAAATAACAATACTGTCAATTTTGACACTATTAAATTATTTGAATTTAAATAAAATATACATAGAGGATATATTCGATCTATATTATTTAATAGATTCCTAAAATGTCAAATTTGTCTAGAAAATTCGTGGATCACATTAAATAGTTCATATAATATTTAGTTTAATATTTTTAAAACCATTTATTTGGCGTATCTCTTAATAAAAAAATTAGTACAACATATTTGTATAATTATTTAATATACATATTTGTTGCAAAAAAATTAAAAATAAAATCCTCTGATGAAGATAAATATCATAGCTTTTATAATAATAATTTTACTTGAATCTATCATCTTAAAATAACACCATGTAAATTGTTATCTTTATTAAATTATGATGGTGCAACTTTGGAATCATTTAAAATAAACTATTATAAGTGTCATAATCGGCATAATAAGGATACAAATGGTCAACAATTCGGCCAGTGGATGATTAGGGTTTATATATAAAGTACTAATATGTTTTTTATCATATTTTGTGGCTTTTTTATATGTATTACTATTTCAATAAAAACTAAATTATTGATTTTTCACTAAATAAATAATTTCTGCATCATTAATGTATAAGATAATAAGGTAATTAAATAATTCTAAAAAATTACAAATAAATTACCATGATAAATAAAGACATTTTATCTTCCAATAAGTATTTATAACTGAATTTATATTTTGTATAAACTTATATTAAAAATACTATAATTTTTAAAGTTGAGTGAGACATATTTCACTTTCCTTTAAATAAAATAAACTAATGGTCTTAACCACCTCCAAGTGGATTATAATGGATTCCATTTCGACCCAAATATTACTTAGGAAGAATTAAAATCATTCAATTGTATTAATACAAGTATTAGAATAATTTTATAATATTATATTTACCCTTAATTACCCAATTTACCTTTTACTATGGTAAATAAAATTTACTGTTGTTACTATTCATATAGCCCAAAAAAAAGTAGTCTATTAAAATAATTTGGACCCACTGATTCCAAACATGGAATCCATTTTTTCAAATTCAATACACCGATGTTTCAGAAATTAAATTAAAATTAATCCCTTTGTCGAATGAAAATGGGTTTTTGTTTAAAACATTGCAAAAAATTGAATTTATTTAACCTACGAATTCAATGTAAAATCAATGATAATGACATATATTATATTAAATGCTAAAAATATATTCTATTTATAATTTAAAACCATTAAATATTATAATTTAACCACATAAGTTATTACGATGAAAAAAGTAGTTTTTAATTAAAATATATTGTGTTTTTACTATTCATTAAAATATGAAAGTTATCAGAATAATATGAAAATTTTATCCAAGGTAAAATTTTATATCCTGATTCCAAAGGAAAATTTTATTTTGTAAAATTGAACTTATTAATATGTCAAAAACAAGATTTAAAGTGGTTTTTCCATCAAATGGTGGAAAAACAGCATTTTTTGAAAAATACTTATTTTACCCGAAAAATTTATTTTGTTCTCTTAACATGTTCTAGAAAATGTGTAAGATGAATATTAATGTTATGAAATTCAAAATCTAGTTAATACTATTCATAAAGGCTAGTCAATAATAATATAATAACAATATATCACTGTTTAGTGAAACCCGGTATTGCGTACAACACACGCTATCGAGGAAGGTCGTGATTGCGTGTAAAGCAAGCCAAGTCAGGGTTGTGTGTAGTGCCAGACTCCTTTGTTGTTTTTTCTAACATAATCCAAAGATATTTTATTTATACATTGCATATATATATATATATAGACATATATATATACAGTCAATGTAGCGAACTTGAAATTGTGTGTAACAAGATCCATGAATAGTGTTGCGTATACTACAAGCTAATACAGTGTTGCATATAGTACAAGCTAATCTTGTTGTATTGTACAATCAATGGAATTAAAAAGAATATGTCTCATAAAATCCTGGGGTGTTACATTCTACCCCCCTTAAAATGAATTTCTCAATCGAAATTAATTGGTTTTATAAATCATATACTATTCATATAAACCCACATCGTAAAATGGAATACTAAAACATAACTTTAAAATGAAAAGTTAGAAATGTAACTGTCACCCAAGGTAACTCAGCATTGGGTTTCCACATAGGAGAGTATAGGTTAAAATATGGATATGGAGGGAAAAACTAACGATCTTGTTCTGATGGAAAGTGGTAGAGAACATGGATATGAAAAAAGCCAACAATCACAAAGCCATAAATTTGTGATCATCTAAGGTACCATCTGATTATCGGATATGAGGGCACTATGACAACATTTTTGGTTTTCAAGAACATTTCCCTAACGTTGAAAATTTTTAATTAGAAGAAATACTTGCTTGATTTTGGTACAATCTCACTATTGTTCGTGCATTGAACAATTTCCACTTCATCTCATAATGAAATGAAGTGGAATTTTTTATTCGTGAAGTGCTAATAGATCATGTGATAGAATGATTGGTCATTCCATCTGTTTCAAACAAAAGTTTAGCAAAAGTTATCAAATATACATAAGTCCATCTATGGTGTGGTTAATCATATACGATTCCAAAAATGAACTTATACTTCATATATCATACCACATAATAAAATAAAACTAGTTTCTACTAACCAGGGACTCCATGTAGGCCAGTGGTATGCGATAAAGGCCAGTCGTACTTTGGTAGTGGGTTCGATTCCCATAGCCTTGTCCGACGCGATGGGCTGTCGCCCATCCTGTATGTTGTCCTTTTTCTAAAACTATATTACGATAACATCCCATCAATAACATCGAAAAAGTTCTATCCTTAAACAATACTAACTTATGTCCAATATAATCCATTCCAATCTTTTGGCTTATCTAAAATACTTCAGTCCAAGCTCATAGTATGAAGAAAATGATTACTTGAAATGTCACATAACAATCTCGTGAATTCCATCACTTATCTCCCATATATCATAAGATATATCTTGTTGGTCAAATTACAAACATGTAAATACCTTAATCATGTATTCTCATGAAGAATGAATACCCATTGAACCATAGTGAAAACATGAATTCCGATAAAAGTTAACACATTACACATACCAAAATCCTCAAAATTCTATATACTCAAACCATGATATCACTTAGTCCTTATATCAATCAATATCTCATGAATACTGTAAAACATTTAATTTTCTCCTTATCCATTCATTATGCGCATATCATCTGATTTCCAAAATATTTGAATCACTTTTCATGGTCACCGGTACCATAAAATTATTGAAAACCACAATAGACTAATAAAAACATATTCTAATAAACCATAAAAGTACATCAACAACATTATTCTTGAATACCAATACATAAACACTTCAATCTATCCCCTTCAATGATTGTCATGGAATACTTCCTTTCTTGATTGAGAAGTAACTTTTTAGGTCAGGGCGTTGAGTTGGGTAATGCCCATGTTCTCAGCAAATAAGACATTGAACTCCATAACAGCCTGTCACTCTATGACCCTTTTCTCCACACGGATAACATATGTCCCTCCATTTGATGTATTCCTCAAGGTTATTCTTCCCTTCTTTAGAAATCTCTATCTTCTTTTCCTAATGCTCCTCATCATGCAAACATGCATAAAAGTCTATCTTCCTCTTATTTGATGAATTAGTCATACCACTAAATTTCACCTTGTTATTTATATGTTTCAATGACTGATTCGGCATAATCCCAATATCTTTATCTCTAGGCATTACACAATTTTGTTTCTCATATTCACCAATTTGTCCATTGGATTCAATGTTAACCGAATTTCTTCTTGTTCCCTCCATTGACTAAAACACAAAAAGATTTCTGTGAGAGGAAAAAATCATACATGGAAGATAATATAATCAAGGGGGAGTACCGTCGACATCTATCATCTTAGGTTTAGTTATAATATTGTTACCGTAATTCTAGGACTATAACCTATACTTATACATAACCTTAAGGACATCCCTAGAAATACCTTAGAAATATCTCTAGGGATCTCACTAAAGTATCCGCAACCTAGTTTCCAAAGGTTAACTAATCCTTTCCTATGATACCAACTGTAGAGACCCGAATCTTGACGTACAAGGACATTACATTACTTTAGCGGAATACTTAATACATAACAAAAACAGACACATAAGGATCATAATAGTTTAGTGTCTTTGGATACTTGGAATATAAACTTCTAATCATGTTTAGAGATCTTCAACAACTCCCATAATGGTCTTCCCCTTTTTGTTTCCATACCTAAATCCTTTATTTATTTCCTTGGGAAAATAAAAAATAAAACGGGGGAGCTCAAATGCTCAATAAGGTCAAACATAGGGAACATAAAACAATCCATTAACATTTTAAAACAAAAACTTAAACATGAAATTTAAACATCAAAATCTTGAGAAAAGACATAAATCTTGGATGTACGTAAGGAATGTATCATAATGAAACATAAATCTTGTTAAAATAGCATGGTAATAAAACATGTAATTGTGGAAACCATTCAGCACATGTTATGCTTTCCATAGTAGCCAAGGAATTGCTTCCAAGACCATCTTAGTGGACATAGTCCCTTTCTGAATCGAGTTCACTCCTCATTCTAGTCTGGTATTACTGAACAGGATTAACTTACCACTCCAGCCATGTCTATCTCATGAGATATAAATCTTTACCCAATTCATTGTTTCGAGATATAGGTCCCTCCCATCTCATAATGAAATCATTCTTACTTGTTCCACAAAATAAAATTAAAAAATTCATCACAACCCAAAGAAAAAAATGGGTTTCATAAACATCATCCCATCATCTCATAATCCATATAAAACAAATGGACATTTCATCATAAGAAAAGTGAAACCATTTAAATAATAGGGACATTAAAATTGAAACATACATATATGAAATAATGCCATCTTAGATGAAAATTGGTTTTGATAAAACACTTGAAATGAATTCTTGAGGAAAATATCCTTTCTTCTTCAAAATCATTTTATTTTCACAAAATGTCAGGCAATTTTAAAAGAATAGGATTTTGTTGAAAATAGTCCTGAAAAATTTTGGGGGAAGCATCATGAAAATTTGGCTTTATAAAACCGTAAAAATCAGTTCGTTTCGTATAATTTAAAAAAAACATTACCCTCGTACTTTTGCCGGAAAATTCAAAAAAGTACCTCGTAACGTAAACAAAAGAAAGATTCCTTACATACCATGTAGTAAAAGTCAAAAATAGGTAAAAAAGAATTTAAAAATAAATTAAAGAAAAGTAAACATTTTATGAAAACATTTTGAGAACATATGGACATGGATAATAATCATAACCCCAGTAAATACATACGAATAAACAATATCGGATAAGAATGAGATTAGAATAATTATCCCTTAACATTTGTCCAATATGCTTCGTACGTATCCGAACCCTCTATATAATGATTTAAATAATGTAATTGAATTATTATAGAATCATATTCATTGTTATGATATCATATATGGTTCAATTATTACTTTATATTACCCGTTCTTTTGTAAGTTCCATGTTAAAGAGCATTTTGGGTAAAATCATTTCATTTGTCATCCATGTTTTGACTTGTAATTATTCATACTATTACTTAGATCATGATTACTTAATTCTAGAATATAAAACATGATTTATATATAATATATATTCAGAATATACATGTATATAATAGATCAATAAATGGAAGGAAATACACCGTTCATGGAGACGGTATGCCGTATATATGCATGAACGTTGTTTTCGTTTCCTCATTGAATTTAATGGAATTAATTGGATGACATACATATATATATATATACATAAATCCAGTATCATTATTATGTCATATATTTCATGATTTATTATTATATATACATTATAATCATTCATGAATGGTTAATCATTCAGAATGAATCTCATCGCGTCGTGGAGACGGTAGTCCGTACGTATGCACGAGCAATGATATCATTCTCATAATTATTGAATTGAATATTAGTGGATGATACAATATATAAGAATCAGTATGATGTTATAATGACTATGTATAGTTATTATTTAAACCATTATACCCATCCAAGTAAGGTGGTGTTGGAAAAACAGATTATACCACGGCGTGGAGACGGTATTCCGTATGTACGCACGCGCGGTGATTTCGTTTTCCATATGATGGATAGAAGGTGAAATGGGGTTGTTTCATATTTATAATAACATTTTAGTATATTAGTAATACTTATGTTATTACTTTATAATGAAACAACAAAAGAAGAAGAAGTTGAAGAAGAAATATGTTTGAAATAATCGGTAGAAGAGATTACCTCTTCTTCGACGCACCTCCTTTAAAATTCTTCTTAGGGCACTAGGTTTGGTCTTTTGAGAAGACCAGTACCTAAATAAGGTTTCTAGGGAAGTGGGGAAGTGAAATGGGCAGAGGTTGGCCGAGATTAAAGGCTCAAAATGGTGTGAGGAAGAGAGGGAGGAGGTGCCATTTTCTAAGGGAGGAGAGGGGCACCTTTGGAATCCTCAATAATATTAGTTTAATATAAATTCAATCCCCACATAAAAACATCCAAAAATGACTTAATTCAAAGATTAGATGAGATAGGGTTGTAATATCATCATCCAATAAAATTTAGACATGTTTTGATCTTATTTTAAACCTTATCATTTTGATTTATCATTATTTAATATATTTAAGTTTATTTGTGGTAATAAAATTGTAAATTGTAAATGGTTATAAATAATCACTTATGTGTTGTTAATTTTCCATAACTGGATAATTAATGAAATTTTAGACTATATAAATATCAATTTATAATTTTTAAATATTTTTGTGATTTTTAAACAATTTAATAATATGTTATTTTTATAAAATAACAATAGTGTTGATTTTGACACTATTCATTTATTTGAATTTAAATAAAATATAGAAAGAGGATATATTCGAACTATAATATTTAATAGATTCCTAACATGTCAAATTTGTCTAAAAAATTTGTGGAGAACGTTTAATAGTTCATATAATATTTAGTTTAATATTTTTAAAACCATTTATTTGGTATATCTCTTAATTAAATAATTAGTGCAACATTTTTGTATAATTATTTAATATACATATTTGTCACATAAAAATTAAAAATAAAATCTTTTGATGAATATAAAAATCAAAGCTTTTATAATAATAATTTTACACGGATTTAACATCTTAAAATAAAAACATGTAAATTGTTATCTTTATTAAATTATGAAGGTGACAACTTTGGAATCATTTAAAATAAAATATTATAAGTATCATAATCGCCATAATAAGGATCCAAATGGTCAAATATTCATCCAGTTGATGATTAGGGTTTATATATATAGTAATAATAAGTTTTGTGCAGTTTTTTTGGCCTTTTGATATGTATTACTATTTCAATAAAAACAATATTATTGATTTTTCACTAAATAAATAATTTTTGCATCATTAATGTATAAGATAATAAGGTAATTAAATAACTCTTAAAAATTACAAATAAATTACCATGATAAAGAAAAACATTTTATCTTTCAAATGAGTGTTTATAACCGAATTGATATTCTGTATAAACTTATATTAAAAATACTAAAATTATTAATGTTGAGTGAGACATATTTCACTTTCCTTTAAATAAAATAATCTAAAGGTCTTAATCACATCCAAGTGGGTTCTAATGGATTCCATTTCGACCCAAATATGTCTTAGGATGAATTATAATAATCCAATTGTATTAATACAATTTTTAAGATAATTTTATATTATATATTTACCCTTAATTACCCAATTTACCTTTTACTATGGTAAATAAAATTTACCATTATTACTATTCATAAAGCCCAAAAATTAAAAGTAGTCTATTAATATAATTTAGACCCACTGATTCAAAATATTGAATCCATTTTTCTAAATTCCATACAAAAAAGTTTCATAATTTAAATTAAAATTAATCCCGTTGTCGAAAGAAAACGAGTTTTTAATTAAAACATTGAAAAAGATTGAATTTATTTAACCTACGAATTCAATGTAAAATCAATGATAATGAAATACATTATATTAAATGGTAAAAATATATTTTATTTATACTTTAATAAAATTAAATATTATAATTTAACCACATAAGTTATTGCGATGAAAAAAGTTGTTTTTAATTAAAATATAGCGTGTTTTTACTATTCATTAAAATATGAAAGTTCTCAGAATAATATGAAACTTTTATCCAAGGAAAAAATTTATATCCTGATTCCAAAGATAAATGTTATTTTTTAAAATTGAACTTATAAACATGTCAAAAACTATATTTAATGTGGGTGCTCCATCAAAAGGTGGAAAAACTGCATTTTTTTAATAATAATTATTTTACCTGAAAAAAATATTTTGTTCTCATAACATGTTCTAGAAAATGTGTAAGATGAATAATAATGTTATAAAATTAAAAATATAGTTAGTACTATTCATAACGGCTTGTCAATAATTATATAATAACAATATATCATTGTTTAGTGAAACCCAGTATTGCGTACAACACACGCTATCGAAGAAGGTCGCGATTGCGTGTAATGCAAGCCAAGTCAGGGTTGCATGTAGTACAAGACTATTTTGTTTTTTAATAACATAATTCAACCATATTTCATTTATAAATTGAATATATATATATACATATTTATATACACTCAATGTTCTGAACTTGAAATTGTGTGTAACAAGATCCAAGAATAGTGTTGCGTATACTGCAAGCTAATACAGTGTTGTGTATAGTACAAGATTATCTTGGTGTAGTGTACAATCAAAGGAATTAAAAAGAATATATCACATAAAATCTTGGGGTGTTACAATTTGACTCCCTTCTTCATTAATACGTTGAAGGGTAAACATTTACCTTCCATATTGGCGATGAAATGCCGAATATATGCCAAGTGTCCTTGAAGTCTTCTAAATTCATTCAAATTTTGAGGAGGTGACATACCAAGGATTGATTTTGTATTATCAGGATCAACATTGATACCACGATGGTGCACAAAAAAGCGGATAAATTTTCTTGAGGTTACCCTGAAAGCACATTTCAAGGGGTTCATATTCAAATTATGTTGTCGAAGTTTGTTGAATATGATTTTCAGATCAGCCAAGTGACAAGAATGTTGTTTGGATTTAACCACAAAATCATCCCAATAATATTCAACAATTTTCCCAAAAAATGGTTTGATGATATGGTGCATGGAATGTTGATATGTTGCACCTGAATTTTTCAGGCCAAAGGGTATTACCCGATAGAGAAACACACCTTGAGGGGATCTGGAAGCAGTAAACTCCTCATACTCTAGGGCCATTCAAATTTGATTGTAACCAGAATTACCATCCATGAAGGAAAGTTCTTTTAGCTAGCTGTTTCATCAAGTAAGAGTTCTATGATCGAAACTAGAAAATTATTCTTGGGACAATGCCGATTAAGATCTATGAAGTCAATAAAAACTCTAATTTGTCCATTCTTATTTTTTACACGGAAAACATTAGCCATCCATTTGGGATATTGAACTTGATTGACGAAGTTAGCCTTGATAAGTATATCCACTTCACCTTCAATTTTGGAGGCATAATTTGGGTGTGTTCTTCTTTCAGCTTTCTTGAATCCTCGATGTTCTTATGGAAAACCAAAATGATCAGTGACAATATAGGGATCAATACCTAGAATTTCTGTATAATTCCAAGCAAATACATCACGATTTTGCGTTAAAAATGAAGTATACATTTCATTCTGTTCATGATTCATTGCTGCAGTAATTAAAGTGGGGCGTGGATCTTCTTTTGTACCCATATTTAATTCTTTGAGTTCATCCACAGTGGTAGAGATAACTTCTTAAAATGCTGGAGGAGAATACCTGAGATATTCCACTTCTTCTTCAATATGTGTTACTTATTTTGTTTCTACCTTTATAGTAGATGATGAAGCAGAATTTTCATGATCAGGGGAGATTTTAAAATTTGAACATCTTGAAGAAGAGGCTACCATTTTTGACCCCGCTGATGATGAAGGGTCATCATCATTCTCCTCTGACATTGCTATATTTTCTTCTGTCCTGGTTGATGAAGTACAGAATGCTAGATTTCAGCAGATGAAACGAAGGCATCTCCATTTAAGCTTTCATCATTTCTTGGCCAATCAACAATTTCTCCCATGATGTCTGGCTCAATTGTTGTAATTGACATTATGGAAGTTTCTATAAGAGTGTTTGGATTTAGGTCTATCATGTCAATTTGATTGATAGGTAACACATAATCCGTACTGACATGAATGAAAGGGTTTATTGGAATCTTTTCCAATTCATTTGGAGCATTAATTTTGTTAACCTCCTTTGTCGTGGATTTCTCATTTCCCTCTATGTGACATAATTCTACCTCATTGTATTGAGATTCAAATGCTTTTAATGGGGCTTTATCACCATAAAATGTTCCAATTTGTCCATTAAAACAATATTTGAGACATTGATGGTATGATGAAGGTATAGCCCCATGTTGATGTAGCCATGGTATTCCACGAAATCATTTCAAGGTTGTGTCATGAAGAACAACTATGAAATCTGAATTAGACAAAAGGTCACCAAACTGAGTTCTGAGTGTAATCTCGCCCTGAAGTTCTTGTTAATTTTTATCATATCATTGCTACATCAAATTATAAGTAGATAAATTAGATTCGGTGATGCCCAATCGACAAAGTGTAAAAATTGGTATGAGGTTTGTAACACCCCAAGATTCTACGGTACGCTTCTCTTTGGAATAATGCAATAGCGTGTGTTGTACGCAACATCGAGTTCTAACACACCACAACCAATCAAACAAGCCGTTACGAATAGTAATACCCACTTTTTGAAATTTATAAATTTTATTTTTCAAAATGGACTTCATTTTTATATTAAGAATATATTAAATTATCCTAGGGTGAATTTTTGGTATTTTTCTGAAAAACATTATTTTATGATGAATAGTGAAACCACTAAGTGGTAGTTAAAAACTGAATTTTTCATAAAACATAATTTTACCGCTTATGTGAGTGGAATTTTTAAAATCCGAGAGACACGGTTAACATCAAGGACTAAAATGTTGTTCAATGAGATGAAAATAATTTTTGTTGAATAGTAACTTTTTACTTTTATTTACCACGGTTAAAAGTAAATAGGGTAAGTAAGGGTAAAAATGATATTAATATTACCCTAAAACACGTCCTAATTATATTGGATAAGCTAAATATGACCAAAAACAACCTTAGGAATAAAATATTATCATTTAGGTCCACTTGGATTAGACTAGGATATTTATTATTATTTAATTCAAAGAAGAGTTAAAAGAGTTAAAATCAAAGATTATTTACTAAATAATTTTTATTATAGGGTTATAAATAAGATAAATTCGATTGTAAATATTCATTAGAAAGATAAAATGATTTCATACATAATGGTATTTTATTTATAATTTTTAGACGTTAAATAATTAAATTTATTTATGACCCAATAATGATGCAGTAATTACCATAATAGTGAAAAATTAAAATAATTGATATTATAATACCCAAATAAATATAATTTTAGACTTTTTATGAATTACACTAATTTTGTAGGTTAATATTACATGTTATTAATGATTTAATTAACTTTTTTCGAAGTAATCATTCTGTTATGTTTTTCACAAAAATCAAATTTCCAAATAGTGTTAAAATTGACATAAAAGAGTTTTTAAAACAAATATTATATTTTTAATTGATATTCAATTCCCAAAAATCTATGGATCAGCCAGGAGACTTATATCATGATATTTTTATCATTAATGGACCACTTGGGGGTTCTTTTGGAGGTATATAGTATGTTTATTAAATATATAATATAAAAATGCAAAGTGACATGGTAACTGTCAAACTACTTAACTAAGAGTTAAAACTAAAGGATAATGTAAATATAATGATCTAAACCTGTCTAAAGTCTATTGGTTGAGTGGTTTTAGACCCATACCAATCTTAAACTCTAAATAATCCACTTTCGAGCCATTATAAACGGAATAAGAAATTATTATAAAATAATATTTCATGCTTTTCCAAAGGTGCCCCTCACCCCTCTTATAAAAGGCCACTCACCCTTCTCATTAATTCACACCATCAATGCCTTTTGGATCGGACAAACTCTACCCAAATACTCTCTCAACTTCCATCACTTCATCTTAGAGGCCTTGATTTAGTCATAAAGCCATTCTAAAGATCCCTTTTGATCAAATCAAAAGAAAGAACCCGAAGAAGAGGTAATGATTTCACCACCCTTTTTCAAGATCCTTTCTTCTTCCACTTCTTATTTCATTGTTGTTACCATTTTAAAATAATATCTCTAGTATCTTATATATACTGTGATGTTTTTATAAATATGGTACAATCATATTTAGTATTCTATCCATCCTTTGAATAACATGTCACCATACGTGCGTACGTACAATTTACCGTCTCCACGTCGTGGTGTTATTGTTATTCAATAAATTATTATTTGGATGGGTATAATAATGATGTGTAATTCATGTAAATAATAAATATAACATGATAATGATTCTGTATATATGATATACCATCCAATTATATATTATTTTAATATCAAAATAATGATATTGTCACTCGTGCGTACGTACGAACTACCGTCTCCACGAACGCGATGAGATTAATTCTCCATCGTATCCATTCAAGTGTAATTATCATTTGATGATTAATAATAGTATATAAGGACTTGATATCATTATAGATATGATTAAGATACAACCTATCCATGACAATAACATCTTATGTAACAAAATATATAAATGAAAACAAGTAAGTTAACACCCGAAAAAACGATAATACTAAGATATTATTTACAAATCAATGCTAAAAGATCATATATGATATCATATTAGTGTATATGATTCTTTTATAATTTAATAACAATTATTTCACCATTATACAGGAGGTTAACCTACCCTCATCCAAGGAAAAGTACAAGGTAAGGGTTTATATCGCAATCTCTTCATTATCCATAGTTGTTTATACGTAATAATCTACTGGGATCTCTTTATCATCCACATCCATGTTTCTTAAAAATGTATTTCAATACATTTGTACTATTTACAAGAATATGGGTTAAAGTCATTTATACCCTTTTTTTACTTTTTATAAGAGGATTATAAAGGAATCTTTCTGTCGTTTTCCAAACAAGGTTCTTTTTAACATTTTCAACCGAATTAAGGTAAGAATGTTTTTTTAACTTATACGGCGGGTGCGGCTATTTTCCACTGTTATAAAATAGTTGAAGCTTCCCATACAAGATTATAAGAATATTTTCAAAGAAAATTTTTTATTTTATAAATATATGACTCTTAAATGTTTTCAAAATAGAAAAAGATATTTCTCTAAAAAGTGTTTTCATTTCATCTATGTCAACATCCTTTGATGGATTTTACGCTTATTTGAAGTTGGTTTATTATGATAAAAAACTTCTTTATTGTATTGATGGTTTTGTGATATGTTTGATTGTGGATGTGTTATTTTTATACCATTCATGGTTTATGGATGAAGTATTTACATTTTGTATGCTAGTTTTAATATGAATGTTTATGTTATGTTTAAACCTTTTCATATGGGAATGCATTGGACTTAATATGTGATGGGTGGAGCCCGCTATAGCTACTTGATGCATCGGTAGGTCTCATGAGAAAAACTAGTGTCTTGGAATAGGGCATTGGAAAAATCTTATTTGTAGTCTTGGCACGAGGCCTTGGCTATGTGGTTATGATAGTCTGGAATTATATATTCCATCATTATGAAAGTGGTTATTGATATTGCATGTGATTATTCGATTAGTAGAATATCCATATGAATAATTAAATGGAATTATTTTATTTTATTTTTTCCATACTATGTTGAAGTTCATGTTTAAAAGGCTTTTGCTTTAGTTATACATTTCCTTATATGTTTGTTCTTATTTATGAAAGTTTCTGCTATATTGTTATCCTTACTTGGAATTTGAGCTCACCCCTTTTCTATGTTTTACTTTTCCCAGGATGTGAAGAAGTAATTTATGAATGACCTGTAGGTATAGTATGAGGGGATAAGAGTGTATAATATGGATATTATGTTGTTTTAGTTTTCATTTTTATGATGTAATTTAAAGCTTTATGAAAATATCTAGTGTTTCCAAGGCTACTAAACTAATTGGTCTTTCGAGATTTGATCTTTTTTGTGACCATGCCAATGTTATGTAATAATGCACCGAATCTAGGTAACTAGGGTCATGGAATTAAAGTTGGTATCAGAGAAAGTTTAGTACAACCCTTGGAAGCTTGATTTAGATAAACTCGGATTAGAGCAGATAGATTTAAGATGGACATTGAGGATTAGTGTAGAAGAACTTCCTAGAATTTTGGTATTGTAGATATTTTGTGAGTTTTCCGAGAAATACATCCATGTTTGGATATAATCAGGTAGAGGCAGCTCTGGCACAGATGTACCTAGGGGTAAAACCCGAAAACACAGCTTTGAGCTAGACTCGAATGGGAACTGGTGCACGACAACAAGACATGCTGCACTATTGGTTATGACACTCCTAGGGGATATGCTTAGGATAACTCCCATTTTCTTTACAAATAATTATGAAGGGTTTATGATTATATACTTTCTCAAAGAAATCATTTTTATTATTACTGATTATATCCATAAATAGATCAATTTATGTTAAGTGTTTTATAAGTATGGAATTATGTATTTTGATTCATAAACTGATCAAGTTTATGCCATTGTTTAGTACTGACACCTAGTGGAAGAAATGGAAACCGTATCAATGCACGCACTCCATGTAGGAATTCCCCTCCTGCTCAAGATAATTATAGTGGAGCTGGTGATGCAATTGGTGCCGATCATCTAATCACCATACTGGGACGACTCACTCAGGTTATGAATAATAACCTTACCCGTATGGAGCACCCTGATCTGCAGCAAGGAGGATCAATGTTAGTTTTCTTTATGAGGCAACAACCACAAATGTTCAATGGGAGTAAAAATCCTTTAGTACCCGAGAAATGGATAAATTCCCTAGAGAAAATATTTCAGTCTTTGGGGAGTAATGAAAGGGAAAAATTTATCATGGCAGTTTACCACCTCACAGGAGATGCTGATCAATGGTGGTCATTGATTCAAAACACAAAGGAAGATGATGAAGTATCAAATATATAATAGAGGGAGTTCAAAGATCTATTTTTAGAAAATTACTTTCCTCGTGACCATCGAGAAGATATGGAAAGACAATTTCTGAATCTGATACAATAAGAGGATGAGAATATCGCAAAGTATGAGGCTAACTTTACAAGGTTAGAACGGTATGGTGGAGATTATATACGTAACCCAAGAAGTACGATTGATCATTTCTTTGAGGGGTTAAAACCATTTCTCCATCGAGAATTAGTCTCACAATCCTTCTCATCATATGAAGACATTGTCTCATGTGCTATCAAGATGGAGACAGAATTTTCAAAGTCTTATGACTTTAAAGCAAGGAAAGAGAATAAGAGATCTGCTAATAAATCTGGGAATGGAAATAAAGGGAAGAAGGGAATTGTTGAATATCCATCCTGCAGTAAATGTGGGAAGAAACCCCCTGGTACTTGCTTAAAAGGAATGGGAGTCTTTTACAAGTGTGGTGAAAAGGCCACCAAGCTCGTGATTGCAAGGTGAAGAATGAAGATACCGATGATCAGTGCTACAATTGCAGAGAGATGGGACATTATGAAAATGAATGTCCTAAGCATCAGGGGAACTTACCTCATAAAAGGCCATGGGATCAAGGCCAAGCTTATGCACTCACTACTGCTGAGGTAGAAGCTCTGAAAGTCGTAGTGGCAGGTAATTTAATGGTTTCCTCGAGTATAGAAAATGCATTATTTGATTCTGAATCATTGCATTGTTTCATATCATCCCAGTTTTCTAAGAAAATTAGATATTTCCAATTTGATTTAACAAGGGATTTGTTAGTTAAAACTCCTAAGAGATGTATCATTGCAACAATGTTTTGTGAATCAGTCCCCATTAGAGGACATAAATGTTCTTTATCTGCTGATCTCATCGTCATACCTATGATTGAGTTTGATATAATCCTTGGTATGGACTGGCTTTTGGACCATGATGCAAAAATTTATTGTAAGAAGAAGGAGGTTATGATTTTTGATGATGATGATAAGGAATACCTTATCTTTAGAGAAAAATCATCACCACCTAATTCTTATATAGATCCAACCCCAGTAGCTCAACTAAATTCAATTATTGGAAAGGAAGAGGATGAAATGATTGTGGGTGAGGAAAGTAATGTTCAAATAGAAGATGTAACTATTGTGAAAGAATATATAGATGTGTTACCGAAAGATTTACCTGAACATCCTCCAGAACGAGAAGTTGAGTTTTCCATCGATTTAATTCCTGGATCAAGGCCTATATCGAAGACCCCTTATAGAATGGCCACTGTAGAATTAGTTTCACTAAAGAAACAACTAGAGGAATTGAGTAATAAGGGATTTATTCACCCTAGTGTTTCTCCATGGGGATCCCCTATTCTTTTTGTTAAAAATAAAGATGGATCTATGAGGTTATGTATTGACTACAGGGAGATCAATGCTATAACAATAAAGAACAAGTATCCCCAACCTCGCATTGATGATTTAGTTTACCAACTGCAGGGAGATCAATACTTTTCAAA
This sequence comes from Viscum album, assembly GCA_963277665.1. Classification (NCBI taxonomy): domain Eukaryota; kingdom Viridiplantae; phylum Streptophyta; class Magnoliopsida; order Santalales; family Viscaceae; genus Viscum; species Viscum album. Next base: position 1,401,154,217 of record OY728137.1, on the reverse strand, counting down.
GATTGAACTTCAATCTGGATACCATCAGTTGTGTGTGAAGAAGGAAGAAATTCCGAAGACAGCATTTCGAACCAGGTATGGGCATTACGAGTTTACATTAATGCCTTTTGGATTGTCTAATGCACCCTCTGTATTCATGGATCTGATTAATAGAGTTTTCAAGGAATATCTCGATTAATTTGTGGTGGTATTTATTGATGATATCTTGCTATACTCCAAAATCTACGAAGATCATGAAAATCACTTTCGCATTATCCTGAAGACTCTGAGAAGTCAAAAATTATATGGGAAGTTTAGCAGGTGTGAATTCTGGCTTCAGGAGATTTCTACTCTCGGCCATATTGTCTCTAAAGATGGAATTTCTATTGATCCTTCTAAGACCAAGGAAATCCAATAATGGCTAGCACCTACGAGTATAACTGAGGTACACAATTTTATTGGTTTGGCAGGTTATTATCGATGTTTCATCCAGAATTTTTCCCGATTGGCTAACCCATTAACGAAGCTCACACGTAAAGGGGTTAAATTTTTTTGGACAAAAGAGTGTGAAGAATGTTTCGAAGAACTGAAGAGAAGATTAGTCAATGATCCTATATTGACTCTACCATCAGGGAATGATGTGTTCGTTATTTATAGTGATGCATCGAAGAAAGGACTTGGTTGTGTTCTAATGCAGAATGACAGGGTTATTGACTATGCATCAGAATAGTTGAAAACTCATGAACAAAACTATCATACTCATGATCTCGAGTTAGAAGATGTGATCTTTGCTTTGAAGATATTGAGGCACTACCTCTATGGTGAAAAATTATAAATTTATACTGATTACAAGAGTTTGAAGTATATTTTCTCACCAAAATAACTCAACATGAGGCAATGGAGATGGCTTGAGTTACTCAATGATTATGATTGCACGATACACTACCACCCGGGGAAAGTAAACAAGGTGGAAGATTCTTTGAGCAGAAAAGACCATGGAGTTTTGAACAATATGAGAATTGATAGGGATCCAATTTTCATGGATCTAGTGAAGATGGACATGGGAATAACCAGGGAAGGTGAAACATCAATTGTTTTTCAAATGGTTGCCAAACCATATTTACTAGAAAGGATTAAGAGTTCTCAGACCGATGATGAAGAATTTAAAAAGAAGATTAAAGCTGTGAATGATGGGAGATTGAGAGACTTTGTGTATGAAGAAGGAATTTTGAAATTTAGGAAGAGGGTTTGTTTTCCCGATATACCTGATCTAAAAACGGAATTGCTAGATGATGCTCATAGTTCCAATTTCTCTATACACCCTGGGAGTACCAAAATGTATAGAGATTTGAAGGAACATTTTTGGTGGGACAACATGAAGGGATATTGCTGATTTTGTGTCAAGATGTATGGTTTGTCAATAAGTGAATGCCGGAAGGCAACAACCTGGAGGAGTCATGCAACCTCTTCCCATACCAGAGTGGAAATGTGAAAATATTACAATGGACTTTGTCATGGGGATACCAAAGAATCCTAGAAGGAATGATGCAATATCGGTCATTATTGACCATCTTACCAAGTTAGAACATTTTCTTTATATAATGGAAGATTTACCACTTGAACGACTAGAAAAACTATATATTAATGATGTTGTGAGACATTATGGAGTACCCCTATCGATTATTTCTGATCGTGATCCCCATTTTACTTCATGATTCTGGAAAATTCTTCAGAAAGCCTTGGATACTGAACTTCATTTGAGCACTGCCTACCACCCTCAAACATATGGACAATCAGAACGAACTATTCAAACCTTAGAAGACATGTTGAGATCTTTCTCACTTGACTTTCAGGGTATGTGGGATCAATATTTACCTCTAGTAGAATTTTCCTATAACAATAGCTTCCATTTGAGTATTCATATGGCACCATATGAAGCATTATACAGAAAGAGATGTCGCACACCAATCTTTTGGGAAGACGTTGGTGAAATAAAACATCTAGGCCCAGAACTGGTGGAGGAAATGATGGAAAAGGTGAACGTAATTCAAAACCACATCAAAGCAGCTCAAAGTAGCCAGAAGAGCTATGCTGATAATCGAAAGAAGGATTTGAAATTTCAAGTCAGTGATCATGTTTTTCTGAAGGTGTCTCCATGGAAGGGAGTCATACGTTTTGGTAAGAAAGGTAAATTGAGTCCCAGGTACATCGGACCTTTCGAAATTCTATAACGAATTGGGGCTGTAGCTTACCGATTGGCAATGCCACCAAGTCTCTCCAAAGTTCACGATGTGTTCCACGTATCTCTGTTGAGGAAATACATGCCTGACCCAACGCATGTACTCACCTATGAGAAATTAGAACAGGAACCCGTTCTGTCTTATTGCGAAGACCCCGTCAAGATTCTTGATACGAGAGATCAAGTACTGAGAAACCGGATGACTCGTCTGGTAAATGTCTTGTGGAGAAACCATAAGATGGAAGAGGCAACGTGGGAACCCGAGGAACTTATGATAAAGAACCGCCCAAGCCTTTTCATGTGGTAGTATTCTAGAAATTTCGAGGACGAAATTATTTGAAGGAGGGGAGAATGTAACACCCCAAGCTTCTACGGTACGCTTCTCTTTGGAATAATGCAATAGCGTGTGTTGTACGGAACATCGAGTTCTAACACACCACAACCAATCAAACTAGCCGTTATGAATATTAATACCCACTTTTTGAAATTTATAATTTTTTTTTTCAAAATGGACTTCATTTTAGGATTCAGAATATCGAAATTAGTCTTGGGTGAATTTTTGGTATTGTTCTGAAAAACTTCATTTTTTGATGAATAGTGAAACCACTAAGTGGTAGTTAAAAAACTGAATTTTTCATAAAACATAATTTTACCACTTATGTGAGTGGAATTTTGAAAATCCGAGAGACACAGTTAATATCAAGGACAGAAATGTGGTTCATTGAGATGAAAATAATTTTTGATGAATAGTATCTTTTTACTTTTATTTTCCACGGTTAAAAGTAAATAGGGTAATTAAAGGTAAAAATGATATTAATATTACCCAACCACATGTCCAAATTCTATTGGATAATCTTAATTAGACCAAAAACAACCTTAGGAATAAAATATTATCATTTAGGTCCACTTGGATTAGATTAGGACATTTATTATTATTTAATTCAAAGAAGAGGGAAAAGAGTTAAAATCAATGTTTATTTACTAAATCATTTTTAAGGTAGGGTTATACATTAGATAAATTCGATTGAAAATATTCATTAGAAATCTAAAAATATTTCCAACATAATGGAATTTTATTTATTATTTTTAGACAATAAATAATTTAATTTATTTATGACCCAATGATGATGCAGTAGTTACCATAATAGTGAAAATTTAAAATAAATGACATTATAATACCAAAATAAATATAATTTGAGACTTTTTATTAACTAAACTAATTTTATAGGTCAATATGACATGTTATTAGTGATTTAATTAACATTTTTTGAAGTAATCATTCTGTTATGATTTTCACAAAAATCAATTTTCCAAATAGTGTCAAAATTGACATAAAAGAGTTTTTAAAACAAATTTTATATTATTAATTTATATTCAATTCCTAAAAATCTATGGTTCGGCAAAGAGAATTATTTCATGATAAATGTATCATTAATGGACCACTTGGGGGTCACTTGGAGGTATATAGTAACTTTATTAACTATATAATATAAAAATACAAAGTGACATGGTAAGTGTCAAACGAATTAACTTAGAGTTAAAAATAATGAACAAGGTTAATATAATGACCCAAACCTGTCTAAATTCTATTGGATGAGTGATTTTCCACCCATCCCCACCTTAAAATTTAAATAATCAACTTTTGAGCCATTATAAACCGAATATGAAGTTATTATAAAATAATATTTCAAGCTTTTCCAAAGGTTCCCTTCACCCCTCTTATAAAAGGGCACTCCCACTTCTCATTAATTAATACCTTCAAAGCCTTTTTGCTCGGCCAAAATCTGCCCAACTACTCTCTAAAATTCCCTCACTTTATCCTATAGGCCTTCATTTAGTCTGAAATGCAACCTATGGAGCCCTTTTGATCACATCAAACGGAAGAACCCGAAGAAGAGGTAATGATTTCACCACCCTTTTTTGAGTTCCTTTCTTCTTCCACTTATTTTTTCTTTGTTATTACCATTCTAAAATAATAACTCCAGTATCTTATATATAATGTGATGTTATTATAAATATGGTACAATCATATTCATTATTCTATCCTTCCTTTGAAAAACATGTCCCATACATGCGTACGTACAACATACTGTCTCCACGTCGTGGTGTAATTGTTATTCAATAAATTATTATTTGGATGGGTATAATAATGATGTGTAATTCATGTAAATAATAAATATAACATGATAATTATTCTTTATATATGATATACCATCCAATTATATATTATTTTAATATCAAAATAATGATATTGTCGCTCGTGCATACATACGGACTACCGTCTCCATGAACGCGATGAGATTCATTCTCCATCTTATCCATTCAAGTCTAATTCTCATTTGATGACTAATAATAGTATCTAAGGACTTGATATCATTCTGTATATGATTAATATACAACCTATCCTTGACAAACACGGCTTATGGAACAAAACATATAAAAGAAAACGAGTAAGTTAACACCTGAAACAACGATAATACTAAGATATTATTAGGAAATAAATGTTAAAAGATCATATATGATATCATATTAATGTATATGATTATTCAATAATTTAATGACTATTATTTCACCATTGTATATGAGATTAACCTACCCTCAACCAAGGAAAAGTACAAGGTAAGGGTTTATTTCACAATCTCTTCATTATCTGAGGTTGTTTATACGTAATAATCTACTGGGATCTCTTTATCATCCGCATCCATGTTTCTTTAAAATGTATTTAAAAACATTTTTACTATTTACAATAATATGGGTTAAAGTCATTTATACCCTTGTTTTACTTTTTATAAGAGGTTTATAAAGGAATCTCTCTGTCGTTTTCCAAACAAGGTGCTTTTTATCCTTTTTGATAGAATTAAGGTATGAATATTTTTTTAACTTATACGGCAGTTGCGGCTATTTTCTTCCATTATAAAATTGTCGAAGCTTACTTTACAAGCTTATAAGAATATTTTCAAAGAAATTGTTTTTTTATAAATATATGACTCTTAAATGTTATCAAAATAGAAAGAGATATTTCTCTAAAAAGAGTTTTGATTTCATCTATGTCAACATCCTTTGATGGATTTTATGATTATTTGATGTTGATTTATTATAATACAAAACTTCTATATTTTATTGAAGGTTTTGTTATATGTTTAACTATGGATGATTTATTTTTATACCATTCATAGTTTATGGATGAAGTATTTACATTTCATATGCTAGTTTTAAAACAAATGTTTTTGTTATGTTTAATCCTTTTCATATGGGAATGTATTAGACTTATTATGTGACGGGTGGAGCCCACTATTTATCCCCGATGCATCGGTTGGTCTCATGAGACAAACTAGTGTCTTGGAACAAGGCCTTGGTAAAATCATATTTTTAGTCTGGGCACGAGGCTTTGGCTATGTGGTTATGATAGTCTGGAATTATGCATTCCATCATTATGAAAGTGGTTATTGATATTGCATGTGATTATTTTATTAGTAGAATATCCATGTGAATAAGTAAATGGCATTATTTCATTTTATTTTTTGCATACTATGTTGAAGTTGAAGTTTAAATGGAATTTGTTTTAGGTATACATTGCCTTAAATTTTTATTCTTATTTATGAAAGTTTCCACTATATTGTTATCCATATTGGGCATTTGAGCTCACCCTTTTTCTATGTTTTATTTTTCCCAGGATGTGAAGAAGTAATTTATGAATGACCTGTAGAGATTGTATGAAGGGATAAGAGTGTAGACTATGGAGACTATGTTGTTGTAGTTTTCATTTTTATGATGTAATGTAAATCTTTATGAATATATGTAGTGTTTCCAAGGACACTACACTAATCAGACTTTTGATATTTGATCTTTCTTGTGATCATGCCAATGTTTTGTAATAATACACCGACTCTGGGTAACTGGGGTCGGGGTGTTACAAGGTTGACTCCTAAACAATTTTCAATGAAAGCTCGTCGGATGTCTACATCATTGACCTTTCCAGATAAATACAGAGGTATATTATGTCCATGTGCTACATCATATTCATCTTTATCTGTAAAAGATATTAATGCATGGCATTATGTAGGATCATTCTCTGTATGGTAGACCTCATCCATAGCAATTTCAGTATCAAATTCATGATGATTTGACAAGGCCACAATAAGCACCTCCCTAAGATCTTTTGAGAGATTCAAGGCATCCAGAATTGATAACATTGCTGGTACTTGGGTCAAATGTTTCAAGACATCATACTTTTGATCAAAATGTCTCCATTTTCCAATAGGAAATTGTTGTTTTTTGGGTGCCTTAGAAGTTGATGCTTTGGAAGTAGATGCATCTCGTATCAGGGTAAGAATTGGAAATACTTCTGGCTTTAGGAAATTAGACAGACGAGGTATACTTATTTTCTGAGAGGAAGAAGGTTTAACCTCTAACCGATCCTCCAAAACAACTATGTGAGGACTGAATCTTTCATGTGTAGAATAACTTTCTTGTTCATGTAGAGCTCGCTGAAGGTCTTTTCTATGTGTTTCTGCCGCATATACAGTTCTATCAGGGGTAGGATTGAAATAGTGGATTCTGGAATATCCAAGTCTTCCCCTATATCCTAGACCTCTGTCTCTTCCTCTAATTTGTCTTTTTGATACAGGGAACTCAAGTTTATCATGATAGAAACTATGGATGTTATACGGATCCGTTAAGTGAATCAAGGTAACAAAACCAAAGATCAACTCTTCTTCGGATGAAGATTTTTCCTGATTAGCTAGTTCAGGCTATGACATCTGATGGGACGGTGCACTTGCCTTTGAAGCAGATGGCATAAAATCTACCAGAGTAAAAGGTAATTTAGTCTTTGACACGAACTCATCTTCTTCAGATTTCTCGTCATTCTTCAAATTATGCCACCTATTTGAAAATTTTCCTTCTGATGAAGGGGGTTTTGTTGAGGCATTCATAACAGATGACCCAATTGGATGATTAAATTGTGTTCATAATATGGCATGAGCTAGGTTGATTGTTTTCCTGACCATCTAATCATCATATTTCTACGCATTTTTTCTTTTGACTTCATACCTCTTGACTTATTCCTCTGGATCAGTAGCCGTAACACATGCTATCGGGGCTGAAGAACCTTTCAGTTTTACCTGTCCAGAGTCCACCATCTTTTGTAGGAGGATTTTAAAGACAAAATACTCCTGAATGGGATGCCTTAACATCTGTTGAAATGGGAAATAGTTGAGGATTTATTCATATCCTTCATTGTTCTGCCTTTTGGGCCTTGGAAACTGAACCCGATTGTATTTCAGAGAATAGATGAAGTAGCTATGAACATGTTCATTCCAGAAAGAAAAAACTTTTTCCTTCAAATCTTCAAATTTTTTCCTCTTTTATCTCTTCTATCATCTTGACAAGGAGGCCTTTGTTGTTGATGCTTAGGAGGTGGATCCCTTTGATGTGATGAATGTTTTGAGGTGTAAGTAGGTATAGGTGCTTGTTTAAGTGTAACTGTAGCAGTCCCTTATAATGACTACACAAACCACCTGAGCTTAACTATATATTGTTGTTGAGGAGTTCCCATAATTGGATCACAATGAGAAACATATTGTGTTAAGTGTTGTTTTGGATCTCCCAAAACATTAAAAATTGGGAATGTGGTCTTCACAAAATTTGATGTGGGAGGAATTGCATCACCCCATTCAGTGTAAGAATTCATTTTCGGTTGAACTTGTGAACGTTTTCCCTCTATAGCTTCCAACCGAGCTATTAAAGACTTAATGTGGGTTATTAATTTTCGAGAGACATTTAGTTGTGCTTGGACCTGAGTAGGTGCAATAATTGGAGTTTTGACGGGTGTGGTGACTGGTACCACAACTGATGGTAGTACTACCAGTTGTTGTTGCACATAACCTAAAAGATTGGACCTGTGATGGTTTACTTGTACAAGAGGATATTCTTGATCCATCCTAGTAGCTACAATAAATTACCTTGACTATCTAACTCTTGAATGCTAAGGAGGAAGACTACCTTGTGGTAGTTCTACATTTCACCACTTTAACTCCTCCATTTCTTCTTCCTTCTATTTGAACCATTCCTTTAATTAGAGTGATTGGCCTTCTATAGAGGTAGGGTGGGATGTAACCTAACATTTACCATTTTACTTGGAATATGCCTTTTTGGTGTATGGAAGGGCATTACCTGAAGGAATATCTTGCCTCTGGGATGTCCTCTGGCTTCTAGTAGGTACCCCTTCTTCATTTATTTCTGTATGTACAACCTCTTGAATAGTAACTTCTTCATATGATTCCTCTAAGTGATCCTCATGTTCTGTGGGATTGGTGAAAATGACATTGATGACATTTATCGATGCATAATGTGTTACATACCTTCTGACGGAATTTCTGCGATACTGTCTTCTTGCATGTCCTTGATGAGACATTGCATTTTGTTTGGTTGATTGCTCAGGAACTTCTTGATGAACCGTTATTTGGAGGGAATCTTCTAATAATTCAGCTCTGCATTCCTCTTGTTCCTTCTTCCCTAATCAAGAGAAGACTGACTTTTGCTGAGGAAGAGATTTAGAATTTAAAAAAGACCCTTGTCCGGTGGACTGGGGAAGTTCTTGATGTTCCTGATAAACTCCTCGAATCCTATCTGTTAATCCTCTGGGTTGGATTAAAAGATTCCCCAGTCTGGCAAGCTTTGGTGGCTATTGAGCTGCTACATCTAAAAATTTCATAAAACCTCTCCTAATTTTGTAGACTTTAGTCCCAAAAATAGATGGATGCATCATCCTACATCCACTCAAATCACATGGCTCAGATGACCATTGGATTATTTATGACACTTCTATCACCTGATGACTTGCATGCTATAAACGAGAAGCCTATTCGATATTCTCATTTACATTCTTCAAGATTAATTCGACAACTTTTTATTTATATGCCTGAATTTGGGATGAACTTGCCACGACCTATTCTCGAGAAAGCCTTTGATTATGCACAAAACCAGCTAGATGTGGCCAGCCATGGGAAATAAAATTACATGAGAGTAACTTTGGCGGGCTTTGTTGACAAGAGAGTACAGTGAAATGTAGTCCTCCATGAACACCCCATCCCCTGATATGAATATCAGAAGGAGAAATGGTAATTAACTGGAGCAACCTTCTTAGTGCACCAAAGCATGCACGCTGAAGGGATCTCTACTGCGTTTCAACCTTTGGATATCGGGAAACTGAGAGAGATTCCTTGTAAATTTGGCATTGTAACCCTTATATTATCTTGACATGATTTTCATATTCATTATAAGATATTATTTTCTCTTTTAAGTGACAATGTGTTTTCCACATGTGGAGATGAATATCATGAATACAATCTTCCATTAACATTTCTGGAATATCATACTAAGAGTCATCCAAAGGGAAAAACATGACTGATACTTCACCTTTCGCCAGTTGTTTTCTCATATTCAGCACTTCCTCTTTATCATTTGATAAAGATTATTATACCTGATTGGACCAAAGCTACTGATTCTTTGTTGGGTCATCAAATTCAACAATATTGGTAGAGAATTCGTTTGTCTAATTTAATGATGAATGACCTAGGGGTGGTTCATAGAATGACCTAAACACTAGGCTATCTTATGATTTAGTAAGTATTTTACCTTCTAGTGGTAAAGCATCAGACATGACTAGCTTTGCATTTTCACGTGCCACAAGATAAGAGGGATTTCTCGTTACTACATTTTACATTGAAGAATTTTCTAGGAAATGATAATTACTACTGTAGAGAGGAATTTTGTAGCTAAATTCATTATCATAGGGAGGAATAACATAGTGGGTTACAGAACAATATTAATCATTTTTCTCCTTGGTCTTCTGGCCACACAGAGGGTTATTGTGGCTCTCATCTAAGGATGAAACTTCCAGATCGACAGAACTATCATGAAGCAAGAATTCATGATGAAATGTCTTACAAAGACCATCTGAATTATTGTTTTTACTTAAGGAATATGGAAACGAGAGAGTATAATATTCAGTTGCAAAATACAATTGTTTTAGCGTATAAAGAACTCCAACATCGAGCAACACCTTATTGCAGATTGGCTCTTGAATTCTTAACTGTTCTGGATGAGTCTTTTTCTTAGATGCCTTCTTACTAACTTTGGAAACCACTTGTTGAGGAATTTGGTAGTTATGGGTATGTGTATGTGCCTGCTCAGGTGAAATGGTCAGGTTAGGCTGATTATCTTCATTCAAATCAAGTGTATGTTCCAGACTTGATTGCCCGTATAACATGTGGGAGTATGCCCCACAACCCTCTTGGACTGGGACATAGGTGTGTATCTACTATGGAGTGATATGTTGATGAGTAACTCCACTGATAGGGATAGATTTATGATTCTTTTCCTGTGATGCTACTGAAGTTGTTATAATATTCTGACAGGCATCCATAATATGGGCAGGGATTTTCTTCTGCTCTTTCACCATTTTCAGAAAGTGCATGGTGACTTCAGATGCTTGAACGGGAATATATGTCCATTTCATGATGGGAGTAGGTGTGTATTTCTGCTCATGTCCTCCTTTTACTATCAGTGAATTTTGACAGTAATCATATGTTGGGGTAGAAAATTGTGTCTGCCTTCTGCTTGTCATTAGAGCTTTCCAATTGACATCTCTGGGTGATACCAAATGTGACTGTTGGTTAGCCTGATGAATTGCAGGCGTATATTCCTGCTGATTGTTCTCCACCATATTTAATTGGTGAGTTTCTTAGGTTATATTCAGATGAGCCTGCTGACTAGTTGATGATTTATAAATAGGTGTATATGTCATCCTATAATACTCCACCATAATTGCCTGGTGGGATTGGTGTGTTACTACCAGACGAGTCTGCTGGGTAGTAACATCAGGACGAATGGGTGTATATTCCTAATCATTCATTTACATCCAGTTAGCTTGAAATACTTCACCAGAGAGGGAAGAAGTAATAACTTTCTCCATGTTTTCCTAATTTCCCCTCTGACGGTTCGTCTTGTATGCTGCGGTTTGAGGAACCTGGGCTGAACACCTAAATGTGATTCTCTCATCATGTTGAGGGTGCACTACCACACGAGTCTGGTAGTGATTGCTAATGGGATCCCTCGGGAAGGACTCCTATCTTCTACAATTGAGGCCTTGGGTGACCTCTTCATTCACCTCCATATAATATGGGAGAGACTGGTTATTGCATTCCAAGGATAATGACCCGAAATGGTTGGAGATGGTGGTTGGCACCACCTGCTTCTTGACCACTAGACATCGCTGTCCGGACAACCAGGGTGAGTTATTAATTTGGAGGGATTTTCGAGTGGCCTCCATATTCGAGATGGTACCATGTTGATGGTATTACCTCACCAATGCATTTGAGACCCAGTGTTGAAGATGGTGAGTAGGTGATGTCGTCCTCAGAGCGGATGCAGATCCAGCAGAAGTAGCACATGTGGTATTCATAGGTGTGAACATTAAAGAAGGAATTTTTGTATTGTAGAGAGATCTTGGAAAGGAGTGAATTTTTGATATAACAGACATAATCCAGATATTCTTGGCTAGACTACATTTTTTGGATGAACACATATGTGATCGATTACTTTTTTGGCCCTCACATTGAGTTAAATAGGGGCATAACAAATAGGTAAAAAATCAATTAACGTGGTTGAGGATTCATGCTGGGATCACCATTTTTGTTCCATGTGGAAATGGGGATAACCTTGTTTGTTTAAGGTTCAAATATTCCAATCAGTTTCTAACGGGATTATTCGTAGAACTGGAAACATCCAAGGATTCAATATCCATTTGGACCTACTTTCCAATGGTAGGTGTTCATTAGTTGTGGACTGATGAGGCTTAAGAATTTGCATTGGTCGAGAGGATGGTAGGTCAGAATCCTCACCCCTTTTGGGGGGAATTATTTTCTACTCAGGGACTCTCTTATAGATTTCAGTTCTGTTCAAAAATCCTTATTAATTTTCAAAGCATGAAAATTAGTATTCCCTTTAGATCTTGTAATCAATGATTAATATGTAGAGATTTTAGAAAGTCTTTTATATGTATCTGAGGTTCTTCATCAATAGAGAAACATCCATATGAATTAGAGATTCATAGTCAATGGTTTCCTTCCATATAGTATATAAAAATCTATTGGTCATTATGATAATCATACTGGTTTTAAAGCCACTCAGTCGGGCACTTGAAGTTTGTTACCATTCAAAAAGACATGATTATATCAGAGTTGGGATCATACCTACGGATGGGCTACACTCGTATCCTTGTTAAAAAGGAAGGAATCAAAACCCTCGTGGTTCGATAGGAAGGATATAGTTTAACGTCATATGGGACGGAAATGCATTAATGAAATATGGGCTTGATCCTTAGAAAAGCTTCCTACGTACTCTACTTTTAAGGCAGAGATCAAAGTCCACGTAGTTCGGTAAGAAGTATGAGGTTTATGAATGATTAATGGACCAAAGAGAGATGTCGTAATTACTTTTAAACTCTAAGCTCATGTGAGTCATGCTCGGTATGAGAAATAAGAGGTATAAGTAAATTTGATGATTGTGCCATGAAAGATGCAGTCATAAAAAATGATGTGGGGCTTACGTATGTATAACAGCCCAAGAGCAGGGTCCATAAAGGTATTTGTACTTTATGGAGATTTGGGATTATTAACATAGGACATAGTCCTGAAAACGAAGACCAAATTAAGAGGGACTTATGATTGGGGTTTTATTCCTAAGAAGGAAGCCCAAATCAAAAGAAAATAATGTCAGGGCTTACTCTTGAGGAAGATTCCCAACTAAACGGAACGTATAACTTGGGGCTTAATCCCAAGGAGGAGGCCCAATGTTAAAGGAAATTATGATTGGGAATTACTCCTGAGAAAGAGGCCTATATTAAGAGGACTTGTATTTTGGGGATTACACCGGAGAAAGAGGCCCAATGAATTCCTCTTAGATAAGGAATCCAACAAACGAACCATGCCACAAATGGCATTGAAGAGGGTTTTGAAGGCTATATTTGAAGAGGAGAGGTGGATTTGAAGAAAGGAGGTGACTAGGAAGGAGGCACACAAGTATTGTTCTGGTGTGCAAGTCCTTGTCGTGCACGTATACTTGTGCGACATGAGTCACATTGGGAGAAGAAGAACCGATATAGTAATAATTTGGAGACATTGAACTCACGCCCTTAGTATCATCCCTAGAGGCTTCCAAAAGGTTGGAGCGCAAGTTCCCTTGAGAGGGAAAGACGATGTGCAATAGTTTCCACTTCCCTTAAGGTCTCAACACTTAAGCGCACAAGTGTTGATGATTTCTAACAGTTAGGCCTTATTCTTCCTCTTTAGGTCTTCCATTCTAGTTATAGAATTACCTTAGAAGTGTTTGGAAGATGTCCAATAAAAACATGGGAGACCAAATATTGAATTAGAGTTTTGAAAAATTCATCCCTCAAATGGGAGGCCCACTGGGGCTATTTATAGGCCACTGGGCTCCTTGGGTGGAAAAAGGAATAGGGCCAGAAAGTGACTTGCATGGCCTATATGTGGTGCGCAGGTGACTTGTGCGACTAGAAGGAATCGTGCACGAACTATTCTTTAAGGGTTCCTTGTTCATGCATTTTTCAATTTTTTGATGTTATTCAAGGGATGACTCTTCTTGTGTTTAAGGTATTCCCCTTTTCAATTAGTTATACTGTACGATGAAAAAGAGAGTCAACAAAGGGAAATGATATAACATACATAAATTAGTGGAGTGTTAATGTGACCAAAATAATATAGAAAAAATTAATAATTTATTATCCATTTCGTAAGGTGAAAATGATCAAAGATTTAGGATTGCTGAGGGTTATATCTAATGAATGGATTTACTCCTAACATACGATCCCAAGTATATAAGGTAAATGAGTACCCATGAGTGATTTATAAATGGAAATTCAACAAGAATTGTTTTTTAGGAAAACCCTCCTTGACCCTGAAAAATGATACCTTTCACATAGACCTATTATCAATTTTCTTTTTCCAAATGTTGAACTACCATTCTCTGGAGGGTTAAAGAATAATTATAACACAATTTGTTATTCATTTTGTCCATTGGATAAGTCAAAAGGGTGAATATTATTTTACGGTCTTTCATGTGGTCTTTATCAAGATCATGATATGAATATATATTCGTTAGTTATATTATATGAAAGTTACACAATTTATTTATTTTACTGTATATGTGTTTTCAGTAGCATATATATTCAATCGAGTTTATGATAATCTATATTGCATACACTATTTTTAATGAGTTTCATTTGATCCATTCAAACTCAGTATCATTATCAAAATCTTACCATATTCTTTATTGGGGAATTATTTATCAAAATGATTCTTATAAATCCATATCACCTGTCGTATACTATATCATTAAATTTGATTTAGAATTTTGTTCCTCCAGATTGAGTCACTAATTATGATATGTTATATCATATAAAATGACTTAGTTTAGAATACTCAGTATTATATTGTTCATATCACACTTAATAAAGATATAATATATAGTTATAGAAATTTTCTTCATATTCAAAATAGAGCATTGTATCACCATGGTGAAGTTAATGTTAATTGTAGCATATAATTTGACATAAAATAATTTTTGAATTATTTTGGTAAATCAAGAAATATGTTAAATAAGTGTTACACCTCTATGTATGGAATAACACCTTTGTAATTGGTGTGGAAAATATATTTGAATTCCTTTTATCCTAAGTAGTAATTTCATTATTAGATATAAAAGTTGTCTTATATAACTTAGGTTTTTAATAAGATTCACCAATCAATAATAGTTTATGATTTTCCTTATATAATTGAATATGATTTGATTACAAAAATGTTTTTAATTTACTAAAATCATGAATTGAATTAAATAATTTAAATATTTTTTATAAATTATGAAAAATTATATTTTTTGATATATGTTAATATCAAGGAGTCAAAATAAAATATTTATGACATATTTTTAATTAATTAAATAAATTGTAATGAAACATTTTATAAATTATTATTCCTTAATATTAATTATTGATGTTATGATTCCATTTAAATTATATTTTATTATTTATATATGTGAGGTAAAATATTTATATGGGAATTATAAGAGTAATTTATAAAATCAATATATATAACAGAATATAGAAAAATTAAAATTATTTATATATAAATTATGAATTCTTTATAATTATTAATCCAAAATTTTCAAATTAAGTTGTTATTTGAGAAATTATTTAAACTATATCAAAATATGTTTTGATGATTGATTTGGTCAAAGATTATATAATGTTATGTAGGTTATATTTATATGATAAAAATAATTACATAATATAAATTGAAATTTTAAACATTTATATATCAATTAATGTCATATATTTAATGAAAATGTGATATAATGAATATTATGAATTATTCACACCAGAAAAATAAAATAATAATTTATATTAAAATTTATGGAATGTACATAATGCATCTAATTTTAAAAAAATTAAAATTTGATTGATTTATGAATTGTTTATAAATGTTTATTAAATGTTTAAACAAATAATTATGGTTTTATATATTTAGTCCTCATTTATTATTCCTAAATATAACTATTATTATATATATATTTTACGCTTTCATTTAAAATTTTTATTCTACTTATAATGATTATCAAACATGCATCTACGACATTACATGCATGGTATAATAATTCATTTAGTTTTCTTCTACCATGACATCAAAATGTAATTAGTTATGATATAAAATTAAATAATTCATTGTGATATATACATATACATATATATATATATATGTATATATATTTTTTAGAATTACACAATCTGTGGTACCGGCTAAATGGGGGGGGGGTAATCCGTGTGTATAATTTTTTTATACCATAATAACAATCAGGATTATACAACAAATTTTCCCCAAGATATAAATATATGAAAATAGGTAATATAATCATGAAATTTTATAATCATGTATTCCATATATAAATATGACTACATACATAGTTATTCATGGTTATTATCACATTTACAAATAACAATTCTTATTATAATACAGAACATGATTAATCGCATGACCCTATAGTCTATACAATGGTTGAATTCTTCTAGCTAAAATCTCACATCATAAGAATGAAATGTTTCCCCTTGAATAATAATCACTAATAAATATTCGTTCTTCTATCCAGACTCTATAAATGATGATATTCGTCCTCTTCTATTAAAAATAGTCTTCTTCAAATATTCAATTTTTTTTGAAAAATCTCATTCACCTTTAAATTTACCATTATCTCATTAACCTTTCAATTTATCATTTTCTACTAATAGAGTGGAATTGTATTTAAACGAATATCATTTCATTATTAGTTCTTGTAAAACTCATTAATTTATGATCGGTTCCTTATGATTTCAATTTACATTTATTACTTGAGTCACGATCTTTATCCGACCTTCCATTTAACATATACCATTAAATCCAACATGATATTCAAATGTAATGTTATAAAAAACCCTTAATATCCAAATTCTGTTAATTCAATAAAGAAATTATCCATCGGTTCATGGATTTATGGAAAATGATGTTCTAGATCACGCTTGTGATTATGGTAAACTGTCCTTTAATCTCAACACAAAATCACATATAGTTTGGATATATATTCTCAGTATAAATCATAATATATAAGTTGTATATTTATTTTAATAATAATGTTTTTTTGTAATATATGAACTTATTTCATGAATCATCTTAATATTAATTCTGAATATGTCATACTATCAAACCATTAGTATTTCTAGAAGGTTTGGATTAATCATATGATGTTTCTGATGAATAATAGATAACACAAAAGTGTCCCATATTTATAGTCAAATAACTCATACTCAATATCAATGATTCTTTTTAAAATTAATTTTGAGTACGAGGATATGTTAAATTGACTTTTATGACAATATTTCTTTGAATATATTAAAATTACTGTAAAAATGATTCATTCCCAACTCATGAATGTCATATAAAAATTTATTACTGACTCATACGTTTGTAAGTAAAATTATTAAAATAACATTTAAAGGATACCCACATACAATAAACAACCTATATATGGACTATGGGTTTATATGATTCTATTTATCATAATTTTTAAATAGAAAGACTCCAATTCCATTCCCAAATCACCATTATATCTATATTTTAAAAATTTCTCTCAATTTGGAGCATAGCTCCATAATTCCATCTTATAAAATTTTCAGTTTATAGTAATGAACATCAGACAATATCTTAATATAATGTCTCACATGGATAGTATTTATAATTTCTGTAATAGTTGACATATCATGAATGAAATCTAATTCCATTATATCCATTAATAAATATCTTTTAGCTTCGAGATAATTTTGTGTACAAAACATCAACTTTTAGTACTTGAATGTTATATTTTCAATATCCCCACAATCATCATAAAACATCTATTAGAAAATGGTACATCATCCATTTTAGAGTTCAAAAATATCCCTATTTGATCTTTTTTCATTAAAACTATATCTTATCCCTATAATTGAAAATATATCCATTACAAACAAATGATAACGATCTACCCAAATTTATCAACGTAATTAGTCCTGAATTTAGAATCAGACAGTCTGCATGTTCTATTTTCTTTATAAAAATCAACAGAGATTAATATAGAAATAAAATCCATCCAATAAAATTCATCCTAGAAATTATAGAAACATAATTCCCATACAATATTTGGAATATTGTATATAATTACCAAAGGATTACATAAATAATCAATGTAGAAACTAAGACTTATAAAAATGTACCATGATTTATATAAAGTAGAAAACATCTAATAATGAATATAAGAAATAATTTAAATAGGTGGGAACTCAAATATCTCCACACTATATTGTTGTGGTACATGATACACTCTAATTTTTATCCATAGATTCTCACAAGCTCAATTGTGAGGGTTTTTTTGAAGATTATCTATGAACACTTCAATTGATATAACAAAATAAACATCCAATATACCCTACGATAACTTTTATCATCTAAAATGATACATTATAAAAATATTAATCAGACTAGAATGATAAATAAGATTTTTATTAAGTAATATTAGTCCAATTATCACAGCATATAACTACAGTATACTAAGTTTCAATATTCATGTCATGTAGCATTGTTAAAAACAACATAATCTACGTAGATACCTATGATGTAGCAACATTCTCAATATTAATTTTATTCATGGTTAATGATATTTTCATTTTTCACTTCTTGGAAACATAACATCGAACGATGAAGAAATAACATGACCCAACCCTCATGGATTCCACCTTGGTTGGAAGTATATTATGTGTTCCACCAAATTCCTACCTCTAAAAAGAATATGGCCTTGTTTCTAGAATAGTGTAAGCATGTCATACATATGGGATGTTATTGACAATATCAATCTACAATAGTTTCATATATCCAAATCATAAGGTCTGTTACACCCCCAAAATGGAATATATATATATATATACATAAATGGAATTTAATATAATACTATCATGATACATCTACTGATATTTATCAGATAACAAATATGATTAATATAATTTAAAAAGGAAAAATAAATTCCAAAGAGTTAATGAAGAAATATGAAAACTAGTCAAGAGGAAAAGAGTCCACTCCATTAGTGTTCTCCATGCACAAATATCACATTATTCCATTAGACACTCTCACTACCATGATCTACCTATTCCCCATCCCCCAAAGCATCTAAGTTTTCACTCCATAAATTTTATGTCGACTCGACATCCACAGATCCATATAACACATATACTCCATATATGACAACAAAACATGTGTGGGACTGTGGCCTATTAGGAGTGAGTATAAACAAACCTTGTAGGACATCCTAAAAGCCTCAAACATCCACATGTAACATTTCATCTATAAGATCCAGGTATTAATTATTATCCAAATGGATATCAAAGAGAATATCCTATATATTTTCCAACACTAAAATTCAAATAGTTGTTGGTAATTCCAAATAATTAAATCATTAACAGGTTATTCAACCATGAGAAATATTATTGAGGCACATAGAATTAAGAGGATTCCATGCATTATGATGTTGATAATTATTTGGAAAATAACAACTTGAAGAAACCCACAAGTTGAAAATGAATAATATATCCCAAATATATATTTCATGCATGTTCTTTTAGCATACACACCATAACTAGATGAATAGAGTGGGAGCATACTCAATTTATATGAGGATTATCCCAGTAGGACATAGAAATATTCTACATTCCTTCAATGAAATATTATTTTTTGGACCACTTAACCCTCATAACCCTCATAACCCCACTTTGACAATAATGTAGTATCCCATGAAATTAGTAGTGTTATGAGAATTACAACCCTAACTTAGGATACAATTCAGAATTAGATTTCATAAGATATAGGTAATATGGAATAAAAATATGTTGGATATGAAACCCATTAATAGTTGGTGTAATATAATACATAACATATACTTTGGTAAGGTGTATTGTGACCCAATCCAATGTGTTTAATTCCCAACCCTACCAAGGGATGATATGTGTTTCTTTATCCTAAATCCCTAGTTAAGGTTGTTTCTTCTTAGAAAGGTTTCTTAAATGAGTATATTAATATTCATTGTACTGATATAATAGATAATTATAGCTTCTCCTAAATTACCATCGATGTTTCTAGAATGATTGGATAAAATAGATTTCCTTGACGAATTGTTGTCTGATATGATCTCTCAATGATATACGTCTAGACCCAGAAATAGTGCACAACTTTTCCCACGTGGCATACAGTGTGTTACACCAAATTTCATGCATAGACATGTAAAACTACTCTACAAAGTGTGTGAAAAGGACAATTGCATGGTTCTTGGAATGACATACAAACAGTGTGGGTTTGGAATCTATATATCACACTATCTCATAAATGGATAAGAATGAGTAAATGGGGTCCAGCTCTAGGATTCCTGGAGTATAAGATACCTTGGTTCCCTATCCATGTTATCCCAATATATGTGGACATATATGAATTGGGCTACATGATGTGTAAAAATATAATATTAGTGTGTCATTTTATGTCATGACCTGTCCTCATAGGGATCGTTTTGCGACTCCCCACTCCAACATCCAATAGGTCAGGGGTTGGGGAAAAGTATCGAGTATGCATATAACTAACATGGGAGGAATTTCATATGTACTTGTACACACAGACACACACTTCTTCAATACCAAAAATTCTGAAATTAAAAAATTCTAAACAATTAAGGCATATACACATCAATAACCCACAATGGGAGTACAATCGTATGTATTGTAAATTAAACAAGGACAAAAAAGACCACAAACAATAGTCTATAACCAGAAGTCCGACATTTATGTAAAAGTAATGAGAATGTTTTATAATAGCTGTAGGAACACACCTTGGTCTGTTCAATCTCAATAAGCACAGTCTAGTCCTAGTCCTCCTAGAACACCATCAATAGGATGATTTCCTACACAAGACACAACACGTGCCATCAAATCCTGTGTCGGGGTGAGTATAATAATATTTAGTGTGACACCCTAAAAACCAGAAATCAATACCAAAAAGGAAAGAAATGTAATATATACAATGTGATATGTCTACATCACATATAATAATAATATTCATATATACTCAATTCAAGACACACAATTTGAATGTAATACACAACCATAGCACACAATGTTTGATTCCATCATAATGATTCAATGAAGTAGTCATTCGAGGGAATACACTCCTATGTAAAAAAACATTGTTGATGTCCGTCCCAGAGGTACCACTCAACAGGTAGCTTCATGAGGGGGATATTCTAATAGATCTGAAGATAATACAATAAAATAAATGAGGATCAAAAACCTAATCCACGGAGTGATACAAACAAATCCTTCTAGATTAACACTCTAAGTATAGGATCAATGCCTAGTAGGATTTATCACAACAATACCAATGTCTCTACCATGGGAATGAAGACTAATATAAGATCACACAATAGGTCTCTGAGGGGATCCTAAAAACACTATCTAGGAATTCATGCTAAAGGAATCATAGTCCTAAAAGTATGAAATAATAATATACCTAAAATCAGAGAATAGATAAGGAGAAACCCCATAAGAAACTCTATCCATGATACAAAGTCCATATAGTATAATCCATGTAAAAAATGTACAAGATGTGTAGAGGGGTTACATTTTGTTTCACTTGACCCCAGGTTCATCACATGTAAATGGACTGTGACATCAAATCATGTTTGTGTAGTAATATTCCACTTGTAGGAATCATGTATTCACAACAAGTGTGTTAGTACACAACTCTAATAAATGAACATCATCTCGTGTATATGTACATAACATAGCCAGTGTTCTTCGTTAAGGCAGTGTCTTTTTTGGGGGAGCACTTTCCGTGTAGGCTAGCCGTGTAGTCCACCCTATGCATGTGTACATACCATGAACATAATGAAGTCACCTGAGAGGGACCACTGGCCTTGAAGGCCTAGAAACTTGTTTTGTTCTATATTATTATTACCTGAAACCCTTTCCACTACAAAGATATCTATACATGCCATGTAATCTTTTATTACACTCCGTGTTCTATGATATTTTCTAGAAATCCCATTCATCCTCCATGCATCGTGGAAGATACTCCATCCATTGATTCCACAGTGGCCTTGACTTGAAACAGATGATCTAATATCATTGTGTCATTCAATATCCATATCAACATGTTTCATCTTTTATTTTTCTCACAAAAAGTTCAAATCATCATTCTTTTAATAGCACCAAATAATGCTGGATTAAATGAATTAGGGGATCCACCATCATTTGAATCTCTTTTTCTCCATCAGAAAACCTCCATCACGATTCTTCGATCCCATATCTATGACATCAAATCTGAATTCCTATAATATGGTGTCTAATAACTTATTCATTGAGATGTGTTGAGTCAAAGGACATGTGATGAATGACTACGACGAATGATAAAATGGGGGAGAAAATAAAACAAACCAAAATAGATGAATGAACCTTGATAGATTTTTGATTCGATAATAATCCATCTCCATTAGAGTGAAACTTGAATGAAATAAAATAATCTCAGTGATTAATCGACAGTCAAAACAGAAAAAATATAACCCCAACCCACAAAACACATGATTCATTAATGAATACTTTTTTCAATAGATTTATGTTATTTGTAGGAATAAATAATTATGAATAAATAAAATTACAAATCATAGATTGATTCAGATTGGTTGTTGGAATAGAAAAATTGACGTGTCATCATCATTGGAAAGATATATTAAATTAGTTTCTCATTGATCATCGACCAATGATCAGTTACCATTTCTCTAGGATGATCATCCATATATATCTCTCTAATGATCCTATGAAATCTTTATGTTTATTCATAAAACCATGGATTTTTGTAAAAATGATCTATTTAGAGACCCACCCATTTTTGCGTCAACCTTTTGAAATGAAACAATTTTACTTAATTATTTTATTCATTTTGTGCCGACAATGGTTTTTTCACAGATGACCTATGATGACTACTTTTAAGTAATTACATGGGTAAAAACACCATTATGAACACAATGGTTACGTCTAATTTTTTATAAATGTTTTCGTTTTGATGTTATTTCACCTTTTGATGACAAATGTGTGTGCATTCTAGATAATATAATTAATATATTTCAATCATTTATTTTGGACATGCCATGCCATTTAATTCCACACTATCTTAGTACTTAGTCTATCAATTATTAAATATAATATTTTAATGTAATATAAGTAAAATCCATGTCATTAAATTATCCCCACCTTGGAGATTTATGTCCCCAAAAATACAGACCATGGGATACACAGAATGTTGTGGGTACTTAGCACAAATATGAGTCTCCCACTCTATTGTTCCCTCCTAAAAATTCTCTTTGTACCCTCACACATTATCCAAACCAATTGATCACCCACATAGGATGATACCAACTACAACCAAAGTCCCACATTCAAGCTTAAGACATGTCCTCTAGAACCTGAATGGTCTCCTCAGTCTAGAAATTAGTTTGTTGGTGGGATGTTGTGCTCAATCATAACGAAGTGCTAAACACCTCCCATAATCTCGTACTCAAGTGAGATGTAATTAATTCATCTTTATAAGAAAAAATATTTAATGTAACTCTACGATGTTAAACGATCTCCACCTTGTAGAGGTTTCCAAATCTCTCTATTGAGCTCTACACTCAGATAGTTGGGTAGTGGGTCAACATGGTGAGTCATTCAATGATCACTCATATGGAATCATGTCCCTTGTATGTACATGGTAATCCTATAATTAATTCCATAGATATCTCATCCCACTTCCATTCCATAAAATTAATGGATTGATCCAAACCCACTGCATCTTGGTTCTCAACAAACACTTGCTGATATGTATGTCCAAAAAAAACAAACCCTACAACTCCAATATTTATCCTTGGACCCCAAAACTGATGTTAGAGGTCTTGGTACTTATTTTAAACACCTTGATGTTACTAAAAATGGTATGTATTAACATTCATCATAACGTCCACCCACAATGCTAGTGGATCCATCATGTGCCCTCCAAAAGGAATGATGTATTCCCCACTTAAAAAAATATATCAGCAGTATTCCCTATGGATATATAATCAGGTAGGGTCAAAGTAGGTATCCCCAAGTTGTGCCTCCATTAATAGATGTAGGAGAAGAAGGGTTAAAACCATCTATTAGAGGTAAGATTCTTCATCTCCATCCCCATTTTTATCTAAAATGAGGCCAACTACTCCAATCCCTTGTTCAACAACTGTGAACTAAATCTCTTGCTAAGAGCATCTTACACCACATTCCCCTTTCCAGTAGTATCGATAATCCCAAATTCACTATCTTAGAGTATCTATAGCCTTCAAATATATCTCATATTTTGATCCTCTTGAGAGAAGATATAATCGACACTAATTTAGTTGAAGTATTTGATAAACTGCTTGTCCATCAGGTAGTGTCACCACATGTTCAATAGTTAGACTAACACTATTAACTCAAGGTCATGCACCAAAAATTTATAATCTCACAACTAGCATAGAATATAAGAAATCACTATTTTCTCTTCATCAAAACTGAACCATGTTTGTTTCCTCATGCATCATAGAACACTATGTACTTGACACCATCCTCCGGTAATATCCAGATTAGAACACTCGTTCAACTATACCTAAACTACTAAAAATCCTTCATTAAATTCTGTACCCGCACAAAATGAATCCCATTTGGAGCCATTGATTTCACAGGTTCTGATATCCTGGAGAAATCTAGTATGAATCTTTGGTAATAGCCTACTGGCTAATGAAATATCCACTCCTCAATGAAGCTCTTATGTGGATCCCATGATAACACATCCTCAACCTTTTCTGGGTCCACCTCTACTCCCTCAACTAACATAATGTGTCCAAAATAGTGGACTTACTAAACTCATAACTAGAACATTGTGCATTCTCATAAATATAGTTCTCTCAAAGTATATCTATAACTATACTTAATTGTCTCGTGCGATATCCATCTTTCGTCGAATACACATGGACTTTAATGATGAAGACTACTAGGAACCGATCTGTGTAAGGATAAAAAATGTAGTTCATGAGTCCAATGAACATTGGTGGGGAGTTCTTCATGCCAAAGGTAATCACAATGTACTCATACTGACCATAGAAACATTAGAATTCCATTGTCTGTATATGCTTCCCCCATACATGAAACTAGTGAAATCCTGATCAGAGTTCCACCATCCATAACCATTATGTGACTCTCAACAAATCAAGATGACATATGTCTTTGGTAGTGGATACATTTTCTTTATGATAACTTGGTTCAATAACCGATAGTCCACATACATCCTCAAGCTACCTTCTTCCTTCTTAGAAAAAAACTGGGGCAACCTAGGTTGAAACAGTGGGTCTCAAGAAGCCCTTCCATTGAAATTAATCCAACTACACCCTCAGCTCACAGAGCTCTATGAGATCCATTTGATATTATAGTATAGATATCATTGTTGTCATAGGCTGTAAATCATGGTAGAAATCTATCTCTTGATATAGAGGCAATCCTAGAACATCATTGAGGAAGACGTCCCCATATTCTACAACCACCAAAGGAAACTATGAACTCATAACATCCACTACACCATGGGTTACACTAGCGAACTGGTTTGTAAATGGATGCACCTACTAATGGATAATTTCATCATATGATGCTTGTGTTTCCATTCCAATAACAAAGGAAAACCTCACCCCGTCTCTCTAGAAATACAAAACCATTTCCAAAAATAGTAAACATGGTTACCGATTCTCGATAACCAATACATAACGAGAATGAAATCTCATTCCCTTGAAGCCACCAACAAGAGGTTGCAACCGAAACTCTGGAAACCAATTTCTAGTTTACAATATCATCATAGGTGAGTTATCATTGAGTATCCTACAGTAGGTTTCTCTAAATATAATTGTTGATTCAATGGTTCAACCTAAATCTCTAGGTATCATACAAGATATGTGGATAAAAAGGAATGACTACAACCTGTGTCTATTAGTACTAATGCTATGGTATAAAAGACAATTATTTGACCTTGAACCATTCCAAGAGCCTCTGGGTCATAACCCTTGACCACCAGTAGATATCTACACCACATTCTTCCAGCTCATTATGCCTAGGGTGGACCACTAGTGGGTGGTTGTGGTAATAGGTTACAATTTTGATAACCTCCCACTACTCTCATAGATCTTCTTCCAAGTCATCTCCTGCCCAAAATTCCTACATACTCCTATTGCAGCCTCTACCTCAGCAGCCCATCTCAGGATTCTCTGTCATTTATATCGTAGCTTATACAATATTGAGCTATATGTCCCCTACCATCACATGAGTAACACCACCTCTCTCTGGGATGACTGAACTACCTTGTATTCTCCAAACTACTGGTCTACTACCCTGGGGCCTCCACATAAAATATTCTATATTCTCAGGTATTTAAGACTAATATAGGGCCCTTGATGTGGTGTTCTCTATTCCTGGTTGTCAATTAGTTTCATTAAATTTATGTATCAACCAATCCAAGAAAATTTTGAATACAAAATCTTGTTGTAGAATCCTAGAAAAAGTAGAAATGCATAATCTCATAACACCACATCCAATGGCTATATGAACACCTGGATTGAAGGTTTGATCCCTAATGTAATTATCGTGTACCAAATAAATCGAGCATCTGAATTGGTTAGAATAAGTTGATGTATTCTCTGATACAGACAGTTCATCCTACTATATCTATATAGGCTCTTGAATATGCATAACCCTTAGATTATAAGTTGTGAACTACTCTATAAAATGGTGATCAATCTCTGACCACGAAAGAGTCGCATTCTCATAATATCAGCTAATTAATGTTCAATATATCCCTATAGATCCCCAATGAATTCTCGCTTCTAGGACCACCGTCTCAAACATTGGTGTCATGATTAAATAGAAAACTAGAGTAACCACCTCAAGATAGTTCTCAGTGAGATTTGTGTTATGAGTTCTTCAAAACCTGAGAGGTCTTTCTCAATGATACTCACAATAAAATCTCATCCTATGCACCACATCTGTTGGTATTGTGGGAGAAGTGTTCATATCTATATGTGGATGTATGGATGGTGCACCACCAAGAGGTAACATCCCAGAAACAGGTCCTTGTATCAATAACTCATCTCAGAGTTGATCATCTTTGAGATCGTTTTACTGAATCCTAGCTGGTACATGTCATGGAGTCATCATGAAGGTAAACAAGTTATACCAAAATCAATTAGTATATCGGGACAGTTGTATCAAGAAGGATATGAAAACCACTACCAATTCTTTTATGATTCATGTACCATTTTTTTTCCCAAAAACCAATTTTCTCCTGTAAATATTCCAAAAGTAGGTGATCAGAGTCACGGTGTATGAATACGTCGAATTGCACACCAACACTGGAGAAATTATCCATAATGGTGAACTAAAAATAGATCACACTGTTTCGTTAAACTAGTCTCGATGACTCCCACTTCTAAGGCAGAACCTTCTCTAATACCACTATATCACAATAATTCCCAAGGGGGCTTGTGATGTGACACCCCAAGACCACTTATAATATTACATGGGTTGGTGAAAAGAACTATGTACTCATATCACTAAAATTATAGCCATTTCCTATGTACATGTACTCATAAATTTACAAGCCTAAAAATGCATAATTTTCAAAACAAATAATCAACCAATTCAAGAATACATCAATAAATGATAAATAGACTATGATAGAATGTAATGAAAAAAAGGGAAAAACCAGACCACCATAATGATTCTATAACCACAACTCCAACCTATAAGTAAAGTCATTGATACTTGTGTTCAAAAAGATACAAGAACACACCTATGTCTATCTAGTCTCACTAATAAATATGTGGTCCCTGTCTACCTAGGACTCCATCCAAGGTTTAATCATCTAAAGAAGATATGACAGATGTAGTAAAATCATGTGTAGCGGTGAGTACTACAATAATCAATAGGACACCCTGAATAACATAAGTCAATACAACATAGGTAAGTATTTCCATATCTACAGAATAATACTTCTACAACACATATAACATGAATATCAAAATATAATCAATCCAATACACACAATTTTGAGGTAACCCACAATTATAGTATACCGACTAGGATTCTAGCATGACGATTCCATGAAGCACTTATCTGAGAGCACAAACATCTGAGTTCGATAGCACCAATGTTGTCTGTCCAAGAGGTACTAATCTTCTGGTACCATCATGAGAGGGATACACAGATATATATGAATAGAATATGATTTAACAGATGAGGTACAAAACAAGGACCATGGGGTGATACAAAAAACACTATCTAGATTAACTTAGAAGTTATAGGATCGACGCCCAATAGGATTGGTTACATCAATACCAAGGTAACCACCTTGGTCACGAAAAAGAATAAATGATTCTTCACAAATCCACTCATGGGATGCCAATAACTCTATCCCAGTACTCCTACTAAATGGATCATATTCCTAGGAGCAAGAAACGATAATATACCTACTTTCTAGGAATAAAAAATTGGAAAATATCCTAGGAACACTTTTCGATGATAATAAGAATAAGGATTCTAGTCAATTTAAGAAAAGTACAAGGTGTGTAGAGGGGATACACACAGTGTTACTGGACCCTATCTTCTTTGAGTGTAAACATCTTATGTCATCTAACCTTGTTCATGAAGTGGTACACATTATGTAGTGTTCTTGTGTACTTTACCCATGTGTCAGTACACTAATCCAACCCGTCTACATCTTCCCGTGTACCAAAAAATAGATTATCCCCATTACATGGTCATGTATGTCTCCGTGTGGAGGATCACATGCTTTGTAGGATGGCCATATAGTCCACTCCATATATGAGTACATCCCTAGTACACATAGAAGTCATAAGGGTGGGACCACATGCTGTGTAGGCCTATCCACATGGAATTTGATACATTCTTCTTATCCAAAACACATGATGTTTCTTCATGGGACCACACATCGTGTATTCCATGATTACACTACATGTTTTATGGGATTTTCTTGAAATCCATTTATTCCTCATCCCGACCGATTCTCTAGCCTTTGATCTCGTAGTAACCTTTCTATGGAACTAAAGATAAATGATCATTGAGTCATTCCATCATTATATCAACATGTTTTGTCTTTTAATATTCTCACAAATGGATGATTTTTTTATCATAATAAATATCATAGAACAATGTGAGTTCAGGGATCCACCATCATTCAAATAATTTAATCTCAATCATCGCACCTCCATCATGTCATACTGATCCCAGATCTATGATATCGGATCGATGCACCAATAATCTGGTGTAAAATGATCAATTTATCTGGATGTGTAAAGCCACGAGATATGAAAAAAAACTTCATTGCAAAATGATGAATTGGGGGAAAAATTAAATGAAGCACAGAGATGAATAAACCTCGAACGATTTATACATTAATATTGATCTGCTACTGTTAGAATAAAAATTGAAGAAAACAAAATAAAAAATAAAAATTAATCCCCCCTCAAAACCCTATAAATATAATCCCAACCTAGAATAAGTAGGATCCATGAACCAATCCATTAATCCGTTGATTCACGTTTTTCAAAGGAATAAAGAAGGAGGAAAAAATCCAAAAATAACACCTCCTACCATGAATCGGATTGGTTGTTGTAGGAGAATGATTGATGTGTCATAATTGATGGCTAGAACCTTCAAATTGGTTTTAAATTGATCATTGATCAATGATCTATCAATTTTTTAGGAGGATCCATCAGATATCAATCGGCAATGGTTCTCCAACACTTATAGGGTTATTTGGATAAATATGGAGTCCTTTCCAAAATATTGATTTAAAGATACACCCATAGTTGCTTCAACGATTTGGAATAAAATAATTTTACATAATTATTTTATTCATTTTCTTCCCATGATGAATTTTCCACAAATGGACCCCCCCAACTAGTGTTATGTCATGCCAGGGGTAAAAATGCCATTCTAAACTCAATAGTGCCATTGGTTTTCTGATCTGGGCACTACTCTAGATGTTATTATTTATTTTTTGGATAACTTTACCTGTGTTATATTTAATATATTTAATATATTTATGTCTTTTATTCCATGAACTATGAACCTTAGAGTCACATGCCATCTCAATTTCTAGAATTTATATTTCTCCATGTAATATTTAAAAAGAATACCTAGAAAATCTGAGTCTATACATTTTTAACTTGCTTGGAAAACTATAGTGCCAAAAAACTGGTACGCATTGTGTCTGTACTTCCAAACTAAATTCCATGTATTCATTGAATTTCTATGTTATTCATATCTTCATGGAATTTCCATTAAAAATATCTTCTATCAATATTGTAATGGAATCATCTTAAAAATGATAAAAATTAGTTGACTATGATTATGAATGTTAGGAAAGTTGGATTCAATAAAACATTCATTAAAAATACAATATTATTTTCTTAATCAAACCACTTAGAATCAATTACATAAAAAATAAGAAATATCCATTCTTCTATGAAATTTTGTCAACATTGTCGTAGGAATTTCTATCATTTGAAATCATTTATCTTTCTTTGATGTTTTGAAAACATGGTTATCTGATAAATCATCACATTCTCACATGAACTAACCATTGTCCACAAACCAATATTCTTAGGTATACAATATTAGTGTTACAATTGTATTGTATAAAAATTATTCATCCATTAAAATTGAAATAATATAGTAATAAAGGATTTATCAGGCTGATAACAAAATCTACATTGAAATCGGGATGTGGGGATTATCAAATCACTAATGAAATCAAAATATAGTTGATCAAAAATAGAATGTAGGGGTAATTTAAAAACAATTAAATCTGTGATTATTGTAAACATTCTGGAATAATCAACATATATATTCCTAGAATCAAAGAAACATTGATTAATTATAGTTTTTATTCAATTTAATATTGCACAAAAATATTTAAAAAAACCCTATGACAACAAGGTTATGAATGTATCTTGATGATAGAATAAATTTATTGAAGTTTAATCAAAGATTTCATTAATGCTCATGAATGGTGACAAACCCATAAATAAGAAATCCCTACCACATGGCATAATGTTTTTAGGATTAATCCATTTGTGTTGTCATTGTTCCATTCATCAATATTACACATCCCATTCATCAATATAACCATGTATTTATTCTTGATCCTCAAACAACAATATATTATTTTTCTAATCCATAGATTCTACACTATATGTATATTATATTAGGACCCTCGCAATATTATGAAAAATAACATATATAATTCAATAATGAGAGGTATAAAGTAGATAACTATTGTGTCAATATAAACATAACTAATTTATATATACTATATAATTAATTATTTTAAATTGTCCAATGAAGAAAAATTTTTACGATTAAAAATGTTTATTATTATTATGTTTTTCATAGGATAAAATCAATATTCCAAACATAGCCATGGCCTCAGTTTTCCCATTGAAGGAATAATTTTATAGATGCAATATTTTCTCCAAAAACACTTATTTAAACACTAAAGTTAATATAATATTTTTATTATGATATTCCTAAGGTTCACAGACATTCACATATCTAAATTATTTCACCCCAATGGAAAAACTCAAATTATAAATACAAAAACCATTATAAAATTTTTGAGATATACTTATCTGTGGTAAAATAACTATTTGTTCCTAGATATCTCTTATGACATCAAAATAATAAAATTGAGTTGAGTCAAACTTAGGTAAGAATCAGGTCACTACATCAACCCCACCACAAAAATTTTGATCCTAAAATAGGATACACCTAGTGAAATAAATCAAAAACATCATGAACCTCTCAAAGAATTAAATAAAACACCGCCATATATAATTCCATTACCTTTAGAGATGATAGCTATAAATGAACTGCATACAACATTACTAATGAAGTAGAAAACATTCCTAGTAAATGAATCCATTAATAATATTCTTCCATGATGAAATATGGAAATGGAAAATTGAATCAATATGTTGCATGAATCAGTCTTCCTGTGCACTCCATCGAGACTAATCCAAACGAATGTGATGAAACAAAAATCACATCCATAGTTGAAAAACAACCAATTAAAATTATAATGCTAAAAAAAATTCATTGCTTCATTATTTTGTTGAAATTTTGACAACATACTCTGATATCATATTCTAATGAGGAACATTATGTTCATAGTTATTTTTTATAAATATTGCAACAATTATTACATCCTCTCCATAACACCATCATCTTATTTCTTCCACATATACACCATGAATAATACAAAATTTACACCTTATAAAAACATTAAGCTGATATAATTTTCATAACTCATTTTAATAATCTATCAATGACACAAATGTCCCAAAAAAAACTCAGTCAACTAATATTCACCACACCCCTACTGATCAAGTGACCCAACATTCCACAATATGAGGCAGATGATCCCGCCCTTTAAAAAACTATACTCTACCAACCCCAAACCCTAAAAAATTTATTCCTAGGTTAAACATATACAATATACAAGGATATCAACCTCCTCAATCATAAAATTGGGTTCACCATGAGATGGGTAATCCAAAAAACCTTATGTTATAAACACCATGTATTTTCCAATACTATAGAATTATGTGTATAAGATGTCCATAAAAATACCCATCATGTGCTATTGGGAAAAACCACTATCAAAAAAAGAGTTAGATTTTGTGGTCCCATAATTCATGAAAATTCATCAAATACGAACCCTTGTAATATAATGTCTTAGTGGAGTAACAAGTCAACACCTTGTGGATTTTGTCCGAAAAAAGAAATGTGCAATGATTCCATTTTTGAGCGATAATGAGAAATGATTTACTTTCCATGAAATAATCAATTGACCAAGGATAAAATATCAATATAATCCATGATTCCTTTTGAATAAGTTCCTCCATTGGAAGATTGTAACCAAAATTCCATGGATTCATTAATATGATCTTCTATTGTTCCATAATATAGATTATTGTTGACCTAAATAAATACATGAATCTAGGTTACATGCATTAAGAATTATAAGGAAAATAGTCTCTAATTTGAATCATATCATGTATTGATTTTTTTAAAATCATGGAACACCATAATTGTAATAATCATCCCCAAAATGATGGTCGGTTCCTACACTATCTCCTCAACAGGTGTACACCATAAGAAACACACTTACAAAATACACCCATTCCATGAAATTCACATGATGGTATGGTCTTCTCTATGAACAAACTGAATAAAACCACATTCACCAACCACGACGAATCAATTTTACATATATTAGATCAAAGTTTCTTTCCACACATTGGTTTAAAACATAGATCATCCACACAGACACAACACTTGATGACTCCAACAATGGGTAACCAATTCAAGCATGGGTGGATACAATCAGACCACTTCCAATCATGAAGGAATATCCACCTAAACTCTTATGTACTATGGGTACACACAATCCATTAAAGGGATGGATGAATATATCTCATAATTAATAATATTTATCCCGATTGACTAAGATCCATCACATGTTTCCACTAATATATCTAACTCATTATCAAATTGTTCATTTTGAAAAGAATATTCCAATGAAAAACAACACGAGGGTCCCTAGAAAATCACAAATATTCTATAATTTAGTTCACATATGATGCTTCACAAACATATGAAAAAATTATTCAGGTTATCTAATATCTCATGTTTGAATCCTTCAATCATTATATGATTTAATTTTAGGGTGGAGATAATGGGGAAGTATATCTATATGCCCCTAATACTAATTTCTCTCTCTAATACAGTCCTCTATGATGAAATTATAGAAATCACTATGTTTATATAATAAGGATATGTTTAGATTCACTATTAAAAATATAGAATAACACTCAGAACACAACACTAGATATCATCAAGTGAAAATATACACTTCCCCCATTACCATGGTGCACGTACTATATGATTTTAAATAATCCATGGTTTGATTTTGTTAATACGACAGAACTGGTTTTTTAATAAACCTTGTCTGAAATAAAAAATCTTTTCATGTAGACTTTTTCATTGACACTGAGCTCTAACTTATTTACTGCATACATACTCAAGAAATACCTCAAAGATCATGTGTTCCTTAAATTTTACATAACATTAGTCATTCTAACCTATGAATGTTTTATAGTAATCCATTAGAATTTACATTGTTGATAAGGGCTCAAACTCTATCTCTGTTATAGTAAACCTGTTATGAGTGTTAGGAATGTCTCATCCACTAATAGATCATAATTAACTGTTAGAATATCTAAACATAATGACATATCAAGAAAAAATTATCTAATCTAAATGAAAATGTGAGTTTGAGACTCTGAGTTATCTCATATATGCTCTGTATTTACATTTCAGCAGAAAACTCTTGAGTAACATAACCACAAGAACAATGTTAAATAAACCTATTGGTATTCCCATACTACCTATCAAGTAAAATAATTTATAGAATGGGAAATATATGTATTATTTATAAATAAAGACTCAAGACCCAAAATTACAGGGTGAATATACTGCTCAACCTTGTCTTAAAAAATATGACATCATTGGTCACAATTCCGTGGTGACAGAACTAAAACAGCCTTGAAATCATCATATGTATTCCACTAGACACATGATAACAATAAATTAGTCTCACCATAGTAATGATAGGATTCACCATATATGTTTTGATATTATTTGGAATGGAGGACAAATGAATGATATGAATGGTCCTAAATGGACATTGTCCAAGAGACTTGAAGACCTATTTTTACTCAATAACAAATTACATATGGTTCTAGGTCAACTAACTTATTATCAGAGTCATTAAGACTTGATGTGTATGTTCATAAAAATATGATGGTTTCCATTTTCCATTATCATATCTAATTACCCCATTGCATTATTCCCCTATATTTCCTATATAATCCTCACAAGTCTACTAAATCCAATCACCTTATCCTTTATGGACCCCCTCTGATACCATTGTAACATGAGCCGACCATTTAGGGTCCCACTAGGACTCGTGGTTTGGAATTACCCCCATCCTAAATCCAATTGGCTAAGAGCATGTGATTGGTGCTGAATTGGAATATCATAGACATGGGAGGACAAAACCTATATAATCCCACAATAGTCATAGATATCCAATTAAAATGATTATCGAAAACACATGTAGGGTATATATATATATATATTATTACATCTATTGAACTAAATGTAACATTTGTATTAGATGTCTACTGATATCAACAATATATCAATTATAATTGAGTTATAAAAAATGAATAATACACAGCAAATAGAAAAATGTAAAAAAATATCTAGTAATGTTTTAGGGGGACATCGTTCTAAAATGTCCCTAAAAATGAATGGCACTATATGTCATCCGCTACTAGTACTACGATGATGTAACTATACGAAATCACTCAATTTCCCCAGTAATCATCTCTAATCCTGGTTTGTCAACTCTATATCCATAAAATGCATTATACAACTATACAACATTTACACCTACACAACACATGTTGGTCCAAGGGTTCAATAGGTGTGAGTATAAACACAACCAACATGAAAAATAAAAAACTAAAAAAAATAAACATCAACTCAAAGATGTATGTAATATAGAGTATCTAGAAGTAAGTGATAGACAATAATATAGTTATTATGAAAGACTAAATGATTATGGGATGTATGGAAATATCGATCAGTATAGCTCAAATCCCCTAGGACACCTTTCCTGAGAAGCTACAGATTCTCCAAGCACCAAAGTTTCTATGAAGGTAGACATTGATAGAAAATCATAACATCACTCATGAGAGGTTATCCTTAGAGTTCCAATGATTCATATATCATAGAAAAGATTAATTATTGTTATTTCCAATCACCACAATGTTGACTAAATTGAAGAGTTGGATGCCACAGAAACCCTAATAACATGAAAAAAATGACCTTAATGGATTTGACATTCCATGTAGTTATATTAATTATATTATATTTCATCATATGTTACATATCTATTATTTCAATGGGTAATCCCAAACCCCTTGTTTTTTTGGGGGAGTGTTTACCCTAATGCAGGTTGTCATATATCAGTCGAGCACTTCTGACAGGGGGAATATGAAATCCATAAATAGAGGATCATATGTACTACTACATGATGATTAATAAATACTCTATATAATCCTCAGTCATAGGATCATACTTCCCAATATCATGGGGGTAACTGAAACCCCTAACTAAAGATTTTAATAGATTGCTATGCCCCGATAGTCCAATCAAGGTGGGTAGTCACTAATTATGGTTTTCATAAAGAAAAGACATATAACTATTGTACTATTGTAACTAATCATGAATTTTTTAATTTAATTACAATATCCATTTCTATATTCGAATTCCACCATCCCATTTATCATGGAATAATACTGATAGTGGTCATCGTGATGGTATAATTGTATTCTATTGTAGTGTACAGGACGTGCCCCAAGGGGTACCCACTATGTTAATCCAAATACTCCAACAAATCATGAAATGGAATTAAAGATGGTGTATAATAATTAAAATTAAATTGTTCATATAATGATTTATATTGAATATGGGTTTGGGTTCAGTACATAGTGTGTGATGCACTACACGAGTCACATTATTCCTGAAGTACAAAGGGTATTTTTAGGGACCATGTAAACTATATGAAACTTTAATTGACTAGGAATGTTCCCAATGTACATAACAATATAAATATATAGGGTCACATGTTGACTCAGCCTGAATACTTGGCCATGTATTATTTAACATTCTCTAAAAATAATTACTGCCAAACAATTAAACAAAATCTATGTCGTTGCGAAATTTACAAACTATTTGTATCTTGAAGGCATATCTGATAGTTATCATAAACCCAAATATTATTCCTTGAATATATCATGAAAAAATATTAAATATTTTCATTATGATCAAGTATCTTTTGATATTCATATTCCATATGTACTTTTTTGAAAAATTAATTTCCATTAATTTTTCTTATAGCTCATATGCATCAACTCACGAACTGGGTACCTTTATTTATTCCTCATATTCCAAATTTTTATTTTATGGATTTATCTTCACTTGAATAAATTTCAAACACATACATTTTTGGAATCATTTGTTTCTAAACAATCTTAACTATTTCATACAAAGAAAATAATTTCCTCACACCAAGATACTTTTGAATGTACACAGGTGCCCTAATTTTTTGTAATGTGGTCATCCATGATCCTTCTATATGACTCAGTGAACAAATTCATATCCACATAAATGATTATTAGTAAATAAAACAGAATAAAAAATGACTTCGATTAGTGGTGATAATCAAATAATTAGTGAAATTGACTTCCAGTTATGAAAACAATGAACAAAAAAATAAATTCAATAACCAAAAAATAATTGGGGATGTTGATCACTCTAGATTGATCAATGTCAATGTATATGGAACTAAATAAAAAATGGATTCACCATTGATCCAAAACCAATAAATAAAGAACAATAATATTAAAAAAACTGTAAGATTCAATTACTGTGAAATTACCTAAATAATTGATTTAATGTAATGGATATTAATCTTTGTTCTCATCAATCAACATTAAAGGGGTAGAATCCAAAAATAACAAATTTATACATCATGGATCATTATTTAGTGAATTGATCCATTATTACCACCGTAGTTTTGTTCATCATCATTTCATAAACTCATCAATGATATCACAATGGATTTAATCACACTTGTCATACCATTATAGATGTCACTAATAGTACATGGTCTATCCACTATGGGGATATCCTCTCAATATACTATCTTCTTTATATGTTTAAATCTGGTTATATTGATAATTAGATGAATAAATAGACAACCTATTCGGTTAATGAAAAATGAAGAAATTTAATTTAAATAATTAATTAAATAATTTATTTTATTATAACCATGATTTCACCCAATTATGATGACTGAGGGAAATAAGGTTTATGTCATGGAATGTGTAATACCCTCATTTCAATCTTAACCATCGAATCATATTTCATATCCATGGTCTCATTTATGAGGTGAAATTAATTTTCCCAATAATCTTGTACATGGTATGAATAAAATATAATATATTTATTTATTTTTTAAAGTTGTGTTGGAATCTAATTTCATAACTGTAGAGAACCGAAGATTGACGTACATGGACATTACAATAATTTGGTGAAATAATTAATACATAACAAAAACCAACACACAAGGACCGTAATAGTTTAGTGTCTTTGGAAACTCGGAATATAATCATCTAATCGTGGTGAACGATCTTCATCATCTCCCATAATGATCTTCCCCTTTTTTTCTTACATAAATCTTTTCTTTATATCTTGGGGAAATGAAAACATAAAAGGGGTGAGCTCAAATTCCCAGTAAGGGTAAACATAGAAAACATAAAACAATCCATAAACATTTGAATGCAAAAACTTGAACATAAAATCTAAACATCAAAATATTGAGAAAAGACATGAATCTTGGAAGTACGTAAGGAATATATCATAAGGGAACATTAATCATGATAAAATAGCATGGGAATAAAACATGTAATTGTGGAAACCATTAAGCACATGATATGATTTACATAGTATCAAAGGCATTGCTGCCAAGACCATCTTAGTGGACAAAGTCCCTTTCTAAATCGAGTTCACTCCTAATTCCAGTCCTGTATTACTGAACCAGTTTAACATGCAGTTCTAGCCATGTCTATCTCATGAGATATAAATCTTTACCCAATGAATTGTAGGGAGATATAGGTCCCACCCATCTCATAATGAAATCATTCTTACTTGTGCCACAAAATAAACATACATCATTCATAATAACCCAAGAAATAAAATGGGTTTCATAAACATCATCCCATCATCACATAATCCATATAAAAGAAATGGATATAATTTCATAATAAGAAAAGTGAAACCATGTAAATCATAGATACATTATACTTGAAACATAAACATATGAAATAATGTCATCTTAGATGAAAAATGGTTTTGATAAAACACTTGAAATGAATTATTGAGGAAAGTATCCTTTCTTTTTCAAAATCATTCTCTTTTCAGAAAATGTCATGAAATATTAAAAGAAAAGGATTTTGTTGAAAATATTAATGAAATTTTTTGGATGATGCTTAATGAAAATAAGGCTTTATAAAACCGTAAAAATATGTTCGTTCCGTATAAGTTAAAAAAACATTCTTCTCGTACTTTTGTCTGAAATGTCAAAAAAGTACCTCGTAGGGTAAACAAAAGAAATATTCCTTTCATTCCATGGGGTAAAAGTAAAAATGGTTAGAAAATGACTTTAAAAATACATGAAAATACTTTTATAAAACATGGACATGGATGATAGAGATAACCCGAGTAAATACATACGAATAAGCAATCTCAGATAAAAATGAGATTTCCAAAATTATCCCTTACCTTAGGTCCGATATGCTTCGTACGTATCCAAACATCCTGTATAATGATTTAAATAACGCCATTGACTTATTACAGAATCATATTCATTGTTATGATATCATATATGTTTCACTTATGACTTTATATTATCCTTTCTTTTGTAAATTAAATGTTAAAGCAGTGTTTTGGGTAAAATCATTTCATTTATCTTATCTGTTTCGACTTTTCGTTCTTGATATTAATACTTATATCCTGATTTTCATAATTCCAGAATGTAAAACATGATTTATATATAATATATATTCATCATATACATATATATATTATAGATCGATAAAAGGAATGAAATACACCGTTCATGGAGACAGTAGGTCGTTCGTACGCATGAACGCTGTTTTCGCTTCCTTATTGAATTGAATGAACCTAAAAATATGAAATACATATATATATATACATAAATCCAGTAGAATTATTATTTCATATATTTAATTATTATTCATTATATAAACTTTATGATCATTCATGTATGGTTAACATGGAGAGTGAATCTCATTGCGTCATGGAGACAGTAGTCCGTACGTACGCACGAGCGATGATATCGTTACCATAATTAATGAATAGAATTGGAGTGGATGGTATAATATATAAGAATCAGTATGATGTTATAATAACCATTTATAGTTATTATTTACACTATTATACCCATCCATGTAAGGTGTTGGTGGAAAAATAGATTTCACTACGGCGTGGAGACGGTATTCCGTACGTACGCACGTGTGGTGATTTCATTTTCTGTTGGATGGATAGATGGTGAAATAGGGTTGTTTAATTCTTATAATAACATATCATTATATGAGATATACTGAAGTTATTACTTCATAATGAAACAACTAAAGAATAATAAGTGTAAGAAGAAATAAAGTTGAAAGAATCGGTAACAGACATTACCTCTTCTTTGAAGCGCCTCTTTGAGACCTCCTCTTAGGGCACTAAAATTGGTCTTTGAATAAGACCAGCACCTCTAAGATGTCTCTATAGAAGTGGAGAAGATAATTTTTCAGGGGTTGGCCGAGCTTGAAGGCTCAATGTTGTGTGAGGAAGAGAGGGAGGGGGTTCCATTTTATAAGGGAGGAGAGGGGCACCTTTGGAATGTGTGGAAATATTATTTTATAATAAAATTATATTCTATTTCAAAAGGTCCAAAAATCATTAAAGATGAAGTTAATATGACTCATGGTGGAAATAAAATCATCCAATCATAATGGGACATATTTTGGAAAATATTGTAATCATTATAATCTTATTTATTTAAATCATTTATTAATGAGGTAAATACTGCATCATTATTGTGTCATAATTAATTTAATTTATTTGATGTCTAAATATTATAAAACAAATATCAACATATAGGAAATATTTTTAGCTTCCCAATGAATTTTTATAGTCCAAAATATAATTTATATACCCCTTATAAAAATTAATTACTAAAAGATTTTTGTTAATGTCAATATTGTCTTTACATTAAATTAATTAATCCAAATTGTCATTATCGCTACCAAGTGGCTCAATGGGGTCCCAAATTTTACCCAAGGATGCCCATTTTTGGCCACTACTCTACCAATAATGTTAGGACAAGTGTCAAGGTAATTTTGAATTATTATATTATTCTTTTAATCTTGAATTACCCTATTTACCTTTAACCCCAGTAAATAAAATTTAACGTAGTTACTATCCATAATATAAAAAAAAGTAACCTATTTACATAAGTTGGACCCACTTATTCCAAATATGGAATTAATTTTTCAAAATTCAAAACATAGAATTTGCAGTAATTAATTTAAAATTAATCCCGTGGTTAAGCAAACAGGTTTTAAAAGTTAAAACATTGCCAAATATTAAAATGTTTTTACCTATGAATTCAATGTAAAATTAATGCTAATCACATAAATTATATTAAATGGTCAAAATATATTATATTTATACTTTAAAACCTTTCAATATTATAATTTAACCATATAAATTATCTCAATGAAAAAAGTTATTTTTGTTTAAAAATTAGCGTATTTTTACTATTCATCAAAATATGAAAGTTATCAGAAAAATATCAAAAATTTATCCAAAGTAAATTTTTATATGATGATTCCAAAGTAGAATTTTATTTTGTCAAATTGAACTTATAAACATGTCCAAAATAAATTTAATGTGGGTGCGCCATCAAAAGGCGGCAAAAACTGCATTTTTTGAAAAATACTGATTTTACCAAAAAAATTTATTTTGTTCTCTTACCATGTTATAGAAAATGTGTAAGATGAATAATAATGTAATAAAATTTAAAATTTAGTTAATACTATTCATAACGGCTAGTCCATAAAAATATATTGTTGATTAGTGAAACCCAGTATTGCGTATAACACACACTATCAAGGAAGGTCGTGATTGCGTGTAATGCAAGCCAAGTCAGTATTGTGTGTTGTGAAAGATTCCTTTGGTGTTGCGTATAACATAAGTCATAAATAAATATTTATCATAAAATCTCAGGGTGTTACAATAACTATACCAAACTAAGAGTAACCAAAATATTCTAAAACTAAAGGAACCATATAAATATTTTTATGAAGTAATTTTCAATGGAAAGATTACCATTCTATAAATTGAATGGTTATGTGACTTCAAAATTTCCAAATAGGATTATTTCAATCATAATTAATTCCCCATTACTATTGAAACCTCACTAAATAAACATTTCATTTCATTTACAGTCAAAAACATTAAAAATTATTGAAACCATTTATTTTTATCTCTACATTATTATTTCATATAAAACCATTATTGAATGTTTTGGAGATATATATTAATATTACCATTAATTAAAGTAGATTTTATTTCACATGGGTTGATTGGAATATGGAACAAATAGTTATGAAATAAAAAATATCAATATTTATGGCTATTAAATATAAAAATTTATCATTTGGCTTCATAATTTTTTATCATTTACTACATTTTCATAATTATAATTTCTCATTTTTATACCCACATGAATTGGTGTGGACACATCATTTGATTCCTAAAATCCAATCCTCTTTAAGATATCTTTAGTTTGATTACATGTGTGTAAAATTTGAATTTATCATCTTGGGTAAACTATAATCCCATGAATAATGTCATTTATCAAAGCATATACTTCTGAAATTTTTTATCATGTACCTAGATAACTCCTATGAAAATATTATATCATTTCTAGAAAAAATTATTTTATCAAATTTTAAAATCACAAAGATTATTATTATTTTAATATTTTTTGGCATATAATTGTTTATCACAAGATATTTTATAACATTGTGGTCTTTAGATATTATTCTAGTCTAAATAAAAATCTCATAGAGAATTTGTTAATCTACAATGTTACTTTTATGTAAAAATAACTTTCTATAATCAGAATTTTGAAAAAAATCTCTCATGATGCTCAATTAACACTTCCTCTTTAATTTTAGAATTCAATGTAAATTGGTTTCTCATATTTTTATTCCATTTCCTCCCTAATTAATTAAATATTTGCCATATAGATTCCTCTATATGGAAAACTCACACAGATTTCTTCTCTAAATACTCAATTCATTTTCAGTGGTTGGTCAGTCTGAATTCCTTAAATAAATTTTGTACTAACAACTGGAGTGGTATGCCTCTTATTAATCAATATAATACTACTAAATAACTATTTTATATTTATGTCTTTATTAATTTGAAAATTCAAATTACCTAGGATGAACATCCTACTAAAATAAAGTGTGTGGTTTAAAATCAATACTTCAGTAACATTGATGGAATGATAATCTCAGAGCCTATATCCAGTGGGATTATTACATCCTGAATAAAAAATTTATATTCAATAGTTATGAATGAATTAAACAAGATTGGTATATTATACAAAGATTATTTTATTCATTCCATATTTATATATTTGGGGAGTTTCATGCACACCAATCATTCAGAAAATGATTTCAAAAAATCAAACGACATTTATATTTTTTCCCATGTCCATTCTTCGTAATTTGTAAAGGGAACACATAAGTAATCAGTTTATAAGTTGTGGAAATAGTATAGGCCATTGTAAATATGGATCTATCCTTATTAATGTGTAGAATACATGGAAAAATATGATACATGAAAATATTTTAATAGGTTTAAATCATCATTCATAAAGGTAGCTAATTTATCATTTCCCTACAACCTAGGTAGATGTGACTCAGATTTTAAAGCATAATATAACAATTTGATTCATGATCTCTCTTTGTTCTTCATTTAGTAAACTCTTGTTTCGATCATTGTTACT
The DNA here is from genome assembly GCA_963277665.1 of Viscum album. NCBI lineage: Eukaryota > Viridiplantae > Streptophyta > Magnoliopsida > Santalales > Viscaceae > Viscum > Viscum album. The sequence continues at coordinate 1,401,110,432 of OY728137.1, read as the reverse complement.
CTTAAAAAATTGAAATCATACTTTAAAAAATTTCATTACAACAATACTATTATTAACCATTCATTTCTTAAATGGTTTATATTTTCATTTAGTTTTACTCCTCATTTTAAACACATTTATGTACTATGGATTCATCCATTATTAGGATAGATATATATAAACGTTAATGATGCCTTAAGAAAAAATCCAGAACCTTAAATTTTGGATATAACATCATATATTTTATTGGTAATTTCATGGGATGTCTTTATGGTCTATGAAATAATACTACAATTCATAATGTTGAAATTATTTGCAAGGTCAATGTGATTGAAATGAAATTATTAAAAAATTTGGTTTAATCTATGCATCAAATGTGATTCTCAAACCAACGTATAATCATTATAGAATTAGGCCTTTCATTTATCTTGGAATCATACTCATTAAAAAATAAAATTGATAATATCTCTCTCATACATGAACTACTTCATAACAGAAGGATATCGTGAATCCAAATACAATGCTAATGGTATTTCAAATGATGGGGTGACTAAAAATCAACGAATACAGTATATTGTTTTCCTAGAATATAATTTGACATTATTAATAAGCTATACTTAGATAAGTAATATATCTAGTGTATAATCCAGATCATTAGTGAAGGTGTGACCTTGTTAATTTTTTTTGGGTTAAATCATTTTATGGATAAATAAGTATTTCATGAGTGCATGTGGTGTTTTCTATGTGTTATGGGGAGAATGAAATGATAAGAGGATATTAGTGGGAAAACTTTTCACAACCCATGATTGGTTCATAGTTAGTTTAAACCATGCTACAAGCCTAGGAGACAATGCATCTTGGTGACCATTTCAAATAAAGGTCTAGTTCATGGTTACCACATAGTTTACTAAACCAGGGTTGTATATTTATGTAATCATATAACCAAGATTCCCTTATATTATTACTTGCGCATGGTTTTACAAACCATGAATGTAAACCATGAACCTCATTAAATGTTTGAAAATTTTATGATTTACCATCTCATGTTTTTTAGATTCCACTTGATTTCTCCACCCATTTGTCGCCCTCCACAATATGTTATGAACCAGAAGCTCCCCTCCCTCTATGAATGTTTCTACTATGATTCCTAGGCACTGAGAGTAATTTTTGTTGTGAATCAATGCTATGGTGAATCTAACACTCCTCTTAGTTACATTTCTATAGATAAGGGCTTTTAGAATCACTCTTGTTCATATGAATCCCTAAAACCTTTACTATTATAGAAGATACTATGTTGGGGAAAAATTGAGTGGTGTAGTTAAAATGATTGGTATAGATTATGCATGTGGATTACAATAGAAATGAGGTAGGTGTTCTTAAATATTATTCCCACATTCTTGATGTGTTATATGTGCATGTTGTTGTTTTATTTTTATGGTATGATTTATCTTGATGTATTGGGTTGTATAAGGGGATTTTTCCATAGATTAAGGTAAGATAATATTCACTTACCCTATTGGGATCAGCAATATTATGAGACAAAACCTCGAGCTACCCATGGGGTAGGCTTGACCCATGTAATTTGTAAAACAATATTAGTAATCCTCGAGATAAGGGGTATTATGAGAGGGAATGGGTATTAAACATGATTTTGGTATGCATGGAGGGTTAGTGGTTATTTGAGACAATTAAAAGATGGATTTTATTTCTTGTTTAAGAGGTTTTTAAAGGGGTTGTAAGGAATTTTTTTGTGGTTGAACTGGTTATAGATTGATGGATGATAAATTATGTTTGAAAATGATAAATGTTTCAAACAAGGTGTTGAGGTAAAGGTGATTTCATAAAATGTTGTCTTTTAACGAGATTTCAAATGATATTTGAAAGATGTTTGAGGTTACCTAATATGAAAATGATTTAATTTCTTTTTGAATGGTTTAAATATAAATGATTTCACTCAGTAGGTTTTAGTTTGGTCTGAGAATGTTCTATGTGAGAAGATTGGTTTCAAGATAACAACGATGAGTATTTAAAAATGTGTTATTACCATGATGTAAATTATATATGTCTGATGAGACAATGATAATTGATGGTATATAGGGTTAGTGAGATATAAAACATAAAAATTATATTTTCGTGATATGATGATTATGAAATTTACTAATCGATGAATGACATTAGTTGATGATGTAGAATAATTGGGTTTTTGGAATGATCTGAAATGAGATAAAAGGGATTATTGTAATTGCTCTAAATGGGAATGTTTTATTCAGGAAATTCATAAATGGATATGAAATGGGAAATGATTAAAGAGTTATATGAGTTAACATATATAAGGGTTGAATATGTTAGTGGATTAGGTTTTGGGAATTCTTGAATAATCTTTGTGAGATATCCCTAAACAATAATAATTAGGATAAATAAAAATGGGGGTTAAATAACAATATATTAGTGTGTTGTTTAATATTTTCGATTCCCTAATGATTTTTATATATTCTAATTGGATATGGATTAGTGGGATATTGACTAATGGTTCTACACCCACATGTTGAATTCATCTATTTCTTTAAACTCCTCCCCATAATGCACCTGTTTGGGAAGGGGATATGGGATATATTCTCCTAACATATGCATTCCACATTGACTGAGGCATCGAGGAGAGGATATGGTATGTGTGTGGGGAGTAGATAAATAATAATGTTCACATGTCATGGTTTGGTGGGGTGTTTAATGAGGTTATACTCTCATGGTTCCTGTTTTTTTGAGGATCTATACTCCATCCCAAAATGCATAGGTTAGGGAAGTGGACTGAGCCTTATTCCCATAACGATTGTAATACACCAAGACTATGGCTTCAGTTTGAGGATTATGTGTTGATGTGATGTGGTAATCCCAGGTGAGATAGTCATATAACATTCCCCTTATGCATATAAATTTACCGGCATAGGTCATTGGGTAAATGATTTGAATGCCTTACCCAATAAACATGTGAATCAGACGAACATAGTGATAATGATGGAATAATTGATGAAATGGAAATAATGATGAATATGGATCATGTTAATATTGTAGCTAATGAGAATGGGGCATGTTTTGAGTAATTAAATATGTTGTGATTAAAAGTGTGTGTGTGTTTTATACCTTGGATCACTCTCATACTATTATGTGAATTAGTTTTTTGGGTTAGTTGATCCTCATTAACATAATTAATATAAAGAATATTCGATAATTAACTTAATGTTTTTTGTATTGTTTATTTTCATGATGCACATGGTTATCTACAAGAAATATTATTTAGACTGTTCATTACATTACACATTGTTAGTGGTGATCTACTGAGTTGTACTCACACCCTTGTTGGGTCTCCATGGAACTTGGGTACATGATCATACATTACATTTTTTATGTATAGGTTTACGATTGGGACCTCTTGTTCAGTTATTCATGGGATGACGGATTGACCATGGATGCCTAGAGCGATTGGGGAATCAGGTTTAGGTTAAAAGCCTTTTTTTAGTTCTTGTCTTGTTTTACCCTTTTATGACATCGTATCATGTTATATATTATCTGGGTTTGGTTATATCATGAGTACATAGTCACTAAATGGATTTTGTTTCATTTTGCCCAATATTATTCTGGTTGGTTATTATATCTACTAATATTTCATGTACGATATCTTATTTCTAATAAGAATGTATAGTCTCTGCATGGTTCTCATTAGACCAATGTTCGTAGTCCGCAACATTGTGTATATGGGGAGGGGATCCATAGGTCATGTAATGTCCAGGCTCGTGGAATCAGTTATAGTGGCTCCCAGGCCGAGGACGTTATAAATTTGTATTAGAAGGGGGATTTTCCATACTATTTAGGGTATTGTTGGATAGTTGTTAGGATCTTATTTGTGCCCAGTGATGTGATCCTGCACAGGTGCCTACATCCCCATGTATGGGATAAAATCATGGTTTCCAGGGGTGGGAAATAATTCTCAGTTTTGGTGTTTTATTGGTTTGTTATTATTTCCACCATGAGTGGTGAACTTGGATGTGAAGTCATTGATTTATGTGGTTTCATCTCTTGTCCAGGATTGAAAATGGAGGGTGTATCGGTTTGTACTTCATGTTAGATATGATAGGTATGAAATACATATATTGTATGTGATTGACTTGTGAATGACATTGTGATGAAGCAATGGGATTTAAAAGTGAAATATAATGGAATAATGGTTATTATAATGTGCGTAAAAAGGGGATTTGAGTAATATTAGTCATTGATATTGTAAATGAGAATTGTATTGAAATGTTATTTTGAACAATTTTTTTTTTCAAATGATGGGAAAAATAAATGTTTTTTATCATGTGAATTATTGGGTTTTGTTAATGAAATGATTTGGAAAGTGAATCAAGGGTTTAGATGGAAGGACTTAATTAATAAGAAAAAATGTTGAAAATGATGGATCTTTTAGGGAAAATCGTGGTGGTTATTCATTGTGTTGGTTGTTGGATATAAGTATGGGTGGTTTGGTTAGTGAATGTGCCATAGCTAAGACCCCAGGATATGGGAGATGGGAAACTATTGAGTTCGGTGTGTGATTTAAATGGAGTATTAATGGAAATATCATTGGTTATTTTGCAACCATGATGTTTGGGAAGTGAAATCTATTAATTATAATGTGGTGAATCTTATGATTTGGGTCCCTAAAAGTCATTTTTTGAACCTGATAGTGGGTATTCGGATCGTGGTGCTAGTGTACACGTGCGAGAATTGCAGGTAATCTATATGAGGTGTATTTGGATCTAGGTTTGGATTACCACCATGAAAAGATTAATTTTTGAGTTTTGGTGTTTAAAATAGAGTGATATATCAACCATTTATTTTTTGTGGATATTATTGAGAGATTTTTTATAATTAGATTTTTGAGGATGAGTTGTTATAGAGGTCGGTCGGGGTGTCAGTGATTATGGGTGCATGTGGAATGTGTTGAAATTTCTATCCTCAATGGCGAAACACAGAGAGTGGTTCCCACTACAAGATTTATCTATAGGGAAAAGTGTAAGGGTTAATAGATTTTTTAGATTCTATTGAGTGGTGACTATGAGTTAACATCCCTGAGAAATATATGGGGAGGCCCAAGGGATGTTATCCCAATGCAGCATATGGTTTTTGTCATGAGGGACCATGCAAGAATAACTCATTAGAGGTAATTATAATTTTGGTGAAAGTAATGATGGGTCATGATTTCTCTATATATGGTCATTAGGTGGTAGCGAGTTTGGTTGGAAACTCAGTTCGAGTTGTGATATTCCAGTGGTAATAAGACATAGATGAACTGGGAAGAAGGATACCTTTAGTTGGATGAGGTGTACACATTGTAATAGGTGACCAAAAAAATGAATGGTTGGGTTGGTGTTAAGCAATAATTTTATGGGGTACTTTAAACTAGTGAAAATACTTACCAATATGATGAACTAATCATGGTTTGTTGTGAATGATCTGGAATTATTCCTGGTGAGCAATGTGGGTTTATTTAGAAGTGGGACATCACAAAGGAAACTCATGACATGAAGTATGAATACGAGAGACATATGATGTGTTAGTACAACATCATCTAGTTGTATAAGGGGTCTAGGGGATGGAGGAGATGTTTGGAAATGGTTTCTCTCTCATTCTCGGAATCTAGAAACAAGTTGTGGGTGATGTTTTTTATAGTAGTTGAAGATGGAAAACTGTTTCCAATTTCTTTGGTTCAATATGTACTTTAATGTGATATGTAGAGGTATTAATTTCATGAAATATGTAGTTGAAATGATACTCCTAAGGTGGAATCCATTCTAAAAAATCATGGATGTAGGTAACAAATAGTGATGTGGATGTGGTTACATAGAGATGACAATGGGGAACCTATGAGATGCATGTTTGGGTTACATGGGAAAGATCATGTTTTCCTTAAATATGATGGTCGACCGAGTAGAGTGTTGGCATGAGGCTATGTCTAGATCTAATTGAAATTGGACTGGTCACATTAAAGGTGTGTTATGAGATGTCGTAGGGAATGGAAATGGTTAGAAATAGTGAATTCCATGAAAAAAATAATTTACCAGATTACATGAATGACTTTGGTAGGTGTGTTCTGATTTTTGTGGTATGCTTGAAATGAATAAGGTTATGTAGCCAGGTAAAGTGGATACAAACCAATAATGGAGGCTGGGCACCAATGGAGTGAGTTGATCAATGATGGCCCAACTACATTTGGTAAAATGGGAATAGATATGCTGTTATGTAAGCCTCATAAGGAAAATGTTGGAAGGATGATATTGTTTCAGTAAATGGGATGGGTCCTATTTAAGAACCATGTTACATAATAGAATGAGTATGGACAATGGGGGTGTTCAATCCAATTGGATTTATTGAATGAAATAACACCAATGCTGGATGGACTTGGGTGGGATTGATCTTGGTGCATCATTTTTTTGGAGGGTGTTGGCACGAATTTTTACTGGCATAGTACCTTAAGAAGAAGAGTATACTGGGCCATGCTCTTCAGATGTGGGAAACTAATTGAGGATTTTGGGCCCTGAGTTAGTGGACGAGATAGGTTTTGAAATGTTTTTAAAATTCAGGAAGTAGCTTCTGGTGAGGTTGGGTTGTATCACCTTTAGCACTCGAAAGTGTATGGAAGTCATGGGAACAAGTGATTAGGTCCATGAATTGTGAATTAGGTCATACAAAGAAAGTTCTTAATGGTCCTTCTAGGTTAATATAGTACCCAGTCAATATCAATTTATACGGTGGCCTAATAGTGTCATTCCGACCTTTATCTTGTGCTCGGTGTTAGAAATGATGAGTTGTGGTGAATATCTGCTCATGGAGAATTAGATTGTGATTTTGGATCATGGTGAGAATAATGTTTTTTGGGTTGGAATGTTTCCTAGGTCTTGTCATTGTTGTAGAATCAATGTTTTCAAGGAGAAACATGGAAGGTGAAGGTTGATCAGTGGGTCTGTTGTCTAACCTTTTTTCATTTGGGTCTTGTAAATGTTTAGATGTGTGGCTCGAGGATGAGTCTCTATAAGGCTAGGAAGTTGTAACATACCATTCCTTAGTGAAGTTATGCATTTCTAATTTATTTTTTTATAATATCTTTTATGTTTGATGATTTTTTTCTCATGATCATGAGAATTTTTGGATGTGTTCTGGGGAGAGGGACAGACAAAGTGGAGATATGTGGCTATATAGTGTATAGAGAATTATTATCGCATAGTTGGTGTAATCCATTCTATATTCCCTTGAAACCATGTGAGTTGGTGATCATTTTATACAAACGACCACTGTAAGGTTACAACATAGTTTTCTAAACTATGTGGATATTTTTAGGTAACCATACAAGAAATATTACCTTTTAATGTGTCTTGTACACAGTTTCTGTAAGGATTGGAATACAATGTCGGTAAAACATTCACCTCATTAAAAAATGGTAAATTTTTTGTTTTTCCAACTCATGTTTTTAAGATTCCACCTGATTTATCCCCACATTTGACCCCCACTACCCTATGTGATGAACTAGTAACAAACTCTCCACCATAGGATTTCTCTCTTTTGATTATAAGAAATTTAGAGCATAGTTGGGGGAAAATCTATGATATGGGTGGGGATAACACTCCACATGGATCCATTTTCTATATTAGGATATTTAGAATATTTCCTCTTCTTCCAATGATATAAAACCTTCAAATTTATGGATTATTCTATTTTTGGGCTTTAGAGGGTCCTCGATTATGAATCTTTGTAAGAGACTATGAATTGATTTCATCAATGTTCACAAGATAGGGGATCTTAATGCTTTTCCTATAGTCATAAGGTGTTATATAAGTATTTAGTGGTTTTATTTCATTATTATGATGTGTATTGATGTTTTGGGTAATGGATTTGGATTTGGACCACAGATGAATGGGTCATAATCTTCCCGGACATCGTTAGGTTCATCAATGATGTGAGACAAAAACTAGGGCTACCCATGGGGTTTGACAGACCCATGTAATTTGTAAAAAAATTCGTAAACCTTGAGATATGGGAATAATGATAAAGAATTTGTATCAAACTATTATATGGTATGTTGGGAGGGTTAATGGTTAATTTTTAAAACTACAAGATTGATTTTTTAATTTCATTATAGGTTCTGATGGGGTTTTGATTGAAATTTGTTTTTGGAATGGCCTGGTTATAGATTTATAGTTGATAAATGCTATTTGAAAATGGGAAATTCTTTGAAAAAAGGTGTTGACATCAATGTGATTTCTGAAAAGGGGGTTTTCAAAAGAGATTTCAAATAATATTTGAATGGTGGGTGAGGTTCCCTTTTAAGAAAATTCTTTAATGGTAATTATTGATGGTTGAAATGGAAATGAAATCATTTTGCTTGTTCTTGCATCAAAATATAAAGGCCTTTGTGTAAAGGGTGGTTTCAATATGAGCACAATAAGTATTTTGGAATGTGTTATTTCAATGATGTAAATTATTAAGTTATGATAAGACTATGGTAATTGAAGGAACGTAAGGGTTTTTGAGATAGAACCCATGAAAATTATATTGGATTGTTAGAATGATTATGAAATGAAGAAATAAATGAATGTTATTAGTTAATGATGTAGCATAGGGGTCGACCTGATGTAAAATGGGATAAATTGGATTAATGAGATTGTGGCCAATGAGACATGATTTGTAATTGAAATAAATATGTGGTCAATACTGGGTAAATGTTGAACATGTTATGCGAGTTAAAATATGGATGGCTCAAATATGTTAATGGACTAGTACTTCCGAATTAGTGAAAATTCTTAGTCAGAAATGTATATGAAATTGAAATTGGTATAAATATACATGTGAGGTAAAAAAATGTGTCAGTGGGCTATGGTATGTTTCTGATTCCACTGTTAATATTATGTTTATTTGTTGGATACGGTAGAGTGTGGTATTTTCATGAGGTTCTACACCCATGGGCTGATTTCGATCGATTCTCTACACTGCACCCTAACATGAAAATTCTAGTGAAGGGGATGATGAATCTTATCCATTAATGGTTGCATTACACCTAGATTGAGGCATTGAGATGAGGAAATGGTTTGTGTGTAGTGAGTGGATAAGTAATCTTATGAACATGTATTTTTAGTGTGGGGTATTGATTGAGGTTATACACCCATAGGTTGAGTTTGGAAGAGGCTGTATACTCCACCCCACAATGCATGTGTTTGGGAAGGGAATAAATCTCCATTCCCCAAACAATTTAATTTCACCCAGACTAATTCTTTGAGGTGAGGATTAAATTTTTATGTGATTTGTTTCAATACTTTGAGATAGGGACATAACTGTCCACTTATTCATGGAAATTGATGGGTTTTAGTCATGTAGTAAATAATCTGATCTACTAACCCACGAAACATGTGAAGTTGATGAGCTTGGTAATAAATATGGAATAAGTGATTAGATGAAAATAATGATGAATATCAATCAATTGAATATTTTAGTTAATGTGAAAGTGATGATTTGTAAGTTGTCAAATATCATGTTATTATAAGTGTGTGTGATCCTTGTACCATGGCTTTGTCTCCTAGTGTGACCTAAATTTATTTAATTTTCTAGTTGACCCTAATGATCATAATAAAAGAAATTAATATTAGATAATTACATAAATATTTCCCTTATTATTTGGTTTATTTTATGCACTTGGATATCTGCATAAACTGTGGTTTATACTGTTCATTGAATTAGACAGTGTTGGTATTAAATATTATATTGGAATCACACTTTACTAGGGCCACCATGGATCTTGGGTACCCAAGAAGACATAACTTTTTTTCAGGTATAGTTTATGTATAGTGATGTCGTGTTTAGTTATCCATCCGATGAAGAGGGAGCATATAGGTATGGACTAGGTGTGGACTCATGTTTGGGTTTAAAGTCATTTGTTAGTTCCAGTCGTTAATTATTTTTCATTATTGATTGGAATGTAGTAAATTCTCTTAATTTGGTTATATAATGTGTACATAGTAACAAAAGGGGTTTTGTTGCATGTTATTCACTATTATTCTTGTTGGTTATTTTATTTGATGATGTTTCTTTAGTATTGGATTCATTCTGATAAGAAGCTATAGCCTACCCATGGTTCTCCTTTAGACCAACGTTTCCAGTTGGTAGCCTATAGCATACAGGGAGGAGCACATGATGTCATGTGATAACCCGATATAGGAAACCAGTTATACTGGCCCCCAGGTCAGGGATGATACTTATAGACTTTTTAATCTTGGATTTTATTAAATAAATTACGATTTTGTATATTGAAATGTTATTGATTTATTAATAACCATGGAAATGGATCACTAACATAATCCCCTTGAATTTTTGAGTATCCATCTTTTACCAACATATTATTATTTTAATCTACATATGCATTATAATATATTTTTTAATAATGTGACTATATTATCCAATGGCATTATTTTTAGTTGGTCTTAGAAGAAGTTCCAATGTTTTAGTATTTTAGATTTGGTATAGTTATGTTTTTATGAAATAAACCCATTACTTTTATAGAAAATCCACTTTAATTTATTTGGTAGAATCTTTTGATGGTATATTATTATAGAATACTACACTGGTTATCCTCCTAGTCTATACACAGTAATCCCATTAACCAAAAATATTCTCAATATCAATATATTTCTTTGGCCTGTAATATACACCTATACTTTCTTATTTACCTTTTTATCATTATAATTAATACATTTTCAAATCTATCACTTCATCATCATTACCCATGATATATAAAATTATACTTCTTGATGAATTTAAATTAATTAAATTCTTATACTATATATTTAAATCATAATTTGATTTCATAATGATTTTCATGAACTATAACATAAAAAATTATATCATTTCATTCATATTTTATTTCAATGAACATCTCCATACACTAACTAAATGTATAACAATAGAAAATACCGTCTTAATCCTTTTAATCAATATTTCTTCACTATTTTAATTTTCCAAAATCATATATGGAATTTTAGATACTTTTAAATAAATTTAATTTGGGTTATTTTTATAATACATCTCATAAGGGGCCATGTATGAATTTGACCTCACGTGGAAATTATTCTTGATGACTCATGTTATTGTCATAGAATGTAGCTTGAAAAATCCAAATGTGTGATCCTATAAATTTATTTTATATCCATGTATATAAATCTCTTTTGCTTAATTTCATCCACAACAATTTTATAATGGGTGTTTGGGGCATGGAATTAATGAATGATTTAATGATTTTCAATGTATTCCATGAATTTTAAATTGGAATAGTCACAACCTTTATTTGATTTTTAAATTCTCAATGGTATCCATTTATTCTTCACTTAAAATAATATAAAACACATAAACATATCGAAAGACTTTTATTCTTGTTAAATACATATGATACATTCAATTATTGTGATAAAAATATAAAGATAATAATGAAATTTCCTCTACTAATTGACATCCTAGCCTTAGATCAACATAAAACAGAATAGACCAACTCATGTATTTTTATATGTGATTCTCACCTTCTTTCCAATATTTGTTTAGTATATTTTTTGCATAAAAATTATCACAAATGATGTAGTATATTTCTTTTTGATTTTAAAATTTCCCAACTATTCTTCTATAATTTCTTTCTTCCAATACATATTTCAATGGTTGACATGTATTCTACACCACAAGTTTCACTAAGAATATGGACTTAGATGACATTCAACAATTTCCTCTCCCAATTAAATCAAATTGAGCAGTGTTTTCAAACAAACTCCTATAAAAAATACATCAATAAATATATTTATATTAAATACATTTTCCTAAAATAACTTTATTTCCACAATCACATAGTTGTGTTAAAATAAAAAAAAATTAGTCCTTAATCATGAAACAAATATTTTGTTTTTCAAATATTATTTGATTTAAATGAATATAGACTATTAATATGAATATAAAATATAGAGACCTATTATTTATAAATTTAATATACCCTCAAACATATTTATCATAATTTTTAATTATTTTCATGTAACATATTTTAAAAACTATGTTTTAATTATACTATTCTTATTTCAAGAGAATGGACAGGAAAAATAGAAAATAATTATCTAGGAATATGATTGAAATGAAAATTTTAATTTTTATAAATTATATTAGAGGAAATTAATATCATTTTAGAAAAAATAATTTTAATACTAGCTTAGGTTTATATTATTATAATTTTATAAAAAAATATTTTTATGTGAATAATGAAAATTAAGAATTTTTTTGAAAACCAAATTTAATTTATATGAATTTAAGATGACTCATTTCCAATATTATTTTAAAAATACAAATAATTATATTTAATTATAAATTTATTATTTATGTTCATTAGGTTCAATATAAATAATTAGTTTTAAAAAAAACATATTTATACTTTATGTCATAATTCATTTTTCATCACCACCTTATTTGGATGTTTATAAAGATGAATCTAATTAATTTATATGATATTTATGACATGATTATGATTATATAAATATATAACTTATCTTTTTATCCTTAAACCCATTAAAAATTAAAAATTCATTATTTTCATTCAGAAAACTAACTACATGAAGATATGTGAATCATTTTTCTTACCAACCATTAATAAATGAATCTAAAAATTTTTACACGAAATAAATATGAAATTTATAATAGAATTAAATTTTAAGAGTTCATTGAGTTATGATTAGTATTAATGTACTGAAACTACAGAGACCCTCTCTTTTCAAATATTAACAATACATAATTTATACAGAATACATTAAATAATTAAAAATAAATTATGAAAGACCTTGTTAGTTTAGTTCCATAGGATACATGGACCAAAAATCATCTAAACTAGTTAATGATCTTCAATGTTTACCAAAATAACTTTCTCGTTCAGTAGTTATACATAAATATAATTTTTCCTGACTTGGGTAATGAAATCATAAGAAAAGGTTGATCTCAATTGATCAGTAATAGTAAATAGAAAAATACATATACGTAACATGAAAAATAATTCTTTGATAAAATGATAATTACATTTGAAGAAAACACCCTATATTTCAAAGATCATTAAATTGAACAATTACACACGGATTAGCTATTCATTAGACACGAATCATCTAGGAAATGATCTTAAGGACTGAATGATTAACATAGGAATAAGACATGGAATTAAGGAAGACATAGGAGAAAAAAAAATTAATTTCGTTAGTCATCAAGGAAACAATTCCATGAAAATCATAATATTATGGGTTCACTCCCCATACCATCATGGTAGTCATGGTTCACTCACATCTCCATCTTAGTAGAATGATTTTTCTCTTTACAACATGTATGTAGTAGGGTTAAACTCCCATGACCATATTAGTTATCATGGTTTGCTACCAAGACAATTTTAGTATATGTCATGATATATAAATTTTTTCCAAATGAAATATATAGAGATATAGGTTCCACCCATCTCATAATAAAATCCTAAATACATGTTCCAAATGATTATGAATAATCATATCATAACAATTGAAATGAAATGTGTCTCATAAATATGAATTCATAAATTAACATGTGAAGGAAGATAGGTTTCATAATTATTCCATAAATTAAAAAACCATGGGATTTTGTGAGTTTTATAAGAATAAAACCCATAGAAGAGGAGTGGGTTTCACATATATATAATATGTGAAAGATAAATAGGTTTTATAAACATCAATCCATCAAAACAGAAACCATTAATTAGAACGAATAATAATGGGATCATTGAATAATTACCTATATAGTCATTGGAAACCCCAGGATGTCATCATTTAAGGGAAATAAATTTTGAAAGATATTTTAAAATATTTATTAAGAAATATAACATTTATTATTTGAAATGGATTATTAAATTATAATACAATTTGAAAATCATTTACCTTCAAAATTAATAGAAAAATTATAAATAAGTCTTGGAATTTTTTAGAAAATATTTTTCCATGAATACTTATAGACTAATCTTGAAAACATCTTGAAAACTGTTTTACAGGAATATATTTTAAAAAATATTGAATTTTATTTTGAAAACTATTTTATTTGGAATCATATAAAATAAGCAACAAATTTTTTTAAAATTTATTTAATTAAAAAATTATTAAACAACCATCAAAATATTTTCAAAGAAATTTTATTTAATAACTCTTTTAAATATCATAATGAATGTTCAATGAAATTTTAACAAACATTTTCCATGAAAACATATAAAATAAATATAAAAAAATTTTAAAAACGTTTTTCATGTAAAAAACGTTTAAATATTTTAAATAAATCTTGAATATTATTTTATAACCATTTCTATAAGAATATATTGAAAACATAAATATTGAACTTCAATGCATTTTGGAAACATTTTTCCTTTAATACATATAAAATATGCTGGAAAATATTTTTATAAACTATTGCCATTAAAAACATATAAAATCTTCTTGAGAAAATTTTAGATATAAATTTCCTTTCAAACGTACATAATATAAAATAAAAAATTATAAAAACAATTTTATTTTAAGAAATTATGAAAATTTATAATTATGGATTGAAAACATTTTGAAAACATTTTCCTTTTGAAACTTATAAAATACTCTTCATAATAATTTTTGATTTTTTTGAAAAGATATTAAAAAAATATAAATAAATAATGAATTTTTTATATCATATAATAGAAATAAATTAAAAACATATAAATAATTCTAGATAACATTTTAGAAACCTTTTTAGAAAACAAGGTTTTAATAGAAAATAGATTTTTGACAGAAGGGACAAGTATTGTTATAAAATATTGAAAAAAATTTATTAATCATGTTATATACAAAAGAGTGAAAAAATTGTAGCAATAGATTAAGAAATCATGAATACAGACAAAATAAGAAAATAAATCATTTATCTTGAGATATGAATCATAATATTTCTTTGAAGGAATTATAATCAGAAATAGTCACAATAATAGATGAAATTGTTTTAATAAAAACTTACCATTTGGTAACGTTGAATTATACTCCCCATGTAAGAACGAGAAATTAAAAAGAGAATAAAATATATAAAAAATTATTATTTTCGAAATTTTACTTTCCAGAGGTATTATGTTCACCACCTAGAAAAATATAGATGCATAGGATGTCATCTATCTCAATAATGGTAATTTGAGGCAAAATTACATTACCAATTTGGTATCTATTGAAACATAAATTCCATAAAATAGAGATAATAAAATGTATAAGTAAATAACCATAAATATATGTATAATATTCATATAATACATTATTTTTTTGTATAAATAGACCATATAATAAATTATTGGTGAATAAGGCATTTATCTCACAGAAATAAAAAGTGATTAGAAATTACCTTACCATACGTCTTGAATATTGTCATAATCTTTCTAACATCCAGCATAATAAATATCATTTTATTATTGATCATATATAGAACATTGTTATTATGAAAAAAACCATATATTGTTTGACTTTGACATTATATTACCTGCTTATTAATGATTCCAAATGAATGTTTTTCTCTGGGTAACGTATACTATGTTTTTCAATTGTGTCTTATGTTGATATATTTTTTTACAGAAAATTATAACATTATTTCATTAATTTAAACCATGATAAAAATAAATTTTTTATTCATTATATATATATATATATTTATTTATAATATATTATATTATATAGAAATATGAAATATAATACACCATTCTGAGAGATTGAAAGTCTTACGTACGTGTGAAAACTATTTTTCTTTTTCATTATAATATTGATTGAAATTAAGTAGTGAATATATATTTATATATATAATACAAATAAAGTACCATTATTATGGTATATATACCAGATATGTTCACTAAACCCATCATTAATATTCTAAATGTAGTTTTTTTAATGAATCACTTTTCTTTTAGGGGTGGTTTTTCACACATTCTCAAATGAAATTGCTGTATTTACAAAAAATGGAAAGAAATATTATAGGATTTATATAATAAATTAAGAAGATAAAATTCACCATAAATATCAAGTATATCATATAAAAAATATTTTACATCAATATTACCAACCATGAGAGGTGGTATAGTTAAAACAAAGAACATCTTTTTTTTGAGATGGTTGTTCATCATACACAAGAATGGTATGTTCGTTACCCATTACATAAGAGTGTGTAATTTTTTAGGTTTAACCCTTATAATAAAAAAATATCAGTATATTCTGGATACATATGGAATTATATTATCATCTTATATGAATAATAGTTGTGTGGGATAATGAAAATAATAGAAAGGATCATGAGGCAAGATTTTACCTCTTATTTGGGTAACTCCTTTTTCTTGGCACAAAAGGGCTTCCATGGTTGGATTTCTGCCAAAAAGAAGCAATTAATGTTGTATGGATGTATGTTTGGAAGTTTATTTGGTATATATTGGACTAAATTAAAATTATTGTTTGATGTAAATAAGTGGTAGTAGTGGTGGACTATTTTAGGGGTGGGAGAGGACACTCATTTCATTTTTGAAAATTAGTATAGTGTATCCATATTTTTATCTAAAAAAGTAATAAAAACCAACATAATAAAAATATTGATATTTTATGGGAGAAACACTTTATGAAAAGGGGTTTTAGATAGGTTTTTAAGACATTTTATAACTTAATGTTAAGGATGAGTCACTTGTTAAGATAAATTTATCATTAATCAATGTAATTAATTTTAATAACATTCACTAATATATTATATTTTAAAATATGTTTACACTATTAGAAAATAAATAATTTATATATTTAAACCTTTTATTCCTGTTTTTTTAAATTCAATTCAAATAATTAATGAAATTATTTTTAATTATAATCTCACTGATGTGGCAAGAATACGGGTTTTTAAAGTGATAATGTTTAAAAGATCATTAAGCTTTTATATCTAAATTAGTCATTATTATTATTATAATGATAAAAATGGATATATATATATATATACTTTTAATATTATCACATTAATATAAACATATATTATAATTTTACTAGATAATTATATGAGGTAAAAATACTTTTGAATTAAAATTGTGTATTTTTCACTATTCACCCAAATATGACATTTGATTGATAAATCCATAAAATTAAACCTAAGATAATTTAAATATAATGATGCTAAAAATGATGTTTTTTTATTAAATAAAATTTAGAGATGTTTCTAAAATTATTTTTATTATTCTTTAGATGACATAAAAATTTGTTTTTGATGAAATATAATTTCCAAACAAACAAATTGTTTTCAAGATATTAAATATTCTATAATCATTATGTTTTATTCATATAAAAAGATTATAAATAATATTTAAAAACTTGTTACTGCAATTCATATTATTATTTTTAACTGTTATGTTAAAAAGATATCTTTTTATTAATTATAATAAAAATTTTAGTTTTGTAGAAACTCAATGTTGTTTGTAATGAAAGAAAAGTCATGGTATTGTATATCATAGACCAAGTCTATTTTGTGGAAAGTTAATAATTATATTGGGGTATTATAAGAAAAAATATTAGCATGGTGTTGCTTAAAATCCAAGAATAACATGGTCCCCCTATATAACATAAGGAATATCCAGTGTCGTGTAAAATGAATATTATCAAAAAGATTAAAATAGATTCAGGAAAGAAATTTTTTTTCCCAAAAACATGGGGTGTTACCTTATACCCCCATTAAAATTAATTTATCCCACAAACATTGTCAAGGTTATAAATTGTTTATTATGTGTATGTTATTTAATATAAACACATATAATAAAATTGAATACTAAAACATTCTTTAAATAATTAAATTTGGAAACATAACAGTTAACCAATGCAACACATATATAATATTCCACATAGGAAAATAATGGTGGGATTGTAAAACATGGAAATCAATCAAATGTGTAAATATTCAAAGGGAGTGATTGAGGTACTTAATCCAAAGAGATGAATGATCTGTAAAAATTAACTTCCTCAATGACATAAATGTTTGATGATTTAAAAAGGCCACCGTTTAAAAAAGGTATTAAGGAAACCTTTCATTTTGATCATTTTTCTAGTGTTGAGTAATTTTTTATTTGACATGAATATATGGAAATATAATGAATTGGTATATTTTTATAGACCTTATTTATTTCATTGGTTGTGCTACAATCAATTAATATATCATATTAAATTCATTAAATGTATACGCAAAAATTAACTTAGATTCCTTAAGCACTAAAATAAACAATTAATATACTATAAGGACATTAAAAGAGAGGAAATTCAAACTATTTGCGTCTAACTATTATTAAAAATCATTATGGATAATAAATTAATCCTTGAACATAAAAAGAAACATTAAGGTTTCATGTTTAATATTTTTTTATCTATTTGATTAACTACAAATAATTATTCATTAATATCAAAATTGTGCAGTCCAATGGTTTGTGTGAAACCTTCTTCATCATTCAGTCATGGGTTCAGGGAAAGTGTTGTTGTGAGATTTGATTGTTTGTCACCTGGAATATAGGTTGTCCTTTTCTAAAAACACTTTCACATAATATCCAAAATAATAATCATGGAAATCATTGAAATTTTGTTAATTAATAAATAGTTTCTTAACTAGGGGTTTCAGTACATCCCCAATATATGAATATTTCAATCAAACTACAACTTATCTTTACATAAATGGTTAAACATATAAACCTTCACAAATAAATAAATATAAAATATTGCAATGAATGTCATGAAATCATCGTAAAATTGATCATAGGTATGCCATAATGTAGATCTTAGTTTTAATATTCCAAACATCTGAATATCATCTTCTTTACGTTCTATTGAAACATATTAATATCATGTATTACCAAAAATACTTATCCAAAGGATCCATTAATCCATATTCCACGGATTACATGATTTATTTCTTTAATCCAATAGGTTGTAAAATTCATAAATGATAAAATATACTAATTTTTCAACAAATAATTTATCAGATCTCAGGTAATCAGTACCATACAACAAATCTTTATAAAAAAATAATTATCTCAACAGAAGGCATAAATTAATTTCTACCTTTAGTAGATCAAAATACAATCTTTCCAAAAAAATCACTTTCCTACCTCACCAGAAAAATGCATCATATCCTTTGAAATCCTTAATTATAAACTCATTAAAAAATAGTAATATATATCATGATTTAAATATATTAATTCTTGAATTCCCAAACATAAAAAAATTATTATTTTAACTTTATTCTTAATCTATTAATTTGGATTTATCAACTTATACCATAGTAACTATTTCCTATAATATGAAATATGAATGATTTTTTAGGTTCCCTATCCTTAATCTCCACATAATTATTGAATTTAATTTAAACATACTCGAAGAAAATTTTATATAACATTCATGTCATTAGTGGTATCTTTATGATCATATGTATTACCAACACCCATAAAAACATACTCATTTTCAGTATGATTTGCCAACTTGGGAAACTAATTTCCATAATTTAAATATTTGGTGTATCTAAAATATTAATTTGTAACCTACTTAATTGTTTTCATCTCCAATGATTAAAACTATAAATCAATGGATGAGATACATATTTCATAGAATAAATCAAATTAATGAAGAAAAATTACCTAAAGGATGTTTGAATAATGTCAAAATACATAATCTATATAACCATAGGATTATCATAGGTTATTCATAGACACCTTATTTTAAAATCCTATTTAATAGTTTAGGATTAGTTTATTAATTCCCAAAGCATATCCCCTGGGAGTGTCATATGAGGTGGGCCGTAAGGCCCATTTTTATGTACTGGGATATATTGAGTTAGGTCGGACATGCCTTATTGGAGTTGTTACTCCTATGTACATTGGTTCCAGAACCACATCCAATTCCTGTACCTATAAAATTATTTATTTATAGGAAATCACACACTCTATCATTTACCAATATTTTTAGATATTTTCTTAAAAATTATATCATCCTTATACTTACCTTTAGAGATATCCATCGAAATTTACACAATAATATACAAAGGGATACCACTAATGTATTTCATCCTACCTTGGAAATTCGTAATAATCCATCGCTCAACTACCAACTATAGAAACCTATAATTTTCATACATTAGAAGTGCATAATTTTTATAGAACACATAAATCATCATAAAAACATACACTTAATGACCATGTTAATTTAGTACCTCTAGAAACAGAGAAAAAATATTCTAACTATGTGAAATATCATTAAAAAATTCACCCAAAGATATCCCTCTTAATAATTATACAAAAAAAATTCTTCATAACTAGGGAAATTAAATCTTAAGAAATGGGTGATCTCAAATTCTTAGTATGGGTAAATAAATGAAATAGTTAAGCACAAAATGAAAATAAGGGTACAAGAACACAAGAATAACTAGTGAAGACCATAACATTTATATCAATGATCATGAAAATGAACTATTAAATAATTATTGGTAGTTCATAAGACATTAATCATATGATAAAAAAGAAAACAAATCCATGAATTAATAAAAAAGGAAAAATATAAGGAATTTTGGCAGACACATATGAATATAAAATGATTTTTATAGTTATTACGAAATCATTTCAAAGGCCATTATAGTAGTATGGGTTTATTTTCCATAACATTTAGGAAGCCATGGTTTATTCTCATGGAAATCATTGTAATATGAGTTGACTCTCCATACCATCTTGGTAGTTACATTTCTCACCCATATACAACTTAACACTCAAGGTTCACTTCCAATACTATTTTAGACTATCTCATGAGATATATGTCCCATCCATCCAGAAATTATATCATTTATATGTATTCCACAAGAAAATAATCAATCATATAATATCCCATGAAATGCAATTGGGGCACAAAATATATAATCATATCATAAAATGTGGAAACATTTAGGTTTCATAATCATTTCATCAAATAATAACCCATTATATGAAGTGGGTTCAATAGAATAAATCCCATGTAAATTTAATTACTTTCAAAAATATATAAACTTTTAAAGAGAAATAGGTTTCAAAAATATCATTACATAAAAAAATAAACCATCTAATGAAATTATATGAATGAGAATATTGAATCATTTCTCTAAAAAACATCAGTTTCATCCGGTTGTCATATAATAGGGGATATAGTTTTTAAAAGATCTATTAAAATAATTTCATTAGGAAAATATCATTTCATACTGGTAAAGTATTTTTGAAGCATAAAAACACTATAGAACCATTATTATTGAAAGTGAATTTAAATACTATAATTTAGTCTTCAAATAAATTTTAAAATTTCCCCTTGAATCATTTTAAAATAATATTGAAAACATTTTAAAATTGTTTTTTCATGTTAACATATAAAAGAGTCGTAAAATATTTTGAAAAAAAATCTCCAAGAAAATTTATTAATGAATCTGGAAATCAATTTGATAGAATTATTCCATGAAAATTAAGAAAAATAATTTTCAAAAAATTTTAAAAATAAATTTCATTAAAATAGAATGGAAAATCAAGATGAACGACTAAAAATATTTCAATACAATTTTTTCTTGAAAATTTATAAAATAAACATAAAATATTTTTGAATACATTTCTCTTTGATGATCCTTATAAAAATTATAAATAAATCATTAAAGTATTTTTGAAAAAATTTATTGAAAATACATTGAAAAAAAATACGTAACTTTTGAAAACGTATTGATAGTAGTTTGAAATTAAATTATAGAAAATAAGATTGAATTTTTTAAAACATATTATTTTCCATAAAAACATACTTAATGAGATTGAAAATTTTTTTAGAACATTTTACTTTAATAAAATAAAAAATAATATTAATAATATATTGAAAACATTGTTCTTTGTAAGAAAATTGAAAAATTATAAAAAAATAATAAATACATTTTGAAAAAAAATTTCTATTAGAACATTTAAAATATCCTTCAAAACATTGAAAAATATATTTTTTAAAAGAAATAAAAAAATAAATCTTTAAAATGTTTTCAAAAAAATATCATCGAATGTAAATTTAAAAAATATAAATAAAATATGAAAAAAGATTATATCCGTTGTAGAGAACTTGGTATTTATAGAACATAATTTTCTGACTGAATAGAGTGGTAATGTGAGACATTATTTAAAACAGTATCTTAACAATATTAAGTACCTAAGAGTGGAAAATTGTACCAATACATGAATATATCATTGATATACATATAATAATAAATTTATTGAGGTCAAATTTGATATTTATCATATTATTTCATCATTGGGATCACAATAAAAAACAATCTTGATAAGAGATGTAATATTTCCAACAAACTATTACAACTTATGAACTGTGAATTACACTACCCATGTGTGAAATAGAAATAAAAAAAATATTATAATATCATGTATATAATTAGTTTCATCATTTAACATGTCAAATATAGTATATACACATTATAGAAAAATATTTGAGCCTAACAATGAATGTGTCTTAAGGAAAAAAAAATTCAGTCAAAATTATATTACCTATTTGGTAAATTTTGGGACTTAATCTCCAAAAAATGTAATATTATCAAATGGATCTCCAAAATGAACATAAATTTAATTATAATAATCAAATGAAACATTCATGGGTAGTATATACATCATAAAAAAAAATTAGTGTCAAATAAGGCAAGTAGCTCATGAAGAAATAAAGTGAGATTAAGTTCCCTAACATTATGTCTTGAATCACTTCATACTCATACTAAAATCGTGTGATGTAAATATATTTTTATTATACATATTTATATAACATTATATTTATTTCTCATATGATATATTTTTTTATTATGAGTTTATATTACACAGTTATTAATGATTCTATGTTAAGGTTTCGCTTCGGGTAATATCCACTTTTTTATTTTTTTTTATTTTCTTAGTTGTTATATTTTTTACCCATATTTATATTATGACTTCAAGAATGTAAACATGATATAAATATAATATATATTGATTATATATTTAATTATTAAACTCAAAATTATATATTAATATGAAATGGAATACACCTTTAATGATGATGTTAGGTCACACATATGCATGAACGTCGTCGAGGTTGTAGTAATCGACACATCCCCAAATCAAATTATCATAATTACAAAAATTTAAAATAGTGAAGGTATGATTTATATCCTATGTATTGAAATATAAATATATCATAAATTTTGTAAATTTCATACAAAATCGAATTTTCTATCATAATTCCCAACCATTATAGTTGGTAAAGTTAAAAGGAACTACATTGTTTCATGAGACGACAGTTCTCTCTACACAAGAACGGTATCTTCATTACCCATTAGATGGATGTTTGTTTATGTGAATGTAGAAAAATTTGAATAAAAAATATTTTTATATTGGGTATACATATGTTTTATATGATTGTATAATAAGTATAAATTATTATTTTTGGAATGAAAATAATATAAATGATCTTGTAGAAGGTTGTTACCTCTTCACTGGGTAACTCCTTTTTTTGCACAAAAGGGCTTCCTTGGTTGGAATTCGTCCCAAAGTGTGTATTCAAAGAGGAGGGGGGGGGGTGTTTGGACGTTAATTGGGATATCTAAACCGATATTTAATGATTTTTTTTGTTTGAATATGGGGGATATATGGTGGCCTTTTATAGGGTCGGTAAAGGAAAAACATGGTATTTTTTCAAGGAAGATAGGTGTACCCATTTTTACCTAACAAAAGCTATAAAAAAACTCAATAATAGATGTTTATGTCCAAAATATGACTAGAAAATGGTTGTTGGCTGGGTGGATATGTCATTTTCACACTGAAGATTAATTTTTAGTCCCTTGATATGATTAAATTTATATTATTCACTGTAATTAATTTTAATAACATTAACTAATCAATTTAGTTAAAAATTATATTGATCATATAATACTATAAATTTGTTATTTTTTAAACCATTTATTTACAATTTTTATGGGATATTTTACCAATATAATATTCATGAATGAAACAATTCTCTTTATTAATGGTAGTAGAAGGTCATCTTAAGGGGTTAACAAAACATTAGTGGTTTATTGAACATGGAGCGGCCAAGTATTCAACTGTGTGAAAAGAAAATTCAATATCCCTAATAAATTATCTATGATGAGGATAATAAATGTAAAAACTGGACATGGTATGTATGAAGGTTCCTTTTTTATGAACTGCCTAAGATACATTATGTCCCCAAATTCCCATCTCATCAATGAAATTTATACAACTATTGACAATATCATAGGGCACATTCTCAACTTGAAAAATATGATCTTATAATTTGGTGGAGAATAAATTTTATCAATTCCATTATCTACTCCATTCATTTTCATATTGTGTCAAATTTAAGGGTTCAAATTAAAGTGACTTACAACATAGAGTTAATGGAGATGAATAATTTCACAAACCATGAATGGTATTCATACAATATTTATTGGGATATAATAGAGGGGGGACCGTTTTATGGAAAAACATGAAAATTTCATATAAAAATGATGGGATGCGGTCCGGATTTAAATCTTCCAAATTTCATAAGATGATCAAGCCCTATATTCCAATAGTTTAAGAAAATTCTAGTTGGTTAATTAGAATGGTTTATATTAGCGACTGACACTAAAACTAGTCAGATACAATTATTCATTTCCCAAACTACCCTACTCCCAACATCAACTCTAGATAGGCTAGTCAACATCCCATCATCATTAGTTCCACCTTGTAAGATAATACTATGAGTATATTTTGTAGCATTGTGTTGAATAATTATCAGGACTGATGGGTTTTTACTGGATCTTCTATAGGTATTTTCTTTATTAATGAATTTCATATCACTCAAGCAGTGTCATATCCTCTGGTTCATTGGGAATATTTTTTTGTGCTAGTATATCACATTATAGGTTTTTTTTCCTATTGTAATGTGTCTGGATCAGTTCATTTTCAACTTATGACATCATTTTGTGGAGAGTGGTCGTCCATGCTTCAAAATGGCTCTTTAGTATAGATTTGTATTATGAGTCCATTAATCATATTCTCATCCATAGTGATATAAAAAAGGATGTTTGGTGATATTTTAAATTGTTTATAGGGTTGTATGACAATTTTGAATCTATTGAGATTTTCCTCCACCAATGGTTCTAAGGTGATAAAGGACCCAACCCTGAGAGGAATAATAGATAATTAATTGTAACTATAGGGTGATGGGTTCTCTGGTAATATAGAAATTATTACCAACATCCATCCTCACTAGGTACCATCACTGGTACTCTCTTAGAAACCTGAAACGTAGTTATTGAATTAAGCAAGTTATGAAAATATTTGACGAATTTTCATTCCCTTGTAGACATTCATCCCCCACATCCCTCTTTCAATAGTGGAATAAATACTTAGGGGAAGTATATCATATATAAGAATATTCTATCAAGGAATGTGTTAAACATATTTTATTCAATCTATATAGAACTAATGTGCGGTGGTGGAGTGATAAGATACCCCAAAGGCACATATGTTGTGTCTTTATCAAAATTCTTCGGGAATGGAGACTCTCATCAAGAAGAAGACCATTCTATCCTCACAGTATTGATCCTATATAATTAAAGGAAGATTTTTATAAGGAAGATTGAAACTGATTAGTTAAAAATATATATTGATATGTTCAAAAAAGGATATATTCTATGGTCTGTTGAATACCCCGTCATAAGGTACAAGTAGATAATGAAAACCACATATCCATCCTTCATACATGGCACACGGATAATGTTCTAGAATACATTCCTTATTATAGAGAATCTCAAAAAAATAAACGCATATTCTATTCTCATATTGTTTCCATTCCCCCTAAGGGTAGAAACTTTTTTATAGTTGATACTTGTGGTCATCATTACATAATTTCCCCTTAATTTCATATTTGTAGTCTCTTCAGCCTTTTTCGATTTAAAAATTAAAAATGTGTTTTTTGAAAAAATAATAATGACGATAAGGACCTAAATGGGACTAATTGATATATAATTGATCTATTATGACATTAGTAACAATAAGTATATAATTTAACTACCTATATAAAGGATAAAAAAATCATTTTTAAATTTATATTACATATTTTTTACTAATTACTATGAAATTAAGCCTCTTTAAAAAATCAAAAGATATTACCCTAGGAAAATTTTAAATTTATGTATAAAAAAATGACAATTATTTTTTCAAATTAAATTTCTTTAAGTGCTTAAAAGTAATTTTGATATTGCTCACAAAGGAACATAAAAAGATGTTCTTTTGAATAAAGTGTATAACCAAACATATAATGGTTCTTCCAAAAATTATATATTTTTCCATATTTATGTTTTTTTACATAAACCATAGTAAATAATAATTATAAAATGAGTATTATTATTCCTATTGTAATACTATACCCCCACTTTATAACTGTCACTTTTAATTAATTATAATTAAGAAATGAAGTTTTGTAGAAACTCATAATTGTGTGTAATGATAGAGAATTAGATGTTTCACATAACCTTGGCCAAGATTGTATTTCATTTAGAGTGCACATATATTTCATTATTGTATAACAAAATTTAAACATTTTTTATCTTACAAATAAATAAAAACATTGTGATATAATTTAATAGAATATATATTATGTGTTAAATGAAATGATAAATATCAATATGAATTAATTAATTCAGGAAAAAAAATATTTCCAAAAAGCATAGGGTGTTATAGAAACCACCAAACTAAAACCTACATGAAAAAAGAAATAGATATGAATAAAAAATGTTGATAATAATAAAAATTCATTAATAAATAGTTGTTTAAATGTTATATTTGGATGATATATGATATTACATGTATTTATGTGGTTTTATTATATTACAATAATAAATTTTTATTTATTATATTATATATTAGAATCATTTATGAAGAAAGAAAGAAATTGAGTAATGGTGTTTTTAATAGGTTTATCATTATTCCAGATTGTTTATATTTAAGTTTAAATAGGGATTTTTGTATAATATTTCTATAAGAAACACCTTTCTTTCTAAAACTAGTATTTTTATAATTTAAATTTTTTTCATACAAATTTCATTCTTTTTGTAAGGAAATGTCTAATTGTGTAAATTAAGGAAGAATGAACCTGTTTTTGTCTATAGCGTGGAATCATTTTTTTCATGCCAATAATTTCTTTAAAATATTTTAAGGAATTTTTTTAGTATTCATGAAATATATATTAATGTAATTTTTATCCATGACATAATTTCTATAAAAAAATTAAATAGAATCTACATCAGTTTTTATCTAATGAGGTATATTTAACCAAATGTCTGAATGAAATCATTATTTTATTCTACACCATACTACAATATTTTCCTATCATAATGGGTATTCGTTTCATTGATGCTTCAATTGCATGTTTACATTGATCATTCTAAAGAACATTTCCCCCTATAATTTTGGATTTTTTTATATTTGGAATATCCTATTCCGAATTTAAGAGGCTATTCTTTTAATAAAAATTATACATTTATATTTTAAATTTACCTTCATATATTTACAATCCATTGATTAATATGATTCTTTACTAAGGTTATAATCAAATTAAACCATATACTATATTTCTATATAATAATTATGGTCATTTTTACTATGTAAAGTATTGAAATTTCATATTCCAGTTCAACCAATAAAGAAATTTATCTATGAATATGAAATTTTTGTTAATTTATATTGCTTATAAATATAATGAATGAATTTTACATGTTATTTTATGGATGGTATCATATATAAATTTCCCCGTAGTACAACTGTAGGTATCATGAGGCAATTTTTTGTGTATTTGGTACATGACATACCCATTTATATGCATGATGTTATGAAACAGGCCCTCGATGCTATGTTCAGGATGTCCAAATTTTGCATTGCATCATTATCAAATCAGATAGTGATTTAAATGTGATTATATGAATACTTATGTTATACATTTATTTGTTTGAAGATTGTGTAACTATTTATATTGGATTACATGGAAATCATTTATTCTTGCTGAATGATGCATTCCTTTTTTTTCTATGATAACTCCCACTATATGAATTAACTAATTGAACATCGTATTTCACAATTTTAACTTGTTTCCATTCCCAAAAGTGTGTTTATGTGTAAAATGATTGATATAAATGGATATTATATTGGGAATAATAATATTATAGAAAATAATACTATGTTGTATTCTATGTATTCATATATAATTTGAGATTCGATGTGGAATCAAGTTTTCTAACCCCACAAATATATTTGATCACATAGGATGAGAAACATTATATTTGTGCCAATTTAATTGTAAAATAATAGGCTATAGTCTTCTATGTCCATGGTTATTAATATTTGTGTCAGATTATGCAAAGTATAAAATGGTGGTAACGGTTTACGAAGAACATTATTATAGGACATCATTATGTGATAAAATATATGGATACTCATAATTGTAGGACAATGTCATGATGTATTATTATGGTAGATAACATGTAGTGTAATATAATATACTACCATATCTATATATTATAAATTTGATGTGACTGTGGAACAAATTAAAATACGGATAACAAATTGGATAGGTGTGAATTGTGAACTAAATCATTCACAAAAAATATATGTTAGTGTGCCTAAAATTGAACACCTCTATAAAAAATATTGGTGGATATGATTTGGCTGATTCCAAAACTCTTTATAAACTATTATGAAACTTCTTAATGTATATTTTTCAATGTTAATATATTTTTAATGATAATATGGTTAATATTATGAAATTATAGAACTATAAATTTCAAATTCATGTTAACTGTATAATGAGTTTTAGAATTATACATCATTATTTAAAATTTATGATGATGAAATCTGATTCAGTATATATATTCTTTTATAAATAAAACCTATAAAAATTTATGACAGGCATAATGATACATCTAATATATATAAGAATTTTCCTCTAAATAAATACAATAATGCTTAAATTTGAGATGATGAATTTAAAATAGTATCGAGGAAGCTTACTTAGGATATGAATAGCGTAATTTTCTATATAGAGCATCCTATGGATATAAAACACAATGAAACTATTTTGGACCAATTATTCTGATAGAATCTCAACCATTCAATGGAACTATAAAGCCATTAGTATATGAGAAATGGGTATGTTACTTCGAATTGATATTGAACACATTGGTCAATAATGAATGTGAAAATGTTATTACGATATCTTATCAACTCAAGGTGGATGTTGTTAAATATTGGTCATAAAATACAAATAAAATGGTTATGAAGGAAGTATAGTGCATAGAGTTGAATAATTGTTAAATACTTTTTATAGTTTAATATTCCCTTCCCATGAAATGAGAAGGCGTGTAGTGATGATTCCTATGTCTAATATTAAAGGTGGAAGGAAATGTTCTAATGTACGAATCCAAAATTTCATGGATAGAATGGTATTCCACATACTACATATTTCTTCCAATGATTATTATGTGTAATTGATTTTACGGTAAAAAGGAAATCATTTAATGGGCACTAGTTTCCTAAACATTATCATCATATGAGGATGTCATTTTAGGTGATATGAATATAGAAAATGAATTCCTGTTTCCCTTTGACATCAAAGTAAATAATTAGACTAAAATGAAAAATGAAACCCACATTAATGAAAAAAGGATAATGGGATGAAGACAATAGGGTATTTATAATACGTGATTATTGTAGAAATAAACCCCCTCGCACTTTATTTAAGGGAACATTGTTATTTTTTATCTATGGAAAGAAAGGCCATCATGCATAAAAAATGAAATAGTATGGGACATGAATTCAAGATATAATTGATTAACTATATTAATATGGGGTTATTTTTTATCAAATTCCACAAACATTAATTTAATATTCTATAGACTATGACAATGGGAGAATAACATTATTTTAAAACTAATATAACTGAATTTAATGTACCTTTTGATCTTATGGAAGGCACTTTATTCAATACATCAATTTTTCCCAATGATTTATTATATTTTGCATATGGTAACTCTTTTACATACTTCATGTTTGATAATATAATTGAATATTACACTAGAATAGTGAGGATATTAAGATAAGGAACAACCTATTGTTAGGTAGGTAACCATATGAAAAAACCTGTTCTTGTTTTTGAAGTATAAATTGATGGATTTCCAAATGGACTACCCAAATATTCACTTGAACATGAAGTGGATTTACTATTAAACTAATCCATGATGAGAAATATATATATATAAAAGTACCTATATAATGGAAACCTTTGAGCGAGAACAATAAAGTATACTTTGGAAGGAATTGTGTGATATGGTTTTTAGATACCCATGTTATTGAAATATGGAATATTCAATTATATTTGTGAAAAAGGATGTGACTATGCAGTTATGTATCGATTATAAAGAAATAAATTTCTTTACCATGATTAAAAAGTATTATATTCCTTATGTGGTTTCATTTTAATGAATGAAAAAAATGATATCGATATTTCTTATTATTGATCTATGTTCTAGTTATCATCAAATATGACGAAATAATTAAAATATTCCAATGAAAGTATTTCATAATTCTTTTAGAAATTATTAGTTTATATTAGTTCCCTTTAAATTTACCAATTCACTTTTTATTTTAATATATCTAATGAATATAATATTCATGTAATAGCTAGATAACATTACTTTTTATTTATTATAGATATATGTGTATACTAAAAAATTTATAAGGAGCATAAGATCCATTTACAAATAATTTTTTAGGATCTGAATGAAAATTATTTTTATAATAATATTAGCAACACTGAATTTTGGATTCGAGATATTCCTTTTATTGAGAATTTTTTTGAAATGGATGTAATATCATCTCATACTTCAATGAAAAAGGAAATCAAATAATGGAATACCCTAAAACACATAACTGAGGTACATAGTTTTATTTTATTAGAGTATTACTATTTACAATTTTTTAAGGATACCCATTAACCAATTTTACATATAAAATGCTTATGTTCATATTAAAAGAGGAATGTAATGAATATTTGGAAGGGTTAAATAGGTTGTTTATCAATTCAACATTATTTTCATCAAAATATAGAGGGGGTGGATTTGTGATATATAGAATCAAATCAAAAATTTGAATTGGATGTAACCACATATATAATTATATTTTGTTATTACACATCAATAAAATTATGTATTCCTGGACCCAGATATTAAACTAATGATATTGAGTAAAAATCCACAATTTTCTACTTGAATATATGGACTAATTATATCAACAGCGAGGAATGTGATATTTATATAGATATTATGAGAAAAAGATATATAAATTATCATAAAGTGCTCAATATGAGGAAATTTATACGTCTATATACACAGAAGGATTATTATATTTTTATATTCAAGTATCTCCATAATGTTGAAAATGTTATTGAGGAATTATATAGGAATGATAACCAAATTATTTCTATAGTAATGATTGAAAAGGATTTTTTATTTATCTACATAGAAAATTTAGGTAAGGAAATTTTTAGGGAATAAAAAACATCACACCATTCCTAAAAAATTACCAAAACAACATTATTAGAAAAGATAATGTATTCTGAGATCATTATTTAGAGTTTGTAAAACCAAATTAATTCTATTAATAATGGTAAATTTGATTGATTTTTTTATGAATATGGTGAACTAAAATTTGAAAATTGGATATTTTTTCTATACATATGTTATCATATGAGGTTATTTTTATATCAATCCCATATCTATAAGTTATATATAAACACTAAAAGAACAAAAAAGAATCATAATTTGAAGGAATATTATCTGTTAGAAAATATGATTTAGTAAATTTCATAAAATTTACTAGGTGGATAATTTTTAATATGAAATTTCTAAGGTAAATAATCCCAATTGATTCATCAAAAACAATAAATATTCCTATCTGGAAATGGAATGATATTACTGTGATATTTTTTTACAAAAATTAAAAATAATCATAGAAAGAACGATGAAATATTCGGCACAGTTGATCCCACAAACATGATTTTACATTCCCTCACAACAAGGGATTATATAACTCATGATCACCACATTTTGTAATTTAGTAATAAATTAATGAGACTTTATTATTTACCTCATTCTATTGAATCTTATTATAATCTATGGCTTATATTTAAATTATATAATGGTTTTGATAGGGCTCTCAGCATCGATCTACATATGAGACAAACATATCATCCTTAAGAAAAAATGATATCTAAAAGAAAAATTCATACATTAGAAGATTTGTTATTCTTCATGTTCACTCTACAATCATGTTACATCATGCTAGTATTTACCTTTGTTATAATTTTATTATAATAATATCTATCATTGAAGCATTAAAATGGTGTAACATAATCATTTAATTTTCAAAATAATGAAATTCTAAATATTTTTTAGAAATTGGGGATGATAGTATCATATAGGCCCTAATACAGTGAGTAGAAAATGGGGAACATAAATACTATTGATGATCATATTATGGTAGATGAAATTAGTCAAAATTTGTAATGATATATTATTAATGGATTTATAATTCCAAGTGGGAGATCTTGTTTTATTAAATATATGTCTATGGGAATGTATTGAAATATTAATATATAAATGGAAAATAAATCATATGTAAATAATGAATTTTTATATTCTAGAAGGAATTTGATATGTGTCTTACCATTGGGAAATGAAACATTACATCCCATTAGATTATGATCTGTTCAAAATCTCTATATTGAGGAATTATATTTGATAAATTGTTCATGTTATAATGTATAACTAAAAAATTCGATCCCATAATTTCCTAATATGAATATACAATCCAAATTATTGATACTATAGAACAATTTTTGAGAAATCAGATAACTATGATGGTAAAGGTATTTTAGAGAAATATTATGTTAATAGTGGTGATGTGGGAACCAAATGATGTTTTGATGGAGAAATACCAAGTATATGTTAATGAGGTCACCATATTGAATTTTTTCTGATAAAAGTTTTTCGTATAGATTAATTTAATACATGAGAATCAATTATAGTAATAATATCATTTTATATAAACAGTAACACATGATAAATATATTTATTAAAAACTATGAATAGAACTAAACAATAATTTTTTGAAAAAACCATCATTTATTTTTAAGTACATAATATTATTCATTTGGTTTTTGATTAGTTTTATATATGATTTTTTTAATTAAATTATTATTAATTTAGTTAATTTATATAGGATACGCATTATAGTTTAATTTTTTATAAAAAAATTATTATGAATAGATGTTTTTATTCTAGGAAACTGTTATTCATCACATATACATGGCTGATTCGATCATAATTTCAATACCTTGTAGAAATATAATTTTATAAAATAGAATTCATATTTGAAATCATAATATCTATATTTTATAATGGAACTTATTTCTTTTTTAGTTATTTTATAATTTATCATTAGAAAACCATTGAAATCATGAAAGTTAAAATTAGTTAAAATGGATAAAACTATAATAATAACTATTAACATAAGCTAAAAATATTTCCAGAACCTATTATAAGTTAGAACATGGTTTTTCACTCAGGTATGGGTAATTTATTTTTTTGTCCTAAATCATTAATTTGCACCTAATCCAGATGATTTTAGGGTGCATAAAGGTATCAAGGGTTTCCATGAAATTTCACAGCCCATAACCCATCTCTTTTAGAGAACTGGATGGGTCGTATAGTTAGTGCACATTTGGCACATAGTTTCTCTAACCATGAAGAATGAAATTTCTGGACAGAACCACTTCACACAAGTTTTTACAAGGTCATGTAGCCTAACCTTGCAATTTGACCCTTCTACCTAGAAAACCGTGAATGGTATTCACAGGGGTTTTCAAACTGTGCTGCCAAACTGTGCATATGTGATTTTTCTAGGTAATTTGATAATTTTCCCCTAATTATCTAATTATAATCCATCTTACTCTCTAATATATATTTTATTATGATTAACCTACTTTAATCTCATTTTGGATCCCTTTGAAGATCTATGATAGCAATAAAGAGATCACCATCATATGGAATTCGTTCGAGCTTCCATTCATCACATTGGATGTGCATCTGTATGCACTCGAATCCTCTTGAGCAATTATCCTTCTCTTTTTCTCTCATCCTAGATAT
Source organism: Viscum album (assembly GCA_963277665.1). Classification (NCBI taxonomy): domain Eukaryota; kingdom Viridiplantae; phylum Streptophyta; class Magnoliopsida; order Santalales; family Viscaceae; genus Viscum; species Viscum album. Next base: position 1,401,076,085 of record OY728137.1, on the reverse strand, counting down.
GACAAGGTGAATGTTTTTCCCAGTTTCATAGATCTACACAGATTAGAGCCACATCAAGGGAAAATATTGAAGAGATGAGTCATACAACCCTGAGGTGGGTGGCCGATAATTCATTACTAAATTTTGTTGAAAATTGTATTTGTTGTCTGGGGACAACCAATTTCATCAGCTGTCTTTATTGGAATTTATATTCCCTATTTATAATCATTATAACTATATGGTTATTATCTTTCAAAATATGTTATAATTTGTTAGTGGTAACACCCATAAATTAATCCTTTCAATGTAAAAAGTTATTTCATAATTTTTGTTTAGTGTTTTGAAGCGTTTTCTCCACTCTTCGGGCGTGCCTTGGCATGACAATTCTAATTGAAAGCTTTTCTATATTAAATGGATTTATTTATATTGTGATTTGAATAATGGAATGTACTATGTATGCTCACCACTGGACCCACCTAAGGTATGTTCTTTAATTTGAAATGAAATGTGAATGATTAATTGGTTTCAAATCCATATAATCCCTTAATAAATTAATGGAATTTATAATAATGAACAATGAATATAAAATATTCCATAAATGGATTAAATGGTTGAATGATGCCTTTCCTTGTCACACTAATGAAAGGAAACTATTAAACCAAATGACTTGATATAAAGTCTCCATGATACTTCACCTTATCATAGAAATGAATGGTAATTCTAGAAAAGAATTAAATATTCGAAGACTTCAAAATCAAATAGGAATGGCCAGATACGGGCTCACCATGGATTTTGATTAAATAATTCTATGTTCTATTATAAACCCCATTCCAATTCTTGGATATTAATTTCTTAGGATGAGTCCTTGTTAGATCCTGATACTAGTTTATTCTTAGATTCCCTTTAGGGAAACATTGGATTCTTTCATTATCATGACAGGGTACCTTGGATACAATCCTTGGACCATGCAATGACAAGTAGGTGCCATGGTAAGAGCTCATAAGGTCGTATCTCTACTTTGCCCAATTTGTCATTTGGGTGATCACATTGGACTTAGTAGGCATCTTATTATATAATTCATTTGAATATTCTCATTGGATTACACTATTTCACATGCCACGATACAATTATTACTATGTTTGAGACCCTTGACTTCAACATAGCCATTTTTATTACTTCAAAACATCACTATTAATAATATTTAAAGGTTTCCTAGCTACAACTTGGATTCTTAACTATGATTAACACGTGACTTACTTACAAATATCTAATTATCTGATTAATAATTTTTGACATGTTCTGACTGCAGCCAAGGGCTGATGAATGTAAATGGGTATTTAGTTATATTGTAATTTAATTCATATGTACATGCATGCACACTATTAAATTTCAATTCCATGGGATAGATGTTATAGACACCATTTGTGGGGGCATACTTAGAATTATCTCACACCCTCTCCTGGAGCCGTTTGGTACCCGAGGTAGATTATTTGGTTGGAGGAGTTGAAAATGGGAAGCACACTAATTCAAAAAATATGATTTTTTGTTGCTTAGGATGGTGAATTATAGAAGAGAACCGAGATTGATATCAGGATTCGTGGGATTTTCTTTGATTTCCTTTATACCTTTGTGAAACATGTTATGGCTTCTTTATAGTTCTAGTATTTCTAGTTTTATAGTGAAATGACATATCATTATTAGTTGAATTCCATTCTAGTGATATCAGTTAATTTTTATGTTGTGTCTATTTTCAATTGTGACTTCTGTTAACTTATATTGATGATGCTATTTACATATGTTTATATCCATCTAAAGTAATAAACATTGATAATGAGGGTTTAGTCTCCCCAAAGACACACCCAAGGCCCTCCATACTAGTCGTCAGCCTATGGCGTTTGGGGAGATGCGCTTAAAGCCATGTGGACCACCAGGATCAGGGTACCTATCATATGGAATATGGGTCTATGAAGTCACTAAGTGGTATCATAGGAGTATCCAATTTTTCTTTATTTTTTTGAAGAAAATGCATTGGAGATTAATAATGAAAGATAATTTTCTATAAGCTGTTCTTGGGAGTCATGGACCCATGTTCGGGGTAAAAAAAATGTTTCCTAAAATATAATTGTTGTTCTACTTTTTCCTATTATAGTTGAAATTATTTCACTTTTGGGAGATGCACATGTTGTGTTGGGTTGTTGATTATTACACTATTTGATGATTTTATTTCATCCTTAGTCGGGTGATATGAGGGAAAAGATCATTCTTACATGAATCATTATAGGCAACTAATATTCACATATAACGCATAGTTCCATTCCATATATGTGCATTTAATGTATTTTTATTGCTTGATATGATTTTTATTGTTTACTGATTTTGTGATATTACCTTTTACATGTATTGCAATTGGTTTCGATTGAGTGATTGAGTTTCTCAATTCATGATGGATAGAGGCCCATAGGGGTTGGGATGAGTAATTTACCGATTTGAGCCATTATGCAATAAATAAATGTGTTCTATTTCTAGTGATAGGTTTAGGTGCACTGATTCAATGGAAATGACTCTTCATTATATTGTGAATCCTAAAATACAAAATTAATTGGTTGTACATCTTTATCCTATCGATTCATGTTTATAAAATTGTAAAGAGTGAACCTGAACATTTATTGAAAAATGAATTGAATCTCATAGAAGAGAACATACCTATACCAGGCCATCTATATGGGTTTTTGAGGGTAGTAAGCCCTAGGTAGTGAGTTTTCTTTTGTTCATCATGCACTAGCGATGCTATATTTCGGGTAAAGTTTGTTCCAAGGTGTGTGTTAGGTATTTTTAGACCAATGTATCCCCAACATCCTTGTGTCATACGCTAGGACGGTAGTGATTTCCATTCTATATATGTGGTGGGACCAAAGTTGTCAGTCATACCTCTAGGACATAGACTTGGGGCACTATCATTTATAACTAATTTGTGAAATTATGCCTATGTTTTTGGTAGTTTATTACATCTGATGTATTCCATTAATTGCGCTCCCCCACTTGCACCTATGTTGGCAGATATGACTTGTGAGTTTCAGAAGCAGCATCCTCAAACATTTTCTGAGGACATAGGTCCATATGCTATTGAGTCTTTTCTATAATCCACCTAATCTATCTTGTAGAAACTGAATACATCTCTATAGCAATGGTCCAATCTTTCTACATTCATTCTTTGGGATTTTCCAAGCATTGGTGGGATATCATTACACAGATGGTCATCATCGGGGCTTATTATGGGTGTTTTTACCAACTGTCTTATATGATATGTTCATTTTTTAGACACTGAGAGCTGGCAGAGCTAGAGAGTCCATGCATCTCGAGAATTGTTCTATATTAGTAATGGAATATTAAACATGTTTCATGGGGTTGCAGCACAATTCATCGCATCTAGCTGGAGATGATATTTTATGTGATAGTTTATTTGGGGATGGGCTCTAGTATGCCATCCATACACTGGTTAATGTGTTTCTCATGCATAATTTTTTTTAAATAACCAATCAGGAATTTATCAATTATTTCATCCTATTCGATTAAAATAGAACTGAGTTTAAAGGATCAGTACCGCGTGAGTCCAGTTGTTCTTTCAGTGGCAGGAAGTGTTCCCTAGAGGTTTAGCATTAGGGTTGTGATAACTAGACTACACATTACGATATCTCTTTGGTGTGTCATTAGTGTGGAATATAGAGAAATTAGAATCCTCGGTGTGATAGAGACCCACTAAGTGTCGATCGAGTGGCCATATGGGGAATATTATGTGTTTTGATATGACCATTCAACCATCTTTGGGTGGAAAAGGATCTGCACCAGATCCTCCATCTGATGTGAGTTTTTTTATGTCACATCAAATGGGGATTTGGAATAGAACTGGTACGTATGGCCGAGGATGTGGTCTTGGTGATGGAATCTAGAACCCTAATCACCAAAAAAACCAATAGATTAGTTATTATTATTGTAGACCATCTATTTCATGAGGCAATAGATCCAGATAATTGGAGGTACTATATCCAATACCCTAGAATCAGCTACGATACCATCTTCAGTATGAGGTATTATTCTAATATCCTTCTACTATAGTATTTTCTTTATTTGATATAGTTTCTTGAAACTCTTTAACCCTATATCCCTTGGGGAAGGTCTTGGAATATAGATATAGTTTTACTATGGTGTAATGACCCTACATACGCTATTAAGGGTACAAAAAAGGGTATACACTAGTGTAGTGACTTTTCCCCTTAATGTTGGCAGTAACCCATTCTTATGGAACCACTTTTTTATCAAGATGAAGAGCTTAGAGTTCACACTCCTGATGGATTTGTTGGTTCACTATCATGCATTTTGTAGACTACTATCATTGTAGAGTATCTTTTACATAACTATAGGGAGGAAATTATCTATATATGGGTGAGTGAGATATCCATGATGGTAGAGTGGGACCAGAGCAGCATGGGTTTTTTTTCAGTGAGTACCTAGATTGAAAATATATTCATAGAGGATCAGGGCATACAAAATTCTGATTTTCCTCTAGTAGTATATCTTTTTAGGGATTTCATTCTTGGTGATTTTTTTGGATTTTCTAATGAGTGAGAGGTAGTGTTTAAAATTGAGTTTGTTCTGGGAGAAACTCTAGTGTCCACTACTCCATATAGGATGGCAACAGTAGTGCATTAGGAGCTCATTAATAAGTTAGAGGATTCAAAGGATAGTGGTTTTATACATCCCAGTACATCCTCTTATGATTAAACCTTTCATTATTTCAGGAATCAAGATGTATCTTTATGTATTTACATGGATTATAGATGGATAAACCATGTTATGGTCAAGAATTGTTATCCACTTCCTCGAATTGATGACCTCTTTGCCCAGCTATGAGTAGAAACATCTTCTCCACGATTCTCCTGAGACTGGGTTATCATCAGGTATGATTTAGAACATCAGACACACCTCAAACCATTTTTAGTAGGTATGGTCTATATGAGTACCTTGTTATGTAGTTTGGTCTTATGAATGTGCCTTCTATTTTCACGGATCTAATTAATAGGGCTTTCCACCCATATTTGGAATCTTTTTTCATAGTCTTTGTGGAAAACATCATGGTGTATTCTCTCACTCATAGCGACCTTGAAAACTTTATTGATATCATTATGACTGCACTAATAGAGCATCAGATTTATTTCATACTTTTTATATTCCACTTCATTACTAACAAAGTTTAATTCTTAGTTTATATAATATCAGAATCAGTAATATTTTTTTACCTAGAAATGTTTTGTTTGGTATTTTATTAGGAGAAACCAAATAACATGTTTGACATATATAATTTCATGGGGATGTATTGTTATTTATATAATTTTATACAAGAGTTTACTCATATTTCATTACATCTTACTGGATATGCAAAGAAGGGTGTCATGTTCATATAGTTAGAAGCATTTGAGAAACCTTTCATGAGCTATAAGGGAGGCTTGTATATGCACATATTTTGACTCTTCTAGGTCTAGGAATAGGGTAAACAAACTTCCATATTACATCATGAATCATTAAATGAGTAGTTTTGATTTATGTGGAAAAAATGTTTCATATAGATCTCAGATGTTGAAGCATCCTGAGTGAAATCACCTAATGCACAACCATGAGCAATCACCAGTTGACCATATCTTACATTGGTGGAGATTCTAACTTTTGGGTGAGCACATGTTGGTGTACACGGACCCTAATAGGGTCAAATATATATTTTATCATTTTGAATTGATAATTATATAGAGGATATGGGTGTAATATCTTCAATCCTTTGATTTTGAGATTTCATATATTCCTGCGAAGGGAAATGTAGGTGTAGATGCATAAAGTTAGAAAACATAGGCACCTGCAGTATATAAATCTAGTGATAAATGGAAGCTAATGGCCATCTTTTCTGAGAAACATGTGGTGTTTTAAAATTATGAAAATAAATCTTGACTGTCGTCATTACATGTTTCTTATTCCCAGCTCGGGAAGGTGAAGGAAAAACTATTTTCATATCCTAAAGGCTTGGTACAACATGAGAGAGTATTAGGATATAAACTACATCCGGATTGATTTGTAAATATGGGGGACATCCTTCATATTCTTGGACATGTCTGGGTCCAATTAAATATGGGGGAGGTGTTTATGAATGTGTCCCATACCTCTCAATGGGTAGTTCATCCAGACATATCGAAGATGTAACGAGATATCTGATGTAATTATAGGTGGCCTATGAAGAAATGTCATATTACAGTATTTGACACAAGGATTTCCACCAGTTAGTAGGTGAAGGAGGATCTCCAAAGACATGTGGTCTTGTTACATCCACTTATAATCCTATAATTGTTATCGAAAAATGTTGGGATGGATTTCTTAGTCATCTTTCTCAGTTCACTGAGGGGTTCTGAGGAAATCTTCGTAGTCATTGACCAACTAGTGAAATAATCCCACATCATTCATATTTGGGAGAATTTCATAGTTGATTATATTGAAAGTCTATGTGCCTGTGAGATCATATGACTACATGGGATTCCTTATAAAATTGTTTTATATCGGGACTTTCATTTCATATCATGGTGCTAGAAGGGATTGTAAAAGGATATGGGATTAAATATTCTTCTAAGAACATATTTTCACCCTCAAACTGATAGAAAATCAATACTGACAATATATGTTCTAGATAACATGATCCAAGCATGTGTCATTTATTTTGGTGGTTCTTGGGAGAAAAATATCCCTCTTGTTGAGTTCACCTATAATAACAACTTTCAGATTTTAATTTAGATGGCCCCTTTTGAGGACATATATTGTAGGTCATTCTGTTAACCCCTATATTGGATAGAGGCAGGTGAGTTGGCTCCACTTGGTCCTCGTCTAATTTAGGAGACTTCCGAGCTTGTGGAGATGATTAGAAAGTGTAGGACTACTTCTCAGAACACGAAAAAAAAAATAATTCTGATCATCATCGATGGACTCTCAAGTTTAAGGTTAGGGATCATGTTTTACTTCAGGTATAATCCAAGAAAGGTCACAGTTAGTCACAAAAGTAGGGGAATATGTATCCTCATAATGTAGAGCCTTTTGAAATATTGGAGAGCATTTGGTAGATAGCCTATCAGTTGCCATTAATATAGAGGATCCAGGCTATGCACGACATCTTTCATGTCACGTAGCTTTTCCATTATTAGGACAATCAGTCTCATACCTTAGATCCTGAGGATTTTCAGTTAGATACTAACGTTACCATTGTGAAGTATCTAATACAAATCACCAAATGGAGAAAAATTGCTCTCTGAGGATGGTCTGCCCTCTAATACGGGTTCTATTACTATAAGACTGAGTATATGATGAGACGTGGGAGAGGGAAGAAAACATACATACTCAATGGATATAACTATTCATAGACAGTGTTTCTCCTCCCTTGGAAGGTGAACTAGGGGATGTGTTATTTTAAGGGAATGATTTTATGAACTTGGTTCTTCAAACTGGCATGAGTCCATTCAATTATTAACTAAATCATTAATTTGAACATAATATGGATTCCTTTTCAGTTAGTAAAGGTCTCAAGGGTGTCTGGGGAAAGTCCAAATCCGGAATCCCATATTCATGGGAATAATGGGCATGTCACACTGTTAGTGCATTATTGGCTCATTGTTTGGATAGCCGTACATATTGAAATTTTTGGATATAACAACTTTTTATGGTTTGCTAATGGATGTACAACCTGGCCGTGTACTGATCTCCTTCTACCTAGAAAACCTCAAAGGGTTTGCTTACGGTTTTTTAAACAATTTTGAAAAACTATGCACAATCCACCTTTCAGGGTAATTTGACAATTTTTCCCTTAATGATCAATTTAGACCCCACTTCATCCATTATATCAATTTCAGCAGGATGAACAACTTTTTCTATCATTTGGGAGGCCTTTGAAGATCTATGTTAGGAATCAAGATATCTCCTTCATCTCAGATTCATTCGAGCATTCGTTCACCACATTGCATGCCTAGATGTAAGTACTTGAGTCCCATTGATCCATTATCATTCTATTTTTCTCTCATCCTAGATATTATCGTGTGACAGTTTATTACCTTTTTGTAGATCTAAATTGATTCAAGTCGAATCAGTGGGAAATATCAAATGAGAACAGTTGTATAACCCCAAGGTGTGTGTTCTATAAGTAATCCTTAAAGATCGTTAATTTTGGAGTTGTCTTGTGGGGCCCACTAATTTCATATGGTGTCCCTATTATAATTTATATGACATGTTCGTAATAATTAGAACCATATGGTTAGGATCATTCTAATTAAGTTATTATTTGATAGTGTTTACACCTACAACTCAAATATTTCCATGTCTATGGTTATTCCGTAATTATTATTTAATGTTTTGACATGATTTCACTACCATTCGGGAGTGCCTTGGCTTTTCCATTCTAAGGGTAAGCTTTTCTATATTAAATGGATCGTTTTATATTGTGATTCAAATAATGGAAAGTACCGTGTATGCTCACAGCATGACCCACCTATGTTATGTGAATCAATTTAAAGTTAAATACAAATGATTAATTGAATTCATATCTGTAACACCCCTTACCACATTTTCAGATGGTAACGGGATGAACCTTGAATATAGAATGTGCCTTAAATAGTTTAAATGGATGCATGATACATTTCATTTTCACTATAATTAAGGGAGAATCATGAAACAATTGAATTGAAAAAAATGTTTTAGGCTTCTTAACCTTATCAGAATAATGAAAGGACAATATTGAACAAAATTAAATATTACATAACTTCATAATAAAATAGAAATGGTCTAACTCAAGCTCTCAATGGAATCTGATCTTATAATTCCATGAGTACATGGGCACCCAATTTGGATTGAAGGATACAACTTTATTATGATATGTCCCTCCTTGATCCCAATCCTTGTCTATTTCTAGATGCTCGATATGACACTGTAGGATCCTTTCATTATCATAATAGGATTCATTGGATACATAGCTTGGATGCATCATTGAAAAGTATGTGCAATAGTTATAAACCATAGGGCCCTATCACTATGTAGCCTCATTTGACTATGGACAATCACCATGGATTTAGTAGGAACCATAATTTAGAATTAATTTTAATATGCTCCTTGGATTACACTCTTACGCATGAAAGGATACAGTTATTACTGAGTTGGACACCCATGAGTTCAACATCACCTTGGTTATTACCTTGGGACTTCACTAATAAAAATAATTAATGGTTACCATGTTCCATCATGTAACATTTTATTTTATTAACATGTAACATATTAAAAAACCTTAAATAATAAAATATTGAATTGATGAAATGAATAGATACCAGCCAAGGGTAGTAGAAGGTACATGGGTATTTAGTTATATTGTACTGCATTACATTAAATATGCATGATTTCACATGATTACATTTCCATTACATGGGTTGGATGTTATAGAAACCATTGGTGGTGGCACACAATGATTTATATCACACCCTCTATGAGTTCTGGTTGGTAACCGAGGAAGATAACATAATAACATGTGTTGACAATGGGAATCTTATGAATTTTAACACTTGATTTATTGTTTTTTATATATCTTGATAGAAGCGGACCGAGTTAGATCACACACTGCATAAGACTGTATTTTATTTCCTTTACCTTTGAGGATGATTTTATTCTTACTTTCTTGTATCTAGGTTTTCCAGTTCTCAAGTAACATGATATATCATAAATAGTTGAATTCTATTCCAATGATTTCAGTTATTGTTGTTGCTATTGTCTCTATGTTCCGTTGTTCCTTATGTTACTTTATATTGTTTCCAATAATTACTTATGTTTATATCCATAAACTCCATATAAATTTGGTAATGATAGAATAGTCTTCCAACAGACTCACCCTAGGCCCTCACTGCTTGTCGGAAGCCTGTTTCATTCAAGGAGATATGCTTGAGACACGTGGCCCACCAGGAATGGGGAACCTATCAAGTGGAATCTGGGTCTGGGATGCTACAAATTGGTATCAGAGGAGTGTCCATTCATGATTATGTATTTTTATTCAACACATTGTATATTAGGAATACTTGGGACTTGGTCTTAAGACATTATTGTGTGTCGTGAGCCCATGTTTGGGTCTAAAATCATGTTTCTAAAATTATAATTGTTGTTCTTATTTTTTGTTTAAAAGTTGAAATTATTTCACTATTGGGAGATGCACATGATGTGTGGTGTTTTTGATTATTACTCTATTTTAGGATATTATTTCATTCCTGGCACGGTGATGTGAGGGCAAGGAGGATTGTTGCCATAATCATCATAGGAATCTATAAATCACGTATCAGGAATATTCTCATGCCATATAAGTGAATTTTCAATGCATTGCATTTCTTGATATTCTTGTGATAGTTTAGTGATGATGTAATAGATGCACGTACATATAGTACTCAAAGTAGTGATTGAGTGATTTAATTTCTTAATTTATGAGGTGTGTGGGACCACATGGGTGGGAATGATTAGCTTATAGCTTTGATCCATTATGATATATATAAATGTGTTCCATTTCAAGTGATTGTTGTACAGGAACTGATTCATTGGAAATGACTATCCATTATAAAGGGAATCATGACATAAAAATGAATTCGTTTCATAACCTTATCCCACGTTGTCATATTTTTGAATGGTAAATGAGTGAATTTGAAAATTAAGTCTGAAATGAATTGAAACTCATACATGAGTACGAGTCGATATAAGGCTATCTATTTGGGTAGTTGGGGTAGTATTATAGGGGTAGTGAGTTTTCTTATGTTCAAATTCCTCTAGTGAATCTATAATTTTTCTTAAGTTTTTCTGAGGCTTGTGCTTTGAATTTGTTGACCAATGCTGCTATGAAGTCCATGTGTCATACGTCGTGAAGGTGGTGACAACCATGATATAGAAATGGTGGGCCCATCACATTCTATCTTACCACCAAAACTGCCACTTGAGGCACCACCTACAAAATCTGATCTCAGAAATTACACCCATGTTTATGTTAGGTTCCAACATTTGATCCAGTTCATTCATGGTGCACCCTGGCTTGCACCTACAACGGCTAATATGAATCTTGTGTTTTAGAAGCAGCAACCTCCAAACTTTTAAGGGGATGTCGGTCCATAGGCTACATAGTCTTGGCTAAAATCAAAAATATCCATCTTTGAGCATCTAGAGACACTTCTTGAGAGAAGGGTCTTGCAATCCACACAAGTCCTTTTGTATTTGTCCAAGAACTGGTGGGATGTCATTACCCAAGAAGGTCATCATCATGGAATGTTATGGGTTGATTTCTCGGCCGCCTTCAATGATCAGTTCATTCCATAGATACTAAGAGAATATAGATAAATAGAGTACATGAATCTCGAACGAGATTCAATATTGGTTATATAATATTATGCCTATTTCTTAGAGATGTAGTGATTTACATCACTTCTATATGGTGATGAGATTTTGTGTGAGGGACACGTCTAGGATGGTATCTTGTACTCCATCCAAACACAGGTGAATTCCTTTCCCTTGACTAATTTTTATACCACAGTTGGTCCGACTCTGATCATTAGGCACAACCTAAGGGATGGAAATAGTACCATGTTTAAAGGATTAGTGTCCTATCAGGCCAAAAGTTCTCTCGATGGTAGGAATTGTTCACACAAGGATTCCCATCAGGATAGTTTCAACTAGAGTGCCCATTTTGATATCACATTGGTTTGTCATCATTATGGAAGATGAAGACATTCTAATCCTCAGTGTGATAGAGTCCTTGTGGAGTTCTTTGCTTGTGGTCATTTGGTGAATCATTCGATATTTTGTAGGAATGTTCAAATATCATGGAGTGTAAAGGGATCCGCACCAGCTCCTACTTCTGGAGAGAGTTCTTTTACACCACGTCATATGGGGAGATGGAATAAAACAAGTAGGTCTAGCCAAGGAAGAGTTCCTGGCCCTGGTATCCAGACACTTATTCCCTACCACCACCAATATGTCAATTAAGATCATGCTAGTCCATCTGTTGCATAGGTCCATGGATCAAGTCAGTTCTGAGCACTATAGCCGATACTAGAGGAATAGGCTACTAGAACACATACAATATGTGCTACTATTCTAGTAGCCTCTACTATGGTATCTGATTTATTTGATATAGTTTCTTCAAACTGTTTTATCTTTATATCTATCGAGGAATGTCTCGGACTGGAGATACAATTTTAATATAGTCTAATGATCTAATATAGACTATTAGGAGTAAGAAGTTAGGGTATATTCAAGTGTAGGGATTGTCCCCTTGAGGTAGGTAGTTAACCTTTATTATGTAACATTTTTTTCTAGATTACAAGCTTCGATGTAATACTCACGATGGATTGGTTGGTACACTTTCATGCTTTTTTAAACTATTATCACCCTAGGGTATCTTTTACATCACTATCATGAAGTAGTCATCTACATAAGGGTGATTGGAATGTCCAAGATGGTAGTGTGAGACCGTAGAATCCTTCACTAGGTGGAGTGAATGACCATAATTCAAATCATTTCATAGAGAATCATGGTTTATGATAATATAATTTCCCTCCAATAGTGTATCATTTCAGGGATGTCTTTCCCGACACATTTTTTGGATTAACTCATGAGAGAGAGGTAGAATTGAAAATCAATCTAGATTTAGGAGAAACTCCAGGGTCAATTCCTCTATATTTGATGGCACCAATAGTGATTTAGGGGTAGAAGAGGCAGTTATTGGGTTTATAGGATAGTGGTTTTATATCACCCAGTACATACTCTTGGGGTTTGCCCATGATTATTTCCAAGAAGGTGGATGGATCCTTACATCTATACCTGGATTGTAGAAGGTTGAAGTAGCTTACGATTAAGAACTGACATCCACTTCCTCAAATATATGATAACTTTGACCACCTCCAAAGATAAAATTATTCTCCTTCAATGACCTGATATCATGATTCCATTAGGTGTGAGTAGGAACATCAGACACACCTCATACAGTTTTCTGTGGTAGGTATGTTCTGTAGGAGTATTTTTTCTTTTCGTTTTTTCTTAAAAATGAGCTATAAATTTTCAAGGATATGATGAATAGGGTTCCCCCAATATTTGGAATCATTTATAACAGTCTTTGTGTAAAAAATCTTTGCGGATTCTTTCCCTCGTAGAAACCATACCAACCATCTAGAGATCGTTATCAGAACACTAGAACTGATTAGATTTTAGGCCATGCATTCTATGTTACACTTGTGGAACTACAATGTTCAAATCTGGTTTCATATAATATTGGAATCATTAATATATATTCACATCTAAAAGGTTAATTCTTTATTTTCATGGGAGTAACCCAAGAACATGTTTGATATATTGACTTTCATGGGGATGGCTGGTTGTTAGAATCATTTTATTCAATAAATTTCTTTCCTTTATTCACCTCTTACTAGATTTATTGTGAAGGGTGGCATATTCATATTGTTAGAATAATGATAGAAAACATTTATGGTGCTGAAAGGTAGGCTTGTATCGACACATATTTTGAATCATCTACAGTGAGGAATAGGTTATTCAATCATCAATGATGCATCATGCATTGGCCAAGGACCCGTGCAGATGTAGGAGGAAAAAATCATTGCATATGGATCTTAGATTTTAATGATTCACAAGAGAAATTATCTGAGGTACGACCTTGATATAGATTTAGTTGTTCATTCCATACGTTAATGGAGACACTATCTTTTGTGTGTGCACTTTTTGGTGTACACGGGCCACAAGAGCCTCAATTATATGTTTTCATAGTGTGACATTCACCTCCGATAGTGGATATCGGTTGAATATAACCAATCCTTTGATTTTGAATTTTCTTATGGGAAGGGCAATGTGGTTGTAGATGCATGGAGTCAGAAAACCCTGACACTTGCAGTAAGGGAATCAAATGATGAATGTAATTGAATGGCCATTTTTATAAGATACATGTGGAGTTTCATGATATTCATGAGAAATCATTTCTCAAGACCTTGACATCTACATATTAACTCCTTGATAAGTTTAATGGAAGATATATTTCATATCTGGGAGGCTTGGTACTCCGTGGCAGTATATTAGGCGATAAACCACCAACAAATTTGCATATAGACAGAGATAACACCCTACATATTTGTGGACGTGTCTGGGTCCCTACCGATATGAGAGAGTAGTTTATCAAAGAGTATCATTCCTCTCATTTGGATGTTCATCTAGGAATATTGAAGATGTATCAAGATACACGATGCCAGTGTTGGTGAATATGGATGAAATTTCAGATTGTAGGCTTTGTTAGTAGGGGTTTCAGCTATCAGAAGGTGAAGGTAGAGAACCAGAGACCTGTGGGAGGGTTATTTCCAAATCTAATCCAAGAATGGACATGATATGATATTTTTATGAATGTAGTACTATACATTCCTAGGTCGTCGAGGGGTTGCGATGCTAACTGTGTATCCACAGACTAACTAAAAAAATCATTCCACTTCATTCCTATTCGTGAGACATTAAAAGTTGATGGGATAAGAAGATTTTATGTCCATGAGATCACACAAATCCATGGGGTTCTTCATAATATCATTTAGGAATGGGACTCTTGTTTAATGTCACAGTTCTATCATGGAATGAAAAAGGCTATGGGAACATAAGTGCTTCTATGAACATATTTTCCCCCTCAGACCGATAGAAAATCCAAATGGAGAATACATGTTCTAGAAGATATTCTCTAAGAATGTCCTTGATTTTAGTGGTTCTTAAGAGAATCATATCATTCTGGTCGAGTTCCCCTATCATAACAGCTTCCAGCAACAATTTAGATGGCCTTATATGAGGAATTATATTGTAGTTTATGATATTCTTCCCTATGCTGGTTAATGGAAAGTGAGGCAGCTCTACTAGGTTATCATCAACATCAAGAGACCTCAGAGTATGTTCAGATAATCAGAAAGAATATGAATACTGATTATTAAGGACATAATTCTTATTCAGATCTTCGTCGAGGACCTCTTGAGATTGAGGTCTGGGATCTTGTTTTCCATTGGGTATCACCCAAGATTAGGAATATATGGTTACATAAATAGGGGAAGCTATCACCTCATTATATAGGGCCTTTTAAAATATTGTATAGAGTCACCCTTATATCCTATATATTTAAATTACATTAGTGTAACCATTCCTTTCATGACATATTTTATGTCTCCCAGCTTCAGTATTATCAGGCTGATCTATCTCAACCCTTTGATGTGGAAGATTTTGAGTTAGATGTTGAAGATACATTTGAGTAATATCTATTACACATCGTCAACTAGATCCCAAAGTCTCTCTGAGGATGGTATGTCCATCAAATATGGGTGATATGGCAGTATGACATTATACATGATAAGGATTTGGAGAGGGAAGACAACACAAATGCCCAATGGACAGGACTATTTTCATACACTATTTCTCCTCCCTTGTAAAGTGATATTTTGGATGAGTTATTTTAAGTGGGGATGGCTGTAAGAACCTATTTTTTCACTTAGTTGTGGATCCTTTTAATTGTGGTCTAAATCCTTACTTTGGAACTAATGTGGATTCATTTTGAGTAAGTAATGGTCTCATGGGTGTCCAAGGAATGTTCATAGCTATAAACTGATATTCATGAAAAAAATAGAAAGGTCGCATGGTTGGTGCATGTTTGGTGAATGATTTGGCTAAAGGTGCATATTTGTTTTCCATATGGAACAACATTGCATGGTTTCTGCATGCTCATTCACTGAAACCGTGCATTTTTCCCCTTCTAGCATGAAAGCCTTGCACATTTTGCACACAATTTTTCAATCCTTGGAGAAAAATCATACAAAAGCCATTTATCTTTGTAATCTGACAATGTTTCCCTTAATGATCTAATTCGATCCCCTCTTCATCCCGAATCCATATTTTAGTGGGATAAACCTATTTTTCTTTCATTTTGGAGCCTTCAAAGAACTAAGGTAGGAATCAAAAGACATCCATCATTTAGGATCCATTCAAGATTTCATTCATGATGTTGGATGCATAGTGGTATGTACTGGAGACCTGTAGAGCCATTCTCCTTCTCTATTTCGCTCGACCTAGATATCATACTGTAAGAGTGATTCTCTTTTTAATATATCTACTCCAATCCCAGCCATATCAAGGGCCAATATAGATGTAGAGGAGTCGTACAAAAATATGGCGGTTAGTCTATAACTCAATCCTCTTGTTTTTTGATTTTATATTTTCCATGTGCATCCCACCTATTTCATTGGGTTCTATTATTAGAATTTATATTCCATGTTTATAATAATAAATTTAAAATTATGGTAAAGATATTTATAATTATTTGATTATTTATTACTATTTACACACACAACTCAATAATTTCCATGTCAATGGTAATGCAATAATTATTGTTTAGTGTTTTAACACGTTTAAACCACCATTTGGATGTTCCATTGATTTACCATTCTAAAGGTATGATTTTCTATATTAAATGGATTTATTTATATTTTGATTGGAATAAATGAATGTACCATGTATACTCACCACATGAACTGCTTAAAGTATATTCATCAATTGATAATTAAATGTGAATGATTAATCGATTTCATATCCATAGCACCACTTACCACATTACTGGAAGGTAGCCGAATGAACATTGAATATGGAATATTCCTAAAATGGATTAAGTGGTGCCATGCTACCTGACCTTGCCACACTAATGAATGTAAAGACAAGAACCAAATGACATGATAAGAAGCATTCATGATATAAGACCTTATCACACTAATGAAAGGAAAGGATTGATCCTAATGAATATTACATGACATCAAAATCAAAAAGGAATTTCCAGACTCAAGCTCGCCATAGATTATGATCAGAGAATTCCATGAGCATTCGATAAGACCATTTCGATTCAACGATATGGATTTCTTTGTTTGAGACCCACCTAGATCTTGATCCTTTTATATTCTTGGATTCTTGATTTGACAGTAAAGGATCATTTCATTATCATTACAGGATCCCTTGGGTACAGTCCATTGATCCAATATTGATTTGTATGTGGCATTGTTATAGCCCCTAGGGCCCTGTCTCAGCTAACCCTTATTTTACATTGGATGATCACCTTGGATTTGGTATGCACATTATTATGGAATTATGTGGAATATTCTCTTTGGATTACATTCTTACCCATTCCATGTTGTATTTATTATAGATTTAGAAACCCTTAATGTATAAAACATGTAATTCATTCTATATTGTGTCGATGTTTTATATTTTTCTTGTGTCCTGACAAATCATGAATAGTTGAATTCTATTCCAATGATTTTAGATATTGTTGTAGTCCATGTCTATATTTTTCATTGTGCCTTCTGTTTACTTATATTACAATCTATATTTACATATATTTATATCTATTAATTACACAACACATCGTAAATGAGGACATAGTCTCCCAATGAACACACATTAGGCCCTCACTACTAGTCAGTAGCCTCTGGAGTTTGGGGAGATACACTTGAGGCAAGGTGTACCACTGGGATCTTGGAACCTATGAAATTGAATCTGGGTCTAGGATGTCAAATATATAGTAATATTTTGACCCTATTTTATACCAGATATGTCCAGCCAGAAGCAATACTTATGACCATTTGATAAGATAAAGAAAAGTACAGAGGAGGCGAGCAGGAGCAAACAAAAGAACATTCACTCACTCATCAAGAAAAATGTTACATATCATAATAGGACATATGATTCCCACAATCAGAGTCATCGATGGGTTTTCACTCAGATTGGGACTTAAGACGATTCATGATCTTAAGAATATTAGAATTGACCTTACCCAACAACTTGGATGAGGATCAGGTAGACATGGTCATGGGGTGTATTAGTATTGTCATTCCTTGGTCTTCTCTTGAAAGAAGCCGATGTGAGTCTCTAAATGTCATCCACCTTCTTTTTTCCAATTAAGAGTGCGTCCTTAAAAGACGTGTGACCAAAACATGTCATTGCCTTCAGGGCTGTGCAATCTATCCCTTCTGAATCAGACATGTTACCCCACTTCTCAGATGATTTAGAAGAATACAATATTTGATGAATCACCAGATGACAATCACCATGATGAGGTTTTTCAGTGTTTAGGATGCCATCACCCTCCAATGATTCATGATTGATTAGAGCATGTTGTTTGATATCACCGCCCAAATCTGAATCAGATGTACCCACCTACCCATTCACATCCAAAATGGGTGTCAGACCACTAGTTCATCCTTGTTGTTATCCCCCACCAGAACAATCACTCATATGAGGAATAATAGACCCATGACCCTACTTAACCAATGAAGAAGATGTATGTCCTTTCCAAGAATATTCCATAGATTTGGCCACATCAGTCTTCTTCAAATATGCACATCCATCACCATTCGCAAAATTTTGCATCGACTGTCTCTCCAATTTCATCCTATAATGTTTCTCAGAATGACCCTTTAGAGAGCATAAGGAGAAAATCACATTTTTTTCTTATGTGTTGGTAGAGTGACCAATATTTTGACAATTTGAAACAAAAAAAATGGATGTCTCTCATACTCCAACTCTAAAACGATGTCATTATCTAAAGATGATAAAATGATGTTATGAATTAAGCCCATGCTTAAGTCCACATCCACCAGTACTCTAAGAAAATTCCCAAACCTTGTTGTCTTAGTGGTACGATACATCCTAATTGGAATACCAATAGAGGATGCAATATCAATGAGAATATTTTCATTCCATAGTATCCAATTGTGTGCAAAAATTTTAATCCACACCTAAGCCCGAGTATTCTTTATAGCAAATGGGTTGAAATAGAAGTCCCACTCCTAAAAGTAAATCATAATCGGTTTTAATGAAATTGAACCAATCCCCCAAGACATATGCTTAATTTCTTCAGATGAAAAAATGATCTAAAAAAAGTCACATCCCTTTTGGTATTCATGTCCAGTGATTAGAATTTCATACAATATATGACTTGTGAATCAAATCAACAAAACTTTCAAAGCCTACCACCAGTGGGAACAACCAACATGGAAACAATAGATAATTTGAATATCTTGAATCTATAATAGATTGCTTCTTTATTTTCAATCACAGTGGTGGTGTAACCCTTTGAGAAAATACGCTCAAGAATCACAAGCTTCAACTCAATAAAATGTATTTTTCTTGAGTACCTCACATGTGGAGAGTTCATTACATTATTCAGAAAAATAGAATCACTATAATTAATTTGAACTTCCCCGGTAGCACTAGAACGATCGATCATCTCAGATTCATCATCCAGAGGCAACCCTGCAATGCGGACAGCCACACCCACCCAGCCGAAATCCTTCATCTCGATCACATCGGAAGAATCATCCTTTTGTCTCACCAGATCACCATGCTCACTGGAAGCATTAGACACCATAGAATGCTTCAAGGCATGAATCCTGAAAGCAACCCTATCAAGGTTAATACCACCATATATTATCATTGGAGGACAACACTCGTCCATCCTCCCCGTGCACCGCCCATCGATACCTCAAACAGCCGAAGGCCCAGAGATCTAAAATCTAACGGGTTCCGGACAAGACCCATGGAATCCCGCATCACCATAATGAAAAAAACCAGCACCATCTGAATTTATGTTCAGAAAAACACCACCAAGAAAATGCAGGAGCGACATCCCGTCCAGATATATGTTGTCGATGGGGTGGTGACTCCATTAAATGGCTTGGAAACCCTCACCCTCACTCGCTTCACAATCTCTCCATGACCCTATGTCATATGTTAATAAATAACGAGTCATTTTGGAACCATTATGTTTAGTAAGGCATTAATATATTTTAATCATTTGAAAAATTCTAAGTGTGCCCTCTCACACACTTATAAAATGGTACCACATCTACTCTATTATAAATAACAAGAGATACATTTATCTGAAACCCCCCTAAAATGCACTAATGAAATCCATTCCAATATTATAGAGGTATCAAATTTATCATTAATAACATGTTATTAAATAATTAAGTATAAACAATATAGTGGTTTATTAGAGAAGAGGTATAGTTATTAACCAAGAATTTTTATTTCATTTACTCTTATACACCCTTGAAATGTCCAATGACCATTCTAATATAATAACATAGTTATATTGCATAGTGAAATTTGATTATTCTTGTGTAAATATTATTATTTATTCCCTTTATATTAAATTTTCATAGAAAGCATCAATCGTGTATGAACATCCTACTATATCTAGGATGTGAGGTAATTTTTTTTCATCACCAATTTACTAATTGGATTGAAATATGGAAATAAGAAGTATATATGATATTTATGAAACTATTATGATTATTTATATATATAATTTATTATTTTACCCATTACTCCTTCTGAAAAATTATAACATCACTCGTGTGTGCATGAAGTCTACCACATCAAAGATTCTATGTCAATCAATATTCATGTACACCTTTGAAGAATGATTTTTAATATATATATATAATTAATATACACATATATATATATGTAATATTTATATAGTAATATTTTTTGGATATTATGGAACCATGAGAAAGATGCAAATACTAAAACCATCAAATCCAATCATATAGGAAAAAGGGAATATATGACACTGGTGAATGAGGATTATAGAATGCATTAATAATAAAGTGTTGGTAAAATGTCATAACTAGGACATATGATATTAGAAGTATGTATATGGTTCTATAATATACGTATATGTATTTAAATATATTATTAAAGAGGCTGGAAGAACCTGTGAGGTCAGTTAGGCCTATGTTAAGGGTTTAATTTCACCATAACATCCTTATTTCAGATAATTGATGATTACTTTTTTGTTTGGTGAATTATAATATCATAAAATTTAATTTAAATTTATTTTATTTTTCTGTACATATTTATATTGATTATATGTTTTTCTTTCACTTATATTTTCTCACACACTCAAAATTATGAAATAATGTCTTTCGGATAAACCATTTTTAATTTTTCATGTGGTCTGGAAAATTTTTATTCTAGGTCCATATATTCCATAAACTATTATGAGTATATATTTAATATTATATAGATATATATATTAATTTCATATTACCAATATTTTAATTTACCAACAATATTTAGAATGAATCCTCTTTTAATTTTTGAAATTAGGCTCTTTTTTCTTATAGTGCAGACCAAATCATTATTATAACATACATCACATGAATGAATTTTCCTTACTATATGATTGATATTTTTATTGATTTTTCATTTTTATTTTTATAATTTTATTTCCTAATATCAAATTTTTATAATAAATCACATGTTTATTTTGAATAGTTTATTGCAAAGTGAAAATAATATTTTCATCATGAAATGAATCGTTGATCAATTAGAATTATTTTCATCTGTTTAAAAATAAAATGACGAAGCTTATTTATTTATAAGGATATAATCTAATGATTTCATCAAATATATTTATCTGGAATGATTATTACCATTCTGATAATGGAATGAATGAATATTAATTATTTTAGTTCTTCAAGTAGGGATAATTACTAATAATTATTTCATGTAGTTTATGTATTCATATGGTAAAAGGATTTAACATATTAAGTTATTTATGGGGCACATTATTACACTTCCCATCACATAATTGATAGTTAGGATGTGAAAAAATTATTAGGGTTTTTTTCATATTCCTCACCACTTTATGTAAGATGTCTTGAAATGACCCTTAATCAGCAAGTTTATGATATCTGACATTATACATTCCATAAATGTGATATTAGTTTTCAAATTCCCTGTGATATGAAAAATATTTATGTATATATGTATTAGTTTCATGAACATCTGGATATTTCTTTTTAATTATTTGATCATCATTTATTCATTATAAATTATTAATTCTTTATTTATTTTATGGAAGATTTCACTTTATATTTTCCCTTACCAGGCTTTAGAGACCACCCATTTCATTTTTTTCTTTTACATTATATAGTAGGAAGTCTAATGCGATTAATATTCAAAGATATTATAGAGGGAATAATAATTCCCTCAATGAATATATTATGTATTATTCCTTATTAATATATGTAATTTGATATTCCAAATATATATTGTTTTCAATTACTACCATGATATTATAACCCTCGAGATGTGATCACTTACATCATTTGGAAATAAAATCATGTTACCAAAAGACATAGAAACAAGGGTAACAGTTTTTATAGTTTATTTCAGACTATATTTTGTATTACCCATGGGAACTAGATTATGGTTATCAAACATTAGATTAAATAATTGTACGACAAAATATATTGATATATCTAATTATAAGATAATATTATGATGTTTTTTAAAGGTAAATAATATGAATTTTTATAATGAATAAAACTTATCTAGTTACTGGTAAGATAATGTGGTTATGGAACAATTTCAGATAGGGTGGAATGACTCCAAATTTCAGGAGTTGGTTTTTTACTCATTTGTCCCCAATTAATGATGAACGGGCCTTAAAACTACACATAGGGATAGAAAATCTTGGGGGATATGCTTCGGTTTATTCACTAAATATTTTAAAACCACTATAAAATATGTAAAAAATTATTGATTTGATGATATTCCCAAATATACGAAGGATATGATTTTGAAATTATATATACATAAATATTCAATCTGTGTTATGTTATATAATAGGTTCAATGTTAAAAAATACGATTTATTAATTATAATGTCTGGATATGATATAGTGCATCCCATATTTTTAAAATTTTTTTGATTAGAAATAATTAAAATCATAATAATTTACATAATCTGTATAGGGATTTTCCTCCTAAATAATAATGAAGCTGGAGATGGTGCTGAAAAAATTAAAACTATATTATTGAATTTGAATTAGGTTATGAATATTGACCTCATATGTCTAGTTCATATTATAAATATGAAAAACTATATGACAATGAAATAAAATTTCTTTAAACAACATACTTCACAATTAAATTGAACCAAAAATCAATTAGAAGCTTAAAATGTGAAGATGATAAAAAAATATTTCTCTTCATTTTAAAAACTTTAAATTAGAGTAATTTATCTTGTTTTTTTAACATCTCATAGGGGATATAATTCAATTTTGGTTATTTATTAAAAAATTATAAATTATGATAAAATTTCAAGCTTCGAGAGGAATTATTTTATGTAAATATTTATGTTATAATTTATTATTCATAGGAAATGAAGAGATATGGAGAAAGAAACACAATATCTATGAAAAAAGGTAGTGTAAAATTTTTATATGTATAAATCCAAATTTACAAAGATATCATGTAATGTCATAGACTACGTATATAATCCAATGAGTAAGACTTCTCATTTCATTCATGGGATAAATAAAATATCTTGAAGTAAAACAGTTTCCCAATCATTCTAATAATATGTAGGTATAATATCATGTGTAATTAGTATTGAAAAATAATTCTAAAAGTATTTTGACTTCGATGGAAATCAAGACACATAGTTGAATTTTAATTTCATAAAAACCAATTTAGTTAATTCTAATTATGATCCATAGAGATTAACTATACAAAAAATTAAATTATTATACCTATGGTAATCATTGATATGTTTATCTTTATATTTTATTTGATGTAAACAAGAAATATTTTATTCAAAGATAAGGAGTTGAAATTTTCTGAAAAATATATAGATTTACCTATCTTTATCAAAAATAATACATCCATTGAATCATGGCTATATCAACCCCGAAAAGAAATCTCTAATTGAGTTATGAGAAAACAATAGAATCCAAAATCTTTAGATGGTATATGTAACACTAGGATACCAATGTTTATTATTTCTCAGGAAAACACTAATGTGTTTCCTGAATAACTATTGAGATATCGACATGATTATGACACAAATTTTTCAATTGACCTCATCCTTGATGGGAAAAATATATAGAAGAATACGAACATAATAGACATAGTGGAGATAGTAATGTTTATGAAATTTATTAAGATGTTGTGTGATAATTAATTTAAACTCCTATGTGTTTTTCCTTGGGGATATCCTATTCTATTTATAAAAAATATTATGACGATTTGATTTTATGTATTTAGAAAAAGAAAATAAATTACATTAACATGATGAAAAGGTATAATCTACCTCATATTAATGACTTGTTTTTTTATCATCATAGAGATAAATATTTTTCATTTATTTATATTTGTTAAATGTTTCATCAACTAATATAACTGAAGTTATTATATAGAAATTAATTCAAACGAGGTATAGAAAATGTCAGTTTATCTTATTTCCTTATGGTAATAACCATTGAAAATAAGGGAAATACTATATTGTATATGATGATTTAAATTGTAATGTGAGATTCAAGAATATATATAATATTCATGGATTAATAAAATATTTGATCCTTTATAATGTGTTCTATTTTATAAGTTACCAATGTATTAATATAAAAAAGGATATCGTATACTAGGTTCACAGTTATTATGTCTCTCGTATGATTAACATTCCCTAACCATGATTTAATAATTTTAATTATTATAATCCATAATTAAAACGAAATCCTTACCAGCCTATTGCTTGATATAACATTAACAATTTCCCATCATCTTACAGAGGTTTAATTGCGATTGAATACATAAATAAAATAAATATCATTTGCTCCCATATTGATCATATCATCTCCAAACCACTTAAAATCTATCAGGTTTTTTTTTCAATTTAACATTTTTCTCAAACCAGGGGTGTTTTTTGGAGATCCAATTTAAATTCATTCATGTAAAATATTATAAAAAATATAAATATCCAAGGAATTATAGTATTTAAATTAAATAATACCAGTAGTTGTGTATTTGTTTATAAATATTTTTATCGACTATGATGTGATAATATCCACATTTTAATAAATATAGTTATAAACCCTTTGATATTTTTAATTCTTTTTCATGAATCATTATTCTTCAAAACATTAGCATACTTTTCTATTTCATATAGTTATTATATAACTCTTTTTTAATTATATCTCTAATATATAGTTCAGTAGTCTCACTTTTTCATTGAGTATCATATAATGATGAATCCACATCATATTCTTGTTCTACATAGACACTTTTTGATTTGTGATTAAATCTATTAACATCATCAGTTTCGTCACTATCTAACCATTCTTTCTGAATTTACAAAGTGTTAATTATTAGTATCATAGGAGAAATATTATTCTTTAACTTTAGTATCATCTTCTTACTAATATCATTTTAGTAACATATACAATATGAATTTAAATAATTTATATTATATGGAAAATTTATTTGATGTGGATACACATTAAATAGTTGAATCATTTTAAATTCAATTTCCAATTATTAATATATGTTTCAAGATTTAATGTTTTAGAAATAAAAAAAACTACTTTAGGAAAAATTATTCCATATCATCTGAAAAAATATATCATTCATACTCATCATGCACCTTACAAACCATGAGATCTTTAAAATAAATGTCTTTTTTATTATTCTATTTTATTTTGCCTCTAGCTCCACTCCTAAACTTATAGTTGATGAGGATAATTTATAGGTCATTAGTTGTGATGTTATCTTGGCCTTTGTTATAATAAGAGGTCATACTTTTATTATATCTATTAGAGTAAATTAGCCTTGATTTTATTTACATTGTAAAATCTTTTATAGTTTCTATTAACACTATGATGGTTATATGAATTAGATTCACCATTGTCATGAAATCATATATTATTTATTTTTCTTATATTCATATTTTTGCACACAATTTTAAAAATTTATATCATTTTATTCTTTCAAATTAATGTATTCTTTAGGTATTAGGATGTTATTTTTCAAAAAAAAAATTATCAACTATATATCTCTTTTTTTTCATAAAATTCCATATTATGAAATAATATATAGATTTTATTTTTAATTACAACCACATTCAATGATTTTCTTGTCAATTAATTTCTATAAAAAAGTTTTACATGGAACTATAAAAGGTATACATTAATGAATTGTGTATATAATGTCCATATGAGATATGGAATGATAACATTTTTTCATTAAGGGAAAGAAATCACCGTTTTTGATAATTATGTTGTGAAGATTTTATTATGTAACATAAGAGAATAACAATAGATTTGACATAATATAATAATAATTATTAGACCAAAGTTATTGTGATAGAAAATGAGAGGCGAGGAAATTGAATCATTCTATGTATCATTTCGTTCCCCATAAAATATAAAGGATAATTCAACACCTAAGGAGGATGTATGACAAATATATATTGTTCTCAACCTAGTGTTTTAATTTTGTTTCCTCTTCCACATAAATGAAATAGTGTATTATAATTACCATATAATAACATTGGCATCATCGATATATTTAAATATTATTATTATGGGGGAAAACCCTTATTCATAACTATTACATCATATGGAAAACAAAAATAATAGTAATGAATAACTACAACATAAAATTTCCAAGCTGTTGTGTAATTAATTTTTTAACACCACAATGTTTGGATATTCATAAAGATTAAAATAATGAATTTATATAAAAGTTATGAAATGGTTTTGATAATATAAATATATAATTTTTCTTTTTACACTTTCACCAAATAAAAAATGTAAATGCCACATTTGTGTTGTTCTAGAAAACCAACACCATAAACTAATATGAGTTTCTTTCAACATGTAATGAATGAATATAAAAATGTATATAATAATTATATATTAAATTTATAAATGTATTAAATTTTTAGATTTTATGTAGTAATTATTATTATTCATGTACTGGAACTATGGTGATTCTTCATTTTCATACCTTAACAAAACATTTTTTCATAAAAACAAAAAACAATACAAGAAAACACCCAACGATAGTGTTAGATTAGCTCATTTGGTATCATGGAACAAAAACCTTACAACTCAGTGAAAATTCATTAATGTTTCCCATAAATATCATCCCTCTAAATAATTATACATAAAACTTTTTTCATATATAATTAAATAGAAATATAAGAAATGGTTGAGATTGAGTGCTCAGTATGGTTTAACAAAGGAAACGCATAATCATTACAAGAATATAAGGGTATGAAAATTTGAGAATAGAAAATAATGATAATACCCTACATATCAAATATCATAAAAATTAATAATGGCACAATGATTGGTAGTTTGTTAGGAATGAGTCATAAGTGTAACCAATTCTTAATCCATGCATACATAAAATTGAAATAAGACATGTAATTGTGGTATACACATAAGAATATAATATGATTTCCATATTGGTTAATGCATCACTTCTATGTCCATCAAAGTATTATGAGTGAATCTCCATACCATATGAGTAGTCACAGTTCAATCCCATGGCCATATAAGTAGTATGAGTTTCCTCCCCATTCTATTTCGGTAGTAATGATTCACTCTCATGATCATATTAATAGTCATGGTTCAGTACAAAGACCACCTAAGTCAATATCATGAGATATAAATTATTACCAAATTAATTTTATGGAGATATATATATCTATACCATATCATCATTAATTCATAAACAGATGTTCCTCATGATCACTAACAATCATATGATAATCCATAAAATTAAATGGGTTCTATAAACATGAAATCATATCATAACAAATTAAAAGTGTCAGGTTTCATAATCATTTCATCAAATCATAACCCATGATACGAAGAGTGATTCATAACCATAAAAGGTATGTAAGAGGGATGCGTTTCATAAACATATAACATATGACTGAGAAACAAGATTCATAAACATCCATCCATCAAAACATAAACCATTTAATGAATGAATATAAATCAAAACATTGAATCATTTGCCCATAATCGAATGTGTATAACTAGGATGTCATCAATGATGGAAAATAATTTTTTAATTTTTTTAAATATATTTTGGAAAATATCATTTCTTCAATGAAAATGACTTTAAAATAGAATACCCATTGAAACCCATTTTATTTGAATATTATTTGAAATATTAAAAATATGGTTTGAAATAATTTTTAAAACACCTTTCCTATAAAACCTATAAAGGAATATAAAAAAAATTGAAATATTATTTCCTTGAAAATATATAAACGAATCTTATAAACATTTCTAAACACTATTTTAAGGAAATATTATAAAATAATAATGATATTTTGGAAAACGTTTTTCATTGAAAAATTATATAATAATCCTGAAATCTTTTTAAAAATATTTATATTAGATTAATCTTTTAAAACTCTAAAAATAATCTTGAAGACATTTAAAAAACGATTTTCCCTGAAGACATATAATCTAATATTCGAAACATTTTAAACAAAAATTTATTTTAAAACACATCAAAGTTTTTTAAGGATATCTTGAAAATGTTTTTAAAATCATTGATTTTAAAATATATTTTATACTTATAAATAATTATTCAAAACATTTTGGAAAATATTTCCCTTGAAAACATATAATAGAAGATAAATATTTTTTGGTAACTATTTTCATTGGTAACTTATCAAAGAATATGGAAAATATTTTCAAAATATTTTTACATAAACATATTTTAAATAAGAATAATGAAAATTAAAAAAAAATTCATTTAAAACAATTTAAAATTTATAATGAAACCTAGAATGCTTTTGAAATTTTTTTTCTTGAAAACCTATAAAATAAGCTTCAAGAAATTTAATAAATTATTTATTTTGAAAATAACAAAAAAGATATAATGAAATAAAGAAATTTTTAATAAAAATTTCTCTAAAAATATATTAAATTATTATAAATAAATATGAAAATAATTTTTAAACCTTTTTAGAAACATAGCTTTGAATGAAGACATATTTTCGACTGATGATAGATGTGATGTCAAACATTCATTATAACTATTTCTTAAAAATAATATTTAACAAAGAGTGGAAAATGATAAAAATTATATTAACACAACATTAGTATATATAGGAGAAAAAAATTCATTAGTTATATTTATAAATGGGTCATAGTATTTCTTCAATGAAAGTATAATCATAAACGATATCGATATTGGATGATGTTTTTTCAATAAACACTATCCACTTGGTAATGTTGAATAATAATCCCCATGTAAGAATTTGAAATAAAATGAAGTATTAAATATAATTAGAATAATTATTTTCATTATTTAGGTTGAAAAAGGAATTATATACACCGTATAGAAAAATATAGGTTCATAACATGCAATGTGCGTCAATGATGTAATATAGAGACAAAATTACATTAAGAATTTGTTAACTATGGGAACAGAATCTCCATAAAATAAAGACCATAAAATGGATATGTAAATACCCAAAAATCAAATTATAATTATAATATAATACATTAATTTGATTTATATAAATCCCATGTATTAAATAAGTGGTGATTAAGGAATTTATAAGACAAATACAAACTGTGACATGAAATTCTCTTACCTTATTCCTTGAATCCCTTCATAATCGTTCAAACCTATTATATATTAAATATAAGTTTATTATAAATATTTTAACAAACCACATTATTATTATGAATACTACATATGGTTTTATTATCACATTATATTACCCTCTTTTAATGATTCCATGTTAAGGTTTTACTTAAGGTAAAATCCACAATGTTTTTTTCATGTGTCTTAGTTAGTTATATTTTTTGTAATCATACTTATACAATAAATTTTAGAATTTAAAACATTATAAAAATATAATTTCTATTCATTAAATTTTTATTTATAATAATATATACTATCAGTAAATATGAAATAAAATACAATGTTAATGGAGGTGGTAGACTATATGTACGCATGAAAGTCATTTCCATTTTTCATTGTAATATTGAATGAATGTAAAGAGAACAAATATATATATATATATATATATATATCTTTATAGTTGTATTATTTTGTGATATATATCATATAATTTCACAAAATCCATCATTAATACATTTCATGTTTTATGGGAACGAATCACAATCCTTTGATGAAGTGGTAGCCCATACATCCCTAAATGAAAGTATCATATTTACAGAAAATGGAAAGAAAGAATGTATGATTTATATTGTAAATAAATAAGTATAAATAAATCATTAATATAATATATCTCATATAAAAACAGAATTTTTATTATAATTCCCAACCATGAGTGTAACACCCCAAGCTTCTAAGGTACGCTTCTCTTTGAAATAATGCAATAGCGTGTGTTGTTCACAACATCGAGTTTTAACACACCACAACAAATCAAACTAGCTGTTATGAATAGTAATACCCACTTTTTGAAATTTTTAAATTTTATTTTTCAAAATGGACTTCATTTTTGGATTCGGAATATCGAAATTATCCTAGGTTGAATTTTTGGTATTTTTCTGAAAAACATCATTTTTTGATGAATAGTGAAACACTAAGTGGTAGTTAAAAAACTAAATTTTTTATAAAACATAATTTTACCACTTCTGTGACTGGAATTTCAAAAATCCAGGAGACACAGTTAATATCAAGGACTAAAATGTGGTTCATTGAGATGAAAACAATTTTGGTGAATAGTAACTTTTTTACTTTTATTTACCACGGTTAAAAGTAAATAGGGTAATTCAGGGTAAAAATGATATTAATATTACCATAAAACATGTCCTAATTCTATTGGATAAGCTTAATTCGACCAAAACCAACCTTAGAAATAAAACATTATCATTTAGGTCCACTTGGATTAGATAAGGACATTTATTATTATTTAATTCAAAGAAGAGTTAAAAGAGTTAAAATTAAAGTTTATTTACTAAATCATTTTTAATATAGGGTTATACATAAAATAAATTCGATTGTATGTTTTCATTAGAAATATAAAAATATTTCCTACATAATGGTATTTTATTTATAATTTTTAGACATTAAATAATTTAATTTATTAATGACCCAATGACGATGCAGTAATTACCATAATAGTGAAAAATTAAAATAATTGATATTATAAAACCCAAATAAAAATAATTTTAGACTTTTTATGAATTAAACTAATTTTAGAGGTCAATATGACATGTCAAGAATGATTTAATTAACATTTTTCGAAGAAATCATTTTGTTATTATTTTCACAAAAATAAATTTTCCAAATAGTGTCAAAATTAACATAAAAGAGTTTTTAAAACAAGTATTATATTATTAGTTGATATTAAATTACTAAAAATCTAAGGTTCGGCCAAGAGACTTATATCATGATAGGTGTATCATTAATGGACCACTTGGGAGTCTCTTGGAGGTA
Organism: Viscum album; assembly: GCA_963277665.1. NCBI lineage: Eukaryota > Viridiplantae > Streptophyta > Magnoliopsida > Santalales > Viscaceae > Viscum > Viscum album. Next base: position 1,401,044,715 of record OY728137.1, on the reverse strand, counting down.
TATAGTATGTTTATTAACTATATAATATAAAAATACAAAGTTACATGGTAAGTGTCAAACTAATTAACTAAGATTTAAAACTATAAGATAAGGTTAATATAATGACCCAAACATGTCTAAATTATTTTTTTTTTGACTGGTTTTCGACCCATCCCCAGATTAACCTTTAAATAATCCACTTTTGAGCCATTAGAAACCGAAAATGAATTTATTGTAAATTAATATTTCTAGGTTTTCCAAAGGTGCCTCTCACCCCTCTTATAATAGGGCACTCCCCCTTCTCATTAATTCACACCTTCAATGCCTTTTTGATAAGCCAAAATCTGCACAAATACTCTTTAAACATCCATCACTTCATCATAGAGGCCTTATTTTGATCATAAAGACAACCAAAGGAGCCCTTTTGATCAAATCAAAAGGAAGAACCCGAAAACGAGGTAATGTTTTCACCACCATCTTTCAAGTTCCTTTCTTCTTCAACTTATTCTTTCTTTGTTATTTCTATTCTAAAATAATAACTCTAGTATCTTCTATATACTGTGATGTTATTATAAATATGGTACCACCATATTCAGTATTCTACACATCCTTTGAATGGCATGTCACTATACGTGCGTACATACGGCTTACCGTCTCCACGTCGTAGTGTAATTGTCATTCAATAAATTATAATTTGGATGGGTATAATAATGATGTTTAATTCATGTAAATAATAAATATAACATGATAATTATTCTTTATATATGATATAACATCCAACTATATATTAATTTTACATCAAAAGAATGATATTGTCGCTCGTACGTACGTACGGACTACCGTCTCCACGAACGTGATGAGATTCATTCTCCATCGTATCCATTCAAGTATAATTCTCATTTGATGATTAAAAATAATGATATGGACTTGACATAATTCTGGATATGAATAAGATACAACCTATCCATAATAAACATGGCTTACGTAACAAATAATATAAAGGAAAATGAGTATGTTAACACCCCAAATGACGATAATATTAAGATATTATTAAAACATCAATGTTAAAAAATCATATATGATATCATATTAATGTAAATGATTCTTGTACAATTCAATAACAGTTATTTCACCATTATACATGAGGTTAACCTACCATCAACTAAGGAAAAATTACAATGTAAGGGGTTTCTTATCTCACTTTTAATTCTGTGAGATTTCCATTATTCACCACTTATTTATTGCGTGTGGTGTGTGTAATTCCCATGATTTTATTCATTGTGTAAAATAATTTAATTTATGGACACTTACATCATCATTGTATTATCCTTCTTTCATGGGTTCTTGTTTCATAAGTTACCAAATCGATAAGGGAATTTGAAATTTCAATTTCCACTCATTCGGCTTTACACATACTTCATTGATTGTTTTACTCCAAGAATATGTGTAGATTCTCTATTCATTTGATTATGTCATAAATTCCACTCCCCTTTCTATGGATATACTTTTGATACACATAATCACTCCACTGATAAATTCTCAAGTCATCGGTATGAACTTGATAAGAGTAATTTCAACTCAATCTCCATTTGTTGAGTTAAATATCCAATTCATTGGTGTTGTTTTTACCAGAATATGTGTGAGTGTCATATGATTGATTTACACTAAATATCCAATCATATTGAGTGTATTTATATGTGTCACACATAATTATGTCATTTATTTAACCTTAACCAAAGGATATGGTCTTTATAAGAGAATTCATCTCAATTTAAATTCCATTGAGACTTCCTCGTTGTTATACACCAAATAACTTTTATATGGTGTATATAATGTACTTTGACATAGTATATCATGAATCCATTTATTCTCATGATATTATAATGTTTTTATTACCTCAATTATTTTTATTCAAGTGTCTCTCTTTTGGTTAGAAACTCTAACTAAAATACATTTTTAAGTGTTTTAAAGATTTATTCTTCTAAATATTTCTCATTAATTTCCATGTTTTAAAAATGGTTTTAAGGATTTATTTATATGGGAATTAATGTTTTAAAATTAAAACTCATTTTAAATGTTTTGAAGTGGTATGGGTCACTTTTATTCAAAAAACTATTTTTAAATTGCTTCTTGACAAATAGTGTGACTTTTAAATGATTTCAATAAAAAGGGGGATATTTCTCTCAAATAGTTTTGATGATTATTTTCATCTATGTCCATATCCTTCATTATTCTCGATTAAGGTTAATATGATACAATACAATCACCCATATTGTATCGAATGAGTTATGTTTGACTGTGGATGTTCTATTTTTATACCATTCATGGTTTGTGGATAAGTATTGACATTTCGTATGCTAGTTTTAATACGAATGTTTATGTTATGCTTCAAACATTTCATATGAGGAATGCATTGGACTTAGTAAGTGATGGGTAGAGCCCGCTATAGCTCCTCAATGCATCGGTAGGTCTCATGAGACAAACTAGTGTCTTGGCATGAGGCCTTGAAAAAATCTTATTTGTAGTCATGGCACGAGGCCTTGGCTACGTGGTTATGATAGTCTAGCATTATGCATTCCATCATTATGAAAGTGGTTATTGATATTTCATGTGATTATACGATTAGTAGAATATCGATGTGAATATGTAAATGGCATTATTTCTTTTTATTTTTTCCATACTATGTTGACATTTAAGTTTAATAGGATTTTGTTTTAGTTATACATTTCCTTAAATGTTTATTCTTATTTATGAAAGTTTCCACTATATTGTTATCCTTACTGGGCATTTGAGCTCACCTTTTTTCTATGTTTTATTTATCCCAGGATGTGAAGAAGTAATTTATGATTGACCTACAGGGATAGTATGAGGGGATACGAGTGTAGACTATGGAGACTATGTTGTTGTAGTTTTCTTTTCTATGATTTAATGTAAAACTTTATGAATATATCTAGTGTTTCCAAGGCTAGTAAACTAATCGGTCTTTCAAGATTTGATCTTTCTTGTGATCATTCCACTATTATGTAATAATGAAACGACTCTGGGTAACTAGGGTCGGGGTGTTACAGTTGGTATCAGAGGAAGTTTAGTACAACCCTTGGAAATTAGATTTAGATAAAATCGGATTAGAGCACATAGATTTAAGATGGACATTGAGGATTAGTAATGAACAAAATCCTAGAATTTTGGTATTGTAGAGATTTTGTGAGTTTTCCTAGCAATATATCCCTATCTGGATACGAGCAGGTAGAGGCGGCTCTGGCACAGATGTACCTAGGGTTAAAACCCAAATACACCGCTTTGAGCTAGACTCGAATGGGAACTGGTGCACGACAACGTGCCTTGCAGCACTCTTGGTTACGACACATCCAGGGGATATGCTTAGGATAACACTAATTTTATTTACAAATAATTATGAAGGTTTTATGAGTATATACTTCCTCAAAGAAATTTTTTTTATTATTATGGATTATAACCATAAATAGTTAAATTTATGTTAAGTGTTATACAAGTAAGGAATTATGTATTTTGATTCATAAAATGATCTAGTTTATTCCATTATTTAGAAATGACACCTAGTGGAAGAAACAGAAACCATATCAATGCATGCACTCCATGTAGGAATTTCCCTCCTTCTCATGATAATTATAGTAGAGCTGGTGATGCAACTAGTGCCGATCATCTAATCACCATACTGGGACAACGCACTCATGTTATGAATAATAACCTTACCAATATGGAGCACCCTTATCCGAATTGTGGAGGATCAATGTTAGATCGCTTTATGAGGAAACAAACACAAATGTTCAATGGGAGTAGAAATCCTTTAGTATCTTAGCAATGGATAAATTCCCTTGAGAAAATATTTCAGGCTTTGTGGAGTAGTGAAAGAGAAAAAGTTATCATGGAAGTTTACCGCCTCACTGGAGATGCTGATCAATGGTGGTCATTGATTCAAAACACAAAGGAAGATGATTAAGTATCAAATATGGAATGGAGGGTGTTCAAAGATCTATTTTTAGAAAAATACTTTCATCGTGACCATCGAGCATATATGTAAAGACAATTTCTGAGTCTGAGACAAAAGGAGGATGAGAATGTCGCAAAGTATGAGTCTAACTTTACAAGGTTAGCAAGGTATGCTGGAGATTATATACGTAGCCCAAGAAGTAATATTGATCATTTATTTGATGGGTTAGAACCATTTCTACATCAAGCATTAGTCTCACAATCCTTCTCATCGTATGAAAAAAATTGTCTCATGTGCTATCAAGACAGAGAAAGAATTCTAAAAGTCTTATGAATTTAAAGCAAAGCAAGAGAAGAAGAGATCTACTGATCAATCTGGGAATGGAAATAAATGGAAGAAAGGAAATGTTGAATATCCATCCTACAGTAAATGTGGGAAGAAACACTTCGGTACTTTCTTAAAAGGAACATGAGTATGTTACAAGTGTGGTGAAAAAGGCCACCAAGCTCGTGATTGCAAGGGGAAGAAGGAAGCTACCGATGTTCAGTGCTACAATTGCTGAGATATGGGACATTATGCAAATTAATTTTCTAAGCGTCAGGGGAACTGACCTTAGAAAAGGTCAAGGGATCAAGGCCAAGCTTATGCTATCACTACTACTGAGGTAGAAGCTCCGAAAGATGTGGTGGTAGGTAATCTAATGGTTTCCTCAAGTTTAGAAAATGCATTATTTGATTCTGGATCATTGCATTGTTTCATATCTTCTCATTTTTCTAAGAAAGTTAGATATTTCTAATTTGATTTAACATGAGAGTTGTCACTTAAAACTCCTAAGGGATGTATCATTGCAACAATGTCTTGTGAATCAGTCCCCATTAGAGAACATAAATTTTCTTTATCTTTTGATCTCATCGTCATACCTATGATTGAGTTTGATATAATCCTCAGTATGGACTGGCTTTCGGACCATGATGCGAAGATTTATTATAAGAAGAAGGAGGTTAGGATTTTTTATGATGATGATAAAGAACACTTTATCTTTAGAGGAGAATCGTCACCACCTAATTCTTATATAGATCCACCCCCAGTAGATCAACTAAATTCAATTATTGGGGAGGATGCGGATGAAATTACAGTGGGCGAGGAAAGGAATGTTCAAATAGAGGATGTGCTTATTTTGAAAGAATATGTAGATGTGTTTCTGGATGATTTACATGGACATCCTCCAAAACGAGAAGTTTAGCTTTCCATTGATTTAATTCCTGGATCAAGGCTTATATCGAAGACCCCTTATAGAATGGCCACTGTAGAATTAGTTGAACTAAAGAAAAAACTACAGGAATTGTGAAATAAGGGATTTATTCTCCCTAGTGTTTCTCCATGGGTATCACATGTTCTTTTTGTTAAAAATAAAGATGGATCTATGAGGTTATGTATCGACTACAGGGAGATCAATGCTATACCAATAAAGAAGAAGTCTCCCCTACCTCGCATTAATGATTTAGTTGACCAACTTCAAGGAGCACAATACTTTTCAAAGATAGACCATCGATATAGATACCATCCATTGTGTGTGAAAAAGGGAGACATTCTGAAGACAACATTTCGTACGAGGTATGTGCATTATGAGTTTATAGTAATGCCTTTTGGATTGACTAATGAACCCTCTATATTCATGGATCTGGTGAATTGAGTTTTCAAGGAATATCTCAATGAATATTTTGTGGTATTTATTGATGATATCATGGTATACTCCAAAAGCTACGAAGATCATTAAAATTACTTGCGCATTATCCAGAAGTCTTTGAGAAGACATTAATTATATGAGATGTTTTGAAAGTCTGAATTCTAGATTCATGAGATTTATTTTCTTGGCCATATTGTCTCTAAATATGGAATCTCTGTTGATTCTTCTATGACCAAGGCAATCCAAGAATGGATAGAAACTACAAGTATAACTGAGGTACGCAGTTTTATTGGTTTGGCAGGTTATTATCGATGTTTCGTCCAGAATTTTGCCCGATTGGCTAACCCATTAAAGAAGCTCACACGTCAAGGGGTTAAATTTGTTTAGACAAAAGGGTGTGAAGAATTTTTCGAAGAACTGAAGAGAATATTACTCAATTATCCTATATTGACTCTACCATTGGAGAATGATGGGTTCGTTATTTATAGTGATGCATCGAAGAAAGGACTTGGTTTTGTTCTTATGCAGAATGATAGGGTTGTTGCCTATGAATCAAGATAGATGAAAATTCATGAAAAAAACTATCATACTCATGATCTCGAGTTAGCAGCTCTGATCATTTCTTTGAAGATATGGAGGCACTACCTCTATAGTGAAAAATGTGAGATTTATACTGATCACAAAAGTTTGAAGTATATTTTCTCACAAAAAGAACACATCATGAGGAAAAGGAGATGTCTTGAATTACTCAAGGATTATGATTGCACGATACACTACCACATGGGGAAAGCAAACAAGGTGGCAGATGCTTAGAGCAGAAAAGACCATGGAGTTTTGATCAATATGAGAATTGAAAGGGATCCAATTTTTATGGATCTAGTGAAGATGGACATGGGAATAACCAGGGAAGGTGAAACATCAATTCTATTTAAAATGGTTGCCAAACCATCTTTACTTGAAAGAATTAAGAGTTATCAGACTGATGATGAAGAATTTCAAAAGAATATTACACCTGTGAATGATGGGAGATTGTGAGACTTTGTGTATGAAGAAGGAATTTTGAAATTCGGGAAGAGGCTTTGTGTTCCTGATATACCTGATCTAAAAACGGAATTGTTGGATGCTACTCATAGTTCCAAGTTCTCTATACACCCTGGGAGCACCAAAATGTCTCGAAATTTGAAGGAACGTTTTTGGTGGGACAACATGAAGGGGGAGATTGCTAGTTTTGTGTCAAGATGTATGGTTTGTCAACAAGTGAAAGTTGAAAGGCAACAGCCTGGAGGAGTAATGAAACCTCTTCCCATACCGGAGTTTAAAGGGACAATATTACTATAGACTTTGTCATGGGGCTACCAAAGACTCCAAGAAGGAACAATGCAATATGGGTCATTGTTTATCATCTTACCAAGTCAGCACATTTTCTTGCTATAAGGGACGATTTACAACATCAACGTCTAGAAATACTATATTAATGAAGTTGTGAGACTTCATGGAGTACCCCTATCGATTGTTTCTAATCGTGATCCCCGTTTTACTTCAAGATTCTCGAAAATTCTTCAGAAATCCTTGGATACTAAACTTCATTTGAGCACTTCCTACCACCCTCAAACAGATGGACAATTCGAATGAACTATTCAAACCTTAGAAGACATGTTGAGATCATGCTCACTTGACCTTCAGGGTATGTGGGATCAATATTTACCTCTGTTAGAATTTTCCTATAACAATAGCTTCCATTCGAGTATTCATATGGCACCATATGAACCGTTAAATGGAAAGAGATGTCACACACCAACCTGTTGGGATGACGTTGGTGAAAGAAAACTTGTAGGCCCAGAACTGGTGGAGGAAACGATATAAAAGGTGAAGGTAATCCAAAACCATATCAAAGCAGCTCAAAGTAGGCAGAAGAGCTATGCTGATAATCGAAGGAAGGATTTGGAATTTCAAGTCAGTGTTCATGTTTTTATAAAGGTATCTCCATGGAAGGGAGTCAATCATTTTGGTAGGAAAGGTAAATTGAGTCCTAGGTACATCAGACCTTTTGATATTCTAGAACGAATAGGGGTTGTAGCTTACCGATTGGCAATGCCGCCAAGTCTCTCCAAAGTTTACGATGTGTTCCACGTATCTCTGTTGAGGAAATACATGCCTGACCCAATGAATGTACTCACCTATAAGGAATTAGAACTGGAACCCAGTCTATCTTATTGCGAAGAGACTGTCAAGATTCTTGATATGAGATGACAAGTACTGAGAAACCGGACGACTCGTCTGGTAAACGTCTTGTGGAGAAACCATAAGATGGAAGAGGCAACGTGGGAACACGAGAAACTTATGATGAATAACCACACGAGTATTTTCATGCGGTAGTATTCTAGAAATATCTAGGACAAAATTATTTAAAGGAGGGGATAATGTAACACCCCAAGATTCTATGGTACACTTCTCTTTGGATTAATGCAATAGCGTGTGTTGTACGCAACATCGAGTTCTAACACACCACAACCAATCAAACTAGCCGTTATGAATTGTAATACCTACTTCTTGAATTTTATAAATTTTATTTTTCATAATGGACTTCATTTTTGGATTCGGAATATCGAAATTAGCCTAGGGTGATTTTTTGCTATTTTTCTGAAAAACATCATTTTTTGATGAATAGTGAAACCACTAAGTGGTAGTCAAAAAACTGAATTTTTCATAAAACATAATTTTACCGCTTCTGTGAGTGGAATATCAAAAATCCAAGAGACACGGTTAATATCAAGGACTAAAATGTGGTTCATTGAGATGAAAATAATTTTTGGTGAATGGTAACTTTTTACTTTTATTTACCACGGTTAAAAGTAAAGAGGGTAATTAAGGGTAAAAATGATATTAACGTTACCCTAACATGTGTCCTAATTATATTGGATAAGCTTAATTCAACCGAAAACAAACTTAGGAATAAAATATTATCATTTAGGTCCACTTGGATTAGATTAGGACATTTATTATTATTTAATTCAAAGAAGAGTTAAAAGAGTTAAAATCAAAGTTTATTTAATAAATAATTTTTAATATCGGTTTATACATAATATAAATTCGATTGTAAATATTAATTAGAAATATAAGACGATTTCCTACATAATGGTATTTTATTTATAATTTTTAGAAACTAAATAATTTAATTTATTTATGACTCAATGATGATTCAGTAATTACCACAATAGTGAAATATTAAAATAATTCATATTATAATACCCAAATATATAATATTTGAGACTTTTTATGAATTACTATAATTTTTTAGGTTAATATGACATGTTATAAATGATTTAATTAACTTTTTTTTGCAGTAATCATTCGGTTATAATTTTCACAAAAATCAATTTTCCAAATAGTGTCAAAATTGACATAAAAGAGTTTTTAAAAAAAATAATATATTATTAATTGATATTCAATTCTTAAAAATCTGATGTTCGGCCAGGAGACTTATATCTTGATAGTTGTATCATTAATTTACCAATTGGGGGTCTATTGGAGGTATATATTATGTTTATTAACTATATAATATAAAAATACAAAGTTACATTGTAAGTGTCAAACTAATTAACTAAGAGGTAAAACTAAAAGATAAGGTTAATATAATGACCCAAACCTATATAAATTATATTTGTTGAGTGGTTTTCTTCCCACACCTACCATAACATTTAAATAATCCACTTTAGAGCCATTAGAAACCGAATAAGAATTTATTATAAATTAATATTTATAGCTTTTCCAAAGGTGCCCCTCACCCCTCTTATAAAAGGGCACTCACCCTTCTCATTAATTCACACCTTCAAAGACTTTTGGATCGCCCAAAATCTTCCCAAATAATCTCTCAAATTCCCTCAATTCATCCTAGAGGCCTTAGATTGACCAGAAAGTGAAGCGACGGAGCTCCTTTGATCAAATCAAAAGGAAGAACCCGAAAAAAGGTAATGTTTTCACCACCTGCTTTCAAGTTCCTTTCTTCTTCAACTTCTTCTTTATTTGTTATTTCTATTCAAAAATAATAACTCTAGTATCTTCTATATACTGTGATGTTATTATAAATAAGGTACAACCATATTCAGTATTCTATCCATCCTTTGAATGGCATGTCACCATACGTGCGTACGCACGGCTTACCGTCTCCACGTCGTGGTGTAATTGTCATTCAATAAATTATTATTTCGATGGGTATAATAATGATGTGTAATTCATTTAAATAATAAATATAACATAATAATTATTCTGTCTATATAATATACCATCCAATTATATATTATTTTAACATCAAAAGAATGATATTGTCGCTCGTGCGTATGTACGGACTACCGTCTCCATGAACGCGATGAGATTCATTCTCCATCGTATCCATTCAAGTATAATTCTCATTTGATGATTAAAAATAATGTTTAATGACATGATATAATTCTGGATATGAATAAGATACAACCTATCCATAACAAACACGGCTTACGTAACAATGAATATAAAGGAAAACGAGTAAGTTAACACCTGTAATGACGATAATACTACAATATTATTAACAAATCAATGTTAAAAGATCATATATGATATCATATTAATGTAAATGATTCTTGTATAATTCAATAACAATTATTTTACCATTATAAAGGAGGTTAACTTACCATCGACCAAGGAAAAAGTACAATGTAAGGGGTTTCTTATCTCACTTTAAATCCCGTGAGATATCCATTGTTCACCACATATTTATTTCATCAGGTGTGTGTACTTACCATGATTGTATTCATTGTGTAATATAATTTAATTTATGGATATTTACATCATCATTGTATTATTTTTATTTCATGGGTGCATGTTTCATAACTTACCAAATCGATAAGGGAATTTGAAATTTCAATTTCCACTCATTCGGCTTTACACATACTTCATTGATTGTTTACCTCCAAGATTATGTGTAGAATCACTATTCATTTGATTATGTCATAAATTCCACACCCCTTTATATGGATATACTTTTGATACACATAATCACTCCAGTGATAAATTCTCAAGTCATCGGTATGATCTTGATAAGAGTAATTTTAACTCAATCTCCATTTGTTGAGTTAAATATCCAATTCATTGGTGTTGTTTTTAAAAGATTATGTGTGAATGTCATCTGATTGATTTACACTAAATATCCAATCATATTGAGTGTATTAATATTTGTCAAACATAATTATGTCGTCGATTTGTCCTAAACTTAAGGATATGGTCTTTATAAGAGAATTCATCTCAATTTACATGCCATTGAGACTTCTTTGTTGTTATACACAAAATCACTTTTATATGGTGTATATAATGTACTTTGACATAGCATATCATGAATCCCTTTATTCTCATGATATTATAATGTTTTGATTACCTCAATTATTTGTATTCAAGTGTCTCTCTTTTGGTTAGAAACTCTAACTAAAATCAATTTTTAAGTGTTTTAAAGATTTATTCTTAGAAATATTTCTCATTAATGTCCATGTTTTAAAAATGGTTTTAAGAATTTATTTATATGGTAATTAATGTTTTAAAATTAAAACTCGTTTTAAAAGTTTCAAAGTGGTATGGGACACATTGATTGAAAAATCTAATTTAAATGGCTTCTTGACAAATAGTGTGACTTTTAAATGATTTCAAGAAGAAGGGGGATATTTACCTCAAATAGTTTTGATGATTATTTTCATCTATGTCAATATTCTTCAGTATTCTTGATTGAGGTTAACACGATACAATACAATCTCCCATATTGTATCGAATGAGTTATTTTTGAATGTGGATGTTCTATTTTTATACCATTCATGGTTTCTGGATAAGTATTGACATTTCGTATGCTAGTTTTCATACGAATGTTTATGTTATGTTTCAAACTTTTCATATGAGGAATGGATTGTAATTATTAAGTGACAGGTGGATCCCACTATATCTCCTCGATTCATCGGTATGTCTCATGAGACAAACTAGTGTCTTGGCATGGGGCCTTGAAAAAATATTATTTGTAGTCTTGGCACGAGGCCTTGGCTATGTGGTTATGATAGTCTTGCATTATGCATTCCATCATTATGAAAGTGGTTATTGATATTGCATTTGATTATTCAATTAGTAGAATATCCATGTGAATAAGTAAATGGAATTATTTCATTTTATTTTTTCCATACTTTGTTGAAGGTCAAGTTTAAAAGGCTTTTGTTTTAGTTATACATTTCCTTAAATGTTCATTATTATTTATGAATGTTTCCGCTATATTGTTATCCTTACTGGGCATTTGAGCTCACCCCTTTTCTATGTTTTATTTTTCCCATGATGGGAAGAAGAAATTTATGAATGACCTACAGGGATAGTATGAGGGGATAAGATTGTAGACTATGGAGACTATATTATTGTAGTTTTCATTTTTATGATGTAATGTAAAACTTTATGAATATATCTAGTGTTTCCAAGGATACTAAACTAATCGGTCTTTTGATATTTGATCTTTCTTGTGAACATGCCAATGTTATGTAATAATGCACCGAATCTGGGTAACTGGGGTCGGGGTGTTACAATGAGAGGTTTTAAAGGTCAATCAAAGAATATCTTTTCGTGTGGTGGTAGTTCGACATACAAAAAAATAGTATGTTCGTTACCCATTAGGTTGACGTGTGAGTAATTGAAGGTAGAACCCTTATATTATCAATAAATCAGTATATTTAGGATACCAATGTTATTATATGATAATATAAAAAATATTATTAAGGATGTGGAGAAAAAAAATAAAAGTAATGAAGATGAGGAAGGATGTTACGTCTTTGTTTATGGTAACTCCTTTTTCATTACACAAAAGGCTTCCTTGATTCGATTTATACAAAAAATAAGTCTTCATGGATGAAGAAAAAAATATTTGGAGTTAATTGGGAAGAAAATGGGTGAAATAAATTGGAGTTAGTTATTTGAATATGGGAGAGAGCATGTGGCCTTTTGTAAGGGAGGGAAATAACACACATGGCATATTTAGAAACCACTTAGGTTTACCAAAATTTTTATGTAAAAAATTCATAAAAAAACAAAAAAAAATGAAAATAATGATTATGGGAGAAATATGTCCACAAAATTGGTGTTTTTTATGTGTATAGGATATTTTGGTACTCATGTTTAAGGTTCAGTCACTTGTTAAGCTTAATCTTACTTTAATCATTGTAATTAATTTAAATCACAGTAACTAATCGTTCCAATAAAAAATAATGCCGATATTATCAGAATATAAATATTATAATGATTAAAATTGGTTATGTACATTTTTTGAAATTGAATTCAGGAAGTGAAAAAATTATGTTTAATAGTAATCTCATAGATGTTGTGAGAAATCATGTTTCTAATGAGTGAATTTTCAAATGATCATTAATCTTTTTATCTTTAAATTCAAAAAATTAATGATTATAATTACTAAAATAGGAATAGAATATGTATGATTTAACTATTTTTGATTTTAAACCAACAGAAAAAATTATTCAACTACAAAAATAAATTAGAAAAAAAGTACATATTAATTAAAATTTGGTATTTTTTACTATTCACCCAAAAATGATTTTTCTCAAAAAATACCAGAAAAATAACCACATGCTAACTTAGACATTCCGATTTAAAAAATGATGTTTATTTTGTCAAATTAAATTTCTAAAATTTTCTGAAATTTATTTTATTATACTTCATAGAATATTGTAAAAGCAGTTATTTTGAGAAAATTGTATTTCCAATAAATCAATGAATTACCAAAAAATATATATTTTATCATCATTATATTTTATTAATATAAAAAAATAACGAATTAAATATAAAAATTTATTATTAATAATCATATTAATATTTTTAATGATTACATTATAACTATTATTTTAATTAATTATAATAAAAAATGTAATATTGTAGAAACTCAATATTTCATATAACACAAGCCACATATGTGTTGCGTATAAATCATACCAAGTTGGTCTTACACATAGTAATAAATTATATCATGGTATATAATAGAAAAATATTACAATGATGGGTCTTATTAACCAAGAATAACATTGTTCTCTACCATAAAAAAATATATATTCGAGTCCAGTTAAAAAAATATCAAAAAGAATAAATTAATTTCAAATAATATATTTCAAAAAAAACTCTATGTGTTATATTATGCAATTATTAAAATGAATTTCTCATATGAAATTCATCTGGGTTATAAATGATGTAATACATTTAAGTACCATTAAAAAAACTCACATCATAAAAGTGAATACATAAACATCCTTTAAAAAGGACATTTGGAATCATAATAGTTACCCAGAGTAAGTCATAAATTGAATTCAACATAGGAGAACATTATTTGAAATTCAACAAATGAACATGGGAGAAAATAATAAATATTTATCAGGATTGATTGAGGTAATCAATCAAAAAAAATTGAATTATCAATGAAAATATTAGGGCAATAAATTCATAAATATGTGATGATTTACAACATTCATCTGTTAAAAAAATTTTATTAAGAAAACCATTTTTTATCTTATCTCTGAGTAATTATTTTATAGACTAAGAATATAGAGAAATATACTTAATGGATATTTTTTTATAGATGAAATTTATTTATATAGTTATGATAAAATCAATTACAAATCCATTAATTACATTATGAAATTGATATCCATTAAATAACATTATTTATCATTGTGCTAAAGTATATTTTAAAGGATATTATACACCATAAAAGAATAATGAGAATTAAATATTTTCTCTAACTACTCTTCAAAATCAATATGGTTAATTCATTAATCCTTAAAAAAATATAACACCTGTGAATCATTATTAATATTTATTCATCATAATTTTTAAATAAAACAATAATTACATATTAATGAGTACATCGCATATGACAGTGGAAAGACTGAAACCCTTATAGTCCTTAAGTAAATATTTCAAGACCCACGACCTTTCAAGATTTCATGGATTGTCACCCCACATATAGGTTGTATTTTCCTGAAACCTCATCGACATAATATCTGAAATTAATATGATAGACATCCCTAAAATAATTTTATTTAGTAAATATTGTTTTAAATAATGTTTTCAAGACAACATCAATATATAAATAATCTATTAAAAGTTAATTTTAAATTTTCATAAATGGTTAACCATATAACCCTTCCTAAAAATAAAAAACCAAAACATTAGAAAGAAGGTAATGAAATCTTTTAAGAAAATATCCCCCAATATATTCTATATATAAATCATTTAGTTGTAACCATGTTACATCATGTACATTCCATTGGCTACAACCAAAAAGCATGGAGCGAGAAACATATGTCATAGTAGAAACCCATGTAATCATGAAATGTTACATATGGGATGTCTAAATTATGACACCTACCTTAATATATGAATCCTTATGTTTATTCAACTATATTAAAAGGAAAAATATTTTTAAATAATTCATAAGGATTCATAAAGATTTTATAAATTCTCAAATCATATCTCTTGGGAGTGTTAATTGAGGAGCACAATAAGGTACATTGTCCTTTACTAGGTTATGCCATGTTTGGCCCAAAACACCGTGTCAATGTTGATACTCATAGGTAAATCTTTTCCAAAACCGCATCCACTTATTTTATTCATACATGGATGTATTTCTAGGAAACCACAAACCCTATCCATAAAAAAAATTAGGACATTTTCTTAATCATTAAAATATATTATACATTTACTTATATACATCCCTAGACATATCTTTATTAATATAAATAGGGATTATATATTTGCTTTATCATCTTACTTACCATTTTTTTCAAATTTTTTTATCTAATACCAAAAATAGTAACCCTCAATTTTAAATTAGTAACCTTATATATTATTTTTTGTATGATTAAAATATTCCAAAAAAAACATATGTCAAATTACCATGTTACATTATTGCCTTTTGAATTATGTATGAAAATATTAAATCACTATGAAATATCATTAATTTTTCAAACAAATTTCATCAAAAAATGTAATTATTCTAAAAAAAGCTTCTTTATAATATAGGGAAATGAAACATAAGAAATGGGTGAGATCATATGTTTATTAATTGTAAATAAATAACATAACTAAGCATAACAAGGATATAAGGGTACATAAACCTGATAATAAGATTTGAAGATCATACCTTGCGTATCAAATATTAGAAACATAAATAATGGATTAAATATTTAAATTTCATAACCTATATATCATTAGGGAAACAACAAATTAAGAAATGAAAGCATATCATAGGATTAAGACATGGAATTGTGGCAGACAAATATTTGTATAAAATGATTTCCATTGTAGTCAAGAATCACAATCTAGGCTATCTTAGTAGTATGGGAACACTAACCATACCATTTTTAATGTCATAGATCTCTCCCATGCCCATATTAGTAGTATGAGTTCACTTCTGATATCATCATGGTAGTCATGGTTCTCTCCCACGACTATATTTACAGTCAAGGATCACTCCAAAGACCATCATAATATGTACTTTGAGATATAAATCAATACCCAATGCATTGGAGGGATATATTGGCCTCAAAAATCTCAAAATTAAATCATACATATATGTTCCATAATATTATAAACAATATTAACATAACCCATGAATTTAAATTGTTGAAATAAAAGATTAATCACATATTAACCTTCAGAAAATGGTAGGTTTCAAAATAATATAATTAAATTATTACTCGTTAGAAGAACTGGGTTTCATAAGCATAAATTCTATGTATGAGTAATGAGATTCATGATCATGTAAACCATAAAATATAAAGGAGTTTCTTTAACATCCTTCTATGATAATACAACTCATTCATATAAAAAATATGAATGGGAGTATTGATTCATTTCCCTTGAAGGCATGATTAACATAACGATGTCATCTTTGATGGGATATAATTTTTGAATGATCTTTTAAAAACAATTCATGAGTAAAATATCATTTCTCCTATTAAATTTCTTTTTAAAACATTAGTCATTTGGAAAAACATTTTCATTAAATATTCATTTAAAACAATGAAATAATGCATAAAATAATTTTAAAAACATATTTATGTGAAATATTTTTATATAAGATTGAATAAAATTGAAAAATGATTTCCATGAATAAATATAAAATAATCTTTGAAATAGTTTTGGAAACCATTGTTTTTGAAAACTTAAAAAAGAATCATTCATAAAATTTGAAATCCATAGTCACTACTAGAAATATCATCTTTCCCAATGCTTCTATACCAACGGTTTGTAGAAACCATTTGTATAGGTCCCTTTTCCCAACGGGTTGGCCAAACCATTGGGAATGACCACTTTGAAATCAATTTCCCAAAGGTTTTCCAAAACCGTTGGGAAAGGGTATGGATTTTCCAAGGGTTTGTCCAAAAAGTTAGGAAAAGTCCACTTTGTGGACACTTTTCCCAACGGTTTGGCCAAACCGTTGGCAATGGGTATGGGTTTCCCAACGGGTTAGCCAAACTGTTGGGAATATTCCCCCATATACCATTGTCACCCCCAAACTCAAAGGACCTATACCAACGGTTGTCAAAACCGTTGGTATAGGTCCTTGGATTTTTTATCGAATCTTCTTACTGAGAACATTATATAAATAAAAATTTAAAATAATTGTGATAATATATATATATATATTTATGATATTATTTTCACAAAATTCATGTTAACCAACGACTTACTTTCCCACTGTTCTCAAAACCATTGGTATAGCCAATACCAACGGTTTGGAGACATGTACCAATGGTTCTAAACTGTTGGTAAAGGCTATTTTTCCAGTAGTGATTCCTTAGAAACATATAAAAATATTCATAAAAATCTTTTAAAAATCTTTTTTATAAAAATTTGAAAACTTATAAAGAAGACCTAAAAAAATTCACAAACCTTTTCCCTTACAAACCAATAAAGAAATACTAAAAATATTTTAAAAATAATTTTTTTTATGATGCATTGAAAAACATATAAAGAGAGATTTAAATTATATTTAAAACCATTTATTTGAAAATATATTAAAATTGACTAATAAATCATGAAAACACTTCTGAAACTTTTTTCAATTGAAACAGATCAAATATTTTGGAATATATTTTTGAAAACTGGGTTCTATGAAAACAAATATAATAATCCTGAAAATATTTTGGGAAAATTATTTCAACAAAACTGATAAAATAAGCTTCAATTTTTTTTTATCATTTTAATTTTTAATAAGATTATAAAAATATATTAAATTATTTGACACCTTTAAAAACAATTTTTCAATAAAACATATAAAAAAATATTCACAAAATTATAAAATAATAATTCCATTTTAAATCATTGAAAAATAATAAAGAAATATTGAATTTTTTTGAAACCCATTTATTTGAAAAAGCATTGAAATCTTATAATGAATTATTCAAAATATTTTTACAAACATTTTAGAAATCACTGTTTTGAAAGGACAGTGTTTTCAGACCGAAGAGAGAGGAAAAGTTATAATTTCTTGAAAACACTTTCTTAATAATCTTTTGCAACAAAGGGTAAATAAATGGTACCAATTCTTGAATAAATCATGAATAAAGATTTCAAAATAGACTTCTAACGTATCTTGATATATGTCTCATAATATTTCATTTAATGGGGAGTAATTAAAAAAATATCAATAAGTGATGATATAATTTAAATAAACTATTACTACTTAGTAAAATTAAATTATACGCCCCATCTAAGAAACTAAAATTACATGAAACATAAAATATAATGGAGATAAATAATTTCATGATTTCTCATTTCAAATGTAGTATATATAGCTCATTGAATAATATTGGGGCATAACATGGCATATACCTCAAAGAAGGAAATTGGGGACAAAATTACATTTCCAATTTGGTAACTTTTGAAACATAAACTCCATGATAGAACGATAATAAAATGGATATATAAAATAAACTTAAATATAATTTTAAAAATAATATAATTAATTAATTGTTAGTATATAAACAACATAAAATAAATGTGAGTTGAATAAGGTTTTTATCTCAAAGAAATTAAAAGTGAGAAGAAATTCCCTTACATAATGTCTTGAATATCTTTATTCTCGTAAATACATCCTTTATAATAAATATTAGTTAATTATAAATCATTAAATAAATATATATTTATCTATAATACCATATTTTTTATTATTAAATTATGTTACCCTATTATTAATGATTCCAAGTTAAGGTTATATTTTTTGTAATATATATGTAGTTATTCACATGTGTCTTAATTTTTTATATTTTTCATACTCATGCTTATATCAAGATTTTATGAATGTAAAACATGACATAAAAGAAATTTTTGTTTGGTATGTATTTATTTATAATTATGTATATTATATAAATATGTGGAATGGAATACACTATTTATGGAGATAGTAAGTTGTATGTACACATGAACACTGTTTCAGTTTTTCATTGTAATATTGCAGTATATAAATTAAAGGAAATATATGTATATTTATATATTATCAATATAGTTGTATTATTATGTATCATATAAATTACTAGATCATGAGACCCACCCTTAATAAGATCCATGATATATGTTAATGAATTATATCACTTTGAGGAGGTGGTAATTCAGACTTCATCGAATGAAATTAACATATTTACACAAAATGGAAAGATATGTAGTAGGATTTATATAATAAATATGGCTGTGTAAATACATTTTAAAAATAATATATATCATATAAGATCATATTTTAAATCACAATTCAGATACATGAGAGTTGGTGAAGGAAAAATGAACAAAATCTTTTCATAAAGAAGTAGTTCTGCATTCACAAGAATGACAAGTTCATTATCCATTAGATGAAAATGTTTGTATATGCAGTCAGAACCATTTGAATATAATAACTAATATATTTATGATAAATGTATTATTAAATGTGAATTGAATATGAATAATTGATGTTATGGATAATGAAAATAAAATGAAGTAGTTTGACAAAAGATGTTATCACTACATTGTGTAACACATTTTGTTTTTCACAAAAGTGATTCTTTGGTTGACATTATGCCAAAAAAGAGGATTCAAGGAGGAAGGGAGGTATTTTTGAGATTTGAATTTCTTATATATTGTACTTAAATAAGTGTTTGGATATGTGTGAAGAAGGGGGTGAATCGGTGGACTTTTGTATGGGAGGGAAATGACACAATTGGAATTAAAAAAAACAAAGTCATTGGCCATTTTTAATAAAAATATTATTATAAAACCCAACCAAACTAAATAATACAAGTTTTATGGCCAATATAAAACCATCCAATTCGTTTTAGATTAGTGGAAATGACATTTTGGAAATTATATTAAATGTTTAGTACCCTCTAATACTTAATTTTACCATATTCATTGTAATTACATTTAATCACTATAGCTTATAATTTTGGAAAATAATTAAGTTGATATTTTTAGACAATAAATATTATAATAAATAAAACTGTGAATTTCTGATTTTATAAATTTAATTCATTAAATTGGGAAAATTATGTTTACTGCTAATCTCACAGACGGGGGGAGAAAGAGGGGGTTGGAAGTGATATTGTTCCAAAGTTCATTATATTTTTATTTATAATATCTACATAAGAATGATTAAAATGCCCTAAATTTTATTAATAAATATATAATATATCTATTATGATAATAAAACCATCTAATATTTTAATTTTATTATATATGAAAATGAGACAGAAAGCAGTTCTAAATTAAAATTCAATATTATCATTATTCACTAAAAAATGACGTTCCATTGTAAGATCCCAAAAAATTACCCTATGTTAATTTATATGTTCTGAATTAAAAAAAATTATTTTATAAAATTAAATTTATTAATGTTTCAAAAATTTCTTTTCATTATTGTTGAAAAGGGACTTAGAAAGTAGTTATTTTGAGAATATAATATTTGTTAAAATAATGAATTTACCAAACAATATATGGTTTACCTCATTATATTATATATATATATATAATTATAAATAATATATAATAAGTGGTAATTAATATTCATATTTTTATGGTTAAACACCATTTTATTTATATATCTTTTAAATAATTATAATTAAAAACTCATTTTTGTAGAGATTTAGTGTCACGTTTAACGTAGGCATTGTCAGCATTGCATATAAATCATGCATTGTTAGTGTGTGTGTGAGCCACAAATATATAATGATGTTTTATATAATGAAATACTGGAATGGTTTAACATAAAAATAAATAATAACTTGGTTCTCTCAATTTAAAAATAAAATCTATATTCATTGTTGCAAGAAATAAAAAGTATCAAAAAAGTTATGTTTATTTGAAAAACAATTCACAAAAACTAGAAGTGTTACAGAAACCAAAAAACATAAGGTTACAAGAAAAAATAGATATGAATCATTAATGTTGAATATAATAAATAAGTATTAATAAATATTTATTTAAATTTTTGATTTATATCATATAGGATATTACATTTATGTATATTGTTCTGTTATAGAATTATAAAGAATTTAAATTTATTATATAGGAGGTTAAAATCCCTTATGATGAATAGAAATGAGGGAATGTTTTATTTAATAGTCCCATCCTCATTTGAGATTTTTTATATTTATGTTTTAATTATGGATAATTTTATAATATTTCTATCTTAAACACCATTTATTTTAATCTAATATTTTTGTTATTAGAATTCATAATCTAAAATTTAATTTTTTATTCTCCATCTAAACGATAGTAAGAACGATTTTTTAAGAAAAAATAAAATCATTTTTGTTTTTAGACTAGAAAATATTCTTTTTCATGTAAATATTTTCTTTAAAATATATTCATAAATTCATTTAGTATAATTGTATTATCGATTAATGTAATTTTTATCCATGATTTACTTCATATAAAAAATTTTAAATGGAATTTTCATGTAGTTTTTCTAACGAGGTACATTTAACCTAATTATTCAATAAAATCATTGTTTTACCATACACCATACAAGTTGATTTTCTAAACACCGCAACTAATCATTTTGGTGAAGCTTCAGATACATTTTTTCATGACCATTTCCAATGAAAAAATATTCTCTATTATTTTGTATATTTTTATAATGTAAATAAATTATTCTTAATTGATGAAGTTATTTTTCTAGTGTAATTATCTATTAATATTTTAAATGTATTATAATATATTCCCAAATACATTGATTAATATTACTTATTACTAAGGATATAATCTAATGAAGCCATCTACTATATTCCTCTAAATTTGTTATGATCATTTTTACTATGGGAGGTATTGAAATTACATAGGCAAGTTCTTCCAATTAATACATTTATTTACGAATATTATAATTTTAATAATATTTATTATTTATATAAATAATGAATGCATTAAACATGTTATATGAGGTGTGGGGCCCTAAATTACATTTCCCCTTAGTACATCGGTAGATATCATGGGGAAAAATTTGTTGGGTATTTGGTACATGAAATACCCATTTATATTTGATTTCATGGATGACACCTGGATAGTATGTTTAAGATGTCCATAATTTTTAATTCCATCATTATTAAATCAGATATGGATTTTAATGTGATTATAAGAATTTTTTTTGTAATCCATATTATTTATGAAGCTCATGTGATTATTTATATGGGATTACTTGATCATCATTTATTAATCCCAATTTATGCATGACTTTTTTGTTATATGATAACCCCCACAATATGTATTACGTTATTGATCATCTGATTTCACCATTTTATTTAGTTTTATTTACCAATGTTTTGACTATGTGTATGATGATTGATATACATGTATATTTATGAGGTAATAATAATTTCATCAAAAATAAATATATATTTTATTTAGTGATTTCATATATAATGTGATATTCAAGGATGCATGTAGTTTTCTAACCTCAGTAATCTATTCAGTCCTATTGGATATGAAAATTTGTATTTAGTTCCTATTCAATAATATAATAATCAAATATATTTAACTATTTCTGGGGCTATTATATATTTTATTATAGTATGTAATCTATAAACTCTAGGAATGTGGATTTGTAAAACATAGATTATAGAACATAATCTTGTGATAGACTCTAAGGATAAGTATAATTTTATCAAAATATTTTGATGTATTAATGTTGTAATGAATTTCTATTTTTCATGAAAATACTACCGTATTAAGATATTTTAATGTTTATGTAACTATGGAATAAATTCACATAATGAAAAATTAGGATAGGTCTGAATTCTCTATGAACCCAATATTTACATATATAAATGAGTGTTATTGAAACTGAACACATTGCTACACAATCATGGTGGATATGCTATGGTTGATTCTAACCCTAATTTTACACCATTTTAAAATAATTAAAAATATGTTTTCCAAATTAAATTTATTGATAATTATACTGTGGTTTTTATTATGAGATTACCTAAATAGGTATTTCTAATTTTTGTTAATTGAATCTCTTGATTTAGATTTATACATAACTATTAAAAAAAATAATATAGTGATATGATATAATAAATATATTTTTTTATAAATAGACCATAATAGAAAGAATGGAATCTATATAAAAAAATTAAATCAATATAATGATTTCCTTCATAAGAAAATATAATGAATCTCGATTTGGGGATGAAGAAATTAAAACTATTCTTGGTGAGCTAACACATGTTATGAATAGTTATTTTATGGGTATGAATTGTCCCATGGATATACAAAAAATGAAACAATGATATACCAATTAATTTGAAAATAAACTCAATAATTCAGTGGAAATATAAATCAAATAGTAGCAAGTGATTGGATATCTTGTATAGAAAAGATATTTTTCACTTGGGTAAGTGATGAATGTGATATGTTATCATGATAGTTTGTCATCTCAAGAAGGATGTGGCTCAAAATTGGTCATTAATTAAACACAGTTTTGTTTTAGTGGAAATACAGAGAGTAGATTTGAATAAATTTTCACTGATTTTTTTAGATAAATATTTTCATTCAAATAAATG
Organism: Viscum album; assembly: GCA_963277665.1. Classification (NCBI taxonomy): domain Eukaryota; kingdom Viridiplantae; phylum Streptophyta; class Magnoliopsida; order Santalales; family Viscaceae; genus Viscum; species Viscum album. The sequence goes on along the minus strand of OY728137.1, from coordinate 1,401,020,993 downwards.
AGAATATATAGAGAGGCAATTCCCATGTCTAATATAAATGGTGCAGAAAAATGTTTCTAAGAATTAAGTAAACTAAGGTTATACACACATTCCACATAATACAAATTTGATCTAAAGTTTAATATTGAAAAATTCATTGATAGGATAAATATAATACTTCAATGGGAAATAGTCTCCTAATAATTCTCATCATATGAGGTTATATAAGTTTGATCAATAAATAAAAAAAATTATTCACTAAGTATTTTTACATCAATTTAATAAATGAGATAAAATTAAAAAATGAGTACTTTATGAATGGGAAATATTAATGGAAATAAGAGAAATGTTCATTTAAAACATGCGATTGTTGTGGAAATAAACAGCCTGATGATTTATTGAATGAAGCATGGTTATTCAAAAATTGCTGAGACAAAGTCTATCATGCTTACAAAATGAATGGTTATGTGAGAGGATATAAACATGTAGTCCTTTAACTATATTAATATGGGGTATTATTCTAAAAAACTCCAAAAACATTAATATAATTTTTTATTAGTAATGGAAATGTGTGAGAGATAATACTTTTGTACAACTATAACAATAGTTGATGTACCTAGTGATATTTTGTAAGTTAAATTAATCATTACATCAATTTTATTCAATGATTTTTTAGATTATGGTTCCTTTTACTCTTTAATTTCTACCATGTTTTATAAGAAAATAAAATATTTCAGTATAATAGTATGGAGAATAAGAGGAGGAACAACGTATGGTATGGAAATTAGGCCAGGTATAAAATATGTTCTTATCTTCCAAGGAGATATTGATGGGTTTCAAAATAGCTTACCCAAAAACACACTAGAGCATGAAGATTATCTTTTTATTAAAATCATCCATGATGTGAAACATATATATAATACTAACATTTTAATGGACACGGTTGAGCAAGTGGAGTTAAGAAAGTTTTGTCAGGAATTGTGTGATAAAGGGTTTTGACACCCAACTATTTGAAATTAGGAAAATTTCTTATTCTATTGGTTATAAAAGGTTGTGACAATAAGGATTGTAATTTATTATAGGGATACAATTACCATTTCCATGATAAATATTTATATAATTCACTGTATTGATGTCTTTTTGAACAATTTAAAGATGATATATATTTATAATTATTGGTATAGGTTCATGGTATCGTCATATCTGAGTGTGATATTTTGATATTCCAACGATGGTATTTCAAAATTAGTTTAGACATTATGTTTTGGTAGTAGTTACCTTTGGATGTACAAATTCTCCTTTTTTTAAATGGATCTCATGGATAAAATATTTATGGAATATTTCAATAATTTAATTTTTGAATTAATTGTTGACATATTAGAAAAATATAAATTTTGAGAGGAGAATAAAAACCATTTAAATTTTTTTTAAGATATTAACGAAAATAATTTTTATGATAATTTTTGAATATGTGAATTCTAGATCCATGACGTTGCTTATCATGAACATATTTTCTTAGTGAATGGAATATCAGTTAATAAATCAATGAAAAATAGAATAAAATAATGGCTTACCCAAGCACACATAACTGGGGTAGATATTTATTATTATTATTATGAAGTTTCAATCAGTGATTTGTTTTAGAAAACCCATTAACCATGTTGACCTGTAAACAGGATATATTCATTTGGACATAAGAATTTATTGAATATTTTGAATGCTTAAAGATGTGTTTTGTCAATGAACCATTGTTGACATCATCAATTTGAGGGGATTGAATTGGGTTATATATTGGCATATCAATAAAATTATTTGTATTTACCCATATATGAAATTATAAATTTATTTCTAATGCGTCATCAAAGTTAATTATTCATTGAAAAAACAATAGACCTCATTATATTCTGTTGGAAGCCATTATTTTCTACTTGAATATATGGAGGAATTATTTAAATTGTTAGAAGAGTGTGATTTATATGAATCTTTTGACAAATGAAATATATCTTTTCTTATAAAGACCGAAATTTGTGGTAGTGTATATGTCAATAAATACTGAAATATTATGATTTATGGATATACTTGTATCTTAAGAAGAATAAAATGTTTTTTGAGTAAATGAGTTGGAAAAATAATATAATTATTACTATATTTATTATTGATCAGGGTTCTACATTTAAGGACATAGGAAATTTGGATATGGGAGTATTTAGGGATAGGGAAACATCACATCTTGTCCAAATTATTACCAAAAGTAACTTATTTGAATATATAAATAGCTCACAGATCAATGATAGGAATTTATAAAATAAAATTAATACTATAAAAAAAGTGAAATTTAATGATATTTTTATGATATTTTGTACTAAAAGTTGATCAGAGGTTATTTTATTAATTCATATGTTATCATAAGTGGTATTTTTCAGATTAATTCCATAACTGGAATTTCATTATAAACTCTAGAAGCACAGAAAAGTATTGGGATATAAAAGAAAATTTTTGGTGGGAAAATATGATATAATAAATTTCATACATGATTTGAAGATATATTAAATTTCAAATATTTAAATTCTAAGGAATATAATCCCATTTTATTCATGAAAACTATAAATATTCACATGTTGAAATGATATGATATCCATATGGTCTTTATCACTACATTTAAAAAGAATCCACAATGGAATAATGAAATATGGGTTTTTTTATCACCATAACAATTATTCACATTACATTGTTATAAGGGAAGATATAGCACATGGTCACCTCATTGGGAACTATTTTAATGAAAGTATGATACTATATTTGTTACCTATTTATATTGTATCTTACTATGATCTATGGTTTACATTGAAATTATAGATGGTTATTGCGAGGGCTCTCAACATTGAGCTATATATGATCACAAGCAATCATCCATAATCTAATAGGTTATATAAAGGGACAATTCTTACATTATAAGAAATGATTTTTTCATGATCACTTGATATTGAAGGTACATAAGACATGTATTAACATTTTTTTCATTTATGAGATACAATATTTTCCATTCAAGGATTTAAATAGACTAATATATACATTATTTTAGGGAAACGATGACTAAAAAAATGTTTATGAAATTGGTGATTATAGGAATCTTATAGGCCCAAATCATGTTAGTTAAAATGGGGGATATAAATTCTACTGAATAAAATATTATGGAAACTAAAAATAGTAAAAAATCATATAAAAAATAATAAAAGGATTTAGAATTCTGAGAGGGAGAACATATTTTATTGAAGCTTTGATTATGAAAATGTTTTATTATCTTAAAATATCAATGGAATATAATTGATAGGTAAATCAAGAATTTCTAAAATATTAAATGATTTGGATATGTGGCCTACCATTTTGAAATGAAATGTATCCTTTCAATGGTTTACAATGTGTTTAATATATCTATGTTTAGGAATTACCTATTAGAACCAGTGCATATTACCATGTATAACTAAGAATAATTAGATCTCAAAATTTATTAATATTAAGATCATATCCGAATTATAGAAACAATATAAAATCATTTGATGAAATAGATGACTCTAATGGTAAAATAATTATTCAAAATATTATGATAAAAGTGGTGATGTTTGATCCAACAGAATTTATAATGGGGAACTAACAAAAATATAATAATTTGGTGACCAAATATATATATTTGATTCATAATTTTTATTATGGGATAATTTAATACATGATATTTATTTATATTAATAATATAATTCTAGATAAATAATAATATAAGATACATATCTTTATTCTAGAATGTGAATAGAACAAAAAGAAGAGTTTTTTTTCAACAAAACCATAATTTATTTTCATGCACCTAAAAAGTATACATTTTTCTGATTAGTTTTTTAAATAGTTTTTTATTCTAATTATTAAAAAATAATCTAATTTATATTGGATAAAAATTATGAGTTTTTTATATAATTACATTTTTATACTTATAGGGTATTTTTCAAGAAACCCAATATTCATCGCATATACATGGAATTTTTAACTCAATTTGAAAAGCTTGATGAAATCTAATATTATAAAATTTAATCAATATTTGGAATCATAATTTCAAAAATATTAATGGGGAATTTTTTATTTTGAATAGTATCCTTGGAAAAAGATGATACTATAAGAGTTTAATTGGGATAAAATCGAATAAACTGTAATGATAACCATTAAAAATAACTATATTTCTTTCCAAATTCATTTATAATGTTATATTTTAACCCTATATAATATCATATTCAATAAAGAGTAACAGTGAATCAATTTTTTATTATTAATAAATTAATATATTTTAATAATTTGATATATTCTATGTGTGACCTGTCATACACATACAAAATGGTACTGCCACAAGACTATTATATAAAACATGAGATCCCTTTGTCTGAAAAATCCCCCTAAAAAATACACTACTAACACCCCGCCCCATCTCCTAAAGGTATATGAATGATCATAAAAAAATCTTATGAAAGCATTTGATATAAACCTATGTAGGTTGTTCAATGAAGAGGTATAGTTGTTAACCAAAAAACTTATTTTATTTTCTCTTATAAACTCATTAATTATCCATGTACCATTATGATATGATTACCTAATTATCTTTAAAATAATAAAATTTTATTATTCTAGTGTAAAAACCATTATTTTTCCCATTATATATAAGAGACATTGAAATCACCACTCTTGCACATGTATAACCTAATATATCTACGTAGTGGTGTAAATTTTTTCGCCACCACATTTAATTATGTGTTATAAAGATCTATCTAAGGATTATATATCATAATTAAGCCATTATAATGATTCTATAAATAAATAATTTTTTGTTTTACCCTTCATAGTAAAAAATGTTAAAATCACTCATGCGCACATGCGGTCTACCACATCTATAAGGATATGTGATTCAATTCCCATGTCCAAAAATCAATAATGAATCTAAATATGTATATAATTAATATATATATATATATCATTATAATTGTTTTGTATATTATGGAACCATGATAATGGAGAAAATTCTGAAAATATCAAATCCAAACTTATAATAATAATGGAATAGATGACACTCGTAAAATATGATTTTAAAAAATAATTCTTAATAAAATGGTGATAAAATATGATATGTTTTTCGTAATTTTTATTTTATGTAACACCCTGAGATTTTTTCAATCATATTTTTAGATATTATTTATCTTTTAGATATTTTTTATTTCACATGGCACTAGAAATAGTTATATAAATATATATATAAATTAAAAAACAAGTTCAAACATTCCTTTCACACACAATAACAAATTGTCTTGTGCTACCAACAATACTAACATGGATTCCACTACATGAAACACTGAATTGAAGTACCATTCCCGTAATTATGACTTTCTATGAAGAATTTTAATATACATATTATTAATTAAATTATATAATTATAACATAACTATTATAAATAGATATATTAATGTTAATATTTCATCCAATTGTTTTATATAAATAAAACAAATTGATATAAAAGTTATTTTTTTATAGTTCTTTTATGATTAGAAAATACATTTTATAAAGTGAATAGCTTCTAATAACGAAAGTAATTTTAGACATGTTTAGAAATTAAATTTGATAAAATTAACATCTTTTCTGAATTCATGACATTTCCATTTCCTTAGGGTTAATTTTTTGTATATTTTTGAAAAGATTAAATTTTTGATAAATTGTGAAAATAATGAATTGTAGTTAAAAACTGAATTTTTCATTTAAATAATTATTTTTACATTATATTTATTTTAAAGTCACAAAATATAATTAATACACATATTTATACAATTTATTTCATTTTTATCATTCTTATAATATAATTATATATAAACAAATTAATGATCTTTTCAATGTCTCTTTTACCCGCATTCTAGCAAACATGTAATTATTAGTAGTTATAATAATTTTGCCGCTTCTATCAATTGAATTTCTAAAAACTGACAAGAATAGTTTTAATAATGAAAAAAAGTGTGATCTAATAGGATAAATATAATTTTTAGTGAATAGTAACCTTTTATTTTTTTACAACAATTAAAGGGAAACATGGAAATTAATGTTTAAAATTCCTTTATAATAACATAAACATTAACTATAACCTATCCTAATTTAAATGGATATGTTTACTTAGATCCAAATGATGTTTAGTTCAAACATATGATCTTCTTTATTCCCCCTGTGTAAGAATAAAAAATTTATTATAATTTATTTAAAGAGTAGTCAAAAGAGTCATATTCAAAATTAAATAAATAAATTATTTATTATATAGGGTTATAATTATGATAAATTCAAGTAAAATTTTTAATATTAAAGATAATAAATTTATCTTCATCATGATAACTTATTTCTTTTTTTTTGCGCTCAAATTTCTCAATTAATGTCTTCGATAATAATTATGCAACAATTGTTTAATTAATTGAAATTTTAAATAAATGATATTTAAAAATAATATGATTTCACATAATTAATGACAAAAATAAATTACTACAAAAAATAGACATGTTAGTGAAATATTTGATTTTTTTTTAAATTTTAATTTTGGTTTGATATTTTTAAAAATTCAATTAATCAATAGTATTAAAATTGACACAAAATGATACTTTAAAATAAATAAAATCTATTAAATGATATGAAAGACATAAAAATATTTGATTCATATAAATAACTTTTATAATGTTAATATTTCATAAATTATCCACTTGGGGTTCAATTTTAAATTTCAGTAACTATATTAACCCTATAGTGTGAAAATACAAGAAGACATGTTAAGAGTAAAACTAATTAACTATGGGTTAAATCCAAAAGATAATGTTAATTATATGATGTAACGATGTCTAAAATTCAATGGATGAGGAGATTTAGACTCAAACTCAATATATCCTTGAAATAAATCACTTTGGATCTACAAAAATCTGAATAAAATTTTTAATTAATTAATAAATTAAAATTTTCATAAAGTGCCCACCACCTCTCTTATAAAATGGAACGTTAACTTATCTTTAATTCACACCTACAAAGCCCTTTGGCTCGACCAATCCCAAAAAAAATTTCTATCACAAACTCCATCACATCATCTTAGAAGCCATACATTGTGCATAAATCCAACCTATGGTGTCTTTTTGTGAAAATCGAAGGGAGACACTCGAAATAGAGGTCATTATTTTACCAATTGAATTCAATTTTATTTTTTCTTTTTCTTCCACTTTCTATGTTTTTAACATACAAAAATAATATCTATAGAATTTATTATATTATGATATGTTGTTATGATTATGGGATAACTATATTCTTCCTTTTACTTATCCTATGAAAAATAATACCACCATGTGTGCGTACCTACTACTTGCCATGTCCACACAATGGTGTAAAATGATTTTCATGAAAATGTAATTTATATGGGTATAAAAATTAATATAACGGATTTAAATAAAAAATATAAAATGATATTGTTTTTCAAAATTCATATTACATCCAATTCCCAACAACTTTACAATTGGATAAATTATACCATCACTCATGTGTACGTATGACTTACTATCTTCACGCCATGATGAGATACATTTTCCACATCTACTATTTACAAATGATTATAATTTTTTTATGAATAAGAATGAAATATATGACATAATAATATTACAATAATTGTGATATATATATACACACACACATACCTATATATATAAATATTTAATTTACATATTTTCACTCAATACAACAACTAAAATGGAAAAATAATTCTTGCATACATACAACATACCATCTTCAGGAACAACATATTCCATTTCATTCTTATTTATGATATAGATTATTATAATATAAATATATTGGATATAAATTATATTTATAACCTCATCTATATTCTATAATAAATATATAATTATAAGGACAAATGATATAATATGTCAAGACACATTTGACGAACAAAGCGAATAATACCTGAAGTGAATCCATAACATATTATCATTATAAATAAGGAAATATAAAGTCATAATCAAACCATGTGTGGTATTATATAAGAATATAATTCTTTTAAATATGTATATGAAACTTATATTTATTATGTAGGAATCTTGTTCAAGTATGAAGAGAGTCAAAACACATGGTAAGGGAATTCGTTCTCACTTTTATTTTTCTGAGATATAATCCATGTTCTCCTACAGCTTCTTGTGTTTGGTGTATGTAATTACCCTATTATATATGATATCAATAATATGTTTATATTCATGGTATTTAATGATTCATTTTAAGATATTGAGAATATTTTTTAAATGTTCAAAGTGGTATGATACTCATTGAATGTTTAAGAGTTAATCATTTCTCCATTTCAATATTATTGGTGTTATTGTACATATTTATTTATATGTATATAATGGATTATAAATTTTTTTGACTATTTTTAATTTCATTCAAATGTTTTCAAAAGGAATATTTTTAAGGCTTTATAAAATTTATTCATGTCTCACCAGTATTTATGTGAGACACATGCCTCATACCTTACTTCATTCTTCTATGTGGTGTATATAATATCAATGAATATATTTTATGAGTATTATACAGAATATTATTATATTGAAATGTTCTTATGATTTTATTTCTTAAAATTGTGCATATTATTCTATTGATTATAATGTGATGAGTATTGATTCTACAATCTCTGTCATATTTGTGATTATTTCATTTGAAGTCTCAGTTAGGTAATATTTGTAATCCATGGTTATGTTATCTAAATATGATTCCATAAAATGTTCTACTATATTACCATGGAATTCTAATCTAATTTTAACCCATTTTTTAATTTTACTTCACTGTTTTAATGGAATTTTTCTTTCATTTCCCAATGATTTTCTTTTTGACTTTCCCAGAAAAAGTATGAGAAGAATGTTTTTTGGACTTATAAAACATGAAAATATTTTTACAATTACCTAATAACATGTTACCATGATGATTCCCCAACATGTTTACAAGGTTATTTTCAAAATGAAATATTTTTTTAATTGTGTATTATTTTATAAAAAAACTATTTCCAAAAATACATGATATTTTCCTTAGGAACAGTTTTAAATTTTTTTCAAGACTCTTTTATATGATTTCAATATTGTTTCAAAGGAAATGGGATTGAAAGTGTTTTATGTTTTTAGAGTGTGATTTAATGGGAAACACATGTTGAAAATGGCCGTTCAAAATCCATCCCACCCATGATGATATACTTTATATTGTTCAAGAATATAATTCATATTCTTTATCCGAATTGTATATGTTGTGATGTAATTATATTTATGAAACTAAATTATTTTTATGTGTTATTATTTATATGAAATGATTATGAAACCAGATTCATTTCCATTGGATATGATATGATTACTTGTTTACAAGTTTCATTTTACTTCCTGAGTTATGAAATAATTTTTTATGATCTTATCAAACTAATATTTACGATTTAATTTTGAGATGGGTGGGACCTATACCTCTATATGATGCATTAGTTAGATATTTATATATCATAAAATATACTTATATGGTCTTGTGAGTGAACCTTGACTACTAAGCTGGCCATGGGAGAGAACCATGTATACTAATTTGGTATGGTGATTGAACTCATGCTACAATGTTGTCTATGGGAGTGAACCATTACCCGTAAGATGGAATGGGGGTGTGAACCCATACTAGAAATACGGTTTTGGAATTGATTACTTGTATACTATGGAAATCATTATATACCTATGTTTCAACCAAAATTATATGTTTTATTCCAATTCTAGTGTTTCTTGTCCCATGTTCTTAATTTCATTATTATTCATGAATTACGAAATTTCATTGTTTATGCCATGTTTCATGCATAGGATCTTTGATACGAAGGGTATGATCATATATTTTCATGATCCTATTCCTACAACCTTATGATCATGATTATAAATACTTATCTTCATTGTATACACTTACTGTGAATTTGAGCTCACCCATTTTTTAGGATTCCATTCTAGAGGTTACCAATAATTGTTTTAGGTAAAAGTAACAAAGGTGGAGATATTTTCGGAATATGTTAAGGATCCTTGACCAAGATATAATATTTTTTACTGGTATCTAAAGACACAACAATATTAAGTTCCTTGGACATGTATTATTTTAATTTACTGAATATTCCTCTAAAATGATTTAATATCCATGTATGTTATGACTGGGTTTCCTTAATTGTTATCGATGATAAGGATTACTTAACATTTATAAACTATAAATTGAAATGTATATTGAGTTCTATAGAGATACTTCTAATGATATGTCTAGGTAAGTTCCTATGGATATGCTTGAATATTGGTTACAATCCTATTCTTTTACTACCAATAAAAAATATCCTAGGATTAAATATGAGGTGTCAATGATTAAGGAAGGTTCCATATTTTAGACATTTTAATTATGATTTTTTTATTATGTGGTTCCTCAGTATGATAATTGTATATTACTCTATAATTTTTGTTTTAGTCAATCGATGGAACCTGATGTAATCGAGTTAATGGTAAATATGACAGACAATGAAATGAATATCATTAAGAGAAACCAAATGATATGAGAGTTGTAATGGAAAATATCATTGCTATGATCACCCAGATTTCTTGTGATATGAATCATTCTAGACAACCAAATTTACAATAGAGGGAACAAAAAACTATTAAGTCCTTCATGAGGCAACATCCACCATCATTCAGTGAAACCTCTTATCCACATGTTGTCGAAAAATTGAACTGCACCACAAAATGATATTCTATATTATCTATTGTTATGAACTGGAGAAATTAATTCTAGATTTTTTTTCACTTAGAAGATATAGAAGACTAATGGTGGACTCAAATAAATAATTCTAGATGGGATAATGAAATTGGATATATGGATTGCGGTGAGTTCAAGATCATGTTTTTCAATAAGTACTTTCTGTATATTCTTCCAATTAAGATTGAAAAGGATTTCTTTGAGCTCATACCAAATTTTAAATATCCCATTGGTATATATGAGGAAGGGTATTAAAGAATTTCAAGGTACTAATCGACCATTATCATCCAACATTAAAGTAAAGTGTATTGATTCTTTAGGGGAATAAAAATTCTATTAGACAGGAAATAGATATAAGAGACTTTAATTACTAAAAAGTGATTATGAGTTGTTCTATCAAGGTAGAAATAGATGTTGGTGTTACATTTTAATCCAATGTTTTTTATAAAAACAGAACACTGAATTATAGGGAAAATCCCAAAACAATGGTGAAATTAATATTAGTGGTTCATTTTGATTAATTTATGGAAATAATCATGGTGTAGTTTTTCTTAAGGGGTCTAATAAATATTTCCTGTGCAGAATAGAAGTTCATCAGGTATTTGAGTGTAGAATTGACGGGAAGAGGTTAGATAATAATAACAATGGAGAAAAATCCACTGAGAATAAACCTCCCCCAATTCAGTGCAGCACATAAAATGAGAATGGTAATTATACCAACTAGTTCCCAAATCCATGATTTTTCAATGATCACTGACATCTGCAACATCATAATTAAAATGGAAAGGAAAATATCATGTGATCACTATTGGTGATGCTTAGTATGAAAATGAAGTAGTGGAATGATAGATTGATTATGTATAGTAATTCATGAATAATGTTGTAAAAGTACATTAATGGTTATATTGAATAATGAATAATCTATGTACTAATCCACATTATTTTTTTTACCGAATAGATTTTAGGACATATTTTGAATTGTAATAGTAACCATGAAAATCAATTGATGTAATAAGGTGACATGTTTTATAAAATACATGATTAAGAGAACAATAACCACGAATATGAGCATGATGTTGGTATAATTATATTTTGATAAAGATACAGGTGATATGAAAAAGTAAATTGGATGGTTCTCGTTACCTTTTAACTTATAAAATATTTACTGAAAAGTGGGTTATGCTATCATGTATGATATTTATATCTTTTTGGACTTAATAATAAATTAACATGCATGTTTTAAATAAGTATATATGTAAATTTCGTTATTACCTTGCCCCAAGAAAATATATTATGAGAGTGTTCTCATTTTTTAATGTGACCAATAAGAAAAAAACTTCAGAAATTTTGGGGATAAACGTTAATCAGAGTGAGTGAACCTTTTTCTATAGTTTTATATTTTGATAATTCATAATGATTTTATTATTATCATCTTATTATATGTTTAATATAATATTCAAATGATGTTTTTCATTATTTTGTATTATCTCACCCTAGGTGGATCTATACATATTGGATTACCTGGGCTAATATTTTTTATGATAAAAACATACGAAATGAAAAATCATTCTATTTATGGACAACATGATTTTCTAACACATCTAGAATGAAAAATTAAACATCAATTAATTGAATAAGATATGAAGTATAAATTGATCAAGGCCCTACATATGGTAAGATTATAGTAAAATCAAGTAAGTATTTCATCTCATGTTCTGAAACTTTCAGAAAAATATATTGAAAACCCAAAATTTTATCCTAGTTCCTTCTAATCCGATGAATTAGACAGTCCATAAACCATTTCATATTTAGGGATTTCGATTGTTATCTTTATCCTAATGATGATCTCTAACACTCTCCATAATAAAATGATAGTTCAAATTTTATTACATATCCATGTTTTCACTTCGCATATATGTTCTCATATGTGGAGACCCAATGATGAGTTAATTTTGGTGACTATTATGTTTGTAAAAATCCATTTTAATACACATTTTTAGTATGTATTTTTATAATATGGGTTTTTATGAATGAAACATTCATGTATTAAATGATTAACAAACCATATGAACTTCTAGGTAGATATTCATTTTTAGTGGGGTAGAATGCAACATCCAATGATTTTATGATTTTTTTTCAATTAAATTTCTCTATTTGATATTTTTCATCCCATATGACATTAGAAATAGTAAAACACATAGACACACACACTCATCCACACACACACACACACACATATATTTATTAAACCACTAGGTCAAAAATTCCCTTCACACACTACACTGACTTGGACTGTGCTACCCAAAATACCAACCTGTCTTGTACTTCAAGAAAAAACGATTTGAATTTTCATGCAACCAACATAATGTTTCAATGAAAAAAATTTATATATATATATATAATTATTTAAATTAGATAAGTATAATTTAGTCGTTGAACATATTTTTATAAATATTGACACTGTCAACAATTGTTTCATATAAATGAATCATATTGATAGAGAAATATATCATATTTGTTAATAAATTTAATTTTATAAAATAGACATCATTTTATAATTCAAAATGCTAAAATTAGATTTGGGGGATTTTTTGGTATTTCTCGGAAATGATTCAATTTTGGATGAATAATGAAAAAAACTACAGAGTACCTAAAAACTGACTTTTTCATTTAAATTATTAATTTTAAATTAAATTTATTTTCATGTCACAATAGATAAAAATAAATTTATTAATATAATTTTGGCCATGTGTTTCATTTTTACAAATGAATTAGATAAAAAAATTATTGAACTTTTGAACGTCTCCTTTACCCGCCTTCTAGCTAAATTTTTGTGATTAACAGTAACCTTAATTTTACAGAATTTTTCAATTAAATTTGAAAACATAGATACAAATTGTTGAAATATAAATGATAAAATTGATCTAATTGAATAAATATAATTTTTGGTGGATAATATGTCTTAAATTTTAGTTTCCATGGTAAAAGGAAAATACGACAATTAACGGAAAAAAATTATATTATAATAATATAAAACTACAGTGAAGCATTTATTAATTTCATTAATAATGTTGTTTTCGACCTAAATAAACATTATGTAAAAAAAATTATTATCTTTAAGAAAATTTAGTTAGATTAAAACACTTATTATATTTAATTTAATGAAAAATGAAAAGAGTTATATTCAAAATTTAATAATGTAAACATATTTTATATTTTGATATACATATGATAATTTGACTATAGTTATTTATTTTAAATATAATATATTTATATTTATCATGATAATTTATTTTTAATTTTAAGAGAATAAATAACCTAATTGAAGTCAGGTACAATAATGACGTCGTAATTGTTCAATTAATTGAGATTTCCAATAAAATATATTAATAATATTAAAATAAATATAATTTTAAAAAATTAATGACATCAATTAATTTTATAGACAACATAATAATTACAGTGAAATATTGGATGTATTGGTTTGATGTTATCATTTGTGTTTTATATTTTTGAAAATTCAATTATTGAATAGTATTAAAATTAAAATAAATGATTATTTATAATAAATAATATTTTATTGAATGAAAAAGGTTATAAAAATATAAATTTCATAAAAATAAGTTTTATAGTGTCAAATATGTCATACATTATATACTTTGGGTTAATTTTTAATTTTTTTACTTTATTAACCATATATTGTAAAAATACCAGAAGAGATGGTAAGATCATATCTGTTTAAGAAAGAGTTAAATCCAAAAGATAAGTTTAATTTTACTACTAAACATGTATAAAATTTATTATTCAGGGGTATGTCGACTCCGAATCATCTTATACTTTAAATAAATCTCACTGTTCATATTTTAAAATGAATGTAAATTTATTATAGAATAATATTTTAAAATTTTTCTAAATTGTCTCAAACCTCCCTTAATAAAGGGAACGTTTCCTTGTGATTAATTAAAACCTCCAATTCACATTTTTATAGACAAAACCTGACAATTAAAACTCCCAAACTCCATAAATTCATCATAGGGGCCATATTTTGGGTAGAAAGCTGACCTATAGAGTCGTTTTTTCAAATCAAAGGGAGACACTCGAAGAAGAGGTAAAATTTTTACAAATTGAAATCAATTTCATTTCTTATAATTCTACATATTTCTATGTGGATTCCAAAAAAATTTAAGAAATAAATAATCAAATATATAATGATATGTTATTATGACTATGGGAGAACCTTATTCCTCATTTTACCCATCATATGAAATAATATCACAATGTGTGCATACGTACGGGTTACTGTCTCTATGCCATGGTGTAAAAGGTTTTCCATGTACAATTTATTTATATGGATATAATAATGAATATAAAATATTTAAATAATAAATATAAAATAATATAGTTAATAAAAAATTCATATTCCATCCTATTTCAAACCCTTTAACCATTACAGAAATGATACCATCACTCGTGCCTATGGACGACTGACAATCTCCCCGAAACAATTAGGTTCATCTTCAACATACACCATTAAATATTGTTTATAATAATATATTTTATGAATAATTATGAAATATATGAAATAATAAATTTTATATAATTAATATATATATAGATACATACTATTGTCATTTACATATTTCTTTTAATACGATAATTAAAATAGAAATAATGTTCATGAATACGTATGACTTACCGTCTATAGGAACGGTGTATGCCATTTCATACATTATTATGATATATATTATTTCAAGATAAATATAATTGATAAACATGATATTTATATCATCATTTACATTCAGGAATTATTATATAAATATAGGGAACAATAATACAAGAATTTAAAACACATTCAAAGAACAAATTGAATATTACCCAAAGTGGAACCTTAACATAAAATTATTATCAAGTTTGTAATATAAATTCATAATCAACCCATATGTAGTATTATATATAAGAATATTATTCTGTAAAATATCAATAATAAACTTATATTTATTATATAGTAATCTTTTTCTAGTACAACGGGAGTCAAAAAACAAGGGAAGGGAATTATGTGTCACTTTTTTGTGGTATATAAGCGATGTTCACCACCAGTTTCTTGGGGGTGGTGTATTTACTTCATATATTATATTTTATATAATGAATATTTTTATCAACATGGAATTTACATATTCATTTTAAGATATTCGAAATATTATTTAAATGTTCAATGTCATATGGGATGCATTGAATATTTAAATAATCATTCCTCTATCCCTTTCAATATTATTGGTATTATGATAAATAATTATTTATATATATATAATGTATTATAAAGAACATTTTTTTAATTTTATTCAATTGTTTTCAAAATTAATATATTTAAGGTTTTATATAAGTGATTTTTGCCTCATTATTATTTATGTGAGACCTATGCCTCATACAACACTTATTTCCTCTATGTAGTTTATACACTAACCATGATTGTATTTTATGAGTATAATCCATAAGATTATGATATTTACATATTATTGTTATTTTCTTTCTTACATGGCGTATATGATTTAGCTGATTATAATGTGATGAGTAGTGATTTCAAAATATATACTATATTTGGGATTATTTCTTGTTTTTCTCTGTTGGATAATAAATATCATCCATGCACAAGTTTTCTAAAAATGTTTTCATATTCTTATGTGAATGTTTAATGTAATTTATACCCAATTTTGACTTTGTATTTAAGGTTTTAAAGGCATATTTATTTCATTTTCCAATCTATTTAATTTTTTACATTCCCAGAAAATGTATGAGAAGATTTTTTTTAATTCATACATAATGAATTGATTTTGACCCTTTCATGGCGCCTTATTACTTTGATGCTTCCCCTATTAGATTACATGATTATTTTCGAATCAGTATTTTTCTATTAAAATTGTTTGACAATTAAATAAATAAACCTATTTCAATAAGGAAATGATATTTTCTTAATGAAATATTTGAATTTATTTTCATGATTCCTTTATATGTTTTTTATTTAGTTTAAAAAAAGGGTTCTAAATTATATATATATATTTAAATATAAATATTAAAGAAATTTCATTTTCTTTGTAATCCTTCAAAATCCCTCCAAAACTACAATGACATACATTGTTATAGTTTGAATCTACAATTTATATTCCTTCTCTAAATAGTTTTTGTTTTGATGGAATAATTTTTTAGAAACCCACTTATTTTCAAGAGATATGATTTTGATGAAAAGATTATGAAACCAATATCTTTTCCACAGGTTATTAAATCATTAAATGTTTATGATTTCAATATTTTTTATTGAGTTATGTTATTATAGTTTATGATCATGTGAAACATATATGATTTACTTAATTATGATATGGGTGGGACTAATATGTCCCACTGATGCATTAGGTAAAGATTTATATCAAATGAGATAAACAAATTTAATATTGTGAGTGATCCATGACAACTAAGATGGTCGCAGGAGTGAACTATGATGATAAAGAAGGTATGACGAATGGAAGCATGCTACTAAGATGTACATTAGAGTAAAACAAGACAAATAAGATAGTATAGAGTGTGATCGTGTATTACAAAAATGATCTTGGAAGAAAAGACTTAGATATTATAGAAATCATTATATTCTTATTTGTCTTCCATATTTCCATGTTTTATTCATATGTTAGGCTTTCATGGCCCATGTTATTTATTTAATTATGTTTCAAAGCATATTTAATACCATTATTTATTCTTGTTTCAAGTACATGATCATTTATATGCATGTTATGATCTTATATTTTCATGATCTTGTTCTCACACCCATGTGCTCATGATTAAGCGTACATATCTCATGTGTTTACCCTTATTGAGCATTTGTGCTGACCACTTTTTAAGTTTCCTTTCCCTAGGTTATGAAGAATGGTTTTTGGTAGAATTAAAAAAGGTTGAGATCTTTATTTTATATGTTGATGATATTTCACTATGATAGATAATTGTTTTTGAATGTTTCCAAATACACTAAAATATTATGGTCCTTGGACATATATTATTGTAATGTACTAAATATTTATCTAAAATGATGTAATATCCATGTATGTTAAACCTTGGTATCTAATTTATATGTATGAATATGGTTCTATAATTGATGTCTAATAAATTAATATACTTTATTAATGAGGATAGATGAACATAGGAGTCCATTTAGTCCTTAAGTAAGGGGTTCATTTCATAATCTCATCCTTATTATAGACTATGAACCCCTAACTTTCATTCGGTTTAATTATATTATCTTTATATTTTAATGTAATTAAATTTTCATATTCTATATTTTCATTAAAAATTTATATGTTTTCTTTTCATTTCACATTTTCTATATACTGAAAAATAAGAAATAATTTTTTTGTTATAAACCAACATTCTTTATTTGGTCCTGAATTTTTTTATTCGATGTCAATATTATCCATAAAATGTTTTTAAAGGAATTTATTAGTTTTATATAGAGATATGTTAATGAAAATTTATGAATTATTTAATTTATAAAACCATTTAGAATGAATCCTCTTGTCGGTTTTCAAATTTGACACTTGTTACCAATGGTATGAACAAAATTTTATTTTAACATAAAACACATAAATATATTTTCCCTCATACCTGAAGATCATTATAATCAAAATTTCACTAAAATGATTCAATGTTTCATTACTAAGAAAAGTTATTTAATAATAATTCATGTTTTGTATTTTAAATAACATCTTTCAATGTGGAAACCAATATTTACATCAACAAGTGTTCCAATGATCTTTTAATATTATTTTCATCAATATCGATATCCAATGATAATGATTTTTATTTTCTAAGGATTTATTATAATGATTTCATCTGCCATATTTCTCTATATAGCGTACAATCATTTTGACTATGGAATGAATCAAGATTATGTATTCTAGTCATTCCAGCATGGATTGTTATTGATAAACAATAGATCTTGTTTATGATGTATTTTGTATTCATATGTTAAATGGATTTGACATACTAAGTGATGGATATAATCCTTAAATAAATACCCCCTTTGAATAGGTAGGTCTCATGAGAAAAAATAGGTTGGATATTTTTGATATTCCTGAACTCTTTGTTTATGATTTCATAGAATGATCCTTCAGTAGTATGATTACGATATCTAACATTAAACATTCCATCATTATGAAATAAATTATTAATTTCCAGGTGATTATAAAAATAGTTATTATATATATATATTAGTATTAAGAATACCTGATTATTTATATATAATTATTTGATTATTTTTTGTTACATATATATTATTCATTCCTTATTTATGATATGGTAGACTTCATAATATGCCTTCCCTTACCATGCATCTAAGCTCACATATTTGTTTTTTTCTTTTACATAGTTTATTAGGAAGTGTACTATGATTAATATTAAAGCATATAGTAGATTAAATAAAAATATTCTCAATGAATATATTATGTAGTGATTCTTTACAAATGTAATGGGATATTCAAGGATATTTCAACATTTCCCTGACTAGTAAGCTATTTTATCCATCGGGATGCAATCAGTTGCATCAAGTTCAAATGTAATAATGTTACCATGCACTATAGCTACATGGTTTGGGGTTATTATTATTTTTTGATATTATTTTTTTAATAACCATGGGAAATTAATTTTGGAAATCAAATATTAGAAGAAATAGTCCTTTGACAAAATCTATAGATATGTCTGATTATAGAAACTTGGTATTTCTCTTAGGTATGGATCCTTTAAGTTTTAGTATAATTCTTTATTTTGTGACTAATATTGATTCCAAATAGTTAATTGAGGATTCCATGGATTTCTAGGACATTTTGGAGCCTAGAACCCATGTTTTTTAGAAAACAAGCCTGGCACACAGTTTAGATATTGTTGTGTGGGATGGCCAAAGTATGAGGACAAACCACACATTTGTTGACTTTTTTATAATGCCACACTTCACAGTTGGTATGCAGTTTTTCTAACCATGAATCCTAACCATGAAAGTTTCCTTCATTTCCCATGTACCTTTACATGATTGGTGCTCGATTTAGAGAACTGTGTGACGAAACTATGCACAGGGTAAAAATTGGGTAATTTTATTATTTTCCTTTAATGATCAAATTAAGCCTCCTCCTTCCTCCCAAACATAGTTCATGCGGGATTGACCTATATTTCTTCCCTACTAGGGAACATTGTTTTTCAATGATAGGCATCAATAGATATTCATTAGTTGGGATCTGATGGAGCTTCTGTTCATCACATTAGATTCACAACGAGAAGTACTCGAGTCCTTTTTAGCCATTCTTCTCCTATCATACACTCAACCTAGTTTTTGAGGTGTGAGAATTTTCCAGTTTATATTATATATACTCTATTTTATGCTGAATTAGAGTCTGTTATCGGAGGATAAATAATTTACAACCCTAAGGTAGGTGGTCTATAACCCATTCCCCAATTTCGTTTATTTTCAGATTTTTATGTGGGGCCCACTAATTTCATTTGGTGATGTTTATTGAATTTATATGTCACTATAATAATCATAATATTCATATTATTATGAAATTACTATATATGTGATTAATTGATTGTGGTTATGATCACTACTACATCGTTCCCTTGTAGTATAATATTCCATAATTGAGTTTGTAGTGTTATGACGTATTTTGGCCACCATTCGGTGTGACTTGTCATGACCCTTATAAGGGTAAACTTTTTATATTTAATGAATTGATATATATAGTATATAAATAATGGAAATTACCATGTATTATCATAACTTGACCCACCTAATGTAACTTCTTAAATTGATAATAAATGTGAAATCAAAATTGGAAACTATAATTAGTATATGTCAAGACAAGATTAAATGTGAATGATTAATATGTTTCATGTCCATAGCACCCCATACCACAGTAATGGATGGTAGTGGAGTGGTCCTAAAATATATAATAATCCGTAAATTAAATTAATAAATTTTTCATGCAACTTATTTGTAAATGGGTGATAATTAATTAATTGACGTGCTGGTTTTGTTCAAACGTTAGTCGTGGGATGAAGAAGGAACATTGGTATTTACTTACATTGTGCGACGTTAGTTTATGTATGCAAGATTACACACTATTAAATTTACAATAAAACAAAAAAATATTATAGACATCATTGGTGGTGGCCCACTAAGATTTATATCACACCCTCTTAAGGCACCTTTTAGTAACCAGGAAAGATTACATGTATGATGGTGTTGATAAAGGGAAGCATAGGACTGTGAACACATGACTGTTTATTGTTTAGGATAGAGAAGGATATAATATGACTGAGACAGAGATCAATATTCTTGGTATAGTCATTGATTTATTTAATTCTTGGTGGAACATGTTTTTTTACTTCGGTCTTGGATCTATGTTTTCTAGTTTTCTAGTTACAAGAAATATCATCAAAAGTTTTTATATGCTATTCAAGTTATTCTAGTTATTGTTGCATTTTCTCAATTTTTTTATGTTACTTCTATTTAGGTGTATTTATTAATCTATTTAACTCTGTTAATATTTGAAATCATCCCTACACTTTTCTAATGATGGCGTACTCTCCCCATGAACACACCCAAGGCCCTTGCTCCTAGTCAACAACCTGTAGAATTTGGGGAGAGGATATTGAGGTCATAGGGTCTTCTGAGATTTGGACACCAATTAATTGGAATCTGGGTCTGGGATATCACAAATTGGTATCAAAAGAGTTTCATTATCTAGTTTACTATTTATATACAATTGAATGAATATTAGGATTTCATGGGACTTGGTCATAATCGGTGCTTCGGCCTTGAGAACCCATGTTTGCGGTAAAATCCATGTTATTGAAAATGTGATTGTTATTATGTTTTTCTAGATAAATTTGACATTATATGACTATTGGGTGATGAACATATTTTGTGGTGCTTTTGATTATTATTCAAACTCACATTGAATATCCTCCGTCGCCTAGTGCTATGAGAGAAAGGATCATTGTTACATGCATTATATTATGAGCCGAGATTTCACATGTCCTGAATATTGTCAGGGAATATAGATTTATTAAACTACATTGAATTTCTTTAAATTATATTGATTAATGAGTGATTTTGTGATAGTTAGATTTTTCTTGTATTATTATTTATTGTCATTGAATGATTTCATGTTCCAATTCAGGAGGTGTATGGTTCCCTATGGGTTTCAATGAGTAATTTTCAAAGTCAAGCCATAATGCTATAAATAAATGGGTGTAATTTTCATTGATGATGTGTATGGGAACTAACTCAATGGGAATGGATATCCATAAGAAGATTTATGATGGCTTATAATATGAAATGGTTTTACATCCTTATGTATCTATGTAATGTTTAATAAAATTAAAGTAGTGATCCAATAAATTAAATGTAAAATAATTGAAACTCATACTTGAACATGTAAAGATACTTCTCCCTATAACTGGCTAGATGGGGTAGTATTCCTTTGTTTATAATTTTTCGTAGGTACAGAATTCTCTAGTGAGGCTATCTTTCTATTTATGGTTGTTATGATGTGTCTATATGGAATTTGTAGTCCAATTCCCCCACAAAATATTTTTATCGTATACCAGGAGGGTGGTGATGACCATGCTCTAGACATGGTGGACACTAATCCGCCAATATAACCTCTAAGAGTTCCACTCCCTGCCCCACCTAATGTTCCTGATTTGGTAACTAATTATAGAGTTTGTGATCGTTTCTTATGTCTGATGCAGTCCATGCAATGTGCTCCAAGGATTTCCCTTAAGATGGATGATCTGACTCAAAAATCTCACTAGTTTCATCCTCTTATCTTTATAGGGTATGGTGGTCCATAGGCATTAGATTCTTGTCTAGTGCCCCCATATCTATCTTTGAGCATCAAGAGATGCCTCCAAATTAGAGGGTCAAGCATTCCACATATATGCATTTGGACTCTTCCATGTGCTAGTGGGATGTGATTACCTGGGTGGGTCATCTTCTTGGCATGTGACATGATGATTTCTAGACCACCTCCAATGATCACCTCATTCCTCAAACACCGAGAGAAAATAGATCCAGTGATTTCACGCTTCTCTAGATGGGTTCTATCTTAGTCATAATGTATTTTTTGTGTTTTATAGAGTTGTAGTGATTTTCACTATATCTATAAAATGATGACCTTTCGTGTACTTAACGTTTCTAGGATGGGCTCTAGCATGCCATCTATACACAATTGAATGACATTATCCTTCTTAGATTTTTTTTAAAAGTCACTCATGCTCTTATCTCTGAGCATAAAATAAGGGAAGACAGTGAATCTACACAGTGGAACAATGTCTTGTTAGGACAACAGTTATTCTAGTTGCAAGAAGAGTTCTCTAGAGGTACCTTATCAGGACTGTGATAACCAAAGTTCTAAATTAGATAACTCCAATGTCTTTCATCAGTCTGGAAGGCATGGTAAAATGAATCATCATTGTGATATATACCAAATGGATTGTTTGGAGTCCGATCTTATGGGTTTTTTTCATAGGTTTTGGAAGACATTTCTCCCATCATGGAGTGGAATGGGATCCTCAAAAGATCTACCTTCAGGAGTGACTTCTATAACGCATCAGACGGGGAGTTAGAATAACACTAACAAGACTGTATAAGGAGGAGTTCATAGCCATGGAATCTTGAACCCTAATCACCAATAGTTCTAGCAGAGTGGTTATGATCATGTTAGTGTATTATTTGCATTAGGCTATTGATGAGGTCAGTTGCATGAACTACAACCAACACCCAAGGATCCATCTATAAGACCATCTACAGTATGAGATACTATTAAAGTGGAATGTACCATAGTATCTGCTTTATTTAATATAGGTTATTAAAACTCTTGTATATTTATATCCATCATGGAATTTCTTCGACTATAAATACAATATTAATAAGGTGTAATGACCCTCGATAAACTGTTAGGGTGAACAACAGAGGGCATATGTCAGTGGAGGGACTGTCTGCTTCTAGAAGGTAGTTACACCTTCATATGGAACCTCTTTGTTCCCAAGATGACCAACATAGATCGCATTCTTGGGATGGATCGTTTTGTTTAGTTTCATGATTTTGAAGACTATTATCATTGTGTGGTATCCATTACATCACAAGAGGGAATCAGTTTTCTAAATAAGGGTGAGTGGGATATACAAAATATTAGAGGAGGACCAAGGAATCATGGTATTAGTGTAGTTACCACCTAGAATACATGTCTCTTCATACATGATCAGGGTTAAGGATAAGCTTATTTCCCTCCTGTAATGGATCATTTCAGGGATGTACTTCCCAATGATTTCTCAGCCTTCCCTTCTGAGAAAGAAGTATAGTTTATAATTCAACTTTTTACAAGAGTAGCTCCAGTGTCAATTCCTATATAAAGGATGGAACCTATATATTTTTAGGATCTTAAGTGATAGTTAGAGGATTTAGTGTCCATGGGTTTTATACAACCTAGTACATCCTCTTGGGGTTCTCCCCTATTTTTACAAATAAGGTGGATGAAACCATACATCTATTTGTGGAATATGAAGGATTGAACTAGCTTATGTTCAAGAACTGGAACCCACTTCCTCAAATAGATAACCTCTTAAACTAGCTTCAAGGAGCTATGGTCTTTCCAAATATCAAACTAAGATAGGGTTATTATTAGGTGAAAATAAAACCATTATACATATCCTTTACAGATTTCCATAGTTGGTATGGTATGCATGAGCACATTTTTATGTCATTCGGTCTAATGAACGCACAGTCTGTTTTCATCGCTATGATGAATAGAGTGTTTCTACCATATTGGACTCTTTTTTGTGTCTTTTTGTATTTCATAATGGTGTATTATTATACTCGTAAAAACTATTCCAAACATCTTGTGATTTTTTGAGTACCCTAAGAGTGCTTCATCTTTACGCCAATCTTGCTAAGTGGAAAATCTTTATTGACAATGTTCACATACTAGATCATATTATCATAGAATATGTCATATCTGTTGAACAAGAAAAAGTTACTGTAGTAGTTTATTAGGAATCTTTTATGAATGTGTTTCATATATGGTGTTTCTTGGAATTTGCTTTATATTATTGGTTTTTCATAAAAGACTCATCACATCATTCTACACCTATTAAAGTCATTATATAGAAGGGAGTCAAGAGCCTTTGGTATGAATCATTCCATAAATCATTTTAGTTGATGAATTGGGGGCTTGTATCATCTCCTTTTCCAATTTTTATGGATCTATATATAAGTTATACCGTATTATGTGATACATCAGGAAACGATCTTGGAGATGTGCTAATGTAAGAAGAAAAAGTCATTGTATATGGATCTCAGTAGATGAGGAATCATTAGGTAAATTATATGATTCCAAACCATGATCTAGTAGTATATGTCCATGACATATGTTTTTTGAGACACTATATTTTTGGTTAGAGATTTTTGGTGTACATAGACCAGAAGATCCTGAAATATATCTTTATAATGTTTGCCATGACCCCCATAGAATGGATATTGGCCAAATATCTACAATAATATGATATTGAGCTAACATATATTTTTAGGATGTGAAATGTGGTGGCAGATGCCCTGAATAAAAAAACTAAGGCATAAGTTGTACATGAAACTAGGGATGAAGGAATGTTACCAGCCCTCTTCTTTGAGTTATACCTAGAGTTTCATGATAGTCATGAGTAGTCTAATATATCAACATTGACAATTGAATATTCCCTCATTGATAAGGAGACGATTAGAAGGTTTCTATTTCCCAATTCTTGGTACTCTGTGAGATTATATCAGTAGATAACCCACCTCAATATTGTTCTCTAGATAGAGAAGACATCCAACATATTCATGGATGTGTTTGGGTCTATGTAGATATTAGAGAGGATTTAATGAAAGAGTCTCATTATTATTATTGGGAAGTTAATCTAGGAATATCAAAGATGTATCGAGACAATGTGATGCCAATATTGGTGGCATGGGATGAAATGAATGATAGAATGATTAATCACTAAGTGTTGCATATATCAGTAGGTGAAGGCAGAGAAACAGAGACATGTATGCTTGATATAACTGCTTCCAATCTCGAAATGGAAATAGTAAGTAGATTATATGGATTTTGTAGTTGTTTTTCCTAGGTTTCATAGCGGTCGATATGCTGTAATGGTTTTTCATATACAAAAAAAAATGAATGTATCCCAATTCATTCAAATTTGAGAGAATTTGTTAGTTGATGAGCTGGGAAAACTATATGTCTATGAAATCATATGACTGCATGGGTTCCTACATACTATTAATTTAGATATGGATGATTGTTTCATTTCATGGTTTTATAAGGGATTGCAGAAGGCTATTGGAACACATGTTCATATAGGCACATCTTTTCACCCTAAAAATGATGGACTATCTAAATAGACAACACATGTGCTAGAAAATATTATTTGTGAATGGGTCCTTGCATTCAGTGGTTCTGGGAAAAATCATATATCTCTGATTTACTACTCATATAATAATATCTTTAAATTCAAGAATCAATTAAGATAGATCCTATTTAGTCCTTATATGATATGTCATTCAATTCACCTATGATAATCCTAGAGTCAGGTGAGGCATCCCTATTAGGTCCTCGTCTCATTCAAGATACTTTAGAGTAGGTTCGTGTAATGTCCCGATTCCGTTAGCCACACAGAGGCATCCTGTACCCGGTGGGTCACATGGCCTCAAGTGAATTTCCCCGAACGTAAGAGGCTTCTGACTAGAAGCAAGGGCCTTTTGTGTGATTATGGGGAAACTATGCCTTCATTGGTAGAGTACACAGCAGGAGTAAGGAACTCATAAAATAGAGGAAGTAGTAAATATCCAACAACAGTAAATAAAAAAATATTGGAATACTAAAAAACTGGAGCACATATATACATGAAATGATGCATGATGCATATGCCAAAGAAAATAGCCAAAAAAGTCACAATGCTGGAAAAAAACTCTGCTAAAAAATTAAAAAAAAAAGATAAATTTCTCTTCAGCATCACAAGCCATAGCTCGGTCTCATGATCTCTAACTCCACAAAAAGTCACATAATTGAGGTAGGAATGAACTTTCCCATATCTATACCTACAACAATATAATATTTTCAGGCCCAAAAGCATGACCCAAACTGGGTGTGATACTAAATCATAGTCGGAAACCAGCCAAAGAATCCGTGCCTAATAGTCAGTGAGTATATGGAAGGTAAAATTATAGTAAACATTAAAAAGTAAACAATAAATAGGAAAGTGCTCAGTAGTAAACAATGCATAGTTCAATCAAGAAACATTGAAGCAAACAACTATCCACAAACAGGTAACCCTCTATAAAGTACTCACAACCGTCCCCTCTTGTCTTACCTAAGAAGTACAGACAACCCTCTAGACATCACACTCGTTCAAACCCCTCTGGTTATGTATATGAATTTAATAAAGACTCTCTGAGGAAGCACTCACAGTCTATCCCCTTATCGTCAATGTAATTCCGGACTATCTAAGGAAGCTCATGCATTTTGTTCCACGTATAGTATAGGTAAAGAAAGACTCTCTGAGGAAGCTCACACAGTCCATTCCACGCATAGTCTGAGGTAGTCAAGGACTCTATGAGGAAGCTCACATGTCAATTCCCCTTATAGTCCCAAGGTCTAGGACTCTATGAGGTTGATCTCTTGGTCAATTCCCTTTATAGCCCATGTCCTTCAACTCAAACAAAGATTCTCCATCCTACAACAACATTCAAGGAAAACAGGCAAAGTATCCAAAGTTAAAAAGGACCAAACGGTCATAAACAGTACTAGCATGGGAATGACAAATCCAAAGCATAACAGTCAATCCTATGAATATCCAAATATCCTATACATAGGAATAAAAGCGTGGTAGGTTAATAACATGGGTAAAATAGTAAACACGCAATACCCCGTTCAAGGGTATTGGTGAAATTTTCACATAAAACACAATTACATCGAACGGAAAGGCACAAACCACTAAACTCATGGTCAGTAGATCAATATACATAAACCATGAATCTTGAATATCCATGAAAATTTGTAGATCTAAGAAAAAATCAAATACATTCAACCAATGATAACTTGGTAACGAGAGGTATTGGAAAACAAGGATCAAGCAGAAGAGAGAACTCACCGATGCGATTCGATGTTAATCAACGGTGCTCCAAACAGAGGATGGACAAAGGATTAGGGGATCTTCAAATATCCGTGGATTCATGAAACACTCCGATGAACGAAACCTAAAAGAAGTGAGTTTTGTTCATCAGATGCGACTCTAGTGCATTTAATGAAAAAAAAATGTAAACTGCGTGTACTTTTGGAGTACACTGTGTGTACTTTCTTTTTCCTTATTCCACTTTAAGAAGCCTCAAGTCACTCCCACACGGCGGTGTATGTGGATATCCAACGGTCATCACAAGTCCTGCTAGTACATCAAAGTACACTGCGTGTACTCATAATGTACATTGAGCATACTTATAAAATTTCCAGAAATTCCTCTTTTCTCCAAAAACAAAAAGAAATGAAAAAAATACCTGAAAATAAGGTATGGGTTCTTATAGTTCAGCTGATCAAAAAGTGTATGACTATTTCACAGTATAAAAATAATATTATGTGAATTGTCGTCGATGGACTTTAGATTAAGAGGTAGCGGATCATGTTTTCCATTGGGTATCACCTAGAATAGGGAATAGATAGTTAATTAAAGGTGGGATGTTATTGCCTCATTATATAGGGCCTTTTGAAATTCTGGAGATAGTTGGGCAGGTAGCCTATCGGTTGATAGTACATCGGAGGTACCATTCCATACAACAAATATTTCATGTTTCATTGCTTCACTATTATCATGCCAACCAATATCACACCTTTGATCATGAGAAAGTGGAGTTAGATGTTGATTCTACCTTTGAGTGGTATATTGTTTGAATGGTTGAACAGAGCATGAAGGTTCTATAAGGCCAATATGTCCCTATAGTATTGGTGTTGTGTCATCATGGAAGCATGCATAATGAGTCATAGGAGAGGGATGCTGACACACACAATCACTGGCCATAATTGTTCCCAGAATGTGTTTCTAAACCCTTGGAAGGTGAACTTGGGGAAGAGTTCTTTTAAGGGGGAAGACTGGAAGAACCTATTTTTATCGTTAGGTTTGGATCCTTTAAATTGTAATCTAATTATTTATTTTTAGCCTAATATGGGTACCTAATGGGTTAGTGAAGGTCTAAATGGTGTCTATAGTTTTTTCAGAATATTGATCCCAACTATTGGAAAAACTGACCTAGTGCACGGGTAAGAGAAAATCATGTCGGAAAGACACACTGTTATGAAAAACTATGTGGATGGTGACTTTTTTAAGAGAGCCTTACCAAACTATTGGAACATGATTTCCCGAAACATGTGACATAACCATGAAATATCCCTTTCTTTCCCAGGAACCAATGTATGGATGGTGCACAGATTGTAAAACAATGTGGCCAAAAGGTGCAATGGATTAATATTAGTTAATTTTTCAATTTTTCACTTCATAATTTAATTAAGCATCCCCCTTCTTCTGAATCAGAGATTATGTGATATTTCCCTATTTTCCCCCTCTTTTGGATCTATTTGATAGAATAGTGTAGGGATTGAATGATCTTCTTCATCCATGATTTGATCGAGCTTCCATTTATCCAATTGGATGTAAAATGGAAACTACTATAGTCATTTTATCCCATCAACTCTTCTCTCGATCCCGACCATGTTACCAAGGTGTTAGAATTTTCTCTTTTTCTTAGATATACTATATTATAAGACAAATTAATGTACTATATTGGAGGATATTGATTGTACGACCCAAAGGCGGGTGAACTGTAACTCATTTCTCTTGTTCGTTGATTTTGGTATTGTTTTATGGGGCCACAAATTTAATAAGTTGTATTTTATTTAATTTATATTCCCTGATTATAATCATTATAATCGTATGGTTATAATAATTCCATACATGTGATTAATTTTATTTGGATACACCCACAACTCTCTCGATCCCACATATGATGGTATTCCATACTTGGGTTTCCTGTGTTTTGACACCTTTGAGCCACCATTCAACTATGACTTGGCTTGAACTTTCTAAGGGTAAACTATTATATAATTAATTGATTGATTTATATTGAGAATTTAATTATGTAATGTACAATGTATTCTTACCTATTTACCCAACTATGGTAAGTGCATCAATTGATAATTAATTGTAAAATGGAAATTGGAAAGTATACTTGGTATATGACTTGACCAGATTAAATGTGAATGATTAGTAGTTCTCATGTCTATAGGACCCCTTAATCTATTAATGGATGTAAGAGGAATGAACCATAATTACATAATATTCCTTGAATGTAATTAATAATGGTTTTATCCTACTTGACATTGTCACACTAACGAAAGGAAATCCTTGAACAAAACAGACTATTGATTACTTATTATTTGTTTAGAAGGATTCATGCAACATGACCCTATCACATTAATTAAAGGAAATGATTGAACCAAGTGAAATATTAAATGATTACATAATAAAATAGGTGTGTCATGACTTGAGAGTTCCTTGGATTCTTATCGAGGAATTCCATGACAAATCAGGAACCCCATTTCGATTCAAGGATACAACTTGATTAGGTTAAGAACCCCAAGATCTTGATCCTTTTGTAATCATGGATTTCTAGTATGAAAACGTTTTATCCAT
The DNA here is from genome assembly GCA_963277665.1 of Viscum album. NCBI lineage: Eukaryota > Viridiplantae > Streptophyta > Magnoliopsida > Santalales > Viscaceae > Viscum > Viscum album. The sequence continues at coordinate 1,400,990,387 of OY728137.1, read as the reverse complement.
AACATAGTTTTAAATTATTCCTTTGACACCCTTATTTTATACACCAATGACAATACATGACATGGTTATATACCATAGGACCCTTGTCTCTATTTATCCCCTCATTACCTTGGTAAATAAACATGGAATTTGTAGAAATCTTATTATTATATGACTTGGATTATGCTCCTTGGATTACACTATTATCTTTATCCATTCTAAAGTTATTAATGTGTTTTATAATCTTGTGGTATATATTTCCTTGTTTATTACCTTGAAAAATCAGTATTAAATGTTATTACAGGTTTCCTTATCATAATATCAAAACATCACTATCTTTAACATGGGGCTAATTTATAAATTGTTAATGACCAAAATATATATTATTTATATTTTGATATAGGTCAAGGGTTGTAGTAGGTACATGGGTATTTATTTACATTCTAATGTTTTACATTATATATACATTCTTTTACACTCTTAAATTTCCATTTCACAGTCTAGATATTACAAACACCACTGGTGGTGGCCCACTAATATTTATCTCACATCCTCTCCAGGATATGTTGGGTATCCGATGAAAATTACATGTATGTACGTCTTGACCAAGGGAATAATATGGATTCAAATACATTATTTCATGATGTTTTAGAAGAATATTGATAGCAGATGACCAATCCAAGTATTTAGATTCTTGGGATAGTCTTTGATTTTTTTTATACTTGGTGTAGCACGTTACGCCTACTCTCTTGGATCCATGTTTTCATGTTTTCTAGATACCAAACATATCATCATAATTTGAGGTATTTTATTTAATTTGTTTGAGTTATAGTTATTTTTGTCCCTATTTTTCTATTGTTACTTCTATAAACCTATATTTCTTTTTTTATTGACCTATGTTCATATTTATCATCTACGCTACACTTTTCTAATGAGGTAATATTATCCTGATGAACACACCCTAGGACATTTCTACTAGTTGGAAACCTCTACAATTTTCGGATATGTGCTTGAGGTCATGTGCTCACCAAGCATGGTGCACCTATTAAGTGGAATTGAGGTTTGATACGTCACAATGATTATCTGATAATATTAGTTTAAAGGTAAATAAATTCCATTTTCCTATATTATTGATCTAATCAAGATAATTGTAACCTGATGTGTTTTTGGAACAATATCACATGGGGTGGAATTGATTTATATGTAATGAGATGTGTATTATTTAAATTTTCACTGAGGGATGATAAGTTGGACTAAAATATCAAACATGGATAGAAAATCATGGGGAATATTCTTTTGATTATTCATCCAATATTTATAGTCCATAAAAAACAATATAATAATATTTATATAAGTGGGAGATATTTCTAATGACAAAAAGGATATGATTTTGACATTACATATAAATAAATATTCAATATATCTTATGTGTTTCACTAGATTCAAGGTTTTTGCAACACATATTAAAATTAATAGTGTCTGAATCTAATCTAGTGTGTTCCTAATTATATAAATTTCTTAAATTAGAAGTACTATAAACAATATCAATACACATAATCTGGGAATGTATTTTCCCCCTTGGAAAGGTAATGAAGATTGAGATGGATATTAATAAATTATAACTATATTTTGGAATTTGACTTAGGTTATGGATAATATCCAAAATTTTATGGTGTACCCTATAAATATAAAAACCAGTATAATAATTCTATACCATTTCATGTGACAACATCCTTCATCATTCAATCGAACAAAAATCGATTAGTAGCTCAGAATTGGTAATATTAATAGAAAATATATTAATCTATTATTGAATTAATTAATGAGAGATGTTTATTAAGACAGTTCATCATCTCAGCAGGGTTATAATTCAATGTTGTTTATCAATTTAAAACAAAAAGTGTTTGGGGGAAATATGGATCATAGAGTTGATTTATTTTATATAAATTTCCATGAAATTATATTTAATTTACTAGAAATAAGAATATATAAATGGAAAAATTAAAATCCTTTGAGAAGAAAAGAAAGAGGCAAATGTTTTCTGTATAACAATAATTATATGGATATAATGGAATTTTATAGACTATGTTGGTAATCAATTTCATAATATTGAATAGTCATTTAACCAGATAAATTAAATCAATTGAAAAGAAATAGTCTCCCAAACATTCTAATCATATGAGGATATATCATCATTTGTTATAAGTATTAAAAAATAATTCTATAAGTCTTTTGACTTTGATGGAACTATTTATTTGAATATGATGACTGAGCACCTCATAAAAAGAATGGATAAATATAAGGTGGGAAGAAAATTTTAAAACATGTGATAATTGTGGAAAGAAACACCCGAGTACATGTTTGAAGGGATCCTGGTTTTCAATAATGTATGGATTGAATAGACATAATGATCATAATTGAGTGGTTAGTGCAGAATCTATCAATCGGTAATGGTTTAGCTTTTATGATATGGATAACTACACAAATTAATTACCCAACACATTAATGGAATTTACCACATGAGAGGCCATGGGGAGAATCCCGCTATTATGAAATTATTATAACTAGTGTTTATGAAACTAATTATTTGGAAGAAGGTAGTTTTATTCTAAAAAAAATGTACTGGCTATTTTATTTGATTGTAGATCCTCAAACTATTTTTTAACATCCTTATTTTCCTAGAAAATTAAATATATTTTACACACAAATGAGGGAGTCATAAATAATGAATCATAGATGAAATTTTATTTTTTAAAAAATATTTTAGTCAATTCCAATTATTTTAAATATAGATACACCATTCACAAATTTAATTATTATAAAGATGGTAAAGATTGATATATTTCATTGTATAAATTGGATTTTGAATAATAATTTGATTATTTAATTTAAAGTAAATGAGATAACTTTTTTATGAATATATATAAATACCTATTTTTATCATAAAGACTCCATTAAAGGATTAATTCCAAGATGAACCCCCCAAATCCTTACTTAATGGAATTATGTTAGAAGAATATATGTGAAAATCATTAGATGGGAAACATATCCCCAAGATTATAGTAGTTATTGTTGTTTAGGAATACATTTATGGAATTCCTAAAGAACTACCTTGAAATTGACTTGACTGTGAATTTGAGTTTTTTGCTGACATTGTCCTTTATGTGAAAATTATATATAAGACTACTTACATAATGTCCATAGTAGAGATGTTAGTTTTATGAATATTGGTTTAATAGTTGTTTGATAAGCGATTTAAACTCCCTAGTGTTTCTCCTTGGGAATATCTAATTTTATTTATGAAATGAGTATAATAATATGATTTTGAGGATTTAAAATAAGAAAATAAATGATATTAACTTGAGGAAAATGTTTCATCTACATTATATTGATCACTTGTTTTACTATCTTCATAGATGTCAACATTTTTCAATGATTTATTTTTTATAAGGTATTAATGATTGTGAGAATGAATGATTGTATAATAAAAGTAATTCATATAAGGGATGAAAATTGTGATATTTTCATAGTTCCTTTGGGTATCATTAATTGAAAATATGTAAAACAAAATGTTATATCAAATGATTTCATAGCTAATGTGTTATTGATTAATATACATAGTATTTTAGGATTACTGGATAATTTTATCCAACCCAATGTGATTTCTTGTATCTTGTACAATTATTATAAAATTAAACAAAGATATAGTATAATAGGGTTAAAGTTATTACTAATGTATGGTGAGATGAGAATCCCTTATCTTTGACTCTATGATTGTTATTATTAACATCATTTATTGAAAATAATCAATAATATCCTATTTCTTGATCTAACATTGACCTTATCCGATCAACTTTAATGATTTTAATTGTTATGTAATAAATAAAACAAAAATATATATAGTATTCCCTTATGGAAAATATATTACAAAAAAATCTTGAAATCAATCAATAATGTTCTTTCAATTTAATATTTTTTCCAAACCATTCATGATTTTATTGAGATATCATTTGTATACATTATGGTCAAATATTATAAAAAAACTATAAGTATCCTTGGAACATTATAATTTCAATGAAATAACACTATTAGTCATGTTATTGGTTAAAAGTTTATATTTTATTTACTATGAGTTTACATTCATTCCCTTTTTAAAATAATTGTATTGATCCTATATAATAGTTTCTTGGGATTTTTTTACTATTTCTTCATCCAACCATTTGGATATTATTATATTTCATATATTTTTTACATAACTCATATTTTCATCATATCACTAAAATATTATATTGTATATTAACTTTTTTTATGTATCATATTTTTATGATTTCACACCATATTCATTATCCACAGACAAACTTTTTGATGCGTAATTAAACCTGCTATCGTTATTACATTCCTCACTATCAGACACTCCTTTCTCAAGTGCTGAATTTTCATTATTCAACAGGATAAATATTTTTCTTCCCATTTAGTTGATTCCATTTATTTATATCCATTTAGTAAAATTTACCATCTTCACATAAACCAATTGTATTCTATACAAAACAATGTATTTCCTGGATATACATTCCATAAGTGGAAAATTTTAGATGATGATTGTCATTGAACATAACTTTTATTGATTTAATGTTCATGACATTGAATAAATTAATTCAAAAGAATATTCCAATAATAATTAATCAATATATCATTGGTAATAATATTTCACCAACCTTACCATTCTATCATTATAATAAATTCATTTATAATTCATCTATTTTTTTCATGTAGGTCCTCTCCTAAAATAATTGTTGAAGAATATATTTGGGAGATCATTAATATGTATGTATTTTAAGTCATTTACATTAATGTATGTGATATTGGCATCATATATATCATATTATAGATCATAAATTTAACATAAACTAAATAATCATGTACAATTTCCATAAAAAACATAATAGTTCTAATAATTTGATTACCCATTTTGATTACATCATAAATTATTCAATTATCATGTATCATTATGTCTTAATACAAGTGTATAAATTTAAATAAATTAACATCTTTGAAATTATTGACTCATTTATTTTTTAGAAGATTATTTTTAAAAAAATTCATTATCAATTCTATATGTGATATTTTTTTCATAATTCTTATTATCTTTGAATATATTTAATATTTCTAATTTAATCAAACTTAATATTTTTCATGTCAATTAATATATGTGAAATTTTTTCACATGGAACAATAATGGAACACATTGATTAGTTAAGTGCATCAAGTCTATAAGTTATATTCAAGGGTATTATTTTAATTAAAAGTAATGAAATCACATATAATGGTAATTAGGTTGTGTATATTTTTTTTGTTAAATAAGAGAATCACAATAGTGGGGATATAATATTATACCAATTATAGGATCATTAGTAGGGTGATACACAAAAAGTGGTGGGGATGGTGAATTAGTTTCTATATTATTTTTATCTTCATCTAACATCAATTATAACTGAACAAAATTATATCAATATACTCACTGAGGATAAAAAGAAATAAACATAACACTATTTTTAAGGAGGCTCACCATAATCCCTTAATTTTGTATGGATTAAACATGTTAAAATATTATATCAATTGAACTGAATGACATAATATGATTAATGATAAAAAATAAGGATCCATTACTCTATAAAGTCTTCGTAGATGATGATATTATTCCTCTTCTATATTGAAAAATATTTAACACTAGTTCTCAACAGTTGGTGAATCAATAAAATATCGACCACATAATTCATTTTATTCTATTTTAATAATCAAATGTTATTTCAATGAATATTATTTCTACATTAAAAGCACCAAAAAATGACTCATTTATCATTCGATATCATTTTATTTTTCATTTAATATAATGGTCAATGTCTTTATAGAATATTCTTTAAAAAATTTATATTTATGTCCCATGAAATATTCAGTTTTTCCATTATAAAAATAACCAAAATTTACAAACATTATTAATTAATTCAAAACATAATACACATGACAATTGGATAATGCACATTGATATGGAAGTTATTCATTGTCTTTTTGGAAACCTCTCCTTTTTTTGAACAAAAAAACACCAATAGTAATATTCTTTTTTCTCTTCAGGAATCAAAATTATTAAGAGTGGTTTTTGTTTTACGAAATAATTTATTTTTTCATTATATGAATTAATTTCCCATGTTATGACAATATTAATTTTTAATATTTCATATAATCGACACTAAAAAACTATATAAGGGTATGATGAATTGCTCACAACTGATGATGACTCATACGTAACTTGGAACTGACTCATGAATAATGACTAATTACTCAAACAATATATCAATGATTCTTACCCAAATCCTGATTATTATTATGAATTTTATAATTGAATCATATTTAGATATATATCTTTCTAATTATCACTACACACTGAACAATTATTCATAGTTAACTCATGAATGATGTTTAAGCTAGTTTGGTTGACTCATATATATGTGTGTTTGAATTTTATGATGACTTCAAAGTGAATCATAGAAATATTTAATGAATCATATTGTGGATATTAAATTTTTAGGTTAAAAATGTCCCTATCTAGAAATAAAACCTACGCATATTCCTTTTCATCAATAACACCATCCCAACATTTCTATGTTTCTTTAAAAATATGATATATGATCAAACAAAATATCCCCAATAATTATAAATCAAAGATAATGTAAATTAAAATATATCTAAATATTATCTCTTATATGGATAATAATTCTAATTTATCTATTTATTCTTTATAAACACCGACATCAAATGAAAACTTATCAAATAACTATGTATTTTTACTTTTAATAAATAATGTCGAAAAAAAATTTCTATTAATTAAATATATTGTATAATTATAACCACTCAAAATTCATAAAAATAAATAAAAATTCATATGTATAAGGGTTTAGTAATTTGGTGTAATAAATATGATTTAATTTAGAACTTTCATGGGAAATGTATCCATTCGAAGAGATATGTTTGGATAGATGTCCAAATTACTTAGAGTCCTATGCCTTATTCAAGATAAATTATACCTAATTATCTAATATTCAAGTAAAAATCATATAGATATTTATAATTTCATGAAATGGTTATTCTTTTTAAGAAATGGTATTTTTTTACGCTAAAAAATATATTTATTTTTATTTTTTAATATATTTATCTTTTAGTTCTACATAATAATATTTGATATGAGTTTTCTAAAGGGTGACATGTCAATCTAGTTTAAATATAATAATTTTATGGAAGGAGTATGATTAAAAAATAAATCACTAAATGTATTCATCCTTCAAAACAGAATAAAATATGGTAAAATGGTGAGATCAAAACCCTTTTAAAATTATACGTGTTGCATTATGTTCAAAGAAAAACCTTGTCAAAACGTACTCAGGTAACCTTGTATGTTCTTCCAAAGAATGGTTCTAGTGTATTATCATGTCTATGGATTGGTTTAAATTGATAGAATATTGTTTTATGAAACACAATACCAATTTTTTATTTTAATTACACTTATCCATGAACCTTAGAGATGTAGTTTACTAGTGAAATTTAGTTGAGGTTATATATTTCATTAATGGGAAAATTTATTACCCAAGAAGTTAACCAAGAATTATATATTATTTGACATGAGAAATTCTCTACCTAAACAATTATGCAGTAAGAGTAATTATATAGGAGGATCATAAATTAGTGAGAGGTATATATTTTCTCACTTATGTATATTATTATTTCAATAGTGTTATCATTTTTATTGGATAATATTTATCAAAATGAATAATTAAATAATAGTGAAAATGTTAGTAATTTGATTAAAGTTATTCTGTAGATAAATAAAATCATCATAATTAAAACTATCAATAAGATAAATCCTTATAACATATGGACTTCAAATTTGAAATCCTTATTATTGGTATCCCAAAAAAGATTATTAGAATGAAAAATACAATTTGATAGTGAAATACCTTCTTTAATATAATAGTTATTATCTATTTTAAACACATGAATATAAATTTGTTTGATTAGAATATATTTATTTTTAAATTTCGGAATAGAATTAGATTCTAAATAACCTTTTTTTTTATTCACCACAACAATTTTTATTGTTATTAGTTATTAAAATGAACATGTGAGACTGCATGTTTTCATGCGGCATGTTCCTGTTATGGAATTTATTCTATTATCTTAAATATAAATATTTAAATAAGGTGAATGAGTTCAATAAATTTTTACCATATATCTCAATGTGTTAAAGATAGTAAAAGAATGCATATTATATATTTTTATAATGATTTAATGAGTGTATAAGTGGGTAACACATTAAATTTGAAGAAGAAATGTTAGATGAACAATCTAAATTTATTACATTGAGTAAACAACCATGGTCATTTAAAAATATCATTTATTGGGAGCATAATTTTATTATATAAGATGGAATTAACATCATAATATTTTAGGACATAATAAAATACATGGAATTTACATGTTAGGTATTAGTATTATTGAATTTAATAAATTTTTATGAATTTTATTTTCTTCAAACTGTATAATTTACATGTCATGTAAATTTTATAGAGCTAAAAATCAATGGATGAATTTAAAAGCTTATATTTTTCAATCAGGTTTGATGTAAATAATTGGTACATTAATGGTTTGAATGTATATAATTTCATCCACCTTGGATAGATGTAGGTAAAATATATTCATGGATATCTCATCTCAATTATATATTATGATAATTTTTTATTAATAAATAGATTTTACCAACTATATGAGATAATAAATATAGTTATAATTGTTTCCATATAATTTTTTTCTATAATATGTTTAGTGATGAGGTGAAGGGAATGATTTGAATATCTTGGATAATTGACCACATAAATGTATTTTTTTAATATGATATAAAACATATATCTTCCCAAAAGTAGCATATTTCGTTGAATTATTATACATTCATAAAATTAATCCAATAACCTAGAATTTCATATAAGATTTGGAAGCAATATCATATTTTATAAATATTCATAGTAAAAGAAAATAAGTGGTGTTTTCTAACATTAATGTGTTTATATATCATAATATATTATTATATGAATAATATAGTGTTTATTATGAAATTTGGAGTAATTTTGAACATAATGAAGTTTATGATTAGAAAAAAAAATATTTTTTTGGTAAAAAATAAATGTGACTATCACATATTATCCTAATAAATGTTATGGAATGGAAGTGAAGATATATATAATGAGGTACATTTAGTTACCATAATAATGTGAATGTCACTATATCATAGAGAATATTAGGATTATATTTTAACCTATATTTTAAATAGTTTCATTACATTCCAATATATTTATATTAAAATATATGTAGAATATTTTTTAAATAATTATATTGATAGACATTAAAATTCATATATTTACAGATCATATGGTATTGATGTCCTAACATTTGATTTTATATAGCTAATACCTGGGAATGTGTTTATGGATTTTAACATTGGGACTTTTATTTGAAAATATCAACATTATTATAAATTTCACTCTCTAATTATATTAGCACCAATAATTTGCTGGTAGGATTTTATCAGGTCATCACGCACTGAGATAGTGTGAATTACATAGGTTTATAATGAGTTAAAAATCATTGAATGTTGTGAAAACATAATGATGGAGTAGAAATACATCATATATTATATGAAATATATTATATTTTGTAGATTTTTACTAAGTATTAAAAATTCTGTTTATGTATATAAAATAATTATTATTATGTGTTAAGAAATATGAACTTTATAATTATTTCACATTGGATTAATATATGTATATATTGATATTTAGATTTTTATGTGAATTGATAAATTAACAATAAAAGTTTACCATTTACTTATAAATAACATTTTTTCATCATTTATTATTATAATTTATGATAAAATTTAAAGGTATTCATGATTATTAGTTTTATTAGATGACACACGATATTATTTTGAGGCATAAATCAAGTTTTCTATATTAGATGATTGTAATAGGTTACTACAGGGATTATTATATACTATGTATTTGGAATACTATGGGTTTATAGGTCATATTTAGAATCTCTAATACCTAATTCAGGTGAGATACCATGAATGAGATACATTAATATTTTATACAATTATTATTCAATTATTTTAGCTTAACCAATCAGTGGATAATTGTGTATGTTTCACACAATGTGATTAGTTGAATCTTAACAAATTATGATTTTGTACGAACATATAATAATTAAGATATTTGGCCCCTTGACTGAGATATTCTATGGAAGTGTGAGACAACTCCTAGATAAACCATATGATGTTTTCTCTATCTGGTTGAGGGACATGTGATATGGTTAACAATATAGGTGAATTACATGTAATGTGTTCATTTACCAGGTTAGTTTATAATCAAAGAGCATAGAATGATTGAGATATGGTATTATAATATGTTGTGGACCAAAATCACTTGATAACGTAGAAAACATGGACATATAAGAATCCGTTAATTTATATGACGTAGATTGATTTCATTGGAATAGAGGAACATGTGTTTGATTGAGAGCACACAAGATAATTTTATATGGATCTGCAATGATGATTTACTATTTGTCACATTGTTAATACATTTAAGTATATATTGATACATATATTCATTGAATGACTACATTTATTATTAGGTCGCACTATTATGTTTTCTAAAATTTATATTTATTCTAAATCATTGAGATACACTAAATTTATTTAATAGTTTTTCTAAAAGAGTGATGAATGAGTATTCTACATGTTTTATGATACACAATGAAGATTATAATATATTTTCAATTTTTTTGGGATATATACTAATAGAGTTTTAGATATTATTTCACATTTTTTCTTATATTTAATAGAATATGTTGAAATTGAAATTATGTCTTTTTGGATTAGATGTACTTGTGGGATTGAATGAAATATTCCCTAAATACATTTTATGTCTTATTATATGATATAATAACTTATAAAATAAATCATAAGAATGGAATAATTCAGATTCATAGAGTGGGATTAGAATTTATTATATTATTTGAGGATATCAAATAAAAAATACCCGATCAAGTCATATTCTATGATAGAGTGAGTCACAATGCCTATAATTGTATGCTGTGATTCATTGTGAAAAAACTATAATTCACTGATGTGAATGTAGTGTTAATGAGTTAACAATCATATAATTTTCATGTTTTAAATAATTTATTATCTATTTCATAAGATGAAAATAGTTTAATAGTTGGTGTAGCTGAGGTTTAGGATTCATTCATTCATTAACTAATAACATAGGATTTATTTCATTTTTTTAAGAGGTTTATCCTTGTGGGATTTATAAAGGGAAATTCTCCAAAATATAGTTATAATGTCAGATTAACCAAGCCATTACTAAAGACCTCATTCATGTAGTACACTTATCCTACATCCTTAACACTCAATGGTACTATAATTACATGAACACTGGATGAATAAAACTCATGAAATTAGCGATTAACCAAAAATATTGATTTATTTGAAGGAAGGGTTCCATTTAGATACTTATAATGAGGTATTCATAGTGAATAAGGGATAAAGATAAATTTAATTACATTATTCAGGGAAGGGTATAATGTTTTATGATTTAATAGTACTAAAGATATCAGTTTCCATTATAGTTGAAATTGAATTTGTGCCAATAGTATATGTCCAAAATGTTTTTAAGTATTATTTTATACTTTTAAACCATGTAGATTAGATTTCTCATTCCACTATGCTGGGATAAGGTTTTCCCCAAAAAATTGAAATGTTCTATCATATAATATTTTATTTATTTGGGATTATTGTTTGAATAAATAAAGTATTTATGAAAATGAGTTTGTACTTATCCATGATAACTTTTTTAATAAAATATTTGTAGTGAATGAATATTAATCTTACCAATAAATGTTTTATGAGATACATTATGTTTTAAATTGAATTTATAAAATCACATTAATGTTTACCAAAATTTATCAATGAAATAGTTTCTAGAATATATATCATAATAAAATTATCAATTTTACAAAATGGATTTAGAAGATAATAATCTTGATATGTATGAAAATTATATTTCAAAAATTAAAACACCACATTGATTAAAAAATAATCCTTTAGGATTCATTATTGTGTTTTTAAATGATTTTATGTATATTGATTCGCCTAAGGAAATGTGAAATATGATGGCTGAAAATTATTATAAAAATTTAAGATCCATGCAATTTTTATAATAAAACATGACATACTCTTATAACTTTTAATGGAAAATATTTGATAAAAAAATTATAAAATCGCATTATATTAATGTCTAAGACCATAAAAAATTGTTTTGTGGATACTATATATGTTTATATCCTTCAAATTTCATATTTCATTGTATTATAAGGTGTTTAAAAATTATAAAATTATTGTAAATATATAACAGATTATATTGTTTTATGAAATGTATAGAAATAATTAAATATATATATATATATATATATTCATTTTAAGGGGACTAATTTTTAATTTAATTTCATACATTCTAAAATAATGTTTTGTTCAATTTTATTATGGTTTATGTTAAATAAAATATTTTTATTTGAATTATATTAATTTATCACATACATTATGAAATACAAAAATGGAATATATTAGGTTTATATTTTTTAAAAAATCATATATTGAAAATTTGAAGGTGTTCATTTTGAATATCTTAGAAAATATTAATATTAATTCCTTTATAAATAATATAATGTTTAATTTTTGTGTGTACATACTAATGGAATATAAATAATATTTTTTAAATTTTAATGTGGTTACTACTTTTCATTTATGAAATGTTTATATATATTTTTCTTAGGTATACAATTTCCCATTTCGTTTATCTTTTAATTATTACGTGTGGAATTTTTTGGTGAATAAAATGTTTTTTATTTATAAATGAATATATCCTTTAGTTTTATTTGGATAATTTCTTCTTATAAACGGAATTACATGTATAAATAGTGTTAAATTATATGGATGATAATAAAAGTAATTTATTTTAACCATGAAGATAACATTATTGTACGGTCTAAACATAATAGTAAGGTTCAATTTGGATAGACACACACAAACATACACAATAATATATATATATATATATATATTAGTTATTACTATTTTATTATAATTCAGGCCTCTCTGGGGTATTGATAACTAGATAGTGAGACCTTCGGTCAAACATCCCACTGACCTAGGACTTTTGATGTTGTATTTTTTTAATGATTCAAATAATTTATAAGAAATAATTTTATATTGATTATGTTTGAGATTAATCTAGATATGTATGAATATAGTTGGATTTTTATTTTCCAGAAGTATTTATTATTATTTATATAAATTTCTATGCATTAATATAAGAATAAAATATTAATATATTTAATGGTATAAGAATTAAACACAAAAAATTGAATAATTTATAGGTTCATCAGATACATAAGATAGAATGCAATGATGATGAAATGAAATAAAATAAGGGATAAATTTATTCCAAAGGGATCATTTTGAAAGACCTTACTCATCCAAATGGGATGGATCATGCCAAAGAATTGTTCCCAGGGATTATATTGTGTTAGGAAATAGGAACATGGGTAAACATAATTGGATTAGGCCCCCATATAAGGATTTATATTTGGGTAACAATAATATTGAAAAAAACTATGAATTTGTATTATAGATAAATTTTGTTGGGATAATCAATTTGAGGAATGCGGTAATGGACATTTTACAGAAGTATTCATGAGTCATATATGATATGATTATATAACTATTGAGACAAAATATAAGAGGAATAAAAAAATTCTAAAGGATTAATTAAATTAATTATCATCGACTAATAATTAATATTATTTTCTATATAATGTGTACTATTTTTGTGAGAGTAAATTTAGAAAATCACATTATTAAATGATAATAAATCATGAGATTATTTGATAAAATATATTTAAAGATGAAAACATCATCATCACCAACTTTTAATATTATATAAATTTGGATAATGTAACTACATAATAAAAAACACCGATGTATTTTATTGGAATATATGAATAGTTTTGAAACAAGAAGGAAAATCCATATTTAGAGAAAAAAATTCTAAGATAGTGTATGTAAAGAAAGGTAGCCAAGAATATAAATATTCTTATATTAAGTATCAAAATGATTCTATTGACATATATTTAATAATTATTGAACTTTAGATCATAATAATCTAATGAAAATGAAAATATAAACCCATTTACGGTGATTGAAAAAATAAAGAGTTTCTTGCATGGATTATATAGACATGTGAGATGTGTATTTTATAAAGAACATCATTTAATGTAACTTGATTTAGGGTACTTTATTATTCAATAATATATTTAATAATACTTCTTTCATAATTTTATTATAGTTACTAAGGTCCCTATCATACTAGATCTATCCAAGGAAATCATTCTACATTTATCAATAGAATGGTTCAAACAGTTTATTATAAATTTGAACATTAATGTGTTCAAAAAAAATTTACACTATCTTCTTAATTATTAAATGACTGGTATGAGTGGAATAATATCTCAAAGAAAATATTCTATCCTAATATAAAAAAATGGTTAGACATTACTCTAATGGAAATTGAAAAAATATTATAGAGAGTCTACTCCTACTACATTGAATCCAATTGATGGAGCTGATAAGAACTGATAATGATTATGTTATTCAAATAATTGACATTGAAGATGGAATTTTAAAGGATATCTAATGAAATATTTTATCTTACATGGAATTTCCACAATATATGTAAATTTTATTTGAATCAACTCAAATATTTGAATAGAATATGATACAAAATATATTGTAAAAAAATCATGAAAATATGTTTTAGAGGTTTAAATATTCAAATAATTGATAGATATAGATTCAATTCTTAATTAATGTAATAGATTAATAGTCTCCTATATCTAGAATATTGAATCAATAAAAAAATGATCAAATTATTCTCAATGATAAATGTATGTTTTCTCAAAATTTCTCTTATAAATTTTTTTTTATAATCAATAATTTTTATGATCAATATAAGATGATAGTAATAATACCAAAATATTGTGAATTATTTTATTTATAATATAGTATGATAAGTAGGTGGTAATTAACATTGTTTCTTTCGTGAAAAAAATGTCTACCCAATATATTCATTAAAATATTATGTAAGTAGTTCCCTCTTTAAAAAAATAATTCCATATTAAAAAACATCTATTTATAATTGTAATACAATATTTTAGATGATTTTATATTTTATAGTTATTTTTTATATTTATAAAGAAGAAAAGAAATATTTCTTTCAAAGAAAAATAATTTTTTTATATACTCTTCTTAGTGAAAATAATATTTCTTCAATGATAATGGGAGTATGTCTTATTGTATAAATTGTCAAAATATATCACTAAAATTATTATTTAATACAAATTTAAAGTAAAAGTAGGTTTATATATTAAAAAATATAAATATATTTTAGGGATGAATGTTATTAATTTAAAATTTACACGTAATTTTTTTCTAAATTATCTATAAAACATGTTTCGAAAAACAAAAAACTACAAATAATGATTATCTTTGAAAGAAATATAATTATTTAAATATTTACAATTCATTAGCATAAAAAAATTAGATGATGTGAATAAAAATAGTTGTAATATTATTACCAAGGTATTGAACATTAGGATTAGAAATTCATAACGCATAAATATTCAAAATACATGTCATTATAGATATTGACACATTAAATGAGTTTAGAGGAATTATTTTTAATATGTTCATGTAGATAAGTGGAAGAGAAAATATTTTAATTCAAATATATTAATAATTCCTTTAAAATATAGATAATCAATATGTATCTATAGTGTTATATCTTGTGTTATATTATTAGAATGTTTTTTATTTAGGATTTTTTGTATTCTAAAATGAGTTTATGAATATAAAAATGTATCATGTTATATGAAAAGATATATTCCTTATATAGATATTTAATTCTTTTTAAATATATTTCATGAAGTAAATAAATAAATAAAAACATGATTTATGATCATTGAATGACCATTAATTGATGGTCATGAAAGAATATTTTTGGTATTGTTTAAATATTGAGATTAGAATGGGTTTGATTTCATATAGATTTTAAAAACATAGTCTTATGAAAAAGAGATTATTGATTATTGGATTACCCAGCAAGAATACCCCATGTATTATAATTCACAATGTCATATGTACTGGAACACCCCAAGGATTTAAAAAATAAATTGAGATGCCTGAATCATTGTTTAATGTAGATAGTTATAACTGGACCACATACATAATTATACCACTTATATTATTTGAATTTTGAGAAAAACAGACATACACGGTAGCGATCATTATGTTATTTAGAGTATGATAAGTCCAACTAAATTTTTAGTGAATAGTAACATACCCTTATGAATAGTAATTATAAGAATATGAATACTAACATACCCATATCCATAGTAACCTCACCTATGGTAGTATATATATATATATTATTCAATTGATGTTATGATATACACATATCTTGGGATAAGTAAATAATAATTTTTAGAATTATCATTTTGTTATAAAATATTATTTTATTTAAAAATTTAAATAATCATATATAGAAAATTTTGTTCAACAAATAGTGTTCTTTTTTGAATTCTACCAGTTGGAAAATGGTTTGGGTGAATTTTTGTATTTTTCTAAAATACATCAATTTTTGATAAATAGTGAATTACAGTAAAGTACCTTATATATAAATTATCAGTTAAATGCACTATTTTTGACACCATGGCTAATGTATACACACTTGGTTCGAAAAAAAATCTTCTATTTACAATATTTTCACAATAATTAAGACTATTCATAGTATTAATAAATAATATTAAACTAATGAGTAAAATATTGTAAATCTCCTCCTCTCATCCACTATAAATACAACTGACTCCCCCTCTTCCTCCCACACCTTTCAAGCATTGATCCATTCCAGAGTTATCCCAAATAATCCTCAAAATCCACATACCCATTTAAAATACCTTCCAGTATCACCAAAAGTCCTAAACAAGAGGCCATAAGAAGGATCTCAGGGAGAATAGATCAAGGGGTAAACATCCTCATTTGTTCTCTTTCTTTTCATTTCATTTTATTATCAATTCATATTATTTCTCCACCTTCCCATATTCAAGAAAAAATAATGATACCGTATCTTATATATTTTTTATTTTATCATGTTTAGGGGATATTCACCATTATAATTACTCTCCACTACCACTTATTGTAGAAATGAAATCACCATCTCTAATGTATCGATTTACAGACATCATGGATGATGTTACTTCAATATATTTACCTTCTTTAAAGGATGGATGTGAAACCATTTTTGTGTTTGAAAAAGAAAATAATTTATACATGATATCTTATTTAAGGATCCTTAATAATTTTTTACTCATTATATGTATTTACAAAATAAAATGTGTTCTTTATTATCAATGAACCACCATAATGATCTAAGTAGACTTCATTAATATTTTAACAAATGAATAATATTAATGTTAGAATTTAAAATGATAAATTATATAATACAAGGTTATATAAACATGAAAATAACTTTTCATTCCACCTTTGGAGTTTCTCTTACACCTGAGATGAAAATCCACTACGAACTGCTCATGGAAACCATGTAATGCACGCACCCGAAACAAAGGAAAAAACAAAATAGTATTAATAAATTTGTGGAATTATTTAATAAAATCATCATTAAAGGGGTTATAATAATTAAAATGTTATGGTAAAATACCAATAACACAATTTAATCCTTCATAAAGTAGGGTTAAACATGTTTTAGGTACGTCGGACCTGAGGTAAGGGATCCTCTCTTTCTCAATTTTTTTTTCAAGAATCACCCATATGTTATGATCATTAATTATTATTTCCTTTTGATGGTGAATGTGTTCAAGACTTCCCCATACTTTTTGTATGATATATTAATGATTATATCCCCCATATATATCTCATTAATCCCTCCTATGTACACCGGTGACCATGACAAAATTTCGTAAGTGAATTCAGAAACCATTTTCCTTTTCTTTGGGATAACCGTTAACATCATTGGTTTTTATCCTGATAAGATGATTTTTGAAATTTAATTTGATTATATTATGTGGTAGCTTGTGTATTTATAGTATATATAAATATTCACATCATTTAATAATTTCTCTTATAAATGTTATTGCATATTTAAATGAATTTCCTTTTAAAATCCTTTTTCATGTCACCTTTATAAAATCCAAAGAGGTAGTTTCTTTTTTTTGTCATAAGTGTTCTATTATGATTTCATGATGTTTGAATACTAAATTTTCTCTATTATATGTTTTATATTATTGTTTGAATAATATCGTTTTCATTATTTTTGTGTGTGTAGTGGTTTTGTTCTAAGAGTTAATTTTACGAAAATAGGATTTTTGATATGTGAACCTGTTTTGATCAACTATGTAAATTAGATTTGAAGTGTTCTAATCATGATATGTTTCTTGGAAACTATTTATGTTGTTTTTAGAAAATTTTATTTCTTGATATGATGGATGTTCCCCATTATAGATCAATATAGGTTGGGATGATTCCATAATTTCTCAAGATATGTTGGTTTGAGCCCATTATAGCTCAAGATATGATGGGTGAGCACTGTTATAGCTCTCAAATGCATTAGATAGTCTGAAGATAAAAGATAAATTAATGGTTATTCCAATTGTAAGGGTGAATTTTAGAGTGATATGGTAAATATGTCCCAAGGAAACAACATGATGTTCATATGAATATGGGTCTTTATCACTGTGGGTTATATTGGTTTTTAGGTTATCGCTTGAATAACAATTTATTTCTCTATATCCCTTTCATAATTTTGTACTCATATCAAGATTTTAAATTTGGTTTCACAAGATATAATGAAGGGTAAGATAAATAAGGGCGTCATGATGATTTTAACAACTATTTTTCAAATAAATTATGTTTTATTTGAAAAGATTAATATTTTGGAAAAATGATATTGTTTTAATATTATCCACCTGTACGATTATGAGATGTTAGGTACGTTTTATGTTCTAATTCTCTAAATCACCCATCCCTAAAAGACCCTCAATGTGTAATAATGTATATTACGGAATAAAATTAAAGATTAAGAAACGTTAAAATTCCGGTTCTTTATAGTTTGTATCCTAGGATGGTTTAGATAACATTAGAGGTTATAATAATGATAATTTAATACCATAAATTTTTTCCCTATATAGTTAATTAAAAATGTTATAGCATTTGATTTTACCTTGTTTCTTCATCTAATATATGTTTTTTATAATGGTATTCTATAGAAAAAATAGGGATGCTGAAGTAGGAAGGAAGCAAGAGGCTGATGTCTGTCCGAATATGAATCATGGAATGGTGGTAATCGAAACTGAGCAGTTTGTGATAGAAATTGATCTATTGAATCAAGAAATAAATGGTTGTGGTATCCATGATATATAGGAATATGGTCTACCATTAATAACCATGAATTTTGTGGTTCATTTTATGAGAAAACATCCTCCATCATTCCGAGGAACCACATATCCATTGACAACCAAATGATGGATCAACACTCTAGAAAATATATTTGATTTCATGGGATGTTCAAAATATCAAAAGGTAATAATATCCATTTATTTATTGAAAGATGAATTTAATCAATGGAGGTCTATGGTTAAGAATATTAGAGAAAGAGATGTACTTGATTGTTTGGAATTGGATGATTTTAAGAGTCTTTTTTCTGATAAAATATTTCTATATAACTATTCGACACAAAATGGAGAATCAATTCCTGGAACTGAAGCAGAAAAATGATGATTCTCTTCTAGCTAATAAAAACGATTCTACAATACATTCCTAGTATATACTAGATTTTACACTAGATTTTCATAGTAAAACTAATAGATTTTACTATGGTTTGAAACCATTTTCGTGAAGATCGTTAGCTTTAAGAGTGTTTAATAGATTTCAGAAACATGATCATTGTTTTGAAAAAAGGATATAGGGATTCCTGAAACATATGTACCACATGATGACAAGTATAAGAAGAGGTCTGGTTGGCATGATTTGGGGAATAATTTTTTAATGAAATATGGTTGTAAGAAAATAAATTTCCATTATTGTGAAAGGTGTGAAAAAGGCATTTGGGTGAATGCCTTGTAAATAATGGGAAATGATACCATTGTGGAATTTTTGGACACATGTCTCCTGAGTACAAAGAATATGATCTGGAAATTATGGAAAAGACTATAGTGAGATGCTTTAAATATATGAAATTGGTTTATTATGCTAATTTTTTTTTGGAAGCTAGTCAGTCACGTATGGAATCACCATGATTGGAAGTAGAAGGGTATGGTAAAATCATTGGCAACCACAGAAAAAGTTGTTGTTTTTTAAAATGGGTTATATCATGTATATTCCCAATTTTAACAAATTTCACAAATCTGTTCTTTTATTCAGGTTCTACACATGCCTTCTTTTCTGAGAAATTTTCAAAAAAACTGCAACTCAACCTAATAAAATGAAACCTGAACTCATTGTAAAATCACATGGATGAAATATTTTTCTAAGAAAAAATTATATGAATCTACCTATATTTGAATGTGGGAAGTATTAATTAGAAAACATTGTTGTTAGACTCTAGTAGTGTTTTTTCAGTTTTCTTTGTATGGACTTGCTTTCTTTTTATCCTGCTGAGATATTTTTTAGAGAAAATGATGTTATTATTCAAAAAAAAATTAGATTCTGTACAAGAATTAACCCATAACATTGATAAAATATAAAAAAGTTATGAAACTGATAAAATATAGAAATTAAAGTTATCATTCTCATATTTTTAATGTTAATGGAACTATCCAGATTAATGATGTACCAGTGGTAAATGAATACCTAGATTTTTTCCTAATAATTAGTATGATGTTAGTTATGATCAAGAGGTTGAGTTTTCTATTGAATTAATTCCCGATACTAATCCAATTTCTAAAACCCCTTATTGAAATTCTCAAACGTGTCTTCGGGAATTTAAGAAGCAGTCGCATGGATTATTAGATAAAGGATTCAACCAACCTAGGACATCACCATGAGGTTATCCTATCTTTTTTGTTAAGATGAAAGATGGTACAATGATACGTTGCATTGATTATAGAGCATTTAAAAATATAAATATTAAAAAGAAATATCCTGAGATTCATATTGATGATTTTTTTTGATCATATTCCAGGATCAAAGTATTTTTTAAAGGTCTACCTAAGTTCGGGGTACCATAAGTTGAATGTAAAGGATGGAGACATGAAAAATACTCTGATCCGTATTAGATATGGTCATTATGAATTTTTAGTAATTCCCATTGGGATAAATAATGAACCTACTATATTCATTGATTTTATAAATATGATATTTCCTCTATTCTTTAAAGTAATTAGATATGAGTTAAATTACCCTACACATTCTCTTTTCATTATCTAATGATCAGGTAATTTCTTATACATCACATCAGTTATAATCCCATTAGTCATATTACCATACACATTATTTGGAATTAGCTGATATAGGTTTTCCTTTAAAATTTTGGAGGCATCATTTATATGGATCCAAATGTGAAATATAGACTAACCATAAGAGTTTGAAGTATATATTCACTCTGATGTAATTATACATTATATTGTGAATATGGATGGAACAAATCAACGATTATGATTTTATTATTCACTACAATCATGGGAATGAAAATAGAGTGGATAATGCATTGAGTAGGAAAAGCAATAATACATTGACCATGATATGTTTGGAACATTATAACTTTGCAAATGATTTGAATTTTTTGGCTTAGATGTTTTTTGTGTAGAAAATACATCTATTTTGTTTCACGATAAATGCAGTCATATTTGTCAGACAGAATTAAGAAAGCACAGAAAGAAGACTATGAGCTATAGATAAAGATATAATTTGTTAAAATGGGTATGTTTCCAGAATTTATCATTCATAAAGATTGTTTTTTATGATTTGGTATAAGGTTTATTATGCCTTGTGACTCTTAGTGGAAGAAATAACTTTTCTGTGAAACTCATAGTTCTATATTATTAGTTCATCTTGGAAGTACTAAGATGTACATATACCATCTAGAGTATTACTAGAGGGATGAAATGAAAAGTCATATTTCTTATTTTACTATGAAATATTTTACTTGTCAGAAGGTTAATGTAGAGAGACAGTTTCCGAAAGAAAATTCTCCCACCATTACTGGTACTAGAGTAGAAAACAGATAGTATATCTAAGGGATTTATTTTAGGACTAGAAAATACTTCTCAAGTTAATAATGCAATTTGGGTTATTATTTATCAGCTGACTAAATCAGAACATTATCATTCTATTTGAGAGACAATATCTTTGGATTAGTTTTTTTTAATATAACTCAAAGAGATTGTCAGGTTACGGGGAGTGTCTCTTTCTATTTTATCTGACCGGGATTCCATGTTCACTTCTAATTTTTGGAAGGGACATCATAAGTCATTGGAAATAGAATTGAAATTCATTACAACTTTTCATCCTCAATTAGATGGGAAGTCATAAGGAATGATTCGGATGTAGGAGGATTTGATTTGATCTTGTTCATTAGACTACATGGGGAGTTGGGATCATTATCTTTCTTTAGTATAATTTTCTTATTATACCTGTTTTCAATCCAGTATATAGATGCATCCTTTTGCCAGATTTTATGGGAAGAGATTCCAGAATCCATTGTTTTTGGATGAAGTCGGTGAAATAAAGCTTTCTAGGCCATAATTAAGAGAGGGAATGGATGAGAAAGTGAATATGATCCAACATCACATGAGTATTGCTCAAATAAGGCATAAAAGATATGTCGATAATAAGAGTAAAGACTTATCTTTTGAGGTAGGTGACCATTTATTAATTAAAATATCTCCTCGAAAAAGTGTGATGAGTTTTTGTAAGAAAATAAAGTCATGTGTGTGATTCATCGATCCTTTTGAAATCTTGGAGAATGATGGACCAGTTTCATACTAAGTAGTTTTACCTCCAAGTTTGACTCAGGTACACAATGTTTTTAATGTTTCAATATTGAAAATGTTTGTGCTAGATTTGTCCTATGCTTTGTGCCCAAAATAAGTTCAACTGAAAGAGAAACGTTCTTATGAAGAGAATTCTGTTCGAATTCTTTATCGAATAGAAATAGTATTGTGGAATAAGTTAATCCAATAGGTAATGGATTTGTGAAGAAAAAACATGGTTGAATAAGAAAGATGAGAATATGAAAATTCTATGATGGAAAGGTACCCTCACTTGCTTAATAATTAAATAAAATTACAAGTAAACTATTTCCATATGGTGGGGATTATGTTACACCGCATGGTTTTAAAAAATAAATTAAAATGCATGAAACATTATTTTATATAGATAGTATTAACAATACCTTAATCATAATATTTCCGCTTTGATTATTTTTATTTCAAAAACAGACATTCATGGTTGCGATTAGTAAGTTATTTAGAGTATGATAAGACCAATGTAATTTTTGGGGAATATTAAATTACCCTTATCATTAGTAATGTTACCCTTATGAATAATAATACTACCTTATTAATAGTAAACTCACCTATGATAGTATATATATAATATTTAATGGATGTTATTATATATCCGTATCTTCGAATAAGTACAAAAATGTTTTAAAATTGTTATATTTTGAAAAACATATATATTTATTTAAAAATTAAATTAATCCTATTTGTAAAATTATTTTCACAAAATGGGGATTATTTTTTAAATCTACCTATTTAAAAATGGTTTGGGTGAAATTTTTGGATTTTTCTGAATTACATGAATCTTTTATGAATATTGAAATACGGTAAAATACCGTATATATAAATTATTAGTTAAATACACTATTTTTAACATCATGGCGGATTTAATCACACTTGTCTCAATCTCAAATTCTCTATTGAGTATTTTTTTTCAAATGAATTGATACTATTCATAGTCATGAGTAATAATATTAATCTAATGACTAAAAAATTGTAAAACTCCACATCGACTCTATTATAATACCACCCACTCCCCTACCCCTCCCACACATCACAAGCCTTGACCCTTGTAAATGTTCTCCCAAAAGCTCCCCTCACGCCACTTGTCAATTTCTAATACATATTTGTCTCACTAAAAGGAAAAAAACCAAGGTCCTTTATATGGATCTCGAGGAGAATGGTTTAAGTGGAAATCATCCTATTTTTTTCATTCTTTTTTTTCATTTTATTTTCTATTATTATTCTTTAGGCACCTTCCTATATCCATGTTTCATGAAAAATCTAGTATCTTACATATTCTGGATTTCTTCATGTTTATGGAAGACTCACCATTATACTTATTCTCATCTCCATCTTATTCTATAAATGAAATCATTGTTTGTGATGTGTCGATTTTCCAAAATCATGGATGATGTGATTTCAATAGATTTTACTTATTTCAATGTTGTTCATGAAACAATTTTTATGGTTAAAACAGTATATAATTTACATATTATATCTAATTTAAGGTTCTGTAATCATTTTTTACACATGATATGTAACGACCAGATCATTCATGAATAAAATTCCCTTTATTCTATTTAATTATATGTCTTATTGATAAATAAAACACATGCACTCTTTTTTTTATTATAGAGATTAAATGACCATTTTGTATCATTACCGTTGATAATATAATTGTTGAACAGTGATCACATGACTGAAATAAATTAATGTTTTTTAAAAATAATCCTTTCGACACATACAATGGCGATGATGGCCTTATCTAGTATACTTTGGCCATACGAAGCACATTTTCCGGAGCTCTGAATGGAGGTAGCATCACTAGTATTTTCTATTTACCAAGACAAATCTGAGCTTCAACACATTAAACTTTAATGAAATCTATTACGAGAGAAGTTCATGTTAATATTTATTACCACCTGAGCGATGTTATCTGAGTCGCCCCAAGAGTTTTTCAACATCGCACACCGTACCCTAATGTCTTATGAGTGTGTCATATGAAGTTATTTAACAAAGATTTAGTTAATTATTATGTAATCCATTTTTATAAATAAATTTCTTACTCCATCAATTCATTTATAAGAATTGTTTTTCTTTAAAATATAATCAATTCGATAACATGATTTTTTTGGGTAAAATGGTTTATTTTGGAAATATATAAATTATTATATTAAACTATGTTTTTATGAATATGGTTATTATAATAGTGTTATATGATCAATTCTTTTTAATTATATGTGGTGATTATATTCAATATTGTTATTACTCTATAAATAATTAAGTATTAAGTTTGTTAAAAATTATATTTCCATAAGATAAAACTCAAAATGTATTATTAATAAATGAATATAGGTTTAAAGAAGAAATGAATTTTTAGAATAAATAAATTTTTATCAAAATGTTATTATTATATTAATTTTATTAAATATAAATTATCATATAGTCTACATGAAGTCAAATTTACATTTTAATAAGGTCTGGAAACTATTATTGTGAAAACCATTATATTATCAATAAATGAAGGTTTTAATTTTAAAACTAAAAATTCCCTTAGTTATAAAATTAATCATAAAAATTTAATATTATTTTTGGAACCAATAAATAAGAATTATTGAATGGTGAATTTTTAATAATTTACTGATAAAATCAATTTTTTTGGGTAAAAATCATGTATTGTCTAAATATATAATTTGTTTAATAAAATGATAATAAAACAACGGTGATGTAATAAAATACTATAAAAGGGTTATTCTTCCAATATATGTCTTACCTTTAAAAAAATTTGATTTTATATTTTTTGGTTTAATTTTATAAATCATTACATGACCCTCTAGGACAAATGAATTATTTTAATATTTTAAAATGATTTCATTGAGAGTGTGACTCACGTCCACATAAGAAGGCATTTTATTATAATATGTTTGGCCTATGGATGTATAAAATAGTGTTTTCCAAACCCATTTGGGAAAAACTATTAAAAAAATGGGATGGTTGGTACTTTTGAATATTTAATTATATAGATTCCAAAACCAAGGTTTGTGAAAAAGTAATAAATTCCCTCTCGTTTCTTATATAAACCAACCCAAGATCCATCATATCATCACTCAACAACCTTGGATCACATCCATACACTGTATTCCTCTCTATATAATCCACCCAAGGCACCATAAGATATCACAAAGCCCCGCCTAAAGCTATTGAAGTAAAACACTCAACTAAGAGATCTTCGACCGTCATATTTTATTAAGCATTCTTTTCGTGTTAGGTCTTTCAATTTATTTTATTCTTATGTTGGGAAAAGTTATTATATAGCCTTATTTATTCCCATTTGATGTATAAATCTTGTGATACCCTTTCATTCTCATTTATCCCTCTTATTAACCCTTATGTAGACCTGTTACCATACTGAATTTTCATAAGGGAATTCTACCATCCCCATTTTTGTCAAAGTTTCTATTTTTGTTATACCCATTTATATTAAATAAAATAATTTTGGGGTATGATTTATCACCTCACCCATACACACCTCATAATATTTTAATGATTATTGAAGCCTTTATCTCACATTAATCTATCCCATTTACACTCATTACCATGCCAAATTTTCATTAAGTGTTATTCCAGTTTTCCTCTTTTTTGATTTTTTAATGTTTCACGCCATGTATTTCCAAATTAAATGTATTGGGAAATGTATATATATGACCCCATAAATTTATATTTCATTTAAATATAATGAAATAACCCTTTCTCTCTCATCAATTTTTTTGAATTGTATGTCATTTCATTAGGCTACTACAACTACAACACAATTTAGTATGTCAAAATCATCGTGTAGTGAATACAATGACAATTTCACTATAAAGAGTAGTCAACATTATTCATATATGATAATTTATTATATAAATTAATGTTTTTATTCAACATTTTTTATAGTGTAATATACTATGATGAGGAATTATTTCATGTTATATGATCCATGTGGCACACTGATTCATAAAAAGAAATGCTTATAAAGTGTGTTCCCGGATAGTGCTCCAATGAAATAGGTAGTGTTTATTATCGTGATACTCCATGTGCAATGTGGATTCACTCATGATAAATAATGTTTAATTAGGGTTTACTCATGATAATTTATGAAGAATTATAGTTTACTCATGCAAATTCATGAGCAATAAGGTTTTAGTCATGTTAATCAATATACAATGAGCCTTGGCTTAGGCTAATATCATGTTTTATATTTTTCCACATTTCCATGTTATGATAATCATGATATATCATGCCTTTAGGTTTGTGTTTATCTTCTTCTCCATTGATATGTCAATTACCTAACATGTACTGTATTTTTCATGTTATGCCTTGTTTACTCACTTACTAGGATTTATAGATATCCCTTTTCTTATGTATGTCATTTGGTTATCCCATGTAATGATATGTAAAATGGAATGTTGTGGTCAAGAAAAAGATTTTTTCTATAAAGATGTTTTATTTTATGACATATATTTTCATGTAATGTTTCTTATTTTCCAAGACACTAGACCTATGGATCCTAGGAGTTGTCTTGAGTGCATGTATATGCAATAAATCATGTTTAAGTGTGTAATAAAGACCAGGGTTATTATAGTTGGTATCAAAGGGTGGTTTAGTTATTTTTTGTTTTAGGTTTAAAAAACGCAAGTCAAATAATTTTGGATAAGAGTAACTATAATACAAAAATACATAAAATTTGGTGAGTATAGAGTAAGTGGTTTATCATGAAAATACATCCATGTCTAGAAATGAACAAATAGAGGTGGCTATGGCGTAGTTGTATCTAGGGGTAATAGCCAAAAACACTACTTTGTTCTAGACTCGAACAAGAACTGGTGCACCACAACAATCCTTTCTACACTCAAGGCTTGACACTCTCTAGGGATATGATTTGGTAAATTCATAAGCTTAGTATGATCCATTATTAATGGAACAAAAATATTCCACTAAGAATATATTTTGGGATGTAGATCACAGAGAACATAGAATGAATCATATAAATTCATAAGTTAAGGAAATAAATGTTATTTATATGTTTTCCATTTATTCCTTGGATTAACCCTTTATGTGTTACCCCTAACATTCCTTTTATTCCATTCAATGGATGATAATTGGAGGACTCAAGCTAACAAACAATGGGATGGTCAATGTGATGAATGATCTAATGAGATGTCCAATCTAATGGGAGAGGAAATTGAAAAAATGTCACAATACTCTCTCTGTTAACTCAATTTTTGAATAGAATCACGGGTCAAGAGGAACGTCCAACCCCCACCTCTACCCCCAAAAGAAATAACAACCTAAAATAGATAGTTTCATGAGACAACGAAATCTTACTTTTCAATGGATCATATGATTCCTCAATTTACAAATCGTGGATCAACTCTATTGAGAAGATATTATCCATCATTCAGTATTCTAAGAAAGAGAAGGTTCTACTAGTTACATATCTTATGGAGGGTGTATTTAATCAAAGGTGCAATCTAATAAAAAATATGATGAATGAGGAAGAGATTGAGGAATTGGATGGGCTGGATTTCTAGAAAACATATTTTGGTAAATATTTTCCTTGCACCCTCCGACTTAAGATTGAAAGGGTGTTCCTTTCCCTCATACAAAAAGACAATGAATCCATCAGATCATCTATGAAAAACATTACATGTCTTGAAAAATATTCCTTTTTCTTTTTCATTACACTTAAATGTAAGGTTGGCTGTTTATTTGGGGGGATAAAACCTAGCCTACAGAATTCCCTATCGATCTTTGACATCATTAGATATTATGAAATTTTATGATGTTATCTCAATGTAGAAATTGATATGGGAGAATCCCACAGTTATTTTGGAGATATGTAGTGGAAATTAAATTTTAATTTTGGGGGTCTGATAGATAAATCCAATGGTAATATCAAATTCCATCACCCCACGTGCGAAAGGTGTGAATTTTAGAACCCTGGATGTTTCATAAAGTGGATTACTAAATGCTATAGGTGTGGAAGAGAAGGGAGCATTGACATTAATTACGAATAAGAAAAACTTGTTGCTGCAATACTATAGAGGAATTATCTATTCAACCCCCAATGTGTTGTTTATTTTTACAAATTCAAATAACCTGATCTTTTTTTGACTACTGCCCTATGCCAAGGGTTTTCGGAGGCAGCCAACAACCTACATGGAAAAAACGGAACAATTTTTCAATCACTTCACTAAATCAAATCATGAAAATGATGTGGTGATAGGTATACTAGTTATTTATTAAATAATAGATAAATTAATTTTAGATTATGGATCTACGGATTCATTTATATCCGGAATGATTAGTAGAACAATCCCTCCACCACCACGAATCATAGAAGAAGATATATCAGTGTGAAAGTGAAATGGGAAAATTATTTCAACCCATGAATATAACTCCCATCCTCTGAAAATTTGTGGATTGATCATTCCGTAGAACCACAACATACTCCCTCTAGTATAATTTGATGAAATTCTTGGCATGGATTGGCCTTCCCTAAATAGACCCAATATAAATTTTCGTGAGAGGGAAATAACTCTCTATATGGAGAATCGACCCCCAGTTACGAACAAGTGGAAGGATGATAATGAATATTATTTAGCACCGTTTTCTCATGTGTGGATATTACTTCCCTATTAGAATGAATATTTGGATCAGATGATCGAGTTTAAAGAAGAAACCATCCTTGATGGCAAGCTTATTGTGGGGGAATTCACTGACGTGTTTCCTGTTGAAATGTCTGGTCTCACTCCAAGAAGAGATGTTGAAATCACAATTGATATTATACAAGGGGAATTTCCAATATCCAAGACTCTCTATAGAATGGATGTTATAGAGATTGTGAGGATAAAGAAACAACTACAAGAGAATCTTGATTAAATGTTTATATGGCCATGTGTTTCACCATTGGGTGCACTAGTCCACTTCGTCAACAAGAATGATGGGTCAATGCACCTTTTCATTATTAGTAATGAGCGCAAAAAAATCACAATAAATAAAAAGTATCCTTTGTCACAAATTTATTTCTTATTCGATCAGCTACATGGATCCCAATACACATCCAAGGTGGATCTGTGGTTAGGATATTACCATGTAAGGGTTATGAAGGAGGATATCCTCTTAACTGCTTTTCATTTATTTTATGGGAAATATGAATTTATAATAATGCCTTTCAGACTCAGTAATATTACATCAATCATAATGGAATTGATTTATAGAGTCCTTATAGATTTCTTTGAAAAAAATTTGGTAGTCTTTTTAGATGATATTATAATATACTCCAAAAAAAGGAGTATGAGTAGTATCTAAGCACTATACTATAGACTTTGAGAAAGGATATGTTCAATGAAAAGTACAAAAAGTGTGAGTTTTATTTGATGTAAGTATCATTCTTGGGGAATATCATAAACATTGGGATATCTATAGATCCATCCAAGACAAATGCAATTTTGGTATGGCAGAGGCCAAAATATATGATGGATATCTGTACCTTCCTTGGGTTAGCTGGATATTATCACCACTTTGTGAGAAATTTCTCACGACTGTCAAACCCTCTTACAAAGATAACTTGGATGGTAGTCAAGATTTTTTTCAATGATGAATGTGAAGATAGCTTCAAGGAGCTGAAATAGAGGACTATCACTATGTCAGTTCTCACACTACAAAAATGTTGAGAAAATGTTATGGGATTCAGTGATGCTACGAAGAAGGTATGAGGTGTGCGTTGATGAAAAATAAAAAAATCATTCCCTAAGATTTATGGAAATTGAATGTTCTTGAGAAACACTATCCAACACAAGATATGCAGTCCAATATAGTAATCTTTGCATAATTATTTTTGGAAACTTTACCACTTTGTGGAGATGTTTGAAATATATACGGATCAAAAATCTTCAATTATATCTTCACAAAGAATGTTTTGAACAAGTTAAAATGAAGATAGCTAGTGCTGATTAAAGACTATGGTTGCTCAATTAAATACCATCTAGGGAAAGAGAATAAATTGGAATACACTCTAACTATAAAGGACATAGATACTCTTTAAATGATGATAAATGAAAAGGATCAAATATTCTTATATTTTATAAAGATGGAAACATGAATCATAAAGAAGGGAACACCATCAATCCTTTCACAAATCATTGCACAACTGTAACACCCGAGATTTTTATGAGTAATATTTTGTTCAAACTAATCTTTCACTACACACTTGATTGGCTTACTTTACACGCAATCGTGACCTTCCTCGATAGCTTGCGTCGTACGCAATACCGAGTTTCACTAAACAACGATATGCCATTAAAATATTATTAAAACTAGCCGTTATGAATAGTAATAACCACTTTTTGAAATTTTGTGAATTTTATATTTCAAAATGGAATTCATTTTTGGATTCGGAATACCGAAATTAGCCTAGGGTGAAATTTTGGTATTTTTCTGAAAACTTTCAATTTTTGATGAATAGTGAAACCACTAAGTGGTAGGTTAAAAACTGAATTTTGCATAAAACTTAATTTTACCGCTTCTGTGAATGGAATTTTGAAAATCCGACAGACACGGTTAATATCAAGGACTAAAATGTGGTTCAATGAGATGAAAATAATTTTTGGTGAATAGTAACTTTTTACTTTTTCTACCACGGTTAATAGTAAATAGGGTAACTAAGGGTAAATATGATATTACTATTACCCTAACACAAGTCCTAATTCTATTGGATAAGTGTAATTCGACCAAAAACAACCTTATGAATATAATATGACCATTTAGGTCCACTTGGATTAGATTATGACATTTAATATTATTTTATTTAATGAATAGTTAAAATAGTTAAAATCAATGTTTAATAACTAAAACATTTTTAATATGGGGTTATACATAAGATAAATTGGACTATAAATATTCATTAGAAAGATAAAAAGATTTCCTATATAATGATATTTTATTTATAATTTTTATACTTTAAATAAAATAATTTATTTATGACACAACGATGATGCAGTAATTACCCTTTTAAGGAAATGTTAACATAATTGATGTAATTTGATACTTTTTATGAATTACACTAATTTTCTAGGTTACTATGATATATTAGTGTTGATTTAATCAACTTGGTTCGAACATATAATTATGTTATGACTTTCTCAAAAATCATATATAAAATAGTGTCGAAATTGACACAAAATAGTTTTTAAATCAAATTTTATATTATTAATTGTTATTTAATTCCTAAAAATCTAAGGATCAGCCAAATGACTTAGATAAAGATATATATATATTAATAATAAACAATTTGGGGTTCTTTTGTCTTTTTATAGTAAGTGTATTAACCATATAGTGAAAGAAAACAAAAAGACATGGTAAAAGTTAAATTATTTAACTTAGAGTTAAATCTAATTGATATGGTTAAAATAATACCCTAAACTTGTCTAAATCCTATTGGTTGATAGGATTTCGACCCATCCCCACTTTAGCTTCAAAATAAGACCATTTGGAACCATTATAAACCGATTTTGACTTTAATATAAAATAATATTTTGAGATATTCCTAAGGTGCCACTCTCCTCCCTTATAAAAGGGCACCTCCTCCCCCTCCTCCTCACACCAATTTGAGCACTCAAGCTCGGCCAAACCCTACCATTTTCTCCTATCCACTTCCCTAGAATAATTTTAGAGGTCCTGGTCTTCTTCAAAGACCAATCTTAGTTCCCTAAGTGGAGGATTCAAAGAGGCTTTCCAAAGAAGAGGTAATATCCATTACCGATCTTTTCAATTTCTTTCTTCTTCAACTTCTTCTTCTTTAGTTGTTTAATGATAAAGTAAAAACATCAGTATTACTTAAATACTGATAGGTTATTATAAATATGAAACAAACCTAATTCACCTTCTATCCATCATACGGAAAAATGAAATCACCGCGCGTGCGTACGTACGGAATACCGTCTCCACGCCGTGGTGTAATCTATTTTCCACCATCACCTTACAAGGATGGGTATAATGGGGTAATGGGTAACTATTTATGATTATTATAAATTAATATTGATACTGAAATAATATATATATATTCCAATACAATTCCACGATCATAGGAATGATATCATCACTCGTGCGTACGTACGGAATACTGTCTCCACGATGTAATGCGACCCGTTCTACATGATCATCATTACATAGTAATTATATAAATGATTTGAATGAATAAATATGATATATGTTACACTAATACCATTCTGGATATAAGGTATCTATAACCTTAAAAAAAATAAGAATTTATTCGGCAAAACACACATAAGAACAAAAGGCAATAAAGACCCGAGTAACAAGTAACAATGAAATATTACTAACAAGAAGCTATGAATATGACCATATATGATATCATATCAATATGTATGATTCTGGAATAAGTCAATAACATTATTTAAACCATTATACAGGAGCATCGGACACATACAAAGCAAATCAGACCTAAGGTAAGGGGAAATATCAAAATCTCATTTTTATCCGAGATTTTTTATACTTTGGTATTTACTAGGGTGTATTTTATCATCCACATCCATGTTTCCTCAATATGTAATATTATTTCCATCCACCTACAATTGTTAAATCCAATTTTACCTTTCGGTGAGTTTTTAGTAAAAGATATGAAAGGAACCTTTTGTCGTTTTTCGTACGAGGTACTTTTTGACTTTTCCGACAAAAGTACGAAGAATGTTTTTCTTAACTTATACGGCATGAATGGATTTTAAAACATTATTTCCAAGAAACTTCCTTTACAAGTTTTCAAGTTTATTTTTAATCGACTTCTTTTATTTTAAAGTTGTATGACATGTTATGAAAGGAAAAAAAATTTGAAGTAGAAAGGATATTTTCCTCAAGAATGGAGTTCAAGTATTTTATCAAAATTATTTTCCATCTAAGATAACAAAAGGGTTCTGTTTTTATCTATATTATTACATTGGTTTGATTATGTTGTGATGGAACTATTTTTATAAATTCCATTATCTTATATGAATTGTTTTATGTTGTCATGTTGTTTAGGAATCTCATTTTTATTACATGGGTTACGCTATGATGTATGGTTTATGATTATGTGGCACACATAAGAAAGGATTCATTATAAGATGGGTGGGACCTATATCTCCCTCCAATGCATTGGGTAAAGATTTTATATCTCATGAGATAGACATGGCTGGAACGGTAGGTTATACCGGTTCAGTGAAACAGGACTTGAACGAGGGTGACTCAGTTCAGAAAGGGACTTTGTCCACTATGATAGTCTTGGCAATGAGTCATGACTAACAAGAAATGATTTTCCATGATTATGTGTGCATGCCACAAAGTTTCAAGTTTCATGTTATGATTATGGGGATCTCATTTTCACTTCTATGATTTGTTCCATGTTAAGATATTATGATCTCTTTTGCAGGTTATGATTTTCATAAAGATATGATATGATTTTTAATTCCTTTATTTTCCCTTGCTGAGCATTTGAGCTCACCCATTTATGTTTTCTTTTCCCCAAGTCAGGAAGATGGATATTATGTAGAATATTCTAAAAGGGACCATAGATATGATGAAATAAATGGGAGACACTGTAGAAGATTTATGAACCAGTTGTATATGTTTCCCAGTTTCTAAAGACACTATACCTATACGGTCCTTTGTGGTTTTGTCATATGTTGTAATAAGTGTGCTTCAATTTTGATGTATTAACAATGTATGTAAAGTATGGGTCATTATATTTGGTATCAAAGGAAAGGTATAGTCAACCTTTGGAAACTAGGATGTGAAAGCCTTCGTAAGAACCCTAAGGATAATTCTAAGCATAGAACACAATCCTAGTGTTTTAGAAATGGCCATGAATGCACTAGGATAAGACCTTAAGTGTGAAATTTTATCCTTGATTATGTGGTTTTCCTATTATAATTAGTGTTGCTCACACTATTCTTCTTGGTTTTAGTCAATGGATGGACCCCGAAGGAACCGTGTTAATGCGGAATGCGATGGACAATGCAATGATTGTCCCCCTGAGCAACCAAACGATATGGGAGCTGGAATGAAAAATCTTGTAGCCATGCTCACACAACTTTCTCAAGCTATGAATCATGTAGGACTTCCAAACGAGCAAAGAAAGGAGCAACATTCTGTTGAATCCTTCATGAGGCAGCGTCCACATTCTTTCAGTGGGTCTACTAATCCATTAGTTGCTGAACAATGGATTAGTACTACTGAAATGATATTTTCAGTTCTTCAATGTTCTGAACATGATAAAGTCATCCTAGCATTGTATCGTTTGGAAGGAGATGCTGTTCAATAGTGGAATATTATTAAGAATACGAGGAAAAGGGATGAAATTGAGTCCATGGAATTGGACGAGTTCAAGAACTTATTTTTTAATAAGTACTTCCCTCGTATTCTCCAAACAAAGATGGAGAAAGAGTTTCTTGAACTGAAGCAAAGGGATGATAAATCTGTTGGTACCTATGAAGCAAATTTTACAAGACTTGCAAGGTACACTTCTGGTATTATTATCCAACCTGAGAGTAAGATCGATCGATTCTTTAGTTGCTTAAAACCAATTCTTCGAAGGGTGTTAGCCATAAGGGACTTCAATAGCTACGAGGAAATCGTTCGATGTGCTCTCAAAGTCGAGATGGAGATTGGAGTAACCCATCAGTCACATGGGTTTTATAAGAAGAGGAAGATGTAATTCAAAGGAAAATCTAAAGAGAACACTGAAAAGAAGATGAGCTTTCCCTTATGCTCAAAGTGTGGAAAGAAACATGGAGGGAGTTGTCTTAAAGGGACAAGTAAATGTTTCAAATGTGGAAAGGAAGGTCATCGGGCATTTGAATGCCGCGATAATGGGAAGAAGATGTCTAATGATGCAAACAAAGGAAGGGATACACAGAATGAACCTACTACACTTCAATGTTTCAAGTGCAAGGAGATGGGGCATTATGCCAATCAATGCCCAAATCCAAGGGTTGATGATGATGGTCGACGTCAACAAAATCTTAAGGCTAAAGACAAAGGAAAGTCACATGCAATTTCTATCAGCGATGTGGAGTATGATAACGATGTGGTGAAAGGTACACTTACCATCCACTCAAAAGTATCAAATGTTTTATTTGATTCTGGATCCACCCACTCTTTTATTTCTGAAAATTTTCTAAGGGTATCACCGTATTACCTCAACAATTATATGTTGAGTTAGCTGTGACAACACCTAATGGCACATCAATCGCATCAAAAGTTTATAATTCTTCTCCGATCGAAGTTTATGGGAAAGTGCTTCCTGCAAATCATGTGATCCTTCCTATAGTGGAATTTGATGTGATTCTTGGCATGGATTGACTTTCTTTATACGGAGAACATATCAATTTCCAAAGAAGGGAAGTCACATTTCATATTCCAGATCAATCTATGATCATCTATTAATGCAAGGATGAACATAACCTTCCAGTGGAAATTTCTTCCATTTTATGGGTATTGATTCCACTAAATGAAGGTTATTTATCTCAAATGGTTGGTCAGAAACATGCGATTAAGAATATGCCCATCGTATGGGAGTTTGATGATGTCTTTCCGGAGGAATTACCGGGTCTTCCACCAAATCGTGAAGTTGAGTTTTCAATAGAACTCGTACCGGGTGCTTTGCCTATTTCAAAGACACCTTATAGAATGGCCCCAATTGAGTTGCAGGAATTGAAGAAGCAACTCCAAGAGAATCTTGATAAGGGATTAATATTCCCTAGTGCGTCATCATGGGGAGCACCTGTTCTATTTGTTAAGAAGAAAGATGGATCAATGAGACTCTGCATTGATTATCGAGAACTTAACTAGATCACTATCAAGAACAAATATCCTATCCCACGCATTGATGACTTATTTGACCAACTACGCGGAGCTCAATACTTTTCCAAGATTTATCTTCGTTCAAGGTATCATCAATTAAGGGTCAAAAGGGAGGATTTACCAAAGACGGCATTCCGTACAAGGTATGCACACTATGAATTTATAGTGATGCCATTTGGTCTTACTAATTCCCCTGCTATCTTCATGGATCTAATGAATAGAGTCTTTAAAGAATATCTTGATCAATTTGTGGTAGTCATTATTGACGATATTCTTGTCTATTCAAAGAGCATGGAAGAGCATGAAGATCACTTGAGAATTATATTGAAGACCCTGAGAAAGGAGAAGATTTATGCCAAATTTACCAACTGTGAATTTTGGCTTCAAAAAGTTGCATTTTTTGGGTCACATAATCTCAAAAGAGGGGATATCTATGGATCCAGAAAAAACAGAGGTTATCAAAAGATGGTCGAGACCAACAACAGTAACTGAGATCCGAAGTTTTCTTGGTTTGGATGGATTTTATCGACGTTTTGTAAAAGATTTTTCATGATTATCTAATCCACTCACCAAGTTGACTCGGAAAGGAGTTACGTTTGTTTGGACAGAGGAATGTGAAGAGAATTTCAAGGAGTTGAAAAGAAGGTTATCCAGTGCACCTGTGCTCACACTGCCTTGTAGTGGAGAAAGGTTTGTGATCTACAGTGATGCATCCAAGAAGGGATTGGGGTGTGTTCTTATGCAAAATGATATGGTGATAGCTTATGCCTCGCGACAGTTGAAAATACATGAGAAAAATTACCCAACACATGATTTGGAGTTAGCTGCGGTAATCTTTGCATTAAAGATTTGGAGGCATTACCTTTATGGTGAAAGGTGTGATATTTATACTGATCATAAATGTTTAAAGTATATTTTCACACAAAAGGAGTTGAATATGCGTCAAAGAAGATGGTTGGAGCTGATTAA
Source organism: Viscum album (assembly GCA_963277665.1). Classification (NCBI taxonomy): domain Eukaryota; kingdom Viridiplantae; phylum Streptophyta; class Magnoliopsida; order Santalales; family Viscaceae; genus Viscum; species Viscum album. Next base: position 1,400,952,308 of record OY728137.1, on the reverse strand, counting down.
GGATTACGACTGCTCAATCCATTACCACCCTGGGAAAGCAAACAAGGTGGCAGATGCATTAAGTCGACAAGACCATGCTAGTTTATCCATGATGAGGATCACAAAAGATTCAATATTTATGGATTTACAAAGGATGGATCTTGGAATTATAATGGAAGGGGAAAAATCTTATCTTTCTCATATGAATGTTCAACCATCTATACATGTGAAGATTAAAGAGGCACAGAAAAAAGATGTCGAGTTACAAAAGAAGGTGAGAGAAATGTTCCTGAATTCAACCTTGATTGTGATGGGATAATAAAGTTCAGGAATCGGGTTTGTGTTCCTCCCATCCCCGAATTAAAAAAGGAGCTGCTGGATGAGGCTCATAGTTCTTCATTCTCTATTCATCCTGGAAGCACGAAGATGTATAGGGACCTGAAAGAATACTTCTGGTGGGATGGCATGAAAAGAGATGTTGCTGAATATGTATCTCGATGCTTGGTTTGTCAACAAGTTAAAGCTGAGAGACATAAGTCTAAGGGGATGTTACAACCATTACCCATACCAGAATGGAAATGGGAAAAGATCACTATGAACTTTGTCACAGGACTTCCTAAAACATCCAAAGGCAATAATGCTATCTGGGTCATAGTTGATCGTCTTACAAAGTCTGCATACTTCATTGCTATTAGAGAGGATTTCTTTCTAGATCAGCTTGCCAGGATATATGTAAAGGAAGTGGTAAGATTGCATGGAGTCCCACTTTCTATTATATCTGATTGGGATCCTAGATTTACCTCGAAGTTCTGGCGAAGTCTTCAGCATACTCTGGATACAGAGTTGAGTTTCAGCACTGCTTATCATCCTCAGACAGACGGTCAGTCTGAGAGAACAATTCAAACCCTAGAAGATATGTTGAGAGCTTGCTCTATGGATTTCAAAGGAGGATGGGATCAACACCTACCTTTGGTGGAATTTTCTTATAATAATAGCTTTCACTCCAGTATTCATATGGCTCCTTATGAAGCTCTCTATGGAAAGAAATGCAGGACTCCAACTTGCTGGGATGAAGTTGGGGAAAGAAAGCTATTAGGACCAGATCTCGTTGATGAAATGGCAGAAAAGGTCAGATCTATTCAACAACACATAAGGGCAGCTCAGATTCGACAGAAAAGTTATGCCGACAACCGAAGAAAAGACCTAGAGTTTGAGGTGGGTGATAAAGTGTTCTTACGAATATCTTCCTGGAAGAGGGTTATGAGATTTGGAAAGAAGGGGAAGTTGAGCCCTAGATATATCGGTCCTTTCGAAATACTGGATCGTGTTGGAAAGGTAGCTTACCGATTGTCGCTTCCACCGAATCTCTCTCAAGTCCACGATGTGTTCCATGTATCTCTCCTAAGAAAGTACATACCTGATCCTTCACATGTACTCAGCTCAGAAGTTGTACCGCTGGAGCAAGATCTTTCTTATGAAGAACAGCCGATAGAGATTCTGGATCGTAGTGAAAAAGTCCTACGAAACAAGACCACTCGATTGGTGAAAGTTTTATGGAGGAACCACCAATTAGAAGAAGCTACATGGGAGCTTGAGGATATGATGAGGGAGAAGTATCCTCATCTGTTTGTTACAAAGTGATGAATTTCGAGGGCGAAATTCTTTTTAAGGGGGGTAGAATGTAACACCCGAGATTTTTATGAGTAATATTTTGTTCAAATGAATCTTTCACTACACACTTCCTTGGCTTACTTTACACGCAATCGTGACCTTCCTCGATAGCTTGCGTCGTACGCAATACCGAGTTTCACTAAACAACGATATGCTATTAAAATATTATTAAAACTAGCTGTTATGAATAGTAATAACCACTTTTTGAAATTTTGTGAATTTTATTTTTCAAAATGGAATTCATTTTTGGATTCGGAATACCGAAATTAGCCTAGGGTGAAATTTTGGTATTTTTCTGAAAACTTTCAATTTTTTATGAATAGTGAAACCACTAAGTGGTAGGTTAAAAACTGAATTTTGCATAAAACTTAATTTTACCGCTTCTGTTAATGGAATTTCGAAAATCCGAGAAACACGGCTAATATCAAGGACTAAAATGTGGTTCAATGAGATGAAAATAATTTTTGGTGAATAGTAACTTTTTACTTTTTTTACCACGGTTAATAGTAAATAGGGTAACTAAGGGTAAATATGATATTACTATTACCCTAACACATGTCCTAATCCTATTGGATAAGTGTAATTCGACCAAAAACAACCTTATGAATATAATATGACCATTTAGGTCCACTTTAATTAGATTATGACATTTAATATTATTTTATTTAATGAATAGTTAAAATAGTTAAAATCAATGTTTAATAACTAAAACATTTTTAATATGGGGTTATACATAAGATAAGTTGGACTATAAATATTCATTATAAAGCTAAAGAGATTTCCTAAATAATGATTTTTAATTTATAATTTTTAGACTATAAATTAATTAATTTATTTATGACACAACGATGATGCAGTAATTACCCTTTTAAGGAAATGTTAACATAATTGATGTAATTTGAGACTTTTTATGAATTACACTAATTTTCTAGGTTAATATGATATATTAGTGTTGCTTTAATCAACTTGGTTCTAACATATATTTCTTTTATGACTTTCAAAAAAATCATATATCAAATACTGTCAAAATTGACACAAAATAGTTTTTAAATCAAATATTATATTATTAATTTTAATTTTATTCCTAAAAATCTAAGGTTCGGCCAAATGACTTAGATAAGGATATATATATTAATAATAAACAATTTGGGGTTCGTTTGGCATGTTATAGTAAGTGTATTAACCATATAGTGAAAGAAAACAAAAAGACATGGTAAACGTTAAATTATTTAACTTAGAGTTAAATCTAATTGATAAGGTTAAAATAATACCTCTAAACTTGTCTAAATCATATTGGTTGATAGGATTTCGACCCATCCCCACTTTAGCTTCGAAATAAGACCCTTTGGAACCATTATAAACCGATTTTGACTTTAATATGAAATAATATTTTGAGATATTCTTAAGGTGCCCCTCTCCTCCCTTATAAAAGGGCACCTCCTCCCCCTCCTCCTCACACCAATTTGAGCACTCATGCTCGGCCAACCCCTACCATTTTCTCCTCTCCACTTCCCTAGAATAATCCTAGAGGTCCTGGTCTTCTTCAAGGACCAATCTTAGTTCCCTAAGTGGAGGATTCAAAGAGGCGTTCCAAAGAAGAGGTAATATCCATTACCGATCTTTTCAATTTCTTTCTTCTTCAACGTCTTCTTCTTTAGTTGTTTCATGATAAAGTAATAACATCAGTATTACTTACATACTGATAGGTTATTATAAATATGAAACAACCCTAATTCACCTTCTATCCATCTTACGGAAAAATGAAATCACCGCGCGTGCGTACGTACAGAATACCGTCTCCACGACGTGGTGTAATCTATTTTCCACCATCACCTTACAAGGATGGGTATAATGGTGTAATGATTAACTATTTATGATTATTATAAAGTAATATTGATACTGAAATAATATATATATACTCCAATACAATTCCACAATCATAGGAACGATATAATCAGTCGTGCATACGTACGGAATACCGTCTCCACGATGTGATGCGACCCGTTCTACATGATCATCATTACATAGTAATTATATAAATGAATTGAATGAATAAATATGATATATGTTACACTAATAACATTCTGGATATAAATTATCTATAACCATAAAATAATAATAAGAATTTATTTGGCAAAAAACGCATAAGAACAAAAGGCAATAAAGACCCGAGTAACAAGTAACAATGAAATATTACTAACAAGAAGCTAAGAATACGACCATATATTATATCATATCAATATGTATGATTCTGGAATAAGTCAATAACATTATTTAAACCATTATACAGGAGCTTCGGACACGTACAAAGCAAATCGGACCTAAGTTAAGGGGAAATATCACAATCTCATTTTTATCCGAGATTGTTTCTACTTTGGTATATACTGGGGTGTATTTTATCATCCACATCCATGTTTCCTCAATATGTAATATTATTTCCATCCACCTACAATTGTTAAATCCAATTTTACCTTTCGGTGAGTTTTTAGTAAAAGATATGAAAGGAATCTTTTGTCGTTTTTCGTACGAGGTAATTTTTGACTTTTCCGACAAAAGTACGAAGAATGATTTTCTTAACTTATACGGCATGAATGGATTTTTAAAACATTATTTCCAAGAAACATCCTTTACAAGTTTTCAAGTTTATTTTTAATCAACTTCATTTATTTTAAAGTCGTATTACATGTTATGAAAGGAAAAAAAAATTTGAAGTAGAAAGGATATTTTCCTCAAGAATGGAGTTCAAGTATTTTATCAAAATTATTTTACATCTAAGATAACAAAAGGGTTCTGTTTTTATCTCTATTATTACATTGGTTTGATTATGTTGTGATGGAAATATTTTTATGAATTCCTTTATCTTATATGAATTGTTTTATGATGTCTTGTTGTTTAAGAATCCCATTTTTATTACATGGGTTACGCTATGATGTATGGTTTATGATTATGTGGCACACATAAGAAAGGATTAATTATAAGATGGGTGGGACCTATATCTCCCTCCAATTCATTGGGTAAAGATTTTATATCTCATGAGATAGACATGGCTAGAACGGTAGGTTATACCGGTTCATTGAAACAGGACTGGAACGAGGGTGACTCGGTTCAGAAAGGGACTTTGTCCACTAAGATAGTCTTGGCAATGAGTCATGACTAACAAGATATGATTTTCCATGATTATGTGTGCATGCCACAAAGTTTCATGTTTCATTTTATGATTATGGGGATCTCATGTTCACTTCTATGATTTGTTCCATGTTAAGATATTATGATCTCTTTTGCAGGTTATGATTTTCAAAAAGATATGATATGATTTTTATTTCCTTTATTTTCCCTTGCTGAGCATTTGAGCTCACCCTTTTATGTTTTCTTTTCCCCAGGTCAGGAAGATGGATATTAAGTTGAATATGCTAAAAGGGACCCTAGATATGATGAAATAAATGGGAGACACTGTAGAAGATTTATGAACCAGTTGTTTATGTTTCCCAGTTTCTAAAGACACTATACCTATACGGTCCTTTGTGGTTTTGTCATATGTTGTAATAAGTGAGCTTCAATTTTGAAGTATTAACAATGTATGTAAAGTATGGGTCGTTATAACAACCATTTATTTGGGAAGGGTTGAAGGATGCATAAAATTATGATGTGGTAATTCATAAGAAAGTGGAATCTATCAGAAAAGGGTGATCCTTGGATTTCAATCATAATGAAGAAGGAATTATGAGATTTGGGTCAAGAATATCTGTCTCATTAAATACAGAGTTAGTGAATGAAATTTTGGATGATGCACATACTTCAAATTTTTCCATTCATCCAGGAAATACAATGATGTATCGAGACCTCCGAGCAATTTATTGGTGGGGTAAAATAAAGAAGTAGAACGTTGAGTATACCTCAAAGTGTATGGTGTGTTATAAAGTGAAGGCTGAGAGGAAGAAGTTCAAGGGGATAATACAACCAATCCCCAAACCAAAATGGAAATGGGAAAACATCACCATGGCCATTGTCACCAGAAATCCAAAGACATCCAAAGGAAACAACACTATCAAGGTTTTTGTGGATAATCTTACAAAGATTGCTCACTTCATTGAAATTTTAGATGATTAATCATTGGATCTACTAGTACAAATATATATAAGAGAAATGGTATGGTTATATGGAGTTCCACTATCGATTGTATCTGATCGAGATCCAATATTCACTTGTATGTTTCGTAAGAGTCTCCAGCATGCTCTTAATACTGAGCTGAACATCATTACAACTTATATTCCTCAAACTAACGGCCAATCTGAGAATACTATGCGAACACTTGAGAACATGGTGAGAGCATGATCAATTGACTTTAGAGGAGGATGGGATCAACAAAATCACCTGGTTGAGTTCTCATACAATAATAGTGTCAACTCAAGCATCCAAATGGATCCTTATGAATCCCTTTATGGGAAGAAATCTAGAACACCAACATGTTGTGATGAAGCTGGGGAGTGAAAACATCTACGTCAAAAAATGGTCGACGAAAAGGTGGAGAATGTTAAGACCATCTTGCAATAAATTAAGGATTCATAGAGTCGACAAAAATCTAGGTTGACAACCATCGAATAGACATAGAGTTTGATGTTAGAGACATGGTATTCCATTGCATATCACTATAGAAGAGAGTTATGAGATGTGGAAATAAGGGAAATCTTAGTCTAAGGTACAATGGCACTTTTGAGATACCTGATCACATTAGATTGGTGGAATATCGACTAAACTCACATTGAACCTCTCTCAAGTACATGATGTATTCCAGGTATCATTCTTGAGGATGTACATACCTGACCCTATGCATGTACTCAGTTTAGAGGTGGTAATGTTGGAGAATGAACACCCTTATAAAGGGAAGATGGTGAAGATATTATATCATAAGAAAAATGTTCTATGAAATAATACAATTCCCATTGTCAAAGTGTAGTGGAGAAACAACATGTTTGAAAAAGAAACATGGGAACCAGAGGAAATGTTGAGACATAGTAACCAACATCTGTTTTATAATGGGAAAAGGAAATTTCTTGTAGAAAATTATGAAGGGGGTAATGTTGTAACGACCTGAACATTCATGAATAAAATTCTATTCCTTTTATTTAATTAAATGAATAATGGATACATAAAACAAATGAACTCTTATTATTATTATTATTATTGGGTTTAAATGGATGGTAATTATCATTACTATTGATAATAAAGTCTTTAATAGTGATCAAATAACTGGTATAAATTTATTTTTTAAAATAATATTTTTGCCACAATAAAAAAGAAAGGTTTCCCCATATAGTAGACTCAGGATATACAATGCTCATTTTTCAGAGAAAAGAAAGATGGTAGCATTACTGGGATTTCTCTTGATCAATCCCATTCCATGCTTCAACATGTTAAGAATTAAAAAAATCACCTATGAGATAAGTTCAAGTTAACATAGATTACCAAATGGGCGATGTTATCTGAGCCACCCCAAGAGTTTGTCACCATCACACCCTATACACATAGGTCTTATGCCTGTGTTATAAGAGGTTATGTAATAAGGCATTAGTAACTTATTTTTTAATTCATATTTTAAATAAAATTATTATTACATCCATTATTTAATACGAAACTATTTTCTTAAAAATATAATTTATTAGATAAATTGATTATTTGTTATTGTTTTTACTCCATAAATGATTATGTATTGTGTTTGATAAGAATTATATATTAATTAGATAAAAATAAAATTTTAATTTTAATTAAAGAATTTTTTTGATGAATTAAATTTTTTTAATAATATATTATTATTATATAAATTTTTTGAAACATAAATGATCATATAATCTTTATGAAGTCAAATTTAACTTTTACTAATGTTTGGAATTTGTTTTTTATCAAAACCCATCAATTTTCAAATAATGTAGTGTTTTATTTAAAAGTGAAAACTCATATATTTAAGAAATTAATTATATAAAATTAATATTATTTTTGGAATCAAGATGTAAAAATTATCCAACAATGAATTTTTTATAATTTTCCAAGGCAATAAAATTTTAGGGTAAAAATTAAATATCGTATAAATTTATAATGTGTTTTATGACATCATAATGACACAATATTGATTCTATAAAATAAAATTAAAGGGTTATTTGGAAAATATAAGTTTTAAATTTATAATAATGTGATTATATTGTTGTTTGATAAATTTTATAATTCCTTAGTCGACCCTATAGACATATGAAATATTTTAACATTTAAAAATGATTTCCTTGAGAGTGTGACTCGACTAAAAATAATCAAGCCAAAATTCTAATCAGATCATAATTTGGAATTATAAAATAATATTTTCTACAAAAATTTCGAAAAAACCATGGGATAATCCAAGGGATGGTTTTTGGTTTGGAATATTTAATAATGTATATTCCAAAACATATGTTTGTGAAATATTAAAGAATCCCAGTCCCATTTCCTATTTGAACCCACCCATGCACCAACATCTATTCATTAAAAATCCTTGGACGAAGTACCTACTCAACCATCCTCTCTCTATAACCCTCCCATGTAACTCCATGATCTCATGAAGCCCCTCCTCATTTTCATGAATTCACACACTCATGTAAAGGATCTTCCACCCACCTCTTTTATCTAGAATTCTTTTCATGTTAGGTCAATTAATTAAGTAATTTACAATAATGGTATATGTTATTAAATAACATCCTTACATCCCATTTTATGTATAAATTATTATATCCCATTTCAATATCATTTATCCCTTTTATGAACTCTAATGTACACCAGTTTCCTTGCTGAATTTTCATAAGGGATTTCATCATTTATAAATCTTTTTCCATGTTCCATTATGTTGTTATACCCATTTATTTAAAAGTAAAAATTTTGGGGATATGATTTATCACCTCCCCTATACTTTCCTTCTTATGTTTGAATGATGATAGACATATTTCTCTCTCATTAATCCCTCCAATTTATACATGTTACCATGCCGATGTTTCGTAAGAGTTTTTCCATTTCTCCCCATTATTCATGTTTATTTTTAATGCTACCCCTTATATTTCCAAATAAAATTTGGTGGTACATGTATCTATATTACCCTATTACATTATATTTCATATATATATGGTGACTAACCTCATTCTCTCTCATCAACCATTTATATGAATTTTCGGTCACGCCGTTAGGTTGCTGAAATTGCACCCCAATTTTCCAAGCCAAAATCTTTGTGTAGTGAATACCACGCCCACATATGTATCAAGGGTATCCACCTTTATAAACATATTCTTATTGATTGTATAATTCCATGTATGTATTCCATATTCTTTTATTGGGGAAAAATGATGATGTTGAATAATTAAATGTTATATGATCCATGTGGTACCCTTATGCATGAAATGAAATGTTTTTAATAGGTGCACCCTGATAGCACTCCAATGAGATGGTTAATGATTTTTATCAAGATATTCCATGTAGAATAAGTGTTTACTCATGCTAATTCAAGTGTAATGAAAGTATACTCATACCAATTTTTGTTCAATGAAGGATTACTCTTGCTAATTCATTAAAAATAAGGGTTTACTCATGCTATTCCACGTGCAATATGCATTAGCTCATGCTAATATCATGGTGTGTGTTGTTTCCACATTTCCTTGTTATGATAATAATGCTATATCAAGCCTTCACGTTCATGTTTCTCTTGTTCTCAATTGATATTCCTGTTGACTTATATGTATTTTATTCTTAATGTTATGCATTTTTTAGTCCCTTATTGAGCTTTATAGATCATCCTTTTCTAATTTATGTGCTCAGGTTATCCCATGAAATTCTACATACGAAATAATGTTGTGGTCATGTAATAGAAGTTTTCAATAAAGATGTTGTATTTTATATTTTTAGTTTTCATGTATGGTTCCTAATTTCCGAAGACACTAGACCTCTCAATCCTCATATTGATCTTAAGTGAAATCTTTTTTAATAAATCATGATTATATGTGTAATAAAGTACAGGGCTGTTATATGATATTAATTTAAAAAACAAAATGAGTTCATTATTATAAGTGAACCACAAAAATGTTATATATGAACATCATTAATTTTTTAAATAATGAATAATATTAATAGAAGAATTTAAAATTATTAATGATATAATATATGTTTATGGAAACATGAAAATACCATTTCATTTCACTTCTGGAGTTTCTATTACAACCGATATAAATATCCACTACGAACTGCTCATGGATACCATGTAATGCACCCCCCAAAACAGTGGAATTAACAAAATATTATAAATGAATGGGAGGAATGATGTTATAAAATGACCAAAAAAGGTGTTATATGAAAAAATATGTCTTTTGTAAAATATTAATAAATCTTTTTCTACCATTATATAGGAGTTTTAAAGACGTTTTAGGTATGTCCACCCCGAGGTAAGGGATCCTCTCCTTCTAACTTTTATTCAAGAATCATCCCAATGTTGTGATCTTTAATTTTTAATTGCTAATGATGGTTTATTTTTATAACATTAAACATACTACACTTATGATATTTTAATGATGAGATACCCCATTTATATCTCTTTAGGCCATCAAATGTACACATGTTACCTTGAAGAAATTTCATTAGTGAATTCTAATCCCAATTTACATTTTTTGTGTTAACCTTAAACATCAGTGGTTTTAATATTGATAAGAGGTCTTGTGAAATGTAATTAGATCATATAATGTTGCTATATATGTATTTAAAATATATATATACATATTACCCACATTTAAAAAACTCTCTCTTAAATATAATGGCGTTGGTAAAGGAATTTCCTCTTCATTCCCTTTTAGATGTCCCTGTATGAAATCCCAAGAGAATGTTTATTATTTTATGTCATGAGTGTCCTATTAAGATCTCATGATGTTTTAATACTATATTTTCTCCGTTATATGTTTTATTGTTATTTTAAAATAAAATAATTTTAATTATTTTTTGTGTGTAGTGTTTATGTTCTAAGAGTGATATTTACAAAAATGGGGATTTTGAAATGATATTGTGTTTTCTTAAAGGGTGAAATTGAATAATGAAGTGATTTATTAATGATATGTTCCTTGTACAATATTTATGTTTGGTTTAGCTTATTACAGCTCAATATATGATGGTTGATCCCTATTATATCTCATGATATGTTGGGAGAAGACCATTATATCCCAAGAAATGTTTGGTTTATCCCATTATAGCTTAAGATATGATAGGTGAGCCCCATTATAGATCTGTAATGCATTTGGTACTCTAGAAATAGAATATGAACGAATGGTTATTCCATGTGTAAGGGTGAATGTATGTGTGACATGGAAAATATGTCCCATGGAATCTACATGATGTTTCTATGCATATGAGTTTTAATAATTGTGAGTTTTATTGGTATTTATATTATCACATGACTAAAAATTTCTTTATTTGTATACATTACTGAGTTTTTTACATATCCCAAGATTTTAATTTTTTTATAGTATATAAGGTTAGGTTAGTGAATGGATATAGTACTTATGATTTTTAGGAATATTTTTGGATGAAATTACCTTTTATTTGAATTTTTTTATATTTTGAAAAAATTGATATTGTTTTAATAGTATCCATATGTTTGACTATGATATCTTAAGTTTGTTTTATGTTTTATTATCTAATAATATAAACCTAAAAATATCCTCCATATGTAATAATGTATGATGTTGAATAAAATTCATGATGAAGTTAGGTTAAAAGGCCAGGAACTTTTATTTACACATGTTGTATAATTTATTAACACAAAATTTCAATTCCTAGAGGCTGGTACGATACCTTACATGAGAACCTTCATAAGATGATAATGTTTTGAAACGACACATATTTCTCATATAATATAGGTGTTTTTGAGGTTTTTGATGATCATGTCATCAGTTTAGGTTTAACCAATATGAGATTCATCCTCTTATATATAATTTATGACATCATGGTTCTCGATTGAAAATAATTTACGAACTATATTTATATAAATAAATATTTGACATGATATTTACCCATTTATTTGGATGAGGGATATGTGATGTTTCTATTCTTCTTGTGTAATTATTTTCCATCACACTCTAACAAATTTCATTAATTTTAGATTAACATAAAATAAATTTAGTTTAAAACATCCCCTCAACAAAGGTAAGAAATATAAAGATAAGGAATAAAAATTATAATAATGATAATTGTCCCTTTAAATATAAAAAAATGACATCATAATAGATAAAAATTGAATCCTCACATATGATGAATAAAGATAAGTGATTCAAAAAAACATAAAAAAATTATTTATAATATATGAGTGAAAATGGAAAATGAAATTTTAACTAAAAAAATGACACAATTTTATTAATATGTAACAACCCATGGTAGCATAGGGACAATATTTGTGCTCAAAAAATCACCTTTCATACCCATTATATCTATATAAATCACTGGTTAAATTTGATTTAACTACCTTCACAAATATAACTATAAACAAAATATAAAAATGAACCAAACTTTTGATGTTGTGGTGCGAATATATTATGTTACGTATCCTTAGATATAAGAAAACACAAGCCACTAGGACACAGACTAGTAAAAAAATTCCATACAAATTTATTGAAAAACAGTTAAACAATGTAATTAAGGTCATAAATTAAATCATTATTAGTAAACTATAAAAATATTCTAAATATTTATTCGTACATGGGATAACCATCAACATGTATAGTGAAAAACAAATCTAAACACTCATTCTTAGTGAGACTATTGATGTTGGTTCTCTTGGACAATAATTATTGAAATCACGGTAGTGGAAAATTCAAACAAAACCCATCCACATTGAAAACATACGAACCTAATAATGATAAATTCCATGCCAATAAATTTCATTTAAAATAATTATTCCATTTAAATAACTTCAACAATAATTTATCAATTTACTAAACCATAACAAATTTTTAAATCATTATTCTATATTTATAAAGAAAAGTGGGTTTCCTAAATGCCATGTTTTTTTTACATAATTCCAAAACAAAAACCCAAATGGGTTTCATTCCTAAAATAAAAAAAATTAAATGAAAAATTCAAGAAAATAACTAATTGAAATAAAAATTTCATGTTATAGAATATTAGATATTAGGGAGTATCCACAAACCTCCAATATAATGCTGAAAAATAAGAAAAACACATAGAACAAATATATGAAAGAACACAATACATTATATTTAATAGGTTTAATAATTACTCATCACAATTAATGTATGATCACATCAATATATCAATAATGTACAAAATATATGGATTTGAGGGAGATAATATGAATATATCTAAGAAGAGGAAATATGAAAAATTAATAACTAATGATTCAGGATCTCCAACACAATTAGATTCTTCTAAATTTCATTTCTAAATTAAAGGGAAATTTCATAGAAGCCAGACAAGGAAGAGGTGTTCAAGACCCTGGAAGAATAGGGGTAGAATAGGTTTTTTAGACTTTAATATTATTTAAAATATAATATTTGGATCATTAAATACAAATAATATGGATAGGTTGAATTGATTAAGAAACAATGTGACAACCATTTACATAGTACTAAAAATCCCCTTGGTAGACTCATATTTAATATGAATGGCTTGAAAAACCGTGAGGTGATACTAATGTAAGAACAACCATTATATGGTTCTCTTACATGGATTGAAAAACAATGTACAACACATATTTTTCTCATTTTCTCTATCAACATTACTTCCCAAGTAATTTTCATGGTTTAGAAAAACCATTCTATAAAAATTAACCTACATAGTGATTCCTAGCATCACCTTAAAATGAATCCTAGGGATAGTTTATAATTTATATTAATATTAATCCAATAATACACCACCATAAACACATATAATAGATACAACATCATTATTGAAACTCGCAATTAATTACCCAAGAATTATATATTCTCGATAGGAATAAAATGGATATTCGTAATAATCTGAGGTTGTTAAATTCTCTCCAATAATGGTCATTTCATCCATATAATGTGAAAGAATAAAATTTTTAGAATATCATTAAAATTGAATCTAAAATTTTATATTCATGATCCAATCTACTAGAATAATTAGATTTTGGAATGAAATCCTTAATAAAAATATTTTTTTTTTCATCGCAGGATCTTCTCTTACATATCCACAATCTATATCAACACATGTATCATTTTATTACGTATTTATAGATCAATATGGTACCATATAATCACATTTTAAGGATCATGATTGTATATCTTCATTTTAGATACACAAAACATGTTATGTATACAACATATTATGGTTGGTAAATATAGCTTGTAAGACACATCTTTAAATTGTTCACATTTCTCAAAAGGGACAATGCACCTAGGATATAACATTAATTTATTACTGAACCGATGATTTCGTAGACATGTAGATATTATCAAAACAATTATTAGACATATTCAATGATAATTGTCAGCTAAACTGATCCACATAAAATTTTCAACCAGTCTGAGCAATATCCATCCTCTTCTTAATCATCAAAATATAATTTATTGAATCTTGCACAAGGTTAGGATTTCTATGCAATGTCTCATAAGTTTTCACTGTTCATAGAGGATAATTACATTTCGAACCATATAATGGTTAAAATATATCCATATTTATCAATTCAATACAAATATTGATAACTCCACAATTGGTATGTGATCCTACAATTTTCCTATAATGCCTTTCGCATGCGATCGAAAAATTTATTCATATTCTTGAATAGCATCATTGTATTTTCCATTTGTTTGAGGATGGTAATTTGGGATCATATTAAACTATTATCTATAGTATAACTAAAAATATTTAAATTTTTTTCATATAAACCTAGGTTCCCAGTAAGACACATATAAAAATGTTACTCAGTGAATTCCTACAAAATGTATAATGTGGAGTTTGGTAAAATATTCTAAAGTATTTGATTTAAGAATATTGATGAAGTGATCCACCATTATGATCTAATCCAAAACCACAAATATATAATATTGATTTAAAATTTATATTTTTATACCTATAATAAAATTCATAGGAATAGGCGACCCCATACACACTGAAATCAAAAAATAATTCACTATACCAGCTGGTGTCTAGTTCTAGGTCCTAACCTTCAAATATGTGAGACATATCCAAAACAATATCAAACATATACTTCATATTACAAACCAAAATTAATCAATTAGTTATTTAAACATATTTTTTATTCTAGGAAAAATATATCATCTTATATGGTTGTAGGAATTGTGATTTTTTTTCTTGATTGGTTAGAGGAATGACAATTCAGTCAATAAAACAAAACACCAATCTCCCATCCAATATCAATCCATCAATGGTATCCCACCATTATGTTTTAACATCATACTTTTTAATTTAAGATCATATATTTTATAATATTATACCTACTCAACTAATTATGGGAGAAGAGAATAAAAAATGAAAACTACAACATCACCTTTGTCCTCACAATTTTAAAGAAACTCGGCATTAAAAGACAATATATACCATTTTGTTGAATCCTATTTATCCAACTAATTATGAAACTTCCAACATGATGCATCATAAAATGATTTAAAATTTATGGTTTATAAATAATTTCAAATTCAAACATATATAGATATTCCATTAATCTATGTTTATGTAAATTCATTACCATTTGTGTTAAAATGAGATTCATGATCTTATGATCCATGAACCCCATAAATTTATCTCCCAAACGATCATGATTCCAGGTCATTAATGCATGAAATACAATAGAAAATATCAAATTTTTTTCTATTTTTCCCATCCCCACATTGCTATTATGAAATATGAGAAACAACAAGATCTTGCTTCCTGATAACACAACCCAACTCAAGAACATAATATATCCAAACAGATGAAACACTCATTTCCTAACGTAGTAACATAAGTATTAGTGATTTTGTAATCCTAAATATAATCTCTTAACTTTCTATACACATTCCCCACTAATTAAAAAGAAACAATTTTCCATTTCAAGTCTTCTATCAGTAATTGAGGTCATTAAAATCAAGAAAATTTGACGATAATATATTTTTAAGTTAATAAAAATGTTTTTCATATAAAAAATCGTCGACGGTTTCCATGATATATCAAATTATATTATTTAATTAATTATAAATATTACAATTTCATATATGATATTTATAGGAAATCAAAAATATTATATACAAAAATCAAACATATAATTACTAACACAATTTCTATGTATCTCTAAGATTCCCAAGTATATAGGTAAGTGTTGATTAGGATTGGGTTTTTTTAAGAGATACCATAATATCATCAAATAACATCACTAAAAATGAATCTAGATGCATTTTAAATATATGATTAATCAATTTTCTACAAAATATATGTGTTTTCATAAGACCTGATTACATAACCAGAAATTCACAATGAGCATAGAATCTTATAAATTCCATGTTAAATTAATTCAGCTTATGAACTTATAATTTGTGATAAAATTATTTAAAACCAATCAAAAAGAACTATGAAGATCTTCTAAATTGATCAAAAAATATTCCAATAAGTGGAAATGAATACCAATTATTTACTATGACCTAGTTGAAGTTATGTTAATCCACACTAATCCTACAATATCTATACACAATCCTTACAAAGTGAACTAGTGTTGAACATAGGGACATGCTCAGTTTAATGAACCCTTCACTTTATAACTCATATAAATGGTAAGAACTCGAATATTATTTTTAGGTATGTACATTTATTTCGCGTTGTTTTTATGGAAAATGGATGAATTAGAAATTTTATATATACACGTCATGTACCAGGTTTTCATTTGTCACTCTCTACTGGCCACATAACAGAAAAGTACATGGACATGAAGGTGACTAGACATGCAGCCTAAAGTAGAGGTCGGTTGAGGCTAGAACACAGTGTGTACATTAATGAAACACACAATGTACATTTATTTTATATTTTATGAATGGGATCATGGTATCTTATCATACACATAATAAACTTCTTCTTCCCGTGTTTCATACACGAGATCAAAAATTGGTCGATGAAATTTGAGCTCGTCCCTTTCCTTCATCTGAGCACTGATTGAAATGTCACTGGGTGTGTTGGATTCTCACCGATGCGTTCTCTCTTTACCTAGATACTCTCATGATGATTTATCCTCTATCATGAGTTTTATAGGGTGTATCTTTTTTACCCAATTCATAGATCTACATCATTATAGGCCGATTCAAGGGCATACATTCTAGTGTTTTCAATGTACAACAACAAGGTAGCTGGTTTGTGACTTTCCTTGATTGTTGTTGGATTACATATGCATAAAGATTTTAATTCCCATGTTTGGGGTATTGCAGGTTTTTGAATTTGACTATGTTTATTCCTACTATGATTTGATTGTTTGATTAATGGGTTTTTCTTATGAGAAATGTTAAATTCCATATTTACAGGACACCCCATGGATGTGTTTCCAGATTTTAACTATTTATGGATGTTTGGCCTAGGATTCCTATGAGGCATACCTTGTTTCCATGCCTTAAATTGTTTAGTTTTGACTTTTACTGATTATATGAGAGGAATGTGTTTTGCATTATAAAATTTTAACCATTAGTAATTGACTCTGAGAGCTTCCCAAAGTAGGGTCATTTATGAATGAATTGTTGTAATGTTGACCCATAGGTACAGACTATAAGAGCTACCAGGTGGTCATAAACCAGAGGGGTTAGACCATGAGAGCTAGATAGAGGGTCATTATTAAATGAATGATGGACATTATCTCATTGACTATGAGAGCTACCAGGTGGTCATTATAATTTATTTTATCTATGCATACTAATGGGGTATTGCCTATGAGAGCTACCAAGGTGGTTGTTTGTGTATGATTGGTGATATGTGTCACCAAAGGGGTTAAACTCTGTGAGATTTTCTTGAAGGGCATTTTTTATCAAATTTATGATGTGTTGAACCATAGGGGTCAGACTGTGAGAACATTCATAGAGTGATACTTATTAATGATTGAATGAATTTGAAGTTTCATCCAAGCTAAAGTAAAATATGGACATAGTCTTACTTGTTTATTTTGAAACTCTTTTGGGACGTCTATTTTTTATTACTATAAAAGGGGATACATATCATATGAATGATCCTGAGAATACATAATTTAATAGATTGAATAATTAATAAATGTAAATGAATGTAATTGGATACTGTATGATAGTTTACTTTTGAGTAATTCAATGTTAATTTCCCCATTTTTCATATTTCCTAATATATATATATATATTCACTGATAATTAGGCACATATCTATTGGTGGTTTCCTACTTGGATTCGTATCACACCCTATTTTTTGTCATGATTTTGGACCCATACAAATTTTATGGTTGTAAGTACAAATAAGGGAAAGCACCCTTCATCATCAGGTACTTGATTGTTGTTGGGGAAAGAGAGCATGGGACCATGATTAGGCTTGCGATGAAGTTGGAGTTTACTAATTTTATGTACATTTGTTTAATATTTTTTTCCATCATTGTGACTTTCATGGATACTTTCCAAGACATGTGTGACATGCATCATTTATATATATGCATCCATTTTTTAATTAATATCTGGCTTCTGATGTTTACTTCTATTTAATGGTATTAATTGTTTTGCTATTGTTTCATATTTGTTTCTGTGAAGTTCACTCTACCAACGAGGCCATTATTTCCCTACTATCACACACATTTCCCTCACAACTAGTTGGTAGCCTTAGGTGTTTGGGGAAATTATCTTGAGGACATGTGTCCAATTTAGTTGGAGGAACCTTTGGGTGGCACCTAGAACAAAGACGTTTAAAAGTAGTATCCAATGTGGTTTTTTCTGCTTTATCCAAAGCCTATAAAAAGGATAGAAAGGAATAAGAAGTTGGTAATAAGTTGGGCATGGGTTTTACTAACCTGTTTACATGGAAAAGCCATGTTACCTCAAATATTTAAATTTACTAGTTTTTCAATTTTTATAGTTTATTTAATTTCTCTATAGGGTGTTTCACATGTTTTTTATATTATGATTTATATCATTGTGGTTCTATTTTTGTTACCACCATAATATATGAGGTTATTCCGTCTCATACATCGTATAAGAACATGATACAGATCACATGCTATGCATCCTTGCCATGCCATTTAAGGTGCATTAATGATTTCATGCTATTGTGATAGTTGTTGTACTAGATATGCATGAAATTGTGATAGATGTCATGATAGAATAACTACTATTTTGATAGGGTGTTGAAATATGTAATGTTTCGTTTGTGTGGACATAAACATTTTCCACTGAAGTGTTATGGGATGTCTTGGATCAGAATTTTGTAGAGAATCTTTGAACATTAAAATGAATTTAGTCATGTTATGGTATGAATAAGGATTTTATACATTGTTTCGAGGGATTATGGGCTATCATAAATTGAAATTTTCCATGCCTTGGGAAAAGATTTAATGTTTTTACGGGTTATGAAGAAGTTTTAGAAGCCTACTGTCTGGAATCCTAGACAAAACTGCATGTGGGGTCAGGAATACATGTCATGTGTTCTTCTACTCTGGATGAAACAACTTTTAATAGGAACACACCATGTAGTCTCTGACCTTGTGACTTGAAAGTGTGATCAGAGACATGGGTTTGGGAAATCATTGGTGTAACATGCCCTGTACTAGGAGTATTCATTGTGTAAAATGGACAGTGTGTCTGTCCATGTGACGAATGACACGAGTGGATGAAACATAGCTTGTAAACATCGTGTCTATTATATTCATATCATGATGTTATCAGCCTTTTATCTAGCCATGTAACAAACGACATGGGTGGGTGGGACATAACAGGTACACATTGTGTCTTGGGTGAGCACACCGTGTAGTGTTATATCGCGAGAAAACCCTTTAGTTCGAGTCGTGTAGAAGTGGCTAGGTAGGTGGAAAATTCAAGTATACCCCAAGTCTCAAAATAAACATGTCGTGTCCAAGGGTCTTACATGACTAGGATTGGTATAGGAATATTCCTTGTTCAATGTTTAAGGTAACACATTTTGTAGAGTTTAATGACGCCGTGTAACCCTATTTGGGAAAATTATAAATTTTTACATTACCAATTCCGTTCATTGCAGTTTTTAGTTATTGTCCCTGATAATCATGAAATGTGGTTTGCGCTTGACCTTGAAGAGTCATTTCACCAAGATGTCCTCTGGTTGAACGCCAGATACAAGGCCACAGTCAGAAAACATAATTGATAGATTAGGTACTACCAGTAAATCCTACCATCATTCCAATCTTAGCACCGACTATTATACCGGATTCATGTGATGATGCACTGTTCGGTGATGGCTTAAGGATGATGTTATAGATTTTTCATGGGGCACCACCTCCTTCCTCGAATATGGTATTGTTAACACATGTTTTCCAATAGTAACATCCTCCAGGATTTTTATGGTATAGAGGAACCAAGGATATAGATCCATGGTGGGCGGACATGCTTGATATCTTTAAGCATCTGGAGATGCATCTAGAGAGGAGGGTGAAAATGTTACCTACAAGCTATGTGATTCTTCCAATATATTTTGGGATGTAGTATCTAGTGTGGGAAACCATTAGTTTATATCATGGGGGAATTTTCAAAGGACCTTATATGATTAATTCTATCCCGATATGTTGAGGTTCAATCAAGACTGATAGTTCATGCATAATGTGTAGGGTTCTATTTCAGTGATGGATTTATCTTCCCATTTTATAGAGCATCTGTGCATTTCACCTATTTTGGTAGGTGAAGAGTTGTCATTGTCTTGGTGATTTGAGGATGGTATCAGATATGACATCTAATCACATGTGAATGTGGTTAGGATAATTAAAATGTTGACTATAAAAAATGAGGAACTATTTACTATGTGAGATCTGTAGGAGTTGGGAGCTGCGAGCTAGGGCGGTTCAACATCCAGAGCTGTAACTCCCTCTACAGATAGTAGGAAGAACTGCAAGGAGGTTCCATGTGGGGAATTTTTATGTTACTAAGTTGTATTCTAATAGTGTTAGAATAGTGGGAATACGAGACCACATTGCTCTAAGGGCATAGTCCTGTGCCGATACTACAAAAAGATGGTTCAAATTCAACATTTTTTCTAGGTTTTCTCACATGTAGTGAGCAATTGGTGTTTTGGTATGCCTCCATGTTCATAAGTAGGACCACCGATTTGTCATCAATTAAGAAATTGTAGTTTGTTAAGACGTTAATGACAGTATGGTTGGCATGGTCATGGTTTTCATGTTATATGACATCAATGATAGAAGGTTGGATCAACTCATGGTAGTCAGTCAGGGTTGTAGGGCAACATTACAGGTCAGATATTTGCAACGGAGCAAACCCTATAGGGGTAAGATCATGAACCCTCTATAGTTAGAGGTTTGATTCATGTTTCTGTAATTTTAGATTATTATCTTTTTTATACTAGGGCTTCCAATAATTTTATTTCTATTTCTGTTGTGGTTAGCCGTGGTCTATGAATATTTACATATGAGGATGATATGATGCTTGGCAATATGTTGAGGATAAGGACGTATAGAATATATCATTGAAAGGAGGTCCCTTTTGAGGTTGGAGGGTTACAATTCATAGGGGAACTCAATGTTTTAGAGATTAAAGGTTTCAATTTCATTATATGAATGGATTGGATGGTCTCCTTAAAGCCTTTGTTGACTACTATCCTCCACGAGTTAGTTCCACATCATGAAATGGTTGCTATTTTCAACACAAGGGTGAATGGAATGTCCAGGCGAGCAGAGAAGGACCCAATATCATGGGTCTGTAGAAATTATATCCCACATCTCTAGTTTATATCTGTATGAACAGAGTACTTCACAGATGGAATTTCCTTTGGTGGTTAATTGTTTAAGGGATTCCATTCTAGAATACTTTTTTGGATTACCTCCAGACTTAGAGGTAGATTTCTCAATTGATATTTTTCCATGAGAGGAACCTATTCCCATTACTCTTTATAGGATGGATACACCAGAGTTATAGGTTCTCAAGAATCTCTTAGAGGGGTTACAAGAAATAAGTTTCATCTGATCCATTACTTCTCCTTGGGGTTCACCTTTCCTATTTGTGATGAAGCTGGTTGATACCCTCAGACATTGTGTGGATTATCAGACGTTGAACTAGATAATGGTCATGAACTGATATCCCTTTTAGGGGATTGACGATATCATTGATAACCTATTTCATCCATTTAGAGGTGGTGTGGTCTTTATGAGTATTTGGGTATACCTTTCAGTCACATGAATGCTCCATAAGTTTTCATGGAACTGATAAAACGAGTGTTCCATCCATAAATAGATTCTTCCTTGGTAGTCTTTGTGGATGTTATCTTGGTGTACTCTCACACTCAACACGACTATGCCACCCATCCTGAGATAATTTTTACTACACTGAGAGAGCATTGATTATATGTTAAAATCTAAAAATTCAACTTTTTGATGGATCAGCTAATATTCTTGGGTCATGTAATCTCAGAGATAGTAGTGTCAGTTGACCTTGAGAAAAATAGCAGTAGTTTCCATTGATCATCTAAAGAACATCATTGAGGTAAAAAATTGTTTGGGGCTGGTTGGTTTCTACATTAGATTTATTGAGGACTTTTGGTGCTTAGCAGTGCCACTTACATGCGATTCTAAGAATAGTGTGAAGTAATTGTGGACAAATTCATGACATTCAACCATTCAAGAAATGAAAGGATGATTGAATTCATCACAAACACTGATTTTTACAAATCTAGGAAAAAACTACCTAGTTTACTACGATGCAATAAGTATTAAGATGGGAGCATTGCTTATATAGGGTGAAAAATTCATGGAATATGGGTTTCGGTAGTTGAGGCCATATAAGATAAATTACTCAATATATGATCCTGAGTTAGCATTAGTTGTGCATGATTTACGTAGTTTGAGATATTATCTTTTGGGATAGAAGTTTGTGGTATTCACTAACGATAGGTGCCTCAAGTATATCATTACTCATCATGATCTATATTGGAAATATTGTACGTGGGTTGAGTACCTTCTGTCTTTTAACATTCAGCTTGCCTACACACCAGTGAATGGCAAAATAGTGGTTGTTGTGTTGAGAAGGAGGACTCAAATACAATTAGTATATGAGGCCATTAGTGAGTGGATTTATATAGATCAATTCTCTGAGATTCATTTTGTGTTGAAAGATAGAAAAGGGAATCCATTTGTTTCATCTATTATAGTTAGATTTACTCTACTAAACTGAGTGCGAATGAGGAAACTGTCATATTACAAAATCCTAGTCCTACATGTGAGTGTGTCATATAAGGACCCTACTACGAGGTGGACCTTAGATGAGGATGTGATTTTTTGTATTCATGGAAGCATATGGCTGTCAGCAGGCATATATGAGGATTTGAAGCAAGATTCTAATTCCTCAGTTTGGGATGTTAATTCTAGTTTCATCATGATATATGAAGATCTACACTATTAGTATTGGTGTCCAAGAATGAAAAGGGATGTATCATGTTTGTTTATGAATATTCCACCTGTCAGCAGGTAAAGGCGGAGCAACAACGACTAAAATGGATTTTATAATAGTTACACGTTCCTGGGTAGAAGTGTAATGATGTTGGGATGGATTTCTTGACCAGGTTACTGAGGTCACCTCGAAGGAATGATGTGATTTGGCTTGATTTTTACAAAGTCACAATGTTTTCACATTTCGTTATGACCAAGGAAACCATAACTATTTGTGAGCTTTTATGGTTTTACATCCAAGAGATTATACATTTTCATGGGGTTCTACAATCTATCAATTTGGATAGGGATGCCCAGTTTACTTCTCATATCTGGAAGGAACTATAGATGGATATGTGTAGACAGGTACTTATGAGTATATCATACCATCCCCAGATAGACGGACCGTCTGATGGTAATGTCCCGACCCCAGAAGCCCAGAGGCAGTGCATTATTTTAATAAATTGGCATGTTAACACGGAATCAAGTCCTAAAGAATCGATCAGTTTAGTAGTCTCAGAAAATAGACTATATACATGAACATTACATTAAAAATTATAACATACAATATAAAAAAGATAATCCTTTGATAATTCCATTATTTCTTTAGAATAACCCTACACATTAACCATAATACACTTTTTGGAATCCTGGAAAAATAAAACAAATGAAAGGGGTAAGCTTAGATGCTTAGTAAGGCTAAATAATTTAGACGAAGCTATAAACTTTTAAATCAAGATGTCTAATAAAAACAAAAGCCTTTTAAACATAAACATGATCATAATATGGAAAAAATAAATAAAAAATTTCCATAGAAATATGCACATGGATTTTATACTAGTCGAGTAATCACATGTAAAAACAAATTTATTAATAAGGGAATGCATAATTCTGAACATCAAAACCACAAAATCAAGGCCTTGATCCCATACTAAATTTTTTTTCAAGGCCTTGTGCAAAGAATCTAGTGTGTCTCATGAGAGCTACTGATGCATGATGAAGCTATAATGGGCTCCACCCATCACTTACTATGTCCAATGCATTCCTCATATGAAAATGTTGAATCATTACATAATCATTCGTATTAAAACTAGAATAAGAAATTTCAATACTTTAACTATAAACCATGAATGGTATAAGTAAATCACATACATAGTGAAACATATCATAACTCATTCAATACAATATGAATGATTGAATAATAATAAATATACCTCAAAAAAGGATATCCAGTAAAGGATATTGACATAGTTGAAAATGATCAGAAAAACTCTTGGAGAGGAATATCACTTTTGGGAAATCATTTAAAAGTCACACATTTATAAAGGAAGTGATTTTATAGATATTTTTGAATCAAAGTATTCCATACTACTTTGATACTTTTGAAAGGAATTAAAATTTTAATAAAATCATTTACACTTTAATAAATCCTTAAAATCATCATTCAAACATGGACATTAATTAAAATGATTTAGAAAAATATATCATTTAAATATTTAAAAAATGAAATTTAAAATGGTCCCCTTAAAAAAACTTAAAATATTTATTTTGAGAATATTTTTATGAAACATGTACATGGATCATTAAATAGTCCCAATAAATTGATACACATTAACAATCTCTTATAATAAGGAGATTGAGGAATTAGCCCTTATCTTGAACATTCCTTTGGTCAAGGGTACATTCAACCTCTTATATAATGACCATAGTCTGTTATTAAATTTTACCAGAACCATATTAATATTTATTATGTCATATATGATTCATTTATGACTTTATACAACCTATTTAATTATAATAATTTCATTTTTAAAGTATCATTTTAGGTAATAATCGCTTTCATTATCATACGTGTTTTAACTTGTTTTTCGTGATTGTATCAATTAAATGATGATTTATATACTTATAGAATTTAAAACATGATTTATATATAATATATATTTATAAATTAAAAATTTATAATATATAGATATATATAAAATTGAATACACCATTTATAGAGTTGATGGGCCGTACGTACCAATAAATGTTGTTTTTGTTTTCATATCATATTGAATGAAAGTAAGTAAATGAGATAAATTTAACTATATAAAGAAATATATATATATATCAAGTAGAATTATTATTTCATGTATTACATAATTATTAATAATATGTATTTTAATAATAATTGTTTAATAGTGAACGTGGAAATAAATCACTTCGCGTTGTGGAGATGTTAAACAGTACGTACACACGAGCGATGATATCATTTACATAATGATTAAAAGTTGTGGAGTTGCATATTATATTAAATATAAAGAAATATTAGCATATTATTTATAATTTTATATACATTTTATTCATCATTATAACCATTCAAATAAAATTGTGTTGAATAAAAAATTACATCACTGCATGGAGATGGTTAGCTGTACGTACCCACACATGGTTAATTTTTCATTCATAGGATAGATAGAATAATGAATATGATTTTAACATATTTATAAAGAAATAAAATTATTTATAAGATACATGATTTATTATTTTGGTATGGAAATATAAATGAAAGATTATGTGGATGAAGAAAATAACTTTGAAGGAGGTGAAAAATTAATTACCTATTTTTCGGTTGTTTTCTATTGATTTGATCAAAAAGGCTCTATAGGATGGCTTTATTCTCATGGTAAGGCCAGTAGGTTGACATTAGGGAAGTTTTTAGGGTCTTTGGTAATAGTTTTGTGGATCAAAAAGGCCTTGGAGTCATGGAATTAAGAGAAGGTGATGTCCCCTTTTATAAGAGAGATGAGGGGCACTTTAGGAAAAGATTTAAATATTATTTTATTATAAAATAATAATCAGTTTATAATTTATTGATATGGTTATATTTAGATTCTAATGTGGGTATGGGTCTTAATATTTTCATCCAATTGGTTTTAGGCATGTTTAGGTCACCATGTTAAACTTATCTTTTAGATTTAAACAATAGTAAAATAGTTTAACATTTACCATGTTTTCTTGTGTTTTTATATTACATGGTTAATAAACATACAATAAAATGCTAAGAGAACCAAAACTGGATTATTAATTATATATCTAACCATATATAAGTCATTTATTCAAAATATATATTTTTAGGGATATTATATCATTTAATAATATAGTATTTGTTTTAAAAGCTCATTTTTTTCAATTTTGACCATATAATGTACTTAGTTTTTGTACAATTCATAACATATTGAATAATTAGAAAAAATACATTTAATCAACCAAGTCATTTCATATTCACCAATAAAATTCATATATGGAATCTAAAGTTTCAATTTTCATTTATTTCAATATTTAACTCATCAATTATTTTTATTATTCATTAATAAGGTAATTACTGCATCATCATTGTGTTATTTATAAATTAAATTATATAATTTCTAAAAATTATAAATAAAAAATCATGATATAGGAAATATTTTTATTTTTTTAATGGATATATAATGTCAAATTTAACTTATTTATATCTATATATTAAAAATGTTTTAGTTAATAAAATTTGAATTTAACACTTTTAACACTTCATTAAATACATTATAATAAATGTCTTAATCCAACCCAAATCGATCAAAAAGGATTTTAATTTTTTAATAAGGTTGATTTTGTTTGATATACACTTATCCAATATAATTAAAACATGTTTCGCGGTAATTATAAATTATTATAAAATTAAATTTACTTTTAATTATTCTATTTACCTTCAACCGCATTAAATAAAATTCAAAAGTTATTATTCCCCAAAATTTATGATCAACATATTGAATCGGATTTTACATAATGATGCCAAAAATGCCTCCCAAATTTATGAAATTAAATTAACAGAATCGGTAAAATTATGTTTTATGAAAATTTTCAAATGTGCTTAGAATGTGCGTAAATATGCATAGAAGGTGGGTAAAAGATGTTGAAAAGGTTTAACAACATTATATATATATAATATTATTAAAAAATTACTTCAATTAATTACATTATACTAATATATTTAATATATATATATTTTTAAGTGAAAATAAATTTTTAATTAAAAATAAATATTTAAATAAAAAAAGTTGGTTTTTATGTACTATGCGGTATTTTTCACTGTTCATAAAAATTAAATGTTTTCAAAATATTAAAAAAATCACCCTAATCTATGTTTTATATTTTTAATTTAATAATTATTTCTATTTTACCATATTCAAAACATATATGTTTCATTAAATAATTTAAAATTTATTCACGTTGTCAAAACCCGAAAGCGAGTTTTTTAGAAGTTAAAACTATCAAAAGAATGATATGTCTTTAAATCAAATATAAATGTACAAATATATCCAAAGACCAAAATTGGATTAAATGATAAAAATATAATCTAATTATACTTCAAAACCATTAAAATTTATAATTTAACCCTTTAAATTATTTTGATAAAAAAATTTTGTTCAATAAAAATTTATAAATTTTTAATATTCATCGAAATATGAATGTTATCAGAAAAACATAAATATTTTATCCAAAATAAAATTTGAGGTTCCAATTATAATGAAGAATTTTATTTTTCTTAAATTGTATATATTAAAGTATCAAATATTGGATTTAAAAAAGGTTCCCCATTAAAAGGAGGTAAAATTTTAGTTTTGTAAAAAACACTTATTTTATCTAAAAAATTTAATTTTTTATTTTATTATGTCTAAAAAACACATAATATGTATTTTAAATTTATATTTATTATATAATTTTCTAAATTCAATAAATAATATTCATAATTTCTTTTTTAAATGGATAGTTTGGTATGTCATAGTGCGCTCGAACTCGTTGTTTCCTATGGTGCAAGCTATTGAATTACATCAATGAGATAACATATTATGAAATCTTGAGGTGTTCCATTCCAACCTCCTTCAATAAATTATGTCCTCGTAATTTGAAATTATTTTCAAAAATAAATGGTAAAAAATATATAATACTGTTATAGAATTCTCATATCCGAAATAGGGTTAATAAAACCTAGTCTTAATAAGAGGGAAAAAGAAATGAAAAATTCACCACCAAATTATGATTTTGAATAGGAGAACATTAGTGGAAATTAGAGATACATAATTGTAGGGAAAACCATAATATATATTGGGAGGGATTGTGGTTATCAATAAAAAACAAGTTAACTATAAATAGAAAATTGGGGTCCTCAAAGCCATAAATCTATGATGATTTAAAATATCATCAGTTAAAAAAACATAAGGAATAAAGAGAACACATTTTTTAAGATCCCTTACCAGATTTTGAATAATTAATTTCTTTATAGATTAATAAATAAAAGAATAATTTACATGTAGATCCCCATATTAAAACGAATTTCTTCTATAAATTTATTTTTTACTCCAATAGATAATAGAACTAAAAAATATTCTATTTTTTTATTATAGTACTTTGTTCAAAAAAATGAAGCTATAATTTATCTGTTAGACCAATTTAAAAAAATATATTATTCCCACTAGGACATCACGTAATATAGTGGTCGGTGATGCATCCTTGTCTCCCTTCTATTGCGAGTTCAAGTCTCGTGAGCTTGCCAAACGTAATAGGTTGTCGCCCGACCTCCAGACTGTCCTTTTATAAGAATCCAAAAATAAACATTAAGATATTTTTAACCTCAAATAGTAGTATCAAATTTTCAATATAAACCATTTCAACCATTAGACTTATCCCTAATTTTTTTGTACAAACTCACAGTCCAAAATTTATAAGAAAGGTAAATATAATGAAGATCTATTTCCCCACGTAATAACATTTGAACACCTTCATCTTGTATTCTATTGAAACATGGTAACAACTTGAATTACCATACAAATTCATTTGAATATTCATGTACATCCTTATTCTTTCTATAAAACATAAAATATTTGATATACTCCTAAAATCCATAAATGTTGAAAACTCTCAATAATGATGGTATAAACCGCTTTTTAAACAAACTATTAATAAGTTTCAAGGATGTAAATAATATCTAATCCAGGTTATCCAAATCAATTATCTCTCATTCCAAAATCCTTATCTCATTTTTAGAATCATAGTAAGGGTTATATTTTCCCCAACTATATATTATATAAATTATTTAAATTAAAACGGTCTCACTTTACATGGTACCATACAATCTCAAATCCTTATTGAAATAATACTACAATATAATCATTATATACTCTATAATTATTATAACTTGTACATCACTAATATAATACTCGAATGAAAAAAATAAAAACATAAGTACACTAATCATTCCTCTTCAACTCCAATCGCATCATTTGGGGTATACTATGATGATTGGGAAATTGATTCAGGTAGTGTCCCAACTACTTGCAGAAGAAGCATTGCACATTTGAAACATTGTTCTTATCCTTGCAATCCCAAAAATTGTGTTCTTTTTCAAAATAATAAAAAAAACTTCAATTTCCTTAAATCATTTACCAAGGTGATTCTTTCAACCATTATCACATATGGGAAAAATCATTAATTCCGTTTTCCCACTATCCATATTTCTCTCTACCATCATCTTTTTATCATGATTCCATTCCAAGATATATGACTCAGATAATGTTTTCCATATATTATTAACAAATGATACTATTTATTCATATGATGAGAGTATATGTGAGACTATTTCCCTTCTAAATTTTGGCTTATGACAATGAATGATTTGATCCCTCTTACTCTTTGTATCAATCGTATTACTGGAGTTCACATTCCATCAATTGGGCACGATTTTTAAAGGGTAATATACATTAGTTAGAGAATATCATAACGTATAGTCCAAAAAATAGGAAACCTCCAACATTAATGGAATTTTTTTACTCATCTACTCTCAAAATAATAAAAATGGTTTATTTACTGACTTATTTATTCATAAATCCTTCATAATCGTTTGTATGGAAATTTTAAATTATCCTACACATATCCCCTTGGAGTGTCGTAACCAAGAGTGTAGCAATGCCCGTTGTGCTACACCTATTCCCATTTGAGTCTCACTCAAAGCGTTGTTTTTTGGTTTTACCCCTATATTCATTTGTGCCAGAGTATCCTCTACCTGCTCGTATGTAGATAGGGATGTACAGCTTGTAAAATTCACAAAATCATTACATTACTATAATTCATGGAAATTATTCATTACCAATCCTCAAAGTCAATCTAAGGGTAATGTTTCACAATCTGATTTTATCTGAATCGATTTTCAAGGTTTTTGATAAAATTATTTTGATACTAACTATAAGACCACGACCCCATAAGCCTAGAGCCAGTGCATTATTTTAATACATTGGCATCATTTCAATCCCATAGGACAAATCAGTTTAGCAGTCTCGTAAAAATTATTACATACGTAAAAATTACCTTAAAAATTAAAACATTAAATAAAATATAGATAATATTTTGAGAATTCTATTATTCCCATAGCATAACCATACACATTTACTATAATAAATTTCATGGAAGCCTAGAAAAATAAAAGATAAGAAAGAGGTGTTATTAGATGCTCAATAAGGGTAAATAATTAAGTGAAATATATAAACATTTAATTCAAGATGTTTAATAAAAAATCAGCATCTTAAAATAAACATGAACTTAATATGGAAAAAATAAATTTAACATTACTATATAAACATGCACATGGATATTCTACTAGTCGATTAATCACATGTAATAACAAATTTCAAAAGAAAGAAATACATAATTTTAGACATCATAACCACATAGTCACTGCCTCATGCAAAGACTACAATTAAAAATCTTGCCAATGACATGTGCCAAAAATCTATTTTGTCTCATCAGACCTATCAATGCATCGAGGACCTATAGCGAGCTCCAACCATCATTTACTAATTCCAATGAATTCCTCATATGAAAATGTGGAAGCATAACATAAAAAATTGAATTGAAAGAAGCATATGATATGATAATACGTTAACCATAAACCATGAATGGTATAAAAATAGAACCTCCATAGTCAAACATATCATAACTAATTCAATAAAACATTGAAAATTTTATTACAATAAATCTACCACAATCAATAATATTATCATTTAAAAGATGTTGACATAGTTAACATTGATTAGGAAATCTCTTTGAGAGAAATATCCTTTTTTGTGAAATCATTTAGAAGTCACTCATTTATAAAGTACCATACCACTTTGAAACATTTTATAGGAATTAAAATTTTAAAAAAATAATGTCAATATAAATAAATACATAATATTATTTTTAAAACGTGGACATTAATTATAATGAAATAGAAATATAAATCATTAAAACATATAAAATTTTGAACTTCATAAAGATTAACTTCCAAAAAAACCTTCAAATATTAATTTTGAAATCATTGTAATGAATCATGGACATGGATGTTAAAAATTTCCTAGTAAATACTTACACAAAAACTATCTCAGATAATAATGAGATTGAAAATTAACCCAGACCTTTTACTTTCTTTTTGTCATGAGTACATTTATTATCATGTATAACGACCATATTATGTTATGAAATAATACCAAAACCATATTAATATTTATTATATCATATAGGATTCATTTATCACTTTATACTACCCATTTAATAATTATTTCCATGTTAAAGTAACATTTCGGGTAATAATCACTTTCTTTATCGTACATGCTTTAACATGTTATTTTTGATCGTATCAAATAGATTATGATTTAAATTATTAAAATATATAAAAAATAATTTATATATAATATATATTTATAATTTAATTATTTATAATAGATAGTGATATGAAATGAAATACATCTTTTAAGGAGATGGAGGGTGTACATACACATAAACGTAGCTTCGTTTTCATATTATATTCAATGGAAGTAAGTGAATGAAATAAATGTAAATACATACATACATACATATATATATTTTAAGTAGAATTATAATTTCATATATTACATAATTATTAATAATATGTATTTTTATAATCATAGTTGAATGGTGAATGTTTAAATGAATCTCAATGCATCGGGGATATGGTAAGTCTTACGTACACCCGTGGGACGATATCGTTTCCTTAATGATTAAAAGGTGTGGAATTGGATGGTATATTAAATATAAATAAAAATTATCATGTTATTTTCACTATTTATGTACATATTACTCATCATTATATCCATCCAAAATAACATATTGTTGAATAAAAAATTACACCATGTCGTGGATACGTTAAGCCGTACGTAAGCACGCATGGTGACTTTATCATTCATATGACATATTTAAAAAGGAATATGGTTGTTTAATATATATAATAACATAAATGTATGTATAAGGTACTGGATTTATTATTTTTTATGGAAATTACAAAGGAAGAGAAAGTGGAAGCAGGAAATTACTTTGAAAGAGGTGATAAAGTAATTACCTCTTTTTCTGGTGTTTCCTTTTGATTAGAA
This sequence comes from Viscum album, assembly GCA_963277665.1. Classification (NCBI taxonomy): domain Eukaryota; kingdom Viridiplantae; phylum Streptophyta; class Magnoliopsida; order Santalales; family Viscaceae; genus Viscum; species Viscum album. The sequence goes on along the minus strand of OY728137.1, from coordinate 1,400,919,596 downwards.
AAAAATGGCTCCTTAAAATAACATCCTACTCAAGGTAAGTACTCTAGGAAGATGTGAGGGAAATTTTTAGGAGAATTGTTTTGGGTTTGGACTATCGAAAAGTATTTGGAGGTGTGATTTTAAGAGAAGGGGATGTAACATTTTCTAAGAGAGGTGAGAGGCACTTTTCGAATATATTGAAATATTGTTAACTTATAAAATAATATTAGGTTTCTAATAGTTTAAAATGGATTTTTTTAATAGATATGTTGGGGATGTGTCGAAATAGATTAATCCAAAAGATTTTAGACATGTTATGGTCACCATATGAACTTTATCTTTTTGAATTAATGCTTAGTTAAAAGGTTTAACTTTTAACATGTCATCCTGTATTATTATATTACATGGTTAATAAACGTACAATAAAAATTCATGAGCATATAAAGTGGTTAAATAATTACATATCTAACCTTATATATGTCATTTGGATGAACTATATATTTCTAGGGATATTATATCAATTAATATATAGTATTTGTTTTGAAAACTCATTTATGTCAATTTTGAAACTATTTAGTATATGTTTTTTTGAAAGTAACAACATCTTGATTACATACAAAAAATACATTTCATAATTCCTAACATGTCATATTAAACAATTAAATTAGTTGATGGCATCAAATGTTTTAATTTAAAATTCTTTTTAGATATATAACATCAATTATTTTAATCATTCATTAACAAGGTAAATATTTTATCATCATTTTGTCAGATATAAATTTAATTATATAATGTTAAAAAATTATAAATAAAATACCATAATGTAGGAAATATTTTTAGATTTATAATTATTTTTTATTTTATAATTTATCTATTGTATAACTATATGTTATAAATGGTTTAGTTAATAAAAATTGAATTTATCATTTTTGAAACTTCTGTAATTAAAATATAATAAATGCCTTAAACATACCCAAATGGATCAAAAAGGATCATAATTTTGTCATAAGGTAGATTTTGGAAGAAATAAACTTATCCAATAGAATAAAAAAAAATTTGTTTGTGTAATTTTAAATTATTATAATATTATTTTTACCATTAATTACCCAATTTACCTTGAACTGCAGTTAATAAAATTCAAATGTTACTATTCATAAAAAATTATTTTCATCCTATAGAAATATATATTACATACATATTTCCAAAATTTCACTTGGATTTTTGATATTAAATTAAGAGAAGTGGTAAAATTACATTTTATGCAAATTTACAAATGTCCCTAGAAGATGGGTAAATGTTCTTTGACAATGACTATAAGATGTTAAAAAGTTTCAATAAAATTTTATATAACAAATCTAATTATAAAACGACTCCAATGAAAATAAATGTTTTAATATATATATTGTGTATCTATTTTTACTTTAAAACAAATTTTTTATTAAAACTTATTATTTAAATGAAAAAGTCGGTTTCTATGTACTTTTTAGTATTTTTCTCTATTCATCAAAAATTGAATGTTTTCAAAAAAACTCAAAATTCACCATAATAAAATTTTGATGTTCCTAATTAAAAAATTATGAGTGTTTTAACAAATTCAAAAAAATAAGTTTAATTTATTAATTTAAAATTAATTCCTAAATTCAAAACCAAAAAGCGTGTTTTTTCCGAAGTCAAATCTCTCAAAAGATTGATATGTGTTTAGATCCAATTTAAATATAAAATTATTTCTAATGAAAAAAATTGGATTAAATGATAAAAAATAATATAAATATACTTCAAAGCCATTCAAATGTATAATTTAACACTATGAACATTTTGATTAAAAATTTTGTTCTCAATTAAAATTTATTATTGTCACAATTCATCAAAATAACAAAGTTATCAGAAAAAACACAAAAAATTTATCCAAACTAAACTTTTAAGTAATTATTCTAAAGAAGAATTATATTTTGTCACATTTAATATATAAAAGTTTCAAATATTAAATTTAATAATGGTTTTCCTTTAAAAGGCCATAAAATTGCATTTTTTTGAAAAACACTTTTTTCTTCGGAAAAGTGATTTTGTTTTTATATTATGTACAAAAACACATTATATGTATTTTAAAATTATATGGAGTATATAAATTTAAAAATTTAGTAAATACTATTGACAACCAATTTTTAAATGGCTAGTTTGGTTAGTCATGGTGTGCTTGAATTCAGTGTTGTGTGTGACAGAATCTAGTGAATTACTTTAAAGAGATAACGTATTATGAAATGAAGGGGTATTACACTGAGTGCAAGATTAAGTATTTAGAGTACATGGAACGAGCACGAATCATGGATTTCAGGGGCTCTTGGGAGAGACACATACCACTAGTTATGTTTGCATACATTAATATTTTTCATGTAGTGATTGAGATGTCACTTTATGAGGCTCTATATAGTAGGCCCTGCAAATCACACATATGTTATATAGAGGCTGGAGAGGCTACTATATTGGGACCTCATCTTGTCTAGGAGACCAAAGAGTAGGTGGAGTTGATTAGACAAAGGATGGATACTGCCCAATCCTTCCTGAAAACATACGCTGATCAATAGTGATGACCTTTAGAGTTCAAGGTCAGAGAATAGGTTCTCTTACTTTCCAGAACAAGGATGGGACACAGAAGGATTAGGAGGAATGTGAAGATTTCTTCGAGATAGATCAGGCCATTTGAGGTTTTTGATAGAGTCGAGGTGATTTACTATTGGTTTCAATAACAACAGAGGTATTAGACTATGCATGAAGTCATTCATATTTATCATCTATGACGTTTCTTTTATGACCTCTATCATGTTTTTCAACATTAGGATGTTATGTATGATGTCGATGAATATTTTTATGAGAAACCTATAAGGACTGTGGATCATATCATGATGTTTCCACGTGGTCAGTCTATTCCTTTAGTATGGGTTCTATGGCTACACAAATGTGAACAAGAAGAAATTTGGGAGAGGGAGACTGATGTATGATCACAACGGTTAGAGTTGATTGAATTTTATTCTTCACCACCCTTGGAAGAGAAATTTGTGGATGAATTTCATTGTGGGAGAAAGTATGTAAAAACCTGTATCTTCTTATTTGTTATGGATACTAATTTATTGTTGTTTTTATTGGAAAAGAAAGAATGTTATATATTATAAGTACATTCCTTGTACTTTGGAGTACACATCATGTACATTTTTGCTGCGTGTAGCCATGTACTGGTTGTGTAACGGCCACGTAAATGGCTGTGTAGGTGACTTGGAAGATTGCCTAATCCATGGGCATACTTAGGATACTAAACGGCTTGTACATTAAATGAACATGCTGTGTAATTATCTTTTTATTTGATGAATCAGAGAAGGGTCATGTCTCATATCCAGAACACACTTTATATTCCTGTGTTTCATACATGAGAGCAATAAATGACTGATGAACTTCTAGATCATCCCGTTCTTCCATATGTGCTCTGATTGAGATGTTTCATGATGTGTTGGCTTCCTAATATTGAGATGTCACATTCTCTAGAGCCTCCCTTCATGATTTTTCCTCTCTCATGAGTTATCTACGGTTGGTCGTTTTTACCCTTGTCGTAAATCTACATAGTTCTTGTCTAATTATGGGGTCAGTGTTCCGGGCTGTTCTTAGTAAAAAATCAAGAAAGATGATTTGTGCTATTCAATGATTTTCATTGTTTTATATATGAATAATTTGATGATTACCCATGTTTGCGGAATTTTTTGTTTGGGAATTTAATAATATTAAATTTATGTTATGGTTTGATTGTTTGATAAAGGGTTATTTCTTATACGAACGGTTAAATTCCTATTTTACGGGACACCGCATGGGTGAATTTTACTATATTGACTATTTATGGTTATTTGGACTAGGGTGCCTATGAGGCATACCTTGTTTCCATTCATTAATTTGTTTATGCTGGAGTTTGACTAATTATAAGAGACACATGTGATTGGCATTGTGATGGTTTGACCCAAGAGATTCCATATGTTGGGTCATTTATGTATGAATTGTAGTTATGTAACATCCAAGGTAAATAATGAAAAAGAAATATTTCATATTTATTAATATTTTTCAATTAAATATTAATTTTACTTTAAAGGGGATGCTATTTTTGATAGCCTACCCGATATGGAACAACATGTTTCTTTTAAATCTTATATTGCACACTAATAATGTAATATTATTATTTTAAATGGTAGTTAACTCCTATCCATTTTATTGGATGGAATGAAAAAAAATAACTAAAATATTATTATTCATTTAGTTTAAATGTATTTACATTTATCAAATAAAAGTTAGCGGCTTAAAATGTGAATGAATATAATTTTAAGCATAATTTACATTAAAAGGTAGATTTAACACCTTTTAATGGAGAACCCTCATTAAATCTAGTTTTGGTCACTTTTATATGTTCTATGTGACCAAATAAAATTCTTATATAGAATCACGGCACCAAAATTTACTTTGGGAAATTTTAGGTATTTTTTTGATAAAATTTAATTTTTAATTTAAGGTGAAAAATACAGTATTTTAATTTAAAAGTGTCCCTTAATCTAATTTATTTATATGGTTATATTATATAATTAATTGGTTTTAAAGGGTAATTAGAATATATTTTTACCATTTAATTAAATGTTGGTCATTGTAATTAATTTCACATTTAAAATTTGACATAAAAAAGTATCAATCATTTGATAGTTACAGTTTCTTAAAATCATGCTATTTGTTTAGACAATGAGAATTAATATTAAATTAATTAATGTTAATTCTATTTTCTGAATTTGGTAAAACAGAAATCATCTTTGAATTTTTAATTTCAAATATATCATTGGCTGAATTTTTTGTATTTTTTTGAAAAACTTCATTTTTAAATGAATAGTGAAACCACATAGTTGTAGTTAAAAAACATAAATTTTCATTTGAATGAAATTTTTCTGCTTCTATTAATTGAATTTTGAAAATCCGACACACATCATTGTTATTAGTAAGTAAAATTATGTTAAAAAGATAAAAATATTTTTTGGTAAATAGTAAGTTTTGAATTTTATTTACCGCGGTTAAATGTTAATAGGGTAAATCAAGGTAAAAAAATATTATAATAATAAAAAATTACATTAACAGTTTTCTTAACCATATTGGTGGTGTCATTTATGACCATTATCATCTTTTTTTCGATTTTTGTACCCCATGGTGCCACTTATGAGTGATAATGACACTTTATTTTAATTAACTTAAAATAATGGAAAAAATGACACAAACAAATATCTCATTGTAAATCAATTTTTACATGGTGTTATATAAGTTATATTTTAAATGATAAATATTCATTGGAAATCTAAATTTGTTTCCTACATCAGGGTAATTTTTTTTGTAATATTTTGACATAAAATAATGTAAATTATTTATGACATAATAATGAAGCTGTATTTACATCAATAATAAATTATTTAAATAAATAAGATTATAAATATTAAAATAACATCCAAAACCTATCCAATTATTATTGGATGATTTCATTTCAACAAAAAGTCATCTTATCTTAGACTTTATTTAGTTTTGGATCTTTAAAAACTATATATCATTATATAATAAAATAATATTTTCACACATTCCAAAAGAGCCCCTCCTCCCCCTTATAATAATACCTCACTTCATACTCATTTCTCACACCTCTAAATCCTATTGGCTCAACCAAACCATTCTCAAATAATGTCCCAATATCCCTATCTTCCTCCTATGAGTCTTACCTTAGGAAAAAGGTATTTCATGAAGTTGTTTTGTTTCATACCGAAGGGATTTACCCAAATTAAAGGCAACATTTTCTCTTAACATCAATTCTTTTATTTTACTTCTCCAACCCTTAAACTATTTTTATTTCATTATTTTCTAACAACAACAGTATCCTAAATATATTAGGATGTTTTTATGAATATTATTTGAAGTAGAATTACTCAAACCTCCTTCTAATGGTTGAAGAATATACTATATCTATGGATGATAAACTAATGCCTCACGAGATGATGATTGTTCAATTATCTCCTACCTCCTATCATGGTGGCCATTAAAATGAAAATATATTTATATATGATATAAATTATGTTTATTTTTTCTTTATGGTTCTGTATTTTTATTTTTTATCATACATTTATTGTTTCCATTATGGATAAATGCGATTATTTCATTTGAGGAAGTGCAGACTACTTCCCCTCAAAGTGATATGAATCGTTAATGCCATATGCGGGATGTATAATGGCTGGTTATAATGATATTATATATGATAAAATACTGGAAATATAATATACCTATGTATCATTATGATTTAATTCCCTTAATATAAAAAATATAAATGAAATTAGCATTCATGCATACATACTACTTAGTGTCTCCAAGAATGATTAATTTCATTTCTTACCTCCAAATGATATTTACTATTATATATATATATACTGGATATATATGTTATATATGATATCTATATAATGTATATCATTATGGATATAATGGACTATTGACCACATGGACAACTTGTAAACATAAGGTGTTCATTTTTTACTCATGTGTGAAATAACGACTAAATGAACGTTATTAATTTAAATTATGACACAATTCATATAACAATGTAATATGTTATATAAAAGGAATAATATACTTGAAAAAGGTTTTTTATAAAGTAGAAATTGTCTTTAGTTTATTATTTAGGAGATTAACGAACATTCGAGTCATGTCGGGCAAGAGGTAAGGGACATTGTCTCATTCTCCTTTCATTGAGGCATATTTTGTTTTAATACATGACTCTATTTTATACACTACGTAAAAACCATTTACATTTCATTTTACTCATATATAATCTTTTTCAATGAGTCATCTTATTAAATGACAAAAAATAATGTTTCTTTTTTTACGTAAGCGGTGACAAAGACCTTTATGCATCCGTGAGTATTATTTGATTCATGGCTTCCTTAAGAAGCCACAATGTTTTCAAAAACAAATACCATATAATATTATTATGTATTTTGGTATTGAAATTGGTTTTAAGAATGGATTTATTATTTCAATATATATAAATGATATATTGTGATTGAAATGTGGGAAATTATTATTTCTTTTATGTTTGATTTATTTGTTATGAATATGTTGTGGTTCTTGGGAATTGTTTACGAATATAGGGGGTTCCATGTTAAACCAAGGGCGGGTGAGCCTGAGATATCTGTCTAATTCATTGGGTAATGTGACAGAGGTAGACAAGAATGTTTCAACTAATATATTTAAGGAATATATTGTGATGGGTATTCCAAATGTTACTCCCTATGTAGTTGTGATAGCTACAATATATGTATTATATTGATGCCACATGTTAAATTTGTGATTTATGTTTTCTATGTGTGATTCATAAATCATATGATTTCATGAGGTAAGTAAAAGAGTTTATGTTTGGTATGTATTGATGGAATAATGATTTTTTTTATTTTATAACCCTTACTGAGATTTTTATGCTCATCACAAGTTTTGAAATGTTTTTCACAGTACATAAAGATTAATAGAGTCAAGGATGGGATCAAGGAAATGTCAAGCTATCTAAAACATGGGAGTATACATGACACTTTTTTTTGAAGAGTTTTTATTTTATGAAAAAATAGAAATTAAGTAGAAGTGTATACCTTGTAATTTTTCAGATGTTATGTAATAGTTATGACCTAATTCTCTAAAATTTTAAACCCGAAAAGATCCTCAATGTGAATTATTCATTTAATTCAAGATTATGTAATATTTAAGGCCTGGTCCTTATAGTTAGTATCAAAGGTCATTTTAGTTAACATTAGGAGTTAGGTTATTGTTAAATTCATATCCATAAATTACTTTATATTGAAATGATAAAGCATTAAAAGATTACCATGTTTCATCACCTATGATATTTATGTGTACAGAATGGTTTTCCATAGAGGAAACATGGAAGATATGTTGGGACGACATCAAGAGGAAGGAAACCTTCCAAATCATTAACCTGAGATGGTCGGAATCAGAACTGAATTGGTTTTTTGTAGGGATGGCACAGTTGACTCATGCTATAAATGGTGGTGGTATCCACGCATGAGATCAGCAAGTTCAACTACAAAGGAACATGTCAGTAGTGGAGAATTTCATGAGGAAACAATCCCCATTATTCAGAGGATCATCTGATTATGTGATAGTAGAAGGTTGGATTAAAGCACTAGAAAATAATTCTGATGTCAGGGGTTGTTTAGAACATCAAAAGGTTAGTCTCGCTGTTTACCGTTTTGAAGGTGAAGCTTATCAATGGTGGTCGATGGTGAAAAAATCAGGGATAATGAGGAGATTTATGATTATGAATTCAAAGGTATGTTTCTTGAGAAAATTTCTCTTATGGTGGTTTGTCTTAGAATGGAAAATAAATTCATAGAATTGAGGCAGGAGGATGACTCATTGGATATTTATGATGAAAAATTCACTCGACTCACAAGGTATACTCCAAATTTCAAATGAGATCTTGATAGTAAAATCAACCATTTTTACTCAAGATTAATGATTAATTATCGAAGGGAATTAGTGTCTCATGAGTTCAAATGTTGTGAAAAACAAGTTCGTTCTGTAGAGAAGGTGGAAATAGATTTTTCCAATGATTAGGTGCTCTTTGAAAAACAACAGAATAAGAGGTCAAGGTGGATGGAAAAAGGGAAGAACACTTCAAAAAAGTCTGATGGTAAGAAACTTAAGTTTAATGTTTGTGAAAATTGTGGTAAAAATCATGTTGGGGAATGTATTTTGAATTCTGGTAAGTGGTACCGATGTTTTTGAAATAGTACATAAGGCTAGAAATTTCACATAAAACGATTTGGTTAATGGTAACACAAAATCTGATTTACAGTGAGGAAAATTTTTTAAGTGCAATAAAATGGGTCATTATGCAAATGAGTGTCCAAATAAGAACTCAAAAGAGAGAAATCATCCAGACTACAAGTAGAAAGGGGTGGTGAAATACTTTGCAACTACTTCAGTAGATGTTGGACCATCAAATGATGTAGTATCAGGTACAGTATTTGTTTGTTCAGATTATGAAAATGTGTTGATCGATTCAGGGTATACCCACTCATTAATTTCTAAGAAGATTTCTAGTAAATTGGAAATTCCGTCTTAATATATGAATACTGAACTTATGGTAAAAATACCTGTAGGAAATGTTGAGTCAAAAAGAAATTATATGAACCTTCATTCCCTTGTGTGCGGGAACAATCTACCTGAAAACCATATTTTTATCACTAGTGGAGTTTGTTGTTACTTTGGGAATGGATTGGATTTCTGTTTATCATGCTAACATTGACAGTAGATCTAAAGAGGTTTCTTTTCAGAAATATTTTCAGTTTGTGTACAAGAAAAAACCCTTGATTATAATAACATATCAGGAAGGTGAAAAGTAGTAAAAGATGGAAATGAACTTTACCTTGCTCATAATTATTAGAATATAGAATGTCTTAAAATTAATGTTGTTCCAATGGTAAATGAGTACCTTGATGTTTTTTCTAATGAGTTTCTTAGTATTATACATATCCAGGAATTTGAATTTACAGTTGACTTATTTCCTAATGCTAAGACAATTTAAAAAACCCCCTTATCAAATTTCTCAAATTGAACTTTTATATTTAATGAAACAATTGCATGAGTTATTAGATAAAGGAATCATTCGATCTAGAACATCGCCATAGGGATCTCCTGTCTCATTTGTAAAAAATAATTGTGGTTCAATGAGACATTGAATTGATTATAGATATTTGAATAACATAACTGGAAGAACAAGTATCCTTTTCCTGATATCACATATTTTTTTGATCAGCTCGAGGGAGATCTGTATTTTTTGAAGATTGACTTGAGATTGGGGTACCATCAGTTGAATGTGAATGAAGCATACATTATGAAGACCGTGTTTCAAACTAGATATGGAAATTATGAATTTCTAGGTATGCCTTTTGGTTTAACCAATGTACATGTTGTACTAATGTATCTTATGAATATAATTCTCCCTGAGTTCTTGGATATGTTTGTGGTTTTCTTCATTGATGATATTTTGGATTATTCTAAAAGTAAAGAGGAGTAAGAAAGTCATTTAAGATTTGTATTTCAAGCCTTGAATGAAAAGAAACTATTTTTGAAATTCATCATGTGAGTGTTTTTGTTGCAAAAAAAAATCATTCCTTGGTCACATTGTTTAAAAAATTAGCATAAGTATTGATCTTTCTAAATAAAAAGTAGTTGAAGAATGTCCAATACCCACAAATATAACTGAGATCCGTAGTTTTCTTTGTTTGGAAGGTTATTACCAGAGGTTTGTGGAAAATATTGCACGGTTATCTGGTACAATGACTATGTTAACTCAAAACGGTGTTATGTTCATCTGGACAAAAGAATGTTATGATTGTTCTCAAGAATTGAAATGAAGACTGGTGAATACACCAGTTTTAGCACTACCTTCCAGAAATGGTGAGTTTGTTATTTGCAATGATGCTTCATTTATAGGACTTGGTTGTGTCCTAATGGAAAATGATCAGGTAATTGATTATGCTTTACATCAGTTAAAACCACATGAATTAAATTACCCTTCACATGATTTGGAATTAGTTGTTGTTTTTTTATTTAAATATTTGTAGGCATCATTTTTATGGAGTAAAATGTGGAATATATATTGATCAAAAATGTTTAAAGTATATATTCACTCAAATATATTTGAACATCAGATAGAGGAGATGGTAGGAATTAATCAACGATTATGATTTTACGATCCATTTCCATCTAGGAAAATCAAATAAAGTAGCCAAAGCTTTGAGTCGAATAAGTAACGCTTCATTAACCATGCTATGTTTGGAATGAGATCTTTTGGTTTTTTATTTGATGATATTTGGCATTGAAGTTGTTGGTACAGAAAATTCTTCTATTTCGTTTAATGATTCAGTTAGAACATCCCTATCAAATAGAATTAAGCAGTCATAGAAGAAAGACAGTGACTTATAAAAAAATATAGAGTTGGTTTAGAAGGGTAAGTTGCATAAATTTAACATTGATAATGATATTGTTTTGAGGTTTGGGAAAGGATTATGTGTGCCTTTTGATTCACAGTTGAAGAATTATTTGTTATTTTAAGCTCATAGTTCTCCATTTTTAGTTCATCCTGGCAGTACTAAGATGTACAAAGATCTTTGAGAGTATTAATAGTGGAATGGAATGAAAAGATATATTGCTGATTTTATTGTGAAGTGTTTGACTTGTCAGTAGGTTAAAGTAGAGAAGCAGTTACCGAAAGGGATGCTTCAATCTTTACCGATGCCAGAGATGAAATAGGAAAATATATCCATGGACTTCGTTATGGGATTACCAAAGACATCTCGAGGTAAAAATGAAATCTAGGTTATTGTTGATCGGTTGACTAAATCTGCTTATTTACTTCCTATTTTAGATAAATTGTATCTAGATCTAATTTATCAGTTTTAATTTAAATTTATAGTTAGATTACATGGTGTTACCCTCTCTATTGTATCTGATTGTGATCCTAGATTAACTTCTAACTTTTTAAAAGGCCTTCATAAGTCATTGGGTAATGAATTAAATTTTAATATCGCTTTTCATCCGCAATCAGATAGGTAGTTAGAATGAACAATTCCGACCTTGGAGGATATGATACGAGCATGTTCACTGGATTACTAGGAATGTTGGGAAAAACAACTTTCATTGGTTGAATTATCATATAATAACAGTTTTCATTCCAGTATACAGATGGCTCCATTTGAGGCATTATATAGAATGTGTTGTCGAACTCCAGAATTTTAGGATGGTGTTGGGGAAAGGAAGCTGATTGGACCAGAATTGTTACAAGAGATGGAATAAAATGTTCAGTTAATTAAGAAGAACATGAGTACATCTTAGAAACGACAGAAAAGTTTTGCAGATAATCGGAGGAAAGATCTATCTTTTGAGGTATGTGATCATGTATTTCTCAATGTTTTTCCATGGAAATGTGTGATGCGTTTTGGTATGAAAGGAAAGTTGAGCCCAAGGTTTATTGGACCATATGAAATCCTGGAAAAAAATTGGATCAGTTTCATACAAAGTTGCTTTACCTCCAATTTTATCCAAGGTAAACAATGTATTTCATGTTTCAAGGTTGAGAAAGTATATGCCAGATCCATCTCACGTTTTGAGCCTAGATGTAGTATAGTTGGAAGAGAATCTCTCTTATAAGGAACAACTAGTCTGGATTCATTACCATAGAGAGCATGTGTTGGGGAATAAGGTCATTCACCAGGTAAAGGATGTGTGGAAAAACAATATGGTTGAAGAGGCAATGTTGGAATCTGAAAATGCAATGAGGGATAAATACCCCCACATATTAGATAAGTGAATAAAAATTGCTAGGATGTAATTTCCAAAAGGGGGGAAGGATGTAACATCCCAGGTAAATAAAAAATAAGACATATTTACTATTTATTAATATTTTTTCATTAAATATTGATCTTACATTAAATGGGATGTTATGTTTGATAGAATACCCGATATGGAACAACGAGTTTCTTTGAAATCATACATTGCCCACTAATAATATAATATTATTATTTTAAATGGTAGTTAACTCCTATTCGTTATATTGGAAGGAATGAAAAAAACTAACTGAAATATTATTATACATGTTTGTTAAATGTATCTACATTTATCCAATAATTGTTAGAGGCTTAAAATGTGAATGAGTCTAATTTAAGAATATTAAAGAAGGGGATACTAACAACTGGTATTTTCAATTGAAATCTTCAGCCAGGAATAAGAAAAACTCTATTACATTCATCTCACAACCCAAATGAAGCAATGTTTCTAACACCAATGGTATCCACGAGGCCTTGAATGGATTTTTCTAGAACATTTTTTCTATAGACACCCATTTCATGTCTGTTGAGGTGGAATAATATATCAGACCTGTGATCACTGAAGAGATCAATAGGAAGATCACTAAAGATGTGACATATGACGAGATACGCCTGGCTATTAAACATCTTCATCCAATTAATTCTTCGGGACTGGATGGGTTCCAAGACCTATTTTTAAGCAATACTGGCACATAAACGATTCAGACATCTGCAATACGATTAAAAATAACAGGGCTGGTAACACCAGCATTGTGGCCATCAATGAAACTGTCCTCGTCCTCATCCCCAAAATCAAGAAAACTCTGGTGATCCCTAACTATCGACCTATCAGCCTCTGCAATGTCTCCTAAAAGATCTTCTCAAAGACCCTTGTCAATCGGCAGTGACCTTGGTTTCCCGATATTATCTCTGAAAATCAGAGCACGTTCGTGGCCAAGAGACTAATCACTGATAATACGATCATGGCCCATTAAGTGTTCCATTCTATGAAATCACGCTCCACGAAGAAAATACAAACCATGCCCGGGAAATTGGATATGACCAAGTCCTACGATAGAGTAGAATGGATCTTCTTAAGAGTAATTATGCAGAAAATGGGTTTTTTGTGCTAAATAGATAGATATGGTCATGAACTGTGTCTCGACTGTCTCTTTTAAAATCATGGTCAATGGGGAGCTTACTAGAGAATTCTCCCCATCCCGAGGCCTTCGCCAGGAAGACCCCCTATCCCCTTTTCTCTTCATACTGGTGGGTGATGTTTTTTATAATCTTATTTCCAGGGCTTTATATTCTATGTCTATTCATGGTGCAAAAGTCTTGTGAGTTATCCCTCTAGTGTCACATCTCTTCTTCACTGAAAACAACCTCCTTTTTTCCAGACCAACATTTAATGAATTCTATGTGATCTTCCAAGTGATTAATCAGTTTGAGAGGGTGTCTGGAGAAACAAACCATCATGGTAAATCTGAAATATAATTTAGTGTGGGGGTGCCTCTTTCTAAGAGGGATGAACAATGTGCATCCACTGGCATCCACATGGTTGATAAACATAAAAAGTATCTTGGTCTTCCCATGGTGAGTGGCCTATCCTAAAAATAAATCATCGCTTCCCCAGTGGAATGGATTGATGCAAAAAGTCAAGGCTGGACCCCAAAAAAAATTTCTAAAGCTGGAAAAGAGACCTTCATCAAAGCTATCATCCAATATGTCTCCAGTTTCTTTATGTCCCTTTTTAAGCTACCTATGCCCATCGTCGATCAGATCCACTCACGCACTGCCAATTTTTGGTGGGGGAAGAACGATGGAAGGAATCGACCCCATTTGATGGCCGGGGAGAAACTATGTAAACCCAAATCAGAGGGTGGGATGGGGTTCCAGAATCTTCCTCTCTTAAACTACACGCTATTGTCCATGAAATGATGGAACCTTATTAACCATCCATCATCTCTTTGTGTGTGATTTCTATGAGCTATGTACTTTCCCCACACGGAATTTCATGCTTCCTCTCTTGTTCCCCATCCTAGCTTCTGCTGGAGTAGCATTTGGGGGGCTAAAAATCTCTTTGTTAAATGATTGGTCAAGAGTATTGGAACTGCCTCATCTGCTAAAATTTGGACCGATCCCCGGCTTATTGATAAGGATAGTTTATATGCAACATCCCCCACCCAACCAGGTCTTGAAGACACCACTGTCAGCTACCTCCTTTCCGACCAGGGACATGGGTGGTGTTTGGAAAAGATCGTTGAATGTTTTAACGAAAGAGATCAATGAATTACCCTTAGAATTCCCTAGGTACTTGACGTAAGCCCTGACCATCTCTTCTGGATCAATGAAATCTCGGGTGACTATATGGTGAGATACGTCTACAGACTTGCTCTTGGAATCCACTCAGTAGGCCTGGATGAGGGACCATGGAGATCTATTTGGTCGCTCAACATCCCCATAATGATTTGTCAATTTTGGTGGCAGGTTTGTGTGGGTACTCTCCCAACAATAAGACTTCTCGTTTTTCAACATATGGCGAGTACCACTTATTTCCCTTTTTTGCCCGAACACTCATGAAACTCCTCTTCATGCTATCATTTACTACCAGGGAGCTAAGGAAATTTGGAATCAATGGGGCCCAGCTTTAGTTGCTTCACTGTTATTGGCCTCTGACCTTCCCGATCTTCTGACGCGTTGGTGCTCGTCTCTCTACTCGGTAGATGTTGGTTCACTTTTCAATTTGTCTTGGATTATTTTGGTTAGGAATAACGATGTTGTTTTTCATCGATATCACAGACCCCACATTTTTTGGACTGATCGGGCCACTTCTTGGATTGAGGATTTGAAATGCCACAATGGACATTCTATGCCGGGTGTCTCCCCCACCAATCCTGCTCATTGGAATCCCCCAATGAATGAGATTCTCAAGATTAACATGGACACATCACTTCCTAAAGAGGGGATTGTTTCCCTTGGCCTCTTTGCCCATAATCATCTGGGGAAAATCCTTGGGGATAAATATGAACCACATCAGGGGTTTTGGGAACCAACAGTTGCGGAAGCCATGACCATCCTTGGTCATATAATTCTCTCTATAGAATTTTTATGGGGTGATATCATCATTGATTCTGACTATCTTACCTTAATCGATGCTATTAATCCCAACGACGACAGACTCGAGTCTTTTGGCATCATCATCATGAGAATTCTCTCACTTCACCAATGCTTCTCATTATGGAGCTTCTCCTTCACCAAAATGGAAGGAAACAACTTGGCCAATCAGTTAGTGGCCTCAAGCTCATTCGATATGAACCAGTTCTAGTTGTACAATTTCCCTTCATGGCTTTTCATATGTACTTCTGCTGATCTTTTTCAATAATGTTATATGCTTTTATCAAAAAAAGGTTTAATTACTGCATTTTAATAGAGAACTCTCTTTAAATATAGTTTTGGTCACTCTTATATGTTATATTTGACCAAATAAAATTATTATTTAGAATTAGGACACCATAATTTACTATGGGTAATTTTTTGATATTTTTCTGATAAAATTCAATTTTTAATGAATAGTGAAAAATACTGTATTTTAATTCAAAAGTGCCTTTTCATCTATGTTATTTATAAAGTTATATTATCTTTTTAATTGGGTTTAAAGTGTAATTATAATATATTTTTACCATTTAATAAAATTTTGGTCATTGTAATTAATTTCACTCTGAAATTGAACATACACAAGTATCAATCTTTTAATAGTTATTGTTTCTTAAAGGTAAACTATTTTTTGACAGTGGAAATTATTTTTAAATTTATTAATTTAACTTCTATGTTTTGAATTTGGTAAAATAGACATCAATTTTCAATTTGGAATATCATATATTGCTTCGGCTAAGTGCTTGTTATTTTTCTGAAAAACATATATTTTTTGATGAATAGTGAAACCACTTAGTAGTTTAAAAACTGACTTTTTTATTTAAATGACATTTTAACGCTTCTGTGAATTGAATTTCGAAAATATGACATACAAGGTTGTTATTAATATGTAAAATGTGGTTAAATAAGATGAAAATAGTTTTTGATGAATAGTAACTTTTGACTTTTATTTACCGCGGTTAAAGGTAAATAAGGTAATTCATGTTTAAAAGAATATTATAATAATAAAAAATTACATTAACACATGTCCTAACCTTATTGGTTGAGTCATGTACGACCATGATCATCTTTGGGACGATTTTGGGACCCCATGGAGCCACTTATATGTGATAATGACACTTTATTTAAATTAACTTAATGTAAAGTAAAAAATGACATAAAAAAATATCTATTTGTAAATTAATTTTTACATGGTGTTATATAATATATATCTTTGACTATAAATATTCATTAGAAATGTAAATGGATTTCATACACCATGGTAATTTTAAAAAAAAATTAGACATTATATAAATTAAATTATTTATAACCCAAAAATGATGCAGTATTTACCTCATTAATAAATGATTTAAATAAATAAGATTATAATTATTAAAATAACATTCAAAACCTGTAAAAATCTTATTGGATGATTTTATTTCACCTTGGGTCATCTTATATTTGACTTTAATTGGTTTTTGATCTTTACAAACCGAATATCATTATATAATAAAATACTATTTTCACACTTTCCTAAAGAGCCCCTCCCCCCTTATTAAAATCCCTCACTTATTACTCATTCCACACACCTCCCAAGCACCTTGTCTCGTCCCAAACCTACCCAAATAATCTTTCAATATCCCTCCCTTCCTCTTATAATCCATAAGTTAGGCAGAAGGCTCTTCAAGAAGTTTTTTTGGATCATACCAATAGAAGTTACCCAAAATAAAGGTAACAATTTCTCTTAACTTATTTTCTTTTATTTTACTTCTCCAACCCATAAACTCTTTTTATTCCATTAATTTATAACAACACAATTATCCTCAATATAATAATAATTTGTTATGATATGGACTCTAAATACACATACACACATCTCCATCTAATGGATGAAGAACATACTGTTTCTATGGATGGGAAACTAAGGCCTGATGAGATGATTATTGTTTGATTATCTTTTACCGCCTATCATGGTGGCCATTAAGATGACACCATATTTATATAAGATATATATTTTGTTTATGTTTTCTTTATGATTATGAATTTTTCTTTTATAGTATACCATTATGGTTTCCATTATTAGTAAACGCGATAATTTTATTTGAGAAAGTGCGGACTACCTCCCCCTCAAAGTGATATGACTCATTAATGACATATATGGGACTTATAAAGGATGGTGTTATTGATATTATATATTATATTATACTGGAATCATAAAATAACTATGTATAATTATGTTTTAATTCAATTAAAATAAGAAATGTAAATGAAAGTCGTGTTCATGCGTACTTACAGCTTACCGTCTCCATGAACAGTGCATTTCATTTCTTACCTTCAAATGATATGTCCTGTTATAAATATATATACATACTGGATATATATTATATATATGATATCTAAATAATGAATACCATTCTAGATATAATGGACTTTTGACCACATGGACAACTGGAAAATATAAGGTGTTCATTTTTGACTCACATACCAAATATCTACAAAATAAACATTATTAACTTAAATGATTACATAATGATTATGAATTGGTAATAAGTGATTTAAAAGGAATAGTAAACATGAAAAGTTTTTTAAGAAAGTAGAAATTAACTTTATTTTATTACTTATGAGATTAAGGAACGATCGTGTCATGTCGGACACGAGGTAAGGGACTTCGTCTCATTCTCATTTCATTGAGGCCTTTTTGGTTTTAATACACGACATTTTTTAACGATGTATAAACATATTTGACATTTCATTTCATTCAAATGGAATCTTTTTCTACAAAGATTTTTACTAAATGAAAAAAAATAATGTTTCTTTTTTTACGTAAGCGGTGACAACGACCTTTCTGCCGCCACGAGTATTATTTGATCTATGGCTTCCTTAACAAGCCATAATGTTATCAAAAAATACCATAGACTCTTATTACGTATTTTGGTATTGAAAATGGTTTTTAGAATGGATTTATTATTTCAATATATTCAAATTATATATTGTGATTGAAATTTTGGAATGTTATATTTCCATAATGTTTGATTATTTATTTTGAATATATTATGGTTTGTGGGAATTGTTTATGAATATGGGGGGTTTCGTGATAAACCTATGGTAGGTGACCCTGAGATATCTCTCCAATGCATTGGGTAACATGACAGAGGTAAACATAAATGTTTATCCTAAGTGATTTATGGAATATACTATGATGGGAATTCCAAATGTAACTCCCTACATAGCTGTGATAGCTATAATGTATGTACGATATGGATGACACAAGTTACCTTTATGATTTGCGTTTTCTATGAGTGATTCATAAATCTTATGATTTCATGAGGTATGTAAATGAGTTTATGTATTGTATATATTGATGGAATAATTATTTATTTCGTAATTTATAACCCTTACTGAGCTTTTTATGCCCATCCCAAGTTTCCAAATGTTATTTACAGGACCTAAAGATGAATAGGGTCAAGGATCAGATCAAGGAAAAGTCATTCTATCTAAAACATGGGACGAGTTATGAATTAATTTTTCAAGAGTTTTTATTTTATGAATTTATGGAAACATAGTCAAAGTTTCCACCTTATAATTTTTGAGATGTTATGTAATAGTTATGGCCTAATTCTCTAAAACACTACACCTGAAAAGATCCTCAATGTGAATTATTCATTTAGTTCAAGATTATGTAATGATTATGGCAGGTTCCTTATAAGATATGTAGACCTAGAGGTATTGATTGTGATATCTTCAATGTTGTCAGAGACTAGAGGGGTTATACTGTGAGAGCTACCCACAGGGTCATTGTCAAATGAATGTTGGACCTAAGGGAATTGATTGTAAGAGCTGGCAGGTGGTCATTATAATTTATTATTCCAACACAAACTAAGGGGTAATTGACCGTGAGAGCATCCCATGTGGTTGTTTTTTGAATGATTTGTGATATCTGGGATCAAAGAGGTTAGACTATGAGTGATTACCCAGAGGTTGATTGTTTTTTTAATTGAAAACGGATTGAACTAGGAGTTAGACTATGAGAACATTCCCTGGGGTTGCTTATGAATGCTTGAATTATTATGACGAGTCTTCCATGCCAAAGAACAAGCATGGGCTCAGTCTTACAGGATTACATAGATGGTCTTTGGGGACGTTTGTTTGTTATTAAAATGCAAGGGGATATAGAGCTTAGACTAGATTTTGATGTAGCATTTTTCAATTAATTTAACAATTAATAATAGTAAATGAATCTAATTGGAAATTGTAGGATTTTGTAATTTTTTGTAATTCCTAGATTATTGCTTATTTTTTCATATTACCTACTATATATATATATTAACTCAAAGTTATGCACAGATATTTTTTTGGTTTCCTACTGGGATTTGGCTCACACCATGTTTGGTTTATTCTTTTGGACTCAAACAGATCATATGGGTGACGGTATATGTAGGGTAATACACCCATCATCATCAAGTACTTTTTTTCTATTGCAGCTGAAGAGCATGTGGGAATTATGAGGCTATAAATTCTGTTGGAGTTTATTGCTTTTATGTATATTTTTTTAGTATTGTATTTATATAATATTGACTTTTTTGGAAACTTTCTAACACAAATGTGACATGGATCATTTATATATATGGTCCAGTTATTTTGAAACTATCGGTCATCTGTTGTATAATTTTTTATATTGTGCTACTACTTCTTCTATGGTTTACTATTTGTTTCTACTATGTTTACTCAACCAATGAGGGCATATTTTCACCACTGTCTCACCCAAGTCTTTTAATTCTTGTTGGTAGCACCTGGAATTCGGGGAACTGTGCTTCAGGCCATGTGACCAATCGAGTTTGGGGATACATTGGGCGGCACCCATAACTGTGAGATTACATAAAGGTCCATTATATTTTTTCACTTAAATAAATGTATCATTAACAAACATATACAAAATAAGAGTTGTTCCTAGTAATATATCAATCATTAATTTAACTTTTCTTTTAGATTTCATCGTTAATATATTGTCAAGAATGTCATTAGGTAATTGGTCAAAGAAGGATAGAAAATATCTGTCCATTTTTATTAGTATGTACCATTTTAATCATTCTCAGTTGATAATATATAGTCACAACCATGTATACTAATTCTCCTGTTATTCTTGAATTCACATCCAAATTTCCTTTATTTGAAATATTAATGTCCTTAGAACATGTGAAACTATAATTTCAAGAATTATAATATTTATGGTCGAAGAAATATTTAAAAATAATCCATTCATAAAATCATATCATAGATATCGATTTCTTGATTAGATAAATTGCAAAAAAAATATCCCTATAATGTTTTAGCAAACACATTTCTCAATTAGAGGCTCAACACTCAAATTCAATGAGTGGTGTTTATAGATTCCCAGCAGAATGTATCATTTAAAGATGAAAATATATATGATCAACCATGTTATATGAGATGAAGTAGTATGATGCACTAATAGAAAATAAGGATTTCATTAGGGATTAATTCGAAATAATCTTACCTTACAACATCAAAGGATATAATTAATCATTCAAGATCAGTTGATCATAACAATAAAGATACTTACTAGAAACATTGTGATACCTTATCCAATGAAAATATTGTATAACATAAGGGTTGGTGTATTCCCATTATCACCTTGGCTTGCTCAGTTCTGATGTTGAGATTTGTTGTTACATGATCTCTGTGTTAAAGAATATAATTCATGAGAAACATGAAACACATATCCCGGACTAGAATTTTGGCCACTAAAATAATAATAACAGAGATTCCCTCATCAATTTATAGTTATTACATGCTCTGGTGGTGTTTTATAATATCTCATGTCACGAGAAGTCAATAAAATTCCACACAACCACGATTTATATTGTGTTGTTGACAGAAATTATCTATTCATGTATTCTAAAAATTATATCCTACTCCACATGGTAAATTGGAGTCCCTCACCTACATATTCAAAGAGTATGTGTTCCCATGAGTTATCATTGTGATGAGTATACTACCACCCATATAATTTCAAAAAATATATATTTCTACCAGAATCCAATTAATTTCAATTTCAATATATTTCATAATATAAAAACAATAATCATTTAGTGAACTTATTTTCGCATCCCAGACAAAAAAATGTGTTCTTTTAAGGATTAATTACTAGAAAATTATATGGAAAACATGACTGAGTTCTTTAAAATAATCAAATTGTTAGTTTTGTGTGGATTTTGTTTCTAAAGCTATCTAGAGTGATATTATTTTCATTGTTTATCATTTAAATTTCCACTATCTATGGTTTTCTATGACTAAATGATGCAATGAAAAAGTCATCAATTCATATGTGGCACTGGTGAAATACATTCACAACAACCTCTTATTTTGAATTCTCATGAAATTTATATATTTCAATTCAATATAATTCGAACAATTTCTACACAGACATCGCTAACCTAATACTAAAGGTTAAAAATTTCAAAATCACTGTAAGAAACAATAATTATAACATGCAATTCAAGGATTAGACGATTTTAACCATTTATATAAATCATTAAACACTAAAAAAACAATTCAATTCTTTTGGGAAGTGCCAATATCAAATCATTATATGAGATATTCATTGGGTAAACCCTTGATGGTGAGATAGTAACACCCATTAATGTTTTCTAGAATATATTTTTACCATAACATTAAGGTAATGTGAAGTTTAGAATAAAATTGTTAGAGATGTATACATAGGCTATAAATTTAATATGTCGACATTCCTACATAATTTGTAAATTCCCAAGTGATAGTTGAACCAATCCAGATTGATACAATTGGTAACATCCCAATATAAACCATTTTTTTGATGAGATATGGAGTTCCACTATCCATAGGTGAAATCACCATCAAAATAAATGATATAAATAAATGAAAAGGTCTTAGGAAAACATGTGGGGGTATGATTATACACTTAATAATCTATAAAAAATATAGTTCGAAATATAAAAACCCCTAATCCCAAATGACACATGATAATAAGTAATAATACCTAAAAATAAAACAAAAATAAATATTCTATCTGAGCGAAATGGGAGCATTGCATGTAAAATCAAAAAAACCAAAGGATGGCATGCCACAAAGATACCAAGATGGCATGATCCCATACACCATCTAGACTAACAGATGACACCCACATCAGCTACTAATACCATAGTATCATGATGATTTAGTAGGGATGTTTTACACCTTTCCCTTATTTATATCTATTTATAAAACATGTTCAAATAAAACAAAGTTTCAAGAAGGTGTGAGTACAAACTCAGTAAGTACTCCCTATACACATTCCATAGGACGTCACTAGGACATGAACTAATAAGCGCACATCATACAATACTTTTGAAAAGAAGATAATAAGTTTACATAAATCCATAACTATAAACAAAAATATTTACATTCTTTGATACTTTTAATAATCATTAAAATTAATATACCCCACACACAAATCCATAAACTCATGTTTGGAATAATCATTGACGCTTTTTGTTTTGGACCAATGTCCATCCTACCATGTTAGTGGAAATTCTAACCATATCCTATCTAATATAAACACATTTGAAATCAATTATACATAATTACTGTAAAAAAATATTTCCCACAAAATTATTCTTCATTTCAAAGTATTTCATCATTAATTATTCATGCAAGAAAATAAAATAATTAATTTTAAAATTCTTATATTAAAATTTTAAGCAAATTGGGTTCTATAAGACATCAAATTTCCATTATTACAAAATATGTATTAAAATGTGTTTTATTAATGATTTCACACAATGTATCCATATATATTTCAGGATAACACATTAAAAAATCTAATACATCATGTTTTATGATAATAGATATTAGTGATATGCCATGTACAAAACAATAAATTGGTAAACTAAATAAAAACACCTATAAATATGAGATCTGAGATTACATTTACTTCCCCCAACTGATACACCCATTTTTATTCATGATTTATATCATAGCACATAGATTTATCAATAAATGACTTTATATATAACTTGTAGAGATAAGAAAAAAGTATATCTATGATGAAAATTTAGGAACAAGAATATAATAATATGTCAAATCTACCATTCACATTTCTTCATGAAAAATATACTTCTATATTTTAGTGAAATTTATTTGGGTACAAATTTGGAAGTGGGATTTGAGTCCTCATATTAATATTGTAAAAATGTTGATATCTTATATGAATATGGGAAAAATGAGGGCTATATGATTTTAATCCAATTTAAAATCAATATTTCAAATCATCATCTACCGATCACATGGCTTGGTCCCTCAAAATAACAAATTAGGTTCTGATTATACCAACAATACTAGAAATCACAAAGGTAGTGACACAGTTATTCCATATGGTCTAGAAAAATAAGCAATATCCATGATTCTCTATAATCTTAAGGCCATCCATTTCACAGTTGGATCTCATAGTTTGAAATTCAATACTTCAATTGTGGGTCTTCCATCTATCTCAATCCATATGATTACCAATAGGAATATGGTTAGGAAAATAAATTCTCCAAATTTTCAGTAATATCCTGAGCTTTTAAAAAATGATTCTATGTTTACCATCCAACTTGGTATGCTACAACAAGCATTAAATTAAAAAAAATATTATTATATAAAGGTTTCTATTAGAACCATTTAATTGGAATGGTGGGAATGAATAGTATTAAATAATTAATAAAAATAGTGTTTAAACATGTTTAAATAATTATTCATTGGTTATAAAACGAATTTGAAATGTAAATATAATCTAATTGAATATAAACTAATTATTTTTATAAAAACTTATTAAAATGAGATTTATTGTGTATATAAAATAATAAAATCCTTAATTTGGTATTATATTAATGAAATGAAAAATCAAAATAAAGTTCAAAATTAATATTATATGTTTTCTGGACATGGAAAATGAAAAAAATCTTTTTTTTTGCGTAAAATGAATTTTTTACAAAAATATTATTTTTTAGAGCCTTTTAGTGGAAAAAATAATTCAAATCATTTTTTAATAAATATTATAAACTTTATTTGAGAAAATTAATATCTTCTATGGATGACGGAAATAAAATATTAATTGTGATAAGTTATTGGTGATTGTTAGATAATATTCATTTGTTAATAAGGGTGAGAAATACTATAATGTAATTGAAACATCTATTTTGGATAATTTATTAATATAGTTAGATTGACATATTGATTTGTTTTAGAGTTCAATTAAACTATATGTTTATCATTTAATTCTA
The DNA here is from genome assembly GCA_963277665.1 of Viscum album. Taxonomy (NCBI): domain Eukaryota; kingdom Viridiplantae; phylum Streptophyta; class Magnoliopsida; order Santalales; family Viscaceae; genus Viscum; species Viscum album. The sequence continues at coordinate 1,400,894,758 of OY728137.1, read as the reverse complement.
TTCAGGAAATTGAAATCATTTTATAAATTAAAATAGATATAAAACATTAAAAGATTTTGATCATTTCACTTCAAAACCCTGCTTTTTAGTGTTGTATGTGGAATTAATTATCAATATAATTTTCCAAATTCTATGAATTGGATTTAGTAAAATGGATTACATTTTTGGAATCAGATGTTAAAAATTATGATATAGTTTCAATTTAATTTTTTGATACAAAAAAGTTACCATGTTAATAAAATTTTGTACTGTTTAATGGGAAAAATTGTTAGAAGGGATAAAGTTAAAAGTAAAACTATTATCGTACATAAATATGGAAACATTTATAGGTTTGTTGGGTTATTTATAGAACCTAAAATCCAAAAAAAATAAAAAAATATAAAATTCATTGAAATTAAGGATACATATATGTTGTTAGATTTTAATATATGTTAATTCGTAAATTATTCAATTGATCCCACAACACCACTAGTATAAATACCACCCTCCCCTCCAAAAAAGACCCAAAAAACCATTTAGATATTCAAATATCTTCTCAAAAATATTATCTTCATCATCCCCACATCCATTTTCTACTGGCCTTAACAAATGATGACTTCCCAAGTCCTTAAGGGTGTTTTAAGGAGATGATATTCAAGTGGTAATTATCTCAATGTACTCGTCTAATTTATTATTTTTCTACTTTCTCAACACCTACATCAACCATAAATGCATGATTTATAAACAATAATGTATATACTAGAGTTATATGTATCTAATATAATATATCATATCAATTTAATTTCTCACCACCTCTTATTCGTTGAAGTAAATTGTTGTCCAAGTTATGCCCCTTAATCTCCACTATGAAAAATATTTTGGTTCCTTTTCCATTACCAGCTCATGGATGTATTAAAACTAAATTTTTCGTAAAATAATATTTCAATATTTATATAATAACATATTTTACATTCTGGAAAATTCATATTAAACAAACATTCATGATTTCTATATTATGGTTATACAATAACTTCATTTGGGGACATGTGGACTACCATCTCCACAAAATGATGTGACTCCTTCACACATCACAAGTAATTTTTTAAGGTTTTCTAGTAAAAATATATAATATAAATGAAAAATTAATTCTACTATAATTATATTATAAAATTATACATATTTACATATATATCATTTAATTTTATTCTTTCAATACGATAGAAAAAATTAAAATAGAGTTCTTCCATATGTACTACCTATCATCTCCATGAATGAAATTTTTAGCTTGTATTAAAATATTTTCATAAATAATATATTTATATCATGTTTTATATTATATATATGTTAGTATTATGACCACATAGACAATAAACATTATTGGGATTTCATTTTTGTCTAAAGTGTCGAATATCTACAAAATGTCTGTCATGAACATAAAGAATTAAGTAATTGTTATGACATGAAAATAATTTTTATTAATATATTAATAAAATTTTCAAATGTTATCAGGAATTTAAATATTGAAATAATTTTATTATCCAAGAATATGAAGAAAATACGAGACAAGTTAGACTCGAGGTACGAGATTTCCATAACCAAATTTTCATTCATTGGGTTAAAAGTGTACTTCATGATATTGTCATGATATGTTTATTTGAGAAATTAATTTTTGATATCAAATCATGAATTTATATATATTTATCAGAATTTATATTCAATTCCCATAATTTATCTATTTAGTTACCAAAATAAACTTTGTAAGGCACTCATTAACTAAAAATTCATTTTAAATGTTTTAATGATTTATTCTAGTAAATATCTCTCATTAATGTCCATGTTATCAAAAAAAATTAAGGATATATTTATATGGACATATCTATTTTAAAATCATAATTCCTTTCAAAGGATTAAATGTTGTATGGGACACATTGAATCAAAAATAATCTTTTTAAATGTTTTAATTTTGTTTTTAAAATGGATTGATTATTCAACAACATGTAATGTTTTCTAACATATAATCTAGGAATGGAAATAATCTTTTTCATGTCACTATTATGTATTGATGTTTACTATACATGTTTAAAATTGTAATTTATAATATTGTGATTTCGTTCATGATTGCATAGATGTGTAAAAATGTAATGTTATATTAAAGTGGAAATGTTATTTTTTTCCTGATCGCTGAATGGTGTGTTATGATTATATTATTGTTATTAGGTATTATTTAACTACATGGGTGGTTCCATGATAAATTGAGGGTAGTTTTGGACATGAGTTCACATCAATGCATTGGGTAATGTGAAAGAGTTATACTGTAGGGTTTCTCCTAAGATATTTTTGGATTATACTGTTATGGGTATTCCAATCATAGCCAAGAAGGTTAATCCCTATGTTTCTATGAAAATTTCAATGTATGTATGATAAATATTACACATGTTAACTTTATTATTTTTGATTTCTATGTAGTTTTAATGAATTTTATGATTTTAAGAGTCATTATAATGATATTATGTTTTATGGGTGATGATTTTGAATTTGATTTCATTATTTTAATATATTCCTAAAATTGCAGTTTATATTTTACTGTGATTTTGGTTTTCATCACATGTTTTTCAATTACTTTCCACAAAGAATAAGGATGGGTATGAGATAGGAATATGAAGATAATACTTTTAGACCAAAAATAATCCATGTTTTATTTTAAATGTTTTATATTTATAAAATAATGGAAACAAATTTGGAAGTATCATATGGTATGATTATCCGATGTTAAGTATTAACGATGTCCTAATTGTCTAAAACACTAAACTAGAAATGTTCTTTAATGTGAACTAATGTATATTCATGACTAAAATCACGATTTTGTAATGTTTATGGCTAGGGCCAAATAGTTGGTTTTAAAATAAATGATTAGAAATCAATATGGATTATTAGTTTTTGTTAATCCTACGCTATGTTTATTTTCATATTATTTTCATTAAATACTTATTTTAAATAATTTTCAGATTAAGAAATATTGAGTTACAAATTGATGTTGGATGATCTCAAACAACATTCTTATATATTCCTAATCACATGCATGCAATAATTATTAAAAAGTCATGTCCACATGATTTAGTAATTTTTTATAACATATGATTAAATTCCCAGTAGTGGTTTGAGATATTAAACACCTCATTTATACCTCGATATCATCATGGATAGTGTTTTTTTAATCAAATTTTATTTTTTCAATATTTTCATATTTTAAAAAATGTTAAATATTATGAAGGAATTTTTAAATATTTTTCATTATCATATGATTTTGAAGCGTATTATAATTTTTGAAATGTTGACGAAGAAGGAGAACCTTGGAAAAATTATTTATATTTTATTTTAAAATAGTATCTCATCACATACTTTATGTATTTTGAATGCACAACTGATTGAAGGATTAAAAACAAGTCAGTTTAAGTGTTTTATAAAAATTAGGTCTTATCTAATGTTTTGAAATTATATTTAAAAAAAAATATTTTCGAAAACTATTTCCCTATGAATAACCATACATTAAAATATCTACAAGTTCATTTAGAAAGAGGATGTTGATTTTGAAGAATCGTCGAATCATTATTGCAATTCATGGACATTCTATCTACAAGAAAAACGATGATCAAACTAGATGTAAACCATGATTAAGGTACAACGTTCTTTCATTTTGGAATAGCATTATTAAATCACATGGATGTGAAATATAAAATGTCAATATATATAATAGATAATGAATTAATATGTTGTAGTTATTAAGATTTGTGATAAAATTTGGTGTTATAACCAAAATTTCAGGTTAAAACATCTTATTGTTATTTTTAAGGACATATCATATTTTTTTAGTGTTAAAGGAATTATATGACTTTATAAAAAAGATTTCCCATAGGAAGGGTGACAACCCATTACATCCAGCAAGGCTATGGGAATCAAAACCATAACCGAAGGGTGACAAGGTTTCATCTCCAACAACTAATCTACATGGAGTCCCTAATTAGTAGGAATTGTTCTTTTTAGTTAAACATGTTGATGGAATAATAATAATTTTATTTTAGGAATAATGTTTTATAAAATTGATATCCATGGTAGTGGAAAATGATTTTGTGATTAAGGGTTCAATGTTATTTTTGAAGTTGTTTTCTATTTTGGGAACCCATTACGATCTTGGTAAAAAAATAAAATGGTATTTTATTTGATGGGTAATGATTCCACTTAATTTTGGAAGAATGGATACCTTTATTGTATAAAAATGGGGAATTTTGTTATTTATGTAAATGATTAACCTATCTTGGAGAATATGTGATTAGGGTAATTAATTCATTGTGAGACATTTATAGTGATCGATTTTTTCTAGATAAATGATAATTGTTATCAGTGAAGACTATCTAAATATATTATTCTAGGATTTGGGGTTTTAAAAACAGTTTTGATTTTTTATGGATTTTAATGAAAATTTATCATTTAATGTTTTATAATAAACTTGTTTTATCCCAATTGAATTTTGTATGGTGAATGTAAACGTTAATCATCCAATAGTTTATTCTTTTGAGGGATTGATTTATCTTATCGAAACCATTCTGATTTTGAATAATTTTTTAATATAGGATAACTATATAGTTAATATAATATACATTTGGAGATACTATAGAATATGATTCACCTTGAATACAAATAGATTGGAGAAAATGATCAGTTTGTGGTGGAATTCGTCAGATTAGTGAAGCACTACTTTTCAAGTATGAATGAATACTTATATTCTGAGTCAATGATATAAATTAATTCTCCAAATCTATTGAAAATATATTGAAACATTAATTTTTACCCTAGAATCATATTTTCCAATCAATCAAATGTTCCCATAGATATTAACTAATTTATAGATTTGTGATTGATATCTTTTTCCATGCCAGGTTTTCTATCACTCTCCATCAGAATATGATCTACCATTTTTCCTTGTATATCCTTTTTCCAACGTTGAAACATGGTATTTTTTATCTTAGTTGATATTACAACTTCTCATTATTTCTTTTTATGTAGATGTTTTATTGAACATTATTATGAGGTGGTATTTCAATAAAGGTATTTTGAATAGTCAAACCATAGTAACCAACTATGAATTAAAACTGTGAGGACCATATTTTTAAAAGGGGTATAGAATGTAACATCCTATGTTTTTAGAAAAGATACCATTTGTTCAATATTATACATGATACGCTACAATGATCATAAACATACACCTTAATATTACTATTTAAATGCTACCAATATAACATTTCAATTGGAATGGAGGGAATGAAAATTATTAAATAAACAATGGAAATAGTGTTTACACATGTTTATATAATGATTCTTTGGTTATAAAAAATTAGTTTTGAAAATAAAAACCATATGAATTTAAAGGATGTGTTTTTAGGAAAAAATAATTAAATGGGAATAATTTTGTTTATAAAATAATCTAATCACACTTTTTGGGTTATATTAAAATAAATTCACTATAATTTTTAAAAATATTCTAATATTTTATTTGTAAATGATATAAGAACCGATTAAATTTTATGCATAATATGATTATTTAAAAAAAAGGTATTTTTAACAACTTTTGATTGATAACCAATTCTTAAATATATTTTTTATCAAGTTTATAAAATATATTTGAAAAAATAATAATATTTTATCTAATAGAGACATAAATTTTGATATTGAATAATTTTTTTGGTATTTTTTTATGAATATTCATTTCGTAATGAATAGTGAAAACTATTGAATTTAAATTCATAACACTTTTTCATCTAATTTATTTTTATAGTCATATGGTAAATATTATTTATTTTAGAGTTTATTTTTACTATATTATATCATTTAATAGAATATAGGTCATTGTAATTAATTTCATATTGAAAATAGATAAAAAAACATTTAAAACTTTTGAATGTTTATCTTTTTGAACCCTCATTTTTTTGGTCAGTGGAATTAATTTAAAATAAAATTTTCCCAATTAATTGATTTGAATTAGGTAAAATGTATTCCATATTTGTAATCAGAAGGCCCAAATTTGTTTTTATAGCCAATTAATGTTTTGGATATAAAAAGATTACCATTTTAAAAAAAAAATTCCGTTGTATAAGTAAAATTGCGAAAATTATAGAAGTTAAAAGATAAAAGAATAACATGCGTAAAAATTGAAAAATTTATTGGATGGTTTAGGACTAGCTCAAAACTAACCCGCCTAAAATAAAATAAATGTAATAATAGTTTATTTAAGATAATTCCACCAAGATGTGGTTAGGTTTTAATATAAATTAATCTATAAATTAATCACGTGAACCCACCTCTCCCCAAATAAAAATACTACCCCTCACCTAGCAATTTTGACCCAAAAATAATTGTAGCTCCTAAAATATCTGAAACAAATCCATCTGCATTACTTTACCCACGTCCAAGTGATTTTGGTATCACCAAAATACCAAATTCAAGCTCGTCATGGGTCTTTTAAGGAGGGGATATTCAAGAGGTAATTTTCTCAAAGTAACACTCTTAATTTTATTTCTTTTTCAATATGATACTCACCACCTTCTTCCATAAAAGTAGGATAAATAAAAAATCATTTATATACTGAATTTTTATGCTTATAATAGAATATTCCAAATCCATTTCATTTATCACCGGATCATATTCAATGAAACAATGTTATTTTCAATGTTATTTAGGTTAATCGCCTCTATGAATAATGTTTATTTTTTTTTCTTTACATCCCCCATGGATGGTTTAAAAAATATTTTTATTGTAAAATGACATTATTATACATATTTTATAACCTATTTAACATTACTTAAATGTTATATCAAACATAACATCATTCTTTCCATATTGTGATTATACAATAACATCTTTTGGGGATGTGGGGACTACTTCTTCCAAGAAATCATATGATTTCTTCACACATCCCATTGAATTTTTTAATTATTATTTTAGAAAATATATATAAAATAAATGAAATATTAATTCTACTATAATGATATTATATATTTATAAATATTTAAAAACTTTTCATTTAATATCATTCTTTTTATACGATAAGAAAATGAAAATAGCATTCATGCATACATATGACCTACTGTCTCCAAGAAAAATGTTTTTAGTTTTTATTCATTGATTAACATAAATTCATAAGTAATTAATATATAATATAATTATATAATGTATTATATTCTATAGATGATGGACAGAAATCCACATGGACTATTGATATAGACAATGTTCATTTTTTGAATCATGTATCGAATATCGACAAAACGTCATCCAACATGAACATAAATAATTATATATTTGGTTAAAATAGTTATAAGTGTTATAAAATAAACAATAAACAATATATATTTTCTCATGAATGTATAAACCAACCTAAATATATTATTTAGGATGATAAAGAACATATGAAACATGTTTGAATTGAGGTAAGGGAATTTCTTAAGCCAATTTCAATTTTTTGGGTTAAACATGTACTTTTTGATTATTTCGTACTATGATAATGTGAGATATAATTTTGGATATATTATCCTATATTTACCCTAATTTTATGTGGATTTATATTGAATAAACATAATCAATCTATTTTATTAACAAAATGATCTTAGTATGGTATTCAATAACTAAAATGTCTTTTTAAATGTTTTAAGGAATTATTCTTCTAAATATTTCTCAATAATGTCCTTGACTTAAAAATGGGTTTGAGGATATAATTATCTGAACATTAAGATTTTAAAATTATTATTCCTTTCAAAATTTTCTATGTGGTATGGAACAATATGATTCAAATATATTATTTTTAAATGTTCTGTTTTGTTTTTAAAATTGGTTTAATTACTTCAATAAAATGAAATTTTGGTTAACATATAACCCATGTATAAAATATATATATTTTATGCCACTATTATTTGTTCATTATTACATTAAATTTTTATAATATTAATTTAAATATGCTGTTTTAATTTATGAGTGCATGCCATTGTATAATTGAAATGTTATTTCCAAGTAGAAATGTTATATTTATTTTATACATGTTTTATGTGTTATTATTATATTATGGTTCATGGGAATTTTTATGAATATGGGTAGTTATATAATAAAACAAGGGCGGTAGATCCCATGATAACAATCCAATGATTTGGGTATTGATACGGAGATAAAAAGTAGGGTTTCTCCGAAGGGAAATAGAGAATATTCTATGACAGGTATTCTAAACATTACTATAAAGGAAAATCCCAATACCAATGTGAAAACTACAATGTATGTATGATACAGATGCCACAAGATACATTTCTTATTTATGATTTATAATATATTTTTTCATTAATATTATGATTTCATGAGATATGGTAAATATATTATGTATATATGGGTGAAAAGTATGATTTTTTTATCATGAGTTTAAAATATTCATGAACTAATTATTTAAATCTTTATTTTATATCCTGTATGGAAATTTTTGGGCTAATATCGTGTTTTGGAAAAGAATTATATAGGGAATAAGGATGGGTAAGAGAAATTATGAATTCAAGATTATTTTTATCATGAAAATAAATCAAGTTGTATTTTAAAGGTTTTGAATTTTTTAAAAAATGGATAATGTTTTGGTAGTATCCTTTTGTATGATTATAGGATGTTATGTATTAATGATGGAATATTTATATGAAAATATAAACCAAAAAATATCCTAAATTTGAACGAATGTAAAATATTGACTAAACTCTACATTATGTAATGTTTACAGATGAGGCCTTAAAATTTCACTTCCACAAAACTCCAAACATCACCATCAACAATTTCCCAGATATTGTTAATTGTTTCTACTAACCATTATATATCTGTGAACATCCTAAAGTACTTATTAATCACAACAAACCGATTTGGAAACGTTTGATTCATATAAAAATAAATAGATAATTTCAAAATAAACAAAAATGGTAATGTACATAAAAAAAGGGGTTAAGACAATATGTAATGATTCATCCAACATTCCAATATATAATCATAGAATAAAATATTCCATACATAGTAATAGGATGTTGAGTAAATCCATGTTAGCTATTATTTAAAATTCATAGAAAAATGTATTTTTTTATTTCTCTTATTGTATATAATATAATTGTTGGACATAGGTATTATGATACATTTGTTTTAAAGAGAAAAAAACAAGTAGCTTTTTAAACACTAGAAATTTTCATGGTTCATCACATTATGGTTGGTTGAGAGGGGAGTATGATTTGAAATAAATTATTTTAAAATTCATTGAGATATAAACCGAATTTTTGTTTATATGCTTAAATGAATAATTTTTTATATTTGTTAAAAATTATCATTATATTAAAAAATGTTTGAGGAAAATGAATGAATGATTTTATATAATGTTTTTAGGAAGGTACCTATAAGATGTTTTGGATTTGATTTTTTACATCACTACAAATATTAATACATAAGGTAAAATTAATAAAATATAATAAGGATTTAGTGAAAATGGGTTATTAATTGACATTTTACAAAATGTAAATCTTCAAGGTGGTTGTATTAAGCATGGTTTATTTTATATATATGTAAACCATGTTATAGTAATGTATTATACATAATGGTTATATGTATAATAGTGTATGAAATACTTGAAAATTTACAATCTCTATTTTTATACCCAATTAAATAAATCATTGTCTATTTTTAAATACGTTTTTTAATTTTTGACGTATTTTTACAAGAATACTCATCAAGTATTTAAGGAGTTTAATGTTGAATGATTAATGACAGAATATTATGAATTATTTTAATTTAGTATCCTAGTTTTAAAATTTATAAAATATATGGAATAATTAAAATAATAATATTTATAAATTATTAAATGACATGGATCCATAAATGGGAATTGCTGAATACCAAAAATTAACAAAGAGACTAAAAAATAGTATTTCATTTAAAAAAACCCCTTGAAAAAATCCCCCAATTAATTATTTATCTTAAATATAAGGTTTTAAAAGGATAAAAATAAATAAGGAATTAATAAAAAATAATAAATGATTCATATAATGTATTAAAACCATCATGAGATAACATATAATGAATATTGATAAGGTATTACTATCATCCATGTGTTAATGATCGTGGATAGTTTGGATTCTCAACAAAGGGGTTAGTTTATCATTTATGTTTTACACATTTCAAAAGAAGGGTTTAATGTTTCTTAAAAATGGTGTTTAGGGGTTTGATCTTGTTTTTTATGAAAAATTGTTTTCCCCTATAAAACCTTAATGTTTAGATTAGTTATAAGTTATTATATTTTTCATTTAATTATTTTAATATCCTATTTAATATTCAAGTATATTGATTATTATCTTTATAAATAATTATATAATTTAATTTAATTTCTTAAATTTCTTCATTAAATATTATTGCATTAAAAAAAGTGGTTTCTCATTCTATATAAGGTATGTTTCAAATTATTATAACCAAAATTAGTGAACTATATGTTATTATTTGAAATTATTTATTTATTATAACAAATTATCCCTATTATAGTTTAATATTGTATTGGATTCAAAAATTTTCGTGAAAATGATCTAATGATATTAGGACTTTTCATAGGCCATTCACTTGACATGTAACATTGGTTCGACTAATAAAGGTATAATTTTCTACTTTTACCAATATAAATTATCTAGAGTATAAATTTGGTTTCATATGATTTCAATATTCAACATGAATGATGATATTTTTTATTATATATAAAATGATTATTGATATATACTAAATATTTAAATTATTGTTTTATATAATTTAAATGAAAATAAGTAGATTTGTAAGTGTCCTAAATTATTATGTTTGAAAATTATTAAATTTATTGAATAAAAAATATGATCAAATTGTATAATTAAAATAATGAATAAATATATATAATTCATGAGATGCATATAGTAAATGGTGATATATGTAAAACTCTTCAAAATGAAATAATATTAAATTATTTTTAATTAATCAATAATTAATAAATTTATAACCCAATGTATAGGATCATGATAAATTTGATTATTTATTGAATATATTGCTTATAAAAAGAAAAATATGGATAATCTAAATCATTATGAACCTGCATTAACATGGAATTTGGGTAAGGTTTGGCTATATAACTTTAAATCCTATCATTCGTGAGAAAAGGTGTTGGTAAAATCAGTTAGATAAATATTAGAGTGTTTTTCTCTAGACAAGTACTAGTGTATTGTTTCTTAAATAACCGACATGATTTTCTACAAAAATACATTAACGATTATAAAATTTCCTATGATAACTCAATGATTCGTGAAACATGGAGAATGGTTGACTAATAAATATAATGTATTAAAGCATAGTTTGTTTTGTATTATATTGAGTTAAATATAATATTTTAGGCTTTAAACAACATGATACCCAATATATATATATTTTTTATCATATATTATAATGTATTTAAGCCTATTTATAATTTTTGAGATTCATTATAGTTTTGTATTAGATTTTGATAAGTGTTTTTATTTTTAAAAAATGTATTGTTATAATAATTATTTTAATGTAATTGAAATAATGTTTTATAAATATGAAATTTTTGTATTAGACAATAGTTGTGGGATACAAATTATTGTTTTTGTAATGTGACCAAAAAATACGAGAGAATTAGTTATAGAATAATTATATCATTGCGTTGGTAATAAAATACGAGTTACTAAATTAGAGATTTATAGATAAGTTAACAATTGTTCTTGTGGATAATTTTAGAATTATAAAATATTTTCAATATTAATATCATGAAATTTTTATAATATTTTACAATTTTTATTGGAAATATTTTTTTTTAATTATCTAAAGTTCCATGAGAATCTATTCAGCTATCTATTCCTTTCCTATCGTTTTTTAGGAAAATAGGTTTTTCAGGACTATTCTAAGTACATTCCATGCACTTTATGAGTACACGTCGTGTACTCAGTTACTACAAGATTTCGTGTGCTGGTCGTGTAGTGGCCATGCCCATAGCCTTGTGGGGGTGACCAGGAGGCCACCTAAAGCGTATTACAGAAATGGCGAGTACACGATGTGTACATCAAAAGTACACTTTGTCTAATTTTTTTTCATTAAACGCACTAGGGATGTGTCTAATCGCTAGAAATCTATCTTTTTAGGTCTCCTTCGACCGAGAGCTCCGTATGGTAGTGGATCTTCGACGAACCCTCAGGCGAGTGTCTGTCATTTGAATCAAACACCGTTGGTTGCATTGGAATTGCATCATTGAGTTCTCCCTTCTACTTGAGCCTCATTTCATGATTCCCTACTTTTCCAAGTTATATTCGGTTGAAAATTTTGAGTGTTTTTGTAGATCTACGGTATGCCAAAGAGATTCAATCCTCAATGTTCACATATAGTGATATACTGACATCAAGGTAGGTTGTTTGAGCCTTTATATTGATAGTACTTGAGATATATGTGAAAATTTTCTCAATACCCATGAATGTGTTTTTCCGTGTTTACCATTTTAGCCCTATTGTTTGTCTGCAATGCTGGTATGATTGAGTAGATGATTTCTGACTGTGAATATGTGGAATTTCTATGATTTGGATATTATTGTGATGCATGTTTTGCCTATTTTGACCTTTTGGTCTCGTTTTCCTGTTAGGCAGCAGTTTACTTGCCCATGCCTAGTTTTAGGATGGTGTGATTGTTCTGATTTGTTGTTATACTGTATAATTCTATCCAAGTAAATATTTATATTTAATTTGGCCAATAAAATTCATTGTAATTGATTGACATACATAGGGCCGTGAGAACCTGGTGTATAGACCATAGGGATGATGGACGTAAGGGCTTCTCTAGAGTGTCTTTATAACATATGATGCAAGAACACAGGGGGAATTGAGGTTGAGTGCTTCCCCAGAGTGTCTATAGTACCTCGACGTGGGACACAAGGGGAATGAGACGTTGATTGTTTCCCCAGAGAGTCTTTAGTACCGATATGAGACTATAGGAGTAATTGAAGGCAAGATCATCCTTAGAGAGACTATGATTAATCCGAACCATACGGGTTAGACTCAGTGTACCACACAAATGGTTTCTTGTACTTGTTTGGTATGAATAGAGGGGATATTCTATATGTACTTCCCCGAGGGTTACCTTGTGTTTAGATGCTTGTTTTCATTTCTAGGTAAGACTAGAGGGGACCGGCTATGAGTACTTCCTAGAGGGTTACATTTTGTGTTTTTATCTGGTTTGATTAGTTGTTGCATGTTATTTGGTGATTTGAATGCATTGAAACAATGGATTATTTATTATTGAGTACTTTCATATTTACTATTTCTTCTACTTTTAACTGTTGAATACTCACTGACTGTTATGCACAGATGTCCTGGTGGTTTCCAACTGGTATTTTGTCTCACACCATATTTGGCCCATGATTTTAGGCCCAAATAGATTTTATTGATACAGGTATAGATAAGGGAAAGTAGACTTCTACATCAGGTACTTGATTTGTTGTGGAGCAGGAGAGCATGGGACCAAGGTATGGCTTGCAATGTTGAGAAGTTTATCTACTTTCTTGTTTACATTTGATTAGCACTGTTTTATTCCAGCATTGTTACGTGTTTGTATATTTTCCTAGACTTATTTATCATGCATCATTTCATATATGTTATCCAGTTTATACATTCAGTTTTCTTCTTTATGTCATTATTACTGCTTCCACTTTTGTATGTATTTGTATAATTCCACTGTGTACTCTGCCAATGAGGGCATAGTTTCCCCACTATTACACCCAAGACCCTCCCTTCTAGTTAGCAGCCTCTGGCATTCTGGGAAATGCACTTCAAGCTATGTAACGAACCGGGTATCGGGCGCCTCTGGTTGGCTTCCAGAACCATGACGTTACAAATTTGTATCAGATGAATTTATTTTCTTCTTGACTTACTGTTTGGAGCCTTTATCCAGGGATAAGATGTAATAGGTACTTGGTAATAATATGTGTCCTGGAGTATCTAACCCATGTATAGGGAAAATCCAATCTACCTAATTTAATTTCAAATTTTTTTTACTTTGCAATTATTAGAGTTGATTTTATAACATCTTGAGTGATTCACATGATTTGTGTTGTTGTTGTTCATATTATTGTGGTTTTATTTCTATTTCAAAATAATGAGATGAGTGTATTGCATCTCATACATCATATTGGAACCTTCTAGAAATCACATGTCATGCATTATTGTCATTCCATCTAGGATGCATTAGCGATTTCATGTTGCAGTAATAGACTGTGTGTAAAATATGCATGCTTTTGTGATAGTTTCCTAGATAGAATTCATGCTTCTTGATAAAGTATTGTTTTGTGTAATGTTTTGGATGAATAGATGCCAAACATTGGTTCTTGAGGTGTTATGGTCCTTCATGTACCGGAATTTGGTGGTTCATTTCCATTTTTTCAATGTTATAACATGTATAAGATTCCAAAAATTTATTCATGGGGATTATGGGCCCTCATATATTGGAATTTGGCACTTTCAATTTTTATTTTAGTGTTTTTCTTGGCTCCATGGTAGCATCAAAGGCTTACTATCCCGAAAAACCCAGAATACATGCAGTGTGGTTTTGACTACATGCCATGTGTTCTTCTGTTCGGGAAAAAAAATTTCTTATGTACACACTATGTATAGTACATACATGTCGTGTAGTCTCTAGTCGTGTCTTTGGACATGTTGGAATGGACATGGGATAGGGAAAACCAGGAGTGAGCACGCCTTGTACAATTCATACACGCCGTGTTGTGTTGACCTTGTGCCCACCTGTGTTAGTAACAACACAGGTTGGCCGAGTCTGGTCAAACACACACTATGTGCCATCTAAACATGTCGTGTAATCTATCCCAGGTACGCGGCAGTGTCAAAAACAACACGGGTCGGTGTTATCCTTTCATCTACATGCTGTGTCCATCTGGAACACGTTGTGTAGTGTGAGTCGTCTGTTAGGCGATGTAACTAACAACACGGGCCAGGTGGATCATGTCTACTACACGCCGTGTAGTCATGTCTTGGGAGAGTCGTGTTGTTTAACTGTGTAGAAGGACTCGGCTATGGGAAGTGGATTCAAGTACACACCATGTGTTAAGACAAAACACCATGTGTTTGGGGTGTTACAAGACCAGTTTTTTCATATACCCAAAAACCACATATGTCTTCATATATTTAATGTAGGATTGATTTTTAAAATGCATAGTGATATTTTCAATGAATTTAATGGATAATTATGTTATCATGTTTACTAAAATTGAGCAAACCCAAATGATCCATAAGATAATAAGTTAACAAATATTATATAGGATCTCAATCATTATAGATCCTCCAATATAATGTAAAATAAAAAAAGGTACCGACATTATCCAGGTAATTACCCATCCCAGATAACCCATGCTACCAATCATATGCCAATTTCACATTATTTCTCTATATTTTTAGTTACGTAAATGTGACTTTTTTATTAGCACACAGTAGTTAAGGAGGAATATACCCATATGAGGGACCTAACCCTCATATTTTGGAAAATACATTTTATTTGAGGTTTTCAAACATCATAAGTGGAGGAATATTTCTCAATCACTAATGTTGGTTACCTACATCACTCTATATATAGAGGAATTACTCCATTTATTTCTTATGATGTGACATGAAATACTAACCCAATGTATTCTACAACCACCAAACACACTCTTTGTCGTTAAAATTATAAATGTATGGAGATATACTAATTAAAAAATATAAAAATATTCAATAGATAATGATTTAATTGAAGTAATAATAATCTTGGTGAAAATGTTAAAATGGATTACTCATTCTTATGAATTTGTCACACTATTGAGAATATATAAAGAAAAATTAACATTATGAATTCCATGACATGTAACTTAAGATATAAGAAATATTGTATTTGTATTTGGTTAAAATTATACAACCATTATTTAGTTTAAGTAGAGTTGAAGTACAAAATGTATTCGAGTGCTGTACATGAAATATATAACCATAACTGAACCTGACAAAATTCAACTAAGAGTGTATATATTTTATAACTTATAAAAATTAAATTTACACTTTTCATTTACTGTGTTGAAATATTATAAGGATTGTGAATTAAAAAATATAATTTCATAGGTTGGTCTGGCATGTTACATATCATATTTACTAGACCACAATGTGTGTTAGTCATGTGCACTGACTAGACATATACTTTTGTATCTTTTAAGGAAAAACATTCCAAGATATTGTAACAATTCCTCGGGGAAAAACTGATGTGAAATTTTTAAATAAGTCATACCCTTATATCCTGGGTTATTTGAATACATGTGATAAATTTATAGGACAATACACTTTATAGTCATATATTCAAGGATAAATATATTATTTACCATACTTGAATTTCATATTTTTCATTCGTATAATATTACCACCTTCTATGCCATCTATGATACATTTATCCCTTAGAATTGTCTGAAAATATCCCATTGGAAATTATGATCGATGTTTACAATAAGTGAAGACATAATCTAAGCAATTTCATTACCTCCTTGATTCATTCTGACAAGGAAGATCCTTATCACCAAAATAATTTTCCCAATCACCAAATAGAGGTTCTATAGAGTTGATCTATTGTCTATAATAAAGGCTATATGTGAACAAGTTACACGATGGGAAAACAAAATTATATGAAAATCAAGGTTTCTAGGGGTGGACATAGATGTTAATAAATGATGATTATTTATCATTTATCTTGTCTTTAATGTACATTAATGACCAATAAGAACAAAATTATTAATCAAAATAATAATATAAATATATAAAAATAAAAACATTTGTAATGATAACTAGTTTTGTAATAAAAAGAAAAATTATATTTGAATAATAACAATATAAATGTTAATAAAATTCATATATTTAAGGGGTGATATTGAAAATAATATAGGTAAAAAATAATTCTGCATCAATGTTCTTAATAAATAATTCCTTTATAATAATTATCAAATATGCTCTAAACCAAATATATAAACCATATAATTTCGTTAAAGTAATTATTAAATTTCATGCCGTACTAGACTATTAATTAAAAAATTAAAATTTTTTAATTTGAAAAATAGTAATCCATAAATGCAAAATTATTTTCTATGAATTAAAAACAATATATCTAAATGAGATGTTGATTAAATGAAATGTGAGACAAGTTAAATTATTTACAAAAATATTAATTTGAATCTGAATAAGAATACCCCACCATAATACTAATTTTTTAGAATTGATGATAATGGATCTATTCATTATTATCATCAAGGAAACTATATTGAATGTCTCAACGAATTTAGTGAATGATATTAAAATAACATTAATCCAAAAATATTTATCAAGTGGTTTTATCTATTATTATTGTCCAATATAATTGATAATGTTGTAGTAAAATATTTAAAAGAAAAAATTCATTATGAACAGTGATAATTGGTAACTCTGTTAAAAATAATTAAGATCATGTTCTATGTCTGAGAGATTAAGAATAAATATATACATTTCGTAGGAAAATACCAATTTTTAATTAAAAAACTCAATATGTAATTTTATATCAGTACTTCATTTAGATGATATTAAATATTCACATTCTCACATAGAAAAGACATATATTTAATTTACTATATATTCTTAATGAATTCTATAATAGATAAAAAAGAAAAATTTGTGTGATCAACATTAAAAATATTAATATAAATACTTAGAGGAATTATATATAGAAATTTAGGTCACAACATACTCCCTAAAATCTGATATTTTCATCTAGAAAAGAAAATAACACACATATAGATGAGGTCATTGAAATTAAATTCGATTATAATATTTATAGAATCTCCCAAAAAGTATTAAATGCCATCATAAAATTAAAAGTAATGTAATAACTCACCATTAAAAGATATTTTCATAAAAATTAATGATTGAAATTTGGTATTCAACGATGGAGGTATCATCATCGATGTCCAAATTATAAATTACAATAACATACATTAGTTATTGAATAAATAACCATAAAATTTCCACATGGTTGTTGTAATATAACTGATTCATTGTCAAATGTTACAATAGAAAATAGGAATACTCTCCTACCCTGTATAAAATCTAAAATTTTCTAATGATACTTGCGGATACATTGTTACCACGAACAAACCCTATAAA
The DNA here is from genome assembly GCA_963277665.1 of Viscum album. Taxonomy (NCBI): domain Eukaryota; kingdom Viridiplantae; phylum Streptophyta; class Magnoliopsida; order Santalales; family Viscaceae; genus Viscum; species Viscum album. Next base: position 1,400,876,507 of record OY728137.1, on the reverse strand, counting down.
ATATGTTTTAGGAAATATATTCATAAAAAGTGATATCCTTCAATAAACTCTAATGTTATCTAATAGTATCCTTATATAATTTTTGGAGGATCTTGACTATCCTCATATACTCCTGAATCAATTAGAGATGATTTTTCATCAATCACATCAATAAATTTCACCTTATTGACATCACACCAGTGTATATCATGAAAATGGATGACGTGTTGGGTCATCTCTAAATGGTATTAACTAGTGTTATAAAAATAACATCTAGATATATATTTCGGTATGTATATTAATCAAAATGTAAATAATTGGTCAGAATCATACCAAAATCATGCATGATTTACCATAAAAATACAAATGAACCTAAATAGTTTAATTAGCTGACCATCTTCATTAGGGAATAATTTCTCACCAAAATACACCTATGTCCTAAAAAACTTATATAAACTCCACCAGATCAAGGATTATAAATGGGAATCCCTTATGAAGAAATTAATTATAGAAATTCCCTGATAAAATACAGAATGATCATTTTATTTTCATTCTATGTATCCTATAAAACACCTAAACTATATGAGAAGAAAATAATTTTACACTACATTCCAATAAATGAAACCACAACATGTGTAACGCCCCGAAACTAGTTACCCAGAGCCGGAGAATTATTTTAATACATTGACATGATTACAAGGAATCATGTCCTGAAGGACCGATTAGTTTAGCAGTCTTGGAAAATAGATTACAAACATTAACTTTACATTACCATTTCAAACATAAAACATGGCATAAATAGTTCTTTGAGAATTCCATTATTCCCTTAATTAAACCCTTCTTATCAATCACAATACACTTCTTGGAATCCAAGAAAAATAAAACATAGAAAGGAGTGAGCTCAAATGCTAAGTAATGGTAAGTAATACAGTGGAAGACAACATAAATATTAAGCATGGTGAATAATTGAAACCACATGCATTTACCAACAATAATCATGAATAAATTTATGGAAGGAATATGAGATGAGTAAATAATGCCATAATAAAACATAATCATGGGTATTCTACTAGTCAAATGACCACCTGAACCATCAATATTATTTTCATAATGGGGGAATGTATAATTCCAGACATTCTGAAACATTTTTTCAAGGCCTCATCCAAGACAGATAAAAATGATTAAGGCCTCAGACAAAACCATATATCAAATTAGGAGAGTGCATCAGCCAATTCCTTGTCTAGTTGCTTCATGAGACCTACCAATTCATCAAGAAGCTATAGCGGGATCCACCCGTCATATACTAAGTCCAATAAATTACTCATATAAAAAGGTTGAAACATAACATAAACATTCGTATTAAAACTAGCATACGAAATGTCAATCCTTTAACCATAAACCATGAATGGTATTAAAATAACACATCTATAGTAAAACATATCACAAAACCATCAATAAAATGTGGAAGATTTTTATCATATTAAATCAACCTCAAACAAGTTTAAAATCCATCAACAGTTGTTGACATAGATGAAAATGATTGGTAAAACTCTCTGAGGGAAATATCCCATTTTCATGAAAACATTTTAAAAGTTATAAAATTTATAAAGGAGAACATTTAAAGATATTTTTGACTCAATGTGTCCCATACACTTTGAATCTTTTGAATGGAATTAACATTTTTAAAACATTCATGTTCAAATAAATAAATCCTTAAAACCCATTTTGAAAACATGGACATTAATAAGAATGATTTAGAAGAATAAATATTTCAAATATTTAGAATGATGTTTTAGTAAAATGTAACTTAAAATAAATCCCTTTGAAAACTATTTTATGAAACATGGAAATGGATAATAAATATGTCTCAATAGATTCTTACATAATAATAACCTCAGATATAATTAGATTGTCAAATTAACCCTTACCAATTTGGTAACTTACGAAACATACACCCCATGAAAGAAGTATCATAAATTGAATATATAAATACACATAAATTTAATTGTATTACACAAAGAATAAAATTATGGGAAGTACCTACACCACACAAATGCTAATAGTGCCAATATGGCATGAATCACACTTGAATAAGGAGTGAAATGAAGACCCCTTACCTTACACTTTACTTTACTCGAGGGTACGTTTAACCTCCTGTATAAATATCCTAGTATGTTATTAAATTATAATAGAACCATATTAATATTTATTATATCATAAATGATTCATTAATGACTCTATACTTCCCATTTAATAATAATTTACATGTTAAATCAACATTTCGGGTAATCGTTTCTTTCTTTAGCGTACATGTTTAAACTTCTTACTCTTGATTGTATCACATAGATAAAGATTTAAATACATCAAGAATATAAATCATGTTTTATATATAATATATATTTAGAATATAAATATTTATAATAGACATATATATGAAATTAATGGCACCGTTTATCGAGAATGTTGTCCGTACATACGCATAAATGATGTTTCTGTTTTCATATCGTATTGAACGGAACTAATTAAATAAGATATATTTTAGTGTATATATATATATATGTATATATATTAAGTAGAATTATTATGTCATATATTGCATACTTATTAGTAATATATATTTTTATAATCATCGATGAATGGTGAATGTGGAAATGAATCTCATCGCGTCCTGGAGACGGTAATCTGTACGTAAGCAAGAACAACAATATCATTTCCTTAAAGGTGTGGAATTGGATGGTATATTAATTTTATAGATAAATTACAATGTGATTTTAATTATTTATATACATATTACTCATCATTATTTCCATCCAAATAAAATAGTGTTGAATAAAAAAGTACACCACAATGTGGAGACATTAAGCCGTACGTACGCACACATGGTTCCATTATCATTCATAAGATGGATATGATAATGAATAAAGTTGTTACATATATATAATAACATAATAGTATATAAAATATACTGGAATTATTATTTTATAATTGAAACAACAAAGAAAGAGCATGTGTAAGAATAAGAGAACTTGGAAGAGGGTGGTGAAATAATTACATCTTCTTCGGGTTCTTCCTTTTGATTTGATCAAAAGGGATCCATAGGTGGCTTTTGAAACAAATTAATGACTCTAGAATAAAGTTAGGATATTTGGATGGATATTTGGACTGGTTTTGGATGAGCCAAATATCTTTTAAGGTGTGAATTAGAGTTAAGGGGGAGTGCCTTTCTATAAGAAGGGTGAGGGGCACCTTAGAAAAAACATAAAATATTATTTTATAATAAAATATTTTTCAGTTTGTAATGGCTAAAAATATATTATTTATAGGATGTGGTAGGGATGGTTCGAAAACAACTCAACCAATGGTTATTATAAAGGTTTAGGTAACCATATTAATCTTATCATTTTGATATAACTCTTAGTTAAATAGTTTGACATTTACCATGTCTTTTGAAATTTTATATTATATGGTTAAAAAACTTACTATATAATGATAATATAAACCTAATTGGTTCATTAATGAAATATATGTTATTATATAAGTCTTTTGGGGGATCCTTTGATTTCTAAGATTATAATACCAATTAATAATATAATATTGGTTTTAGAAACTGTTTTATATCAATTTTGACAATATTTGGTATTTTTTTTTGATAAAATTAGAACTGCATGATTACATCAAAAAAATTGATCAAATCAACCCTAAAATGTCATAATGACCTATATATTTACTGTAATTTATAAAAAGTCTCAAATTACATTTATTTGGATATTTATAATGTCAATTATTTTAATCTTTCATTAATACGGTAATTACTACATCATCATTATGTCATAAATAAATTTAATTTTTTAATGACTAAAAATTATAAAAAAAATTATATATGAAATATTTTTATATTTCTAATAAATATTTATAGTCGAATTTATCTTATGTATAACCATATATTAAAAAAAGTTTTAGATATTAAACATTGAATTTAACTCTTTTAACCCTTATTTGAATTAAATAATAATAAATATCCTAATCTAATACATGTGGAACAATTAGGTTCATATTTAATTCCTAAGGTTGTTTTGGGATGAATTACACATAACCAATAGAATTGGGACATGTTTGACGGTAAGAATAATATCATTTTTTCCCTAATCTACCATTTTTACTTTTAACCGTGGTAAAAAAATGTAAAAAGTTACTATTCAGGAAAACTTTTTTTAATCTTAATTAACCAAAATTTTCATTCTGATATAAACTATGTCTCTTGGATTTTTGAAATTCCACTCACATAAGTGGTAAAATTTTTGTGGATTTGCAAATTCTCTAAGGAGGTGGGAAAAAGACGGTGAAAAGTTTAATAAAATTTTATATATCTAATATTATTAGAAAATATCAAATGAAATACATTGAAAATATATAGGTATTATTTATCTATATTGATGTAAAATAAAATAAAATAAAATAAATAATTATTTAAATAAAAATTTGGTTTTAAAAAATAACATAGTTTTTTTCACCATTCATCAAAAATTGAATGTTTTTATAAAACAAAATTTACCCTAAGTTAAATTTGATATTAAAAATTCAAAAATGAAGTCTATCTTACCAAATTCAAAACATAGAAGTTGAATTTATTAATTTAAATTTAATTCCCATTGTCAAAACTAAAATGTGTAATTTTAAGAAACAATAACTATCAAAAGATTGACACTGTTTATGTCCATTCTAAAAGTGAAATTACATACAATGACAAGAATTGGATTTAATGGTAAAAATATATTCTATTTATACTGTAAAACCATTAAAATTTATAAATCAACACTATAAATTATTTTAATTAAAAATGTTGTTTTTATTTAAAATATAGTATTTTTTTTCTATTCTCCCAAATATGAAAGTTATCAGAAAAACACCAAAAATTTATTGAAAGTAAATTCTTATTTCCTGATTCTAAAGAAGATTTTTATTTTGTCAAATTGAATATATTAATGTTTAAAATATTGTATTTAAAAAGGGTTTACCATTAAAAGGTTTTAAAAGTGCATTTTCTAAATAATACATCTTATATCTGAAAAAAAATTAATTAGTTCTACATTATGTCTAAGAAACTCATAATATGGATTCTAAAATTATAAGTATTTTATATAGTTAAATTTTAAGTTAATACTATTCATAACTACATTTGAATAGCTAGTTTGGTACATCATGGTGCGCTTGAACTTGGTGTTGCGTGTAGTGAATGTTATTGAATTACTTTGAACAAATTGTGTACTGTGAAATCATTGGATGTTACATTCTTCCCTCATTCAATAAATTGCATCCTCGCAATTTGAAATTGTTCTTTGAAATTAAAAGGTTGAAAATATAAAATACCTTTGTGAGAAATCCAACATAGGAAATTGGGTTAATAACATTGAGTCTTAATAATAGGGAAAAAATTTATATATATATATATACATGACAAGTAGTGTTTCATCCTTCAACTATTTCCTACCACAAACTCATCTTTTACTCAAAAAGATTTCAAAAAAAATTCTATTTATCCTAATCATATGGGGTTACAAAAATAATGAATTTATAATTAATTTCTCAAACTATTTAATATATAACTATATTATACAAACTAGTACATCACGTAGTCCAGTCGTGGGTGATGCTCCCCTATTGCCCTTCAGTTGTGCGTTCATGTCTTGTTGCCCTGCCGGACGCGACGAGTTACTGCCCGACCTCCGATTTGTCCTTTTTTGGCGAAATCCAAAAATAATCTCAAACTAGCATTATCCAAAATATTTTTTGTTGAAACTCATAGTCCAAAATTTATATGGAATGTAAACACATTGAAGATCCTTTTTACCACGTAATTTTATGTCAACACTTTCATCATGTATTCTTTTAAAACATGGTAATAACCTAATTTACCATAAAACCATTAATGAATACATTCATGCACCATTAAAGTTTATATAATATTGGATATATTCCTTATTTCAGAATATTTTGAATATTTTATCAATCATGAAATAAGAAAACCAGTAATTAGTTCTATGATAGTCAAGAATATCCAATATAATTTATCCAAATCAACCATCTCTTATTCCAAAATTACTACATTAGTATCAGGACCATATAATGAAAAATTCCTGATGAAATAGTACTATAGAAAAATCCTTATTTATTTCCATAATTCATATAACCAGTACATCATTGTTACAAAACTCAAATGACACAATACTTTAATAACAACATAAGAACTCTTAATCATTCCTCTTCATATTTGGTAGTATCATAAATTTATTTTTATCAGCATTTGGGGTATACTCTGATGATTTCGACATTGATTCGTGTAGTGTCCCAACTCTTTATAGATGTAGAACTGTACATATGACACTTTTTTCTAACCCTTGCAATCACGTACCTGATTTCCTTTTTATCTGCACTTATCACAAACTCCCATTCCCTTCAAGCATTTACCATGGTGATTTATTCCGTAGTTATCAGACATGGGAAAATCATTCTTTTCCCACTTCCATTTATCCATCGTTCTTTTTCCATCCATTTCTTATCTTACTTCCCTTCAATTCCATATGACTCAAAAAAACATTTACTTATATTATTAACCCATGATACTCTTTCTTCATATGTTGAGAATGCATGGGAGACTATTTACATTCTAAATGTTGGCTTAATAGCATGAAAGATATGATCCTTCTTACTCTTTGGATCATATGTATTGCTGGAATTCACATTCCTTCTACAGGGTGCCATTTCTATACAATGGCATACTCTAGGACAGTTTGTAAATTTCAATGAATAATTCCAAACATGTAAAATAACTTATGTAAATTGAATCGTTTATGGATATAATCCATAAAAATATTTTATTTTAGGAAGTTTATACTCATAAATAGTTCATATTTATTTGTAACGAAAATAAGAATTATCCTAAGAATATCCCCTGGGAGTGTTGTAACCAAGAGCGCAGTAAGGTCTGTTGTCGTGCACTAGTTCCTGTTCGAGTCTTTCTCAAAGCAGTGTTTTTGGGTTTTACCCCAAGGAACATCTGTTCTAGAGCCCCCTTTACCTTCTCGTATCCATACAGGGTTGGATTTTCTTGTAAAACTCCCAAAATCTCTACATTACTAAAATTATAGAAATTTATTATATACTAATCCTCAAAATCAATATTAGGGTAATGTTCTGTAATACGAGTTTATTTAAATCTAGTTTCCATGATTATTTCTAAACATCCATAGATACCAACTGTAATTCCCCAACCACAGTTACTCAGATTTGGTGCATTATTTTAATATATTGGCATGATTACAAGGAATCATGTCCCTAAGGACCGATCAGTTTAGCAATCATGGAAAATAGATTACATACATTAACTTTATATTAAAATTTCAATCATAAAACACACTATAAATATTTCTTTGAGAACTCCATTATCCCCTTAGCATAACCCTTCTTATCAATCACAATAAAATTCATTTAATCGTAGGAAAAATAAAAGATAGAAAGGGGTGATCTCAAACGCTCAGTAAGGGTAAGCAATAAAGTGGAAGATAACATAAATATTAAGCATGGTGAATAATTTAAACCACATTCCTTTACCAATAATAAAAATTAATACTTTTATGGAATGAATATGAGCTGATTAAATAATGTCATAATAAAATATAATAATGGTTATTCTACTAGTCGAATGACAACATGTACCATCAATATTATTTTCTTAATTCTGGAATGTATAATGCTGGGGATTCTGAAACATTTTGTCAAGGCCTCAGACAAGATGTATAAAAATGATTAAGGCCTCAGCCAAAACCATATATCAAATTGGGAAAGGTCCTCATCCAATTCCATGTCTAGATGTCTCATAAGACCTACCGATTCATCAAGGAGCTATAGTGGGATCTACCCATCACACAGTAAGTCCAATACATTCCTCATAAGAAAATGTTGAAACATAACATAAACATTCCTATACAAAATCGCATAAGAAATGTTAATACTAAAACCATAAACCGTGAATCGTATAAAAATAACATATCCTTAGTCAAACATATCAAAAAACCTTCAACACAATATGGAATATTTTTATCATATTAAATCAACTTCAAACAAGTTTAAAATCCATCAATGTATGTCGACATAGATCAAAATGATTTATAAAAATCCTTGAGAGAAATATCCCATTTTCATAAAAACTTTTAATAGTTACACAATTTACAAAGGAAGACATTTAATGAAATTTTTGAATCAATGTGTCCCATACCACTTTGAAACTTTTTAAAGGAATTAACATTTCAAAAACAAGCATGTCCATATAAATAAATCCCTAAAAACCATTTTGAAAACATGGACATTAATGACAATTATTTTGAAGTATAAATATGTAAAAAAATTAAAATGATCTTTTAGTAAAATTTACCATAAAAATCCATTTGAAAACTCTTTTATTAAAATGTGGAAATGGATAATAAATACGTCCCAGTAGATACTTACATAAAAACAACTTCGGTTAATAATGAGATTGTGAAATTAACCCTTACCAATTTGGTAACAAACGAAACATACACCCCATGAAATAATTATCATACAATGAATATGTAAATACATATAAATTTCAGTTTATTACACAAAGAATACAATTATGGGTTGTACATACACCACACAAAAAGTAATAGTGTCAATATGGCATGAGTCTCACGGGAATAAGGAGTGAGAATAAAACCCCTTACCTTGCACTTTCCTTAATTCGAGGGTACGTTTAACGTATTGTATGAAGATCGTGGTATGTTATTAAAGTATACCACAACCATATTAATATTTATGAAATCATATATGATTCATTAATGACTTTATACTACCCATATAATTATAATTTCCAGGTTAAATTAATATTTCGGGTAATAATTGATTTCTTTAGCGTACGTGTTTTAACTTGTTACTCTTGATTGTATCACTTAGATCATGATTTGAATACATACAGAATATAAAAAATTATTTATATATCATATATATTTAGAATATAAATATGTATATTTGACATATATATGAAATGAAAAACACCGTTTATGGAGACGGTAGTCCGTACGTACGCATAAACATTGTTTCCAATTTCATATAGTATTGAACGGAAATATGTGAATAAGATATATATAAGTACATACATACATATATATCTCCAGTAGCATTATTATGTCATATATTACATACCTATTAGTAATATATTTTATTATAATCCTCGATGAATGGTGATTGTGGAAATGAATCTCATCGCGTCGTGGATACGGTAATCTGTACGTACACAATAGCGACAATATCATTTCCATAAAATTGTTGAATTGGATAGTATATTCATTCTACAGGGACATTATCATGTTATTTTCATTATTTATATATATATTACTCATCATTATATCCATCCAAATAACATAGTGTTGAATAACAAATTACACCACGGCGTGGAGACGGTAAGTCGTACGTAACCACCCATGGTGAAATTATCATTCATAAGATGGATAGGATAATGAATATAGTTGTTCCATATTGATAATAGAATCAAAGTATATATAAAATACTGGTGTTTTTTTAGAATTTAAACAACAAAGAAATAGTATGTCGAATAATAAGAGAACTTGAAAGAGGGTGGTGAAATCATTACCTCTTCTTCGGACTCTTCTTTTTGATTTGATCAAAAGGGCTCCATAGGGTGGCTTTCTGACCAAAGTAAGGCATCTAGTATGAAGGTAGGATAGTTGGGAGGATATTTGGGAAGGTTATAGCCATAAAAAATGTCTTTCAAGGCGTCAATTAGAGTGAATGTGGAGTTCCATTTTATAAGAGGGGTGAGGGGCACATTTTGGAAAACAAAAAATAATATTTTATAATAAATTAATTTTCGCTTTATATTTTCTCAAAAATGTATAATTTATAGTCTATGGTTGGGATGGGTCGAAAACCACTCAAATAATGGGGTTTATACTATTTTAGGTCACCATATTAACCTTAATGTTTAAATTTATCTCTTAGTTAAATAGTTTTCCATCTACCATGTCTCTTGTATTTTTATATTATATGGTTAATAAATTAACTAAATATTAACAATATAACCCCAATATGTTCATTAATGACATATATATTATTATATATGTCTTTTGGACCATCCTTATATTTTAAGGATTATTATATCAATTAATAATATAATATTTGTTTTAAAAACTATTTTATGTCAATTTAGAGAATATTTGGTATTTGTTTTTTGTAAAAATAATAACAGAATTATTACATAAAAAGTTGATCTAAAAAACCATAAAATTTCATTATAACCTATAAAATTAGTGGAATTTATAAATAGTCTCAAATTACATTTATTTGGATATTTATAAGGTCAATTATTGTAATCGTTAATTAATACGGTAATTACTGCATCATCATTGTGTCATAAATAAATTTAATTATTTAATATCTAAAAATTATAAATAAAATACTATTATATAGGAAATATTTCTATATTTATAATGAATACTTATAGTCGAATTTATCTTATGTATAACCCTATATTAAAAATGATTTAGTTATTAAACATTGATTTTAACTCTGTTAACCATTCTTTGAGTTAAATAATAATAAATGTTTTATATTAATCCAAGGGAACCAAAGAAGTTCATATTTTATTCCTAAGGTTGTTTTGGGTCGAATTATACATAACCAATAGAATTAAGACATTTTTTACGGTAAGAAAAATATCATTTTTACCCTTAATTGCCCTTTTTTACTTTTAACCCTTGTAAATAAAAGAAAAAATGTTACTATTCACCCAAAAAAAATTTAATCTTATTGTACAAAATTTTTCATAATTATATCAACTGTGTCTCTCAAATTGTTGAAATTCCACCCCTATAAGCGGTAAAATTTATGCGAATTTGAAAATTTTCTAGGAGGTGGGTAAAAGATGGTGAGAAGTTCAAAACAATTTTATATATCTAATATTATTGAAAAATGACACAAATGAATTACATTGAACATATATAGGTATTATGTATCCATTTTTACATTATAAAATTAAATTAAATAAATAATTAAATAAATAAAAAGTTGGTTTTAAAAAAGAAGTCGGTGTTTTTCACTATTCATCAAAAATTGAAAGTTTTCAAAAATAAACCAAAAATTTACCCTAAGCTAATTTTAATATTCATAATTCAAAAATTAAGTCTATATTACCATATTAAAAACATAAATGTTAAATTTATTAATTTAAAATTAATATCCGTTGTCCAAACCAAAAGTCTTATTTTTAAGAAACAATAACTATCAAAAAATTGACAGTTGTTTATGTCCGTTCTCAAAGTGAAATTACAAAAAATGACTAGAATTGGATTAAATGGTAGAAATATAATATATTTATACTTACAAACCGTTAAAATTTATAATTTAAGACTATAAATTATTTTGAATAAGAAAAAAATTTTAGTTAAAAATAGTGTTTTTACTATTCACCCAAATATGAAAGTTATCTAAAAAAACCCAAAAATTTATTGAAACTAAATTCTTATGTCCCGATTCTAAAGAAGAGGTTTATTTTTTAATGTTGAATATATATATGTTTCGAATATTTGATTTAAAAACGATTCACCATTAAAAGGCGGTAAAAGTGCATTTTTTTGATAAATACATCTTTTATCTAAAAAAATAAATTAGTTCTTATAGTATGTCTAAGAAACTCATAATATGAATTATAATATTTTAATTATTATATATAGTTAAAAATTCGGTTAATACTATTCATAACATATCTTGAACGGCTAGATTGGTATGTCGTGGTGCGCTTGAACTCCATGTTGCGTGTATTGCAAGTTATTGAATTTCTTTGAAAAAATGGAGTACTATGAAATATTGGGGTGTTACAACATGTTCCTTGAGACTTATCTAATCTAAAATTATTTTTTTTATAATTACATAGAATTATTTTCCCACTTCCACTCTAGAATCTCATGTTATTATTTCAATCCTATAGGAAAATGGTTATTAAAAATCGATAGTGGATGGGTGATACACCACAAATTAAAAAAAACAACACTCTAGATTATAAATTTACATAAAAATTTATTCTTAATATCCTATTAAATATTCAAGAAAAAGGGATGCGTCGCTATTTGGGATCTGTGAAACTCCCTGAATATTTTCTCAATGAGAGATATTGAAATCACTATCCTCTTATGGAAGTGGATGAAATATTAACCAGCATCATAAAATTCATTTACTTCATTACATGAGAGTATACATTATGATATAATGTCAAAATTGCTTAATCCAATTTGGGTGGCCATAACCTAGTTATGCAATGTGGGGACACCAACAATTGATTTCATTTAAAAGAATTATCCTTCCTCCACAATAATGATACAACTTCAGGATAATATTCGTGATTCCTCTTCCATTGGATCAACACCAAGCATCTATATATGGGAATATTAAACTACATAACTATTTCATGTATTATATACTATGGCTATATTATGGTCATATATGATCTCCGACTAATTCAATTTCGTCAAACTGATATTCCTCCCCCAAATGGTATGCTTAATCCTTTTGTTTTTTTCCACACCACAACCCACTAAGATGGAAGATAATAACTCCATATCATTATGGAAATCACAAAGGAATATATCTCATAGTCATAGGTAACATAGATATTATTATATGTTCATATCTACCTAGACTAATATTAAAATTAATATTTTATCTTTATCTATAGTAATCCAATACTATTTCTGAAGGAATCAAATTAATCCACATACTCAACACTACCATGAAATCTGAATTCAAGTGTATGGGTAATGAGTTGCTTACAATCAATGAAATATATCTATATAACATTATATTATGTGAAAAGATTCCCCATTTAGGTATGATATGTTATGGAGATTTGTTCAATTATACTTCATAAGGGAATATTAAATAGTAGTTTTACAATCGTATGAAAAATATGAAAGTAAAACTCCATTATGGGTAGTTCCTAATATGTTACAACCTCAATATTTATATAGGTAATTACAATTATTCCATTTGAGATTAAAATCCCATGGAAATCAACATCCTATATCTGGTAATTAGTCCTTGAGATCATTTTATAGAGCATATTCCAATGATGATATATTAGTTGAATCAATTTCTTATCATGATTTTACATTTTCTTTTAAAAAATGAAGATATTTTTTATGAAAATCCTTATGATCAAGTCTAGGTTTCCAGAAATATTATGTTCATGTGTATTATGGAAATTTTGATTTATTCATCATACTAAATTAAATAATTATGAATTTTTATAGATTTTATTTACGCAGTGCTTACATCTTTAAGATAACCTTCTCATGATCCTAATATTGTATAAAATAATTGAAGAGATCAATATTTTATATTCACATCCCTCATTTGTATTGGTTGAGGATACCATCAATCCATACAAGATTGAATTTTCTATTAAACACAATTCAATAAAAATAGTAATAGAAACTTAAAATAATAAAACATATATATATTCTTATCAATGATAAAAATAGATTCCCAAGGGGAAACATTGGGATATATTATCAATATATGAAGATTAAATTCTGATAAAATTGTTATAAACTTCAGCCCATCAAGGAATACATGATAATGATTTAAATTTATATGTGGGGTTCCTAGGTATACATAGATGCCAAATTAAACCTTCTAAACAAGAATGAAACCCTAGTAAATATTATAGGATATATCCATTCACATATGTCAAAGTATTGGAAACCGATCCTCTAAAGATTCTGTGATTCATAAAGATATGATCTCTAAGTTATGGGTAAACATATTCAATCTCATATGGGTTATCCCAATATATCTATTAAGGGGAAACTTATCAATTTTTAATGACAATATATCTCTCCATGATGGTATATGTATTATATGTATTAGGTTTCAGAAAATATCCATATTATGGATAAAAGTTTAAGGAAGTATAATTATCATGATGAGATCCTAGTAGAATTAATCTCTACTAATGTTAATCTTATGAAATCGAATAATGTGAGGAGTAAAAGAATGCTAGTATAAGGAATATATAGTTAATGTTCGTGTGGTAAATGTCATGTTATAATTTTTATATTCGTATTGAATATTGAACATACAAAAGAGTGGATCATATTAATATTGATGAGTTTCTGTAAAAACATTAGTGCATACAAAGATCATCGAGGAAACCATGTTATCTTCTACCAATGTGAATCCCTCTATTTCATACACTAGACCACTTTTTTTAGATAAATTTACCCTATCTATATCTGGTTGTGCATGTAGGTGGTGGTGGAGGAAGAGGATAATTTTTACATCTAGCCCTATCATCTCTAGCCCTAACCATATCATCATATATATAATTTATTATGAGGTCCACCATTCCCACCTCATGGGAATCCCTATTCATTGTGTCATCTCTATTATAGAGGATCGTTAATTATTTCACCGGAGATATACTCCTTTGACTCCCTATGGTGTAATATATATTCTAATTATACAATAAAACCATAAATATAAGAAAAAATAAACGTTGGATGGTTGGAACATATTATTATTACCTCTACATCATTCCAATGAGTTGGTGTAATGAAATAAGATTTAAAAGGAAGAACATTGTGTTTCATAACACATAAAAAGAAAAACATCAATCATAAATAAAACATGAAATATATTATTTAAATATAATTATTATAAACTAGTTATAAAATTAAAGGCTATGATTATGGATAACAATATTATAAAATTTTTATGGTGTTCAAATTTATTAAATAAATTCTTTTCTTATCAACTTTTTTTAAATTAAGAAATAAGTCAATTTAAAGGAATTTTTTTTAAAAAAGCTATGTGTGTAAACAATTTTAAAAATAATTTATTATTTTTGAATGATGTTAATAAAATTTACTTAATATATATTCAATTAAAATTTTTCATTCATCTTACATTATTTCTTCTCACTATTCGTGAATAAAATCACTTTTATGATTAAAAATTGAAGTCTCTTAGAAGTAATTTCTTCATTAATTGACAGAAATATTTTATTTTTTTATCACTTTTAAAAAAAATAATTTTAATGAATGAATATATTTTTTAAATATGAATTTTAAAATTATCATATATTAAATATATGAAAATTATCTAATTTATTTTATTAATGAATTGTTAAATATACATAATATTTTTTTGAAATTAATTATTAAAGATATTATAAGTTTAATTTTATTTATAATTTATTACATTTTCAAATATATTATAATAAATCCAATTCTTGTTTTTCAAATAAATATTATTATCAATTTTAATATAAAAACATTTATACATATCAAATATTTTACTTTATAAAAACACTTTCCACCGTGTTTGTTCGATTATAGTAAAATTACATAAATCCAATTATTTTAATTATATTTAGAAAAAATTGTTATATATTTTTAGTCATAAATATTTTTATTATATCTTAATATTTTTTAAATTTTTTGTCATATTCATTAATAAAATACAGTAGACATTTTTAATACGTTTATGGTAACAATGAGTTTACTGGATAGAAAACATTGAATATAATGGTTATAATGAACTAAATCAATGTACAATATAAATTTAGTAGATATATTTTATCATTTTAGAATCTATGTTATGATAATGAGACATTTTAGTTCCTTGTTTCATGTGAAAAAAAATAAAATTTGTTTATTTTTTTTAAAAAAAATATACTCTGTCCTTGCACCCACTTATAAATGGTTACCCAATCATCCCCTATTAAAACATAAAAAGATATTTTTTTTGATCATATATACCGGTAGAACATAATGAAAAAAATTTCTTATAAACTATCATAGTTTTTTATCACAAAAGTATACTAAAACGGAATCATGTACAAATCTAATGTGGCTTCCACAAGAAGAGGTATAATTCATTACCATGCATTTTTTATTTCTTTATTTAACTCATTAATGTGTCAATTAAATATTATTAAATAAATATAAATACAGTCTATGTTTTTGTAATTTTACATTTTTTTAATTTAATGAAGTAAAACAATCTCTTATTCTATAAAAAGGGAAGCAAAATAGTACATTGTGTTTGTAGAAGACTATCACCTCATGAATCAATGTAATTCATTTTGTAATCACTAACATTCATACACGAATATAATATTATATTTCATATATATATATATATATTATTTATGAAGTAATTACTCTTATATAATTATAATATCACATCCACTCTAAAACACTCCAATCAGGTGGAATATGATAATGTCAATCGAGCGTATGTGTGGACTTCAGCATCCACGAAGCAATATGAATCATAATTCATAATTCATTTTATGGTTTTGGTAATAAGGATATATTTAATGAATAAATATGATATATATAATACAATTATGTTATTTAACATGAATTATGATTTTTAATTTTTTGATCCATTCGATTACAAAATAGAACATTGTTCACATGTATGTACTACTACTGATCTCCCTGATTGGTGAAAATCATTTTTCTAAATCAAAATTTTATACTAAATTGTAAATAAATTTATAAAAAAAATCTGTTATATTTATATTATTTATAAAACATAGGATATTATAGGACCATTATCAACGTACAAGGACAAAAACTATTAGACAAAATCATAAGTAAAAAATTATTCACTTTTCTACTAAAATAGTGTTTTTAATAATGAATTGTTAACAAACATGTGACATAGTGTTATCATATAACAATAAATGTTATTATATATAGGATTATTTATTAGTAATATGTTTATAATATATATATATATATTAAATATACGGTAAAAAATATATGATCGTAATCAATCGTGTGGTATGGATTTGTCATCTCATATGTACATTAATAAGACATGCGCTATAAATAATAATTATTTATTTTGAGTGCAGAATATATATCCACATTGATATGTTATAACATTAATATATTTATGTTCATGTTATTTAATGTTTCATTTAATGAGGAGATCTTGGAGATTATGATTGAGGGAAAGGGGAGGAAACCATCGTCGTCGCATCCTGTCGTTTCATATTCCCTAACTCACCCACACAATATCAATCGTCCCTTGAATGATGCATTCAGAATAAAAAAACAGATTATTTTTGTTCTACATGAGAAGAAGAAGGACCATAAATCTCCGAATAATCTATCCTATATCAAGAGTATCTTTGGGGGATCCTTCATTGCTATTACAAATCGTGCGCCACATTTAATAATTTAGAAAGGGTCAATAGTGCATGTATCAGCCTATGAGGATGCAATAGCTTTTAGGATTTATCTTTGTAATTATTCGTTTATCACTTGCATATCCTTAGTGAAAGGTATGAAACGTTGGAGAATATCATATCTCATATCTCGGTTGGCTAATATTTGGGGATTCAACGAATTCAAATGTGTGTCCCTTGGTCGGGGACTTTTTCATGTGTTTTTTCTTTTTGTGGAGATATAAGGGATAGCATGGAGTATCAGTTCCATGATTCTCAGGCTAGATACACTTAGACTTCATGAATGGATATTGACCTTCAATTTTCTTGATTTTAAGGATACTTGTGTGCAATTATGGGTAAAAATACATTATCGCAACTGGGTATTGTAGCATGCTGATTTTTTTTATCGATATAGCATTTGGTACTGGGATTCCATTTAAAACAGATCAATTTATAGAATCAGTATATAATGGTCACATTTCTATGGTCCTAGTAGTTGTTTACCTTAGTACAACATTAAAAGATTTGGTGATTTAATGTACTAGACAAGATGATACGTGACTTTGAGTTTAATATGAAAACAGTCCTCCATTTTGAGTTCCATGTCATGTTATTGGGCATGATGAATCAACATACTGACGAAATGTTATATCTGACAGCTTTCAACATAAAAAACATGACCAACAGCACTGTAGGATTCCACCTAATCAATGTATAACAAAAATCAATCAGCATAATATGAAATCTGTTATAATTGTTTCTGACCTTCTAATGGCGTCTAATAGAGATAATGATGAGTCTACTAAAAAATGACAAAGGTCTCTACATGAAGAACTAAATGCCAAAAAGAAATGTTCTAATGAACCATTCAATAACAGTTCCTCAACAACAAAAGGGAGTTCATTTATTCTGGGCCAATCTTGGTGATAATATTCATCTATCCATAAATTACAGTTCTATTAGGGATTATATAAAGGGATCCTCATTCAAAGATATATTGACAGGGGGTCTCAAGGATGATGATGATGATGAATCAATTTATAACCTTGATGTTCTAGAAACTGCTCCTCAAGAATTCGTAGACTGTTGCCTATGTAAAGAACATATTTTGGTCAATTCCAAAAGAAAAAGAGACTAGGGAAAGATAGATATTTAAATCTCAATGAAATCTAATGATAGGAAAGTGGTGAAAGTGTTTGTAAATAAAATTCGGAAAAGGAAATATAAAAAGATACCACCCCCGACCTCAATTGTCAAAAAATATGTTTTTATAGCAGATATAGAATCCTATTTTTCTATATCTCCCAACACTACTAATACGGAGGTCTCCCCTCTAGAAGGTACTCCTAGATCCCATGTTAAATCGAGTTTATTTCATGGTCTTCCGTTTAATGTTAGGGATAGAAATACATCACTGATACATGCTAAGGAATGTAGGGATACAATCATTTATGATCCTTCATCATCCCCTCGTAATGATAATAATGCATTGGATTGTATAAATTCTCATAGATTTCTCCATAAAACAACTCCAATTTGGATGAATGAATAGACAAGTTACATGAAGGAATCAGTCGATGCCTCCTCTCCTGTAGTGCCTGCAGACTCTCCCTATTTTTAGGGAATAATAAATTACAATGAGGAAGTATCACCCCTTCCTCCACCAAGCAGTGTAACCCCTCAATATAAAATTCACAATGTTATGTAAAAGGTGAGTGCCTATAATTAGTTTTAATTACTTGAATCATCCAGTAGTGAGTGAGACAAAAAAACAATAGAAGATTGGGATGGAGTTATGTGTAAGAATATTGATGTAACATCTGATATCTTTGATGATAGTGGATTTCCCTGGATGCAGGAAAACAATGGGTGGAGGGGGAGACATCCCGTTGTAGGGGTTCATAGATATATCATCGAGTATGAACACTCGCTTGGGAGTGCCCTTGTATTATTTTTATGGACCTGCATTATTGTGTTTTTCTCCTCTATCTTTACTTCTTGTATGACATTCTTTTTTAATAATAGGGGCCTTTTAACATCAATTTTTTCATTCATTTTTTTTAATTCTGGGTGATTATGACTTATAAGATACCAAAGTTCACCGTGTTTATTTCATAAAACTATAATTTTTATGTATTTATTCACAAGTATCCCTTGGTGTGGTAAATAAATATTTATATCTTAATCCAAATATAATATATTTTAGACATGTTAGTTCTGATTCATTCTTGTAATATTACCATTTTACTTTATTTTATACATAAAATTATTTATAAAATGATTTTATGAAAATAAGACTATAATTTTCACTTTAGTTGAAAATCCTTTTCATTCATATCCATGTTTTCTAAAAATATGATGAAATATATTTCTATCATTATCCAAATTATTTATTCAAAACATTATTAAATGTGTATTAATTTTTAATTTTTTTTAATGCAATCTCCCATTAATTTTCATAATGAGGTTAATTTTATCATATTTAAAACAGAAGAATGGAAGGATTTTTAACTTATACAATACATATGTAATAACCCCCCAACATGACTACTCATTTTTTTAATCCTAAAATTAAAAATTCACAATGATATTTATAAATGATATATCATTCATAATAATTGGAAAATGATTAATTTTTTAACCATTTTTTTGAATTCAAAATGATATTTTCCTTAAGAAAGGTTTCAGATGAGCTTTAACTATATTTCCATTCATGAATGCCAACAAACCTCATATTAAATTATGAAATATTTGGAATATTTTTTAATCATGACATTATTTTTTTATAAAAAAACTAATTATTCATTTTATAGGGATATACTATTCAATTAAAAATTTTGATAGTTTTCATAGTCGGATATTTATTAAGGACCTCTCGACCAATTTATCATTTAGCCTTGGGATTGTATCTTTAGTTCCATGTGTGACCGGGTTATGATTTAAGTTTTTGGGTGTTTTTCTCCTAGATAAATTTGAGCACAATGTTTGGGAATACCTGGTGGATTTCTCTAGATAACAATGTGGTCATGGGTGTGCTTCTTGTTGAGGGGGGACAACATACATATGGTTAGTAAAATCATACGGTAATCATCCATAAATCCACTATCATGTGGAATTATCATTGTGCATGGTTAAAGCATGGTTTCAAAAATGTGGATCCAATCCACTCTGGGTGTCGAGTTGTGTCTACTGATGGGTGCACAGTTTTCGCATGATTTGCTAAACCATGTAGAAAAATAGTGTAAGTTTCACATAATATAAATTTTATGAAATTTAAAAACTAACCTTTAAGTTTTTGAAACCCCAATATTGGATATTCATCTCCTAAAATGTTCTTAAATCCATGTGGAGAAACATTCTTGGTTCTCAAATCTTCATTTAACTCCCTTGATGTATATCTAGGTATTTTATTAGGATTGATTCTAGATTTCTCAAGGTGAACTCCGTTCCTCATCTCTAGAATCATTCTTCTTCATTTTCTTCTTAAGATCATATACTTCCCACAGTCATGTGGATATATGGTTTGTGTTTCCTTGACTTGTTTAAGTGGTTTTTATGATTAGGGTTTCTCTTTGGGGATCATGGTTCTTGGAACCTTCATGGTGTGGTTTCTGTTGTGCGTTGTTAAAGCACCTTGAGTTTGAGTAAGGTCTCCCTTTTCACATTAATTTATAATTTTTTATTCTTTAGTTACATAATTTTTGGACCATAATTTTGAATATTTTTGTGTGATCTTATGATAAAAGTTTGGGGTGAAAATATTTCATTTCTTATTTATTTTTTGTAAAATTTTGATGTTTTATTATATATTAAACACCAAGTATTAGATGAAATTCCATATTGTATTTGGCAGCTATGTCATGATATTTAATTCTTGGATTAGATTTGAAAATATTATTTTGAAATAAAAATAGTGGTTATGGTTTTTTAAAACGAATTTATAAATGGGTTTGAATCTTGATAATAGGATGGAATGTGATAACAATTTGTGGCCTGATTTTCACATTAATGAAAATGGATTTAATTTACATATGTGGTGTGAGTATATGAATGAGATTTGTGAATTTTTTTTATTTAAATGGTTAATGGGGTGTTATAACATTATACAAATTTTAATTGGATTTTTAATAAATATTGGTCATTGTGAAAATAGAATTAGGCAGGTTTGGAACTTTTATGAAATGGTCAAATGCTTATCATTAAACCCTTAATGTATAATTTACTCGCCAGAGTAATATTTAATGGGGATATTTTCATCACTATGGGATCCTTGGTACCCATTTACTATGAGAAAATGGATGATCCTCATTACTGACTCAAATGAGATCTAATTACTCTATGAAAATATATTAATCCTTGGGATGGCGCAGGGTGATGCATGTTGATGGATTATAATTATATGTCTATGTGACTAGATGATCAGTTGGAATTTTTTGGGTCACCCCCATTATACATGATACATGGGAGGCTGGAATTGTGAGAACATTTTCTAAGAATTATTATTGCACTGGATTGATTACATATTAGAGAGTAGACCATTAAAGGTCGATATATTGGGTTTAATACAATTGTATTTTCCCCTTGGTGTATCTAGAGTAACGGTTGGTGAATGTATTTAGTTAATTTTTCATTTTATCTTGTGAAACATGATTTCGTGGTTGGTTCTCATATATTAGTATGTTCTATATTATTAATTGTCTCCTAGGTTTCTCCCATGTCTATTTCCACATTGTTACTTATGATGGATGATTGAGATATTTTGTTACTCTTGTGTGGTTATTTCCATTTCCATTATTATATAATTATTGTTTTTCTCTCATGTGTGGTGTATATATAATAAAAAGGTATTACATTATAGATTATATAAAGACCCAGACATAAACAATACTTATTATTGAATTAAATGAATAATTCACATAGAGGATCTTTTCAGGTTTAGAGGTATAAAGAATTAGTACCTAAATATTACATCTCAAAAGATTACAAAGTAGAAACTTCTACTAAGTTTCCATAAAATAAATACTCTTAAAAAGATACTTATCTAGTTCCATGTTTTAGATAGCATGAAGTTTCCTTGTTCCCATCCTTGACCCTATTCCAGAATATGTCCTGTGAAAAACATTTCAAAAAAAACCATTGGGTGAGCACAAAAAGCTCAGTAAGGGATACACAAAGAAGGAAAACTGTTAGTTTTTCAAAACAATAATTAAACCATGAATTCTTTATCACAGAAATACTTTTCACCTTTATGGAGTAGTAAATACTCCTCACTAAAAAAAATATCATTACATACCATTTTGTAAACAACAGATTACCATAATAACCATATAAAGAAAACTTAACATATAAAGGTAACTTGGGACATAAACATACTTAAGTGGAATAACCATACAGCCGACTTCCACAAATATCACTTAATGGAATAGCTAGACGACTGACTTCAATACCGAATGCATTGGAGGTTATAATGTAACCACACGTCCTGGTTTTCATGGCACCACCCATTATATGGTTTATCACGTAACCACCCGTCAAATGGCCAAGTACCATTATAAAATTATAAAACAAAAAAAATGGAAAGAAAACATTTCCACATTTCAAACACAATATATCACTTAAATATATTGACATAACAAATCCACTATAAAAACCATTTTCAATACCACAATACATAAAAGAGTATAAGGTATTTATTTCATTTTAAAGAAAAACATCACGGCTTTTTGAGGAAGCCAATGCCCAAATAATACTCGCGGCGGTGGAAATGGTCGTTGTCACCGCGTACGTTAAAAGAAACATTCTTTTTTTACATTTTGTAAAAAACTTCGTAGAAAAAGATTCTTTTTTTATAAAATTAAAATTCAAAGGGGTGTATACACAATATATAAGAAAGCCTTGTATTAGAACAAAATATGTGTCAATGAAATGAGATTGAGACGACGTCCCTTACAAAGACGGTATCCTTGGATTAAGGATAAATCAATTACATAATTATGTGTGACAAACGAATACACCAAATATAAGTGGATATTAAGTGTAAAAAAATCAGATGTTATTCACACATTTTCATAGAACGAAATATTCAAGGACTACAAGTTTATCCCAAAGAATCAAAATTGTGTTAAGAAGTTCCCTTGCAAAAATTCGACAGCCTAACAGCATCACTTCAAAATTCAGAAAATGAGTTCATGAGAGATAAAAAGGGTATCTCATCACATGTACATTAAATTTAGAGAAATAAGGATATATAAGAACATAACCCAATATAATTAGATTTAATTTTAAAGACATAACAAAAGAAGTCTTTTTAACGAAAAGGAGGGTGAAAGATCCCCTTACCGATTTGGGTAACTTTTGAAACGTACACCCCATTGAAGAGGGGTCATACAATGAATATGTAAATACCCATAAATGAAATTATATTACACAAAGAGTATAATAATAGGAAGTACATAAACCACTCAAAGGAAATGGTTTCAAATGTAGCATAAATCTCACTGGAATAAAAGTTAGATGAAAATTCCCTTAC
The DNA here is from genome assembly GCA_963277665.1 of Viscum album. Taxonomy (NCBI): domain Eukaryota; kingdom Viridiplantae; phylum Streptophyta; class Magnoliopsida; order Santalales; family Viscaceae; genus Viscum; species Viscum album. Next base: position 1,400,852,727 of record OY728137.1, on the reverse strand, counting down.
GAAAACTCGGCAGCCTAACGATGCCACTTAAAACTTCCAAAAATGGATTGATGAGATAAAATAGGGTCTGTAATCATATTAAAATAAAATTTACAGCAAGAGGAATATAAAATAACATCCCCCAACATAACAAAGATGAGGTTAAACGAAGTGACATAAAGGATAGTAATTAAAAAGAAAGAGAGAGGTTTGATCTCTTACGAAAATTCAGCAGCCAAACGGTGCCACTCAAAACATCCAAAATTGACTGATGATATAAAATAGGGTCTCTCATCATATGAACATAAAAAGTACAGTAGGATTAATATAAAATAACACCTAAATCATAAGAAATATGATCTTAAAAGGAATGACATAAAAGAGTGTACTTAAAAAGAAAGAGAGGGGTAGGATCCCTTACCTCAAGTCTGACTTGTCTTGTTCGTTTCATTATATTCCTGAATAATAAACACTGGTAAATTTATAACTTCTAAGGATATAAATTAAACATTATTATTCAGTTCATATCACATATTATAATTTTATAATAATTGTTTAATAATGTTAGTTCATATGAGACGTTTTTTGCTGATGTTTGGTACATGAGTCAAAACTGAACTTGTTTGAAAGTGATTGCACATATATTTATAATTAAATAATTTCCAAAATAGTATTATTTATTAAAATATCATATATATCCAGTACATATTCATTTTATACTATTAAATAACATTTGGAGATAAAAAATGAAAAGCACCGTTCAAGGAGATGGTAGGTCATATGTAAGCATGAACACTACTTTCATTTTTTGGTCATATGAATGGAATTAAAAATAAATGAGATATATAAATATTATAATTCCAGTATAATATATATGTTATATATGTCACATTTATTCATTAATTTCATTCTTTATACATTCCATGTATTGCATGAACGAGTCACATCACTTGAGGGGGCGGTAGTCCACACTTCCTCATATAAAATTATCGCATTTGAACAACATGGAAAGAATAATGGTATGTTTTAAATATAAAATACAGAAGAATATAGAAAACATAAATACCATATATATCATATATAAAATACAGTGACATCATAATTTCCACCTTTAAAGGTTTTAATAGAATATTGAACAATCATGGTTTCGTGAGGTAGTAATTCACCATCCACAAAAACAGTATGTTCTTTAACCATTAGACGGATGTGTGTGTAAGTGTAACTAGAATCCTTTTATAACAACATACAAGTATATTGAAGATACTGGTTTTTTTACAAAAGAAAGGAAGAAAAAAATTAGGGGGTTGGAGAAGGAAAATAAAACAAAAGAACACTAGGGAAGTCTTTACCATTAAATCGGGTAACTCTTATTGATTTGAGCTCAAAGGCTTCCTTGGAAAGACTTCTGCCCAAAGTGAGGATTCTAGGAGTAAGAGAGGGATGTTGAGAGACAAAATGGTCAGGGTTTTGCTGAGCCAATGGCTTGAGAGGTGTGGGTAAGGAGGTAGAGGTGGGGGCCTTTTATAAGAGGAGAGGACGAGCACTTTTGGAATATCTTGAAAAGTAACATTATTATAAAATGTTTTTTGGATTTTAAAGGTCCCAAAATTATATATTTTGAGGATAATGTGATAATAGTACGAAATCCAAACATCCAATAGTTTTTTGACAAGTGTAGTTCTTAGATTTTACATTGTCTTTTCATTTTATTTATATCGTTAAATAATGAGGTAATCGTTGCATCATCATGGTGTCATAAATACATTAATTTATTTAATGTGTAAAAATTATTAAAAAATATCATAATGTAGAAAATATTTTTACCTTTATAATTAATATTTATAGTAACAAATATTACTTGTATAACCCCATGTAAAAATTGTTCTAGTAAAACAACACATGTTTGTGACATTTTATATTTTACATTAAATAAAATGTTATTAATGTCATTTTCCTACCAATGTGGTTCCATGGGGTCTCCAAGTTGACCCATGGATTGTATTGATTTTCCATGACTCATAAAATAAGGGCACGATATGTGTCACGGTCATTTCATATTATTATAACATTATCTTTAACATAAATTACACTAATTACCTTTAATCGCGCCTAATAAAACATAAAAGTTACTATTTACCAATTTTTTTTTAATCCCATTGAACCACATTTTACATCCTATTGACAACCATGCATGTTGGATTTTATAAATTCAAATCACAGAAGTGGTAAAGTTTCATTTAAACGAAAAATCAGTTTTTAAACTACCACTTAGTGGTTTCGCTACTCATCAAAAATTGATGTTTTTCAAAAAAATACCAAAAATTCACCATAAGTTATATTTGATATTCCAAATTCAAAAACGATATATATTTTACAAAATTAAAACATATAAGTTTTATTAATTAATTTAATAATAAATTTCCGCTGTCAAAACAAATAGACTGTTTTTATGAAACAATATCTATTAAAATATTGACAATAGTTTAAGTCCAATTTCAAATTTAAATTAATTCCAATGACCACCATTGTATTAAATGGTAAAAATATATTATAATTACAATTTAAAACCAATTCAAAAGATGATATAATCATATAAATAAATTATCTTAAAAAGAGGTTTTGAATAAAATACAACACTTTTTACTTATTCATTAAAAATGAACTTTATCGTAAAAATACCAAAAATTTATACAAAGTAAATTTTGATGTCCCGATTTTAAAGAAGAATTTTATTTTGTCAAATATAACACATAAAATTGTCAAAAAGTGGATTTAAAAGATGTTCACCATCAAATGGCGGTTTGTCGACCTTTTAAGGAATATTAGAATGCTTACGCTTAAAATTGGATTCATTTAGATTTGTAATCCTCTAACATTTATTGTAAAAAGTAAAAATATTTTACAAACATATATAATCATTTTCTAGTTACTTCTGTTCATTCCCATCATTACAACGGCTAGGTGTTAACTATCATTTAAAATAAATTTATTTTATTATTAGAGTGCAACATAAGATTTCAATGGAACTCATTGAGGTGTATTGGATAAGTCATAGAGCATAGTGTTCCCATTAAATTAATACTAAAATTTTATTCAAAAATAGTGATAAATATAAAAATGTCATATTCTTTATTTATCTGGGGTGTTACATCCTTACACCCTTTTGGGAATTGCGTCCTCGCAATATTAAAATTGGGCTCGGAAACATCATTAAAAGTCCCACATCAGAACACGAGTCGGTAAAACAATCATATTAAAAGAAAGAAAGAGAAGTACAGAGGTCACTCGAGTTAACCCATACTAGGATTACATGCAGGAAAAAATGGATAAGGAAGAAAAAACAAAGGGTCATGTTCTGATGGAGGGTGGTAGAAAATATGTTTAGGAGAATGATAACCACCAGAAAATCACAATCTTCTGATGGGTTAAATGGTATTCTATTCCCTAGTAGGAAGAGTTAATAAACAACATTTTTGTTTTAAGTTAATTTTCATTGAGGAATTTATTTTCGATCTTAAGGAAACATACTTACTTGTCATGTTGACTTTCAACTTCTACTAGATTTCTTACCAAAACACATACTTTCCCCAAATGATGAGTGTTTAGGAAGACTTGTTCACATTAAGAGTACTATAATCAATTTCTAGAGAATCACCTTATTCAAAAAAGTGAACTATATATTCCCCATGTCTTTAGAACCTTACTAAAACCAAAATTGTTAGAACAAGATCAGATAATCCAAAAAAGTATAACCCTTTGTAAAAAGAAAATCTATTCTTAATCTCCAACATTTTTCCAACAAATCCCAAAGTTCAACGAAGACCATTCGATAAACAATTTTTCAATAAAATTATTCAAATTAAACCAAACTAAGATTTAAACCCAAATATTTGATGGATTTAATCACATAGTCTTCCAATGTACAAATTAACACTTAACTCCAAGTAACATCAGTTGCTCTAAAAGTCTCATATTGAAAAGTAATTAACCTAATCACATATCCTCCATGATAGGATAATAATTTCCATAGATAACCCAAAATAAACGTACTCTTAATTCATAAAATAATATAACTAAAAAGAATAAGTCATACTAACCAGGGACTTCACGTAGTCCAGTGGTAGGTGATAAATACTAGTCTCACTTTGGTTGTGGGTTCGATTCCTGCAGCTTTGTCCAACGCGATGGGTTGTCACACGGTCTGCGTGTTGTCCTTTTTCCAAAACTATATAATTCTTAAAACATTCCCCAAAATGAGATAAAATCATCAAAAATAACCATAACATAATTTAACCTCATGTTTATCTCATGTCGTTCATATTCCATCATAACGTATAGTAACCCATAATTACCTCAAAAGTAAGGATCATATAAACCCTAATGGTTACCTTTATTATTATTACCTGAACTTCCATGTCGAGTCGGTTCTCTCATACATGATGCATTAGAGAACTCACCAAGGTTCACATGGTTGATCATGACTCCTAATAGTTGGTTTAGAATAACCATGAGATTTCTCATTGAATCCCCAATTTCAACCAGTCTCTTAATCAGAGAACCACCACAGTTTCCATCAAACCAATTGTCACTTTGGTGCTTACTAGATCCATCCATTTACTAAAACCAGAAATGTCAGTGTGAGTATATAAAAATAATCATTATGTACTAAATAGGAAGATAAATACTAAGATATACTTATCCAAGTTATCTCAAACTCATTCCAACCATCAAAAATAACAATGACTCTATCTAACATAATAACCATTGTGGTTATACACAACTTCTCACTTAACACTCTAACATCTATAGTTATCTAAACCGTCCTCTAATACCAACTATAAGGACCCAGCCTTAAACCTTACTTATTATTAAATTAAATGAATAATTCAAATAGAGGATCTTTTTAGGTTTAGAGTTTTAGAGAATTAGGACATAATTGTAACATCTCAAAAGATTACAATGTAGTCACATCTACTAAGTTTCCATAAAATAAAAACTCTTAAAAAGAAACTTGTCTAGTTCCATGTTTTAGATAGCATGACGTTTTCTTGTTCCCATACATGATCCTATTCCACATTAAGTCCTATGAAAAACATTTCAAAAAAACATGGGGTGAGCATAAAAAGCTCAATAAGGGATACAGAAAGAAGGAAAATTGTTAGTTTTTCAAAACAATAAGTAAACCATGAATACTTTATCAAAGTAATACATTTCACCTTTATGGAGTAGTAAATACTCCTCACAGAATAAAATATCATTACTTACCCTTTTGTAACCAAAAGAATAGCATAAAACCCATATAAATAACATATAAAGGTAATATGGGACAAAAACATACTTAAATGGAATAACCATATAGTCGAATTCCACATATATAACATAATGGAATAGCCATACGACCGACTTCCATAACCAATGCATTGGTGGTTATAATGTAACCACCCTTCCTGGTATTCACAGCACCACCCGGCCTATGATATATCACGTAACCACCTGTCAAATGTCCATGTAGCATTATAAAATCATAAGACATAAAACAAGTATAATGGAAAGAAAACATTTCCACACTTTGATCACAATATATCACATAAATATATTGAAATAAAAAATCCTTTATAAAAACTATTTTCAATACAAAAATACATAAAAGAGTATATGGTATTTATTTCATTATAAAAAAATTACGGCTTGTTGAGGAATCCGAAGACCAAATAATACTCGCGGTGGTGGAAAAGGGTAGTTGTCACCGTGTATGTTAAAAGAAACATGCCTTTTTGTTGTTTAGAAAAACGTTTCATAGAAAAATATTCCTTTTTTATAAAATTAAAATTCAAAGGGGTTTATACACCGTATAAAATAAAGCCTTGTATTAGACCAAAATATGCCTCAATGAAAGGAGATTGAGACGATGTCCCTTACAAAGACGGTATCCTCGGATTATGGATAAATCAATTACATAATTATGTGTGACAAAGGAATACACCAGATATAAATGGATATTAAGTGCAAAACAATCATAGGTCATTTACACATATTCAGAGAACAACATATTCAATGAGTACAAGTTTATCCCAAAGAATCAAAATTGGGTTAAGAAGTTCCCTTGCAAAAATTTGACACCCTAACGACGTCACTTCCAAATTCAGAAAATGAGTTGATGAGAGATAAAAAGGGTATATCTTCACTCAGAAATAAAATTTACATCAATAAGGACCCAGCCTTAAACCTTACTTATTATTAAATTAAATGAATAATTCAAATAGAGGATCTTTTCAGGTTTAGAGTTTTAGAGAATTAGGACATAATTGTAACATCTCAAAAGATTACAATGTAGTCACATCTACTAAGTTTCCATAAAATAAAAACTCTTAAAAAGAAACTTGTCTAGTTCTATGTTTTAGATAGCATGACGTTTTCTTGTTCCCATCCTTGATCCTATTCCACATTAAGTCCTATGAAAAACATTTCAAAAAAACATGGGGTGAGCATAAAAAGCTCAATAAGGGATACAGAAAGAAGGAAAATTGTTAGTTTTTCAAAACAATAAGTAAACCATGAATACTTTATCAAAGTAATACATTTCACCTTTATGGAGTAGTAAATACTCCTCACAGAATAAAATATCATTACTTACCCTTTTGTAACGAAGAGAATACAATAAGACCCATATAAAGAACATGTAACATATAAAGGGAACTTGGGACATATACATACTTAAATGTAATAACCATACGGTCGACTTCCACACATATCACTTAATGGAATAGCCATACGGCTGAATTCCATACCCAATTCATTGGAGGTTATAACGTAACCACCCGTCCTGGTATTCACGGCACCACCCATCATATGGTTTATCACGTAACCACCCATCAAATGTCCAAGTACCATTATAAAATCATAAAACAAAAATAATGGAAGGAAAACATTTCCACATTTCAAACACAATATATTAGTTAAATATATTGACATAACAAATCCATTATAAAAACCACTTTCAATACCACAATACATAAAAGAGTATATGGTATTTATTTAATTTTAAAGAAAACATCACAGCTTGTTGAGGAAGCCAATGCCCAAATAATACTCGCGGCGGTGGAAATGTTCATTGTCATCGCGTACGTTAAAAGAAACATTCTTTTTTTTTCATTTTGAAAAAAACTTCGTAGAAAAAGATTCCTTTTTTATAAAATGAAAAGTCAAAGGGGTTTATACACCGTATATAAAAAGCCTTGTTTTAGAAAAACATATGCGTCAATGAAATGAGATTGAGACGAAGTCCCTTACAAAGACGGTATCCTTGGATTAAGGATATATCAATTACATAATTATGTGTGAAAAACGAATACACCAAATATAAGTGGATATTAAGTGTAAAAAATCAGAGGTTATTCACACATTTTCATAGAACTACATATTCAAGGAGTACAAGTTTATCCCAAAGAACCAAAATTGGGTTAAGAAGTTCCCATGCAAAAATTCGACAGCCTAACAACGTCACATCAAAATTCAAAAAATGAGTTCATGAGAGATAAAAAGGGTATCTCATCACTTGTACATTAAATTTAGAGAAATAAGGATATATAAGAACATAACCCAATATAATTAGATGTAATTTTAAAGACATAACAAAAGAAGTCTTTTTAATGAAAAGGAGGGTGAAAGGTCCCCTTACCGATTTGGGTAACTTTCGAAACGTACACCCCATTGAAGAGGGGTCATACAATGAATATGTAAAAACCCATAAATGAAATTATATTACACAAAGAGTATAATAATGGGCAGGACATAAACCAATCAAAGGAAATGGTTTCAAATGTAGCATAAATATCACTAGAATAAAAGTGAGATGAAAATTCCCTTACGAAAACTCGGCAGCCTAATGATGCCACTTAAAACTTCCAAAAATGGATTGATGAGATAAAATAGTGTCTCTCATCATATTATAATAAAATGTACAGAAATATTAATATAAAATAACATCCCCCATCATAACTGAGTGAATCTTAAAAGAAGTGACATAAAGGAGTGTACTTAAAAAGAAAGAGAGAAGTCGGATCTCTTACGAAAATTCGACAGCCTAACGGCGCCACTCAAAACTTCCAAAATGGATTGATGATAGGAAATAGGGTCTATCATCATATGAACATAAAAATTACAGTAAGAGTAATATAAAAGAACATCCCAGTCATAATAAAGATGAGCTTAAAAGGAATGACATAAAAAAGTGTACTTAAAAAGAAAAAGAGGGGTAGGATCCCTTACATCAAGTCTGATTGTCTTGTTCGTTTCGTTATATTTCAGAATAATAAACTTTGGCCAATTTATAATTGAATAAGTACCTCCTTTAAATATTATTATTTAGTTCATATCACATATTATAATGTTATAATAATTGTTTAATAATGTTAGTTCATATCAGACGTTTTTTCCTATGTTTGGTACATGAGTCAAAAATGAACATGTTTGAAAATGACTGCCCATGTAGTTATAAGTAAATCATTTACAGAATACTATTAATGATTAAAATATCATATATATCCAGTAAATATTCATTTTATTCTATTCCAAAATATTTGGAGATAAAAAATGAAAAGCACTGTTCATGGAGACCATAGGTCATACGTACGCATGAACGCTACATTCATTTTTTTCTAATATTAATGGAATTAAAAATAAATGAGAGATATATATATTATAATTCAAGTATAACATATATGTTATATAGGTCACATATGTTCATTAATTTCATTCTTTTATACATTCCATGTATTGAATGAACGAGTCACATCACTTGAGGGGGCGGTAGTCCACACTTACTCATATAAAATTATCGCATTTGAACAACATGGTAAGAATAATGGTATGTTTTAAATATAAAATAAAGAAGCATATAGAAAACATAAATACAATATATATCATATATAAAATACAGAGACATTATAATGTCCACCTTTTAAGGTGTTAAAAGAATATTGAACAATCATCATTTCGTGAGGCAGTAATTCGCCAAGCCCGAAAATAGTATTTTCTATAACCATTAGACGGATGCGTGTGTAAGTGTAGCTTGAATCATTCTTATAAAAACATAAAATTATATTGATGATACTGGTGTTGTTACAAAATAAAGTAATAAAAAATGTTTAGGGGGTTGGAGAATAAAAATAAAACCAAATACCACTAGGGAAGACATTACCTTTAAATCGGGTAACTCTTTTTCATTTGAGCTCAAAGGCATCCTTGGAAAGGATTCTTCCCAAAGTGAGGCTTCTAGGAGTAATAAAGGGATGTGGAGAGACAAAATGGGCTGGGGTTGGCCGAGCAAAAGTCTTGAGATGTGTGGGTAAGGTGGTAGAGGTGGGGGCCTTTTATAAGAGGAGAGAAGGGGCACTCTTGGAATGTCTTGAAAAGTAACATTATTATAAAATGCTTTTCGTATTTTAAAGGTCCCAAAAATATATATTTCAAGGATAAGGTTATAATAGTTCGAAATCCACACATCCAATATGTTTTTGACATGTTTAGGTCTTATATTTTACATTATCTTTTCATTTTATTTAAATCGTTAAATAATGAGGTAATCACTGCATCATCATGTTGTCATAAATATTTTAATTTATTTAATGTCAAAAAATTATAAAAAAAATATCATGATGTAGGAAATATATTTATAATTCTAATGAATATTTATAGTAAAAAATATGACCTGTATAACCCCATATAAAAATAGTTTTAGGAAAACAACACATGTTTGTGACATTTTAATTTTAACTTTAAATAGAATGTTATTAATGTCATTTTCCTACCAAAGTGGCTCCATGGGGACCCCAAGTTGACCGATGGATTGTCTTGGTCGGACATGACTCATCCAATAAGGGTAGGACATGTTTCAAGGTCATTTAATATTATTATAACATTATCTTTACCTTAAATTACACTAATTACCTTTAATCACGATTAATAAAACTTAAAGGTTACTATTCAACAAAAAAATATTTCAATCCCATTGAAGCAAATTTTACCTCCTAATGACAACCATGTATGTTGGATTTTTGAAATTCAAATCACAAAAGTGGTAAAGATTCATTTAAACAAAAAATCAGTTTTTAAACTACATCATAGTGGTGTCACTATTCATCACAAATTGAAGTTTTTCAGAAAAATACCAAAAATTCACCATAAGTTATATTTAATATTCCAAATTAAAAAATGATGTCTATTTTACAAAATTTAAAACATATAAGTTTCATTAATTCATTTAATAATAAATTTCCGCTTTCATAACAAATAGTGTGTTTTTAAGAAACAATATCTATTAAAATATTGACACTAGTTTAAGTCCAATTTCAAATTGAAATTAATTCCAATGACCACCATTGGATTAAATGGTAAAAATATATTATAATTGCACTTTAAAAACTATTAAAAAGATGATCTAGTCATATAATTAAATTAGATTAAAAAGTGGTTTTGAATAAAAATACAACATTTTTCACTTATTCATTAAAAATGAACTTTATAGTAAAAATACCAATGATTTATAAAAAGTAAATTTTGATGTCTTGATTTTAAATAAGAATTTAATTTTGTCAACTATAACACATAAAATTGTCAAAAATTGGATTTAAAAGAGGCTCGCCATCAAAAGGCTATTAATCGACCTTTTAATGAATATTAGAATGTTTTCGCTTAAAATTGGATTCATTTTCATTTTTCATCCTCTAACATTTATTGTGAAAATTAAAAATATTTGAAAAACATATATAATCAGTTTTTAGTTACTTATGTTCATTCCCGTCATTACAATGGCTAGGTGTTAACTGTCATTTAAAATAAAATTATTTTATTATTAGAGTGCAACATAAGATTTCAAAGGAACTCGTTGTTGCATATTAGGTAAGCCATCGAGAATATAGTTCCCTTTAAATTAATACTAACATTTTATTCACAAATATTGATAAATATAAAAATGTCATATTCATTATTTACCTGGGGTGTTACAGATTACAATCATTTTAAAATAACAATATAAAACATTTAGGATTAGTTTTACTGATCATTGGGAGAATTTCACATCCCTTGATTTTTAAATATGAACACTGTATTTGAAACCATATATAACACAAAACACTAGGAAAAAACAACTGGCGATGTATTTTTTATAAATATGATCATTACAACTGATACATTAAATGGGTGGGTATGAATTGGTAGAACTAAATTATAAAACATATATGGTTTACAAATTCATTATCTAAATTAATTGGATATTAATTTATTATAAATTGAAATGGAAATTATTTGAAAGTAAAAGAATTATTTTTTCTAGAAAAATGTTCTTATAAGTGAAACATATTGGTTGGAGTCATCACAATTGGTGAGTGATTTAAATGAATTTTATATATTATATATTAAAATAATTTTATATCATTATTATAATATGATTATTATTATTTAGGTAAAAATAATTGAATTTTAATTTTTTAAAAAATATTTTTATGTGAGAAGTAGTTTCACAACATTTTCATACTTATTATAAAATTGTTTTATATAAATTTTACAGAATTTATATGCAAAATTAAGGTCAATTTTTGAATCGTAATTTCAATGTTTTCATGAATTTATTTTTTTATTTTCAGAATATTTTATTTCTTTAATGAATAGTGAATGAATAATGAATTTTAATTTGAAACAGGAATATCATTTATATAATTTACAAGAGAAATTAAGTTTTAAATTTTTTGATGAAAAAATATGTTTTGATTGTAATATATTTAATAAATTTTATGCAATTATAATCATTTATATGATCTATTTTAATATAACAAAATTATGGACTTATTAATGTATTTCTTTTATAATAATATTTTCATCACATGATTGGGTCTGACAACAAATTAAATTCAACCATTTCGGTGAATTGAAATTAACATAAATGGATTAAATATTTTTAATTATAGTAATATATATTATATAACATATTCAATTAAATTTTTTGATATATTTAATAATAAAAATTGTAAAAATTAATTATAACGATGAAGGTTGAAATGGGTTTATTGAGGTGTAAACATAAATGATAAGGGTAATGTGGCCAAAAATCTTGTCATATTACAAATGATTTGTCATATATTTACCCTATCTTATATATGGTTCTATAATAATTTTGGTTTGATCATTGTTTCAGGGCGAAAAACATGGTTCCATGTTTATTAAAAAACGAAGTCTTTTCATCCCAAACTTATAAAATGGAACCTCGTTTCTTTTCTTATTAAAACATACTATTTCATAGGAATTGAGAAATCCCAAAACATGAACCTTATTTAAATCCATTACCACGAACTAGAGTCCTTATTTTGATCCAAAAAACAAATTTATAATGGCATTAGGTGTAAACATTATGTGGATACCCAAAAAGAGATATATCTATTAATATTTCATTTTCATTTTACATATTCATTTATCATCTTATAGTCTCAATTAACTATCATAAAACAATATAAAATATTCACCATTAAACAAATATATTATTATGATTATGTAATGACCTATATATATTTCCTCTATGATCAAATTGTTATTGAAAGCGTAGATCATGTTTTCAACATTTTACATCCACACAAATCGATATAATTAGTTGCCCATCACCACATCACATGGTTGGATTTAATGATATATATAATATACATATATATTATAAATTTTTGAAATAAATAAAATTATTCAATTATATTATGACATATAAACTCTTATCTTCTAATTCATTGGAAGAAGAGAACATTTCTTGTTAATTTTTGTGAGCTACCACCTCTATAAACTAATGTGTTAATTTTTTCATTTTATTGTTTCATAGAGGTCAATAAGGTTATATTTAATGAATATATATAATATATATATTATAGAAATAATTTATGAAAGTTTAATTATTATTTACAATGCATTTTTTTCATTTGTAGAAAAATGAAATTAGTGTTCATGTGTACGTATGGTCTACCATATCCATGAATATTGAAATATTAATTTTATAGATAACTTTTGATAAAAATTATAAAAATTTATATATATTGAGTTTTTTTATTAATAACATGGGAAACATTACAGATAATATGGAACCAAGATCAATGTATGTGGACTAAATCTGTATTAATAAAATATACATGAAAAACAATTTTATTATTACTAGGAAAATTGTATTTAATAAAGATCAATTTTTAGAAAATTGGTTATAAAATATTATAATAAAACCATAAATTATCTTATATATATTTTTATTTTTATATAATACTGTTATATTAAATATATATTTATTATATAAGAGGTTCGAACACATATAATTAAAATTGGACAAAAGGTTAGTGTTTCTAATATCAAATTTACATCTATAAGACATACGTCATATAAAACAACTATTTCATTTATCTGGTGTATATATTTACCCTTTTATATATTATATTCTCAATATCTCTATATTCATGGAATTTAATTTTTTGATTAATTATTTTTCATTAATGGGGTTTAGGAATCAATTGTTATCTAATCTTGTAAGGATTTAGTTGACAATTTCATCATTATTCAGTATAGTGTATGTTAAAGTCATCTTTGGGAGATTATTTTGACATTTATTTAAAAATACCACAATATATTACTATCATATGTTTATTTATGATATTTTAACGTAAAAAATACAATTTTCCACTTTTTGGTAGTTCAAGTGATAGAGAACATATTTTTAAGAAAATTAATCTTTCTTCCCTCCTAAATTGAAAATTATTTTTCATATCAATGCTGTTTTCTAAAAATGTTTTTTAAAATATTTTTTACGTTATAAAAATTATTTATTAAATAAAAATTTATCATTGTTTTCATTTTTACAAAATAATTTCAATGGATCTTCTAGTCAATTTTATAATGATGTAAATTTTAAATTTATAATGACAATGTTAAGGGAATTAGTTCTTTTTAACATAAAAACATGTATTAAATTATCCTCCATCAAGAAAGATCATTGATTTTTGGATTCGTTATCATTTTTACAAGGAAAATTTTAATTAAAAAATTAACTTATAATATTAAATTTTCTAGTAATTCATTATGAATTTTCATGTAAAAAGAAAATTTGATTCATGATTTTTTAAATTGTCTTATTATGGTATTTATATTAATAAATGGAAAAACCCTTATTTTACAATATCATGAATTTGGTGTATGTTTTAATTATATTGTATATATTATTTCATTGGATGGTTTATATCAAGAATCCTCTAGGTAAATCATGAGATTTCCACATGAGATGACTCGAGATAAGGCATGTGAGGTGTTCCTGATCGTCATAGGCTAGAAACAATTTCCAGGCATGATGAATACTCAATTCGGAACAATTTATCAATAAATTATAACAAAATAAAAGAATAAATATATATGAAATAAAAATAAAAAAGAATTGTACAATACAAATAATCACTAGTAGGAGAAGAAAATAAAACGTGACATACCTTTATACGACCCTATGGGTTACTACCAACCACTATGACAACATCTATCCATTGATATTGAGTATGAGATAAAACTATCACATAAAGCTAAAAAATTGAAGAGCTATAGGTGTGAGTATTAAAACTCAATATTCATACCCTTAGAAATTATTACCTATGCATTATTAAAAAATTAAATCCAAGTGATTCTAGTTTGGAATTATGATTAAATAAAATCATTCTTTACATTCATTCTGAAACAAGTATTATGATATATCTTCCAAAAAACCATTTTCCCTTTTAATAAGAAAACATTTTTAAGAGGCGAATGAATTTTTTTTCTTAAAAACCATTTACATAAAGAAGTATCTAGTGATTAAATCATTTAATTAGGTAAAACTCAATATGGGAAAGTAAAAAAATTCATTATTTTTTAAATATATGTAAAACGAGCATAAATCATTTAATTATATTGTACAATAAAATAAAGGGGTAAAAGATAGAAATCACCACCAAATAAAACTATGAATCATAGTTGATAGGTCCCAAGTATCCTCATACCTCACTAATAAATCTATATAGAATGTTCTGATACATGATCCCTTATAAAGGTCAACACCAATGTTCTAAAATTAACCAAGTATTTAGTACTCATTTTTTTTGTGTTTTAGCATGAACATTCTTAATACACTAGGAAATTTCCAATATAACTAAAATTGTACACTAGTCTATATAACCCCACATAGATAATGGGGATTCAACTTCATTATGTTTTATTATTCAAAACTTGAAAATTAACCCATTTGAAATTAGAAACAAATTCTCTATTTTTCAATGATACACCCCACAAGTCTAGTTCTATATTTTAGTAGAATTATAGTTGTAAAATAATATTTAAAATCATCTCACACACACTAAATAATCATTGAAAATACCCATGAAACATTCTAAATCAATATGGAAAAAACATGGAAGACTTTGGAAACCATTTATTCCATAAATCCTTTATGGAAAACGAGCTAATAGACTAGTATATATTTTTTAATTTCTAATAAACATGTTGAAAAATATTTGAAATAAAATTAAGTATAAAAAATATTTAAAATCTTTACACATGAATAATAAAAAAAATTGTATGGGGTATAAATGTTAATTATTATAGAGAAACATGAAATACTAGGTAAAATCTCATATCAAGCATCAAAACCATTTTTTAATAGCCTAAAAATATTATATAATAATAAAAACAAAATTTAGCAAGACAAAAGTAATCTAATAATTCAATTTAAAGACCATACATAGGTAATATACCTCAACACAGGTGAATTTTTATTGAGGACAATCCAAAATAACTTCAAAAGGTTCGTCAAAGAAAATAAACACTACTTTTATACATACACACATATGAAAATATTTATAAATATATATACATATATGTGTGTGTGTGTACTTCTTGTTTCAATGTAGATATTCACTTCAACATTAAAGATTATGTAAAAAATAATGTATACATATATACTTCTTACCCATGCATATGTGTGAAAGACACTTTCACAAAAAGATTCCCAAAATGCACAATAAAAATACTAGAAACTAAAAAAATAAAAAATACACAATTGAAATTTATGAATAATAGATGAATGAAACAATCCTACTATAATCCCAGGAATAATTCACTATAATCAATTTTTATGGAAACAATAAGTCCACAAAATAAAAAAGGACCCTATACATCAAGGATCAATACAAAAAATACCAAAAAGGTGGATAGGGTACATAGTATATTGAGTGAGCCACTATGGTGAAGATAATACTTTTAAATGTGAAGTGAATAAGGCATATAAGAATTTTTTAATATTACCAAAGGATATCACACAATCAAATTTGAGTAGATTTCGGTTAGAACCCATGGCATAAGAGAGGTTGGAGGCACATTATTCGGTGCTTTATCCAAGGGGTATTACGCGATAGAGAGATAAAAGGGTGGTGGATGTGGAAAAATAATATTATTAATAATAAGGATAATAATAATAATTATTATTAATTCCAATGCGCATGGATTTTCCACACAACTTCCCAAATCATGTCCCAAAAGTGAAACATTCTCTGGTCAAATAGACACTCTGAGTGAGAATGATATAGAATTAGGGAAACCTATATGCTAGACAAAAAATTTGATCTACTAAAAACTATAATGAAACCATAAAATATTTTTTATTCTATTAACCATGTTCCAACAATACTTCCATGACTAGAACACAAAAAAAACATAAAACCCAATAACACAAAAAAATCAAAAACCAGGGAAAATATAATTGGAAAAGTAATAATAATTAATAATCTATGGTCGGATTGTTAAAATTATCCTAACCATGAATCATTATACACCTAAAATTTAGAAAGACTTAAATAACAATTACACAAACATGAAAATATGGTAGACAAACCTCATATACTAAAAACTAATAAATTAAAACTCACATTCCACCCAAAATTAAATGTCCATTACACCAAGATGATTATAATATCTTCATCAAGGATCCATCTCAACAACCTGATATGCAGTTGATAGTAAAAAATAACTCAATTCAATAAATAAATAGTCGTTGACAAGAACATCACCATTTGAAACAACAATCTATGTGGGAAAATATGAATCCAAAATAGAAACCATAAATGTATCTCATGATGATTTTTTCTAAGATATCTATGATAATCCATCACACGAACCACTATACTAGATAACCAATTATAATTAATAGTGTCATATGAGGATGGAAAAAATCACATTGGTAAAATAAAAAAAAATTCCCAAGGAAGAGACTCAGGAATCAATATACGAGGTTCACCATGATCATTTCTAAGAGGAGCCTCGTAATTTTTGTGTGTGGAAAAGATACAATTTTAAAAGATGAAACAACTCAAAAATCTATATAAACTTTCTACCACGGGTGTGGCCTCAAAAATTAATATTCCACAACCATCCACCTTTAGATAATACATCATCATGCCCTATAGTTGTAATCCCCACCATTTAATAGAATAATAGTCATATTAGCACAAACCATAACACACAAGGTACCTCCAAAAAAATTCAAGTTGAGAACTAGACAAAACAATAATTAATAATATGCATTTCATAGAAGCCCATATAAAAGAAAACCAAACATGAACTAAAACCAATCCAATGGAAATTGAAAATTTTAATAGTTCAAATACACAAGCTACATATAAATAAATTTTAGGACTATGGACAATATGATCACCAAAAAGGAAGGTTCCAAAAAAACAGAAATCGACACAAGGGGAAAAAATTATTGTCTCCACTCTGATGTTAGATACAACATGATGACTTTATATCCCCAAATCCAACCAACTACTACACATCCAAGAAAGTTTCACCTCGATACCTATATATAGAGATCAAATATCATAAAAAATATTCTTCACCTCCTCCATGATCTGATAATTATATACCAAAACAAGTTATTTTAGTAAAGAGAATTACATAACTTCATTGTGCATCATAAGAGGCCATACCGATGGAACAAATATCAAACATTTATGAAAATATGGCTTAGAGTACCCAAAATGTACAAGCAACATGAAAACAATTGAGTGGTTAAATTAATTAATGGATTCAACTATTGAAGGATACATTTCTAAAAACATGTTCATATGGTTCAAACACATCTCCTGATGAGAACATGAACATTCAAAACACAATCAAGACTCCCAACAGCCACATTATTCTCAATGATACGTTCTAATAATAACGAATGTGATCACATTTCCCTCAATAGATACACCACATGAAAATTCTAGGTTCAAACTATATTCATGAAGCTATATTTGGAGATAATAAATCTAGTTCATTAAAGTGGTTAAAAATCCCCTTTAGGCTTAGCTTACTTATAGGTCACCAAGAGTATTTTCATAATAATATAGTTCACTTCCACAAGATAAAAAATTGGATGGAAGTGATTTTAGAATATTCCAAGACAAACCAACATGATATTAGGATTGAATGATCCCTTTACACTTATTAGGTCTAGGTCATTCAGACATACCCAAGAAAAATGATGCCCCCATGACATCTGGAGTACCCAATAACATGAAGACAAAATTTAAATCCTCAAGCGAATCCAAATAAACTAATGATATTTTATATCTAAATAAATATTTAATGATTTATAAAAACACAAATCCCTCTCTCCACTAGATATCTAGGAAGGTAGAATAATTAGAATAGAATCCATAGAAAACTTTTGGGTCTTTATGGGAGACAAAATATATACAAAACAATGAAAAATTAATATAAACATCAAACCATGACATGTAAATTATAATTTTCAAACAAGCACCATGATAAAGAAAATATATCAGAAAACCAAAAGAAAAACGAGATCAAATTTCAAATGAAATAAAACCACACCAACATTAAAAATCTTGAAATGAATGATATTTTAATAATGAACATCAGAGTTCCCAAAATTGTAAAATTTTTAACCATTTCATTTCTTCTGGGATAAATTAATGTCCATTATATTCACTTATAAAACTGAGGCACAAATTTCAATTCAGATTTGAATCAAAAAACCCAATTTAAAATAATACAATTCCCAATTAAAATCAAGTTTTTAACAATGAAAACATTTTTTTTAAAATAATTTTATTTTTAGAACCCACTAATACCAATTAAAATTACATTAAAGCATCACACACACCAAAATAACTGAAATTTGGAACCAGTGGTCTTGAATAAACTAACCACATGGTTCAGCAAACCATCCACTGGGCATGCACTAACAATTAGAGGCATATTGAGCGATCCACTCAGGATCCACAATGTTTTCAACACCTTGTTAATTCACCATTTATAACAACATCACTTCCATTTACCTCCCCAAAAATACACAAGCTCCATGAACTAAACAACTAGTAAATTTATAAACAAAAAATCAAAAATTAAGACTCAAAAGAAAATTACCCCGAGTGAATCAGGTCTCTTAATTTGTGGTAATGATTAGGAAATAAACTATGACCTACCTAATAACCCCCAATTATAATATCATCCATATATTTGATATCGAAAATTACATAGGGCTTCTCTAATAACATTTTTTCATGAACCAACCAGGGTCAACACTAAACCAATCATCCGTTCTAGCCCGCATCAACATTCAAGAGGCATTCATGATCCTCCCGGGCCAAAAACTAGTTTTTAACATCATGAAAACACAATTTTTAATGGGATATTCCATACATGATATACACATAAATAATTAAATAAAATAATTTATATGAACAAAACAATTAAAATAATCACTAGTATCATAATGAAATAATACATGCCATACCTATATGTGACATTGCATGTCACCACAAACCATTGCCCCATCAACGATCTTTGGACACTAGATGAAGGTAGTAGTGGAACCCGAAGAAAAAAAATTATATAGATATAGGACTATATATAATATGTCGGCAGCCATACCAATCTAAACTACCCCCTATGATACCCTTTAAAATAAAATTAATTCATTCCAATTTTGAAATTTGAATAAATAAAATAAGGTTTTCTATACTTTATAAAGTATGTAAATTTATTATGCTTATGAAAACCATTTTTATATTTAACGATAAGAACTATTTTTATAAGGGGAAGTTGTTTTTTTCAGAAACGAATTTACATAATGGAGTATAACTTATAGGAATCATTTCATTAAGTGATACACAACAATAGAAGTTAAAAAGTACATTCCAATATTTATGAATGGATAGAAAATCTATGAATAATCCTTTGAAAAAAGTTGTAACATTAGCGAAAATTTCAAAATTATTATAAAAACATTGTTAAAAACCATAACATTCTTGGTTGTTAGGGACTTAGGATCCTTGAACCTCAAATATCGATCCATATAAAATTTTCTACTTCCCAAGCTATTATCAAGGCCACAAGAAATTTTATAGTGGTCCCCTGGCCATTATAAATTTTTTATTCAGTGTTTTAGAATAAAAATTCTAAAGAGACTCATTCATTTCCCAACCAAACCAAATGGGGTACCTTTCTATGACAACCAACCTAGATATATGGGATTACCTTGTGGTCTATTTTCATTTTCAAAACAAGTAAATTCACCATTACAAACCACATACTAATCCAATATTATTCAAAGGAAAACCCCATGTTTCTAGAACAATATTTCAACCAAATAATTGGAGAAAATATAACACCAATACCATCTCACACACACTAAAGCATCATTGAAATCGATAATGAGCCATTCAAAATATTTTAGGAAACAAATTTGGGAACCTTGTAAATTATTTATTCCATTAATACTTTATAGAAAACTTGTTAATAAACCAATAAATCATTATAATTACCAATATAGATATTGAAATTCATTGTAATCCCATTTGAATATTTAAAATATTTTACATATTAAAAATATTTTAAAATATATTATATTAAGGGTTGTACATATCAATGATTATAGAATAGAATGAAAAGTATGGAAAATAAAATACCAAGTATCATAACAATCCCAAAAAACAAAATGGTCTACAAAACAACACAACATTTTGTGAATGACAATCCCAAAAAAATTGGAGCATACCCCAAAAAACACTTCCATTTAGGGATGACAATTCCAAAACAGCCCAATGGGCCACAAAAGAAAATAGACCCTCATTTTATAACTATAAAAATATTAATTTTTACTTATATAAACCCCTCTATATAGTGTGAGCATTCTCCATTATATGAGGGCATATGTAAATATTTGTTTTTGGTATATATATATACAACATAACCATACATATCTGTGTATATAATCATCAAGAACAATGGTCCTAAATATAGTATAAAAATACCAAAAACAATAATAAAAAATAATTATTAATAAATTTTTTAACAAAGATGAAAAACGTAATAAAAAAAACCCAAAACCATAAATAATCATCCAAATTCAATTACAATGGTTGTAATCATCCCCATTAGACCAAAAATAATATACATCAATGTCAAATAAAAGAAATTCATCAAATGGGTTTATTGTTTGGAAAAAATCATGTACACCACATGAGAGAAAATAAATCCGAAAATAGGTTGAAAAATATATGGGGTTTAGAGGAGAAGATTACTGGAAAAATAACACCATGAAATTATTGGTTATGGATTTCATAACCCATACTAGAGGTGTGATGGGAGGCTTGTATGATGGGGTTTTGGTTGTGTGGTGTCACGCGACATAGAGAAGAGGGGTGGGACTACATGAAATAAAGAGAAATAGGAGGAAGGAAATAATAATAATAATAATAGAAACAAAAACAATAATAATAATAATAAACTATATTAATAATTATTTTTTATTCTCACATGACCTCCTCGCATGGCTGGCTAAACTGTGTTCCAACCCTGAAACCCTAATTGTGTGCCTATAAACCCATCATGGGAAGGATTCATGGTTATAGAAACTATACATTTTCCATGTGTCCTAATCTACTAAAAACTCCCGATTCACATGAACCTTTTTTGAATGTGTTTCACTCACCTTCAGAAACTATGGGCCCATTCTGAAAAAACCAAAAATAACAAATTAAAACCAGATCCATACAATAAAACATTGCTGGAAATTATTAGTAATTAAATTATAATTAATAAGAATGATCCAGGTGTGATAGATTATAATTAGTTTGAATGGGATCTTCTATTTTGGACCCTACGAATATAATACTCACCATGGTTTATGATTATGTTTATTTATTTGGAAATTTATTAATTTTCATTTGGTATATTACCAATATGAATGTTTATATTGATTATTTTTATTGTTTTGAGAAATTAATAACATTTCGTATTCCTTTTCACAATATGAATGTTGATGTTGATTATGTTTTTCCCATTTCATATCAGTAATGTATAAGAAATAGTATATTATTTGAGTTGAATGTTATATACCTTTAATGTAGCTAAGGGTATTAGGAGGAAAACATACTTGATTATTTTCCTGAGGGATTACTGATATATGACAGATGTATTAAAATAGATACATTAGGATATATGTATGATGTATTGTAACAAGGAATTCATTTTATTTCATTTCCTAAAATATTTCATAATTATTTTTATGAATGATATGTTGTGATATTCTAAAGATAATAATAATGTGCAAAATAAAATAACTATATTTTGTTTTATGTTTCCAATAAGAATTTGAAATTCAGTAGTGTTTCTATTTTATGATACTAGTAAACTTTTTAGCCCTTTGGGCTGTGATCCCTTTTATGATGAACTAATTTTATAAATTAACCACTAACTCTATCATTTTAATGATGTGGTGTTTATAGTTTGGGAAAATGACTGTTTTTATCATTGAGGATGTGATTCCTCTAACATTCAAGTGATAGTTTCCATGGAGGTATCTACTCCCAAAAATCCAAAAAACCCTCCATAACCTAGTTGAAACTCAATAAGACACCCCATGATCATGGTTTCATTCATTAAAAAATTACAATTTCTCAGAATTCACAATGGCATTGGACCAAATAAAATTTTTCACAAATGACCTCTATTGAGAATCCAATCCCAAATATAAACATCATGAATCATATATTAGAAGTACATATTTCATTCAGTACAAATCTATGAATAATAATACACCATCATGATTCCCTATAAAAAGTATAATATCATTTATACTCACACCATCTCTATTGTCTCTGGATTATACTCTATGAATAAATATTGAATCTTTAACTAGGGTTGTGAAACCTTGTCATGAGTTCTTATGATTTATGAAAACCTAAGGAATATATTAACCAGAAAAAGTATCATAATAAAAACCACCATTTTATTAGTGGGTATATGTTCATGATTTAAAACATACGAAATTTATTTCAACCAATCATTTAGTTCCTCATAATCATACCCCCTAGAATCCTAAGAGGCCTTAATGTATATAACTCATGAAGTTCTCTAATCATGAAAGTAGTCACATAAATATGTATAGATACTTCCATATATGTTGTGTGAGGGTAAAATTCATTCTCAACATTTTTGTGGAAAAACCCTTTACTCCCATGTTTATAGAACACATCTTTAGTAGTTCCTAGTAATGAAACCCCATTAGTCAACTAGTCGGTGATTGGAAGATGGATAATTAAAGGGTTAATAAAACCAAACCATTGAAGATGTGTTATATATTTATGGGGTGGTATCCTATATTTTTAAAGATTGTCTTACTAATATTAATGATTATATAGAAGATCTAGATTATTAAAACTATGAATGAAAACAAAAAAAATTCTATGTGATGTGTGCACTATCATTTTAAGATCATGAAATCAATGTTTTGGAGTTATGAGTTAATAATATGGTAATAAATGTTTTGGTGAAAGGATACATTGAATTTTAAATGTAATCAATAGGTTCCATGGTATGTTTCCTAGAACTCTACACCTAGGCACATCCTCACCCAATGTATTCGAAAACCAATCCACAAAAGTCCACTAACTCCAATTTTCATCTCTAAACCTCAACATTTTCTAATAAAAATATGAAAACCTGTGACCCATTAGCTCCTCCCTTGTGGTGACATTTAATTGTGTCTTCTACCACAATCGCATATCTGAGTTTTTAGTGGTTTCCAATTAACTCTAACATTGAATAATCACACATTATAACGGTCTTCTAAGTCTTAATAATTATATATATATAATATGGTATAAAAAGTGTATGGTGAATTACAATCACCTCAATGATGCAATAAATACCAATAAATTTTAATTAGAGTGAAATAAATGAGTATATATCATATAGTAAAGACTATACTCAAGGAACTAGTGTATATGTACTCAATTTCAGGACAAAAGTGACTCTAAATCTAAAAAATCGAAGTGATATGCTCTTGAATGCACTATAACCACTGAAATCATGTCCATCGAAGTCACTAATAAGCTATAAATCACCTAAAAATATAAACCACATGAAAAATGGTAATGTGTGTGCGTGAGATTATAAATAAACATTAGGATCCTTCATGTGTGAAAATATGAATTGGGCTTACAAATATTATCAAACAAAATATTCTTTGATGATATTTAAAAGAATAAATTATCATATTTCATGAAAGATCTCCATCTTCATGGATATTTATGCTGGTCAAATGCTTCATCATATGTCTTATGTGTCAATATAAGGTGATAATTACAACATAATTAGAGGACACGATACACATCATTGTGGATATTTTCATATTGCTTTTATTAAACAGAGCACCTTTTACCATGATTTAGCATTCCTCTACGGGGTTACAAAACTTTTTTTACTTTAACAATAATAACCACTCTATATCAGCGATGTTATGAAGGTATGTAATTACACCTACATGAATTACTAAAAAAAAATAATTTTTTATGAATTTATATGAATTATCAAGTTCAATGTATAAATCTTATTTTAATAAACTACCCATATATCTTATTCAGACACCAAAGTTGGAATACAAAACAAACACTTAAAATTATCTAGTAAAAATATATATCATATTGTACAATGTGTGTTTGCCTTTGATGTATTTTGAATAAATTATTTAGAGACTAATTCAAATGGTTTTGACATTGATATTGTGTCTTAGTAGGGAATATAATGTTTTAATCCCACAGAAAAGACATACATGTATTATCAGAAGAGTTCATGTCGTATACAATAAATACATGACAGTTACATTATCCCCATGAATAGTGGATTCTTAAAAAAATGTATGTTTATACTATTAGATTCAACCAAGAAATACTACTGATATATAGATCATATATATGAGTCCCCATGTTGTTTATATCTACTATATTGACATGGAATTTACACTATTAAATTTTGGGGCATGTAGTTGTAAAATACATACTGAATTTCCTAAGGTACCACCATATATGTTATTTTAAATGCAATGAAACCCCTAGAACCATGGTGAAAATATTACAAAATTAGTTTTTCAAGGAAGAAATTCCTTGCACTGACTTATTCATTAAAAGATCCAAAATATTAACCACTCATTGATGGAAATGAGAAAAGTGTTCCAACAACATTTCATCAGGAGACATGATATAATACACTTTTTGGGAACATAATTAACGTATTGGTATCTGAGTATCTATTTACCAAATGAATATTCTTGTTAGATCTATATGTTACACATGAAAACTAATACACTATGTGATGCATATTCCTAAAAATAATTCCCAATCTAGTTGTGTGGTTGTGAGAGGATCCAACAAGTTGTGGGACTTGTATTTCATCGATTTTTGATGTGATGTGGTGTCATGTAAATACATTGACCCTAATATCCATTAGTTTGTGGTTACTATATTTCATTTTCACTATATATAATGAATATCATCCTATATGACTCAATAACATATTGTTCTTAGAAAACTAAATACACACTTGATTATTTTATTATAATTCCAAACCTAAAATAGAACATGGAACATTATTTAAGGACACCATTATTACTTTTATTATATTCCATAATTTTATTCATAATAATCTTCTAGAATCTCAGGGAAAGAAAACATCAGAATGGGGTAACATCTATTGCACAATATGGGTATGTATTCAATAATAGAAATAAAAAATATATAATGAATAACTAAATTTGGAACGGACAATAAATAAATCAAATTACATTTAATCAACAACCAGAACATGATGAGATATATAGAATTACCATAATCATAGCCCCTAGAATCCTAGGAGGCCTTTCTGTATATAACTCATGAAGTTCTCTAATCATGCAAGTAGTCACATAAATATGTATAGATACATCCATATATGTTCTCTGAGGGTAAAATTCATTCTCAACATTTTTGTGGAAAACCCTTAACTCCCCAATTTGTGGAAGACATCATTAGTAGGTCCTGTTAATGAAACCCCATTAGTCAACTAGTCGGTGATTGGAAGATGGATAATTAAAGGGTCAATAAAACCAAACCATTTAAGATGTGTTATTTATTTATGGGGTGGTATCCTATATTTTTAAAGATTGTCCTACTAATATTAATGATTATATAAAAGATCTATATTATTAAAACTATGAAAGAAAATGGAAGAAAATTCTATGTGAGGTGTGCACTATTATTTTAAGATCATGAAATCAATGTTTTGGAGTTATGAGTTAATAATATGGTAATAAATGTTTTGGTGAAAGGATACATTGAATTTTAAATATAATCACGTGGTTACATGGTACGTTTCCTATAACTCTTCACCTAGACACATCATCACCCAAAGTATTCGAGAACCAATCCCCAAAAGCCCACTAACTCCAATTTTCATCTCTACACCTCAACATTTTTTAATAAAATTATGAAAACCTATTACCCATTAGCTCCTCCCTTGTGGTGAAATTTAGTTGTGTTTTCCACCATAATCGCACCTCTAAGTTTCTAGTGTTTTCCAATTGACTCTAACATTGAATAATCACACATAATAACGGCTTTAGAAGTCCTAATAAATAAATATATATATATATAATATAGTATAAAAAGTGTATTCTTAATGACAATCACCTCAATGATGCAATAAATACCTATGAATTTGTATTAGAGTGAAATAAATGAGTATATATCATATAGTAAAGGCTATAATCAAAGAAATTTTGTATATGTACTCAATTTCATGACAAAAGTGACTCTAAATCTAAAATATCGATGTGATATGCTCTTGAATGCACTATAACCACTGAAATCTTGTCCATCGAAGTCACTACTAAGCTATAAATCACCTAAAAATATAAACCACATGAAAAAATGGGAATGTGTGAGTGTGAAATTATAAATAAACATTAAGATCCTTCTTGTGTGAAAATATGAATATGGATTACAAAGATTATCAAATAGAATATTCTTCGATGTTATTTAAGAGAATAAATTATCATATTTCATGTAAGATCTAAATCTTCATGGATCTTTATGGTGGTCAAACTCTTCATCATATGTATTATGTATCAATATAAGGGTATAATTAAAACATAAGTAGAGGACACTATACACATCATTGTGGATATTTTCGTATTCCTTTTATTAAATAGAGCACCTTTTACCATGATTTAGCATTCCTCTACGGGGTTACAAAACTATTTTTTACTTTAATATTAATAACGACTCTATATCACCGATGTTATGAAGATATGTAATTACACCTACATGAATTACTAAAAAACATTAATTTTTTATGAATTTATATGAATCATCAAGTTCAATATATAAATCTTCATTCAATAAACTACCCATATGTCTTATTAAGGCACCCAAGTGAGAATATAAAACAAACAGTTAAAATAATCTAGTAAAAATATATATCATATTGTACAATGTGTGTTTGCCTTTGATGTATTTTGAATAAATTATTTAGAGACTAATTAAAATGGTTATGATATTGATAGTGTGTCTTAGTGGGGAATATAATGTTTTAATCCAACAGACAAGACATACATGTATTATCACAAGGGTTCGTGTCGTATACAATAAATACATGACAATTACATTATCCCCATGACTGGTAGACTCTTAAAAACATGTATCTGAATAATATTAGTTTCAACCAAGAAATACTACTGATATAAAAATTATATATACGAGTCCCCATGGAGTTTATATCTACAATATTGACATGGAATTTACACTATTAAATTGTGGGGCATGATGTTGTAAAATACATACTGCATATCCTAATGTACCACCATATCTGATATTTTAAATGAAATGAAACCCCTAGAATCATTGTGGAAATATTGAAAAATTTGTTTTTCAAGGACAAAATTCCTTGCAGTGACTTATTCATTACAAGATCCAAAATATTCACCACTCATTGATGGAAATGAGAAATGTGTTCCAACAACATATCATCAGGAGACATGATATAATACCCTTTTTGTTAACATAATTTATGTATTGGTATCTAAGTATATATTTACCAAATGATTATTCTTGTTAGATCTATGTTTTCCACAAGAAAACTAACACACTAATGGATGCATATTCCTAAAAACAATTCCCAGTCTAGTTATATGGTTGTGAAAGGATCCACCAAGTTGGGCAACTCATATTTCATCTATTTTTGATGTTATGCAGTTTCATGTAAATACATTGACCCTAGTATCCATGAGTTAGTGGTTAATATATTTCATTTTCTCTATATATAATGAATATCATCTCATATGACCCAATAACATATTGTTCTTAGAAAACTAAATACACACTTGATTCTTTTATTATAATTCAAAACATAAAATAGAACATGGAACATTATTTAAGGACACCATTATTACCTTTATTATATTCTATAATTTTATTCATAATAATCTTCTAGAATCCCAGGGAAGGAAAACATCAGAATGGGGTGACATCTAATGCACAATATGGGTATGTATTCAATAATAGAAATCTAAAATAAATAATGAATAAATAAATTTGGAAAGGACAATAACTAAATAAAATTAAATTTAATCAACAATAAGAACATGTTGAGATATATAAAATCTTAATAATGACTTTTTCATTAAAAAGTAGTCTTGTAATGAGTGAATTCATAATGTAGAAGATAAAAAACATACCGTTAATTCTACATTCCATGGAATATTATATATATATATATATATATAAATGGTCATGGCCAAATAAACAACCCATATTATATCATGAGGCATACTGATGCATTGAGGGAAATATATGAAATTTGGAAATTATTTTTAATGATAAATGTTTTCTAAATTTTTGTGTTATATTATATTTTACAAAACATAACAATATATATATGATAATAAAGAGAGTATATTTCAAAATGTGACAACCGGGTTTTTACCATTATATGATCATTAGCCAATCATGATTGTTTGGAAGTCCTCAGCCTTAGATATTACTTAATTTTGAGATAAGTCTATAGTTTTAAATTAATTCACATCAAAGATCTATTCAGGTAAATATATTTAAGGAATTATGTCATTAAAAATACATATCATCTTGAATATTACAATTAGACACTTATACTCACTATCAATGTTTTCATAAAATAGAAAACTCTTTAAAAAGAAACAAGTTTATTTTCTGGTTTTAAAAAACATGACTTTTCCATTATCATATACTTGAATCTATTCTTCTATAATTAGTACGAAAATAATTTCACATCATGGGATGAGCATAAAAACATTAGTAAGAGATAAAAATAGAATGAATACTTTTAGACTTTGGAAAACATGAAAACCATGAATACATTATTATAATGAAATTTTTTTCACCATTAAGAAGTAGTAAATATACATCACTGAATATAAGCTCATTGTTTACCCTTTTTGTAACCAAAAGATTACCATAAATCCCATGGAAAAAACATATAACATAAAATGTTAACTTGTGACAAAAAAATAATTAAAATGAATAACTATAAGACCAACATACAAACATATCCCTATATGGAATAGCTATACGACCAACTTCCGTACCTAATGCATTGGAGGATACAATGTAACCACCAGTCCTTGATTTATCACAGAACCACCCTTCATTTTGTTTATCATGTAACTGCACATCATGGTTTATCACATTTTCACACATTAAATGTCAGAGTACCAACAAATAATCATAACACATATAATAATCATTAAGGAAAAATAACATTTCTACACTATAACCACAAGAGATCATTTTATGATACAGAAATATTCAACCATTATCAAACCCATTAAAAAATTAAATAAATAGAATTTATATTCAAAGTGTCCCATACCAATTATAATTTTTTAAATCAAATTATCATTTTAAAACAATCATGTCTACAAATTCATAAAATCCATTTAGTAAACATTTATATGACATAGAAGGTTTTAAATGAATAAATCATTAAAACATTTAAAACATGGTTTTAGTTAATGAGTTCATTATAACAAGAGAAAAAATTGAATAAAATTCATTAATGAATAAAATTAATAAGAACATTAAATATCATGAGTATATACTAATTCAAGATATAAAGAGTCAAAAGGGTTGTGTATACACCATATATGATATTAAAAGTTCATGATAACTGGATCTGCCTCCATAAATGGAGATTGAGACAACATCCCTTAAAAAGATCATATCCTTAGTTTAAAGATAAATAATTGACATAATTATGTACAAAAAATTAAAATAAACCCAATATAATGGCATATTTAATATAAAACATTTAGATGTATTTCATATATATTCATGAAAAAACAAACCTAATGACATGCATATTTAACTTAATGAAATGAGATTGTTGTAATATTTCTCATACACTGTTCATATAAATGACATACGAATTTATCAATAGAGTGATTATGTGTATGAAATTTATATGCACACAAATGATAGTGGAAACTAAAACATAAATAAATAAATAGTTATTCGACACATAATTTTGGAATTATTTAATCGTCTAAGTATGCGTAAAACCCAATGAGAGGAAATTGAGATTAGAAGTTATTGTACAAATATCATTTTGTTTATAAAATATATCAATTATGTGTATTCAATATAAATACACAAAAATTAAGCGTAAATACATGATTTCATATAAAAATTATTTTCTTACATAATAATATAATGAAATTTTCAAGAGGTAATAGATCAACCCAAAGAATAGAAACTGGGTTAAGAAGTTCCTTACGAAAATTCCACAGCCTAACGATATCAGTTAAGCATTCAGAAAATGTGTTGTTGAGAGTGAAATAGCCTTTAATCACTTGGATATAAAATGGAATGATATAATTATATAGGATAACATATCCCAACATAAGAAAATGAATATTAAAAGACATAACATGAATTAATCCTTTGACAAAAAGAGGTGGGTGAAAGGTTCCCTTACCTTGAGTCTGTCATGTCACTTTCATTCACTATATTCATGAATAATAATATTTAGTAAATTTATAACTTATTAAGGAAAATTAAAAATATTATTCATTTTATTTTAAATATTTTCATGTTATAAAAATTATATAATTATTTAAGGTCATATAGGTCATTTTGTCGATATTCGGTACTTGAGTTGAAAATGAATGAGTTCTGATATAAATTGCCCATGTAGTCAAAAGTAAATCATTAATAGTATAATATTAATGATTTTATTTTCATATATATCTAGTATATACATATTTATAACGGTCCATATCATTTGAGAAATGAAATTAAATGAACCGTTCATAGAGATGGTAGTTCGTACGTACGCATGGACACTACATTAATTTCATTGTCATATAAATTGAATAATAATCAAATTAAATAAATTTATATTTTAATAAAATTATTATTTTTATGTAATTTATGTCTCATTTTTTTAATAAAACTATCCATCATACATTTTATGTATAGAATGAACGAGTCATATCACTTTGAGGGGGAGATTGTCCACACTTCCTCAAATGAAATTATTGTATTTACACCACATTGAAACAATAAAGGAATTTTTGGAATAAAAATTACATCATAATAGAGAAAATATAAATATAATATATGTCATATATAAATAAAGTGCATCATAATGGCCACCATGATATGTGGTAGGTGAAAATTGAACAATAATTGTTTTGGGAGGCAGTAGTTCACCGTACACAAAAACTATATGTTCATATCCATTAGATGAAAGTGTCTGTAAGTATAGTTCAAAAACAACACATAAAAACTTCCAAGTATATTGAGGATATTAATTTTGTTACTTAATAATATAATAATAATAGCCTTGGAAGTGAAGAAGAAAAATAAAATAAAGGAACCTGAGAGAAGACATTACCACTAAATCGGGAAACTTCATTTGATTTGAGCATAAATGATTTTTTTAATTTCATCATTCAAATGATAAGTCTTATAAGAGGACAAGAGAGATGTCGAGAGATTTTTTGACTATAATTTGTATGAGCCAATGGGATTGTGAGGTGTGAGTATGTGTGTAGATGTGGTGGCCTTTATTAAGAGGGATGAGTGGAAATTTACAAATGTCTTGAAATGTTATTTTATTATAAATACAATTTTGATAAAAAAACAATACACAACTCATTTCATTCAAAGATAATATGATTTTGTTTTTAATAACAATTATTCAATAATTTTTATTCATTTTTTGAATATTTTGGTATCCTTATATTTTTTGATTAACCTTTATTTTACCCTTTTTAATCTTATAGTGATATCATGTTATTTATATATGTTGGGTTAATGTAATTACCTTATCATTTCAAACAACCCAAAAAAGTAAATTATGATATTTTTGTTCTAATCACAACCATTTTTTCAAATATTATATTTTATTAAATTTAAAATCATTTAATAAAAAATTTTATATTTTATGTTAGGAATTTGGTCAATTTTGGACACAATCATTACATGACTTTTCAACAAATTCATTATAACATGATTACTCCAAATGAACATTAAATCAGTCATAGCATGTCATACTCACCTAGATAATTCATTTATGACACAAATTATTTCAAATAAAATTTATTTTAATATATATATTATAATTTATCTAATTCCATTATTAAGATGCAATTACTACATCATCTTTATGTCATAAATAATGTTATTTATATGTGTAAAAAATTATAAATAAAATACAACGATGTAGAACATATTCTTATATTTCTAATGACTATTTATAGTCAAATAGATAATTTATATAATACTATATTTTAATTGTTTTAATAAAAATATATTTTTTTATATTTCTCTTTACTTTAAATTAATTCTCATAACATGCCATTATCACACACATGTCGGTCCAAGGGTTCCCAAAATAGCTCAAGGATAAACCTGACCAGAAATATCTCACCCCATAGGATTAATACATGTTTTAGGGAAGTTGTTAATTATTATAATATTTTATTACCCTTATTTAATAGATTTAACATTTAAAAATGTTAAATAAAAATAATTACTAATGTTACTGTTCATAATGTCAAGAAATAAAGGTACCTATTTTCAAAATTTAAAAATTTTGATACAAAAACTGGAATCCATTTTTTTCAAATTCAAAATAAAGAATTGGAAGAAATTAATTTTAAATTAATTCTCGTGGTCAAAACCGGAAAACGGGATTTTAAGAAGTAATAGCTATGAAAATATTGATATTTGTTTATGTCAAATATCAATGTAAAATTACTTCCAGGAAATTTTTTTTTTAAATGATAAAAAAATAATCCAATTATACATTAAAACCAATTTAAATGTAAATATAAGTATATAAATAAATTATATGGAAAGAATGTCTTGAATTAAAATGAAATTTTATTCAATATTCCTTTAAAATTCATCATTATTAGAAAATTACAAAAAAAATAACAAAAGTATATTTTCATGTAACTTTTATATTGATTAAGTTTTTTTTGTCAAATATAACATATAAAAATAGAAATTACTAGATTTTAATTGGGTTCTCCATTAAAAAGTCGGTAAAATGACCTCTTAAAAATGTTATAATATTTTATTCTTAATATTGGATTCATTACCATTTTATGCCTCTATGATTCATTTGATAAAGTAAAAAAAATTAAAAATAATTTATAACCATATTTTAGTTAGTTTTGTTCATTCCCTCCGACAAAATGGCTAGGTGTTAACTTCCATTTAAATTAATAATTATATTATTGTATTATTTTTCCCTATAACTCATTGTTGTATGCAACCAATGATTTCAGAAAAACTATTGTTGTGTTTCGGATACACTATAATAAAAATTCTCCCATTTAAGGAAAAATTAAGATCATATTTATAAATATTATTAGATATGGAAATTTATTATTCTATAAATACATTTGATGTTACACTTTTGGACAATTTGGACATTCAAAACTATACTCATTATATTAATTAAAGTGTTATAATTATTGATTATAAGAATAATTGGTAAAGGAAAATTAATATAGAAGGAAAAGTTGGTAGCCTCATATAGTAGATTCATGCCACACGAAGCCCATTTTACAGGACATTGGAATGAGTTAGATTTTATAGCCTTTACAATTGACCAGTCACCAGTCGAGACTCAACAAGTTGTTGTTGAACAAAATCTCGTATAAGGGAAATTCATGTGAAAATAAATTTCCACTCGGGCAATGTTATCCTAGCAGACCCAATAATCATTCACTATCAACCATATCACAATTTGATTTTATGTGTGTGTCATAAACAGTTATGTGTTGAGGCATTAGTTACTTAATGTGTAATCCCATTGTATAAAGAATATATATATTCAATCTATTCAGTTTTGATTTATGATTTTTCAAAAAGTACGAGGAATTTGATAAATTTTTTTTTTGATAGAAATTATACTCCTGAAATATATTTTAATTAATATATTAAAATAACGGTTGGTGAATAATTATTATTTTAATTAGATATTATTATTAAAAAAAAATTATTTAAATTTAAATTAAAAGGAATTTTTTTTCGAGTATCTGAAATTTTACAATGCCTTTTACTATACATTTACCATTTTAAATTTTTTAAAATAGATATTTTTCTATTTTGAATATAAATTTTTCAAAATAAAATTATAATTATGATAAAATAATCGTAATTTTTTAAATATAAAAAACAAATTTAGGTTAGAATGAATATATGTGGTTTATATAATATATTTTGTTTTTCAATGAATAATAAAAATATACTTTCTAGTTTTTGATAAGTTTAATGAAATCATAATGATGTAATAAGTAATATAAAATTATGGATAACACTTGTGTAATAAAAAAACATACTAGGTCTCCCATGTGGCCAATAACATGGGAAAATACCATGAGAATACCCACAGTTTTTCCAATACTACTACCAAGGTGTCCAAGGAAATCCGTAATGAATTCACTCACTTTTATTATAAATAACAATACATTTCCCCGTTAAATTTATTAGTAAAATAATCCTCTATGTTTTTTTGTAATTTTTCTCTTTCATGGAGTCTCCCAACTATTTCTTCAATCCCCCAAGGTCCCAATCTTCTAGTTTTAGGAATTACTCTTCGAGATAAGGGAAATCTCATCTTCTCTTTTCTTGTCAAGTTTCTTTTTATGTGTTATGTCCTTAGAATTTCCATATAATGTTTTTTTCTAAACATTATTATTTATTTTTTCTGTATTACGATTATTTTATTATTTGTTTACCATTTTCCATTGGGGTTTTTATGTTTTCAAAAACCTAGTTTCAAACCTATTATGCTACTGAATTTTTTCTCAAATTTTGTCTCTTTTTCTCATAAAGTTATTTTATTTTCTTTTGTTAATACAAAAACATAATTCTATACATGTATAATTCACATAAATGAAAAACTTATATAGTATTATTCTAGTATTAACATAAAAAAATCCCACATTCCTTTTTAGTGGTTTTATAATGGCATAATGATCTGGTCTTTGAGCACTTCTTTTTAAAACCCCACGGTTCTTATATGAGAACCAAATCCATTATTCTTAATGGCTTATTAATGAACTGATTTATTATGATATATGTGGGTAAAATTTTTTATGACATATTAATGGTGGTCATTGATATCACACTAAGGCTTTGGAGAAATACTTTATTTTGTAGTGATGAGATGAATTTTTATACGTTGCTGAATAAATATGGTAATGTTTTTGAAAAATTAATGAAAAACCTTTGTAATATTCTTATGAATGTCTAAAATAAATGGTGTAAACAAATATCAATGTTATTAATCATTATATAATTTTTATTATATTCCTTTTTATCATTATTTTATAATATTCCTTAGGTTCATTTCAATATTTCTCATATCACATGTAAATTGTTTCTCTTTTTTACCTTACACAGCATTATGCTCACCATTTACTTTGTTTAATGTCCCCATGAGTGACATGTAGTAAATATACATAGGATGATCTTACAATTACACCATTAATGTGGATTAGAATAATTTTTTATTTCATTTTTTTACCTTTTTTTTCAAGAAACAAAACATTAATGGATCCTCTATTTTTTACTTTATAATGAATGTTAAGTAATAAAAATGAGGGATTCCATAATTGAGGGCCCCTCCTATCACTTAAAAATTCCAATGAATTCCTCACATAAAAGGGGATAAAGATAATCATCTAAAATTCATAATGAAAAACTATCATATGAAATTTCAACAATTTCCCCAATCAATAAACATAATCAATAATAATTTTTATATTTAATACTAACATTTCAAATGTTAATAATTTCCCCATTCAATGAACATAATCATAAACAATTCAAAATAATATTGAAAATGATATCAAAATTATATATCTCCCATCAATTCCATCATAACCCATATATATAAATAATATGGTTGTATCATCACATCTTTTTTATATTGGAGAAAAATTAAAATGAGGGTAGTTTCTATTGAGGAATAAAATTTCATAATGTTTATATTAAAAACATATTTCAGAAAAATACTCCTTTACTAATGAAAAATAACTTTTAAAAATCAAAACATTAGAGATTTTTTGGGAAAAATTTTATTGTATGTGAATAATTTAATCTCTTAAATTATTCTTTAATTATATGAGTGATCATGATTACGGGAAATTCTATTCATGTCATGTTTGATAAAATTGAGAATACATTCAGATTTTTGATAAAAGGTAAAAAAGTAAAATGTTCAAAAATCCATAGATATATTTAATTAAAAAAAATTTTAATGTACATAATTTGTATAAATATTCTTAATATTTTTTTTTGGAAATGATGAAAACAGATTTGAGAACATTTTATTAAAACATTGATATAATATAAAAATGATTTTCGAACAAAGAGATAAATACATTTAGATTTAACTAAACAAATTTCAACATCATTATATATATCACAATTATGAATATCATATTATTAAATTAATATATTATGAATAAACATAGGTGATGAATTTTTTTTCCTTAAAATATGATTTTGAAACAATTCCCCCAAGGGAATCAGAAAACAAAAATCCTGATTATAGAGATAATACGAAATAAACCATTATAAGTATAGTATCTCTTGAATCATATATAACTTGAATGAAATAAAATAAAATGAAACTTTTAAATATAAACCCATTCTTGATATTACAAATAATATTATAATTATAGAGAAAAATAATATTTTATTTGTTGAATATGACATATTCTCATAGTGGAAAATGTTAGAATAGATACACCTTACCTTATGTCTAATTTCATTCATATGTTTTCAATCCTATAAAATAATTAATATATATTTATTACAAATATAGTATATTAAAATTCTAAAAAAAATATATAAATGAACTTTTATGAATATTTTATTACCTGTTTGTTAATAATTATTTATTAAATATGCAATTTTTTATGAATAGTACTTAATACATCATGTGTATTTTTGATTAGTAGTTTCAAAACATGTAATATGATAACTATTACATGATCTCCAAAATATTATATATAATTTAATTATCATTTATAATCATTATATAAGTATTTATAATGATCATAACATTTAGATATTAGAAAGATATTGACAACGTTCTTAGAGATGGTAGGCCATACATACACACTAATAATATTTTACAATTTTTTTGGATATAGTGAAATAATGTTAAAAAATATTCCAATTTTTTATAATCAATAGTATATCATAGATAACATACATATTTATTGAATCTATCTTTATTATCATCCATAAAATATTATAAAAAATGTTTCACATTTCTCCATTGAGGTAGTCTTCCACAGGTACACATGAGTGATGTTATAGTTTTCTAGTGGTTTGAAAGGTTGTAAGGTGGGTGTGGTATTATAATTCAAGAAGATTGATTTTCAAATATATTTATTTATATATATATTAATTAAAAAATTATATCTATTGCCGATAGGTGGTGGTGTAAAACATAGTATATCAATTCATGAGGTGGTAGTTTTTTTAAACATGATCAACATTTTTCATTCACATTTCATGGATGAGTATACAGTTTGAGGATATTTACATAGCAAAAAATATGATAGAATATTTATTATATTTGTGACTGTATATATGAAATTATTATATAAATTTTAAAGAGTTAAGGGGTGAAATTAAATTAAAATTCATTGTTAAGTACTATAACTATTCATTGAAATCCCTATTTTCAATCATACCTAAATCCTTAATTCAATGGTTTTAGAACAAATACATGGAATCTTTGTCATTTATGCGGGATTTTATTATGGAATTTTGGTAGGTATTGGGACATGAAAATGTATATAGGTGTATGGATGGGAAAGGATATGTGGTGACCTTTTTTATAGGGGGGAAAGAAACCCTTTGAAATTATGAAATGAATAAAATAAAACAAAATGTGTATTTTTAGAAAAAGAAAAAAAAATGAATCACACTAGATTTTTTTTGGAGATAAAATAAAAATATATTGTTTAAATAATTATTGTATATTTTTTTGACAATTTAATCCATGTATTCATCGATTAACCCATTGTAAACAAGTTATTACCTTATCATGAATAATTATATATTACTGGTTTTACAATTATGAATGACCAAATTTATGTTGACATAATTATATAATATATTTTATTAAAATTTCATGATCCGAAATCCATTTTTTCAAATTAATGGGTTGAAAATCCCTAATTTATTATAAAGTAAAACGTGCTAAATTATCAAATAAATTGTTTTAATGAAGAAAAATTTACCATATTATTAAAATAATTTAAATTTAAAATCAACATATAATTTATTTTTATAATCTAAATATGGATAATTAGATTATATTTGAACATAATTTTAACCTTAATCCATTTTCAAAAATTTTAAATATTTGTAAACACATTAAATTAAAATTATATTTTTAGTAAAAATTATAATTTTTTTACCAATCATCAAAAAATTATTCTATTTTGAAAATTTTATAAAATTATATCTAAAAATATTTTGTATTATGATTTATGAAAATAATAGTAATTTTTTCAAATAAATTTTATCAATGTGCTGAAAATATATTTGAAAATATTTTTTCAATACTCAATGAAACGAGTTTTTAGATAATTAATGTTTTTTATAAAAACAATTATTTTTAATTTTAATTTATTTTTCTATCATTTAAAACTAATTGTTAATAAATTAATGTAATTTATAAACGAGTAAAAAATATATTTTAAATACATTATTTAGTTAAATTCATACACTCTAATTAAATGTCTTGGTGACAACTCCCACATTGAATAATGATATTTTACTAGTAAATTTTGTTTCATTTATACTCGATGATCAATGTAATACAATATATGTAGGTAAAAAAGTAAATTTAAAAAAAATACATTATAAAATATCATGGATTCATACTTTACCCCACATAAAAAAATTTCACTCTTGAAACTATATTATGGTCATTAATGATTTATCCTTTTTTGAATGTCTACATCGTAAAAATGGGTTAATTAAAAATAAACTTTATATGATGAATATATCATTTATAAAGGATATCTAGAAAAAAATATATTGAGTTTTCCTACATGTATTTTTTTGAATAATAGTGGGAAGGAATAAAATGTTTTGTAGAGTTATATTGTTCAATGATTAAAAGGATGTGAATGATAAAGAGAATGTATATAATCATAAATCCATAAAACTACGTTGGGTGATAAGATAATTGTTTTACTGGAAATGAAGTTAAATGTTAATTTTTTTATATATCATTTTAGTATATTTGCAAAATTCATTTAAAACCACAATTGAAAAAACAAAAAAAAATATATATTTCCTTCCTAAAATTTATTTTATACATACAATTTTATTAAATGGGGTTGATTTGATAAGTTACCATTTTATTTATAACTCCGTGACAGTGATATCAAAGAAAAATATATTATGACGAAAGAAAAAAATTAAAATTTTTTGGATCATGAGATCTATTATGGAGTGAAAAGCCTTTTTTTATAAATATCTAAAAACCCCATAAATTTTTATCTTATATAATCCAAAATGAAACATTAATCTACAAAACATCAATAGTAACTACCAATGTTAAATATAATTCGTTCCATTTTTATTTTCCATAAAAAGCATCATATTGCATCCCAAAAAATGGAATATTTTTCTTTATATATATTCAAATATTTTAATCCTAAATGTTATTTCTATACAAAAACGTAATAAAAAATTCTCCAAAAATAAATCAAATTACAAATAATTTAAAAGTATTAGATCCTATAACATGATTCCAAAATATAGCTTAACATTTATCAGTCAATCCATTATCATGTTAACATGTACATCACATAGTTGACTAGAAAGCATTGCCCCTTTTTTTCTCTTCAGTCATGGGATTATGCCTCACAACCCTAACAAATGTGACATGTTGTCACTCATTTTTTTGGTTTTAGTTTTTATAAAACAATATCAATATAATTACTATAACATTCACAAAAACGTGGTAAACATCCAATAATGTATCTTCAGTCATCATATCAGTTTTTGAGGACAAATATTCTTCTATATGACTTATTTTTCCTGATACATGAGTTATTTAGATGGGATATTATTACATTTTAATCAATTATTATATTAAACCTAATTGTTATCGATACTGTTAAAATTATTTCTAGAAATATAATTCTTCCTCAAATAAAATTTTCCCAAAATATATTAAAATCTCAATAAATATATTACCATAATTGTCCTGAAAAATATATTAAATCATATTGTAATTCAATTAAATAAATCCTCTAAAGAGGTGTCTTAGAGTTTTTACAATATATCATCTAGAATATCATATAACTATGATGGTATCCTGAAATCTTTAGTGAATATATTATGAGGACATACATTCATCAAAATACAAGTCACGACAAATTTTTGATTAATGATTCTTCAAACCAAATACAATTGAAAAAAATATATTAAACAGAACTCTTGATTCAAAATACACAAGTTCATTATTCCACTTCGGAAGCTGTAATAACATAGACTTGGAATTGATTAAAAAATATTTATTTCTGTGATATATTCCCATTGAATCATGGGTATTTTAGAATGTACCCCATATCCTTACATTTGAAATGTAGTGAAATTATGGATTTATTCCCACCCTTACATCCATCTGTCTGACTAAATTTGTCTACACATTTGAAGAAAAATCTAATTCCATTCCAGAAAATACTAAGCTGGTTCATTAGAATATTATCACACATGGGAAAATGATTATTTCTATTATTACCCTTGTCCAATTTTTATCTTCCATCATCATATTCTTTTAATTTCATTCAAATCTTTATATCATGGGGAATTATTTCTCTATTATTATAGAAATTGATAATGTGTCCTTATATGATGAGATAGATTGATAGATTAATTTTGTAACTTCATGAACCGGGTGCCACACACTGGCTTCCCGATCTCGTTTTCTACATTAACTTAGATGCACCTCCCCATATACAATATCATATCGACTAGTAGTGTAGTTCAGTATCGATAATTGGGGGATTGTGTCGTCTTTATCAAAGTAGCACAACAATGGAAAGGAAAAACTATATCTTTATGATATAACTGAATAACCAGAAAATACCAAAATCACACGATAACTGAATAATTAATATAATAACCCAAATAATATAGTAGATACGTCATGCAATGTTTGTCCCGAGTGTCAAATAAAAAACACAGAATTAAAAAATTAAGAAACTCGATGAATTTATGGAAACATGCCATGTTCTATTATCTATGCTCTATCTCAACACATCCTTCTACTATATAGAACTTTCCCTTAAACTATATTGAAACCAAGAAATTGACATAGGTACTGATCATGAAACCGAGTGGTGTGTGAATACAACTTAGTAGGACACCACCAAGGGAGTATAAAACTATATCCATTTAATATTGTTTATGATGTTGTATATTCATTAATGTAAATGTAAAAATGTAAATGGTATATCAAAATTTCAATTATTCATTAAATAATAACTAAATCCATCTGGATACTATGGACACAAAAATATAAATACCTGCTTTTTACCACGCCAATATTTAAACTACTTCACAATATCACGGTTATCAGTTATAATCTTATTCAATCATATTCTAAAAACATGGAACCATATTTCAATTACAATTAATGGGTTTATAATGTATAAACTACCATCATTTGGGTAATCGAAGCATAAATACATGTATCACACCTTATTTATTAATCAATTCATCAATAAGGGATTTTGGTAGCGATGAAAATTTCCCCAACATGTTTATCAATTAATTCAACACTATTGGATTTTTGATGTTTTAGACCACGTGTCACCAACATTTATCAACTTGTAAATCACTATAGGGTTTTTATGTAGTAGAACAGGTCCGACATATTTTTATCAATCATTTAATCACTATGTGATTTTGATATAGTAGGCCATGTACAACACATGTTTTTCAATCAACTCATCACTATGTGAATTTTTGTAGAATACCATGCCCCACACATGATGATCACATATATCACAATACCACATATACAAAAATATCAAGTACATCACATCACTCATGGTTAACATCCATTATCCTTCTGATCACATTTTAAAATCAAAAAATATTTTAATTAATTCCACATTTAATAAATATAATTCATTTTGATTCATTATCACCACAATTCCCATTAATCAAATTGATTATTAATTAACCCCTTTAAACAATCCCATGATTTAATAATTTTTTCAATAATTTATTTTTTCTAATTGAACCAATATCATAAACAAAAATTTATAATTAATTAAGTAAAAAAATAATTAATAAAATTCCACAATATCAATATACCATAATTAATTCAACAAATAATTACTCCAATTATATCAATTTCAAAATCCGAAAAATTAAAACTAAATTATTCAGTAATTAATTAGAAATTTAAACAATATCAATATTCCATATCATATTCAACAACAATTCATTCCAATTCAAAATCCCTTAATTAATTAATTTCCCATATTAAATAATTATATGTAATAAAATAAATTTTAAATCATAAAATAGAATGATTAAAATTAAATACTGATCATTAAGAACATGAATTTTATATTTGACTAATAGTTGGTCTACCCCACATTTGATGATGAACACACATCAATAGAAATCCCTATTTCGAATCAGATTTGTCAAACCCATGACAAAGAACATGATCTTGAATCAAATCCTAAAAACAAGACAAAATAGTTTATGATCCACCAAAACTAGTTATTGATCTAATCCCTATACATCGGTGGATAAAAAAATAATTTTATACGAGAAGTTGATTTGGAGAGAGAGGGAGAGAGATCTAATAGCGAATAAACCACATACCCAGGGAGGCACATATCATTAACATACCCTTAGATTAGAAAATAAATAACGAAATATGGTCACAGAGTCTATTAGGGATCCTAAAAAATTAATTTTTTTAGTTTAGGGTCCTAGTAGGGATGATTCACGGTAATAATTAGAGTTTGTGACATTTTTAATTAGTTTTTTGGGATAATAAAAAACTTGTCTATGGATTTCAGGTAAGGGGAGAACAGTTTACCAAATAGTGAATCATAATCTTGCACATATTCTAGGGGAGGGGTCCACGATTACAGATAAGATAGAGGATGGGTTGAAAACCCCTAAACTAACCATGTGAATCCACTCTGTTTGGGTTCACATGGTTTCCTATGTTAGGTACAGTAATTGGTCAAAGAGTGAGAAATCCATTTACTACCACCCACTTTCCAAATGCCTAAAAATTTTCACCCAATTGCACACATAATCCAACCTAAAAAATAATAAAAAATTTAAAATAATAATTTTAAATAAGCTTATGAAATCTCCATACAATGTTGGAATCTATGAATCAGTCCACCTGATAATAGATCTTCTATAAGTTGAAATCCCAAGAATCATTCAGATTTTGATTCAAAAAAGAACAATAAATTGATCCTGATTATCCACATCAATTTCCCATGTTTCATTTTAAACAAATCCGTGTTTCCATGATAAATGAACTATCTACACTTACATTCCCTAACAACACATTCTCGCTATCATCCCATTCAAATAGCATATGCTCTTCAAAGGACACATATATATCAAGCTCAACATCATTTAAATAAATCACAAGAGATGGGTCGTAGTGATAAAATTAAATACATGATAAGGGAAATCCCTCTAGCATATAACTATAACCCTATGTTAGAGTC
Source organism: Viscum album (assembly GCA_963277665.1). NCBI lineage: Eukaryota > Viridiplantae > Streptophyta > Magnoliopsida > Santalales > Viscaceae > Viscum > Viscum album. The sequence continues at coordinate 1,400,808,071 of OY728137.1, read as the reverse complement.
TTTCGATATACAATTGGACTGATTCTATCTACAACCTTAGTCAATAAAACAAACATGGGTTCCATATTTCCTTATCTTTGTATATTATTGACAACCAATCTAGTTGACACCTAATGAAATACAAGATCACTGTCAATAAACACTAGGGGTCATTGACATCTATTAGAATATGAATTATGCCAACATTGATCCATCCACATCCACTTCTGAATAAAATAAACCTTAATTTATTTTCCCTGTACAGTACTCAGGCCAAATAGATCTGACTGACCAAGCCACATCCAACTTTGAGGTAAACTTCATATCCATCCACAACGTGACCTGTATGGTTCTGTCTGAATAGTTTAATGATAAATGTTGTTATAGAAGAACACCACCAAATCTAGATGCTTCTCCCAAAAAACACTAATGTATATGACAGACACCCAAAGAATATACTCTAGAAATTGTATCATATGCTATGATCGTCCTTCGGTTTTTGGGTGGTTGGTTTTAATCAATATCACTTATGTGCAAGCTCAATCTATAAGACCGTAAAGGTGGACAATTGAATGAGTAAGTCACAGTATGAAAAAATATTTCATGGAACCCAGTGAAGATAGGTTATATCATGAACTTATTATTCTTCAGACTACTCCACTAATAAATTCTTCCATATCGATAAAAATGTGATACCTTTCTAAAATAGTCCAAATTCATAAAAACAACATCATTTTTCTAAGGAGTCCTTGGGAGACCCTCAAAAAAATATATAGTAGCATCATCACACTTACAGTATGGAATCTGAAAAAACTATAGTATCTATCCCATCTTATCCTTTAACTATTTACTGGTGTAAAATATTTTCACAAACCATGTAATATCCCTTTTCATGCTCGACCAGCAAAACCTATAACTTTAGGTCACAATACATTTTGGTCCCACATAAATGCACTGCCCACCTCAAGGCATGAAATTTCCAAATCATCTCAACCTATATAAAAATAATAATATCTACAAGATTCATAACATAGATTATCTTATCCTCATATGTGATCCAATATGGTATTGAGTACCCACCTTCAATGATCTTCTTTGTGGAAAAATATTCCAGATCAGTATACTTCTATTCCCAAAATCCAACTAGGAAGTGTAGACTCTACTCAAACTAATATGTGATTCATCTGCTCATGGTTCTCATGAACAACAAGATGTACCTCTTCCAGTACTGTCATCATAATCCACTCTGAACTCAACTCTCGAACATCCCGACTCTGATCGTTCTTGTTCAACTTATCACCACCACTCATTCCCTTATCATGAATGTATTCAATATCATAATCAAATTACTTCATATAATCATCCCTTATTCACTGCCAAAGATTCATGTTCCCCTAAAAATTGATATACATTATGATATAATGACCAGTTTACATAGAAATATTTTCTCCGAATAGTTAATTCCACTAACTCATTAAGGAATATGAGACTACAACAATTTGAAGGTCATGCGTAGGGTTGTTTCATTCTTATAGCCTCAACATCCATGACCTATATATGAAAACATGATATTCCCTATATCAATATTACTCAATGTCTAATATTATAAGAATACAAGAACTCTATATACTCCTCACATAGCATGGGTTGTATCAAGATTTATTTTTTGTTACGAACTTATTTAAATCTTGGACGGAATTCTCACACCCTCCAAACCACTCAAAACATACTCCTATTTTGTTCAAGACCAAAATTAGTTTCCCCAAATAACAGTAGTTATGTTTGAACATCCTATAATATCCTGTTATCCCCAAAACGCTACGGATATGAAAAATGTTCTTAGGCTGCTCCTAGGAATCAACTTCTAAAATAATCTATGCATACACTAACATAACATCATCTAAGATGTGTACTTCATCAATATAAAAGTAAGAACAATATAGATTAGAAAATTAATGATGATCACATAGTGTACCTTATATGATGTAATTATGTTTGGAATTATCATCATGAGACTTTTAGTACTCAATTATCTCATCCAAAAATACTACCACAAACTAATATTAATATGGATGCTTTATTATCTTCATCAAGACAATATACACTAATGGTGAATTCATTGTCCTGAACAACATTAAATTAAACTCATAAATGAAACATGTTCTTGTAAATGTAGTTTTGATTATATCTAAAGATCTAACTCTCATCTAATGATATTCTGATCTATGTTGATCTTTGAGAAAACACATGTTCCTCTTAATTGGTCAAAAAATCATCAATATACTGAAGAGGATTCAAGTTCGTCATAGTCATAGGGTTCATATTATGGTATCCAATACAAAAATTATGTGTCCTATGATCCTCCTACAAACATGGAGAACAAAAAAGGGGATTTACCCAGACACATAAACCATATTTCCATAAATTCATCAAAATCAGTCTGGATCACTGGACGCTTTGTTGGTTCCATTTTGTATAGTTGTAAAGAAACTAGCTTAGTACCAATCATGATCTCAAGAATAAATTATACTTATCTATCAAGTAGAATGAGTAAGAAGTATTCTAGAAAAAATATCTTAAAACCAATCCAATAATGGGGGATAAGAAATCATTATTTTAACCTTATCACCTAGGAAGAGACTAGCATCGTAGGCAGTGATCTCCCCAATTTGCTGATGAAATAGCCATAGAAATCCTGATCTGATGTCCCACTATCAATAGTATTTATAATTTCTCCCCTCAAAAGATTTAAATTTCATTCGTCTATAGTAAGAGTTAGTATAGCCTCAATATGACACTAACCAGTAAATATGCATAATTCTGTCGAAGCCTGACATGATAAGGGTTAAAATTTCCCAACAAAAACAATACTCCCAAACCAAAAAAGAATAAACTTATCATTAATAGATGTATATCCACCATACTCTCGAATGTGTATATATATCATCATCATCCCACTCACAAACTCCACCACTATGATAAAAACAATCAAAAGACTCGAAGATTTAATGGAATGAGTGGAAAATTTTAATATAATACACAATGAAGTGTTGAACCTACATGAATAGCACATCCAATTGTCAAAGCGCTTACCTCACTATCTAGATGTATAAGACGAATGAAATGTATCTACTTTTCCCCAATTCAGTGTAATGCAGTAAAAAGCCCCCTGAAATGTACCACACTACTTATATGGGTGCTCTTCCCCAAAATCACCTTACCCAATAACTTAACCTCTATAACAAATAGTACTCCAACTACTGTAATATTATTATTCCAAAGATACCCTTCACACACTATGATTCTACCTAGATTCACCATCACTAAATGTACATCACTAGTTCATTAATAACCTTTATAGATTTCGCATACTTCCACAATATCATCATTCTACTACTGTTTGAGGATAATGTCAATGCTAGTGGACCATATTAATACACTAGTGAGAACCATAATGGTATGTTCTTTGGTAACCGATACTTCCCTTAGATAGACTTCCATCCAATTATCTTGTTAAAATTACCATTGAAATTCATCATACACTCAGAAAAAATACCTCAATATCGTCCAGGAGCAACCATATATCCTCCACTGGAAGCCTATTCTAGGTTCCCCTCATATATGATAGCCTCATCCACCACATTTGAATGAACATCAATTTAAATAAATTAACAAGGTACTAAATATCATATTTAACTCTATCATGGAATTGACTTTTAGTAAATATCTCTTTTCCTAAAACCCTGGAGAATGTTTCTCTAGGTATGTTGAGAATATACAATAGTCCATGATGTACAAACTCCCTTGAGTCAAATACATGAACTAATATACACCATCATGTAACATACTCATTGTATAGAAGTTATCCAGGATCATCTCTAAAAATACCTTCATAGTTATGCTGTATGCCTACCATGAATGGTCTTGAGAATCACACTTGTTCATCATTTTACCTTACTAGATATAAGTAGAAAAATTGATCCTCTTCTTATTAGAAGTATCCAATTTGATATGAATTGTATGGATGGACTCAATCCATAACGATTCAACCTATGGTATGACGTCTCTGATGAATGTTAGAGGGTACTATAACTAAAACTCCCCAATCAAGTCAAACAGACTCCTGAATTCCCTCTCCAAGTCACCTTACCCATACAGCATGAAGAAATCATTGTTTTCCTTGAAATTATCTTTTTTATTCTTCACCTTTCAATATTGGTTCATCATGTTTCACTACTAGGGGACCATCTCCTTCCATGTGTGTTGGTCGTCCTCACGACTATCTTTATCATGCAGTCGTATCTCTACAATTCCATATACACTTATCTAGACACATAACAGATAATTAACACATTTAACAATTGGTATTATCAAAATCAATAACATGTTATTCCCCATTCTCCAAAGGAACTGTCACTACCTTTAAAAATCCTACATCTTGGTTATGGTTAAAAAAGATTAAACTCATTCTTATTATTCATGTTTTCATTAGACACTATTTTACTCAATTTGTTGTATCATTTTACAATATTAAAAAATTATTAAGAACATTTTTCATTTCAATTTCATAATCAAGGATAAATATTCCAATTTAAAAACATACCATAAATTTTTTTTATGAGAATACATAAAATTTTTAATGTTAGAATAAATACAGAGATCCTAAAATGATTCATGTGACCCAACTCTGCATCCATAATGGGAAATGAGACAAAAACTAGAAAAAAATAGAAATACTTTTCTCATCACATAATAAGTTCACCAATAGAGGTAAAATAACATCTGATGTTATAACACACTTCAATAAAAACAAGCCTCCCATGGGTACATAAAATCACCCTCGTACAAGGGTTAGCTAATTCCTTGCATGAGATCATAAGCATGAACTAAATTATATCATTTTCATCAATACTATTTCACATTAATAATATATATTTAGAATAAAAGAAAAATTCGTTGAAACCACTTTTTAATGTATCGACCTAGGTTCCACACCCCGGTTCCTGGAGTCGGTTTAATAAGTGTCCTCAGGCACACCTCCTTATATTCATAAGGCAACCAAATATCATCCACGGTTAGTAACAATCCTGGGGAGACTATAAAATCTTAATAAAAGATGAAAATATAGGAAATAAATATGAATAACCATATTATATAACTGAATAACAAAAATATGAGTATCACATAATAACAAAAAAATAATTAAATTACAAAAATGAAACATGAGTTATGTTATTCCAATTACATGCCAAATGAAAAATTAAAATTCCAAAAATAAGACACTGGAAAACATCAACTGGGTTCTGAAAGAACATTGGGTTTCCTAATCCATGCCCTTCTTGACTCAGCCATGTAATATATGGCTATTTTCTCTAACCTATCCTGAATCCCTAAAATCTATTCTTGTACTGATAAGGAATCCCGAGTAGGGTGTGAGTATAACTCAATATGGAACCCCCAATGATTTCTAAAACAATATCCAGTCAAACAGAGTATGCAGTTTAATAAAGAATATATTACATTAAATAAAGATATTAGTTTGTCACTTTTTAAATTATTCATTGAATAAAAACAAATATAACATGTTTACTATGGAAACCTAATTTATAATACAATTTTTAGCCTGTTCTAAAGTCTGAACTACATCACAACACCACGGTTATCTTTTATCACCTAATTAAATCTTATCACATACATATGGAAGCATAGTTAAATTACACCATAGGGGTGCAGAATATCATTTCTATGACCTCACGGGTATTGGAGGAATTATTCCATGTCCCACACCTCATATTTCAATAAATTTATAAATATGGTATTTTTATAAAGAAGACCAAGCCCCCACAAATTTATTAATAAATTCATCACCATTGGGTTTTGATGAAAACATATGATTCCCCATGAATGTTTATCAACAAATACCTTAGTTTGGGATTTTTAAGTAGTAAACCAGGTCCCACACACATTTATCAATCAATTCATCACTTCGGGATTTTGATAAGGTAGACCACATACCAAACGTTTTTGTCAATAAATTCATCAAAAGGGACTTTAATGCAGCAAAACACATACCACAAAAAATTATCACATATATAAAATAATCACATATATATAAATATAACATAAATCAAATAAATCTAGGTTAATAAACATTAGCCTTCTTATCAAATTCCATAATCAGAACATATAATAATTAAATCTATTGTTAATTAATCTAATTCAATCAATTTAATGATCCTAAAAATTACCATAATCCAATTATTAAAATAAATAACCCATTTCAAAAATCATAATATTCCTTAATTAAGAAAATAAATAATTATTCTTATTGAATAAATTTCATAAAGAAAATAATTTGCATTAACTAATTTAAAAATTAATTAAAAAAATCAACAATCTCAATATCCCAAAATTTAATCAATAATTAATTATTTCTAATTCAATCAATTATATTATCACAGTAATTCCAAGTAAATAATTCATCAATTAATTAACTCATTTTAACAATATCAATATTCTATAATTACATCAAAAAATAAATATTCAAAATTAGAGTCCCTAATTATTAAAATTTTAAAATTAATTAATTCAATTTATTAAATTTAATTTTAAATAATCTAATACAAATTATAAAATTAAATTAATTTATTTGGAATAATATTTCTATAATTTGAATAACAGACCATGTAACACGTGTTTGATGATTAACACATGGAAATGGTAATCCCCAATTTGAAACAGACATGAAAAACCCACGAAGAAGAAAGAGGTCTTGAATCAAATCATAGAAACATGACCAAATGTGTTACGATCCATTAAAAATATATTTCAATCAAAAAAAATTTAAATATAGCTGGAAACATCAATCTATTACCATAATAGAGGATCATGAGAGGTAAATATCTAATATGAAGTAATCCACATACGTAGTTAGGTGGAGATCTCGAATCCTACCATCGATTTTCTAACAATAGATATTGGAATGGCACTAAATCCATTCTAGAGCCTGAAAATAGTGTGAAACTTGTTTAGAGTTTATAAGTCCAATTTGGAGTTAATTCATTGGGTGTTACAGTTTTTATATTAATTTTTGGTATAAATAAAATCGCATTAATGGTTTCATAAAAAGGGGGACACAATTTTTTAAATTGTGACCCATAAAAATGATCATCTCTTAGTGGGAGATGAACTACTACTCAAAAAAATGAATTGAATTTGAAAACCCTTTTTCTAGCCTTATGAATCCCCTCTATTTTCATTCAAAACATTTTCTTCAATGGGACCATGGTTATGTCTAGCTATGTTCCAACCCTGGGAAAACTACCTCTTACAAAATTTCTCTAATATTTCACCCAAGATACCCAAGATCCAAACCCAAAAAATGAAAAGAATAAAACACCAAATAATACATATAAATATACTAGGTAAATCACTAAAAGGGGTTAGTATATTAAATGTTTCCTTAGAAGGATGGATTAAGCCCATTATAGAAATTGTCAATTGCACTCTTTGAATTATATACATAATATTCAGTTATACTTGATAACCTTTTAGAGTTAAAATTATAAATAGAAACATTTTCCACATCCATTTTTCTCATATTTAAGATATTTCTTAATATATCCCCTAATTTCACAAAAGGAAAATATTTATCTATGTATAGTAAATTAAAATCCTTTCAATCAATGTTTTATATTTTAGAATTGTCATTAGTGTTTTGAAAAAATTTCCACCATTTATCCACATACCCTTGGTTATGTAAAAAATAATTGAAATCCTTTGCTTTTTCATTAATCCCCATTGAGATAACTATTTTTCCCTTGAACATAGTCATTTATATTCCATAAATTTATTTTCAGTTTATTGAATGATTCAGATTGCATATGCATGAAACTATCCGAAATTGTTAAAACACAATATAGGCTAGTAGGATGCTATATATGGTAATAGTTATTAGATATAACCCAATATAACATCCCTGATATAGTTATAATTTTTCCAAATCTTGCTAAAACTCCATATTTTTATCTTTCCAAGTGGGAAATCCCTACATGGATTATTTGTATTGATGAGGTATCAATTCCTTATAATAGAATGCTTTTATAATTATAGGAATAATCTATAATGAATCATAACATTTGGAATCATAATAAATTATTTTAAAACTAGTGATGAAAAAACATAAATTGAAATATTTACGCATAATTAATACTATAATTATAAATTATGTATCTTTTTTAATATTCCCATGTAATAAAAATACATTATTATATTCATAATGGTTTCAAAAAAATGTGTGAATTATCCCATGAATATACCATAATGGTGCGAAACTACATATACACAATGTAAAATTGTTATCAACCATGTGATGACAGATTCAAAATCCAATTTTTCCTTTTTCAGATTTATTAACCATAGGTTCATCTAATTTATGCCCCCATTCAATTACAGTATCTAGATAGGGATGTAGTTATTGCATATACAAATATTCTCCACCTCACTAAGAATTAGTCTATTATTTTATACATATAATTATCCCAATATTTAGTCACATAGTTATGTTCTCTAATATATGTTTCCATAAATCAAGATCTCTATATTTTTAAAAAATATACAATTTGATACAAACAGTACAAATATCAATCCTATTCATCTAGAGATGATTGTTACTTTTTGAAAATGGATGCAGATACATGAAATTTCATCCCTAATCAATGAGAAATATATTATATTTGTAAATAAATATATATAATCGAATATCATGTGATTATTTAAAACATAATATACAACAAGGTTAGTTTTTGAGAAAGAAATTATTCCCTTTAGTAGATCCCATTATACCTATCATAATACACTACCTTATATCATAGTGAAAGGAATCGTAACTATGGGGTGAAGATAATTCTGATTAAGGGTATATGTATAGTGAAATATCTCATAGACAAATGAGGTTTAATAATTATGTAAATTTAGATAACTAAATTACAAGACATTTAATCAATTACATGTACATGATGTATAAATTGGTCTTAAAAACAATGTTATAAATAATTTCATATAAACAGTCTCATAATCATAAAAATTATCCATGGATATAATAATTAATTAAATAATCACATAGATATCATTGACAAGTCACATAATGAATGAATGCATTTTGTTGGACATCATAACTATACTATTAAAGCATCATTCCATGAAACATCACAAAAACATGTATTAACCTATAAAAAAACGAATACATTTTGACTCGTAAGTCTTACATTTAAATTAATGGGATATAGTGATCCCAACTAGTAGTTTACTAATTCTAAATCATTCATCAGAATAATGGGTAGATATATAATCATTTAAATATTAATATTAAAAAACTACCATATCGAATATTAATCATTTCCACATGTAATAAATAAATAAAATGTAAACATTCATATTGGATAATGGCATGTGAAATGTTAATAATATCTATAATTAATATATATATATATATTATAAATCTATAGTAAGATTTAGAATGGTATAAAAATAGTACATAACATAAAAAAATGATCATAAACTATCAGAATAAACAATAAGGATATTATCGTCAAAATTTATTCCAGATAAAGAATGTAAAAAAATTGGGTAGATTACATTGATAAAAAATTTATTAAAAAAAAAATTTATTGAATAAATTGTTGATAAAAAACACATTTCTTAATATAAAAATAAATTAAAAACATGTTGTAAATATATTTAGGGAAAATCGTTTATTTAAAAACAATAATTGAAACTATTATAGTTAGCTTCAAATAAATAAGTAGTCATGAAGGTGGTAAATTCAATTTTCTCCGAGTAAGGTAAAACAAACATTCCATTCATATTTTCAGTAAACAAACAAAAATTACCTTTCATGGGAAATATAATAATATTACTTCCAATATGTATTATAATAAGTAAAACATCCAAATAAAATTTCATTAATAAATAATATGTAGGAAGATAAAATAATTATAATATATATTTTGTAAAAATATTTATGAAAATAAAAGTATTTTTGTCCTAAGAGACAAATAATGTTTTAATTTCAATAAGGCATATTCTCAATTATTTTAGTTAAAAAATAATTAAAAATGGAATTATAAATATTTTATATTATTATTATCTACATGATATGAAAGTAGATTTTTGATTATTCATAAATATCAAAAAATATGCCAAGGGTGAATTAAACATAAAAAATTTAAAATAATGATGATATTTTTAAATAAACCATTAGCATATTGTTATCTTTTGATTCATTATCCCCATGAAAGAGATAAATTTAAATAAAACATTTAAATACCACGATGATGATTATATTCATTATAAAAAATATTTATGTAGTTTTACATATCCCACACAAATTAAAATTGGTTAATGTGATAAACATCTCCCTAATTTAAAAGTGAGATGAGAAACCCATTACTCATGTCAAATATAATTCAAATTCCATCAATAATTTTTTATTATATATATAAATTTATTATAAATATATCATTTAATTATAATAATATATTTCATACCATATATGAGTTACTTGTAAATTATTTAGTCAATATTTTTTACCAATTCTTTTTTAAAGACAGTTTTCTGGGTGATAATTTCTTCATATTTCACATCAATTTTCATTTATTAGATTTTATACTTGTACATTGATCATGGTTATATAAGATAAATAATAATATTTAGGATAGAAATATAATATAAATTAAATATGAAAAAAATATATATTATTTTATCCAAGATATTGAATATAACACTACTACAAACACGGCCTTTATCAGCGATAAAAATGGCCTTTATCAGCACTAGAAAAGCGCTGATAAAGCCAACGTAGATAAAGGGGGGGTCCCCTTTATCAGCGCTCCGAAAAGGTCTGACATAGGACCCCTTTATCAGCGCTAAAAAAAGTGCTGATAAAAGGGGTCTTTTATCAGCGCTAAAAAAAAGCGCTGATAAAAGTACCTCTTTATCAGCGCTTTTTTTAGCGCTGATAAAGGGGTTGTATATCAGCGCTGCCTTTATCAGCGCTTTTAAAAAAGCGCTGATAAAAGTTAAAAAAATTAAAAAAAATTAAAAAAAAATTAAAAATATTTAAAAAAACTGCCAATCGGGGGGTGGGCTTTTATAGCACTTGAACCCCCCCCCCCTTTTACATGGCTTTTCACCCCCTATACAACACCCCATGCACCCCACGCACCCCCCTCCATCCTTTAACATCGCTTGCTCTAATATTCCCCATGCGCGCGCACCCCTGTCTCCACTAGGATTTGAACTCGAGACCTCCCCCCTGCGCGCCTAAGCCCTTACCACTACTCTATTTTGATTTGATTTCCAATTCATGATATATATATATATATATTTATATATTTAGTTATATTTATTCATATAGTAATATATATTTATATTAATAGATATATATAGTTATATTATAATATATATAGTAATATTAATATATATATATAATGGTATTAATATATATCTATATATATATATTTAGTTATATTTATTCGTATAGTAATATATATTTATATTAATATATATATATATAGTTATATTAACATATATATATTTATATTAACATATATATAGTTATATTAACATATATATAGTTATATGAATATATATGAATATATATTTAAATAGTTATATTAATATATATATATAGTGATATTAATATATATATTTATGGTGATATTAATATATATATTTATAGTAATACTAATATATATATATATGTACTTATATTAATATATATATAGTTATTAGATTAATATATATATAGTTAGATTAATATATAGGTATATAAATATTCATATATTGGTATTTTAAATAAAATGGATGTTAGTTATTATTTATATAAAGCTAATATATTTTATATGTAAATATATTTTATTATTTATATTTATAATTAAATTTTTAGGTGTGAATATTTAAAAAATATGAATATATTGTTATATATTTGATTATAAATAGCAGTGAATTATAAAAAATGATGAAATTTCAAAGTCATAATATCAATATGAATGTAATACCTTGGAATAAATTCATACCCCACCAAAAAAAATCCAATAATACCCCCTTAAACGAGGGTGAAAATCAACAAAATGTTAAAAAATCAGGGTACCCCGACTAAAAACTCAGTTTTGGAGGCCTTCTGGGCCTCTTTTGGCCTCGAAAATCGCTTGACTAGGGTCCCCCAGAGTCACAGCGACGTAGAGCTCATCGCAGGCTTCGATTTGATATGTGCTAGAGCTCAAACGGACACCCGGATCAAAAGTTATGGTCGTTTGTAGTTTGAGTTGCGTTTTCAACATATTTTTTATCTTTTTTTAATTTTTTTTAATCTTTTTTGTCCTCAAATTGTTATTAAATGACTATTACTCCATAATTATTATCAAAATATTAATTAATTTTTTTTAAATTTTTTCAGAAGTCATTTTTAGTAAATATATTATATATTAAGTATAATAAGTGTAAATGTACATTTATACTTATCTAAAATATATTTAAAAATTATATATTATATTTATAGAACAATATAACTATATTTATATATTAATATATTAATATATGTTAATTATTTTTTTTGAAGCCGACCCTTTATCAGCGCTAAAAAAAGCGCTGATAAAGGCCCCCCTTTATCAGCACTACTAAGCAAGCGCTGATAAAGGGGGGCCCTTTATCAGCGCTGATAAAGGGGTGACTTTATCTGCGCTTTTTTAGCGCTGATAAAGGCACCCTTTATCAACGCTTTTGTTAGCGCTGATAAAGGGACCCCCCTTTATCAGCGCTTTTTCGTTAGCGCTGATAAAGGGGGGCGCTACGAAAAACTGTTTTTGTGGTAGTCTAAAATGACTTACACCGTTCATTGAGATCGTATCTTAAACGTACAATTGAAAGTTGTCTTCATTCTGTTGAAAGATTTAATGAAGTACTGAGAAATATTATTTCACATATGTACAATCATTTTTATACAATATATATAATTAGTAATAAATAAATCAAACCTTCTAACCATCCATATAAAAATTAAAAGAACAGCACTTCACATCTCTTCTTGGATGAGGTTGTCCCCATATATGGACGAACAACATTATTATTTTCTAATATATTGGATGAAAAATGTATATTAGATATTATAATTAAAAATTTTAATTATTTAATTTATATAATATATATTTACATTAAATCCAACTTTATTTTAATATTTGAGAAGTGGTGAGTGAAAATTAATTACATTGGTTTGTGCGGTTGTAGTCCACCATACATATGACTGATAGATTTGTTACCCATTTGATTGAAGGGGATTTAGAGATAGGTTATAGAATTGAAATAATTAAATAAATGTTTATATGATATACTTTTTCTATTATGAAACCATATTTTATGGATATTTCAAGGAGATATGGGATGAAATAAAAAATAAAATTCTTAGTTAAGAACTATAAATATTTATTTTCGAATAACATGTTTATGTTTATACTAAGAACCTGTCTAGACTGGATTTTAAAAAAATTAATAAATACCAATCAATGGATGGCGGAGATATAATGATGTAATTGGTAAGGGTTATTTAAAACTAAATGGATTTGGAAGTGTGATGAGGAGATATGATGTGGGGCCCCATTATAAGTGGCTGAAAGGACCCACAAGGAATTTTTTAAAATGATAAATTATACCCACATTTTTCACATACCACAAGATTTTAATATAGATCATTATCTGACTAGATATGATATACGATCTAAATATATTCATTGAATATTAATTGGACAAGTGTTAGGTCATTTTAACCCTTATCCTCTTATTCAATCCTATGGTAAACCTCTTTTAACCATAACCAAAACAACTAATATTCACTATTTTTGAAATACATTATGACCATAAACTAACTTAAAATTATAATAAATTATTAAATATTATTTTTAAAAATAGTAAATATATTTTTAAAATTTCCATTTATATTATATGGAAAACAGTATTTAAAGTCAAACTCACATTGATGATGAAAAGGTTTTTTCCAATGTAAATTTTTTGTAATGTATAATAATTTCTATTATTAAAAGATAACATATAATAGATTAATATAACCCATATTTGGATAAATATAAAATAATTGAACTAATATAATATTTAAAGAATCTAAATAATATTAAAAAATATAAATACTATTAATGTAAATTTAGTTTTCAATATATATAATTATTTAATATTCATTGAAAAATTAATATTCTTAGGAAATTCAACTAAATTCCCTTTAATGTAATGTTGACATACTTAATTAAAAATTTATGATAATTTATTCATTTGTTTCTAAAATTGGTAAATATTATTTTTAATATATTTTCAAAAAACTTGAGGAAACTGATTTTTAGAAATAAATTTTTTTTCCGAAAAAAAATTTCCCTATCAGTCAGGTGATCTATATTTTTTTAAAATTAATTAACCGTTAATTAATTTATTTAAAATTTTGAAACTATATATTTTATTTGTTTAGTTATTAATATTTTTTCCTATTATATTAACAACTAAAATATAACGCACACATAAAATAATACTATTATAATAGTACATTATTGTTTGGTCAAAATTAGTCCAATTTAAACTACATGAAATCCAAAAAATAATTTTTTTATAGTAGAATATATTAAAAAATAATATAGTTTTAAATGAGATAACCATAATAATATTTTAAATATTTTTGGTTACTTTTATGTAGGATTCTTATATCCTAGATTTTACTTCACCACATAGTCATTGATTTTACTATTGGTGGAGATAAAATTGTCTTATTTATCAAATGTTATGGTAATTTGAATTCGGGAATGAATATTGTAAAATATGTAAATATTATAGTGAATGAATAAATTACTTCCGGAATCCATCAATTATTTTTTATAATTCTCCATGTTAAAAATCCAATCATCTATGAATTTCAAAGTTCATTCATGGGTAGAATTCATAGATTGTTGAATATTCACTTTATATGTATATGATATGGGGATTTTAGACCCATCGCATTATCTCTTAATATGTCTCCACCATTTTTATCCCTAAGGTTGTGTTATTTTGTAAACTATATACTCCCTTCATGATCCAATATCATTTGTGGATGTCTTATGTGAGCATGAGTTCTCTATGCATACACTCACATTGTGGGGGGGGGGGTCATTTCCAAAAAAAATCTAAAAATATACCTTAATATATGAGAACACTTATAGTTGAATGCTAGTGAAAATTAAAAAGTGGCACTTATAACATTATTATTATCAAATAATATGTATACCACTCACTCACAATGTAATGAAATGTTGTTAAAGGGTTGGGAGAATGAAATAATGTAATATCTTGTGTGGAAAATTTCTCATATGAAATTCCGTTAGGTATACTTTGACAATGATAGGATCATGATTCATCTTCATTAATGAGTTTCCCATAAAGAACCGTCACAAATTAGGGTCCCTATATTGAATGAGCGTAACCTATTCCACCATGGACAACCTTTGTTAATACAATACTTCATAGTGGATCAATTGTAATGAGACCTAAATCTAGGAAAGAAGTGAACCCATTATCATCCCATTGTACACTTTTATATACAAGATGAATCCTCCAAACAAGGATCACATCCTTATTTTTTGGAAAAGAACAACCCCTTTAATCCAATAATATGTGGTTACATTATTACATTGTATCTAGAAATATGTGATCGCATCCTCGATGGAAAAATTGTTTTGTAGGCATTTTAAATTAAATACTTGTTCTAGTGAAGAAATTAATTTGAAAATATTAAATAAAATACAGTTAAAATAAAAAATATCATATCACTAAACTAATTCAGGGATTCCTTCTTGAAATCATAGGGAAATTAAGAAAATAGTAGTGTGATTAAATTCGTACCAAGAGTTACATAAATCCAAATATTTCATGAATAATTAATTAAAAATAAATAAACAATAATCAAAATTAAATTTTATTTATCTGAACATATATTTCTTTTAATAAGTAACATTACTATCATAATTAGATATGAAAAAATAAGCAAATCAATGTAAATTTTTAAACACACATCCTGTTAAATCATTAACCTTACTATCATAATTATATAATGAATAATCAATATGGAAAGACAAATAACGGAACGAACATTCCATTTAATAAATAACTTGATAAAAAAACTCATCTACATAAAATATTAATGTAATAATTTCATGGATAATAATATGTAAATATTTAATATAGGAAATTATTAATATTTAAATTCATGGTATTGATCATCATGATATATTTACTACAAAAAACATTTATAATATAGTTTTAAACTATATTTTTACACAAATTTATACTAGATTACTAACTTTATTCATGGGATAATCAATGGACCAAAGGGATAAAAAATTTTGGGCCCCACCCATCACTGTATTCAAAATAATTCCATATATATAATCATCAATTTAATTTACAATCAATATGCATTATCAACAAATGTCTATATTGAATAAAGAATATGAAATATCACTATTTCCATATTCAATCATACAAAACTAAATATAAATAACTGTATGTTTAAATGATATTATATTAATGTAATAAGCATAACTATGATAATTAATATAGATATTTATGGGAAATGTAATGTAAAATGATATAAAAATGTGAATATTACAATGGAATGTTAATGATCAAAATTTTTCTAAAAAATGAGAATTGGAATACATTACCTGGTCAAACTAATTTAAAACCATCCATAAAAATAATTAGGATGTTATCATTACCATAAATCACTAGGTCGGTATTTTAAAATAAATTATTTTTGTTTTTAATGAAAAAAAATTATAAAAAATATCATTAAGGGAATTCATGGGGAAAAATGATTTTAAAATTAAAACCCATTTTTTTAAAATGCTGTAAGTATCCAAAAAATATAGAAATAATATTAAACATAAATATATAACATTAACATTGTTAAATAATCATCTATGAAATATGTGGGCATAACAGAAATATTGTTCAGTTCATCACGAGTACATTAATACAAAGACTCCTTCCAAACATTTATAACAAGAGTATAAAAATCGTCTTTGGAAAACGAGATGAAGATCCCTTTTAAAATAATTTATAAATATAAAATAATCAGTATAAATAAAGTTAAACCATTATAGTAAAATGTTTTTGTAAAGACCCAAATATTCCATGGAATTTTTTTTCTTAAATTCATAGGATATTTATGAGTCCGCAAAAATATACGGATCTTGATTCCGAGACCTTCTGTGCCCAGAATCAATTTCTGATTTCTATTCGGGAACGTTCAGTAACCATGCGAGCGGGATTTTATTCCTTTTGAATCGGTGCTCGTAATTGATATATGAGGGCACTGTTGAACTCGCAGCGCCGATATTTTCTTAAGAAGACATTCTCTTCGACTACAGTTGTTCGAGAATGTAAGATAGTTTAGGGGTTTTTAATTAAATTGAATAAAAATATTGTGTGTAGTTTATTTTTATTTTTGGGGTTAAAACCTCTAAGTGGATGTTGGGGGTGGGGGCCACCACACCTTAACCTCCAATGAAAGGTTATGGTGGTTGGGCCCACCCCCACATATCCTCCCATGGAAGGATATCCTTGGTGGGGACCACATGAGTTTTTAAATCGCCTTTAATTCCCATTTAATTATTTGAACACCTCTCTTCATTTAATTGAAACTATCCACCTCCCCTAATTTTGAATTTGAATCAATTACACACGATTAATTAAATGAGATTACTCATTTAATTAAACACAACTATTTGTGTTCTGCCAACAAATAATAGACAATTTCTCTATTATTTTTGTCTTAGAATTTTGGTGGAGCTTGGGGAGGGGAATAACTCTCAAACGATGAACTGTAACCCATGAAGAATGCATCTTCTGCCAATGAAGAATTAACATCAACCGAGGCAATAATGGGAAGCATCGCCCATGAGGAATGCTGATGTCATATTCGACTTCTTCTTCTCCAAACTCTCCTTCAAACGTAAAATATCGACAAAAAAGGATGGGATTGTTTTATGATTGAGTTTTACCCTCTATTATTCATCGTTAGTTGTGCTCTTTGAGGCTGATTGTTTCCACCCTAACAAGGAGGGTGAAGGCCAAACAAAAATAGCCCAACCGACCTCTGTTTTTATTCCCTTAATGTCGACGGTGGTAGTGCAATAGTACCACCACAAGAGATGACCGCAGTGAAGAAATTGTGTCTGACGACAGGCCGATCGTGAAGGAAACCATTGGCGCAAGGGCGCTGGGTCGGTGGAAGGGCGCGACGCCGTCGCGACGGGCGGAGGAGCAAGGGTCCATGACGGAGGTGATGCGGCGTAGTCACGCTGTGGTGGAGGTGCAGAGCTAGCCGGCGTGGCTAGACAGAAGTAGCGGGACCCAACGTGTCCCGTGTGATTCGGACCAGTGCCACTTAACACCGGTTTGGGTCCCCAACCAAACGACTAAGTCGTTCGGGAGCTAGGGGTGCACGGCTTCCCCCTGTTCGCAGCTAAGGCGGACCCCCATGGACCGCCAGGCCACCAGGCAGCCTGGTCGGACCCTGCATGGGCAGCCGGGCTACCCCCTCCGTCCTGGCTGCTCTCGGGGCGGGCTGCCCACTTGGGCCGGGCCGGAGCTGTAACACCCATAGATTTTATGAAAAATATTCTTTTTAATGTCTTTTGTTGTACCCTACCTAAGAATAAGCTTGGGATATACGCAACACCATATTTTCTT
The DNA here is from genome assembly GCA_963277665.1 of Viscum album. Classification (NCBI taxonomy): domain Eukaryota; kingdom Viridiplantae; phylum Streptophyta; class Magnoliopsida; order Santalales; family Viscaceae; genus Viscum; species Viscum album. Next base: position 1,400,789,312 of record OY728137.1, on the reverse strand, counting down.
GCAGTATATGCAACACTATTCTTCGCTCGCGTTACACACAATTTCATGTTCGTTTGTAGAAATTATTCTACGCAACATTATGTATAGATTTTGTTTAATATATAAATGAAATAAGATTTGATTATGTTATACGCAACACCAAACAGAGCTTTCACTACACGCAGCCTTGACTTGGATTGCATTACACGCAATAAAGACCCTCAACGATAGCGTGTGTTGTACGCAATACCGAGTTTCACTAAACGAGATATTATTATAATATTATTATGAAGTAGCCGTTATGATTAGTAATACCCACTTTTTGAAATTTTATAAATTTTATCTTTCAAAAAGGACTTCATTTTTGGATTCTGAATATCAAAATTAGCTTAGGGTATAATTTTGGTACTTTTCGGATAACTTTCATATTATGATGAATAGTGAAAATTACTATATTTTAATTAAAAACAACTTTTTTCATCATAATAATTTATATGGTTAGATTATCTTTTTAATTAGTTTTAATGTTTAGTTAGAATATATTTTTAACATTTAATCCAATGTTGTTCATTGAAATTAATTTCACAATGAAATTGGATATAAACAAGTATCAATCTTTTGATTGTTTTTGTTTCTTATAAACACGGTATTTGTTTTGATAACGAGAATTAAATTTAAAATTCATTAATTCCACTTATATGTTATGAATTTGAAGAAATAGGAATCAATTTTGAATTCAGAATGTCAAATAATTCTTAGGCTGAATTTTTGGTATTTTTCTGAAAAACTTCAATTTTCGATGAATAGTGAAACCACTTAGTTGTAGTTAAAAAAGATGACTTTTTAATTTAAATTAAATTTTACCACTTCTGTGAATTTAATTTCCGAAATCCGAGAGACACGGTTAATATCAAGGACTAAAATGTGGTTCAATGAGATGAAAATAATTTTTGCTGAATAGTAACCTTTTACTTTTATTTACCACGGTTAAAAGTTAATAGGATAATAAAGGGTAAAAATGATATTATTATTACCCCAACTCATGTCTTAATTATATTGGATAAGTGTAATTCGACCAAAAACAACCTTAGGAATAAAATATGACCATTTAGGCCCACGTTGATTAGATTTGGACATTTAATATTAATTTATTTAAAGAGGGGTTAAAATAGTTAAATTCAAAGTTTAATAAGTAAATAATTTTTTATATACTGTTATACAGAAGATAAATTCGACTATAAATATTCATTAGAAGGATAAAAAACATTCCTACATAATGGTATTTTATTTATACTTTTTAGACATTATATAATTTAATTTATTTATGACACAATGATGATGCAGTAATTATCTTATTACTGAAATATTGACAAAATTGATGTTATAAATACCCAAATAAATGTAATTTGAGACTTTTTATGAATTAAACTAATTTTCTAGGTTAATATGACATGTTATTATGGATTTAATTAACTTTGTTCGTACTAATAATTCTGTTATGATTTTCACAAATATCAATTACCAAATAGTGTCAAAATTGACAGAAAATAGTTTTTAAAAAAAGTATAATATTATTAATTGTAATGTTATTTATAAAAATATAAGGTTCGGACCAATGACTTAGGTATGGTTATATATATTAACAATAAACAACTTGGGGTTCGTTGTCTTGTTATAGTATGTTTATTAACCTTCTAGTGTAAGAAAACAAGAAGGCACGGTAAAAGTAAATTTATCTAACTTAAAGTTAAATCTAAATGATAAGTTTAAAATAGAATCCTAAAAATGTCTAAATTCTGTTGGATGAGAGGATTTCCACCGATCCCCATCTTATATTCGAAATAAATCAATTTGGAGCTATTAAAAACTGAATATGACTTTATAATAAAATTATATTTTTAGTTTTTCCAAAGGTGCCCCTCTCCTCCCTTATAAAAGGCCACATCCTCCCTCTCTTCCTCACACCACGTTGAGCCTTCAAAGTCGGCCAACCCCTGAAAAATTATCTTCTACACTTCCCTAGAAATATCCTAGAGGTCCTTGTCTTTTCAATGACCAATTTTAGTTCCCTATGAGTAGGTCTTAAAGAGGCGCTTCAAAGAAGAGGTAATGTCCGTTACCGATTCTTTCAACTTTATTTCTTCATCAAATTCTTCTTCTTTAGTTGTTTCATTATAAAGTAATAAAATCATTATCACTTATATAATTTTATGTTATTATAAGTATGAAACAACCCTATTTCACCATCTATCCATCCTACGGAAAACGAAATAACCGTGCGTGCGTATGTACGGAATACCATCTCCACGCTGTGGTGTAATCTATTTTCCACCACCACCTTACTTGGATGGGTATAATGGTGTAAATAATAACTATATATGACTGTTGTAATGTGATATTGATTCTGAATTAGTATACATACACTCCAATACAATTACACGATCATGCAAACGATATCATCGCTCGTGCGTACGTACGAAATACCGTCTCCACGATGTGATGCGACTCATTCTACATGATCTTCATTGAATAATTATTATATAAATGAATTTAATGAATGAATATGATATATATTACACTAATACCATTCTGGAAATGAGGTATCCATAACTTAAAGAGAAGAATATGAATTTATTCGACGAAACATTTATAATAACAAAAAGTAATAAACACCCGAATAACAAGTAGAAATGAAATATTACTAATAAGAAGCTAAGAATATGGCCATATATAATATCATAACAATTAATATGATTCTAGAATAAGTCAATGACATTATTTAAATCATTATACGGTAGGTTCAGACACTTACGACGCAAATCGGACCTATTGTAAGGGAAAATATCACAATCAAATTTTTATCCGAGATTGTTTATACATCGATATTTACTGGGGTGTATTTTATCATCCACATCCATGTTTCCTCAATATGTAATATTATTTCCATCCACCTAAAATTTTTTAAATCTAATTTTACCCTTCGATGAGTTTTTAGTAAAATATATGAAAGGAATCTTTTATCGTTTTTCGTATGAGGTACTTTTTGACTTTTCTGAAAAAAGTACGTGAAGAATATTTTTTTAACATTTACGGCTTGAATGGATTTTTAAAACATTATTTCCAAGAAGCTTCCTTTACAAGTTTTCAAGTTTCTTTTTAATCAACTTATTTTAGTTTAAAATTGTATGACATGTTAAGAAAGGAAAATGTTTTTTGAAGTAGAAAGGATATTTTCCTCAAGAATGGAGTTCAAGTGTTTTATCAAAATTATCTTCCATCTAAGATAATATAGGGTTCTGTTTATATCCATATTATTACATTGATTTGATTATGTTTTGATGGAATTATTTTTATGAATTATTTTATCTTATATGAATTGTTTTATGATGTCACGATGTTTAAGAATCCCATTTTTATTACATGGGTTATGCAATGATGTATGATTTATGATTTTGTGGCACACATAAGAATGGTATAATTATGAGATGGGTGGGACCTATATCTCCCTCCAATTAGTTGGGTAAAGATTTATATCTCATGAGATAGACATGGCTGGAACGACAGGTTAAACCGGTTCAGTGAAACAGGACTGAAACGAGGAGTGAACTCGGTTCAGAAATGGACTTTGTCTGCAAAGATAGTCTTGGAATTGAGTCTTGACTAATAAGAAATGATTATATATGATTATTTGTGTATGCCACAAAGTTTCATGTTTTAATTTATGATTATTGGGATTACATTTCACTACTATGATTTATCCCATGTTATGAAATTATGATCTATTTTGCAGGTTAAGATTTCTGAAATGATATGTTCTTATGAATATGATGTGATTGATATTTCATATGTTTACCCTTATTGAGAATTCTATCTCACCCCATTTATGTTTTCTTTTCCCCAGGATATAAAGAAAGGTTTTAGGTAAGAAAAAAAGGGGAAGATCTTTATGGGATATGTTGAAGATCTTTCACCGCGATTAGAAGATTATATTCCGAGTTTCCAAAGACACTAAACTATTAAGGTCCTTGTGTGTCTGTTTTTGTTATGTACTGAGTATTCCGCAAAAGTAATTTAATTTCCATGTACGTCACGATTTGGGTCTCTACAGTTGGTATCAGAGGAAAGGTTTAGTTAACCATTGGAAACTATGATGCGAAAACTTTAGTGAGATCCCAAGAAATATTTCTATGGTATGTCTAGGGATGTCCCTAAGGTTAAGTATACATATAAGTTATAGTCCTAGTATTGCGCTAACGATATTATAATTAATCCTATGATGTTATATATTGAAGGTACTCCCCCTTTATTATGTTGTTTTCCATAGCATGATTTTTTCCTATCACACTATTTTTCTGGGTTTTATATGATGGATGGAACCTGAAGGAACCGTGTTGATCAATGCAATGGAAAATGCAATGATTGTCCTCCTGAACAAAAAATTGTTATGGGAGATGGAGTGAAAAATCTTATTGCTATACTTACACAAGCTATGAATCATTCTGGACTTCCAAATGAGCAGAGAAGGGAACAATATTCTATTGAGTCCTTCATGAGGCAACGTCCACCTTCTTTCAGTGGGTCTTCTGGTCAACTTGTTGCTGAACAATGGATCAGTACCACTGAAAAGATATTTTCCATTTTTTCAATGTTATGAACATGATAATGTCATCTGTGCAATATATCGATCGGAAGATGAAGCTGAAAAATGGTGTAATCTTATCAAGAATACGAGGCTAAGAGATGAAATTGAGTCCATGGAATGGGACGAGTTCAAGAACTTATTTTTCAATAAGTAATTCCCTTGTATTCTTCGAACAAATATGGAGAAGGAGTTTCTTGAACTAAAGAAAAAGGATGATGAATGTGTTGGTGTATACGAAGCCAATTTTACAAGACTTTCAAGGAATGCATCTGGATTTATCATCCAACCTGAAAGTAAAGTTGATCGATTCTTCAGTGTCTTAAAACCAAATCATCGAAGGGAATTAGCAATAAGAGACATCGGTAGCTATGAAGAAATTGTGCGTTGTGCTATCAAGATAGAACTGGAAGTTGGCGTAATATATCCATCTCATGTTTTTGACAAGAAATGAAAGATGGAGTTCAAGGCGAAATCTCAGAACAATGGTGAAAAGAAGATGACTATTTGTTTATGCTCAAACTGTGGAAAGAATCATGGTTGAGATTTCCTAAAAGGTACTAGAAATTGTTTTAAGTGTGGAAAAGAAGGTCATTGAGCAGTTGATTTTCTAAGTAATGGGAAAAAGGTTACTAGTGATGTGAATAGAGAAAAGACTACAGAGAACTCTCCACCAACACTTCAATGCTTCAAGTGCAAGGAAATGGGGCATTATGGTAATAAATTCCATAATCCACGGGTTAATGATGACCAACGTGAGAAACCTCTTAAAGAAAAGGATAAAGGGAAGTCTTATGCGATCGCTATTTCTGATGTTAAGTTTGAAAATGATGTTGTGTAATGACTAAGTGTTTATGTAATGGGATTTCAAAATAGTATCATGGAATCTCATTTACGGAATTGTGGAATTTTGGAATATCTATGTATTGGTTTTCAATAATTATATGGTACTGGTAACCATGAAAAGGAGATTGAAATATTTTTAGAAAGCAGATGAAATGCTCATAATGAAGGGATAAGGAGAAAGTAACATGATAGTAATCATGAGCTCATGACTGATATAAGGACTAAGTGATATTATGGTTTGAGTATATAGAATTTTTGGGATTTTGGTATGTGGAATGAGTTAACTTTTGACAGCACTCATGTTTTCACTAAGGTTCAATGGGTAATCATTTTTCAAGAGAAATCATGATTAAGGCCTTCGAATGTTTGGAATGTGACCAACAATAAATATCTTATGATATATTGGGATTAACTATGGTATTAACATGCTTGTTATATGAAATCTCTGGTAATCGTTTTCACTATAATATGATAGTGGACTTCAGTATTATAGATAAGCCTAAATATTGGAATAGATTATGTTGCACATAAGTTAGTATTGTATAAGGATAGAAGTTTTTTTCGATATTATTGATGGGATGTTATAGTAATGTAGTTTTAGAAAAAGGACAACCCGTAGGACAGGCGATATCCCATCGTGTCGGACAAGGTTGTGGGAATCGAACCCACAACCGAAGTGCAACTGGCCTTTATCGCCTACCACTGGCCTACAGAAAGTCCCTAGTTAGTAGAAACTAGTTTTATTTTATTAAGCGGTATTATATATGAAGTATATGTTCATTTTTGGAATCGTATATGATTAACATCACCATAGACGGACTTATGTATATTTGATAACTTTTTCTAACCTTTTGATTGAAATAGATTGAATGACCCATCATTCTATCACATGATCTGTTAACACTTCATGAATAACAAATTCAACTTCATTTCTTTAATATATGCAGTGGAAATTGTTCAAAGCACAAACAATAGTGAGATTGTACCAAAATCAAGCAAGTATTTCTTCTAATTCAAAATTTACAACATTAGGGAAATGATATTGAAAACCAAAAATGTTGTCGTAGTGCTCTTATATTTGATGAATCAGATGGTACCTTAGATCATAAAAAACTTATGGCTTTGTGATTAATGGATTTTTCATAGCCATTTTCTCTACCACTCTCCATCAGAACATGATGGATAGATTTCTCCTCCATATCCATATTTTAACCTATTTTTACTATGTGGAAACCCAGTGATGAGTTATTTGGGTATCTGTTATGTTTCTAACGTTCATTTTTTAAATGAAGTTTTAGTATTCCTTTTTAAGATGTGGGTTTCTATTAAAGAAAATATCGTGTAATAAACCATTTATAACATTGACGAATTTCAAGGGCGAAATTAATTTTAAGGGCGGTAGAATGTAACACCCCGAGATTTTAAGAAAAATATAGATTTTAATGTCATTTGTTGTACGCTACACCAAAATTAGCTTGTGATATACGCAACACCATATTTACTTGCAGTATATGCAACGCTATTCTTGGCTCACGTTACACACAATTTCAAGTTCATTTTATAGAAAATATTCTATGCAACATTATGTATAGATTTTGTTTAATGTATAAATGAAATAAGTTTTTATTATGTTATACGCAACACCAAACAGAGCATTCACTACATGCAGCCCTGACTTGGCTTGTATTACACGCAATAAATACTATCCTTGATAGCGTGTGTAGTACGCAATACCGAGTTTCACTAAACGAGATATTATTATAATATTTTTATGAATTAACCGTTATGAATATTAATACCCAATTTTTGAAATTTTATATATTTTATCTTTCAAAATGGACTTCATTTTTGGATTAGGAATATCGAAATTAGCTTAGGGTGAAATTTTGGTACTTTTTGGATAACATTCAAATTCTGATGAATAGTGAAAATTACTATATTTTAATTAAAAACTTTTTTCATCGCAATAATTTATATAGTTAGATTATCTTTTTAATTGGTTTTAATGTGTAATTAGAACATATTTTTACCATTTAATCCAATGTTGTTCATTTGAATTAACTTCACTTTGAAATTGGATGTAAACAAATATCAATCTTTTGATTGTTTTTGTTTCTTAAAAACATGTTATTTGTTTTGATAACGGGAATTAAATTTAAAATTAATTAATGCCACTTATTTGTTATGAATTTGGAAAAATAGACATCAATTTTGAATTCGGAATATCAAATAATTCTTATGCTGAATTTTTGGTATTTTTCTGAAAAACTTCAATATTTGATGAATAGTGAAACCACTTAGTGGTAGGTAAAAAACTGACTTTTTAATTTAAATTAAATTTTATCACTTCTGTGAATTGAATTTCAAAAATCCGAGGGACACGGTTTATATCAAGGACTAAAATGTGGTTCAATGAGAAGAAAATATTTTTTGGTGAATAGTAACTTGTTACTTTTATTTACCACGGTTAAAAGTAAATAGGATAATTATGGGTAAAAATGATATTATTATTAACCTATCGCATGTCTTAATTATATTGGATAAGTGTAATTCGACCAAAAACAACCTTAGGAATAAAATATGACTATTTAGGACCACTTGGATTAGATTAGGACATCTAATATTAAATTATTTAATGAAGGGTTAAAATAGTTAAAATCCATGTTTAATAAGCAAATCATTACTAATATAGGGTTATACATAAGATAAATTCGACTATAAATATTCATTAGAAATCTCAAACGATTTCTTACAAAATTGTATTTTATTTATAATTTTTAGACATTAAATAATTTAATTTATTTATGACACAATGAAGATGTAGTAATTATCTTATTAATGAAATATTGACATAATTGATGTTATAAATACCCAAATAAATGTAATTTGAGATTTTTAATGAATTCCACTAATTTTCTAGTTTAATATTCCATTTGAGTATTAATTTAATTAACTTTTTTCGTAATAATCATTCTGTTATTATTTTCACAAAAATTAATTACCAAATAGTGTCAAAATTGACATAAAATAGTTTTTAAAACAAATATTATATTATTAATTGTTATTTTATTCCTAAAAATATTATTATTGGAAAGATGACTTATATATGGTTATATATATTAATAATAAACAACTTGGGGTTCATTTTTCTTGTTATAGTAAGTTTATTAACCTTATAGTGTAAAAGAACAAGAAGACACGATAAAAGTTAAATTATCTAACTTAATGTTAAATCTAAATGATAAGGAAAAAATAGAAACATAAACTTGTCTAAATTCTATTGGATGAGAATATTTCATCCCATTCCCACCTTAGCTTCTAAATAAATCAATTTGGAGCTACTAAAAACTGAATATTACTTTATAATAAAATAATATTTTTTGTTTTTCCAAAGGTGCCCATATCCTCTCTTATAAAAGGTCACCTCCTCCCTCTCTTCCTCAAACCACATTGAGCCTTCAAGATCAGAATAACCCTTCCAAAATCTCTCCTCAACACTTCTTGAAACATCCTACAGGACCTGGTCTTCTTCAAAGACCAATTTTAGTGCCTTAAGAGGAGGTCTCAAAGAGGCGCTTCAAAGAATAGGTAATGTCCGTTACCGATTCATTCAACTTTATTTCTTCTTCCAATTCTTCTTATTTAGTTGATTAATTATGAAGTATTAAGATCTGTATCACTCATATACTGGTATTTTATTATAATTATGAAACAACCCTATTTCACCTTCTATACATCCTATGGAAAACGAAATCACCGCGCCTACGTACGTACATAATACCGTCTCCACGCCGTGGTGTAATGTATTTGCCACCACCACCTTACTTGGACGGGTATAATTGTAAATAATAACTATATATGATTATTTTAAAGTGATATTGATTCTTAAATTGTATACATACACTCCAATACAATTCCACGATCATGGGAACGATATCATCCCTCGTGCGTACGTACAGAATACCGTCTCCACGATGTGATGCAACTCATTCTACATGATCTTCATTTCATAATGATTGTATAAATTAATTGAATGAATCAATATGATATATATTACACTAATACCATTCTTTAAATGAGTTATCTATAACCTAAAGAGAATAATAAGGATTTATTCGACATAACACGCAATAGAACAAAAAGTAATAAACACCTGAATAACAAGTAGCAATGAAATATTACTAATAAAAAGCTAAGAATATGGCCGTATATGATATAATAACAATGAGTATGATTCTGGAATAAGTCAATGACATTATTTAAATCATTATATAAGAGGTTCAGACACTTACGCAGTAAATCAAACCTAAGGTAAGGGAAAATATCATAATCTCATTTTTATCCAAGATAGTTTATACTTTGATATTTACTGGGGTGTATTTTATCATCCACTTCCATGTTTCCTCAATATGTAATATTATTTCCATCGACCTACAATTCTTTAAATCCAATTTTACCCTTCGGTGAGTTTTTAGTAAAAGATATGAAAGGAATCTTTTGTCGTTTTTCGTAAGAGGTATTTTTTGACTTTTCCGACAAAAGTACGAGAATAATGTTTTTTTAACATATATGAAATGAATGGATTTTTAAAACATTATTTCCATGAAGCTTCCTTTACATATTTTCATGTTTATTTTTTATCAACTTCTTTTAGTTTAAATTTTTATGACATGTTAAGAAAGGAAAATGTTTTTTGAAGTAGAAAGGATATTTTCTTCAAGAATGGAGTTCAAGTGGTTTGTCAAAAAATTTTCCATATAAGATAATATAAGGTTCTTTTTCTATCCCTATTATTAAATTGATTTGATTATGTTGTTATGGAATTATTTTTATGAATTCCTTTATCATATATGATATTTTTTTATGATGTCACAATGTTTATGATTCCCATTTTTATTACATGGGTTATACAATGATGTATGATTTATGATTTTGTGGAACTCATAAGAATGGTATCATTATGAGGTGGGTGGGACATATATCTCCCTCCAATTAATTGGGTAAATATTTATATCTCATGAGATAGACATGGCTGGAACGACAGGTTAAACAGGTTCAGTGAAACAGGACCGAAACGAGGAGTGAACTCGGTTCCGAAATGGACTTTGTCCACTAAGATAGTCTTGTCAATGAGTCTTGACTAATAAGAAATTATTTTCTATGATTATGTTTGTATGACACAAATTTTAATGTTTTAGGTCATTATTATTGGGATTACATTTCACTACGGTGATTTATCCCATGTTATGAAATTATGATATCTTTTGCAGGTTATGATTTCTGAAATGTAAAGTTCTTATGAATATGATGTGATTGATATTTCTTTTGTTTACGCTTACTGAGAATTTGAGCTCACCCTTTTGTATGTTTTCTTTCCCCAGGTCATGAAGAATGTTATTAAGTAGGATATTCCAAAAAGTGACTCAAGATATGATGAAATAAATGGGAGACAATGTAGATGATTTATGAACCAGTTGTTTATGTTTACCAGTTTCTAAAGACACTATACCTATACGTTCCTTTCATGTTTTTGATATATGTTGTAATAAGTATGATTTAATTTTGAAGTATTAACAATGTATGTAATGTATGGGTCGTTATAGGAGTCGCGGACTTGGTCGGGCTGGGTCAGTCTGACTGGGTCAGACTGGACCCGAACCCGCTATGGTAAGTTTACACCTTTTCGCCCATATATTGGGCTACGAGTGTCTGATCAATGAACCATATATGGAGACAGAATTCTTAGAGAGAGTCCTTTCTATTGGCATACCCCGTTTTTTGTTTGGACATAGTTGAGATATGTTTGGGTTAGTTTGAACCTAAAACCCAATAGATACCCAGGAACAAAAATTCCTATAATTCACAGACCGGGCATCTGATTGACGCGCCGCCTGTTTAGTTGAGACACCTATGATGAGGCAGACCATTTAGATACTCCAACATGGGACTTCTTGATAGTTTGAGTATTGGGCAGTAGCTCGTGGAGAGGATTCTCCCAGAGACGAGCGAGCGGAGTTCAGAGACCTAGTAGCTCGATGAGACCTAACGACTCCTGATCTTTCGACTCAGAGTGTTTCGAATAGCCCAGTGGGAAGCGCCTATGTGTGACACGATAGAACCACAGTGGGGAGAACCTCTGTGTGAAGTTCCAGACCCAAAGTACTCGACAGTAGGAGTACCTAAGCAGGCTATGAGGGGGAGTTCCTCTGTGTGACGCGACAGACCCACAGTGGGGAGTGCCTCTGTGTGACACAGCAGAACCATGGTGGTCGACAAGAGGAGTACCACTGTCGTACAGGATAGTGGGAACTGCCTCTGTGTGATGAGGCATGCCCACAATACACTATAGAAAAGGAGTACACCAGTAGTAGAGGTTTCGACAGTTTGAGGTGGAGTGTTTCATGTTACCACCCCTAGAATAAAATCCTGGTTTTGAGCTGAGTTAACGACTTCTGTGTTTTCCTAATTAATGAGATGGGTTACTAGATAACTTACGTATATGTACGGGAACATACCTATGTAATGGTTATATGTTGAACCCATACTTTGTGGTTTATCCTTGTTTTATTTTGTTAGACATTGAGGGTCTCGGGGTCCCTACTGAGTATCTTTATACTCACCCCTGCACGGGCTATTCCCGTACCCTATTGTGTTGGTTGCTGACGACAGACAGCGCTGGCTAAGCCAGAGAGTAGCAGGACTGGACGGTAACCGGAGGTGGACCACTCGAAGTGACAATTCTCGGAGCAGACAGACTGATGTAGAGTGTCGAGGAGGCCATCATTACCTACACATTAGGTAGGAACTCCGAAAGATGACCCAGTAGCTGATTTACTTTTTTTTCAGTTGTACTAACATTACAGTTGTATTGTACTTTACTATTGGGTAGTATTTTCGGTCCCTTTTCTTTCAGCACTCTTTTTTGTATATAGTTTTACTTAGTGTTTTAATTCTAGTTGCGTACTCTTTGTGTGTGTTAAATTTTATAATGGAAATGACTTCTTAGTTTATGCATTTACGCCTTTGGTTATAGTCTATAGCCCCTGGCCTATAGAAGGTGGGCTTTGGGTAGCCACGATATGGGCCCCAATGGACGGGTTGTGAAAAATTGGTATCAGAGGAGTCGGTTCCACTGCAGAACATAGGACTCTGATATTTCTTTCTGTGATGACATAGTGTTAAGGGTACTAAGTGTGGTTTTCAGTTCAGGGAGTCTAGCGTTGGTTTGGGCAGCCAACATATCCATACATCGGGTCCCTGAATCTAGATTTCTGACTTAGTGCACGACAACACTCATTGCGTGTGTGTCTTCAAAAGTTTTTCTTTAAGTCTTCTTAACCATGTCAGCTGACCTGGTATAATATTTTGATGGTGTTGCTTCTGTTTCTATCAGGATGCCTCCCCACGGACGACCATTTAATTCCTTGAGAGTCGTATGCTCTGGCAGCCCACCGAGCGACGAGGCCTTAGTTTATGGCCCTTTTACAGTAGAGTCACTAGCAGTAGCACTTTTCTTTGGACCACCGATGCCACCATCCCCAATAGCTGACGATGCATGCCACTTGTACGCGTTTCATGCATTCCAGAGGAGGTGGAAACCTAGGTTTTGGGGAGATATGGACCAACATGCGGCTGAGGATTGGCTGAAGGCTGTGGTGAGTGTATTCAGGCCGGTAGGGACACCAATAGACCTCATGGTGACCCTTGATATGAGTATCCTTCAAGAAGTAGCATGTAGATGGTTGATCCTAATTCTCTAGGTGCACGATGAGGTGAAACTTCTATGTGTAGACATTGAGAAACTGTTCCGAGCAGAGTTTGTACCATCCACCCTTCGTGCGGTGTGGATACGGGAGCAACTTCATCTACAGTAGGGAAACATGACAGTAGCTCAGAACTCATCGAGGTTCACCGAACTCTCGTTCTACTCCAACGATATAGTGTGTGACCCATTGATCAGGGCCCAGACCTTCGAGTAGGGTCTCAGGAGAGAGATCAGGGCATCGATGATCTCCCTCAGCATCCTGCCGTAGGTGGGTGTGTTGGAGAGAGCCCTCATAGTTGAGAGTTTCCTTTCTGAGTAGTCACCGGAAACGAGACACACTACTAGTCGACATATAGTAGAGTCTTCTTTAGATAGTAGTAGACAGATGATGTAGTGGTCCAAAAAGACCAAACCAAGGGGTGGACAACAGTAGGACTCAGGTTCTTTTGTGCGGGGAACCCGGGGCAATGACATTTATACCAGGAGAAGACAGTGCTACATAATTCGCGGGCATGGTCTCAGGGCTCGTGACTGTCTGACCCGCCGTGCTGATGATCAGGAGATAGGTGAGGGACCTCCAATGCAGATGCAGAGGTTTGATCGAGGCAGTCTTTAGGGAGCATGAGGATATGGAAGAGGAGCTGCTCGTGTAGCTAGCGGTGGATGACGTTATGAGGTGCTACCGCCACCACCACTAGGTGTCCACCCCGACCACAGGGAGTAGGTTGAAAGAGGAGACCCCAGCTTCAGGAAGATGAGGCATACGACCACGATGCTCTAGAGATTATTCTAGGTACTATTTGTGTCTACTCCAACATAGATTCACTTCATATAGACACAGGTGCCAACCACACTTTACTAGCCACTGCCCTCATTCAGAGCTCGGAAATTCTGACAGAGCCATTCGCTCGATCCTTATGGCTAGAGACTCCTATGGGAGAATACTCGACAATTAAGCACTAGTACCGGCAGAGTGAGCTTACTCTAGGAGGCGAGATCTTTAGCTGGGAGCTTCTTGTAGCGGCGTCGAGGCCTTAGACATCATATTGGGTATGGACTGCTAATCTATAGTTCATGCTCAGATTGACTGTATTGGGCTCAAAGTGTGGTGTTTCTACACGTATGGGACCAGTTTTACCTTCTATAGAAGGAATGGAACCTTTGCATCATTGGACGAACATACTCGGAGGAGGGTGAATCCAATCACTCATCAGTTGGCCTCCCTTACCCTTAGAGTAGTTGACGTTGAGAGTCCGAATTATACTATAGTTGTGGATCCGAACATAGATGTTTTCCCTGACTATGTTCCAAGACTACCTCCAACAAGAGAGGTGGACTTCTACATTGACCTTTACCCCAGGACGACACCGTTATCTACTCCAGCATATCAGATGGTTCTCACTGAGCTTCATGAGCTGCGGGTTCTGCTAGAGGACTTGCAGTGGAAGGGAATCATCTGGCCCATTGTTTCTCCCTAGGCAGCCCCGATTTTGTTCGCCTTGAAGGAGAATGGGGGATTTAGGCTTTGTGTCAATTACCGTCGCCTGAACTAGGTGACAGTGAAGAACCAGAACCAACTCCCTCGGATTGACGACCTCTTTGATCAGCTTAAGGGTTCAATGTGGTTCTCAAAGATAGACCGCAGATCAGGCAATCACTAGCTCAGAGTTCTAGATGAGGATGTGTAGAAGACATCCTTCAGGTGTCGGTATGTCCATTATGAGTTTTTAGTTGTTCCCGTCGGCATAAAAAATGCTCCATCAGTGTTCATTGTCTCATTAACAAGATCATTCAGCCTTACCTTGATCTCTTTTCGTGGTCTTCATTGACGACATTCTAATATACTCAACTGCTGAAGAGGAGAATGCCTACTATGTGCAGGTAGTACTAGACACACTCTGAGAGCACCAGATTTATGGTAAGCTCTCAAAGTGTCAGTTTTGGATTCAAGAGGATCACTTCAAGGGACATGTCAACTCGGAGGCTGAAATTGTCGTAGATCCATTGAAGATTGAGGTGGTACTTTCATGGGATCCAGACAAGAGTGTGACGCAAGTATGGAGATTCTTGGGATTTGATGGATATTACATGAGGCTCGTGCCAGTCTTCCCCAAAGTTGCAGCACCACTATCAGCATGGAAAAAGAAGGGGAAACCCTTCGTGTGGACGGAGAGATTCCAATAGAGCTTTAAAGAGTTGAGGCAGAGGCTGAATAGTGCCCCATCTTGAGGCTTACAGAGGAATTCATAGGTTATTTTTTCTACTTTGATGCATCTAGGACCGAAATTGGACGTGTCCTGATGCAGGAGCGAGCAGTAATCACATATGGTTCTTTGTAGCTTAGACAACATGAGAAGAACTATGCTACCCATGACATAGAGATAGTAGCAGTGCTCTTCGCCTTGAAGATGTAGAGGCACTATCTAATGGGTGAGGGTTTCTAAGTTTACACTGACCACAAGAGTCTCATGTATATCATCCCCCAAAGGACCTGAACCTGAGACAGTGTCGTTGGCTCGAGTTCTTCCAAGACTATGACTTCGAGATAGTTTATACTCCATGAAATGGTAATGTTATTTCCAATGCAATCAGTAAGAGATCTGGTATACAGATGCTAGGGGAGGCGATAGAGCAGGTGGCTGCATTATATATTTCTTATGTGGACCGAGGTGGAGTAGTTTTTCTTCAGTCTCTTACAGTTAATCCTCCACTTCTTCATTGAGTCCGGGAAGCACAAAATGGAGATGCTGACTGTGAGACATGGCGTGCTCAGCTATCAACATTGCAGGAACTTGATGGATTTTATGAAGGTGGGGAGCATGTTATTATCTACAGAAGACATACCATGGACCAGTATCACTTCAAGAGGATTTTTTGAGAGAGTTCGACACTTTCCCTTTAGCGGTACATCCAAGACTGGTGTACCGGTATAAAGAAGGAAGTAGCAGAGTTGGTCTCACGGTGCCTCACTTATCAGCATGTGATGGAAGAGCATCAGGTTCCAGCATGCTTGGTTCATCTCTTAGAGGCCCCAGAGTATGGGATATCCATATACTTCATGAAAGGTCTTCCACGTACATCCAGGGGTAATGACTCGATTTGGGTGATCGTTGACGGACTCACAATGTCATCCCACTTCCTACTGATCAGAGAGCAGGTCTCAGTTGAGTGCTTGGGATGCCTCTATGTGTAGGATATTATGTGTTTACATGGAGTACCATCTTCTATTGCCTCTGAATGTGACACACGGTTTACTTCCCAGCTATGTAAGGGGTTGCAGGAGGCTTTCGGGACACAACTTCGCTTGAGCACCGCCTTCCATCCTCAGACAGACGGTCAGATAGAGCAGAATATTCCAACCCTTGATGGTATGCTCCCTGCAAGTGTCATCGAATTCGATCGTAGCAGGGAGGTTCACTTACCGTTGGTAGAGTTTGCCTACAAAAACAGTTACAACTCCACCATCGGTATGACACCTTTTGAGGCCTTGTATGGTTGAACTTGCAGATCACCACTATTCTGGATAGACCCAGGGGAGTCAGCACTAGTAGGACTAGAGATGGTACAGTATAATACGGAGAAGGTTCACATCATCTAGGAGAGGATGAAGAATACACAGAGCAGGGAGAAGATGTATGATGATAGAAGACAGATACCTCTGGAGTTCAACGATGGTGAACATGTCTTTCTATGGGTCTCACCACGATGAGGTCTATCGATATTTGGCCGAGGCAGAAAGTTGTCTCCTTGATTCATCGAATATTTGCAGGTCCTCAGCAGAGTTGGTGAGGTGGCATATTTCTTGGCTCTTCCACCTCATTTGCACCGGCTGTACGACGTCTTCCACATATCCTAGATGAGGAAATACGTGCACGATCCCTTCCCACATCATCAACCAAAGAGAGATGGACATCAATGATGGGGAGACATTCATAGAGGTCCTAGTGGATATAGAAGATCGACATGAGTGGGTCCTTTGTGGATGGTTGATACCTCTGGTGCGTGTTTTTGGAATCCCGGGAATCTCTAGGATAACTCTTGGGAGCAGGAGGCTCCGATGAGTGCCCAGTTCCCCCATTTGTTCCCTTAGTTCGATTTGTAGCTTACGGGGACGCAAAGCCCTGATATGGGGAGACAGTAAACAGCCGGAAATTCCATGGAATTGTTTTTTCATAAATACATGGGATTTTTACGAGTCCTCGAAAATTTACAGCACTTGATTCTAAGGCCCAGTGTTCCCAGAATCAATTTCTAATGTTTTGTTCTGGTACGTTCAGTAAATGTGCGAGAAAGAATTTTAATATTTGAATAGGTTCTCAGAATTGAAATTCAAGGTTACCGTTGAACTCGCAGCGCTAGTATTATCTTTAGAAACTTTCAATTCGACGATAGTTGTTCAAGAAATGAAGATAGTTTTGGGGTTTTTAATTAAATTGAATAAAAATAAATTTTGTTATTTATTTTTATTTTTGTAGGAAAATCCTTTAAGTTGAGGTTGGGGGTGGGGGCCAACACAACTTAACCTTCCATGAGAGGTTATGTTGGTGGGCCCCCCTGCAAATAAACTCCCTTGGGAGGATATCCTTGGTGGGGACCACACTGGTATTTAAACCCCCCTTAACTCCCCATTAATTATTTTAACACCTCTCTTCATTCAATTCAAACACTCCACCTACCATAATTTTGAATTTGAATCAATTCCACAACAATAATTAAATTAGTTGTCTCATTTAATTAAAAACAACTATTTGTGTTGTTGAGTCAACAAATAATAGACTATAGCTCTATTATTTTTGGCTTCGAATTTTGGTGGAGCTTGGGGAGGGGAAGAACTCTCCAACGAAGAACCATCACCCACAAAGAACACCTCTTCCTCCAACGAAGAACATACATCAACCAGGGAATGAAAGGGAAGCATCTCCCATGAAGAACACCGACATCATCTTCATATTCATCTTCTCCATACTCTCCTTCCACCATCAACGATCAAAAAATGAGGTTGGGGTGGTTTTATGATTGAGTTTTAACCTCCGTTCTTCATCGTTAGTTGTGCTCTTTGATGATGATTGTTACCGCCCTAACACGGACGGTGTGGTCCAAACTAACATGACCCAACCACCTCTATTTTTTCCCTTGATGAAGACGTTGGCGACACAACAATACCACAGGATGAGAAAAACACGACAAGGAAACAACGGCCAACGACTTGCTGGCCGCGAATGAAACCAACGGCGCAGGGCCTACGAGTTGCCGGAAGGGCACAGAGCCGTCATGCTGCATGGAGGAGTGGGGGTCCGCGTCCAGGCCAGTCCACGACGGAGGCGGCATGATGCCTTGACGCTACGCAGAGGTGAAGAACCACGGAGCTATCGTGTCGTAGTGGAGGTGCAGAGGCGCCCAACTTGGTCTGCCGACAGTGGAGCTGGAGCGGGACCCAACGGGTCTCGCGTGATCGATACCAGTGCCCCTTGGAACCGTTTTGGGTCCCCACCTGAATGGCTAAGCCGTTCGAGATGCAGGGGTGCGCGGCTTCCCGCCTGGCCGCGACTGAGGCGGACCCCCGCGAACCGCCAGGCTGAAGGGCATGACCTAGTGCGGGCCTCCGTGCCGCCCCCTCTGGTCGGGCTGTCGGGCCGGGCCACCCCCTCAGGCCGGGTTGGAATCACAGACCAGGTCGGTCCGGGTCAGTGCGACTCAGTTGGACCGGACCCGGACCCGCTATGGCCAGTTTACACCTTTTCGCCTAATCATAGGCTACGGGTGTCCGATCGATGAACCGTCTACGAAGACGGAATTCTTAGAGCGAGACAGTTCTATTGGCATACCCTAAATTATGTTTGGACATAGTTGGGACACGGTCAAGTTGGTTTGAACCTAAAAACTAACCGGGCCCCTGGAACGGAAATGCCAAAAACTCATAGACTAGGCATCTGATTGACGCGCTTTCTATTGCGTTGAGACTCCTAGGCGAGGTGGACCATTGAGATACTTCTACATGGTACTTCGTGATAGTTGGAGTATCGACTAGTATCTCATGGAGCAGATTATCCCAGAGACGATCGAGTGGAGTTGGGAGACCTAATAGCTGGCTGAGACCTGACGACTGCTGACCTTTAGATACAGAGTGTTTTGACTGGCCTAGTGGGAAGTGTATCTCGGTGTTGCGGCAGACCTATAGTGGGGAGCGCCTCTGTGTGATGTGGTAGAACCATGGTACTCGAGAGGAGAGGTACCTTAGTAGGCTACGAGGGGAGAGCGCCTCTGTGTGACGTGGCAGGCCCATAGTGGGGAGTGCCTCTATATGACGCAGTTGACCCACGGTGCTCGACAGGTGGAGTACCACATCAGTCCAGGATAGTGGAAAGCACATCTGTGTGACGCGGCAGGCCCACAGTACTCTATGGAGGAGGAGTACACCAGCAGCCGAGGATTCGACATTTTGACTCGGAGTGTTACATGTTACCACCCTTAGAATAAAATCCGGGTTTTGAGCGGAGTCAATGACTTATGTGTTTTCCTCGTTAATGAGATGGGTTACTAGATAACTTAGATATATGAATGGGAATATACTTAAGTAATGGTTATCCATTGAATCCATACTTTGTGATTTATACTTATGGGATTTGGTGAGACCTTGAGGGTCTCGGGGTCCCTACTGGGTATCGTTATACTCACCCCTCCATATGCTATTCTCGGACCCCATTGTGTTTGTTGTAGACGACAGATAGCATTGACTGAGGCAGAGAGTAGCAGGACTAGATGGTACCCAGAGGTGGACAACTCGGCGTGATAGTGCTCAGAGTTGATGGACTTATGTGGAGTGCTAAGGAGGCCATCATTACCTACCCATTAGGTAGGAACTCCGGAGGATGACCCAGTAGCTTCTTTACTTCTTTTCATTAGCTGTAATAGTATTTCAGCTGTATTGTCATTTACTATTGAGATTCTATTTCCATCCCCCTTTACTTTCATAACTCTCTTTTGTATACAAGGTTACTTAGTGTTTTACTTCCAGTTGCGTAATCTATTGTGTGTGTTTTAGTTTATAAAAGAAATTCCTTCCCTATTTAGGGATTTACGCCTTTGGTGCTAGTCACCAGCCCCAGGAAAATAGAAGGCGAGCTTGGGGTAGTCATGATATGGGCCCCAGGGAATGGGTCGGAACGGTTTTTGATAATAATTTTAGAAAATATGTATTTTAATGAATTTGTTTATTGAAAAAAGAGATAAATGATTTCTCATTTATTAAAAAGTATATATCAATCATTTTTAATACCAAAGAGAAGTAAATTGTTGTATTACACAAAAAAATCTAGAAAAAAAATATTTGATAAAAAAATAATGTGGTTTATTAGAAAATGATAAAATTATTTCATTACATGGAAATTCAATTATAAAAAAACATGAATAAATTGATATCATAACATATTTCTGTGATGAATTTAGTAAAATTATAATTATATACACTCAGAATGAAATACAATCAAATAAAAAATTAAATAAAATTAATATAAATAGATTCATGTTATAAAATATCATATACATTATAGGAAAATATCTTAAAATAACATAGGTCTATAATATCACATATTTACAAAAGAAGACAATTTGAGTAAAGAAACCATTGCAGTTATTAAAACATTGATGTAAAAATTAATCAATTTTTTTATTATGTGTATAAAAGGTAAATGCCCATTATTAATTTTGAAATGATACATAAGATAATTAAAAATTCAGTACAATATTTATCTTTTTATATGAGAGAAAATTAATAATTAATATAACCCCTTGAAAATAAATTGAGTAATGAAATTTTTTGACCTATGGTAATTATAATTCCTTGTAAACTTAGTTTTAATAATAAAAAATAGTACAGAAAATACCATAATTTATGAATTATTTAGGTTGTTTCTTTAATGGGTATAATATATTAACCTTATAAAATAAATTAGGTTAATATTATTACAACGTGCCTCTATGACAGGAAATTGAGAGAAAATACCTTACTTCACTTTTGTTTTCTTTGAATATGCATTATCTGAATGAAAATTATTGTAAACAATTATTTTTTATATTAAATTGATATTCCTATTTATAATACCATATATGATTTTTTAGTAATATATTACTACCCATTTGTTAATAATATTTCAATATTTCAAATGTTTCAGGTGTCAACAACTTCCTTTAATCTAGAATTTTTTGTTAATGTGCTTGTTATTGTGAATATGATATAGATCCATAATCTATAAAAATATATTAATATAATAAATTTCATATTTACACTTTATATAATGTTTTAGAGCCATTCTTAAATGTTGGATATAAAAAATAAATCGTATAACTTTGTGGAGATAATAGGTAGTACATACGAATGAGAAATGATGACATTCCCTTAATGGGTGTAAGGGTAATTATATGTATGCTATATTAATTTTTCAAAATATATATAATTTCATATCTATAATATAAATTAAATATTCAAATCCTCATGACTATCCTTGATGGTTAGTGATTGAAGGAAAATTTTATCGGTTCGTAAGGTGATAATCCATTGTACACACGAGAGATAGATATTTTTTACCAATTTATTGGATAATGAGTAACATAAATTTTATTACATAGAAATAAAAAATTATTATAATATATAATATATTATTGCTATTTAAATATAATTTTTACGACATAATTGTTTGTGGAAAAATATGAATTAAAAAGAGTGAGTTTAGTGGAGACAATTAACATTATATAGAATATCCTCCTTTGGATATCGTAGTATGGACCTAGTGGTTGGTATTTTGGGATGAAAATAATCTCTATAATGTGCCTATAGATGATTCAGATATATTTTGTAAGGGAGTTGAGTATGAAAATTAATGTGGTACTAAAAAATAAATTTTCAACTCATTGGTAACATTTAAATGGAAACCCCATTGAAAATAACCATTTAAGTGAATCATTAAGAATCATGAATAAATATGTATTCATGTTATATAAATCATTAAAAATTTATATTAAAAATATAACATTGATTCAGTGTATATTTTGAAATACTTTTTAAAGTAATGGAAATTCAAATTAAATCTTTTACCTTATGTTTCCCTTTGGCTGAACGTGCCTTAAACTAATATAAAAGTATTAATAAAATTATTAATTTACATAATAACCATATTTACTGTTTAATATCATAAATAAACCTTTTATAATATATTACCACCCATTATTTAATTTTTTTTATTATTACTATTGTTGTTTTGGGTGTTAATTTCCGTGTTTTCTCGTGTGTGTTTTGTCACGAAAGATAATGTTCATCAATATAAAATGTAGTTATGTTATCTTGAGAATAAAATTAATGTTATTAATAACATATTTAATGATTTTTATCATTATTAGTCCATTTATGAAGGTTGGACAAACAATATTAATCATTGTTCTTCACAGAGACTGTAGTGTTTATGAACACACAATCTATAAAATCATTTCATTATCTGGCTGAACATTAAGGAAATTGATGGTATATTACTCATTTAGATTCTATATCATATCATATTTAAAATATATATATATATATATTATTTCCATATGTCTTAATATCCATGTAGTTTGGTGATGAAAATGAAATGAAATTAGTCCATGTGGTTGTAGTCCACCTTACGCATGTGTAATAAAATTGATTCACATTTGACAAAGACATGGATATGTAAATATTATACTATCAAAAAAATAGCATCTCATTATATGGTATATATTTATGTCACTATATTGGATGTTACAATTCATAAATGATTTCTTTAAAAAAAATGAATTAAAATGCAATAGCATCGTTAAGATGATAATTTTCTTTGGGAGAACCCACTTTGGGGAATCTTCTAAAGGAAACTAGGGATGGTGTTTTGAAAATACCACCACCTCAACAATGTTTATAAGTATTTTTGGGAGATAATGGATAAGGGTAGGGATTATTAAAATTCTTTGATAGATGTGAATAAGTTTTGGTTGATAGTACCATATAAACATATTAAATAAATTATTAAATTTTAGCACCAACCTGTGTATTTTGAAAAGCCTCATTTTATCCTTTACTTGGGTAATTAATTTTAACATTCATTATGATTAATCTTTAATAACAATTAATATTAATATATAAAATATTATTACATTTTATGATTATAAATATGGTATATATTTTACCAAATTCAACTCATATAAGTGGAAGTATTTAATTTAATATAAACCGAAAAATCTTGTTGAATAATGTTTATTCAAAATATATATTTTCCATCATAAGATGATGTTACATCAACTATGTGAGTAGTTATAATAATTATATGGATTTGAATTAGTTTATTTATTTGTATAAACATTACATTTATTTATATATATTCTTATTAGTGAGACTTTTAATTAATCAAAATGGTGGAACCTTGTGCATTTAAATACAGTTTTTAGAAAAATAAATTTTTTTATGAAAATAAATTTATTCAAAAAATTGGAATAATTATAATTCAAATATAATTAATTATTTGTAATATTAAAAAATAATACAATTTTTTCTTTTAAATTAGGATCAATAAATAATGGTTCTTTTGAATTACATAATTAATTTAAAATAAATGATTGATTTACAAAAACCTGTATATTTGACTCTTCACCATAAATAACTCATTTCATAAAAGTCCCAAAATTATACCAAAAGAATATTATGTTTTTATTTTTGAAAAAATAAAAAGAATTTAATTAAAAATATTTAAAATTTTTTATATATATTTTGTTTATTATTACCTTGAGAAATTAGTAGAACCCATTTTTGATGAATTTTATTTTTTAAGAATAAATTCAAATTACAAAAAATAAATCATTTCTGGTGAGAATTATGTAATTATTAGGATATATATAAATTTCATAATTTAATAACATATATTAATTCCATAAAATTTAATGCCAAGTTTATAAAGTACATATTTGAATTATATATTTCGCAGTTGATTTAAGAACAATGTTGGGGGTCGTGTATGATATTGTACATTTTGATCATATTTTTAAATTTTATGGTTTAATGTACCAAAAGAAGTTGAAGATATTACAATTTATGTTAAATAAATATTTTTTTAAAATCTTATTCTGGTACAATATCACCACATTAAAAAAATAGTATTCTTAAAATTTGAACATTCACTAAGATTTCAAGGGTTATAAATTCAATAAATCATCTGTTGAAAACATTTATTGTAAGATGGGATAAAAAATTCAAAATGAAAGTTATGGAAAATACTATGGTCAATTGGAATAACAAATAAGTTTTTTTGAAATTAGTAGAACATTGGTTAGATGTTAAAATAAGGTGATGAATGAAAATTATAAGTAACAATGTTTGTTGATAGTGACTATTAATCACAATAATGTTAATGATTTAGAGCGAGTTAACAACCACAATATAAAAAATCATTCGTTAGTAAAATGAATTTTAATTATTCATATTTTAATGTAAAATGATTAATTTTTTATTATAATATCCTTTTCCTAATTTTAGGGCTTCTAATTTTAATGATGAACTTAATGAATTATTATTAATCAATATATTTTTATTTTAAAAGTAAAATTTCTTCCATTTTTATTATTCAATAAATTCACAAACTGAGGAATGAATATAAAATATTCATTTTTTATTCCATATTTATTAACATTAACTTTTATAAGATCATATGATGTGTTAAATGGTTTACATTAATTTTTCATATTTCTAATTATTTACCTAATCCAGTTTTTTTCACAAGTTAATAAAATAAATAAATTTCTAAAAAATATTAACACCTAAATATCATCACAAAATTAATCAATTAAATTGTTCATGGAAAGTAAATGTCATATAAACTGGGAAATCATGTATGCCTATTGTTGTAACTACACACATGACACCATTAATTTGTGGATTTAGGCCCGGGGGCCGTGCGAGATGTAATGGGTTGTCACTAGGCACGTTGGTATTCATTTTTCCTAAACAATATTAATATAATTAAAGTAAAATCCAAAACTATGATTACACATAACTTTTATTACATCAAAGATAATTTAAATAATAATTTTTATAAATACCTTTACTATTGTATCAAATAAACTTTAAATTATTTATCTTTGAATTAATTTTTCATATACTAATCCTAGGTTTTTTATTCCCATAAATGTCCCTAAATAGATCCTCAATAATGGTAAACTCACATCACATAAACCCTCAAGGAATGTGGTAAATATAAGGAATATTTGAAAAACCATTGTTCTCAAAAACACAAGATTATATCCTTAATTTTGGATTTATTTATAGATGAGTACATACATGATTCCAAAAAATAACAAAATTCTATTATGTTTCATGATTCATATAACCAAATTCAATTAGTAAAAATAATTGTATAATTTAATATTGATCCCTAATATATAAATAATTCATCCATTTTACATCAACATATTTCATTCCTTGTTTTAGTATTTTTCCATTAAAAGAGGGAATTGACATTGATAATGATTAGGATCTCAATATTTAATAAAATAAACTTTAAAAGGGTTCTAATGGTTATATTTATTTCCCTCCACACAACTCATCACATTTCCACAAAAACGAATCTCTCTATTTCTGCCTTTTTCCACACATAATAATTTTTCTTATTTCTTTATGACTTTATCTTTTTAGTCTCTTTCTATATTACACAGGTTTAGAAAATCAATACCTTTCTCCTCTACATTATCCACCACAAGAGATATTAGAGAACACAATCCATATCTCCTTTTGTGAGTTAATGTAACACCCCAAGATTTTGTGAAAAATATTCTTTTTATTTTTATTGATGTGTTGTGTTTTACGCTACAGCAAAAAGAGCTTTCACTACACGTATCCCTGACTTAACTTTCATTACACTCAATCGCGACCTTCCACGATAGCGTGTGTTGTACGCAATACTGAGTTTCACTAAACAACGATATGTTATATAAACATGTAGTTATGAATAGTAATATCCACTTTTTAAAAGTTTATAAATTTTACCTTACTATTTGGACTTCATTTTTGGATTTGTAATATCGAAATTAGCCTAGGGTAAATTTTTGGTATTTTTTGAAAACATTCAATTTTTGATGAATAGTGAAAACACTGGTTACTATTTAAAAACTGACTTTTTATTTAAATAATTATTTATTTTTTTTAAATTTATTTTTAGGTCAAAATTGATACATAATACTTATATAAGTTCAATTTAATTCATTAGAGTCGTTTTATAATAATTTTATATATATAAAAATTTTATTGATCTTTTCACCGTCTTTTACCCACCTCCTAGGAATATTTGGAAATTCACATAAAACATTATTTTACCGCTTCTGTGAGTGGAATTTTGAAAATCATAGAATCACGGTTAATATCAAGGACTAAAATGCGGTTCAATGAGATGAAAATAATTTTTGGTGAATAGTAACTTTTTACTTTTTTCCATGGTTAAAAGTAAATAGGGTAATTAAGGGTAAAAATGATATTATTATTACCCTAAAACATGTCCTAATTTTATTTGATAAGTTTAATTCGACCAAAAACAACCTTAGGAATAAAATATGACCATTTAGGTCCACTTGGATTATATTAGGACATTTATTATTAATTTATTTAAGAAAGGGTTAAAATAGTTAAAATCAATGTTTGATAATTAATTAATTTTTAATATATAGTTATACATGAGATAAATTAGACTAAAAATATTCATTAGAAACCCAAAACGATTTCCTACCTAATGGTATTTTATTCATAATTTTTAGACATTATATAAGTTATCTTATTTATGACACAATGGTGATGCAGTAATTACCTAAATAATGAAATATTAAAATAATTGATATTATAAATACCAAAGTAAATGTAATTTGAGGCTTTTTATAAATTGCACAAATTTTTTTGGTTAATATGACATGTTAGTATTGATGTAATTAACTTCTTTCGATCTAATCATGCTGGTATGAATTTCATAAAAATCAATTACCAAATAGTGTCAAAATTGACAAAAAAGAGTTTTTAAAACAAATATTATATTATTAATTGTTATTTTATTCCTAAAAATCTATGGTTTGGAAAAATGACTTAGATAAAGATATATATTAATAATTAACCACTTGGGGTTCTTTTGGCTTCTTATAGTAAGTTTATTATCCTTATAGTGTAAGAAAACAAGAAGACACGGTAAAAGTTAAATTATTTAACTTAGAATTTAATCTAAATGATAAGATTAAAATTGTAACATAAACTTGTCTAAAACCTATTGGTTGAGATTATTTCTACCCATCCCCACTATATCTTCTGAATAAATTAATTTGGAGCTATTATAAACCGAATATGTCTTTATTATAAAATAATATTTTAAGTTTTTCCAAAGGTGCCCGTCTCCTCCCTTATAAAAAGGGAACCCCGTCCCTCTTCTATTCACACCCTTTTGAGCCTTGAAGCTCAACCAACCCATGCCCATTTCTCTTATACACTTCCCTAGCAACATTCTGGAGCTTTTGGTCTTCTCAAAAGGACATCTCTCCTTCCATAATAGTAATCATAAAGGAGGTGCGTCGAAGAAGAGGTAATCTCTTCTTCCGATTCTCTCTAGTTTATTTATTCTTATACATCTTATACATTAGTTGTATCATTATACAGTAATAACATAAGTATAAATTATATACTTTTATGTTATAATAAATATGAAACAACCCTATTTCACCTTCTATCCATCCTACGGAAAATGAAATCACCGCGCGTGCGTACGTACGGAATGCCATCTCCACGTCGTGGTGTAATCTGTTTTTCACCACCACCTTATTTGGATGGGCATAATGGGGTAAATAAATAAGTATATTTGATTATTTTAATGTGATATTTATTGTGAAATATTATACATATGATTCAATACAATTCCACGGTCATGGGAATGATATCGTCGCTCGTGTGTACGTACGGACTAACGTCTCCACGACGTGATGAGATTCATTCTCTATGTTAACCATTCATGAAAGATTATAAAGTATATATAATGAATAATAATGAAATATATGAAATAATAATGATACTGGATTTGTTTATATATATATATATATATATATGTATTTCATCTACATAATTCCATTCAATTCAATAACGAAATGAAAAAACAACGTTCATGCGTACGTACAGCCTACCGTTTCCATGAACGGTGTATTTAATTTCATTTATCGATATATCATATATATATGTATATACTGAATATAGATTATATATAAATCATGTGGTACATTATGGAAATAAGTAATTCCGGATATAAGTAATAATATCAAGACCAAAAAGTCGAAACACGTACAATAAATGAAACGATTTTACCCAAATCGATGCTTTTACATCAAATTTACAAAAGAACGGGTAATATAAAGTCATAAGTAAACTATATATGATATCATAACAATGAATATTATTCTTTAATAAGTCAATAACACTATTTAAATCATTATACTGGAGGTTTGGATACATACGAGGTATAGTAGACATAAGGTAAGAGATTACCTTTCCAATCTCATTCTTATCCGAGATTGTTTATTCATAAGTATTTGTTGGGGTTATTGTTATCAACCAAGTCCATTTTTTCTAAAAGTGTTTTTATGTATGTTTAATTTCCTTTCTACCAATTTTGTCTTTTACAACATTTTATGTAAGGAATATTTCTTCTGTTTACGTTACGAGGTACTTTGTGAATTTTCTGACAAATGTACGAGAAGAATGATATTTTAAACTTATAGAGCATGAAATGTTTTTTTACGGTTTTATAAAGCCTTATTTTCATGAATCTTACATAAAAATATTTCATGACTATTTTCAACAAAATCCTTTTCTTTTAAAATTGCATGACATTTTGTGAAAAGAAATTGATTTTGAAGAACAAAGGATATTTTCCTCAAAATTCATTTCAAGTCTTTTATCAAAACCATTTTTCATCTATGATGAAATTATTCCATATGTGTATGTTTCAAGTATAATGTCTCTATGATTTACATGGTTTCAATTTTATTATTATGAAATGATATCCATTTATTTTATATGGATTATGCAATGATGTGATGATGTTTATGAAACCCATTTTATTTATTTGGTTATTATGAAAGATGTATGTCTATTTTGTGGAACAAGTAAGAATGACTTCATTATGAGATGTTTGGGACATATATCTTCCTCCAATGTATTGGGTAAAGATTTATATCTCATGAGATAGACATGGATGGAATGGTAAGTTAATCTGGTTCAGTGCTACAGGACTGGAACGAGGAGTGAACTCGATTCAGAATGGGACTTTGTCCACTAAGATGGTATTGGAAGCAATGCCTTGGTTACTATGGAAATCATAACATGTGCTTAATGGATTCCAAAATTACATGTTTTATTACCATGATAGTTTATCATGACTAATGTTCTTTTATGATCTATGCCTTGTGTACTTCCAAGATTTATGTCGTTGCTCATGATTTTGATGTTTAGATTTTATGTTCACGTTTTTGCATTCAAATGTTTATAGATTGTTTTATATTCTCTATGCTTACCCTTACTGAGCATTTGAGCTCACCCTTTATATGTTTTCTTTTCCCCATGATTTAAAAAATGGTTTTCTGGTAAGAAAACAAAAGGGGATGATCTTTATGGGAGATGTTGACGATCTTTCACAACGATTAGAAGATTATTTTCCGAGTTTCCAAAAAACCTAAACTATTATGGTCCTTGTGTGTCTATTTTCATTATGTGTCAAGTATTTCTCAAAAGTAATGTAATGTCCACGTACGTCAAGCTTTGGGTCTTTACAGTTGGTATCAGAGGAAAGGTTTAGTTAACCTTTGGAATGTAGGATGTGAAAACTTTAGTGAGATCCCTAGAGATATTTCTAAGGTATGTCTAGGGATGTCCCTAAGGATAAGTATAAGTATAGGTTGTAATCATAGAATTATTTTAATGATATTAGAATTGAACCTAATATGTTAGATAATGAAGGTACTCCCCCTTTATTATGTTGTTTTCCTAGCATGATTTTTTCCTCTCACACTGTTCTTTTTGGGTTTTAGACGATGGATGGAACCAGAAGGAACTGTGTTGATCAATGTAATGGACAATGCAACGATTGTCCTCCCGAAAAACAAAATATGATGGGAGATGGAGTGAAAAATCATATTTCTATACTTACACAAGCTATGAATCATTATGGATTTCGAAATGACCAGAGAAAGAAACAATATTCTATTGAGTCCTTCATGAGGTAACATCCACCGTCTTTCAATGGGTCTTCTGATCCACTTGTTGCTGAACAATGGATCAGTACCATTGAAAAGATATTTTCCATACTTCTCTGTTCAGAAAATGAAAAATTCATTTTAGCTTTTTACCGTTTAGAAGGTGAACCAGACCAGTGGTGGACCCAGATTAATAATACAAGGCTCCAAGATGAAATTGAATCCATGGAATGGGATGAGTCAAGAACTTTTTTTTTCAGTAAGTACATTCCTCGTATTCTTCAAATAAAGATGGAAAATGAGTTTCTTGAGCTTAGGAAGAAGGGTTATGAATCTATTGGTATATACGAAAAGAATTTTACAAGACATGCAAGGTATGCATCTGGCTTTATCATCCGACCTAAAAGTAATGTTGATCTATTTTTTAGTGGCTTAAAACCAAGTCTTTGAAGGGCATTAGCTATAAGAGACTTCAGTAGCTATGAAGAAATTGTGTGCTGTGATATCAAGGTAGAACTGGATGTTGGTGTAACATATCCGTCTCATGGTTTTGAAAAGAAACGAAAGATGTCATTCAAGGAAAAATCTCAGAATAATGGTGAAAAGAAGATTAATGATTATTTATGCTCAATGTGTGGAATGATGCATGGTGGAGATTGTCTTAAAGGGACGAGAAAATGTTTTATGTGTGGAAAAGAAGGTCATCAAGCAATTGATTATCGATGTAATGGAAAAACTATTGCTAATGATGTTAATAGAGAAAAGACTACAGAGAACGCTCCACCAACACATCAATGCTTCACGTGCAAGGAAATGGGGAATTATGCTAATAAATTCCCTAATCCATGGGTTAATGATGATCAACGTGAGCAACCTCCTGAGGAAAAGGAAAAAGGGAAGTCACATGCGATCACTATTGGTGATGCTGAATATGAAAACGATGTGGTGGAATGATTAAGTGTTTATGTAATGGGATACCAAAATAATGTGGTATATAGTATCGTGGAATATTGGAATATTTATGAATTGGTCTATTGTGGTTTTCAATAATTTTATGGTACCGGTAACCATGGAAAGTGATTGAGATATTTTTGGAAAGAAGATGATATGAAAATAATGAAGGGATAAGGAGAAAATGAAATGTTTGACATTATTCATGAGCTCATGACTGATATAATGAAAAATTTATATCATGGTTTGAGTATATATATTTTTTGGATTTTTTTATGTAGAAAGTGTTACCTTTTGACAACATTCATATTTTCACTAAGATTCAATGGGTATTCATTTTTCAAGAGAATACTTGATTAAGGTATTCACATGTTTGGAATGTGACAAACAAGATATATCTTCTATGGGGGATAAATTATTGTATTCACGTACTTGTTATGTGACCTCTCAAGTAATCATTTTCCTTAAACTATGAGATTGGACAAAATTATTTTCGATAATCTTAAAAGTTGGAATCGATTAAGTTGGACATCAGATAGAATAGTTTAAGGCTAGAATTTTTTTTGATATTATTTATGAAATGTTATAATAATTTAGTTTAAGAAAAAGGACATCCTATAGGATGGGGGATAACCTGTTGCGTCCGAGAAGGCTGTGGGAATCGAACCCACAACTGAATTTGGACATGCCTTTATCGCCTACCACTGACCTAAAGGAAGTCCATAGTTAGTAGAAACTAGTTTTATTTTAATATGCTGGATGATAGATGATGTATAAGTCCATTTTGGAAGCATATATGATTAATCTCACTATAGATAAACGTATGTATTTTTGATAACATTTTCTATCCTTTTGTTTAAGACAGAGGGAATGTCCCATCATTATATCGCATGATCTGCTAAAACTTCACGAATGACAAATTCAACTTCATTGAATAATGAGATGAAGTTAAAAATTGTTCAATGAATGAACAACGGTAATATTATACCAAAATAAGGTAAGAATTTTTTCGAATCCAAAATCCTCAACTTTAGGGAAATGATCTTGAAAACCAAAAATGTTGTCCTAGTGCCCTTATATCTGATGAATCAGACGGTACCCTATATCATCATAAATTTATGGCTTTGTGATTGTTGGATTTATCATAGCCATGTCTTCTACCACTCTCCATCAGAACATGATGGTTAGAGTTTCCTTCCATATCCATATTTTAACCGATGTTATCCTATGTGGAAACCCAGTGATTAGTAAATTTGGGTAACTGTTACGTTTAATACTATAGTTTTAAAGTTATGTTATGGTATTCCATTTTACGATGTGGGTTTCAATTAAAGAATCTTTCAAGTAGAAATCCATTTATAACCCTGACGAATTTCGATGGCCAAATTCATTTTAAGGGGGGTAGAATGTAACACCCCGAGATTTTACGAAAAATATTCTTTTTAATTTTATTGTTGTCTTGTGTTGTACTCTAAACCAAAAGGAGCTAGCACTACACGCATCCCTGACTTGACTTTCATTACACGCAATCGCGACCCTCCACGATAGTGTGTGTTATACGTAATACTGAGTTTCACTAAACAATGATATGTTATATAAACTAGCCTTTATAATTAGTAATAACCACTTTTTAAAATTTTATAAATTTTATCTTTCTAAATGGACTTCATTTTTGGATTCGGAATATCGAAATTAGCCTAGGGTGGATTTTTGGTATTTTTCTAAAAACTTTCAATTTTTGATGAATAGTGAAAACACATGTTTACTATTTAAAAACATACTTTTTATTTAAATAATTATTAATTTTATTTAAATTTATTTTAGGTCAAAATTCAAACACAATACCTATATAAGTTCAGTTTAATTCATTGGAGTCATTTTATAATAATTATATATATATATAAATTTTATTGATCTTTTCATCGTCTTTTACCCACCTCCTAGGAGAATTTGGAAACTCACAGAAAACATAATTTTAATGCTTCTGTGAGTGGAATTTAGAAAATCCAAGAGAAACGGTTAATATCAAGGACTAAAATGTGTTTCAATGAGATGAAAAAAATTTTTGGTGAATAGTATCTTTTTACTTTTATTTACCACAGTTAAAAGTAAATAGGTTAATTAAGGGTAAAAATGATATTATTATTATCCTAAAACATGTCCTAATTTTATTGGATAAATTTTATTCGACCAAAAACACCCTTAGAAATAAAATATGACCATTTAGGTCCACTTGGATTAGATTAGGACATTTATTATTAATTTATTTAAAGAAGGGTTAAAATAGTTAAAATCAACGTTTCATAGCTAATTCATTTTTAATATAGGGTTATGCATAAGATAAATTCGACTATAAATATTAATTAGAAAGCTAAAAATATTTCCTACTTAATGGTATTTTATTTTTAATTTTTAGGCATTAAATAATTTATTTTATTTATGACACAATAGGGATGTAGTAATTACCTAAATAATTAAATATTAAAATAAATAATATTATAAATCCCCAAATAAATGTAATTTGAGACTTGTTATGAATTCCACTCATTTTCTAGGTTAACATGACATGTTAGAATCTATTTAATTAACTTTTTTCGAACTAATCATGCTGTTATTATTTTTCTAAAAATCAATTACCAAATAGTTTCAAAATTGACATAAAATAGTTTTTAAAATAAATATTATATTATTTATTGTTATGTTATTCCTAAAAATATAAGGATCATACAAATGACTTAGATAATGATATATATATTAATAATGAACCAATTGGGCTCGTTTGGCTTGTTATAGTAATTTTATTAATCATATAGTGTAAGAAAACAAGAAGACACGGTAAAAGTTAAATTATTTAACTTAGAGTTAAATCTAAATGATAAGGTAAAATTTGTAACCTAAACTTGTCTAAATCCTATTGGATGAAAGGATTTTGACCCATATCCACTTTAGAATCGGAATCAATCAATTTGGATCTATTACAAACTGAATATGACTTTATTATAAAATAATATTATAAGTTTTTTCAAAGGTGCTCCTCTCCTCCATTATAAAAAGGGAACCCCTTCCCTCTTCTCTTCACACCCTTTTGAGCCTTGAAGATCGGCCAAACCCTGTCCATTTCTCTTCTAAACTTCCCTAGAAACATTCTGGAGGTTTTGGTCTTCTCAAAAGACCAAATCTACTTCCATAAGAGGAATCTTAAATGAGGTGCGTCGAAGAAGAGGTAATCTCTTCTTCCGATTCTCTCAAGTTTCGTTCTTCTTCTACTTCTTCTTATTTAGTTGTCTCATTATAAAGTAATAATAAAAGTATTAATTATATACTAATATGTTATTATAAATAAGAAACAACCCTATTTCACCTTCTATCATCCTACGGAAAATGAAATCACCGATCGTGCGTACCTACGGAATACCGTCTCCACGCCGTGGTGTAATCTGTTTTCGACCACCACCTTACATAGATGGGTATAATGGTGTAAATAAATAAATATATATGATTATTTTAAAGTGATATTGATTCGGAAATATTATATGTACGCTTCAAGAAAATTCCACGATCATGAGAACGATATAATCGCTCGTGCGTACATATGGACTACCGTCTCCACGACGCGATGAGATTCATTCTCTATGTTAACCATTCTTGAATGATTATAAAGTATATATAATGAATAATAATGAAATATATGACATAATAATGATACTGGATTTATGTATTTATATATATGTATTTTATCTACTTAATTCCATTCAATTCAATAAGGAAACGAAAACAGCGTTCAACCGTACGTACGACCTACCGTCTCCATGAACGGTGTATTTCATTCCATTGATCGATCTATCATATATATATATATATATGTATGTATATACTGAATATATATTATATATAAATATTTTTTTACATTCTGGAATTAAGTAAATCATGATATAAGTAATAATATCAAGAACAACATGTCCAAACACGTACAATAAATGAAACGATTTTACCCAAATCGGTGCTTTTACATCGAATGTACAAAAAAACGGGTAATATAAAGTCATAAGTGAACTATATATGATATCATAACAATGAATATGATTATGTAATAAGTCAGTAACATTATTTAAATAATTATACAGGAGGTTCCGATACATACGAGGCATATCAGAGATAAGGTAAGGGATAACCTTTCCAATCTAGTTCTTATCTGAGATTGTTTATTCGTAAGTCCTTTCTGGGGTAATTGTTATCATCCAAGTCTATGTTTTCTAAAAGTGATTTTATGTATGTTTAATGTCATTTTTAGCCATTTTGTCATTTACTACATGGAATTTAAGGAATATTTCATTTGTTTACGTTACGAGGTACTTTTTGACATTTCTGACAAAAGTATGAGAAGAATGTTATTTTTAACTTATACGGCATGAAAGGATTTTTTACGGTTTTATAAAGCATTATTTTCATGAAGCTTCCTCCAAAATATTTCATGACTATTTTCAAAAAAATCTTTTTCTTTTAAAATTCCATGACATTTGGTGATAAGAAAATTATTTTTAAGCAGAAATGATATTTTCCAAAAGAATTCATTTCAAGTGCTTTATCAAAACCATTTTTCATCTAAGATAACACTATTTCATATGGGTATGTTTCAAGTATAATATCTCTATGATTAAATGGTTTCACTTTTCTTATTATGAAATGATATCCATTTCTTTTATATGTATTATGTGATGATGGGATGATGTTTATGACCCCCATTATATTTATTGGGTTATTAGGAATGATGTATGTTTATTTTGTGGCACAAGTAAGAATTATTTAATTATGAGATTGGTGGGACTTATATCTCCCTCCACTGCATTGGGTAAAAATTTATATATCATGATATAGACATGGCTGGAACAGTAAGTTAATTCGGTTCCATGTTGCATTACTGGAACTATGGGTGAACTCGATTCAGAATGGGACTTTGTCCATTAAGATGGTCTTGGCAGCAAAGCCTTGGATACTATGTAAATCATAACATGTGCTTAATGGATGCTACAATGAAATGTTTTATTACCATGATAGTTTATCATGACTAATGTTCCTTTATGATCTATGCCTTTTATACGTCCAAGATTTATGTTGTTGCTCATGATTTTAATGTTTAGATTTTCTGTTCAAGTTTTTGCATTCAAATGTTTATGGATTGTTTTATGTTTTCTATGCTTACCCATACTGAGCATTTGAGCTCACCCTTTGTCTGTTTTCTTTTCCCCAGGATTTAAAAAAAGGTTTTAGGTAAGAAAACAAAAGAGGAAGATTTTTATGGGAGATGTTGAAGATTTTTCACCATGATTAGAAGATTATTTTTTGACTTTCCAAAGACACTAAACTATTACAGTCCTTGTGGCCCTGTTTTCATTATGTATCATGTATTACACAAAATTAATGTAATGTCTATGTATGCCAAGATTTGGGTCATTACAATTAAAGAGTTATTTTAGGTACTTATTGTTTTCCAAATATCAAGAAAACTGAATGGGAATAATCATGACATCTTCCACGAAAATCCTAATCCAATTTGGTTTCCCATAATCTGTAAATTTTATATTGTATTCAATTATAATAAAATAATATCAGGATATAGCACACTAAAAACACCAAAAATAGTTTTTTATATATTAATCATAGATGGAAAACCATATAACCATTTATTTTATATTTAAATCATGAAACATAATTTTCAATATATGGTTTTTTATATTTAACATAGTTCAATAAATCCCATATACTGTTGAAGTATTTCATAATGGATTGTATTGAAAATTTAAATTATACCAAGAACATATGATGGAATTTTCAAACAATATGCATAGTAAGTCCCATTCCCAAACACTGTGTAAATATTATTTCAATGAACAATTCACCCTTTTTATTGGTTTATGCTGAAGTACAATAGTTACCTAGAAAATTCACATATAGTATCCAGATATGGCAACAATTTCCCTGAAAAACTATAAAATATAATCATTAGAAAAACATTACATGATTTTTATATACATATCCTAAAATTATACAATTGGATTAATTTTCATAATATATGATTTCTTAAATCTTGTTCTTAATATGTCCACAAAAATTTCTTTAATACCAACTATAATTACCCCGACCACAGTCGTCAAGAGTTGGTGGTTACTTTATTACATTAGTGCCAAGTAGGAGTGATGGAATCCCAATAGAAGAAATAGATTATTAGTACTGATATTGTAGGAAAAATTATTCTTGTATTAATTTTTATAACATGAAATACAACATTGTGAATGTAGAAAAAATCACCCATGAACTACTTCAATGATTTATTCATTATATCCTGGGTAATGGAAATAAAAAAACACTGAGATCAGATTTTTTGTAAGAGTTTCATATTGAAAAATCAATCATGAATTAATAAATCATTATCCTAGAGAATAATCTATATATAAAATCATACATATAAACAAAAATTTCATTTAATCCATGCCATGACTATCATGGTAAGATTAGGCATAATCAATATAGTAATGTAAACACATTTTATTTTAGAAGAAACATTAATATCATGATATGATAATGTTAAATTAAAATGCAAATGAAAATAATGGAACACACATTCCATTAAATCTATAAATTGAGAAAAAATCTATGCAGGTACATTTTCAATGGAAAAATATCATGGATAATAATTAAGGAATTATTAATTAAATAATTTTATAATAATATTCCTCATGATCTTATATATAATGTTATATATACTTTCACAACATTTGAAATAATGTGTTAAAACTCTCGGTAAAACCAATTTAATGACATCTTACTAATTTACCTCAAAACTTTATCGATTCATTAAGAGGATTTGTAATTTGAAATATCACCCATAAAAAGTTTTAAAAAAGGCCAAATAAAAAAACGATCTATTTTATTTATTAATAAATTTCCTTGTGATTATATGTCAATATTGAATACATAATATGGAATATCAATATTTTCAAAATTAGTAAAATAATAAAAAACCATTATATGGGGAAATAATATATTGTTTCTCTAACATGAATATTCATTTAAATCAATATGCTTATTTTGAGAAATATCATGACCATAGATTTGATAAATTAAAATATTTCATGGAAAAGTGAATCAATAAAAATAATAATCTAAAAATGAAATTTCAAGAAATTCCATGGAAAAACTATACATAACCCATACAGGGAATGAATACAGTTGGAATCATTACCACATATATCTAGTGGAGTAAATGTAAAATAAATTTTCATTTCCATTTATTAATATAAATAGTGTTAAATGATTTTTGATAAAAATCATCAAAACTGTGACGACCCACCTTTACCAAAAGGAGGGAAGGGTCAGCAGATTGGAAGGCCCTTCCTTCTTTAAGTTGAAGGAGAGATAGTGACCCCCAAAACCCACCATTAATAGGTCTCGAAGTGGCGACTAGCACCAAGGGTATACAATTACACACTAAATAGAAGGTATTACCCTTTTCCTTTTAATAAGATCATGATATAAGATAGTAAATCCTATAACACCAGACTGAGAGTGCAAAAACAACTTATGATAAACCATTCCGATGTGCATGTTCAAAGGTAAAAGATACAAGTTACTAACCCCAAAGCCAAAAAGAATACCAAGAAAACAAAACAAAAACTGCAACTCCCCAAAAAGTCTGTTCTAGTATGGTCTCGCGAGATCCCCGATGTCTTCCTGGAAACCTGAAAGCTGATTTATATACGTATGGTGAGCATACAAGTATACTCATTAGAAAAAAACCAAAGACTTTCATGCACAAGTGGGGGAACATACTAATGTCACATGAGAAGTAGACAACCAAAACAATCAAGGAGTTCATCCATCCCACTCACCGACCACACACACCAAAAAATGAAAGCAAGTAATATATAATAAGAGCACATCGTTATTTGGGTACCCCGCGCCTCTTTCCCACTAGTTATTGAAGACATCATATGCATCGAACCAATCCTGCCATTTTCACCGCAGTCCCACTGCCACACCCCGCCTGCACACACTTGGGCCACATCCCCACGCAGTCCCACTGCCAAACCCTGCCCGTAAACACCTGGGCCACAACCTCACTACAGTCCCACTGCTAAACCCCGCCGGCAGACACCTGTGCCACAACTGTCACACGTCACCATGCATGCAAACACCTTGGCCAGAACAACCACTACCACGCCCGAAGACACCTAGGACTCATCCTGAAGATACTTGGGAAACCACCTGCCCGCACACACCTGGGCTAACAACCTCAACCACACCACCCGAAGATTATTGGGATAATAATGGACCTCAGGCCATCACAGCCTGCCCGAAGGTACTTGGGCTATCTGAAAAAGGGAGAATAATGGAGTAAATAACCAGCCACTAGTGGAAGTGTTGTGAAAAACACCCTCCCCCATGAAATGGGGGTGTTCGAGACTAAGTGCTCAACATGGGTGGGGAGAGAATAAAAAACTCAAAAACTACAAGTATATGTATAGGTAACAAGAACTCACCAAATCTAGGTTTTTCTTTAGACAGCCTACAGAACACACTGAACACCCGTGTCAAGTCCCAACTCATACCAAACCAAATACCATATGTTCCATCCTTATTTTCATGTTCCATAATAATATTTAGATACGTTTTTTTAACTACTTGGGAAACTAGCAATTGAGTACAGTCAAACATCAACTAAAACATTCACACCAGGTTCTATTGTAAAGTCAGAACCACAAAAGGGATAAGTGAGATCCCTCAAAGTACTGGAACCAACCCCATGCTCCCAAAACCCAGGAGCCAATGGTTTCTCAACAATAGAGGATTCCACCCCAATTCATGATATAATCAACCACACAA
This sequence comes from Viscum album, assembly GCA_963277665.1. Taxonomy (NCBI): domain Eukaryota; kingdom Viridiplantae; phylum Streptophyta; class Magnoliopsida; order Santalales; family Viscaceae; genus Viscum; species Viscum album. The sequence goes on along the minus strand of OY728137.1, from coordinate 1,400,748,993 downwards.
CCTCAAATCATAACCAGAAAAACCATAACAACAGGGGATCCCATCCCCACTCACATCACCCAGTAATCGGCCCATGAATGAAAACAACCAAACCACTGCCACCAACACAAAGCCGGCCCATGCTGGTATTTTTAGATTTAAAAGATTTAACACACTCCAGGATTCCAATTCCACTGTACTTTAGCCAGGGTTATCACAGAGAAGGTTAGATCCTGGTGATTTCAATTTATTTATCCGGATATACGTAATTAACCAATTTCCATTAACCAATTAACGAATTTCATTTTTATGACTAACAGAAGAGATAAGGGTTTATTAGTGCACAGATAAAGACCACCAACAGCCATGATTTTTAGTAGGCATAAGCTCGTACAAATCAGAACGATAAAACCGAGCTGCATCATCGGTCGCATCCCTCCCCTTCATTCGTTAGAATCTGTTTATTATCTTCTTTAAAGATTGGTTCATCCAATTCTACAGAACCAGTAGCACACCAACCTTGCATGATACTGAAAAGGGAGATATGAGGGATAAATTTCCTACTTGATTGATCAATAATCAAAGTTTCTATCCACATGCGAGGAACACCAGATGCGCAAAAAGGCAGTGGAGGGACCATGGGGACTCCAAGGACGACCAGAAGAACCAATCACAGGGTGGCTGAGTAAAAAGGAAACCCCGGGAGAAGCTTTAGATTGTCAGGGCTGGGAAGAGTTTAGATATTGAGATTAAAACACGAGACCGCGTAAGGAGCGGGTCATGGGTTGACCACGCCGTACCACACATCATTAAAGGGTCCCCGCCCCTTTGGGGTGGTTTAAACCGACCCACACACCTAGTTAAACCATTAAATTTTTAATTAAACACCATTTATGGGCATTACTGGGCATTAAAAGTAATTTGGAGTAAAAGGAAGTGCTACTATAAAACCAGTGGGGGTAGGTGATTGCCACCAGTAGCTGAGAGCCACTGGTAGCCGTGCTATCGATAGGCTGCAACAACCAGTCAAATAGAGAAACCAGTGGCTAACAGCTACTAGTAGTCGTGCTACTACTAGGCTGCAGCCACCGGTGGTCGAGAGCCACGGGTGGTTGACCGTGACCGGTAGCCGAGAGAAACCGATGGCTGACAGCGACCGGTAGCCGAGATACGGGTAGTCTACAGAATCTGGTAGGTTGCGGCTACCGGTAGACCAAGCTTCCGGTTGACCAAGCTTCCGGTTGGCCGACTACCGGTAGGCTAAGGCTACCCGTAGGCCTACCACAGTGATTCCCAGGCTACCCAGAATACTAACATCAGATTTTCACAAGGTAATGGACGCCGAAAACCCGAGCCATTACATCAGATACCTCTCAAACTATTCTCGTTCTCATGAATCAATACAAACAGAGGGAAAAAGAGAGTCTGAACAAATATCTCGAAATATACCTCTCAGGAGTGAACCTCATTGTTAACTAAAACACCTTCCTCTTAAGAACCAAGAAACATTCCATGTCAAACTGCTAGTCATGTGGGTTGGGGAGTCACTTCCCCCATGTCAAGATACTATCCTCTTTGGGTGGTACTAACTCTCCCGTACATGTTTAATCACATCCACCTTAATGCGTCTTGATTAGGGGTCAGATCCTTCCGTCCCCATAGCCAATAATTTTCACACAAATTAAGAGAGAAAGGAAAACCACATATTTCATAGCCATCAAGATAAAGCGTTCTACCACAACAGGTATAAAAAACATAAAAAAGCTCAAAACAACTCAAGGTACTTGGCACACATCTATGCTTCCCTCTCCCACGTGCTCTCCTCATGCCCACCATGTCTCCATAACACACGAACAAAGGCAATGGTTCACCCACGAAGCACCTTCTCCTCACAATCCTCGATCATCAAGGGTCTTTCCAAATAGGTCACGTCATCGTCGATGTCTATCTCTCCACAGCCGAGGACGTGTGAATCGTCATAAAGATACCAACGGAGCTGGGACACATGGAATACATCATGTATCCTCAATAGCGGTGGTGGTAACGCTAGCTGATAATCCCCTTCGCCGACTCTTCACAACTCTTCGAAGATTCCAACGATCTTGGGAGAAAGCTTACTCCCCTTGCCGATCCTCCGTTGTACATGCCAAGGGGAGACCTTCAAGAACACATGGTCTCCAACCTCAAACTCCAAGGGCCTCCTCTTGGTGTCAGCATATGACTTCTGTCAGTCCCGGGTCGCATTCATAATTTCCAGTATAAGCTGAACCTTCTCTTTTGTGCTATGCACCACCTCCGGGCCAAGGATGCTCGCCTCGCCGTCTTTGGTCCAACACACAGGTAAAAGGAATGGTCTCCCGTACAAGCTTCAAACGGGCTCATACCATTGGCAGAGTGATAGATATTATTGTAGGTGAATTCTACCAGAGGCAAGTGTCGCACCCATTATCCTCCTGAGTCCAGAACGCATGCCCGCAGCATATCCTCCTTGGTCTGGATGGTGCGCTCTTTCTGCACATCTGTCTGGAGATGGAAACTAGTGCTAAGACATAGCTGGGTTCCAGAAGCATGTTGCAATCCTTTCCAGACTTATGAGGTAAACCATACATCCCTATCCGAGACTATGGAACTCAGAACTCCATGATACCGCACCACCTCATCCACGTACCTTAATGCCAAAGCATCCACTTCACATGACTCCTTAATCGCAAGAAAGTGAGCCGATCTCATCAACCGGTCCACTACTACCCAGATAGCATTATATGCCCCTTGAACCTTCGGTAGTACCATTACAAAATCTGTCTATATGTCATCCCACTTCCACTTAGGTACATATAGAGATTGTAGCAGGCTTCCTGGAACACGGTGTTCAGCCTTCACCTGCTGAAACACTAGGCACATTGCCACAAACTCTGCCACTTCTCTCATTACTCTGGGCCACCATAACTGTCTCTTCAGACCTTGGTACATCTTGGAAACTTCTGGGTGTACCGCTAGGGGTGAGTTTTGGAACTCACTACGAACCCTGCCACACATCACCTCTGGAACAAACAGCTTTCCCTGGAAAAGAATCTGGTTCTGTCCATCCTCTGTCTATCCTCCCAGAGCATTGCTCTGGTCAACTCATTCACGCATCACATCGCACACTAGGTCTCCCCACTGAGACTCCACCACTTGCGGAAACAGAGAAGACTGCATTGTCATCTGATATAGGAAACCTCTACCGCTATCCATCCTTGCATCTAGGTGCAAGGCAGCCGTCTCCTCCACTGCCTTACAGGCGTCTCCCGACTCTCAGACCACATCCTTCTGCGACCTCCTACTCAAATAATCGTTCACTACATTCCCCTTCACTGATTTATAGGAAATCTCGAAGTAGTAATGATAGAGGAACTCCATCCACCTCCGATGCCGCAAGTTTAGGTCCCGTTGGGAGATGATATACCTCAAGATTTTGTGATTCGTGAAGATAACAAAGCGTTCTACGATGAGGTAATTCCTCCATTACTTTAGTGCACAAATGACCGCTGCAAGCTCCAGGTCGTGGGTGGCATAATTACGCACATGAGGGCATAACTGTCTAGACCCATAAGAGATCACTCTTTTTTGCTGCATCAACACACATTTGAGGCCTTTCCCCGAAGCATCACAGAACACCTCATACGCCGCCCCTTCTTCTGGTAGGATCAGCACTGGGGCACTAACCAAGTTCTCCTTCAGATATCTGAAGGCTATCTCGCACTCCCCACTCTACCCGAAAACCTGGTCCTTCTTGGTCAAGGCCATCAAAGGGGATGAAACTCCGGAGAATTTGGGTACGAACCTCCGATAGTAACCCGCCAGCACAAGGAAACTTTGATCTTCTGTCACATTCATGGGTGCTTTCCAAGAAACAACTTCCTCAACCATTGATGGTTCCACCGCTACCCCATGCTCGGACACTATGATCCCAAGGAAGTGCACTTCTCGCGTCCAGAACATGAATTTCGACAACTTCCCATAGTGCTGGTGCTGTCGGAGGACCTCCAAAACCGTCCTTAGATGCTCTGCATGGTCCTCCTCTGATCTTCAATAGATCAGGATGTCATCGATGAACATGACTACGAACCGATCGAGATACTCTCGGAAGATGGAGTTCATAAGCCCCATGAAAACAGCCGGGGAGTTCGTACCACTGAAGGGCATGACTAAATACTCGAAGTGTCCATATCTTCACCTGAAGGCTGTCTTCAGGTTGTCACCCTCTTTCACCCTCAACAGGTGATACCCAGACCACAAGTCGATCTTAGAGAATCATCCTACCCCTTTCAGCTGGTCGAAAAGATTGTCTATCCTCGGGAGAGGATACCGATTCTTGATCGTCTCTTGATTCAGCCTCCTGTAGTCTATGAACAGCCTAAGACCACCATCTTCCTTCTTTGTGGAAAAAACTGGAGCACCCCACGGTGACACACTTGGTCGAACATAACCCCCCTTCATCAGATCGTCAAAATGAATCCGCAACTCTCGTAGTACTGAAACTGCCATCTGATAAGGAGCCATCGAAATCGTACGAGCACCAAGCTATAAGTCTATCCCAAACTCAATATCATGTCGAGGGGGTAGAGTCGTTATCTCCTTAGGAAAAACATCCATAAACTCAATGACAATCCCTGGAAGTTCCTCCATCTCAGCATCTACCAATTCTATTGATAGCTCGACTGACAAGGAGAGGAGGGGTTTCTCTCGCCTACTTCCCTTCTGACTGCTCCACTCGCCATTGAGAATAACACGCTGGTCTCCCAAGTCTGAGAACAAAACCCTTCCATGGAAGCAGTCGATGATGACACACATATAGAATAGCCAGTCGATGCCTAGGATGACATCATATGGCTGTATCTGTAGTAGTAGTAAATCCCTGACCGACTGATGTGGCCCTATCATCAGTCTGCATCCTCAACAAACTTATAACAAGTCGGTCTGTCATCCTACTAGTGTGCTCAGCACCAGGGGAACTAGAATTCTCTCGGAATCTAGAACCAAGTCATGGGATAGACTGGGTGCAACGATGGAGTGCGAAGCTCCGGTATCGAAAAAGGCATAAGCAAGGGTGCTAAAAAAACTGATTGTACCTCAAACAACCTCTGGTCCTGCAGGAACTGCTACCTCCGTAGCGTGCAACTGTCCACGCCCAGATTTTCTGACCCTCAGTTGTCGGCCGCCTCCCCGACCACACCCATGTAGAGGACCTTGGGGAGAACCCTGAGGTTGGCCTCCTTTTGCAACGTCTACCCTCGGAGGAGCGGGAGCTCGCTGCCCCTGTTATTGCTGCTGGAAGGGCCGAGCTGGATGTTGCTGCTGGGGCTGGTGCTGGGCCTGTCCGCCTCTGCCATACTGAACTCGGTCCGGGAACTGATTCTGGAGATGTCCATGGCTCCCACAAAAGAAGCACCTAGGTCCTGGGCCCGAAGGGAAAGGACGAGGACCGGTGGACCGGAACTGGAACTATTGTGGCCTGCTCCATGTTTTTTGGAACCGAGAGGGTCCTGATGCTGGTGGTCTGGTGCTGACAGCCTTCCCCTTCAATGATCCTAGCTAGATCCCCTCTCGTGACACACCTCCTAGAACATGCATCCTCTCCACCACTTAGGCCTTCTTCTGGACCTCCATGTATGTCGGTAGGGTGAAGGGGGTAACATCTTACTGGAGGGAGGGTCAGAGCACCTCCTCTAAACGTCTTACCTGAGACTCATCATCTGGAAAGACGTCTAGAGAGAAATGTAGGAGTTCCTTGAACTTGATTCCCATCTCCCTTACTGATATACTCCCCAACTGGAGGGAGATTAGGTCCTGTGTCTTTTCTGCCGTCATCATAGAGGAGAGGAATTCCTCCTAGAACTCCATCTCGAAATCAGCCCATGCCACCTCAGCCTCTCTCCTCTCTCCCAGGTAAAGCGTCCACCACTAACGCGCTACTCCCCACATCTGGCTAACAGACAAAGGAACCCAGTAATCAGGCAGATCCCAAAACAGGCCAAAGGCTATCACCAGCACCTCTAGCCAGCTCTTCGTCTTCATGTCAGAAGTGCTTCCCTCAAACTTCTCGAGGGTCTGCTGCTGGAAGGCCCGAAGTGCCTTCTACCACTGGTCGTCCTCTTCTTCTCGATCAGCTCTGTGCCGATCGGACAAGGTAATCTCTAGGGCCTCGATCGCCCGCACCACACGTGGTCACCTCCCAGGTGCCATAGCTGCAAGGTAAACAAGGAATGCCTTCGGCCAAGTAGTGAAGAATATTGTCCTTGAAAATTTCTTAAAATCCTTATTGATTTAAATTCCCAAAACACCCATTAAACATGAGAACACAAGTCATTATGATGAATGTACCATTCCTAGGGTCTCTACCCCGCAATCAGTGTGGCCTCACTTGGTCATTCGGTAGGTCCAAAGTCCTTCAATCGGATCACGGGGGGCCCTAAAATACTATGTCCTAGCCGAACTTCCCTGGCCTAATTCACGCACCAAGTTCACCAAACACTGTTGCCCTACCATCCCATGAAATCCTCACTGAGCCTAACTCTAGAATCCATCATATATTTCAACTTCCCTATGATACCATTCTGTCACAACCCCCCTTCACCAAAAGGAGGGAAGGGTCACCAGATTGCCAGGCCCTTACTTCTTTATGTTGAAGGAGAGATAACGACCCCCGAAACCTGCCTTCAATAGGTCCCGATGTGGCAAATACAACCAAGGGTATACAATTACACACTAAATGGAAGGCAATACCCTTTTTCTTTTAATAGAATCAAGAGATAAGATAGTAAATCCTACAACACCAGACTAAGAGTGAAAAAACAACTAATTGTAATCCATTCCCATATAAATGTTCAAAGGTAAAAGATATATGTTACAAACCCCAAAGGAAAAAATAATACCAAGAAAAGAAAACAACAATGGCAACTGCCCAAAAATTCTACGCTGGTATGGTCCCGCGTGATCCCCGAAGTCTTCCTGAAAACCTAAAAGTAGTTTTATATAGGTAGGGTGAGCATTCAAGTATACTCAGTAGGGAAAAATGAAAGACTCTCGTGCCCAAGTGGGGGAACGTACTAAAGTCCCGTGAGAAGCAGACAACCAACACTATCAAGGAGTTCATCCATCGCACTCACCGGCCACACTCACCTAATAACGCAAGCAAGTAATATATAATAATAGCACATCGTTGTTTGGGAACCCCGCGCCTCTTTCCCACTATTTATTAAAGACATCGTATGCATCGAACCAATCCCTCCATTCTCACCGCAGTCCCACTGCCACACCCTGCCCGCACACACCTGGGCCATATCCCCACACAGTCCCACTGCCAAACCCTACCCACAAATACATGGGCCATAACCTCACCGCAGTCCCACTACCAAACCCCACCCACAGACACCTCGACCTCAACTGTCACACGTAACCATGCCTACAAACACCTAGGCTAGAACAACCACTGCCACGCTTGAAGACACCTGGCCTCATCCTGAAGATACTTGGAAAACCAGCTACCCGAACACACCTGGTCTAACCACCGCAACCACCCATCCTGAAGATTCTTGGGATAATAAAGGACCTTAGGTCGTCACAGCCTGCTCGAAGGTACTTGGGCTATCTGGGAATGGGAGAAGAAAGGAGCTAAAAACCGACCACTAGTGGAAGTGTTTGGAAAAACACCCTTCCCCCCATAAAATGGGGGTGTTTGACACTAAGTGCTTATCTTGGGTGGGGCGTGAATAAGAAACACAATAACTACAAGTATATTTATAGGTTATAAGCACTCACCCAATCTAGGATTTTCTTCAGACAGCCTACAGAACACACTCAGCACCTGTGTCAAGTCACAACTCATACCAAACCAAGACTCAATTGTTCCATCCTTATTTTCCTATTACGTAATAATGTTTAGATAAGTTTCTCCACATAGGTGGGCAACTAGCAAGCTAGTACAGTCAAACATCAACTTATACATTCACACCCGGTTCTCTTGTAACGTCACAACCACAAAATGGATAAGTGAGATCCCTCAAAGTACTGGAACTATCCCCATGTTCCCAAAACCCAGGATCCAACTATCTCTCAACAATAGAGGATTCCACCCCAATTCGTGATATAATCAACCACACAACCTCAAATCATAACCAACGAAACCATAAAAACAGTGGATCCCATAGCCACCTAGATCACCCAGCAATCGGCCCGTGAATGAAAATAACCAAACCACCTCCACCAACACAAAGCAGGCCCATGCCAGTATTTTCAGATTTAAATGATTTCACAAACTCCATGATTCCAATTCCACTGTACTTTAACCAGGATTATCACAGAAAAGGATTGATCCTGGTGCTTTCAAATTATTTAGCTGGATATATGCAATTAACCAATTTCCTTTAACCAATTATCAAATTTGGATTATATGACAAACAAAAGAGATAAGGGTTTATTAGTGCACAGATAAAGACCACCATCAACCACGATTTTAAGTAGGCATAAGCTCGTACAAATCAGAAAGATAAAACAGAGCAGCATCATCGGTCACACCCCTCCCCTTCATTCTTTAGAATCTGTTTATTTTCTTCTTTAATGTTTGGTTCATACAATTCTACAGAACCAGTAGCACACCCACCCCACAGGATACACAAAAGGGAGAGATGATAGAGAAATTCCCTACTTGATTGATCAATGATCGAAGTTTCTCTCCCCACGCGAGGAACACCGGATGTGAAAAAAGGAAGGGAAGGGACCTCGGGGACTCCAAGGACGAGCAGACGAACCGATCACAGGGTTGCCGAGTAAAAATGGAAACCCGGGGAGAAGCTTTAGTTTATCAGTGCTGGGAACGGTTGAGATATTGAGATAAGAACACGAGACTGCGTAAGGAGTGGTCATGGGTTGACCATGTGGCCCCACACATCATTAAAGGGTCCCCGCCCCTTTGGGGCAGTTTAAACCGACCCACACACCAGGTTAAATCATTAAATGATTAATTAAATGCCATTTATGGGTGTTACTAAACTTTAAAACTCATTTGGTACAAAAGGAAATGCTACTAGAAAACCCATGGGGGTAGGTGAGTGCCACCAGAAGGCTGCGGCTACCGGTCGATCGAGCTACCGGTAGACCAATTTACCTGTAGGCCGGCTACCGGTAGGCTAAGGCTACCGGTAGGCCTCCTACCAAGATTCCCAGGCTACCCAGAACACTAGCATCATATTTTCACAAAGTAATGGACCCAATAAACCCGGGCCATTACAAAAACAATATCATTCTAAAATTGAAAAATAATTTTAAAAAAACTATAATTTTCTTAAATATTAGGTAAAACATTATATATTAAAATTTCAATTTAAAAATAACGGGGAATAATAAATAAATTATTGTTCAAGAATGTGGGAGGGTTTTTGTAATTAAGGGTACATCAAAACAATGATTCATTTCAGACTTATGAATGAAATGCGAAAATTACATATTTTGGAAAATGATAATATGATTGATTTAATTTTACATTAAAAAATTAAATTATGTGTAAGAATGAATTTAAACCATCAAAGTGAAAAATTAATGAAATCATTTTTATAATTCATGGTTTTTGAAGAATAAAAATTTTCACTGAAGTGATTAATGCATTCATATTTTATCAATAAATCAGTGTGATTAATTTTAAGTATAGAAGATAGGAAAATATAAATATTTCAAGAAATATCATGATTAAAAATATGATAATAAAACCCAATTGGTTTATTAGAAAAACATGATATAATTTCATTCAAAGGAAATTCAAGAAAAAAATCTATATTAGAATGGGATTGAAACAAAAATATCATACAAATTTTGTATCATTTGAATTGTAATCCACTTGAAAGGAAAAAAACTAAAATGATGCTTTAAATAACATGAAAAAATATATATCCATAAAGATACATAATAAATGATAATTAGATGCACCTCATATAATAATTTTTGGTTTATAAGAAAACAAATTTCCCAAAGAAGATATTTTGATACGACCAACCCATACAATGATCATAACAGTGACGTGAGAATTAATTAATGATTTCATTATGTGTATCAATTGTAAATATTTTTAAAAAAACATTAAAACACCATATTATAAAAAAACTCATTACATACATAATCATATAATATCAATGATAATAAAATGAAATATTCCGTAATAAGAAGAAATTATGTAATAAAATTATTTACCATTAAGAAGTTTCCATGTCAAACAACCAAGGATGAAATAATTATAATTAAAAAATTGAAATAACCTTATGTATTATAGAATCATTATAATAAATGTAAATGAAACATTATATAGACTATATGAATGAAATTATGTGTATAACCTTATAATATTCCTCATTAAAATAAAATTCAGACAAAATATATTACATCATATTTCCCTTTGCGTGAATGTAATTTTTACTCATTTATACAAGGTTTAAAAATACAATTGAAAAATAATAGTTCCATATTAATATTTTAATATCATATATTTTCCTCATATAACATCTCAGAAAATGTTCGTTAATAAGATTTCATTATTAATATTATTTTTTGTGATAACTACATAATTTTCTAATGCATGTTTTATCGTTGATATTAAAATTACTATAAATGTAATATCAATCAATCATATTGAGAATGATAATAATGTTATAAATTTCATATTTAATCGTTACATAACTTTTTATGACCAATATTAAATGTTGTATTTGGAAATTTAATTACATCTCCTTGTGGATTCGGTAGGTTGTACATATGTGTGAGTAATGATATCATTCCCTTTATGGGAGAAATGGTAAGGGAGTAGATGAAATATTAAAATTATAAAAATTAAAAAAATCATTGTTTCTATTATATATTCATTATTTCAATTATCATTTCTGTCTATGTTAGTTAGTGAGGGAAAAAATTACGTCAGTTCACGAGGCGGTAACCTTTGGTGCACACTGGTGATCAGTCTGTTTTCTATTAAATAGAGAAGGATATGGATAAATAATTTTCCATACACATAATATCATATATTTAATTTTTATATAGTTGTGTTATTAAATTTTAAATACTATGTAAAAATTTAAAGGGGTAAAAATGTGAATTAAAAAGAAAACTTTTAGTGAAGAAAATTACCTTTACATGGAGGAACTAGCTTTTGATATTTTATTAAGGACACTATTGCTGGATTTTTCTATTGAATTGAATCTACAAAAAATTTATATGAACTTTTTAGATAGATTTATGTATGGTTTCATTGAGAAAAATAGAAGGATATGATTGAATAGGTTGGGGAGGTAGATCCCTTCTATAATTGATGCGTGATATTTTTGTAAATCCACAATACTGTTCAATAATGAGATGTTAGTATCCCCAAATATACCCACAAACATTATAAATAGTCGATATTTGGTATTTTAGTGACATAAAACATCTACACTACATAAAAAGAGTCATGTTTTAACCATTTTATTGTCCTTTCTTCTATGAGTTGTTATTTTGACATTTTTAGTTTTCCCTATGGTAACTTGTTTTTTCACAATGGTAGATATTCCTTAAATTCAAAAATAAAGTGATACCTATGATATAATTAAGAAAAAATGATTAGTATAATAAAATCAATTTTTTTAATCAAAAGTTCTCTATTTCTGTAAAATAAATGTTAACAAAAGAACTTATAATGTGTAAAACATCATTTTAACCATAACATGGACACATAAATTTTGATGTTTTTACTAATTATAATAAACCAAAATTATGTTGATCATATTATATAATATTATTAATAATAATTATAAATATTGAAACCATTTTAATAAGTTATTAATCATGAATTGAGAAATTTTAATTAAAAATATTCATGCCAATCATGTTGATATAAATTGTTTTCATGAAATTCATTTTTCATATAGTTATTGATCAAACATTAATTATTTGACTAGTGATCATCATTATATGAATTTAAATTATATGATCTAAATATTTAATATTTAATTTCCATTATTTATTTTCCTTTTATTGTTTATTTTAATTAATTAAAATTTGGGAATATTATTCATTAAAAAACAATTTTTATAAAAATTCAACTTTAAGAAAAGATTAATCATGAATAAAAATGGGTAAAAAGATAAATAATATTTATTTAATAATTTTAAATATAAATAAATAATACATTTTAAACATTTAAATAAATTTAATTAGATTAAAAAATATCAAAATTAATAAATTTATAGAAAGGATATTAATGTTTTATAAAAACTGGCATTTTTTACTATTCAATGAAAAATAATCCTTTTTAAAAAATCTCAAAATTTCCCAAAAATATATTTTTCATAATTTAATTTAAAAAACTTATTTCATTTATTAAATAATTTTATATAGAATGTAAATAAAATTTTAAATACTTTATCACAAAAGTAGTGGAAATTATATTTAATGAATGCATGTTTTAATGAATAAATTGGATTTATTAAAAAATAGTGATTATTTAGAATAAATTTTAATTTTTAGTGCCTCTATATGTTTCATAATTTATTTATTAATACTGATACCCTCTAATTTAATTCCAAGGTTATAATTTTTCAATTTAATTAATATATTTTAGTTTTCATTTAAGTATAGTGTTTCATGTCATATACGCTTTCCAATATAATGTTCACCTTTTAAAATATCGAGGTTTTGTGCATCGTAGGATACCTATGAAATTAAATTTAACTAAAATAATATTATTTAAAATCTCAATGTGTTACATTATTCCAATCATCTATAAACTACATCCATTAATCTTTTACTTGCATTTGGAAATAATCAATTTGTAACATGAAAATTCTATCATTAAAAACCCATATCATAAAATGGGTTAATTAAAAATCACTTAAAAGGGGGAAATGGAAATATGAGGGTCATGTGGAATAACAGATATCTATTTTATTATATATGATAATATTTTTGGGATGTGAAAATATAGTCATTTATAAAAACCAAAAATAATTATAGACAATCATAATGATGATTGATCATAGGAAACTGTATGGTCTTGAGAATGTTTACACCCAAAAACCATAAATATGTGATGAACTAAATATAAATATTAATTAAAAATGATACTAGTTGGATAATATTTTTTGGTTCAATATTCATTTACTTATGATGTTATATTCTTTCTCAACCACTGAATATATTGAAATATATATACATATCATCATTCAATTTCCTAAAAACACTCATGTCCATTATTTTCCATTGATCAATTTACTCATCAATGAATGAATTACCAACATGATTTTTTATTAAAAAAATATAATTATGTTTTAACAGATCATAAGGTCCATTTAAAATTTTTAAGTCTATCCATATGTTTTTCTATATTTAGAAAAAATATATTTACTAGTACAAGGTTATATAATAAATTATTATATAAACCTAAAATATATCCCAAAAAAGTTCAACTAAATATTTATATATATTTAGATTAAGAAAAGAAATTTATATTAACCCAGACATCACATGGGTTAGATTAAGTCATTTCACTATTATCACCCTTTTGTTATGGGTTAAATCCCCATGGACTCACTAGATGTGATAGTTTTTCATTCAGAATGCGGGTTGTCATTTTTCAAAAACAGTTTTATTAAAATTGTAATAACATTTTCCAATTGTGAGGACCCTATTTACTAAAATTTAAAAGATGGTATAATCCATAAATTTTACCTATGCATATAATTTTATGATGAAAAAAATGTAATTTAAGCCTTAATAAATCAACTTTTTAATATTCTAAACTATTCAATTGTGTTTCAATGAATGTATCTGAAAATATCGTTATTATTGATAAACTCCTATAACATAAAACCTCATTAATGGGGGTTTTATAATATTGAACATATTATTAATCTTAAATTAATAAAATAATTATGATATTCAAAATGTTGGAGTTAATCATAGATAATGATATATATAATAAAAAAAATAACATAATCATAAGGCACTTTATGATTCATAATGAAAAAATTCCATTTATAAAAATTATTATATAATTTTAATCTTGAATCCATATTCAAAATTAATTCAACCCCTTTATTTCCAAATATGTTATTCCACATTTTTGGAGATAGCATTTAAAATAGATTCATGACATGGATAATGGGTATGTTCCTCAAATTTATGTAAATAAAATTTAAATGGATTGGAGGGATGCAATTTATTTCTCTCCAATGTACTCTTCACATTTACATTGTAAATGTTATCTCTTTTCCCTTGTTTTTCATTGATAAATAATTTTATTATTTCATTGAAACAATCTAATGGGTAAATTTTTATATATTTCTTAGAAAATGTTAATCAAGTATGTATCCTCTATAGTCTCCACCACTCAAGATCTATGTGGAATCAATATATCTCTTTTTCAGTGTTCCTAAGAGATAGTGAACATATGGAATATTAATAATTTTTCTTGAAAAAAGATTATGAATAATAACAATATCCTTCATTCTAGTCATTGTTTTATTTAGATTCAAAAAATCACCATATTGTCATCATTTTTATTTTTAATCAATTTATCTTGTGTTAAAACCATAAATTAAACCAAAAATCATATTCTGAGAAATAATAATCAAAGTGGGATAATCAGATAATCATTTTTATGATGATGACATAATATAAACATATATTCAATTTTATAATCCTTAATATTAGCCAATGTTGTTATTTCTTATAGTCTATTAAATTCAATCATAATACTTTGTAAGGAAAATTTGAAATATCCAAAGAATATCCCTGAAATGAGTCAAACCAGGTGTGGAGTAATTCCTATTGTTGTGAACCATGTAATGAAAGAGTAAAATCCCAATGCACACTTTTTTTAGTCAACACTCCAATTTACAAATATGTTAGATCAATTTCCCCTTTATTATCAAAACACAGATGAAATTATTTTGAAAAACCAAATAATACATTTCTTACCAATACATATGGACATTGTAATGTACTTACCTAATATATCAATCATACGTTATATTCCCTAATATATTTTTCCAAAATATAATTCGACAGTTCCTTCTAAAAAACCATTGATACGAACTATATTGATCCTAACCCAAGTAGTGTAGAGAGCGTGGTTACATTATTTCATTGGGTCTATATATAGTAAATTGAATGAAAAATGAAATAATAGTTTAGTAGTCCAGTTAACTAGATAAATACTTGACTATTCTATTAAATTTTAAAGCAATAAATAAAATTTAGTGACTGAAATTGAAATCATCATCCCTGAACAAAATCAATGATTCCTTCATTATATCATGGGGATAAAAAATAATATGGGTATACCAAAATTCTTAGTAAGAGTTACTTTGGGATAAAGATATCAAGAATAAGTATATAAAATTTGGTAAGGAATAATAAAAACATGTAGGAACTTATATAAACACACAATCGACATGATTATTATCATTAATATAACACGTACATTGTTCATAACAAATATGGCACGTAAAATATCATGACACTCATTATATTTCATAAAAAACATGAATATTATGATTAGAATAGGTAAAATCAAAAAAATAAAGTTAAATAATTCAAAATATATGTCGTTTAATCATTAAATCGAGCATATAATGAATCCATAGTTAATATCAACGTAATAATATGATTGATAACAATGAATTAATTACAATGAAGGAAATGACTAATAATTGAGAATATGATCTCAAACATCACGATATCTATTCCATCAGGGCATTTCATAGGATTCATTAAAACATTGGGTGAAGGACCATTTAATTCCGGATTTCTTACTCAAATCATTATACTATCAGTGAAACTAAGGTACAAATAATTATAGACCCCACCAATATATTCATTTCTTTGGGATTCTCATATATCAAAATATGCTTTTCATTCATAAACAATATGACTTTTCAATATATTTCAATTTTGAAAACAGTATGTAGAATTTAAATATTTCCAATGTAAATTCTGTATCATTATGGGTAAAAAAAGGTATATAGAACTCATATATATTTTATTCAATTGACATATACTTGATAATAACAGTAGATATTTAGGGGAGATTTAATGTTAAATGTTCAAAATAATGTAAATATTTCAAGTAAAATTTAATGATTACAAAACATAACCATGAAATGGAATGTCAATACATTCCCTATACAAAATAATCAAAAACCTTATAATGGAATAAAAAAATTCGTACCACAATAACATAACTCTAGTGGGTCATATTTATAATTAATGGTTGTTTTTATTGATGAATTGAAATACTATAAATATAACTTAAAAAACATTGTTTAGGAAAATATAATTTCATCGATGAAAATCACATTAAAAATATCCAACAATCTAGAATAATATTAAAAACAATTTCACAAAAAATAACATTTTATAATTATAATGTTTTCGTCAAATAATTAAGTCGAAATGATTGTGTGGACTTTTATTCATGCTGAGTACGTTAAACTGAAGATTCCATTCACATATTTCTATGAAAATTAAAAATTACATTCCTTGTAAAATGAGAGGATGATAAATTTTTAATTTTTGTTAAAAGTAAATTATTGGTGAAAATAAATTTCAACATTAATAGAAAAATATTTTAGTTTTTATTGAATATGGATGTTGATGAATTGGTTTTTTGACCAAAGATAGAAATTAATACATATTTCATTAAAATATTTTTCTAAATTTTATATGTTTCAAAGGGAAAATTTGTAATATTGTGTAAAAAATAATGAATAACTAGTGGGGAATCAAATTAAATGGGCTTATTTTAACCGAACCATATAATATCCTATTGTGGAGATTAAATCTTAAAAATTTTGATTAATATGATATTTTAACCAAAGTATGTTACAAGTTCAGTAAATTTTAAATATTATTCCCTATGAAAGTAATAAAATTTAATGAAGCATTAAATTACATTAATATTAATTTATTAATGATATAAAATATAATTGGTTCAGTTGATACACCTCATACAATAAGATATTTTTATATAATGAAATTTGTCTAAAAGAATAAAATTTGATATTAGAAACACTTGTAGTAAACATAGCATTTATGATTGAATTAATCAATGAGTCGATTATGGGTATCAAATATAAATGAAAATAAATAGTTTAAATTAAACAAATATTAAAATATCATTACACACATAATCATAAGATTTCAATGAAAATTCTAAAGTAATATAACCCAATGAAAAGAAATTGGGTTATGGAATTATTTACCACTTAGTAATTTTCTAGTCAAGTCCACTTAGATACAAATGTTCCAAATAAAACTATAAATACATATAATAAATAAGGATTTATGATTTTATGAGTAAAATAAAAATTATATATACCATATAAAATAATATATTTGATTACCATTACAAAACTATGAAATTAATGGAATTGAGACAAAATCCCTTACCACATGTTTCCCTCAATTTGAACACGGTTCTACCTCTTTTATAACATGTTTAACCATTTTATTGAATCCTTCTAGTAACATATTCATTTTTTAAATATTATTTATTATCCTATTCTAATATTTTACATCCAAAATTGTAATAAAAGTTCATTATTACAATTTTTCCAGGGCTAACTTCTTTATCTTCTCATACATCTTCTTTCATGGATGATTTGGTTCTAGTAAATGTGATATAGTGGCATCATAAAAAGACTTATATTAATGTATTAAATATAATTTTACCCTATTAGATACATTTTAATAAACACTAATTATTGGTGGATATAAAAAATTATTATAATCACATTATAGAGATGGTAGGTCATATATATGCTTGAGCGATGAGATCATTTCCTTACATGGTGTGTAATGTCTCATCTTTGGTGCCACACTGGTGCCCCAATCTAGTTAGCCAAATGACTTAAGGTGTTCCTCCACATACACCAATACCATCTGAATTGCAGTGATGGTGTTATATCAATCATGGGGAGCCTACACCCAATTTTTTCTAAGTAGTACCCAATTTAATATAAGTAAAAATAATATAACAACATATAAGATTAACAAGAATAGAAAAAATATCACATGACCACCACAGCATGGAATAAAATACCAAATCTAAATTGTAGAATATGGTCTTCCATTGTATGTGTCGAGTGTCAACATGAAATCATAAAGAAAAAACACTTAAAAGTCCCATGAATGTTTCAACCCACATATAGTTCCCTCATTTATACTCCATCCCAAATCAGCCATCTAATACAAGTCCTTTTCCCTTATTCTATCTGACAAACATAATGTCTATTTGATTACAGATAAATAAAACCATGTACGGAGTGACAAAAAGTCAATATCAACCCACTAATGGCATATAAAAATATATATAGTCAATAATAGTATATGCAGTTGTATAAATAAATAAGAACAATTCATAAGTAAATAGTTATCGCATTAAAAATTACCATTTATTTAACTACAAAACCCCCTGGTTCCCAAGGACACCCAAACCTCAATACATGGTTTGGCCCATAAGGAAGTCTGAACTAGTTCAAACATTTAATCTCACAATTCATTATATTGTAATGGGATTTCAGTATCCATTCATTTAAATTCATTATAATTGATAATTGAAACCATATTTCAATTCTAATTTCAAGGGTATATAACATCGTGTCTAAAACCCGTTGGGTATTTGGAGCATGGGTCCATATCCCACACCTCATGGTTATTTGGAGCAATTTTCCTTTTCCCATATAAATTTCATTCATATCATGTGTCCAAGAATATAATGTCTAGGACGTTCTGGATATTTGTAGCATCAATAGATGTTCCAAATTTTATTCTCATTTTATAACATTGGTGTATTGGGAGTTTCAGTCCATTTGTCAATATTTTATATCCAAGAATGACATATATCACTTGTATCACAATTCCACAACAATTAATTCTACTATTTTTAAATCCAAATCAACAATTTGATTTTATTATAATTCAACATATTAATTAAATAATTAATTGATCACCTCAAATACAATAATTATACCCCAAACTATATAATCACATCAATTATTGTATTAATAAGAAATCCTACACTAATTAAATCTACAATTAATTAATCTAATTCAATCAATTGTCATTGAAAAAAATTGTGCAATTTTTTAATTAAACAATTAATTTACCCTAATTAATTAATTATATAATCATAGAAACCCCCATTAATTAATTCAACTATAAAGTAATTCAATTTAATAATTTTTATATCACATTATTAATTAAATAATTAGTTACCTAAATTAAAAATTTCATAAAAAACCAAATTAATTAATTAAAAAATTTATTAATATTGTCCAACTATCTAAATATTCAAATAATTAACTTAATAATTAATTATTCAAAAAACACCACAACTTCAATATCTTGATAATTAATTCAATAATTTACTATTCATAATTAATAAATACCTTTAATTAATTAAATGAAAATTAATTAATTCAACTAGGAAATTCAATTTCTATTGAACTGTAGAAATTAAAAGTTAGATACATAAAATGGAAGTCATGATAGTTGAATTCGAATAATAGACCTCCCCTATATGAAAATTGTTGAATAATTATTTATATTATAAAATCTACAATTAGAATGGAATAAAGTCATTGAATAAGTTCCAGAACATAAAAACTCAATAAAGATATACCAATCATGATCCAATAATTATTTATCTAGATAAAACATCCATGATATAAATCCAAACCAAAATAGGGAACAATAATTCTTCAATAGATGGAGGTATAAGAGGAAGAGAAAAAACAACAACATGGAATTATATCCTCTTACAGGGAGTGGTTCAAATCATCAATATGAGATTTTGATCATGAATAACGTTTGTGGAAATGGATTGGTATATGTTATAGAGTATCCAAAATAATGAAATGATTCTAGGAGAGAATTTAGGAAAAGAGGGTATAAAATGATTCATTGCGAAATTTTAGAAATAATTTTCAGGGGAATAAAATATCATATACATAGTTTTCTACTCAGGCACATAGTAACCCATTACAATTCCCCTCAAATGAATGACTCATGTAGGGGGTGCACTATTTCTATTATGAGGGTTAATGTTTAGGAAATCATTGTGTCTGTCATGTGGATCCCCTCTTTTTTGTTTCGTTTGGTTCGTTGTATTGTTGTTCATGTTGTGGGAAGACAATGTGCCAGTTGTGCAATACCCATACTTTATTAAAAATTATCAATTTTACACCCAAAACAACCCAATTATTACCCAAACCAAAAGATCACAAAACATGGAATATGATTAAATGTTTATGAGCCCGAGATATCTCTATAAATGGTTTGGATCGTAAAATATCCCACCTTATAACATGTCATCATCGAGATGTACTCCTAAGAATATCTAACATTTCTACCTAAAAATAATCGTTCATTATGACCACATATCCTCTTCTCCATCCATTGTTTCTTCCTACACATGACCATGATTCCATTATATATGACTTATCGAGACTCTCTTTCCTCACAACACTTTTTCACTATGATCCAACACATATTTCATATTCTCCTCTAAGGATTCATCGACCTTAATCTCAACAACATCAACATCAATCACTTGAGAAGGGACATGTTGATACTATAGAAGTTGTGACAGATAAAACAATATACATAGAATTTCATCTCCTAAGAAGATAAAATCATGTTTCCACCCACCTGATTCATTAAAAAAAATCAAACAACCCAATGAAATAGGTAACCGTCTTTCCCAATATTTGTATCCTATGGTGACCCCACCTTGGCGACACCCAAATGAATAAATGATAAACCTCTATAAACTCTATGATTTATCAATGTCTATCAATATATGTCATCTATCTACATTAATAGGTATCTATACCCTTCTAAATAAGGTGAACCTCCTATGAAGTCTCTTTCATGAGACTCACTTCCATCAACTATGACCCACCTACCTCCATCCATCATTGAGGATATGTACATAAAATTCCATAAAGATAAATATATTGTCCCATATGTACTGTTTCCTTTTAATTGTTGTAATTGGCGAACTCCAATAAATCTAGGTACATATTCCAATACCCACCAATGTATAGAATACATTATCGTAGTATATACTCAATCGTCTATATAGTACACTCTAACATCCCATCTATACGTGGGTAGATATCTATACTCAAAAAAATATATGTACCATGTCTCTTATATAATCCCTTCCTGGACGACCAAGTAAAATTTGAATTATAGTCTGAAATAATTATTCATACAACCTTGTATAAATGGACTATTCTATGAACATACAAACATCCCAGCCACTCCACCAAAAAAAATTGACATATATATGAATGAAATATTCTACTACACTCAAAAAATTCATAATCACCTAGCTAGCTTAGCACTTCTGAGTAATTATTGAGGGACCCACCAAAATATTTATAGTCACATCTTCCCACATTGGTTTTGGAATCAGAAAAAACTATAAAAAAACACAATGTAGTTAATGATTGGATTCACCTACAGAATGTTATAGCATCGTGATGCATACCATTCTATATAATTTTTTAGGCCCGACCAAAAAAACTATAGTCGGAGGTCTCGGTACCTTGTGGTCACATCTGGATATACTTTGAAATTTGAGGAATGAAAATATATCAAAAAATTCTCCCACATGTTTGGCTACACAACTGCCCTATTCGAGATATAGACGATCTCAACTTCATTTCTGCTCTAATCTAAAGGTGATTCCCCACCTTCAAGGTTATCCATCTAGGTTAAACATTCAAGATCCTCAACTGCATTGATGTGATCTTTCATAAGATTTGTTCACTAATAAAAATTATATGAGATTAATTTTATCATGAATAACATTAACCAAAACATGAATATCATCCCAAAATGTTATAATTTTTTACTTAGAACTAATTACTTGAAATGATTTAGTATGGGGTTTCCAGCTCAATGCATCCACCACACAATTTCCCATTCTAGGAGTATATTCTAGCTCAAATATGCATATACTCAACCCATATATTTTGCCATATATTTACATCTCACTGGAAGAAGATGTACAATAAGATATTGTGATCCATGTACATAGTAATATTCTCTCCCCATTGAAATTGAGTTAACACCATAAAGCATAATTCAATGCGTCTAACTCAAGATTGTGTGTTGGGTAATTCCATTCATTTAGCCTCAATAGATGAAACCCATATTCCACAAATATATCTATTTGAATCATCAAAACTATGATCTATATCCCAGATGAGTCACAAAACTCTTTATACGGCTAATATAGATCAAGTAGAATCAATATCAATGATGATATGAAACACTTATTCAGCTCATGGATGGGATTCTGACATGTTGAATTCTTGAAAATATTTACTCCCTTTCAAGTCAATAAAAAATAGGTTCATAAAAATAGGAAATGTCTTGTATAAAAATATAATAATAGCTAACCATCCCCATAATTCTATAGATATTGAAAATTCCCTTGGGAAGCTATGAAGAAACAACTGCCTGAACCATCTCCAGGTCCAATGACAGGCCTTCCACTGAGGTGATGTGACTCAAAAGTGTACATGATCAATCAAAAACATAATATTAGATATATTGTTCAATATAATATTATCTCTCAGTGAGCATATGATGATGTTACGGTGTAGGGAATGATTTTCATTAGTATTTTAGTACATCAACATTTCATCCACAAACAGTAGTGGAAGAAAATCTAGGTACGTGTAGAATATTCTGTTCATCAAGGCCATAAACACTTCTAGTTCGTTTTTCAACCATAATTGAATTATGAAGAACTCATGTAATCCATATCATTTTATTCAATTATTCTGATCAATATTATAATATTTAACTCTTAAATGATGATAACATGATCTCATGTCAATATTAGATAAAACACAATCCCAACTCAACTAGTAAAATATATTATTGTTACATTGAGGAGGATTTCAGTTCAACACTATCATCTCATTCATCATCCAGAAAATTACAGAAATTCACAAATCCCCATCATACATCTTAGAAAAGAACACTATATGAATACAATAAAACATCCTCATATGGATAAAACCATTTTCATCCATCTCTTTTAGTTGTGTCTTAATCTATTACAGCATTGTCAGTGCCGTTATTTTGCGGGGAATAAAAACTGGATCATCATAATTCATACACTCAACTGTGAATTTTAAATCGCTCTCGGGTGGAAAGATAGATATTTCTTCTAGAAACATATCCTAAAACATGTCTAATGTTAGTAGAAAGACATTTCTATCTACACCATAATCATTCAATACTCTCTATGAGGAATGTAATTTTGAACCATAAAAAACATAAAATTCACTATCCTTTAGAACAAATGTGGTCCCACTATTATTATTACCATCCCATAACCACAATCAATTCAAATAAAGACATTTCTAGAATATAAGGATCCAATAGAATGTGATACTCCCCATCATTGAGAGACCCCCTATCATAAATAGATGTCTCTAGATCTTACTCCCAATGGTGTATCTATCATTAATACCGCACTCATGATCACCACCAATAGTCTCAAAACATTTCTAATTTTTGCCTAAATAATGGAAAGAGAGGAAAAAAATATCAAATAAGGATCTTGCTAATGGAGATTCTATATGAATATTATTTATCACTATTGATGGTACTTCCATTATATCCAAAAGTGTATGATGAATGTAATGTGTCTCTTCTACGCCTCTTCCTTTTGATACAGTCTATGCTCCATGAAAAGCACCACTCGGCTGGTATGTAGCACGTCATCAATGTACTCTACCACCATAGATAGTAATCTCTAAATCTGAGACTGATATATTAGGGAATATCCCCTTAATGTACCATGGTTTTATCTTGTTCCTACATCGCTACCTATCTATCATGGATTCCTAGGGAACTTATTTAGATGTACCATCATTACTAAATATTGGAACTCCACTAGTAGTCAAGGATTATGATTACGAATGTTCACCATCCTATCACACTAGTCGAAAATAATTCATGTAAGGTCCAGAGTGATGGATCATTCCCCTAGGCCACTCGACATTCCAATACATTGGCTAACACTATCACAAAAATTCTTCCGACACTCAAAATACATCCCTCTAAATAATTCGGAGAAAACCAGATGTCTTCCAATGGAATCCTCCTTTAGGTCCAACATTGATACAATATCATGAATCACTAAATCTGAAAAATCCATCATCCTTATAATACTCACATGAGACCTAATTTCACACTTAATCCTATCCTAAAAGAATTTTCTAAATAATAATTATATTCCTCCATCATTGGGTTAAATCACTTAAAATCGTTAAAGCATCCATCATAGTCTATCATAGACATACTCTACTAAGTCATCTTCATAAACATAGATGCTCTCTCCCCCTCAGCATTTTAGGGTAAATTTTCTCTAAGAACATCTCATCATTGTCCATACACTTTGTAATCTTAGGATTTCCATCAAATATATGGATGTCCCACTAATGATTTATCATTTCCACATAACCTATAAGTATCTAACATGACCCTATTCTCACTAGTTTCCCCAAATTGTCATTTATATTCTAGATGGATTCTATCTAGAACACATATCCCACAACTCCACCCTCTATAGTAAACATTAGAGGGTGATACTACAGAAAATCCAATGTCATGTTAGAGAAACAATATTCATCCCTCTTAAGGCCAATTTCCATATACTACCTGATGTACGCGATGTTTTATTAGATTTTATCAACAACTTACTCACATGACATTATCAGTGCTACAAGTTCCACTACTGGTGGAGCATCTCAAGGCATATCCTCACGTTATCCTCTCAATAAGAATCATCATGAAGGCATAAATATACAATTACAAATAAAAACATTATAAAACATTTCAATGAGTTAAAATAATTATCGGATGCACAATATTACAAAACCTTTCAATTCCGAAAACGTCACCACATGGTAAAAACTGAGTCTCTATCACTACCCTCAACCATATTACACATAGGGTTTGGTTCATCAATGTTTCACTTATTATCATATAAACCTTCTATTTAGATGTATTTAACTATATCCATGCATCATTTATCTATTATCAATTTAATATTAGAGGCATTTTAATTTCAATTTCAGAAACAAGGAAATACTGTTCAAGTTCAGAAGCATAACCAATGTGTATTTTGTGCATTCCTAAAATGATTTATCTCTCAAAGTAATCAGGAGTTCATAGAATGAATTATGTGAAATAAACACTCGTTCTGTTATTATCCATGAGTAAACTATCAATAAATTTAAAAACCATTGTCACATATCACCAAATGTGGGTCACCTAATGAAGAATAACATTGAACTGTATCAGAAATGTGTAATAATAATAATCCCACCCAAGGTAAATGGGTTCTACCCCATACTTGGGTTAGCATCTCCCATCCATGAGATCAAAACCGATGCCCAAATATTCTTATTCCCATGTCTACCTTCTAAAATTAGTATAACAAAATAATAGAAAAGAAAAATCATTTGATTTAAATGTGTAATGTGCTGACCTAAGAGCCAGATATGGGTGGCCAAAACTAGTTGGTCACATGACCTTAGGACTGCCTTCCTATATGCGAGTGGCTGATGACTAGTAGCATATGACTAATATCTACCACGAAGAGACTATACTCAATTTTATCATATTAATACCTATTGTAAAATATGAAGTAATAATAGAATCGCATATAACCATAACCAGATTAGTACCAATACCACATTAAAACTGAAGTGGGGAATACATTACCCAAACTGAATAGAAAAATATGATATTCCGAAGTACATGTTTAGTGATGACATGAACACAAAAAATTAAAATCATTGAAAAATCCTAAGGGGGTTTCGTTAAACTTATTTTACACTCATCCATGATTTGTTCTAACATTGCCTTCAAAAATTTGTCCTTTTCTTATATCATTACCAAAAAAAATAAAAACTATTCATGTACTGATCATGCTTCCCAAGAAGGGTGTGAGTGTATCTTTGTAGGCCTCCCCCAATGATATCCAAATTTATATCTAATCAATAATAGTGTATCTACATGTATAATATTATATGGAAAATGAATATATAAATAGTTATCACATTATCATTTATTCATTATTTAACTTTATAAATTCCCTAGTTTCTAAGGAAACTCGAATCTCAAAAACTATTCCATCCCATCCAGGTATTTGGAAAAGTTAACAAATATAATTTTATAAATAATTTGAATGAAGTGTTCCTTTATTATACATTGGTTATAATTTATTATCATGGTTAATTGGATTTATTTTACATTTAAAATATCATGGTAGTAGAATTTTGTGTCTAACAACCAGTCAGCTTTTGGATTGTCAGTGTGCGTCCCAAACACCAAGATTTATAAGAGAACATTCCCTATCATATTTAATTTCCAGTCATGCCTTGAGCCTTATAACATCATGGCTATGACCCAATGTGAATTCAGAGAATCATTTGATGTCTAACAAAATTTTCTTATTCAATCGCGAATGGGTATTTGGATCCTCATTCTTTGTCTCAAAATTGTATATAAAATAATCACATATATCACATATTCCAAAATAACTCAGTAAAAATTAAAAAATTTATTAATCCAACTGAACAATGTTATGTTAATATCATTCCATTAATTACTTCAACAATTAAATAATCTTCTCAATTCCATTAATTTATCCCCAAATAATTTAATCACATATATCATTGTATAATCATGAAAAATCAATTAATTAATCCAATAACTAAATAATCTTATTCAAATTAATTTTTTTATCACCATAATTGACCATTTGATTTATTAACAGAGTTGAATGAATTTTGTAATCTAAAAATATAAAATTAATTAATTCAATATTTAATCAATACAATTCAATAATGTAAATATCCCATACTTAATCTAATTTTTAATTTACTAGATTCAAAATTTAATATTCACAATAAATCCCATTTTTTTTAAAAATTAATTAATATTATTCCATAATCTCAATATTTTAATAATTAACTCAACAATAAATTACTCCCCAAATTCCAAAAATTTAAACATCTCATTAATTAATTTTCTAATTAAATATTAGTAATTCTAAAACAGATCATTAAATTAATTAAAAAATTAATTAATTCAATTATGAAATTCAATTTCATAATAAATCCATAAATTTTACAATTACATACAATGAATAGAAATATTGACCTTGTAATTTGAATAATATTCAACTTACCAAAACAATGAAGAAGAATTATCACCAATAGAATATTCCCAATTTGAATATAATAATGATATTGAATGAGATATGGATCATAAACCATAAGTAAAGATCAAAAAATAAATACCCCACTATTAAATTTTTAATCCACAATCCTAAGTATAGATAGAAACAAAAAATGTAATAACAATCTTTTAATTAAATAAATAATAATGAGAAGATAATGGAAACTATATGGGATTAGATCCTCTTTTTAGTTAGTATTAAGATCATTAATTTAGGCATTGGATTGTTAATAAAGGAGTTTGGAATGGCTTATAATATATCTAGGAGGCTCCAAAAAACCGAAATGACACCAGGGGTTGATATAGGGATTACAATGGGTTAAAACAGTGGATCAATAAATTTTGAAACTATTTTTTGTGGGATTAAAATCCTGTGTGAATGGGGTTTTACTCAGGGCACACAGTTTCCTATGGCTATGTGTGTTAACCCTATAACTCTTCAATGGGGGTTTATAGTTTCTCATAAGAGAGAACAAAAATTGGAAAACCCATGATTTTTCCACGAGAATCACCATTGTTTGGGTAGATTTGGTCTTATGGTCTTTGGTACATGGTTTTGGAATATTGTGCACCAACCATGAAATTCCCATCATTCTTAAGAAAATCTCTGATTTCCACCCAAATTCACCCTAGATACAACCCAAACAAAAATGTTTGAAACTATGGAAATAGATTACCTATAAAAGGAAAGGAGACATCTATATAAAATATGGGGATATTATAGCATGGAAGGGTAAGGAAGTGGATTATATAATAAATTTTTCATAACTAATAAAATATCATATGTAAAAAATGAATTAATTATTTAAATCGATATGACTATCAATGTTATTTGAAAATGGAATAAAAATAAATTTGTAAGAACAAAATTTTTTATAGTATATTATATTATTAATGTAATTTAATAACTTATATTTCACTCATCACTAACATCGCTTGGGTTATAAGCAATATTGAGTTTCTATGAGACAATAGATTAGTATTTTAATTATTTAAATGATATATTTATTCATCAATTAAATACTATGAAATTAATAGTAACAAATAAATTTTTATTGTTATTTATAATTTTTTCATGAAATAAAACATATTTATAATGAAATGTACATGTTTTGTTAAAATAGTTATATATTTAGAAAAACGTTTTTCTAAAATGTACTACATTTATGTCATTTTTTGATAAAAAATAAAATTAATTATTGACACACCTAGAAATTAAATGTGATAAAATAGACTTCATTTAAGAATTCCAAAAAGCAAAATTATATTCAGTTGATTTTATTGTAGTTTTTAGAAAACAATCATTTTTTATAAATAGTAAGAAATACTGCATAGTACATGAAACCCGATTTTTCCATTTAAATAATTATTGTTATTTAAAATTTTTCTTAAATTAAAAATAGATACATAATTAATATATTAGTCTAATTTATGTCATTTGAGTTATTTCACAATAATATTAGATATATAACCTTTTATAGATATTTTTAATGTTGTTTACCCACCTTCTAGGAAGATTTTTGAATTCTCATAAAATTTAATTTTACAACTTCTATAAATTGAATTCCAAATCATATAGACACATACTTCATCATTATGAAAAATTTGGTTCAATAGGATGAATATATTTTTTAGTGAATTGTAGTTTTTGATTTTTTTTACCACTGTTAAAAGTAAATAAGGAAACTAAATGTAAAAATGATATAATAATTACCCCAATAGATGTAGTAATTCTATTGGGTATTGTTTTCTAACCCAAATAATCCTTAGGAATAAAATTTGAACCTTTTTATACACTTGTAATAGATTATGATATTTATTATATTTTATTTGAAGAAGAGTTAAAATTGTTAAATTTGACGATTAAAAACTAAAACATTTTTAATATAGGGATACACATAAGACAAATTAGAATATAAATTTTATTTATAAAGATAAAAATATTTCTTACATAATGGTATTTTATTTATAATTTTTTTACATTAAATAATTATATTTATTTACAGCCTAATAACGATATAATAATTACCTTATTAATGAAAGATTAAAAAATTGATATTAAAAATATTAAATAAATTTAAATTGAATATTTTGATGTGATACGCTAATTTTCTTGGTGAATATGACATGTTAGGATTGATTAAAATTATTTTTTTCGATGTAATGAAGTTTTGATGACCTTTATAAAAAACAAAATACTAAATAGTGTCAAAATTTACATAAATGAGTTTTCAAAACAAATTCTATTTTTTAAAATTATATAATTATCCTAAAATATAATATTAGAAAAATGAATAAATAAAGGTTATATATGCCTTTAATTAACCCCTTGAGATTATCTTGTAATTTTATTGTATTTTTATTAACCATGTAACATAAAAATACAAGAAGTCACGGTAAAAGTTAAACTATTTAACTAAGTGTTAAATCCACACAATAATATTAATATTGTGACCTAAAAATGTCTAAAACCTATTAGATGAGATGATTTAGTCCTATAACCACCTTATAGTAGTAATATATCAATTTTTATCTATAATAAACTGAATATCATTTTATAATAAAATAATATAGCAATCTTTTCCTAAAGTCCCTCTCACCTATCTTATAAAAGGGTACTTACACTTCTCCTAATTTTACCCCTCCAAAGCCATTTTCCATGGAAAACCCCTACCAAAATAACTTCCCAACTACCCTCAATTACTCTCAATGGCCTTACTTTGTCCATTAATCTATGATAAGGATCCATTTTTTTCAAATGAACATGATGTACCCAAAGAAGAGGTAATTATATCATCATCTCTTTCAATGTTTTTTTTTCTTTTTACACTACCAATTTATTTGTTGTTTCCATAATAAAATAAGGAATATAGTACCTTCTAAATACACTGTTGTTATTATAAATTTGTTACAACCATATTAATTATTTTATCTACACTATTAATGTCAATGTCCTCATATGTGCGTACGTACGACTTATTGTCTCCATAATATAGTGTAATTTTTTATTCAATACTTCATTATTTAAATGACTACAATAATAAGTATTATTGATGTAAAAAATAAATATAACATTTTAATTTTGGTTTATAATTAATATACCATCAAATTTCATACCATTTTATCATTAAGGAAATGATATCCTTGCTTGTGCATACATACAGCCTACCGTCTCCACGATGCACTGAGATTAATTTCCATATTCACCATTTAATGATGATTCTAAAAATATATATTATTACTAAGAATGTAATATATGTCCTAATAATTCTACTGAATATATATATAAATACACATATATCTCATTCACATACATCCATTTAATACAACATGAAAACGGAAACAACATTTATGCATATGTACGACTTACCGTCTACATTAACGATGTATTCCATTTCAAATAACAATCTATGATACATATTTATATTATTAATATATGTGATATATAAATAATGTTTTATATTATTGAAATATGTAAATCATGATCTATTTGATATGATCAAGAATAACAAGGTAAAACACATATGGTAAAAGAAACGATTATTACCCTAAATGTTACTTGAACATGGAAATTATTATTTAATAAGCTGTATAAGGTCATAAATAAATCATATATGATATAATAAATATTAATATAGTTCTATTATAATTTAATAACAATATATGGTCATTATACATGAGGTTTAATGTACCCTCGACTAAAGGAATGTAACTGGTAAGGGTTAAATCCTCTATCTGATTATTATCTGAGATTGATTATGTGTATGTATTTAGTTGGACATATTTATCATCCATTTACATGATTCATAATTTTTTTTTTGAAAAGTAATATTTTAAGGATAAATTTTTGGGACACTTTAGAAAGACTATAATTTTAAATGTTTTAATGATTTATCTTTTTAGTTAATGTCAAGGATTTCAAAATTATTTTAAGGATATATTTATATGGACATGATTTTTTTAAATGATAATTCATTTCCAAAGATTAAATGTTGTCTGGGACACTTTTATAAAAAATATATTTTAAATGGATTCTTTTATTAATGTGTTACTTGTAAATTATTTCAAAAAAGGGGATATTTATCACAAATAGTTTTACTGATCATTTTCAACTATGTCAACATTCATTACTAGATATTATTCCTCATTCAGGTTACATTATTATAATAAAATAATCAACATTTTATGGAATGAGTTATGATATGTTTGACTATGTATTTCTATTTTTATATCATACATTATTTGTGGTTAAATTATTGAAATTTCATATCCTAGTTTTAAAATGAATATTTATGTTATGTTTCAACATTTTTATATGAGGAATTCATTCGATGTTGTAAGTGATGGGAGGGGCCCACTATAGACCCTAGTTGCATCATTAGGTCTCATGAGACAAACTAGTGTATTGAAATAATTCAAGGAAAAAATTTATATTTAGGGTATTGACACAACGCCTTGACATTGGGGTTATGATGTTTGGGATTATAAATTTCATCAATATGAGATTAGTTATTAATGTTACATGTGATTATTCGACCAGTAGAATATCTATTTGAATATTTTAATGGAATTATTTGTTTTACCATTTCTATATTATGTTGAAGTTTATGTTTAAAGGGATTGTGTTTCAATTTTATACATTTCAAGAAATGATTATTATTATTTATGAAATCATTTTAATTATTAATTATCCATATTGAGCATCATAGCTCACCCCTTTCTTATGTTTCATTATTCGAGAATTCCACGAAGTGTATATTTTTTTATATACAAGTTCAGGAGAAGAGAATAATGGAATTATCAAAGGATTATCTAGGTTTTTTATGTATGAAATTATAATGTGATGTTCATGTATGTAATCTTGTTTCTATGACTATTAAACTGATCGGTCCTTCAGGACATGATTCATTGTAATGATGCTAATGTTATGTAATAATGTACCATCTCTGGGTAATTGGGGTTGCAACCATACAGTTGGTATTAGAGGAAGTTTAGTAATAACCTTGGAAACTATATTTAGATAAACTCTGATTATGAAACATTACACTAAGATAGAAATTAAGGATTAGTGTAGAAGATCCTTCAAAAGTTTGTTAATATAGATATTTTGTGGGTTTTCCATGAAATTCATCCCCGTCTATATATTTATGTTGATGTGGTTCGGGAAAAAATTTAACTAGGAGTGAAAAAACATTCAAGGAGTTTTGGGCTTGACCTAAAGTATCCTAGTACACAACAATGAGCCTTACTATGCACCTGGTTTTGACACTCATAGGGGATATTCTTAGGATAATTCTCATTTTCATTACATACTATTATGAAGGATTTACAAGTAAATATGTTAGCAGAGAAACCAATCTTATAAGACTAGATGTGTGAAAATATTTAATTAATTTTTATAATTTTTCTAGTTTTAGTATTATATATTATGATAATATATAACCACGTTTATGTCATCATTTAGAAATGGAGCCCATTAAAAGGAAGGTGAAATACTCCAATACAGATGACCGAAGGAGTAAGACATATCCTATATTTCAGGGTCTTAAGCCATCATTTCGAAGAGAAATATACTCCAATGTATTTCATCATTTGTGAAAATAGTATCATGTCTAAAAAGATGAGTAAAGAATTACATGAGTCCTATTGCTTTGAAAGGAAGCCATAGAATAAGAGTATGGTAGAGAGAAAGTTTGAGAATGAAAAGAAGTGAAAGAATGATATTCCCACATGTGATAACTACGGAAAGAATCACCATAGAAAGTGAATGAAAGGACGGAGTGTCTATTATAAGTGTAATGAAAAGGTTTATTAAGAAAAAAATGCAAAGGGAACAAATAGAAGACTAATATTCAGTGTTTCAACAATAGTGAAATGGGGAAATATGAAAATAAATTCCCTAAACATCAATGAATTATATATTATAATAATTAATGGGATCATGGTCAAGCAGATGTTGTTACTATGGTCGATGTGGAATAACTAATATATTTGTGGTTATGGATTGAAGAATTATGTCATTTGAGTGTTGTATCAATGATGTACTGATAATATGAATTATGTAAATAAAAAAGTATTGTACTATAGTACAATTTAATTGATTATTTGAGATAGTATAAGGAAAAGTTTTCAATAGCATGTTAAACATTTTTTAAAATAGATGGTTGAGGGAATGACAAACCTTAATACAATCCTACTACCTAGCTATGTGATATAGATAATGTAAATTGGGTATTATTGACATCCTTGTAACATATTAATGGTTTGTTTAAATAGTGGTGTGTACCATAATTATTGGGATATTTCAATATTTTTTAATTTAAAGTGTATATCTAGTTTTATATGTTTTAAAGAAGGAATAAATAAGTATATAACAACTCAAATAAGGTTTTATGGTAATTTAAGAAGTTTATGGTTTTGAATAAAATAGATGATGAAGTTATTCACATGTTATTATGTTCAAAAAAGATATCTTCATATAAATTTTTTGAATTTGATGTTGGAAACAAGTATTTTTGATATTTCTAAAGGATGGAATGGAGAATGTTAGGCACTTGATTTTTTTTGTTTGAGGTTAAAGTATTATTTTCTAGATACTTTGACACAAATTTTTGGATTTCAGTAAATATGGGGTGGATTAATGAAATACATGTGGACATTATGATTTTTCAAATGAGATTTATGTGTAAAAAAATAATTTTTTAAAATTCACTTAATAGTGTAAGGGATGATGTAAAAATAGATCATAGAATAACTAAATGATGATATTATAACTATAATAGGTAATGGAATCAAGTATATTTTCTTGAGTTCTTTTCTTGATAGTAAATTAATTCCTCCACTTCAAAAAAAACACATCTAAAAAAATTCATTATACTAATGCCTTATGTTTTTCTAAACCGGTGATATTTCAATTCCACATATTTTTAGGGCTTTGAGGCCGTCAATTTTCTATTTATTGTTCACCTATTTGTTATTGATGACCACAATCACTCCCAATAAATATTTACGTCTTTCATCCCACTATGTGTCTCTCATTTCCACCAATGTTCTCTTATTAGAAATCCTTATTTGGTGGTGACTTTTTAATTTCCCCTTTCCCCTCATTATGACTAATTTTAGTAACCCTATTTCTAATATTGTTTTTCTATAAAAGAATTTTCTATTTTCCACCTTTTATTTTCGATGAATAACTTCAAATTACATGGACATGATTTTTTGATGTAGGGGAGAATATAACAACCCATGGTTTAATAGTATGTGATCAATTTAATTTAATTTATTAAATTATATTGCATGCAATAATGACATGACTTGCGTTATACGCAAGATTGAGTTTCAAGGAAACCCCACATTAGTTTTGTAATTATTTAAATGATATATTTATTTATCAATTAAATATTTTGATATGAATAGTATCAAATAAAATTTTATTGTTATTTATAATGTTTTCATATAGATAAAACACATATGTAATGGAATGTATTTGTTTTTTAAAAATAGTAATATATTAAGAAAAACTATTTTCATAAAATAACTACATTTATTTCCTTTTGTGAACAATAATAAAATTATGTTTAAACCCTACTAAAAATTTAATTTGGTAAAATAGACTTCATTTTTTAATTAATAATATCAAAATTATCTTTGGGTGAATTTTTGGTATATTTCTGAAAACAGCCTATTTTTTATTAATACTTAAAAATATTTCATAGTACATAAAAATCAACTTTTTTAGTTAAATAATTATCATTAATTAAAATTTTTATTAACATCAAAATAAATACATAATATCTATATTATTTAAATTTAATTCATTTATGTTATTTTACAATATGATTATATATATAAAATTTTATTGAACATTTTATCGTCTTTTACCCAACTTCTAGGCACATTTTGAAAATTTTCTTAAAACATAATTTTACCACTTCTATGAACTAAATTCCAAAAATTCAAAAGATACAGTTGTTATCAGTTTTTAAGATGTGTTTCAATGGGATGAAAAAAAATTTCGGTGAATAGTATCTTTTGAAATTTGTTTACGACGGTTGAAAGTAAATAGTGTAATTAAAGGTAAAAAATTATAATATAATTATCCTAAAACATGACCTATTTCTATTGGACATTCATTTTTTACCAAAATCAACCCTATTAATAAAATACTATCCTTTGGTGTACTTTTATTAGATTAATAAATTTATTATATTTTCATTTAAATAATAGCTAAAAGCGTAAAACTCAATGTTTAATTACTAAAACCTTTTCAATATATGATTTAAAATAAGATAAATTCGACTATAAATATTAACTATAAATTTAAAAGGATTTAATACATCGTGTAATTTTTTTTATATTTTTTAGACATTTAATATTTAATTTTATTTATGACACAATGATGATTTAGTAATTAACTTATTAATTGAGGATTGAAATGATTGATATTAAAAATTTTAAAATAAATGTAAATTGTAACTTTTGATGCCATCAATAAATTTTATTGGTGAATATGATATGTTAGGAATGATTCAATATATTTTTTTCTATGTAATCATGTTTTTACTACATTCAAAAAATATACTAAATAGTGTCAAAATTGACCAAAAGGAGTTTTTAAAACAAATGCTATTTTAATAAATGATATAATTCTACTAAAAATATATTATTCATCAAAAGGAATGTCATAAGGAATAATATGTCATTAATGAACCACTTGAGGTTATCTTGGCATTTCATACTTTATTTATTAACCATTTAATATAAAAATACAAGGAGACATGGAAAATGATATACTATTTAACTAAGAGTTTAATCTAAATGATAAGGTTAATATGCAATCCTAAACTTGTCTAAAAAATATTGGTTGAGAGAATTTTGACCCATCCCCACCTTATCATAGAAATAAGTAAATTTTTTTCTATTAGAAACCAAAATCATTTTATAATAATATAATATTTCATGCTTTTCCAAAAGTGCCCCTCACATATCTTATTAAATGGTACTTCCCCTTATCTTAAATTCACACCTACAATGCCATTTGGCTCAGCCCACCCCAGCTCTATTTTTATCCCAACTACCCTCACCTCATTGTAGAGGCCATGATTTGAACAGAAATCCATCCTATGGAGCATTTTTTGTTCAAATCAATGGAAATCACAAGAAGAAGATGTAATTATTTCATCACTTCTTTCAATGTTTTTTTCTTTTTCCACTTCCCCTTTCATTGTTTTTTCCATAATAAATAAGAAAACGATTACCTTAAACATACTATAATGTTATTATATATATGGTAGAACCATATTCATTATTCTATATACGGTATGAATGAAAAAGTCACCATACGTGTGTACGTACGACTTACCGCCTCCAGGTCATGGTGTATTTTGTTATTCCACACTTCATTATATGGATGGGTATAATATTGAGTATAATATAGGTTAATAATAAATAAAAAATTATAATTTTCCATTATAATTAATATACGATCTAATTACATACCATTTTATCATTAATGAAATGATATCATTGTTCATGTGTACGTACGACCAATAGTCTCCACGACGTGATGAGATTCATTTCCACTTTCACCATTCAACAATGATTATAAAAATATATATTATTACTGAATATGTAATATATTTCATAATAATTCTACTTGATATATATATATATATACATATGTATCATCTACTTATTTCCAATCAATACGATAAGAAAATAGAAACAACATTTATGCATACGTACGACTTACAATCTCTATAAACAATGTATTTCATTTCATATATCAATCTATTATACATATTTATATTCTCAATATATATGATATATAAATAATTTTTTTGTATTCTGTATATATGTAAATAAATATTTATGTGATATGATCAAGAATAACAAGTAAAAACACGTACAGAAAAGAGAGTGATTATTACCTGAAATGTTATGTTAACATGGAAATTATTATTAAATGGGTACTATAAAGTCATAAAAAAATAATGAATGATAAAATAAATATAAATATGGTTCTTGTATAATATCATAACATACTATTGTAATTAGAAAATAGGTTAATCATACACTCGACTAAAGGAAAGTACCATGTTATGGTTAATTCATCAATCTTATTATTATCCGAGATTGTTTATGTGTAAGTATTTTGTGGGACATAGTTATCATTTGTGTCCATGTTTCATAAAATTGTTTTCAAAATGAACATTTTATAGTGTTGTCAAAGGGACACTTTATCTAGATCATTGTTTTAAATGTTTAAATGATTTATCTTTTTAATTAATGTCCATGTTTTCAAAAAGATTTTATGGAATTATTTATATGGAGATGATTTCTTTAAAAGTTAATTCCTTTCATAAGTTTCGTAGTGTTATGAGACACTTTGATTAAAAAATATATTTTAAATGACTTCCTTATAAATTTGTTACTTTTTACTGATTTCCTAAAAGGGTATATTTCACTCAAAGAGTTTTACTAGTCATTTTCAACTATGTCAACATCCATTACTAGATATTATTCTTGATCGAGGTTAATTTATTATAATAAAATATTCTATAATTTATTGAATAAGTTAAAATATGATTGAAAAAGGATATGATATTTATATACCATTTATGGTTTATGGTTAAAGAAATGACATTTCATATGGTAGTTTTAATATGAATGTTTATGTTATGTTTCACCATTTTCATATAAGGAATGCATTGGACATAGTAAGTAAAATGAGGGGACAACTATTTCCCCTTGATTCATCGGTAGGTATAATGAGACAAAATACTATCTTGGAAAAATAAATTGACAGAATTTATATTTATGGGCATGGAACGAGGGCTTGACATTGTGGTCAAGATGCCCATTATTATGCATTCCATCATTACCAGAGTAGTAATTAATGTAACATGTGATTATTCGACTAGTATAATATCCATGTGAATATGTGAATAGAATTAATTGATTTATGTTTTCCATATTATTCTAATTTTTATGTTTAATGGGATTGTATTTATATTTTATACCATTCTATAAATGGTTTTGATTATTTTTGACAGCTTCTACTATTTTGTTGATCCTTAATGATAAATTGAGGTCAACCCTTTTTGATGTTTTATTATCCCAGGATGTCAAGAAGTGTATAATGTTTTATATACTGTTTTAAGTTAGGAACGTAATGAAATTATAAAAGGATTTTCTATATTTTTTTATGTTGGTAATTTTAATGTGATGTTTAAGTACGTAATCTATTTATCAATACTGCTAAATAGATAAGACATTAGTACTTGATCCCTTGTAATAATTCCAGTTTTATGTAATAATTCATCGGATCTGGGTAACTTGGGTCACGGTGTTACAACATCTGTTCAAAAGGAGGATGTCTATTTTACAAAGGAGTGATTTATCTGTTTCTCATTTAATGGATAATGAAATTTTTAGATTGTATTTCATTGTCTAAATAACACATATGTATATGGGAGATATTGATATTGTTATATATCTATTTTTATGACATAATTGATGGTGAAAAAATTTGAATTAAAAGGATTGATTTTAGGGAATTAAATTACCTTCCCTTAGTAGAACCCCCTATGTTTATCATATTATGGAATGTAAGGTTAGAATTTTTGGATGAAAATAGCTATAGAATGAGGATATTGATAATGGGAACATAGTTTTTCAATGTTTGGTTATGATAAATTTATTGGGAGGTGTGAATAGGTGAGGTGAAGGAATGTGCATTTGATATTGTGATGGTATGACATTTTAATAAATACCCAAAAACAACTCAACAACAAGGATACACTATCACCCCATGTAATGTTACCCAATACTCTAATACATATTACTACATTATTTTTAACATAATAGATATTAATTATATCCTAATTACTATGATTCATTGTGTATTTGGATGACTAGGTTCATAATACCTCATATTTTGAATAAAACAGAACTTATTTTTTTGTTATCCATGGTGATCAAATAAATTCCTTATATTTGGGAAAATATAATTTATTAACATTGGGAATTATGAGGAAAAAGGGGTGATCTGAATTCAATGTATGTTAATAACCATTACAAGGAAATATAACATGTGAATGAATGGTATACCCAGATAACATAAAATAGATTGATCACAGCTAATCGGATTGGAGCATATATAAGGATCAAGGTATCATGAGAACATCACATAATAGGAAATGTGTAAGAAACATATATCATTAAATAAAAATTATTCGAGGATAATGACATAGAAAATATCACATTGAGGGAAAATTTGTAAAAATGATAAGGATTACTCCCTAACCCCATACATGGCATATCACAATATTAATGATTTATTAATGGAATTTGAGAAATATCAAGAAGCACTGATCATAACATATTACTAATTATGAGTGTAATTAAATGAAATTAATAATAATTAATAATCATATAGATTTACAATAAAAAGAATATGTGTTTTATATTGTTGTCTCATATTTTAATCAAAGGAAATTTCCCACTAAAGGAATATGAGAGTTGATCATGAGGAAAGTGTTACCAAATTATTATGAGGTAGAATAAGATATGCACATATATATATATATATGAAAAAAATATTGATAATTTATAATTAATCAATAGAATTATGTATTTTCATTATTGATAAATAATTACTTAAAATATTATATAGAATTTTTCTGGAGAAAAATACCATTGTCACATTGAATTAAATTCTTCAAAATCTGAAAATTACCAAATTATTATATAATATATTTTATTTAAAACCATATATGTAAAATTATAAAATAATATTCAAATGTTTAATATGTCCTGATGATAGTTATAATCTAATATTCCATATATGTTAGAAATCATTCTTTTCGCACCGTTGTTAAAGGATAAAAGGAACCTCATTTAAAAAATGAAAATAGAAATTCATTGAAATCTAATTAATAAAAAATATGGGTAAAATTAAAGTAGATTAATTATTTAAATTCTATTAGAAAAATTATTGAAAATATCTTTTGAGAACACATATACGACAACAAATTGAATTTCAACTGAAGATAGAAATGGAGTCCACTTTCCATAAAACAATTTCGCAGTCTTTTTAAATATGATCTAAAAGTGAATAAATATATTAATTGAAAATTTAACAAATAACTAGTTGACAAGAAAAATAAATTTTCTTATAATAAAAATATATTATAATTTCATTCAATGTAAATTAATGAAAAAAAATACCAATTAAAATGATAATGAAAAATCAACCCTTATAATGTCAGTAACATTTGAATCATAATATGCTACTAATGATATCGATGAACTGTTACATAAAATCTAATGAATTATTACTTATTAATAACATAAAATATAATGGAGTCATATATATATTATTTAAAATATAATATCTAAATGAAAGAACTACTATCTCAAATAAATATGTTATTTAAGAAAGACATACAATGAGCGAAGACATTTTGGTGTACTTATTATATATCTTTTAAAATAAACATATGTTATTATTTTTCATAATAAAATTAAATATTATAACTACCTTATACTTAAAACACATTTTTAATTAATTTTAATGAATCTTTTCATTACTTAATGACTTATGTCAATGTATGTTTTTTTGAGTGTGGTTAGTTAATGGGTTGAAAAACTATTCCATGTGTTGAAAATGGTAAAAGAGGTCCCTATTACTAAATATACATAATAATAATAATTAAATATTTATAAATTTCTAAACATAAATTATAATTTTAAAACCAAATGTGAAATATGGTTATATAAAATTAACTACAATATAATCATGGAGATGATATGGAGTACTTATGAATAGGTAACATTTACATTTTACAAATATCATGATGGAAACAAGGTTAGTGTAATTTTATAATTCAATAATGATAATTTTATAATAAATATCATATAATATCATTAACTATACATACATATTCTAACCATGTGATGTGGTATTGAAAATTGATTAACATCTCTTGGCGAGGTTGTACTATAACGTAAACACAAATGGTGATATCTTTATTTAATAGATTTTAAGGTAAGAAAGTATATGATATGTTACCTTCTAAGATTGAATAATATTTCATTAATATCATATAAAAACAACAAATTAATATTTATAAATATCCATTAGATGTGATAATGGAGAATGAGTTATGTAGGTTCATGAGGTGGTAGTCTTTAGAAAACCCAAAAGTGGGTTCGTTTCCCATTTTAGTTAAGGTGAGATTGATTTATGACATGATATTAAATTATCAACATCTCAATATATGTATGATAAATATAATTGGATATTATAATTAATGGGTGATATTTTTTATAGGTGGAATTAGTGGAAAATGAAATATGATCGTTTGAGAATTGTAATCCATCTTCAGACCACCTCTTAAGGAATATATCTAAATCCATCATAGATTAGATTTATGTTTAAAATATGGATTATATGACCTAGGAAGGAAATTATGGAGTTTATTTGGTTTGGAATTGGACAAACAATTTGTTTTTTATGTGTGAAAAAGTGTAGATAGTGGGTCCCTTTTATAAGGGGGATGGAGTATAATTCTTGTAAATATAAAAAACAATTCAATAATGGGATGTCACTATGAAACAATATTCCACAAAAGTTGACAAAAAATGTGTTGTAGATATATAATTTGATAAAATTCTCTATAATTAAATATAATCTTGTTTTAAAAATGTTATTACTTTTACATATGTATTATATCTATAAGGTAAACAAGTTTTCACAGTAACCACTTTATCTAATTTGTACAATTTTTACTATCTATTTTGAAAAAACATTATATTTATAATATTATATAAAATTAATTGATGTTATTCCAAATTTGGAATAAGTTTTATCATATATAATTAAAATAATAATATTAATTTAATTTAAAACTAATCACGTATATGTGTCTAAAAATGTGTTTTTATTTAAATGCATTTCTCAGACATATGATGATATTATAATACCTATATAAAATGTGTAACATCCCAGGTAAATAAATATTATAAAATTTTTTATATTTATTGAGATTTGTGAATTCAATATTTATTTTAACTTAAAGGGGGTTTTATGTTCGATGGAATTCCTCATACAGAACCACATGTTTCATTGAAAACTTATCTTGCAAACAATGTTGAGTTATACAGAAAAATATTAATATAATATTATTATTTTAAATTCTAGTTAATGCATAGTTGTTGTATTAGTATGAATGAATAACACTAACCATATTATGATTCAATATTTTTTTAAATGTGTTTACATTTATCAAATAAATTTTTAAGGCATAATATAAGAATGAATCCTATTTTAAGCAAAAACACTGTAATATTACTAAAACGATCAATTCATCAGCATTTGATGGAGAACCCTCATTAAATATAGTTTTGGTCACTATTATATATTGTATTTTACAAAATTATATTTTTATTTAGAATCGCAACATCAAAATTTAATTTGGATTAAATTTTGGCATTTTTCTCACAAAGATCATTTGTTTATAAATAGTGAAAAATTAAGAATGTTAATTCATAACTGCCTTTTAATCTAATTTATTTATATGGTTATATTATCTTTTTAAATTATTTTAAAGTAAAATTATAATAAATTTTTACAATTTAATAAATTTTTTGTCATTAGAAGTAATTTCACATTGAAATTCGATATAAATAATGTCAATCTTTTGGTAGTTATAATTTCTTAAGAACAAGTTTTTTGTTTTGTCAGTCGGAATTGATTTTAAAATAATTTATTCCACTTCAGTGTTTTGAATTAAGAAAACTGGATTACTATATTTGAAATATGGTGTTCCAAACTATTTAAATAGATAACATTTATTTTTAGACATTATGAATATTTATTTCAGAAATTATTTTATTTATCACGGTTAAAGGGTAAATCTAATAAATGATGGTAAAAAAATAATATTCTAATTATATTATATTACCATAACACGATTCCTAATCCAATTTTAGGTACATTTTCAACCATTTTCATCGATGGGTTGATTTTGGGACCCCATGGAGCCACATGAGAGTTATAATGAAAATTTATATTAATTAATTTATTGTAAATACATAAATGACTTAAACATATATCTTTTCGTAAATCAATTCTTACAAGGGGTTAAATAAGATATATCTTCGACAATAAATATTCCTTTTAATGATAAAAAATATTTCCTACATCATGTTATTTTTTATTTTTAAACATCAAATAAATGAAAATATTTTTGACACAATAATGATGTACTGTTTACTTCATTAATAAATAATTTATATAAATATTCTTAAAATGTTTAAAAAAATATCCAAAAATCTGAAAATTTTAGCTCCCTATATCCCTCTCCCCATCTTAGAAGCCTTACCCTAGGCATAACGCAA
This sequence comes from Viscum album, assembly GCA_963277665.1. Lineage (NCBI taxonomy): Eukaryota > Viridiplantae > Streptophyta > Magnoliopsida > Santalales > Viscaceae > Viscum > Viscum album. The sequence continues at coordinate 1,400,705,274 of OY728137.1, read as the reverse complement.
TACATGTAATCATTTTTGTTCAATTGAAATGGAGATACCGAATTTGAAGGTAACACCTTCTCTTAAATTCTTTTGTTTTATTTTATTTTCCAACCCCATAAACTCTTATTATTCCGTTATTTCATAAAAAAAATAGTATAATAAATATAATTTTTTTCTATGAGAAGGATTCAAAATACACATACACACACCTCAATCTAATGGGTAATGAACATATTTTTTCAATGGACGGAGACCCTCTGCCTCACGAAACGATGATTGTTCAGTCTTCTCCTACCACGTCTCATGGTGGAAAATACGGTGGAAATGTATTTATATATGATATATATTATGGTTATGTTTTATCTATTCTTATGTTATATTTATTTACAATCATACTTTTATTCATACCAATATGTTTAAATATGATAATTTAATTTGACGAAGTGCAGACAACTGCCCACACATGGTGATATGATTCATTCATGACATACATGGAACCTAAATAGGATGGAGTTAATGAAATTATGTAACATATATATAATACGATATTAGACTGGAATTATAATATACCAATGTATAATTAAATTTTCAGACTATTAAATATGAAATAGAAATGGATGTAGCATTCATGCGTGCGTACGACCTACAGTCTCCATGAAAGGTGTATTTCATTTCTTATATCCAAATGTTATGTAACATTATAAATACATACATATAAAATATTTATACGATATATATGTTATATAGATCATTAATATCATTATGGAGATAATAGAATTTGGACCACATGAACAAATTGTAATTATTAGAAGTTCAATTTTTGACTAATGTACCAAATAACGACAAAATGACCATTATTAAATTATATTATTTGATAATGTTTATTAAATAGTAATAAATTATATAAAAAGAATCATAAAATTTAAAAAGGTTATTAAGCATATATAAATTATCTTTAGCTTATTATTTTGGAGATTTAGGAACAAACGGGTCATTTCGTACATGAGGTATGGGGTTCCTTATATCACTTTTTATTCTCTGAGGTTTCTATTGTTTTCCACTTATTTATTTCATGTGGTAAATTTTGTACAACCATTTGATATATATTATCATGATTATATTTTTATTCATGGTATTTAGTGATTCATTTTGTGGTTATTATCTTTTGGCCATACGACTCGATTGATTACATCATGGTAAGGGATTTTTATCTCACTTTTTATTCCCCTGAGATTCATGATATATTTTCAACTATTTACATTTTTGTGGTGGATGTAATGCCCATTATTATATAATTTGGTAATATACTTTAAATTATTAGTTTTTACATCTTCATTGAATTATACTTCTTTCGGGGGGTGTATGTTTTATATGTTACCAAATGAGTAAGGGATCCTTTCACACACCTATTATTAAAATACTTTTTCTTGTTATGCCTTTTAATTTAATTATTATAATGTGGGGATATATTCTTCTATATAATTATTTATATAAATTTATTTCCATGTGATAATATAACCTTTTATCTCTCATGAAATATATCTCTGATTTTTAATGTGAAACCTTTAGGCTGTGAAATTTCTTAAGGGAACTTCTTCACCCAATTTCAATTCTTTGGGATAAAATTATAATTCTTGATTAAGTCATGTTATAAATACGTGTGAATGACCTCAGGTTGTTTCACAATTAATATCCACTTATATTGAATGTATTATTATTTTTCACACATAATTATATAATTGATTTATCCTTAATCTAATGATACCATCTGTATAAGGGATTTCATCTCAAGTTACATTCCATTTAGAATTTATTGTTGTTATCCCCAATTTGCTTTTATATAGTGTATATACTATCCATTTGAATATTATATTATGAATAACATTATTATCTGGATATTATAATTTTTTGATCAAATGGAATTCCTCAATTATCTGTATTCAAACATCTCTCATTTGGTTAAGAACTCGTTACCTGAAATAATTTTTTAATGATTTCTTCTTATAAATAATTTTCATTGATTTCCATGATTTAAAAATGGTTTTTTGGATCTATTTATGTAAACATTAATGTTTTAAATAGTTAATTTATTTAAATCATTAATTTATAATGGTACACTTTGATTAAAAATCACATTATTAAATGTTTTAAATGATTTTGAAAGTGGTTTGATAAAGCATTTATTATGTCAATATCAAGAAATGATATTTTGTTATTTACATGTAGAAATTTTATCTTTTAATTATTATTGATTTGTGTCTTATGAAAATATTTTGATTATTGGGCACTGTTTACATATATTGGTGGTTCTGTGATATAACTAGTGCAGGTCAGCCCGTGAAAGTTCTCCAATGTATTGGGTAACGTGGCAAGGGTAAATGTCAATGTATCTCCTAAGATATTTAATAAATATAATTTGCTAGGTATTCCAACGTAACTCTCTACAAAGTTGTGATAGCTACAATGTAAGTATGTTATGTTTTCCGTAAGTTTCCTTCATGACATATGATTTCTATGTTTTATTCATAAATCTTTTGATTTCATAAGGTATGTTTTTATTAAAAAGAATTGTTTCATTGTTTTGTATTTATTGATGAGAGAATGTTTTCATTCCATAATTTATAACCGTTACTGAGGTTTTTATTCTCATCACATGTCTTTGAAATGTTTTTCACATGAAAAAAATATTAATAGGGTCAAGGATGGGATGAATGAAATGTCATGTTTCCAAAAACATGGAACTCGACATGTTTCTTTTTAAATGTTTTTATTGTATTAATGAAATGGATACTTATTAGTAGTGTGTACGCGTTATTTTCATGTAGAGATATAATTGTTATGGCCTAATTCCATAAAACTCTAATCCTGAAAAGATCCTAAATGTAAATTATTAATTTAATTCATGATTATTTATTGTTTTAAGGATGGGTATTTATAGTTGGTATGAGAGGTCAGTTTATACAACTTTATAGGTTTGGGTTTTTTTAAGAATAAGTGAAATAACCATAATGGTTAGAATATTATAAAGACCCATAATTATTTTAGATAAATTGAATTAATTTAAGATAACTTGAATAAGTTTAACTTATTATTTACCATCCTAATAAGATATTATAGGAGTATTTTACTAATATACTCAAACAGACCTTTTTGGTTTTATTAAATGGATGGATCTAGGTAATGACAATGTAATGGTGGATGTGAAGAAAGATTTAATTATTTTCTAAATGAGGAATTGAATGAAAAGGATGTTTCAATGGGAACTCTTATGGTTATTCTCAATCAACTATCATGAATAATGATTGACCACCTAAACCATGGGTATTTTTATATGGCATCGTATATACATGAAAAAATCCCTACAGATGGTCATGTAAAAGTCATAAAGGTTAGTAGGTTCAAAAACCTACGTGTCAAGAATGTGGAATAAAACACCTCTAAAAATGATTCAGAGGGATGGGAAGATGCTATAGATGTGGTAATGAAGGACATAAAGAAAGAACCATCCATGGAAAAGGAAGCATCCGGTTAACTATAGGAATGGGAATTATGTTCTTTATGAGGGACCAATTGAATGTTTTATATGTGGTTTTCATTTTCATTATAGAAACATAAGTCATATGAAGATGGTTTGGGAATGGGATCACCAGGATCATACAAATATATGTTTACCAATACCTAATACCATTCATATTGAGGATGTCAAAACTAACAATGACCAATGAACAATATAGATAATTTATTAACATATGTTTTGATATTATTGTATCTTATGATATGATTCATCATTTTGTTGGTAGGATGGAAGTATTTTTGAATAAGTTAGTAAGGAAAGGATAAGAAATTTTGAAGAATGTTGAATGCATAAGAAGTGATCATATAATGAATTCAATAGTTATTATGGAATTTAAGATGATGAAATGCTAAAAAAATATTAAGGCTCTTTTGTGGATGGGATTACATTTGAAGCCTTTTTATAGTATGTGTATCCCTAAAGTTTGATATATGAATTTCCTATGCAAGGAATTATTAACCTTTCCTTTTATGAGTTAGGGTGGAGTTTTGTTTTGGAAGAATCCATATTTTTATTATGGACATAAGGTGATTTTGTTTACTAATGGAAATGAATAACCTTTCATAGATAATGTGTGATTTGGTTCATCACACTTCAGTTAGATACTTTATGAGTAGTAGATTTTATTTTGAGATAAATGTTACGATTTACTATGGATGAATATGTGATTAAATGTTTCTGAATTTTGGGTTTCAATCATAGTTTGGATTACATTGAAGAATATAATGGACAGATGTATGTTGAATGGTCTTTGTTGAACACTGAGTATTGCTTGAAATTTTTTGGAGATTAATATTAGTTTGTCTTTTTGTAAAAAATTATCCTCTTTAGGGGATTATCAGATCTGGTACTAACCATTTTGGTTTTGAGTAATGTCTAAAGACATGGGAAAAATATAGTTTATCATTTGTGGATTATGTGATTCTGTAGAATTTGATTATAGCGCATTCAATGTGAACATGTCATCTTGAATAATCATCGTTTCAAGAAAAGATGAGTTTGTGGTAAAAGTCTATTAATAAATGAATGTCTACATGGAATGTACATATTTTTTCTTATGTTATTATTCAATCTCTTAAATAAATTTCTCAAATTTATAAAAAGTCACTTCAATCACAAAAATTGTCCATTAACTTTTCCTAACAGGGAATCAAATACTATTTAACCCATCACCTGTTTGTGATTTTCTGGTTGTTAACTTTCTCTTAATCATGTCTTCTACCACTCTCCATAAAATCTTTATGATTTTTAACTCTTCCATAACCATGTTTTTTATAAGTAATCCTAGTATGGTCTATCTCAGGTGACATTTGTATTTTATATTCATTCTTTTAATGTGATATTTTTAATGACTCTTTTTTTGATGTGGAACATTAAATGACGTTTCCAAGCCCAATTTTAAAATTGTGAGGATGAAATTTCAAAAAGTGGGGAAGGATGTATATAATGACCCATAAATTAAATACATTGTTAATACTTAAAAATTGAAGTACACTTATTATATCATATAAAAAAACCATGAAAGGACCGTATAGGTATAGTGTCTTTAGAAACTGGAAAACATAAACAACTGGTTCATATAGCATATACATTGTCTCCCATTTATTTCAACATATCTCAAGTCCCTTTTTGGCATATCTTACTTAATAACCTTCTTCCTGACATGGGGAAAGAAAATATACAAAAGGGTGAGCTCAAATGCTCAGTAAAGGTAAACAAAATAAATATCAATCACATAATATTCATAAGAACACAACATTTTGGAAATCTTAACCAGCAAAAGATATCATAATATCATAACATGAGATAAATCATAGTAGTGAAATGTAATCTCAATAATCATAACTTAAAACATGATGCTTTGTGGCATACACACATATTCATAGAAAATAATTTCTTAGAATTCAAGACTCAATTTCAAGACTATCTTAGTGGAAAATGTCCATTTCTGAACCGAGTTCACTCCTCATTTCATTCCTGTTTCACTGAACCGGTTTAACCTGCCATTCCAGCCATGTATATCTCATGAGATATAAATATTTACCCAATGAATTGGAGGTAGATATAGGTCCCACCCATCTCATAATGATACCATTATTATGTGTGCCACAAAATCATAAACCATACATCATTGCATAACCCATGTAATAAAAATGGGATTCTTAAACATCGTGGCATCATAAAATAATTCATATAAGACAAAGGAATTCATAAAAAAAATTCCATCAAAACATAATCAAATCAATGTAATAATAGGGATTGAAACAGAAACCTATATTATCTTAGATGGAAAATAATTTTGATAAAACACTTGAACTCCATTCTTGAGGAAAATATCCTTTCTACTTCAAAAACATTTTTCCTTCCATAACATTCATAAAATTTTAAACTAAAAGAAGTTGATTAAAAAAACATGAAAACATGTAATAGAAGATTCTTGGAAATAATTTTTTAAAAATCCATTCATGCCGTATAAGTTAAAAAACATTCTTCTCGTACTTATGTCAGAAGAGATAAAAAGTACCTCGTAAGAAAAATGACAATATTCTATTCATATATTTTACTAAAAACTCAACAAAGGGTAAAATTGGATTTAAAAAATTGTATAAGGATATAAATATTACATATTGAGGAAAACGGATGTGGATGATAAATATTCCCTAGTAAATTCTGAATTATAAATAATCTCGGATAAAAATTGAGATTGTGAGATTGTCCCTAACCTTAGGTCCGATTTTCTTCGTAAGTGTCCGAACATCCTGTGTAATGATTTAAATAATGTCATTGACTTACTCCAGAATCATACTTATTTTTATGATATCATATATGGTAATATTCTTAGCATTTTATTTGTAAAATTTCATTGTTACTTGTTATTCAGGTGTTTATTGCTTTTTGTTCTTATGCGTGTTTTGTCAAATAAATTCTTATTATTATTTTTAGGTTATAGATACCCCATTTCCAGAATGTTATTATCATATTAATTCATTCAATTCATTTATATAATTATTATTCAATGAAGATCATGTTGAACAAGTCACATCACATCCTGGAGATGGTATTCCATACGTACGCACGAGCGATGATATCATTCCCATGATCGTGGAATTGTATTGGTGTGTATGTATACAATTTCAGAAACAATATCATTTTACAATAATCATATATAGTTATTCTTTACACCATTATAGCCATCCAGGTAATGTGGTGGTGGAAAATAGATTACACCATGGCGTGGAGACGGTATTCCGTACGTACGCACGCTTGACGATTTCATTTTCCATCGGATGGATAGATGGTGAAATTGAGTTGTTCCATACTTATAATAAAATATCAGTATATTAGTGAAACAGATTTTATTACTTCATATTGAAACAGCTATATAAGAATAAGTGGAAGAATAAATAAAGTTGAAAGAATCGGTAACAGACATTACCTCTTCTTTGAAGTGCCTCTTTGAGACCACCACTTAGGGCACTAAAATTGGTCTTTGAAGAAGACCAGGACCTCTAGGATGTTTCTAGGGAAGTGGAAAAGAGAATTTTGTAGAGGTTGGATGAGCTTGAAGGCTCAAAGTGGTGTGAGGAAGAGAGGGAGGAGGTGCCCTTTTATAAGGGATGAGAGAGGCACCTTAGTAAAAACTAAAAATATTATTTTATAATAAAGTCATATTCGTTTATTAATAGCTCCAAATTGATTTATTTATAAGATACAACACAGATGGGTCGAAATAATCTCATACAATAGAATTTAGACAAGTTTAGGGTTCTATTTCAACATTATCATTTAGATTTAACTCTAAGTTAAATAATTTTACTTTTACCGTGTCTTTTAGTTTTCTTACAGTATATAGATAATAAACTTACTATAACAAGCCAAACGAACCCCAAGTTTTTTTATTATTAATATATATAACCTTATCTATGTAATTTGGCCGAATCATAGATTTTTAGGAATAAAATAACAAATAATAATATAATATATGTTTTAAAAACTATTTTAAGTCAAATTTGACACTATTTGGTAAATGAATTTTGTGAAAATTATAACAGAATGATTAGTTCGAAAAAAGATAATCAAATCAATTATAACATGTCATATTAACATAGATAATTATTTCAATTCATAAAAAGTCTCAAATTTCATTTATTTGGGTATTTATAACATCAATTATGTAAATATTTCATTAATAAGATAATTACTGCATCATCATTGTGTCATAAATAAATTAAATTATTTTAAGTCAAAAAATTACAAATAAAATAACAATATCTAGGAAATAATTTTATCATTATAATGAATATTTATAGTCTAATTTATCTTAAGTATAACCCTATATTAAAATTAATTTAGTTATTAAACTTTGATTTTAACTATTTTAACCCTTCTTTAAATAAATTAATAATAAATGTCCTAATCTATTCCAAGTTGGAATAAATGGATATATTATTCCTGAGGTTGTTTTTGGTCGAATTACACTTATCCAATAGAATTAAAACACGTGTTAGGATAATAATAGTAACATTTTTACCCTTAATTACCCTATTTACTTTTAACCGCGGTAAAAAAAGTAAAAAGTTACTATTTAACATAAATTATTTTCACCTCATTGAACCACATTCTAGTCCTTGATATTAACTGTGTCTCTCGAATTTTCGAAATTCCACTCACAGAAGAGGTAAAATTATGTTTTATGTTAATTTGAAAATTCTCCTAGGATGTGGGTAAAAGACGGGGAAAAGTTCAATAAAATTTTTATATATCTAAAATTATTTTAAAATGACTCAAATGGTATGCATTGAACTTATATAGGTATTATGTATCAGTTTTGACATAACATAAAATTGAATAAAATAAATAATTATTTAAATAAAAAGTCGGTTATTAAATAGTAACCCGATGTTTTCAATATTCATCAAAAATTGAAAATTTTCAGAAAAATACCAAAATTTCACCCTAGGATAATTTCGATATTCCGAATCCAAAAATGAAGTCCATTTTCAAAAATAAAATTTAAATTTTTTTAAAAAGTATGTATTACTATTCATAACAGCTATTTTTAATAATATTTTAATAGCATATCGTTGATTTGTGAAACTCGGTATTGTGTACGACGCAAGCTATCGAGGAAGGTCGCGATTGAATGTAAATCACGCCAAGCTAGTGTTGTGTGTAGTGAAATATTCCTTTGATGATTTATATAACATAAAAAAATAATTCTCATAAAAGTCTCGGGTGTTACATTCTACCCCCTTTGAAATGAATTTCGCCCTCGAAATTAGTCACTTTGTAACAAACAGATGAGGATACCTCTTGCTCATCATATCCTCAAGGTTTCATGTATCTTCTTTCTAATTGGTGGTTTCTCCATAAATCATTCACCAAGCGAGTGGTATTGTTCCGCAAGACTTTTTCACTACGATCGAGAATCTCTATCGACTGTTCTTCATATGAAATATCTTGTTCCAGTGGTATAACTTCTGAGCTGAGTACATGTGAAGGATCAGGTATGTACTTTCTCAGGAGAGATACATGGAACACATTGTGAACTTGAGAGAGATTCAGTGGAAGTGCCAATTGGTAAGCTACCTTCCGAACACGATCCAGTATTTTTAAAGGACCGATATACCTATTTCAAACCTTTCCCTTCTTTGAAAATATCATTACTCTCTTCCAAGGAGATATTCGTAAGATCACATTATCACCCACTTCAAACTCTAGGTCTTTTCATCGGTTATCGGCATAACTTTTTTGTCAACTCTGAGCTGCTCTTATGTGTTGTTGAATAGATCGGACCATTTTTTCCATCTCATCAACAAGATCGGGTCCTAATAGCTTTCTTTCCCCAACTTCATCCCATCAAGTTGGAGTCCTACATTTCTTTCCATATAGTGCTTAATAAAGAGCCATTTGAATACTGGAGTGAAAGCTATTATTATAAGAAAATTCCACCAAAGGTATATGTTTATCCCAACCACCTTTGAAATCCATAGAGCAAGCTCTCAACATATCTTCTAGAGATAGAATTGTCCTCTCAGACTGACCGTCTATCTGAGGATGATAAGCACTGCTGAAACTCAACTCTATATCTAGAGTTTGCTGAAGACTTCGCCAGAACTTTAAGGTAAACCTGGGATCCCGATCAGATATAATTGAAAGTGGTACTCCATGCAATCTTACCACTTCCTTCACATATATCCTGGAAAGCTGATCCAGAGAGAAATCCTATCTAATAGTAATGAAGTGTGCCGACTTTGTATGACGATCAACTATGAACCAGATAGCATTATTTCCTATGGATGTTTTAGGATGTCCGGAGACAAAGTCCATAATGATGTTTTCCCATTTCCATTCATGTATGGGTAATGGTTGTAACATCCTTTTAGACTTCTGTATCTAAACTTTAACATGCTGTCAAACCAAGCATCAAGAGACATATTCACCAACATCTATTTTCATGCCATCCCACCAGAATTACTCTTTCTGGTCCCTATACATCTTCGTGCTTCCAGGATGAATAGAGGATGAAGAACTATGAGCCTCATCCAGCTGATCCTTCTTTAATTCTGGGATGGGAGGAACACAAACCCGATTCCTGAACATTATTATCCCATCACAAGGAATTTTGAATTCAGGAACATTTCTCACCTTCTTTTGTAACTCTACATCTTCTTTCTGTGCCTCTTTAATCTTCACATGTATAGATGGTTGAACATTCATTTTAGAAAGATATGATAATTCCCCTTCAATTATATTTCCAAGATCCATCCTTTGTAAATCCATAAATATTGGATCTTTTGTGATCCTCATCATGGATAAACTGGCATGGTCTTGTCGACTTAATGCATCAGCCACCTTGTCTGCTTTCCCAGGGTGGTAATGAATTGAGCAGTCGTAATCCTTAATCATCTCCAACCATTTTTTTTGCACAAATTCAGATCCTTTCGTGTGAAAATATAATTTAAACCTTTATGATAAGTATAAATATCACACCTTTCTTCATAAATATAATGCCTCCAAATCTTTAATGAAAAGATTACTGCAGCTAACTCCAAGTCATGTGTTGGGTAATTTTGCTAATGGATTTTCAACTGTCTTGAGGCATAAGCTATCACCATATCATTTTTCCTGAGAACACACACCAATCCCTTCTAGGATTCATCACTGTAGATCAAAAACCTTTCTCCACTACAAGGCAGTGTGAGCACAGGTGCACTGGATAACCTTCTTTTCAACTCCTTGAAATACTCTTCACATTTCTCCATCCAAACAAACATAACTCCTTTCAGAGTCAACTTGGTGAAGGTATTAGATAATCATGAAAAATATTTCACAAAACGTAAATATTATCCAGCCAAACCAATAAAAATTCAGATCTCAGTTACTGTTGTTGTTCTCGACCATCATTCGATAACCTCTGTTTTTGCTGGATCCACAGAGATCCACTCTTTTGAGATTATGTGACCCAAAAATGAATCTTTTTAATGCCAAAATTCACACTTGGTAAATTTGGCATAAAGATTCTCCTTTCTCAGGGTAGTCAATATAATTCTCAAGTGATCTTCATGTTCTTACTTTCTCTATGATTAGACAAGAATATCATCTTTAATGACTACCAAAAACTGATCAAGATAGTCTCTAAAGACTCTATTTATCAGATCCATGAAGATAGTTGGTGCATTAGTAAGACCAAATGGAATCACTATAAATTCATTGTGTCTATACATTGTACAATATGCCGTCTTTGGTATATTTTCCCTTTTGACATTTAATTGATGATACCTTGAATAAAGATCAATCATGGAAAAGTATTGAGCTCCATGTAGTTGGTCAAATAAGTCATCAATGCGCGGGAGAGGTTATTTGTTCTTGATAGTGATCTTGTTATGTTCTCGATAATCGATGCAGAGTCTCATTGATCCATCTTTCTTCTTAACAAATAGAATAGGTTCTCCCTAAGGTGACACACATGGGCGTATGATTCACTTATCAAGATTCTCTTGGAGTTTCTTCTTCAATTCCTCCAACTCAATTGGGGCCATTATGTAAAGTGTCTTTGAAATAGGCAAGGCACCCGGTACGAGTTCTATTGAAAACTTGAATTCAAGATTTGGTGGAAGACCCAACAATTCCTCTAGAAAGGCATCCTCAAACTCTCGTACAATGGGAATATTCTTAATCGTGAGTTTCTCACCAACCATTTGAGATAAATAACCTTCATTTAGGGGAATCAAGAACCCTAATATGGATGAAATTTCCACTGGAAGGTTATGTTCATCCTTACATCGATAGACGATCATAGATTGATCTGGAATATGAAATGTGACTTCCCTTCATTGGAAATTGATATGATCTCCACATATCGAAAGCCAATCCATGCCATGAATCACAACAATTTCCACTATAGGAAGGACCACAATATTTGCTGGAAGCACTTTCCCACAAACTTCAATCAGAGAATAATTATAATCGTTTGATGCGACTGTTGTGCCATTAGGGGTTGTCACACCTAACCAAACATCTAATTCTGGAGGTAATACGGTGATACTCTTAGAAAACTATTCAGAAAAAATAGAGTGGGTGGATCCAGAATGAAATAAAACATTTGATACTTTAGAGTGGATGATAAGTGTACCTTTCACCACTTCATTATCGTACTCCACATCGCTGATAGAAATTTCATGTGACATTCCTTTGTCTTTAGCCTTAATATTTTTTTGACATCTATAATCATCAACAACCATTGGATTAGGGCATTGATTAGAATACTACCCCATTTCCTTGCACATGTAACATTGAAGTGTAGGAGCTGGCCTCTATGTATCCTTTTCATTGTTCGCATCACTAGAAATCTTTTTCCCATCATTTCGGCATTCAAATGCCAGATGACCTTCCTTTCCACATTTGAAATATTTACTTGTCCCTTTAAGACAACTCCCTCTATTTTTTTTCCACACATTAAGCATAAGGGAATACTCATCTTCTTTTCAGTGTTCTCTTTAGATTTTTCTTTGAATTCCATTTTCCTCTTCTAATCAAACCCATATGACTAACGGGTTACTCCAATCTCTATTTCAACCTTGAGAGCTCATCGAACGATTTCCTCGTAGCTATTGAATTCCCTTATGGCTAATTCCCTTTGAAGACTTGGTTTTAAGCCACTAAAGAATCGATCAATCTTACTCTCAGGTTGGATAATAATACCAGAAGGATTTTGATCGAAGAGGATGTGCCCATAAGGGGCTCTGCATCTAGGTTTTCCTTCCGACCGCCATCGCCTTCCGATCTCCCGCTGGCTGATCTTCTCCGTCTTCTCGTCGGCGCGCTCGTGATGTGCTCTTCAACATGGCATAGGCTCGTCAAAATCCTCGGCGATTTGCATATCTGCGCGACCTTCTCTCCACTCTAGCTTTGGTTCCAGCTAGGGTTTCCTTAGGTGGTAAGATGCTGGACCAGGGTGCGGGTTTCAAGTGCTGTGGTTTGGGGATTCCGTTGTTTTCAGCGTTGTCCGTGCGAGATTCGGGTAGATCTGGAATTTGGGTGCAGATGTGAAGGTGGCGACGAGATTTTCTCATAGTCCTTCATCTGGGATGCTGTTCATCGGAGTTCTGGTGATTCTCATTTAATGTTTGTTTTGTAGGATTTATTTTAGGATGGTTTCTGGGATGGCATTTGCTACACCGGCAATTTTTTTTGACGACGCAAAGAGGATGGTGGTTTTTACGCTGGCGTGTTTGATTTGGTGATGGTGCATTGACGGAGGCATGCCGGATGTTTTTGCCTTCATTCCTTGCTGTTTATTTTCCACGGTTTTCTACAATTCTTGGATTGTTATGGATTTTACCTGGTTGGTTTGAATTTCCTGCTTTGAATTTCCTGCTGTGCGGGATGGTCTTATGAAGCTGGTGGGATTCGCGGCTCATGGGCAAGTGCTTTGGTGATGGTTCGCCGCTGTGGATGGTGGTGTGTGGGGATGGATCTTGGAATTCGCGGTGATGCCAGAGGGGGTCTCGCCGACGATGAACAGTCTGGTTGGTGATGGTGAAGCTGATGGGTTTGTTGGCTGGGTGAGTTTTGAGATGTGAGCGGCCCTAGGAGGCATGGAAAGGTGTGCGGTGATGGTATGCTGATCGACGATAGCTGGATTGTTTTTTGAGTTTGAAATTTGAAAGTTGTTTTGAAATGTATGGCGCGAGGATGTTTTGTAATGGGTACCGACAACCCTTAAACCTGTTTTCTTTCTCTTTTTAATAAATGGTCAGAGGGTTATCCTCTGACAGCTTTTCTGGTAATAATACCCGAAGCGTACCTTGAAAGGCTTGTAAAATTTGCTTCATTGGCACCAACAAATTCATCATCCTTTTGCTTCAGTTCATGAAAATCATTCTCCATCTTTGTTCGAACAATACGAGGTAAGTACTTATTGAAAAATAAGTTCTTGAACTCATCCCATTCCATGGACTCAATTTCATATCTTTGCCTCATATTCATGATAAGATTCCACCATTGATTAGCATCACCTTCCAAACGATACACTGCTAAGATGGCTTTATCATGTTCAGAACATTGTATAAGTGAAAATATCTTTTCAGTGGTACTGATCCTTTTTTTATCCACTAATGGATTAGTAGATCCGCTGAATGTGGGTGGATGCTGCCTCATAAAGGATTCAATAGAATGTTGCTCCTTCCATTGCTTGATTGGAAGTCCTGAATTATTCATAGCTTGAGATGGTTGTGTGATCTTGGCAACATTATTTTGAATTCCAGCTCCCATAACGTTTGGTTGCTCAGGGGGGCAATCATTGCATAGCCCATCGCATTCCGCATTAACACGGTTCCTTCGAGTTCCAGCCAGTGACTAAAACCAAGAAGAATAGTGTGAGCAACAGTAATTATAATACGAAAACCACATAATCAAGAATAAAATTTTACATTTAAGGTTTGATCATAGGTTATTCATGGCCATTTCTAAAACACTATGATTGTGTTCTATGCTTAGACTTATCCTTAGGGTTTTTACTAAGGCTTTCACATCCTAGTTTCCAAAGGTTGACTATACCTTTCCTCTGATACGAACTATAACGACCCATACATTAAATACATTGTTAATACTTCAAAATTGAAGTACACTTATTACAACATATTACAAAACCATGAAAGGACTGTATAGGTATAGTGTCTTTAGAAACTGCGAAACATAAACAACTGGTTCATAATGCATCTACATTGTCTCCCATTTATTTCATCATTTCTAGAGTACCTTTTTTGTATATCTTACTTAATAAACATCTTCTTGAACTAGGGAAAGAAAACATACAAAAAGGTGAGCTCAAATGCTCAGTAAGGGTAATCAAAAGAAATATCAATGACATCATATTCATAAGAACTTAACATTTTGGAAATCTTAACATGTAAAAGAGATCATAATTTCATAACATGGGATAAATCATAGGAGTGAAATGTAATCCCAATAATCATAACATAAAACATGAAGTTTTGTGGAATACACACATAATCATAGAAAATCATTTCTTAGTAGTCAATACTCATTGCCAAGACCATCATAGTAGACAATCTCCATTTCTGAACCGAGTTCACTCCTCATTTCAGTCCTGTTTCACTAAACCGGTTTAACCTGCCGTTCCAGCCATGTCTATCTCATGAGATATAAATCTTTACCCAATGCATT
This sequence comes from Viscum album, assembly GCA_963277665.1. Taxonomy (NCBI): domain Eukaryota; kingdom Viridiplantae; phylum Streptophyta; class Magnoliopsida; order Santalales; family Viscaceae; genus Viscum; species Viscum album. The sequence continues at coordinate 1,400,690,027 of OY728137.1, read as the reverse complement.
GGAGGGAGATATAGGCCCCACCCATCTCATAATGATACCATTATTTTGTGTTCCACAAAATCATAAATCATACATCATTGCTTAACCCATGTAAGAAAAATGGGATTCTTAAACATCATGACATCATAAAAAAATTCATATAAGACAGAGGAATTCATAAAAATAATTCCATCACAACATAATCAAATCAATGTAATACTAGGAATAGAAACAGAACCCTATATTATCTTAGATGGAAAATAATTTTGATAAAACAGTTGAACTCCATTCATGAGGAAAATATCTTTTCTACTTCAGAATCATTTTTCCCTTTCTTAACACGTCATACAATTTTAAACTAAAATAAGTTGATTAAAAATAAACTTGAAAACTTGTAAAGGATTCTTCTTGGAAATAATGTTTTAAAAATCCATTCATTCCGTATAAGTTAAAAAAAACAATTTTCACGTACTTATGTCGGAAAATCCAAAAAGTACCTCGTACGAAAAATGACAAAAGATTCCTTTCATATATTTTACTAAAAACTCACCAAAGGGTAAAATTGGATTTAAAAAATTGTAGAAAGATATAAATATTACATATTGAGGAAACATAGATGTGGATGATAAATATTCCCCCGTATATTCTGATGTATAAACAATCTCAGATAAAAATTGAGATTGCGAGATTGTTCCTTACCATTAGTCCAATATGCTTTGTAAGTGTCTGAACCACTTGTATAATTATTTAAATAATATCATTGACTTATTCCAGAATCATACTTATTTTTATGATATCATATATGGTCATATTCATAGCTTCTTATTAGTAATATTTCATTGTTACTTGTTAGTCGGGTGTTTATTCCTTTTTGTTCTTATGCGTGTTTTGACGATTAAATTATTATTCTTTTTTTTAGGTTATAGAAACCTCATTTTCAGAATGGTATTATCATATTAATTCATTCAATTCATTTATATAATTATTATCCAATGATGATCATGTAGAACGAGTCGCATCACATCATGGAGATGGTATTCTGTACGTACGCACGAGCGATGATATCGTTCCAATGATCATGGAATTGTATTAGAGTGCATGTATACTATTTCATAAACAATATAACATTACAATAATCATATATAGTTATTCTTTACACCATTATACCCATCCAAGTTAGGTGGTGGTGGAAAATAGATTACACCACGGCGTGGAGACGGTATTCCATACGTACGCACGCGCGGTGATTTCGTTTTCCGTAGGATGGATTGATAGTGAAATAGGGTTTTTTCATACATATAATAACATATCATTATATTAGTGATACTGTTTTTATTAATTCATAATGAAACAACTAAATAAGAAGAAAAGGAAGAAGAAATAAAGTTGAAATAATCAGTAGCAGACATTTCCTCTTCTTTGATGTGCCTCTTTGAGACATCCTCTTCGGCACTAAAATTGGTCATTGAAGAAGACCAAGACCTCTAGGATGTTTATATGGATGTGTAGAAGATAATTAAGTAGGGTTTGTCCGATCTTGAAGTCTCAAAGTGGTGTGAGGAATAGAGGGAGGAGGTTCCCTTTTATAAGAGAGGAGAGAAGCACCTTAGAAAAAACTAAAAATATTATTTTATTATAAAGTCATATTCGGTTTTTAATAGCTCCAAATTGATTTATTTAGAACCTAAGGGTAGGATGGGTCGAAATAATCTCATAAAATATAATTTATACAAGTTTAGGGTTCTATTTTAACATTATAATTTAGATTTAACTCTAAGTTAAATAATTTAACTTTTACCGGGTCTTTTTGTTTTTATACACTATATGGTTAATAAACATACTATAACAAGACAAAAGAACCCCAAGTTGTTTATTATTAATATATATAACCTTATATAAGTCATTTGGCAGAACCTTAGATTTTTAAGAATAAAATAACAATTAATAATATAATATTTGTTTTAAAAACTATTTTATGTCAATTTTGACACTATTTGGTAATTGATTTTTGTGAAAATCATAACAGAATGATTATTTAGAAAAAGGTTTATTAAATAAATAATAAAATGTAATATTAACATTTAAAATTATTTTAATTCATAAAAAGTCTCAAATTTCATTTATTTGTTTATTTATAACATCAATTATGTCAATATTTCATTAATACGATAATTACCGCATCATCATTGTGTCATAAATAAATTAAAGTATTTTAAGTCTGAAAATTAAAAATAAAATACCATTATGTAGGAAATCTTTTTATTATTCAAATGAATATTTATAGTAGAATATACCTTTTGTATAACCCTATATTAAAAATGATTTAGTTATTAAACATTGATTTTAACTATTTTAACCCTTCTTTAAATAAATTAATAATAAATGTCCTAATCTAATCCATGTGGGCCTAAATGGTAATATTTTATTCCTAAGGTTGTTTTGGGTCGAATTTCACTTATACAATAGAATTAGGACATGTGTTAGGGTACTAATAATCACATTTCTACCCTGAATTACCCTATTTACTTTTAACCGTGGTAAAAAAATGTAAAAAGTCACTATTCACCAATAATTATTTTCATCTCATTGAACCACATTATAGTCCTTCATATTAACCGTGTCTCTCGGATTTTTGAAATTGCACTCATAGAAGTGGTAAAATTATGTTTTATGTGAATTTGAAAATTCTCATAGGAGGTGGGTAAAAGAGGGTGAAAAGTTCAATACAATTTTTATATATATAAAATTATTATAAAATGACTCCAATGAATTGAATTGAACTTATATAGGTATTATGTATCAATTTTGACCGAAAATAAATTTACATAAAATAAATAATTATTTAAATAAAAATCCGGTTTTTAAATAGTAACCTGGTGTTTTCACTATTCATCAAAAATTGAATGTTTACAGAAAAATACCAAATTTTCACCCTAGGATAATTTTGATATTCCGAATCCAAAAATGAAGTCCATTTTGAAAAATAAAATTTACAAAATTTCAAATAGTGGGTATTAATATTCATAACAGCTAGTTTTATTAATATTTTAATAGCATATCATTGTTTAGTGAAACTCGGTATTGTATACGACGCAAGCTATCGAGGAAGGTCGTGATTGCGTGTAAATAAAGCCAAGATAGTGTTGTGTGTAGTGAAAAAATTATTTGATGATTTATATAACATAAAAACAAAATATTTCTTATAAAAGTCTCGGGTGTTACAATGTATCATCCCAGGTAAATATAGAATATAAATTCATTATATTTATTAAAATTTGTGTATTAAATATTAATTTAACCTTAAAGGGTGTTCAATTTTAGAAGGCATACCTGATACTCAACAATAGATTTCATTGAAAGATTATTTTTCATGCAATATTGAGTTATACTGAAAAATATTAATATATTTTTATTATTATAAATGGAAGTTAACGCATAACCCTTGTATTGGATGGACCTAACAAAACTAACCACATTATGATTATATATTTTTTCATATTTTTTTCATTTATCCATTAAATTATTGAGTCTTAAAATAACAAAAAATCTGATTTTAAGCATAAACACTATAATATTCATTAAAATGTTGATTTACCAACTTCTGATTGTGAACCCTCATTAAATATAATTTTGGTCACTTTTATATGTTCTATTTGACAATATAATACTCGTATTTAGAATCGGGACATCAAAATTTACTTTGGATAGAATTTTTTTATTTTTCTGATAAAGTTCATTTTTTTGAATTGTGAAAATTACTGAATTTTTATTCAAAACTACCTTCTAATCTTATTTATTTATATGGTTATATTTCTTTTTAAATTCAATTATATTGTATTAAGTTTATTTTTCTATTATTTAATCTAATTTTGGTCATTGCAAGTAATTTCAATTTGAAATTGGACATAAATAAGTGTCAATATTTTGATAGTTATTATTTAATAAAAACAGGTATTTTGTTTGGACAACTGAAATTAATTTTAAATTAATTTCTACCACTTTTTTTTATTTTTGAAAAATGAATTTCCATATTTGGAATCCAGATGTCCATGTTATGAAATAGGTAACTTATATTTTTAAACATCATGAATATTTATATCAATAAATATATTATTTACCGTGGTTAAAGGGTAAATCTGGTAAATAAAGGTAAATTAATAATAATATTATAATAATATTAAATTACCATAACATGTGTCCTAATCTAATTTGATGGTACATTTAAGACCATGGTCAAACTTGGTTGGATTTTGGGACCCCATGGAGCCACGTGGGAGTGATAATGACACTTTATATTAATTAATTTAATGTAAGGACCAGAAATGAAATAAACATAAATCTTTTACTAAATGAATACTTACATACGGATATTTAAGTTATCTTATAAACAATAAATAATAAAATGAAATCTAAAAAAATTTCCTATGAAATGATATTTTTTAATTTTTAGACATAAAATAAATAAAAATGTTTATGACACAAAAATGTTGCAGTGTAAACCTCGTCAATAAATGATGTCAATAAATTAGATTATGATGATTTAATCAATATCCCAAAGATGTACAATTTTTCTATGATGATTTTAAGTCAACCAAAATTCATCTTATATTATAATTTAATGTGTATTGGACATTTGGAAACCAAAAAAATAATTATATAATAAAGTAATATTTTTATACATTCTTAATGAGCCCCTTCCTCCTTATAAAATGTTTTCACTTCTAACCCATTCATAACAGTTCTCAAACCACATGGATCATCCATACTCTACGAAATAAATTTCTCTACATCTCTCGACTCCTCCTGGAAGAATTCTCCTAGGTAGTACACAATAGAAGTAAACTTTTTGGTTCAACCCAAAGGGAGATACCCGATTTAATGTTAAGGTATTCTCTGGTGTTCTTTTGTTTAATTTTACTTTACCAACCTCATAAACAATTTTTATGACTTTATTTAATAACAATAACAATATCCTAAATATTCTAGGATTTTTTATGATAAGGATTCAAACTAAACTTACACACCCCTCCATCTAATGGCTAATGAACATACTACTTCTGTGGATGGTGAACTACTACCTCACGAAATGATGATTTCTCAATCTTCTCCAAACACCTTTCATGGTGACAATTATGATGGAACTGTATTTATATATGATATATATTATGTTTATGTTTTCTCTATGATTCTGTAATTTATAATTTAAATCATACCTTTATGCTTTCTATTAATAGTAAATATGATAATTTCATTTGAAGAAGTGCAAACTACCGCCCCATCAAGGTGATATAATTCGTTCATGACATACATCGAACACATACATGAAAAAGTTAATAAAATTCTGTAACATATAAATCTAATTATATTATAATAGAATTATAATATTCATATGTATTATTATTTATTCATTCCATTAAATATTAAATAGAAATGAATGTAGTACTCCTATGTATGTACAGCTTAACATCTCCATGAACAGTGCATTTAATTTTTTTCTCAAAATGTTATGTGACATTATAAATACAGACATATAATAGATATATATTATATGTATGATATCTATATCATGAATATCATTCTATAGATAATTTAATTTTTACCACATGAATAACTTGTAATAATAATAAGTTAATTTTTTACTATAGTACCAAATATCGAAAGAATGGCCATTATTAAAATAAATGATTGCATAATGTTTATAACATGGTTATAAGTGATATAAATGGAATAAGAAACTTGAATAATTTTACTATGAAAGTAGAAATAATTTTTTCCTTTTTATTCATGAGATTACTGAACGAACGGGTCATGTCGGACACGAGGTAAGGGGTTTCTTATCTCACATTAAATTATGTGCGATATCCATTGTTCGCTGCGTATTTATTGCATGTGATGTATTGTGTACTACCATTTAAAATATATTATTATGAATCGTTTAATAGTAATTTTAGTCTATGATTTATTTAATGGTTACTATCTTTTGGTCATATGACTCGATGGATTACAACGTGGTAATGGATTTTCATGTCACTTTTTATTCCCGTGATATTCATTCAATATTTTCTTCTATTTCCTTTTTTGTGGGGGATGTACTTACAATGACTGTATTATTTGTGTAATATTCATTAATTAATGTGAATTATAACATCATTTAATTATAATTAATTCAAGTGGTGTATGTTTCGTATTTTACAAAATCGGTAAGGGATCCTTTCACCCTCCTCATTTTAAAAGACATCTTTTTGTTATGCTTTTTAATTTACATATTATTATGTAGGGATTTGTTATTATATTTCCTTATTACTATAATTTTTTTTGCAAGATATTCAATATAATTTTCTCTCTCAGTACCTCATTTTATGAATTTTAACGTGATTTCGTTAGGATATCGAATTTCCCGTAGAGAACTTCTTCATTCAATTTCTATTCTTTTGGTTAACCTTCTACTTCTTGGTTATGTCGTGTTATAAATATGTGAAAATTACATCTGATTGTTTCACAAATAATATCCACTTATATTTAGTATATTATTATTTTTCACACATAATTATATAATTGATTTATTCTTAATGTAAGGATACCATCAATATAAGATATTTCATCTCAATTTACATTCCATTGAGAAATCATTATTGTTACCCACCAATTCACATTTATATGGTGTATATATTGTCCTTTGGAATATTATATCATTAATACCTTTATTATCATGATATTATAATGTTTGTAATAAATTTTATTTCTCAATTATCTATATTTATGCATCTCTCATTTGGTTAAGAACTCCTTAACTGAAATATTGTTTTAAAGATTTATTCTTCTAAATATTTCTCATTAATTTCCATGTTTTAGAAATGGTTATATAGATTTATTTATATGGTTATTAATGTTTTAAAAGGTTAATTCATCTAAAATATTCAATGTCGTATGGGACACTTTGATTCAAAAACAATTTTATAAAATGTTTTAAATGGTTTTGATAGTGTTTTGATAAAGGTTGGATTATGTCTATATCATTAAATGATATGTTGTAATTGTTTTGTGGAAATATCATCTATTCTTTGTTAATGATTTATGTGTTATGAATATGTTATGACTATTTGGCATTGTTTATGAATATGGGTCGTTTGATGATAAACCTTTGGATGATGAGCCCGAGATAGCCCTCCAATTCATTGGGTAATGTGACACTAATAAATGTTAATGTTTCTCCTAATAGATTTAGGGAATATAAAATGATGTTTATTCCAACGTAACTCACTTTGTAGCTGTGATAGCTACAATGTAAGTATGTTTTGTATACCATAATTTACCTTTATGATTTATGATTTCTGTGTGTTATTCATAAATTCTACGATTTCATAAGTTATGTTATGAATGAATTGTTTGGATTCATTGTTTTGTATTTATTAGTGGGATAATGTTTTAGTTCCTTATTTTATAACCCTTACTTAGATTATTAGGGTCATCCCATGTTTTTGAAATATTTTCCACAAGACGTAAAGACAAATATGGTCACAGATGGTATCATGGAAACGTCATGTTGTCTAGAACATGGAAATACACATGTTTCTTTTTAAGAGTTTTTATTTAATGAAAAAAATACATTCTGATTATTTATGTCTAAATGAAATTTTAAAGTTGATATGTAATATTTATAGCATAATTCTCGAAAACTCTAATCCTGGAAATATTTTCTATGTTAATTATTCATTTAATTCAGGATTGTGTAATGTTTTAAGGTCTTGTCCTAATAAAAATATATCATAATTATGTAATTTTATATTAATATTTTTATAAATATAATTTATAAATCTAATTTAATTCAATAAAAATTATTGTTTTTAGCTATTTATAATAGATAAACATTACGTACTTCAAAACTGGTTTTTTTTAAAGAAAAATGTGTTTTTATGAATAAAAACATACATTTACAATTATGTAGTATTAAAATGATTTAAATTTTATAAATTTTCTTAAAACATAATAAATAATACATATTATAATTTTACATTGAATTTATATTTTTATTTTTTTATTACATAATTTATTATATTGAAATTTTAATGTTATAAATTTTTTTATTTTTAACTATTCACTGAAAAATTATATTTTATTTAAAAATATTAAATTTTAAACCTAAATTAATATATATATAATCATTGAAAAAATTATTTTTTATAAAATAATAATTTATAAATGCTAAATTAATTTATTGCAATATTTTATTCAATAAAATAAAATAGAAATATTTATAATAGAAATATTCTTTTTTATGGAATAATTTTTTTAATTTGTTTTCTTATAATATATTTATCAATGAATTTGAATAGAAATTATACTTATTTTTTCATAAACTATTTAATACCATTCAAATCTAACTATTTTTATTGATCGAACCATTTTTTACATTCAAATAATAATATATTAAAAGTAAAGTATAGTATGATTACAGTTAGTATTACCTAATGAAAACGCTATCAATCATAGTGATTATTTCAAAAAATAATTATTTATGGTGTTACACTCTACCCAATTAATAAAAATCTTCCTAAAAAAATTAAATTGTTCTCATAAATCAAGAGTATGAAATTTGGAAATTTCATTGTGGAGAAACACACATAATTAAAAGTGTTAAAAATTAATTCTATTAAAATAATGTAAATAGAAATATTAATGTACTATGATAAGGTGGTTTCCTCATAGATTTAAATTACATGGGTATGAAAATATAAATAAGAGTGAAAAGTGTAAATAATCATTTTTGGGGGTAGAGATCACGGTTGATAAGAATGTGAATAAAAATGTAATGATAAAAAGCATTGACCATAAATCTATGATGAGTTAAATGACCAATGAATTATTAGGTCTGATAGTTAGAGGATAATTTTTTTTAACGTCTTATTTTTATATAGTTTATTTATTCTTTTCCTATAATGATATATAATTCTGAAAAATATACATACATGATATATTTTTATTTCAAAAGCACAAATTCATCCTTTCATTGTGAGTCACGAAATTTCCAGATTACCTATTTATCTATTGAATGAATATCAAATATAATTTTATAATTCCTAAAGCACAATCATTAACATCAATGGATAATATGATCATAAAATAGTGACAATATATTCCTCCAATTTTTATTAAAATCAAATAAAGGTTTTCACTAAGTATTATAATACCATTATTTAATATAAATATATTAATATATGAAATTCAATATAAAATACTACGGATAAACATTAACCATTTTGGAATTAAATAAACCTATATCACAAATAAACTTTCTTGGTTCAACGATAATGTATATTTTATCCTTAAAGGATATCTCTTAATATTTAACTTCAATCTCCAAAAAATAAAACCCATTATTCAAAAATATTACATTCCAATAAACATGATGGTAATATATATCCCATCCAAATAGAAAATTTCTGAAAAATAAGAAGAAAATCCAAAACAAAACATTAGTAATAAAATAACTATTCATCCACTAATGTATTATTTATAGAACACTTTTTCGTGAAAATTAAAATAATATTGGACTGTGACTAACTTTGTATAAATATCATATCCACAATTATCATTTCCTCAATCATAGATTTTTTCCTTAAAATATGTCTTTACTATTTAATAAAAACTTTATGTCATCATTTCCATTAAGAAAATTCTTCAAAATACAAAATGATAAAGAACCACATAACATTCCTTAGACATTTCGTGATTCCTATAACCAGAATACAATTTATAAAAAGCCATCAACAAAATGATTCCCAAATTTAAAATAAAAAACTCTTCAGCCATTATGAATTATTTATTTTCATAAAAAATTTAATAACTAATTAGCCCTTTTATTAGTACATTAAATTTGATAATGTTCACATCCCCAACATGTATGACATTGAAAATTTCATGGCACTATAGATTCAAAATTTTTCCATATATCTTATTAAGTATTCAACTCATTTTTTCATTAATTACAATATTTTTGGCCTCCTTTACAAAAATAAATTATATATTTTTTTTAATTAATTTTACAATGTCACACATCCCATATTTATAACTAGTAGTAAATAGATTATTATATTCCTTATCATCATTAACAATTATAAATCAATGAGACACCACCCTTGTCTTCTTTAACGTGATTAAAATTTCAAATATGCCTATGATTTAAAATATGTATTTCGATAGTTAATATAGAAGGAAAATACATAGTCTTATTTCCATTTCCCTTAGTTTATCCATATTTTTTAAAAAAACTATTGCACTTCCCATAACATTGGTTATTAGCATGGTTTTTATTATTTCATTAAAAAAATAATAAAAACAAGGTAAGAATACACTAACTAGTCATCGTAAATAAGGTATAATAAAAAATAGCGTAGGAATAACTAGTAAAATATAATTATATACCCATTTATGTATTTCTAGGTTTCCATCTATTTTATCCACGGAAACATTTCATTTTATTTTTTCAACCCTTAAAATTTTTTTACATTCATTGTAAAAGTTCTCAACTAGTTTTCTCAATTTAAAAAAATCTCCAAGGAGTCTCCAAAATAGTTTTTGAAAAGGCACATTTCCTTGAAATATGTGATAATGAAGTCTGATACAATATAAATATTTTGGGGTTATTATTCTAGGGCATAACTATTCCAGATTGAAATCAAGTTTCATCATCCATAATTGGATGTAATTTCTCAGAAACCACACACTCTATAATCTACATGACATCAATGATATTATCTAATATATTTACTTATCCCTATGGTTCCCACTAATAATTTTCCATCATAGTTTCCAATGTTTTACTAGTCCATTTTTATGATACAGACTATAGTTACAAAATCTGTTTACACTTATTATTAAATGTTTTTTAACATTAAACTATATTATCTTTTACATAATGATCATAAGGCATAGTTTATTTGGAATACAATTTTAAAAATAAATCAATAAGAGGTTTTAATAAAACATAATTATTTCATTCTTTATAATGTAATCTAAAATCATTTAGATCTCCAAAATAAGGTGGGATAACCTGGTGAATGTGTAGAAAAATGTGGGGAACCATATTCAAATTTAGTTAATATACATGAAAAGTAAAAAAAAATTTGATTTAATTGTATAGCTTGATATTAAAAAATATATTTCCCAGTATTGATCACAAGAGGGAATAATTAATGAAAATGGTCTGATAAGATGATGCAATCATAGGATATGTTGCAGCAATATATTACATAAAATAATATTGGGATACGACTAACTTCTTAAAAAATATCACAATGTACAAGAAGCCTCAAAATAGTTTAGGTATACGAACTGACACCATACCGGATTCCTCATGTTAATAATTACCCCTATAAATAAACTATATTTCAGAATCACATATCATATAATGATCAAATTGAATATCATAATTATAGAATTTAAGGGAAGAAAATAATCATTATTACCCAATAAAAATAATGAAGAATAGTATAGGTATATATGTTAGACTCATATATATATAATTGAGAGGATATTGATAACATCAAAAGTTATTATCATTGATGAAAATAAATCTAAAATATTAAATTGAAAATTTCATAAGAAAGATCACATTTTAACATTGAAATAACTTATTCAAAATATATACAATAATATATTAGTCTAGAAAAATCATCAATAATAAGAGAAATATATAATTATAGAGGAAGAAATATGGAAATTATTGGTCTTTCTATAGTGTAATTAGATAAATGTGGTATACATAAAAATTTAAATTCATATAATTGAAAAATTTTGTAAAAGGTCACAAATTATGAAAATTACGAGAAAATTCCTTTAAATAAATATTAAAAAAAATAATTAGGGTAATATTTCATTGCAAAATAATACAGGTAATTTATATTATATCTTTTCTTAAACATAATTGTAGTATTCATTGATATTTATGAAATATGGTATATGAATGAAGAGTGAAATGAAGTAATATTTTTTAAAAAATATTTTCTAAATAATATTAAATATCATGTAGTGGATAATGACTATATCACATTGATAATTCCTGAATAACTAAAGGAGAATAAAATGTAATTGTTTTATTATAAAAAAAATAACTTTGCACAATGTTAATTGTAGAATAAAAAATTCTTATTACAATGTGTTTAAAACTAAAACCCTTACAACCTTTTTAAATATTTAATCATAACATCCCATGAATGATTTTTATAAATTGAAAAAAAAATCTCACTAATTTTTAATGATTTATGATATAATTCTAAAATAGATTTATTTAAACCATTTAGAAAAAGTGAATTAAAAAATTCGTCTAGAAATGATTTTTTAGAGAACACCCTCACATCATGTCAAGGAATTTTCGCGCCTGTTTTTTATATAATGTATAATAAAAAAATATATATTAATTTATTGTTAGAAACTCTTGTGTTATGAGGATTTTGAGTTCGTAAATTTTAAAATGACTCGTTTTTTAACTGTGTTAAAATGAATAATTTATATATAATCTCTTTAATGATTGTCATGAAATAATAATTATTTTAAAAATTAATTATAATTATAAAATTAACTACTAAAAATAGTTATTAAAAATAAAATATGTTATATTCACAGAGATGCTAGGGAATATATATATACATGAGTATCATTTCCATTTTTCTATGATATTGAAAGAATGAATCCAGGTGATGTAATATATTTTTCATACTTTTATTTATCTGATAAATATCATATTATTTCTTTACATAAAATAACATATAAAATCTATGTGATGCTATAATAAAAAAACATTTCAAATCACTTAATGAGGTAGTATTCCGCCAGATACATTATGATGTTACCATTTTTCAACTGAATGTAATGTAAAAACGTTTATGATATGTAAAATTTACATAATTATTAATATGTCATAAATATAATATAAGGTAATTAATTACATAATAACTAAAATCCATGAGAGGCAATGATAGAAAATGATTTTCTTCACTTTGTGAGGCATTAGTCCAGTGTACACATGAATGGTGGTTTATTCCCATTTGATCTATGGGGAGATTGATTTATATTATTATATTCACAAATTTAACATATTATAAAATAGAAGATAAAATTTCTTATATATAATAATGATTTTGAATGATTTTATGGAGGTGGATGATGAATGAAAAGAATGATGATCGATTAAGAATGATGCTTATTCAAAAACCGGAACTTTTGGATTATTACTAAAGCCACTCTAGATATGATTTATGACAAGACATGTATTATTGGACGTTTTTAGGTATGTAACAAAGGTATGTTGGTATGTATTTTCCAAAAAAATGTATTTTTTGGTATAATAGAGAGGAGATGGGGTTCTTTTTTATATGGGAGGAGGAGTAGCATTCTTGTAAATACCAAAAACATTTCCAAAACAGGAAGAATATCAAATGATAAGTATGGAAAAAGTGAAATATAAATGAGATTAATATATATATTATTTGATAAAAACCACTGATTTTTAAAAAACATGTCAATTCATTTACCTTTTTACAAACCCCCCCCAGAAAACTGGTTTTAACATTCATAGTTGTATCAGTTTTTTATATTTTTTATATTCATTATGGACAAAAATTAATAATAACTTATTATATTAAATTGATAATAAATATTCCCAACATAGAATTAATTTTATTAAATTAAATTTGGGGAAGTGTCTAAATTTAAATATATTTTAATCCCATATAGATGTGAAAAAACAATTTTTAATGAATTGATGTTTTCAACCATAATATGATATTTGAATAAAAATATGACAAAAATTCATAATTAAAAGAATTTAAATTAATATTTTTATATAAAATGGAATATATTCATTGAATTAATTTTTTAATAGGGTGATTTTTATTAGTGAAAAATGATAAACATTGTGCACGTTAATATCATTTGTAGATAAATTGTGTATTAATGCTTAAAAATAAACCTATAATAAAATAATGAATAAATATTTTTTGAAAATAGTTTAATTGAAAATATATAACCAATAATTTATTTTTTTAAAATTAAATCAACATAATAATCATAGTTTTATATTATATTAATTACTTAAAATGAATGAATATTTTATATAATTTAGTAGTTTTTACTATTCAAAGAAAAAATAATATTTTCCCAAAAATCACATTAATGTTACCCTATAAAAATATTGAAATATTGATAAAAATGGTTTTCACATTAAAATATTAAACATAAAATAGTTCTGGAAAATAATTATAATACATTATCACAAATAGGAATAAAAAATATTCTTAAAGGAATTTTTTTAGAATATTATTCTGTTATTAAAAGTTGATTAATTGTTAACTATTTACAAATAATTAGATATAAATTATATATATATATATATGTAATAAAAATTATAATACATTTGAAACCGTTGAATGATGATAAATATGTCAAAGTTGTCACATTTATATAAAAATAATTTATTATAAATATGTTCTTCATGTAAATTCAGCGCTGTGTGTTGAATACAATATCAAACATTCTATTTTTCTTTTATAGAACACTTGATTTAAAACAAAGTTCCTTTAAAATTGATAAATAATGGAGTAGAGTGAATCTAATTTTAAGAAACTCCTTAACTTGATAGATAAAAACATTTTGTTATCACGTTATTCTTTTATCTTCTACGTATAGTTACTTTTACCATTTTAGTTTTCACCCTGGTTACTTCTTTTCTAAAATAGTTAAACAAAAATTAAATACAAAAAATATTTGAAAAATATTTTATATTATGGACACAAAAATAAAAAATATTAAAATATATATATATATATATATATGTATATGTAAATTTATTTTATCCAAAATGCATGTAATGTGCAAATATATGTTTTAACCTTAATTGGGGTAATAAATTTCTACGATCATTATTAAACAATATGAAGAAAAATTAAGATGAGCTTAATTTATAATAAAATATAATTTTTTATTAATACAAAATCCATTTTTCCTAATTCAACACGTATAATTATAAATATTTTATTATAAATAATCCCACAAATCGTATTGAAATTTTATTTTTCAAGAAATGTATTTTTCTTGAATATGATGATTTGAAATTAACTATATGAATAGTGATAATATTTATATAGAATAAAAATATTATAATTATATATATAAAATATATATTTAATTTAAATATTACTTTATTAGATGATATTTTAATTTATTAAATTGGGTTAACACTACACATTTAAAAACTATTTCCAAAACAGTGTTCTTTGAAGACTGTAAATAATGTTTTACAAAAAAATTTTATAAAACTTATTCAATTTTATTTAAATATTTTAAATATTTCCAAAATATAATATTTTTGAATATTAAAATCAAATAATGAAACTAAAGGGACTTATAAATTTCATAATTTTGGAAAAACATTGATGTTTTACTAAAAAATGGCATTATTTAATATTCACTGGCTAATCATTCTTTTCAGAAAAATCAGATAATTTCATCCAAATATAATATAGATACGATGATCTAAAAGGTAAAATTTATTTTACTGAATACATTTATAAATGTTGGAAAAGGTGATTATATTATTTTATCACAATTGAACACAAAATTATTTTTTACAAAATAATATTTTTGAAGAATAAATTGACATTACTAATAATTTAATTATTATTATCAAAAAATGTTTTATCTAGGAGAGATATATAATTCATAAATTGTGTAATCATATTCATAACAACCAATTCAATGACTGGTTAAAATAATAATATTAAAATAATATATTTCTTATCCCGTTTAAGCTCAATACTTTGTGGCATATAAGCTATCGAACATAATGTTTTTCTTATAAAACATCAATGTTATACATTCCATATGATATCCATGGTATTGATTTTATTTAATTAATTATAGAATAAAATATTGTGGTGGTGCACCTTTAACGTCAGTCAAACATGAGGCATTTTATGTTTATTTGATCACACCGTATATAATCCTTGATAAAGAATTAAACCTATTTATAAAGTATTTTTTATCCAGGTCACCCACATGGGATGGAATAATCCGATTCACCCTTACATACTACTTCCAACCTGTTATATATACCATGAAATATAAACCATGACCTTATCCAAAACCACTGGGAAAATACGATCAGTCCAACATTCCCTCCATCATTACTTCTTCTGATTGTGTATTCCATTATTAAAACGTATGTCCCTAGATTTACTCCAATACAAATAGTACCCATTTTCAAATCGCATCCCAGTGGGGCCAATACCAATACTAACTAATCCCATGCCCAATATCCTAGAGGATATTGATTAGAACCGAGTAAGCATGTCAATAACATGGGAGGCACTGCCTATGTACCTACAAAAACACACACAAACATCTACATTCTCACCAAATGCTAAATTTAAAAAAAACTAAACTACCCATTTATGAATAAATATATATCCCATAAAAATAGTATGATATTATTTAATGAAAATTAAACATGTACAAATACAATCCCACCAAAAAGTTCATGTAACACTATTACCTCCTGAAAGTAAAGGAACGGGGACTCATGTTTGGAAGCTAATAGAACACACCTCAGTATGTCTGGTGTCACTAAATAAATTCTAGTATTGGTCCTCATAAGACTATATCAAAATGTAGATCATCTACACAAGACACATCACTTGCATATAAAGCCAATGCTGGGCTATGTATAACAATACTCAGAAGGACACCCCGAAAACAAAAACAATATAAAATGGAAATTAATGTAATCTCTTCACATATATTTGTCTACAATACATATTACAAGATATAAAGATATATAAAACAAATACATATTTTCTATTGGTATGTCACAAAAATAGTATACTAGCCTTAGGATTGCAGGCCAATGGATCCCCAAATCAATTATCTTAGAGAAAACACTTCTGATTTTCATAGCACTTATGACATTCATCTGATAAGAACTATTTTTTGGGTCTCATCAAGAGAAATAACAAACTGAAATGATGAAGTGATATAATAAAAATATTTGGATCACTACTGAGGCCATGTGGTGATACCAAAAAACTCAATCCATATTAATCCGCTATGTAGAAGATTGACTGTTTTGTAGTTAATTTCACAATGATGCCAAAAACTCCACCTAAGGAAGAAAGATGAATAGAGGATCTCACTCTTGTCATATCGTAGGGATTCCAATGAATCTATGCATGAATTTAGGAAAATGGGAACATATTAGTATGATTAGGAGATGTTTTCATTGTAACTTTCTAGGAATGAATATGGGGAATAAAACTTAATAAAAATTTTCCAAACCAATGAAGATATGAGTTCCAATCCATGTCAAAATGTTTTCCCGATGTATATTAGGATCCATACATCATGTACCTTAACCCTGAATACTACCCATGTGAAAACCCCATTTCTCATGTAGGGTTTATTTTGTGGGGTAGCCTCCTTGAAAGTAACCCACGTACTCTCCCGCATGTGTTTGTAAATGGATCAGATCAGGTACACTAGAACCTATTTTTGTGTTATTTAAGATACATGTCAAGTTCTTCTTGGAGGGAGCACAAACTTTGTAGGCCTATCCATATTCCAGGTGGTACCTTGATCTTACCGAAAACCTTAGACGATACTATGGGGAAACATCAAACCATGTAATCCTGAAATACACATTGTGTTAATCTAGTTTTTTCCAAAACCATGGTACTTCCTCCCATGCATTCCCATACTGACATAGCCTTAGCATCTACCTTCAATCCCACAGATATTCATAGATCAACCATTTTTAGCTTGAAAATCTATCAAAAAAATGATTAAAACATTATTTTTTTCATAAAATGGATCAAAACACGATTATTTACTGTGAGTAGAACAACACCATTGGAAATAAATTGGGAATCATCCTGGATTCTAATCACTATATTTTAATTGTGTAACTTCTATCATGTTGTTCCAAATAATGATGTACAATATCACATCATTTAACCAAGAATATATTGTAAAAAGATCAATTTATTGAAATTTTTAGTTCCATATATCAGATAAATAATGCCTGAGATGAATGGCGAACGAGGGGATAAAATCAAAAGAAAATATTTGAGGAACGAACCTTGATCAATGTTTTTGTTGATCATGATACATCACTATTAAAAAAAATCAAAACAATTCAATAATCATATGATATTCTCTGGATAAAACCAAACAATAATACCCATTCTAAATGTTCATTAATCTGTAGATAAATCTATTTATATATAGGTCCTCGATGGTAATAGATATATAAAACATGTAATAATAAATTTAAAATAGACACCCTACCTCGATTATGTTCTATCATTGAGGAGGTATGATGTGACATCATTTTCATTGACATGATTTTGAAAATCCATGTCACATTTATTGTCGATCCATGATCTGTGATCAATTTCTTGAGAGAGAATCATCGAAGCTCTCTCTAATGACTCTCCATTGTTTCTAGAGTTAGGTAGCTATCCCTTTAAATTCTACATAATCATCTATATAATGTTTTTTCAATCGACAAATGTTATGTCTCACCATGGGTAATCCTTTATTTCTAAACTCTAAATTATCCACATATTTATATCTCTGGAGATATTTTAGAAGTTTTTTTACATTTTTCATAAAATTACATTTTTGTTCTATTTAAAACATTTAATATATTTTATATATTTATTTTGCGCACATCAGGACTCATAATTAAACATTTACATAGCAGATGAACTCAAAAATAATCCATACTATATAAAAATCTAATACATGGAAAATTCGAGACAGTACATTCTCCTACCTTGGGGATTTACATCCCCAAAAATCCAAAATAATGGATTCTCAAAAAGTTGAAGGTAATGAGCACCAATATAAGCCTCCCACTCCCATGTTACCTTTTTTAGATTCCTATGTCACCACAAAAAGGCACTAAATTAATTGATCTCCCATGAAGGATCTTGTCTTTCTTATCGTTCATATCTACATGGTTAAAACTAGTGGTTAATGCATCCTTTATTTCCATCTCTCCCTAGTCAATAACCTATGATTGTCCAAGAACATACTTCATTAGTTCCTACACGTGTAAGGAGTCTTGTAATTGTTTTAAATGCAGAGGTATAGATAAAATGTATGCCACCTATCCCACTCCACTCAGTATCTTGAATGGGATAATGAACCTAATAGATATCTTGCCACCACAACCAAATGTTTGTATTCAACCTCGAGGTGAAACCCATAAGAACACATGGTCTCCTTCTTCAAACACTAAAGGCCATTATAGGTTATTATCATAAAACTTCAGAATGATCAGGGAATTCTTCATCCACTCTTGGATGATTTTCACCTTCTGTATTGTTACTTTCACTAAATCTGATCCCATGAGTGCTTACTCTTCTAGGTAAATCCAGAAAATTGGTGACCTTTAAGGGCACCCGTACGTGGCCTCAAATAGTGTCATACCAATGGTGGAATTGTAGATATTTTTTTATAAAAATTCCACAAATTTTATGTGATCCACCGAGATACTATCATTTTCCAACATGAAATATCACATCATATCCTCCAATACCTGATTGAATTTCTCTATCCGGTCATTATATTTGGGGTGAAAAACTATGCTCAACAGTAACTAGTTCCCAAGTTCCTCCTTTAATACATTAAATATCTTGTTTGTAATGTGATAATCACAATCATAAAAAATTATTGTTGTATCTCCATGGAGTCGTACTATGTCTAGAATATTGAGGATTACAAATCTCTATACTAAAATCTTCTATCATATAGTTAGGAATTAGGCCATCGTTGTGAGTCAGTCTATGATCAACCAAATGGATTCATATCCCCTAAAAGTACATGTTAATCATATGATGTAGTCTATGTATATCCCATAAACATCCATTTTTCACCTCAATGTGTTTATATAAACCCATTGTAACTTGGTGGTCATCCTTCACTTGCTGAATAGTATGGCATCGAGAGCTAAACTCAGCTACCCCCTTATTCTTCACCGGGCTCCGAAATTGACATTGAAGGTCCTGGTACATCTTTTCCTCACCTGGATGTGCTGAAAATGGATACTTATCTAAGTATCATAGAACCTCATCCCACGATGTCAATAGTACCATCATGTGTACTCTAAAAAGGATTAAATCCCCCCTGCCATTTGAAAATCCATTAGGATTGTGTCCATTGCATATCCATGTGTCCAGGGTGTTGCATTCAAATTTCCCAATCCATGCCACAATGACACACTGCATGATTGGAGGAGTAAAAACCATTTAAAGAATATATGATGTTGCATCCCCATTCACAATGGATAGTTGTAATATGGCCCACTACATTGATTCCTCATTCAGCAACTTCATACAAGATATCATTCTAATAGAACTTCAACCATGTTCATGTTCCTAAGAGTATAGAAAATCTCAACATAATAATCCTAGAGGAATCATAGAAATCACTATTTTCCCATGTTTACATCCATTTTTGATAATTTACACAAAAGACAGTTATAATTGGTTGGAAGGATAAACTTATCACCAATCAGGTAGTGTGACAATATCTGGAAAATGAATAATATAGATACAAACTCATGATTGTGGGTCACATAGTTCTACTCATATGGTATCAACTAGTTTATACTATAGGTAGTCACCCCTTTCTACTGTATTAGAAAATAAACAAGACCTGTTCAAAATTCATTGCAGAATACTATGTACTCGAAACCTTATGATGTCAATATCATGATGGGATACCTCGTCAAAATCTATCTCAACTTCTTGAAATAATATTTAAACTTCTCACAATATATAAAAGGATTCCCATGTCGAGTCAAAGATAACATGGTTGCTGTTACATGGTAGAAATATAGTATGAATCCCTGGTAATAACTATTCAACCCCAGGAAGCTATGAATCTTTATCACGCTCATAGGTGGCTCCAAATCTAAAACTGCATCAACCATAACATAGTGCACTACCTCTTCATCTTCTATGAAATGTTTCACATAATGTGGACCACCAATATCTATTATTAAAAATTTGAGTTTTTTTTGTAAAATTGGTTCTCTCAAAGTAAACCCAGAACAATTCTTATTCATCTTCTGAGTTCCTCTTCATATTACAAGTACACATGCTTATATATGCTGAAGGATACCATCACCCAATCAATGTAAGATAGAGAGATCTAGTTCATGAGCCCCATGAACACTGATTGGGAATTCATCATGCCAAATTGAATAACCAATTACTTATAGTGACCATAGAAAAAAACTCAATCCCCAATCATCATTTCTACCCTGGGTGAAACAGTAGGTCTAACAAAGACCTTCTTCTACAAGACATCCAAATGCACCCTCAAATCACGGTTCTCTAGAAGATCCATTGGATATTCTAGTGATGATAACAGACTATCTTACGGTGTTCATCAACTTCAATGTATATCTCTATGTGGGTAGGTAAACCATCAACATCTTTGAGGAAGATATCATAATACTCCACCACCACTTCAAGAAACCATAAAATGATGACATCTACTTTACCATGTGTCGAGCTACAAAACTGATGAGTAATCGGTTGTAAACTCATATCCATGAGTCTATAATGTTCTACATGGTATTTATTTTCTCCAATAAAATATAACCATGTTACTTCATTGTAGACAAAACAGACACATACCCTAAAATAGTCAATCGAGGCACGGAGTATAGATAACAAATTCATACTATGATTGATTTAAAAAGGCCTCTATGCATGTGCCATGCGATCAAATACCAATATTCTACCCTTCATTATTCAGGTCTCACTATCATCCCAAGTCTATGATCCCAATGTCATCTCTAGTAGGAGTCTACTAGCATAAGGGTCATTTCAAAATGTCAACTAGAATATCTATTTTTGGAAAAATATATCTCATGATAATGGAATGAATATAAATAATGCTTATTGGTACATCATATAATGTATAAAATAAAAGGATCATACCTTGAATCATTCCCAGATCCTTGGGATCATAATCATAGACTGCATGAATCTATCCCCAGTCAGGTTATCCAACACATTGAGTATGGTTTATACCACATGGGGGTGGTGGTGGTAATAAGTCAAAAAATCGACCACCTCCTTCCTCTCTCCAAGATCATTTTCTTGGTTGACCAACCAGGGAACCAACCTATTCCTTCCACTGTATATTCCTTGGATACCCATCTACGGTTTCTCTATATGCAATATGGCGTGTCAGACAATATTAGGAATGATATATCATACCATCAAAAGGATAGTATTTCCTATCCTAATACTAACTATACACACAATTTTAGCCCTGAACTATTGATCATATATCTAGGGACGCACCCCTAAAATGCAATTCATTTCCATCTATTAGAGATTGACGTTGACTCTTTATTACTGTGGAATATGATTTATCTTTCCACTAGATGTCAACCAAAAATAGTATCTTTTCAGCTAATAAATTCTCAACCCCCAATTATCTCTATAGAAAACCAACATAGTAAGAAAAGAATAGATGAATTAATCTACTTCAGATGTATCAATGTAGACATCTCTTGAATGTATGAGAAATGAAGAATTATTCTTAAACCATACTAATCGAGTAATCTGAGATGTTGATAAACCATGATTAATGATCAACTATTGTCATGTTATCCTGTTAGAGTTATAGAATCTATAGGATACAAAATGCCCTATTGAATACTTAGTGAGAACTCCTCTCTTAATAGGTTCTTCGACTCTATATGTGAAAGAGTTTCCTTGTTGAATGATAGCATTACCGAACCCCACCATCACCCAACTAAACCATAAATATGGATCTATGCAAGGACCACCATATTATATACTGATGTCCAATATAGACAAAATGTCACGAACCAGCCTGAGTCGACCCGGAACCGGTCACCCAGGCCAGCCTGCGACAAGTCCCGAGAGGCATTCCCAATCCTCCCGGGATGGTGACAAGCACCAAGGGCATCAGTAGAGTACACAAGGGAACGATTTGGCCCATATATAAACTATCGAACAAACAACGGAAATAAACGGACAACCCAAAATGAATTTATATAAGAATTGAAATAAATATTATTTGTACAAGAAACTAAAAGTAAAAAAAACCAAAAACACAACTGAACAATCTCGATGACCAACTAAATCCATGTGATACTACTGGTCACTCCCCAACACAATGATCAAAAGTCTCCCAAGGTGATCGAACTAATGATGAAACCTGCACAAGGGCTAAAAAAGAAGAAGACTGTAGGCATGATTATTAAAACTCAGTAGGTTATCCCGATATTCTATTACCAATGCACATTCCTTTAAAATAAAACAAACATCAATTTATAGTTTTAAATTAATGATATTAAAGTATGGTTCTCAAATGAGGATCCATGTTATAATAATTATAAGACAAAAACATGCATGTTTAATAAACAAAAATGCAAGTAATAATTCTTTTTAAAGAGGTGCAACTTCAAAATGAAAATAGTTGTCAAGAGGGCTACTTTAAAGAATATTAAATTTTAAATAAATAACACATACTACTGAATTTACCAACCAAACACACCATATGCCTATGGTGAGTACAAAATTCCCAATGAGCACTAGTCACGGGAATACCCCTAGGCACTAGTTAGTTGTGAGCCCCAGGTACCTCATATCTCAGTGAAAGTAACCATAATAAATATCCATTCTCATGCATGAGCCACTAGTAGGGAACATACCCATAACCTAGTGGTCCCCAATCATCATCATCATCATAGTTTAGTTGGTGTTGTCATCATCAAACTTGCTATGTGAAACACAGGCCAACCCCCACAGAATCACCAGCATACTAGTACACGTCCACCCACCTAGATACCCGAGATTCCATTTAGTTCTCAATCAAGTTAAACATATTTTAAAATAAGCATTTTACATCAACATTACATTCCCAAACCATAAAAACACAAACATCCCATAATCTTTCTTCACATTTCTTACATGAATCAACAAATCACTAAATATTTTGGTAAAACAATTTCATGAAGTGTATTGAGGCTTTGCACATTTACGTCATTCAAAAACACTCTTTAAATTATAAAAAAACATAAAAACAAAACCAAATAATATTTGAAAGCCCAATTAACATTTAATAAAAACATTTAATAGACCATAAAACAATCCCAATTGCACAACTTGGTATACACAAGTAAAACACTCCTTCATTTCTAGGAAATGCCAAACAGGCCTTTAAACATTTTCTCAAAACTAACCTTTGATGAAGGTATGCATTTTAGTTTTACTAAAGATCTATATAAAAACCATTTACAGCAAGAAACAATATTCATAAATCTCTTATAATACTCAGGTTACATATTCAAAGCACAACTATTTCATAAAGATGTGAAACGGTCCATTTTTGGGCAACTCGGGCCAAAAATATGTTGTAAATCAAAACCCACTTGTTTGTAAAAACAAATCCAAATTGTAAATCCATATAAGTACCCAAAAATACCATTTATCATTCTTCCAATTCCTTTATAAATCCAAAAAAAATAACTTTTAAATCACACATCACACATAAAAGCTAACTGGGTAATTTACCGAACACATGACATGCCCTTTCTAAACAAAAAAAATTATTTTAAGTACATGAAAAGGAATAAAAAACTAATTTAATGCCATATTATCATTCAAGATACTATAACATGTTAAAAATACCATAAAACAGATTATAAACCTCACAAAATATTTTCAAAAGATAACGGAACATTTAAACAAACACTTGTTGAGCACTTTCATGACAAAAAAACACTACCTTTCACAAAACAATGATTAAACAACCACTTTGGACACCAAGAAAATTATAGAAAGGGTTAAAAACAATAATGAACATTTATATCAATTTATGAAAATATTAAAATGTTGAAACATGAATGATAAAGGCATGTTCAAGGGATATCCTACCTCAAATCTTTGGCGTAATTGAAACGCACACCCGAAACCACCCGCCGCGGGTTTATATACCATAAAACTACAAATACCACACCTAAACAAACATAAAACCCATCAAAAAACATGGTATAACAAAACCCTAGGTCTATAAATACTAGGGGATAAAATAAATCCACGAAATAATGAAAGGAGGGGGAAGAGGAAGGAGAAAGGAGAAGGAATCTCACCTTTCACCCTAAAAAAACTTTTCATCTTCCATTAGATCTGCAACCCTATAGAGAATGGAATGGCTTGAATCTTCTTGGATACACTCCTAAGGTCTGGAAGAACCAGGGAAAGAATATTGGTGTCCAAACGAGTACTAATTGATTGATTTATGGTTGATAAAAGTTACCTTGTCAATTCTGGATGATTTGAGGTTTCCTGAGAAGTTTGCCCTAATCCGCGACACATATGAGCTCCAAAGAGGTAAAATAGATTATAAGGGTTGGTATAGGGTTAGTGGCTTGTAGTGGGAGGAGTAATCACTGAAAAATATGAAAAAAATGAAAAATATATCAATGAAACGAAATATTTGTTTTAAACCTGTAAATGGGCCCATGGGCTGGCCCAATACCTAAATAAATAACCCGAATTCACCCTTCTTATGAATTTCTAATGGGTCCAAAAGGATATATAAATTTTAATATATCAGTATAGTATATGTGGGAAGTGGAATGTGTGAAAAAGGATGAAAAACAAAAGAGTTATAAAATAAACAAATTCAGTTTTTAAAACTGGGAATGGGCTCACGGTTGGCCCAATTCATGAAGTAACCACACTTTCTTCAAAAACTACTTATCAAGCAATGAGGATCCCCAAATTAGGGTGGTTAGACATATATGAAAATTCAACACTCTGGATTCATCTCACCAAATATCCATGATAATGATCAGGATTTCCAATGGGTCGGATCAATACAAAGACAAAAAAAAACTGTGTGTGACACAAAATACTTGGGTCACTGCCTTAAGCTAGTACTCAACTGCCTATGAGTGAGGCTCACCTTAGAACCTAAAGGGTTTCTCTATATTAAACATGTAAAGAGCCCTCAACCTTCCCACCTCACCAACTTATACAATTGGCACCACGTGTTTCTCTATAGGTGGTGGTATGGATGGTGAACCTCCTTGAAATATCAATTCAATAAATGGGCCATTAATTGATTCCTCATCATTGAGGGGATCTTCCAAATGATAATCATGTTTAATCCCAGATGGTATAAATCACAAATACATATTTAAACAAACAAGATTTTTGATGTTCAATGAGTATATCTAGAGATATGAAACATCAATTACATGGGAACCACAATTGAATCCTAATATTCAGGTACAATTTTTTCTATGCAAACACTATTCTCATGCACTATGTCAAAAGAAGGTGATCAAAGTCATGTTGTATGGATTTTTCAGACACCACAATAACAATAGATTCCCTAGCTTGAAATCCAAACTTAAAAAATGTAACAATTATTCCCAAACTGATCTCATAGACGCTGGGTCGTAAAGTAGAATCTACTAACTACAATATCACTATATCAGGACCCGTCCCATTGGGGCATGTGCCGTCACTCCTCATGCCAGCCTCCAATATGCTAAGGGCTGGTGACTAGCACCGAGTTGGCTTATCACATCCATGGGAAGAATTTTGTATGTAAATGTACACATTCGCCCATATCCATGTTAAAAATATGCATAAATGTAAATCAATAAGAACAAAAAAATTCATGAATAAATATATATCCCACAAACATTTTATAATATAAATTAATAGAATGTAAACAAGGACAAATAAAATCCCCCAAAAAAAATATTATAACACATCACCAACCTGAATTTAAACTAACTGAGACTGATATCTGAAATCCATAGGAACACATCCTTATATTTTAGATATCACTAAATAGCATCTAGTCATTTTCCACCATAGAGTCTTTTAAATTTTTGATCATTAACACAATACACGGCACATGCGTGAAAAGAAACTGTAGTTTTTTGTATAAAATTACTCATTAGGAAAAAACAATATAACAATGAATAAAAAAGGAATGTATAGAAATATCTAAAAAGGGATATGTCTAAAATTTAAAAAACATGAATATCTAGATATATTCACTAGACACACACAATCTCGTGGTAACTCACAACTAGATTATATAGACCCTAGGATTCTACATCCAATGTTATATGAAGCAGTCATCCGGAAAGAAAAAATCTTGAGTCTGTTAGCACTGATGATGTCCATTCGAGACACAATACACATTGGGTCACATAATGAGAAAAAACGTATTGATAGTCTGAAGTGATTCAATAGATAGATGAGGGCCACATTCAAGTCCATGGAGTCATACCAAACTACTTAATATCAATTATCCTTGTATGTAGATGAATCATTCCTACATGATGTTGGGCATGATGATATTAAGAAATCCACCTAGTAAATGACGATAAAAAGATGGTCTTGTTCTAAGCCATCCTGAGAGATTCTAATGACTATATACAAAAGGGCCTACATAATGGGTCATATTATTAGGGTTAGGAAATGATTCCATTACAACCCTTAGAGAATAAATAATCATATGTAACCCTAACGAATCTTATCCAAGTCATAGAGGACATGAGTTCTATTACATTTTGTAGAAGAGCACAAACCATGTAATTGGGGTCACATGTCATGTACCTGGACCCCATTTCCCACCCATGTGAATGTCTAGTGTCTCATTTCATGTCTGTGTAGTGGGGAACATGTCGTGTATGTAATCCATACACTCCACCCCTTCTGATAGCACATGGATCGGCCCTTGTAGTAAACCATCCTTGGATTGTGTGCTATAAGGTACCCTCTATGTTTATCAAGGGGGGGAAACAGAACATAATGACCTAAAAAATTCACCGTATGATACATTTGTCATACCGAAAACCCTATTTACCACTCAGGGTGGAAACATGACATTTTATCCTGGATTTTACAGCGTTTTGATTGTTTTTTTAAATAAACTTTGTTTCATTTATCATGTGAACTCCTGTTCCACCACTGCGCTAGAATCTTCCTTCAATCACGACGGTAATCATTGGTCAACCTCAATTGAGCCTTTCCATCACTCGAACAATTAATTCAAGTATAAAATATTTTGAGAAGTTGGATCAAATAATTTTTCATTGATGTGCACTGAAGAACATTGAATGTCATTTAATAGGGAATATATATCATCTGAAACACTCTATCTCTATCGTCTGAAATCTGTTATGTTGTATTGATCCCAAATCTATCAAATCAGGACGTTATGACTACATTTTTTCACCCAACGATGGAATGATCGGGGTTTGTCGAGCTATTTTCCAAATAATCAACGAACACGATAAATGTTAAACATGGGAGAGAACAAAAAAATTAGGGATTGAACATTGATCGATTTGACAGATGACCCTAATCTATCTCTATTATAATGAAAATCAAATAAATAAATAATCATAGGTAATTCTCCTGATAAAACCATGAAATCAAACCCATCCTAAAAGATGATTGATTTGTGGATTAATCTGTATGTTGGTTGATCAAAAATCTTCATAGAAATTAAGAATAGGGAATAAAATATAAAAACACACAACTTACCTCAAATATGATAGATATCTAATGAAGAGAGATGAATCATTTTCATCTCTGGAATGTACCATAGAATATGAGGTTTGTAGATAGTTAATCCACAATCTGTTAATGTTCGCCTGAGAGGGAATCATCAAAGCTCCCTCCAACAGATCTTCAAGGTTTATAGTGTTATGTGGATAACCCTATAAATTATCCATAATCATCAATTTAATTTTGAATCTATCGATGTTTCTATAATTAAGGCAGAATTATTATTTTATTATTTTATTCCATTCCATGCATGCATTAAATTTTCTGCAAATGGCTTTCATAGATTATTGTTAAGTCACATTTAGAGTAAATCACATGTTCTAAACTCAAAGGTACCTTCATATTTTTTATCTGATCACCTATTTATAATTTTTAGATTTATAATGAAAACTATGTGTACTTACAATATAATATATTTAATAAATTTAAAACATATACTCATTGCACAATGAGCCTCAGGATTGCATCTCGTATCTGGATCTACACTAAAAAACAATACACATAATATCAAAAAATAATACAGAAAATTTCTAATAAATTACACCATTTGAGTATTAATGATAATTTATTAGCATGATATTGAGGGATATGATATTAGAGATACTAGTGAGATAGCCATTGGATTTGGTTTCCCATATAGTCATCCAATGTGTTCTATTGAATGACTGAATTCCAGTAAATGTGACTTTCAAGAAGGGTGTTCTTGACTAAATGTAATCCGCAACAACATTGCCATTGATTATTTAATCACCATAAAACTCCAATGATATATTCAGTCAATTGAGGGACTTCTTTTATGTGTAATAAAAAACAATATTTTCTTTATTTACTTCAGTTATCAACCACAATGTTCATATCTGAGAAGCATATATTATAGTTTCACATGAGCACTAGTTTTTCAATATATGTTTAATCCTAAATACAATCCTTTTATATAAATATTTAACATTTTTTCATTTATCCGTACTCACCTTGTTACCTATATACATGATTTTGTCATCCCAAAATAGAACCATCTTCAAATACGTGTTAGTACCACCTCATTTTTAAAAGGGTTATATACTAAGTGAAACATCCATAAATGTTACAAATTGAATAAAAAATATCTAAGGTAGACTAATTTTTATTCTTTATTTAATTTTATTTTTTCTCTATTTCATGAAAATGATATCCTGGTAACAAGGAAAAAATGTGCATGGTGATTTATTTACTGTATAGAAATAATTTTTTTATTAAAGTAACATGACCATAACCTATAAAAGACATAATATGTGGAAATTAATTTGTATTGATTAGAATTAATAGTATTCTTATTTGATGTTGAAAAAATTAAATCATAAAACACATTTCTATTAAACCTTATGGAATAATAAAACCCTAATTATACCATCAAGTTGGAATATTATATATGAATATCATATCCATAAAGAGAAACATTCAATATGAAATATCTGAAATAAAATGAATATATTCTATTAGATAATAAATATAAAGAGAATATTATACATATTTATAACACTAGAAAATATGATAAAACAACCTTCTAGTATTCTATTAAGTATGATCTCTATCAATTTGGAAGAGATCATGGCTATGCATCATTTGTAGTAAACACATGGCCACCATCACTAAACCATATTATCTAGGTAATACACTATTATGTATAACCTAAATATATGGGTTCTGATTTCCTTTATTGGGATTCATTTGAATCCCACATAAATAATAAACCTATTACAATCCTATATAGGGATATATTTGAATGTACCAAACAATTTGGATTAAACTATAGTGTGATGAACTTATGTGATAAATATGATGAACCTATGATATTTATAAAAATAATTATCTATGGATAACCTATAGTGACCTTACATTTTATTTTAAATTACCAATGAAATATATAAATTATTGAATATCTTTTTTCAGATGAATCACATGACCATAATGAAAAATGGACACATTAAAATAAACATTCTAGATAAAACCATTATGATATTGATATTAAATAAGAAGGTATAAATTTAAGTATAAAAATTAGTAAATATGTGTAGAAAAGGTAATAAAACTGAAAAGGTAATTTATTACTTCTATATAATGTTAATTTTTTTCTACAGAGAAGGAAAATATCTTCACTAGGAATTTTCCCAGAATAATCAAAAAATATAATCAAATAGATATGTTTTTAGTGAAATAATTATCATGTTAATTTATATAATTAGAAAATTTATATGACATTCACAAATCATGAACCAACAACTATGAATACCACCAGATTATATCTTATCCATAAGGTTTAGAAAAAAGATATTAATAGTTTGTATATGTAAATGTTTAGATGATATATACATGTAATTATTTATTTAATATGTTATTTATCTATCATCTGTAATTTTAATATTTATAATATATATAATTAACGAGAAATAAATATCACTATTAATCACACTTCATTAAAAAATTTAAATTTGAATTAGTATTGTACTAATTATTATTATTTGATGCCTAAGATTGTATTATTTTCAAGAATTGGATTTTATTTCACTATGAATTAATATATAATCGAATGAAGTATTTTATTATGATACAATACATTATTGTATAAATAATAATTTATCTCTAATTTTAGTATATATTTATAGAAAATAATAATAACACCCATTAATATTTGTAAAAGTAATTTTCCTATAAGAACAATATTTAAAAAAAATTATGTTACAATTTAATAGATAAGATATAGAATATAATTTTTTTTGAAAAATTCATATTTATATTCAATATAAATAAAACACCATTTGATGAACTTTCTAAATTTTTCATAAAACATTGATATATTTTATGAATAGTGGAAACTATTTATTTCAAAAATAGCATGAATTGTTTTATATTAACATAATGTAAATATGAACTAATTTTTATAAAATAAATTTACCAAAAAGTGTATTTATTGATTCAAAATGTTAAATTTAAAATACTATGTATAAATTTGGAAACCAATGTTTAATATTATATTAACTGAAATGATATTTTATGCCAATAAAACACATTTCTATTTTTTATTTTAATTAAACAATAAAATGTTGGAATTATGTTTCAGATTTCATTCAAAGGCCTGAAACTATATGTTTCTTTCATTAATCAAATTAATGTTATAACAGATCATACAATTTGTAATTAATTTTCTAAAAAACTACTACAATGCTAAAAAATACACTATTATTTAAAATGTTTCTATATGTTTGAGATCTAATATTAAAAATTTATTTTTCTATCCAAAGAAAATTCTATTTGATTAAATGATTTTCATATATAAAATAATAATTTTCAAATTAAGTATTAATTGAACTATTAATTTTGGACCTTAAAATATATTTCTAATTTTATAAAATGAGTTACGATCATTAATGTACACTATTAGAAAAGGTAAATATTACCATCAAAATCCTAAAAATTCTCAGAATTAACTTTGAATTATATTTAAGTTCTTTATCGACTGAATAATTATAAATACTCCATTATTGTCAAAATTTTTGCTCAGATGCACATAATAGTGACTTTTCCATTATATTTTTATAAAAAAATATACCCAACATAGTTTTAAAATTGGACACCCACCACCAATTTACAAACACAATAAAAGTATGAATTAATATTAAACCTATATCAGGGAAACATCCTCAATATCCTTATACCGCATTTTTTAGTTCTATAATCTATGAAAATGTCCTTAATACTCTATTTTGAAGAGTTAATTCAAAATTAGTATTATATTCCCAGTTGGAGTAACAACAAATTGTTAAACTTATTTATTATTTATCATTATCAGAAAAATTATCATATAAATTTATATCCAAATAAATCATCATTACTATTATATAATAATATTAGTATGATAATGGTATACAAATTAGTCACCCATTCCCCTTTCTTAAAATATATTAACATCACTCGGGTGTACGTGCATAATATTTCATTCCTATAGTGGAATATTTCATTTTTCATTATATATTAAGATATTTTTTTTTCAAAAAGGGTATCTTATAAATTAAAATAATTTTTATATCATGATTAATATTAATAAAAAATATCAATTTAAATCTTGTTTTCATACTATGAAGAAATAATGTAGTCGATGTATACATATATACTTCCTCTATTTAGGAGTAACACGATTACTTTATCATCACCACACTACATGGATTGATGTAAAATATATTTTTCGTATATATAAGATTTTAAAGAGTAATATTTTCCATGATTAAGTTTTTAAAATGGTAAAATTATATATGATAATTATAATTTAATTCATTAATATTAGTAAAATTAAATTCAATAACCTATACATTGATTCTATTCTCATGAATCATTCCAATAAATGCCATCAAATGAAAATAAGAATTCATAAATAATTTAAATACAACTATTCAAATATATTTTATCATTTAAGGGTTACGAACATGGTATCAATAAATGGGACATAATGTACCCATTATAAAAAAAAACTGAAATGAAAAAAATTCTAACATCTAATGATGTGTAAGAAGAAATCATTATAGACAAAAAAGGTTTTATAAATAAATGTTATTAGGAATCTTATTTTAATTACATATATCGTCAAAAAAACATTCATATATTTTAGAGTAATTGTAATGGGTTTCATCTATCAATTTTATTTAATTTATATTTATTATATATAAGATACATGTTTTATTTTTTTGGTCATTATATGGATATATATGGATACTATTTTCATACCTTTTATAATAATAACTATATTTACAAATATAATTAATATTTATTTTTCTATGTATTTCTATTAATTTTTTTCTAAATCTATAGAGGATCTTCTCTTCGTAATTTATTTTCTTATGTACTAATTGTCTCACCCAAATCTTCCATGGTACGCTTATCTTTGAATAATATAGTATCTTGTGTTGAAAGCAACTTCAAGTTCTAACACACCACAAACAATCAAACTATCCGTTATGAATAGTAATACCCTCATTATTAAATTTTATACATTTTATCATTCAAAATGGACTTTATTTTTGGATTAGGAATATCGAAATTATCTTAAGGTGATTTTTTTGTACTTTTCTGATAACTTTCATATTTTGATGAATAATGAAAATTACTATATTTAAATTAAAAAATCTTTTTTAATCGAAATAATTAATAGTGATAAATTATGAATTTGCTTTATTTTAAAGTATAATTATATTATATTTTTATCATTTAATCCAATGTTGGTCATTGGAAATAATTTCACATTTAAACTGGACATAAGTAAGTGTAAATCTTTTGATTGATATTATTTCTTAAAAACACGTTTTTAATTTTGACAACGAGAATTAGTTTTAAATTTATTTCTGACACTTCTGTGTATTGAATTTAGAAAAATGAATTCCATATTAAGAATCAATAGGTCCAAATTGTGTAAATAGTATATTTTATTTTTAGACATTTTGAATTATTATTTCGAAAAATATTTTATTTACCACTGTTAAAAGGTAAATCCGGTAAATAAGGGTAAAAAAATAATAGTATATTAACATTAAATTACCCTAAAATGTTTAATAACCCTATTGGATGATTCATGTCCATCCATGGTCATAATTGGGTCGATTTTGGGACCATATGGAACCACCTATTAGTGATGATAAAACTTTATATCAATTAAGTAAAAATAATAAAAAATAACATCAGAATATATATTTTATCAAAACAATTTTTACATAAGGTTATATATGTTATATTTTAGTCTATAAATATTCATTAGAAAGATAAAAATAAATAATAACAAATTTATTTTATTTATTATTTTTAATCATTGAATAATAAAATTTATTTATGACACAATAATGATGCAATATTTTCCTTATTAATTAAAAAATAAAATAATTGGTATTATAAATGATAAAATAAATATAATTTGAATGTTTAGATGCCATAAAATAATTTTATAGATTAATATGACATGTTATGATTTCTTAAATGAATTTGGGTCTAATTAAGTAAGTTTTTATGACTTTAACAAAAATCAATTATTAAATAGTGTCAAAATTGACATAAAGGAGTTTTTAAAACAAATATTATATTATAAATTGATATAATATTCCAATATATTTATGGTTCTAAAAAAGGAATTATATAATGATATTTATATCATTAATGGACCACTTGGGGGTCACTTGGATGTATATATTATGTTTATTAACTATATAATATAAAAATACAAATAGACATGGTAAATGTCAAACTATTTAACTAAGAGTTAAACCAAAAATATAAATTTAATATAGTGACACAAACCTATCTAAAACTTATTGGATGAGTGGTTTTCAACCTATAACCAGTGTATCCTTGAAATAATCCATTTTTGAGCCTTTAGAAACCGAATATTATTTTATTATAAAATAATATATCAAGATTTTCCTAAGGTGACCCTCAACCCTGTTATAAAAGGGAACTCCACACTATTTCTAATTGACACCGTCAAAGCCATTTTTCACAGAAAACCTCTACCAAAATACAGTATCAACTATCCTACCTTCATCCTAGAGACCTTACATTAGTCATAATTCCAACCTAATATTCTCTTTCGATCAAATAAAAATGAAGAACCTGAAGAAGAGTTAAATATTTCACCACCCTCTTTCAAGTCCCTTTCTTCTTCAACTTATTATTTCGTTTTTATATCCATTATAAAATAATAACTAATGTATCTTCTATATTCTATGATGTTATTATAAATATGTTACATCCACATTCATTATTCTATCCATCTTTGGAATGATATGTCACCATACGTGCATACTTACGGCTTACGGTCTCCACGCCCTGGTGTAATTGTTATTCAAAACATTATTATTTGGATGAGTATTACAATGATGTGTAATTGAAGTAAATAATAAATATAAAATTATAATTATTATTTATATATTATATACCATCAAATTATATATGATTTTAATATCAAAAGAATGATATTTTCACTCGAGCGTACGTATGGATTACCATCTCCACGAACGTCATGAGATTCATTTCCCATAGTATCCACTCAAGACTACTTTTCATTAGATGATTAAAAATAATGTTTAATACTTTATATCATTCAGGATATTAATAAGATTCATCCGATCCATAACAAATATGACTCACATAACAATGAATATAATGGGAAACGAATATGTTAACACCTGAAACAACGATAGTACTAAGATATTATCAACGAAGCAATGTTAAAAGATCCTATATGATATCATATTATTGTATATTATTTTTGTATAATTTAATAACATTTATTTCAGAAATATACAGGATGTTAACCTACACTAGACCATGTAAAGGTACAAGGTAATGGTTAATTCTAAAATCTCTTTATTATCCGATGTTTTTTTTAATTATCTACTAGGAATTCTTTATCATCCACATCCATGTTTCTTAAAATATATTCCAAAACATTTTTAACATTTACTGGAGTATGGTTTAATGTCATTTATACCATTGATTGACTTTTTATGAAATGGTTTTAAAGGAATCGTTCCGTCGTTTTCCAAACAAGGTAATTTTTAACCTTTTCGACAAAATTAAGGTAAGAATGCATTTTTAACTTATAAGATGGGTGAGGATATTTTCCTCCATTCTAAAATAATAAAATCTTCTTTTAAATGATAACAATAATATTTTTAAAAAAACTTTTTTCTTTATAATTATGTGAATCTTTAATAATTTAAAAATAGAAAGCGGTATTTCTCTAAAAAGGGCTTTGATTTCATCTATGTCAACATCCTTTGCTAGATTTTAAGTTTATTTGAGATGATTTATTATGATAAAAAACATCCATATTGTATTGAAGGTTTTGTGATATGTTTGACTATGGATGAGCTATTTTTATACCATTCATGGTTTATGTTTAATGTATGGACATTTCTTATTCTATTTTTAATACGAATGTTTATGATATGTTTAAAATTTTTCATACGAGGAATGTCTTGGAATTAATAAGGGATGGGTGGAGCCCGCTATAGATCCATGATGAATTAGTTGGTCTCATGAGACAACTAGATGTGGAATTGGATGAGGCCCTTTCTCAATTTGATTTTTGGATTTGGCTGAGGCCTTAATCATTTTTAGACATCTTGGCAGAGGCATTGACAAAATGTTTCAAAATGTCTTGCATTATACAGTCCCTCATTATGAAAAAAATATTGATGGTTCATGTGGTCATTCAAATAGTAGAATACACATGATTATGTTTTATCATGGCATTATTTACTCAGATCATATTCTTTCCATAAAAGTATTCATGTTTATTATTGGTAAAGGCATGTGGTTTCAATTATTCCCCATGCTTAATATTTATGTCATTTTCCACTGTATTACTTACCCTTACTGAGCATTTTAGATCACCCATTTCTTATGCTAAATTTTCCATAGATATGAAGAAATTAGTTATGAGTGACCTGAAGGAATAATTTAGGAGGCTTGGATGTTCCTAATAAAATATATTTGGCATGTATTTTTCTTCAACCTGTAATGTCGAACTTATGTATGAATCTTGTTTCCAATAATACTACACTGATCGGTATTTCAAGACATGATTTCCTTCTGATCATTCCAATAATACTAAACTGATCGGTATTTCTCTGTCGCCGTGACCATTATTTGAGTTTCGACTTCCTCTACAAGCCATACCTTCTTTTTAAAAGAAAAATAAATACCATGTTTTACTTTTCTTTTATTTTGATATTGAAAATGTTTTTCATAATGTTTTTATATCAATGTGTTGTATTGATATCTTGTGATTGAAAGGTGGAAATGTTATGTTTCCTTTATGCATGTTTTATGTGATACAATTATGTTGTGGTTCTTGGGCATTATTATGAAGACATGTGGTTCGGTGATAAAATAAGGGCGGGTGACCATTATTTGAGTTTCGACTTCCTCTACAAGCCATACCTTCTTTTTAAAAGAAAAATAAATACCATGTTTTACTTTTCTTTTATTTTGATATTGAAAATGTTTTTCATAATGTTTTTATATCAATGTGTTGTATTGATATATTGTGATTGAAAGGTGGAAATGTTATGTTTCCTTTATGCATGTTTTATGTGATACAATTATGTTGTGGTTCTTGGGCATTATTATGAAGACTGGTGGTTCGGTGATAAAATAAGTGCGGGTGAGCCCGATATAGCTCTCCAATGCATTGGGTAACGCGAAGGAGTGAAACGTTAAGGTTTTTCCGAAGAGATTTAGGGAATATACTGTGATGGGTATTCCAAACGTAACCAAGAGGGTTACTCCCTACGTAAGAATGTTATGAATGCCTCAAGTTACCTTTATGTTTTATGATTTCTATGACTTATTCATGATTTTATGGGGTATGTTAAAGTGCCTATGTTTTATGGGTAATGTATGATTTCATTCTTATGTATATATGAACTCATGTTTCCTTTCCATGTTTTTTTAACCCATACTGAGCTTTTTATGCTCATCCCAAGTTTTTTTGAAATGTTTTTCAGAGGTAAAGGGAAAGGTACATGATATGATGATAGTGTCAAGGAAGTGTCAAGAAAGATTCCATGTTTATTTTAAATATGTTTCCATTGATCATAATGAAGAATACTATCTTTATGTAACCACTTTGTTTATATGTGGAATGCAATGCAAGTTTTATGATCTAATTCTCTAAAACTCTAAACCAAAAAAGATCCTCAATGTCTAATCTTGTAATAACTCAAGATTAAGTAAGGTTTAAGGCTGGGTCCTTATAGTTGGTATCAGAGGTCGGTTTAGATAACTTTAGGAGTTATAATTCTATTAAATGATTATCCAAAAAAAATATATATATTTTAAATGATATAGCATTTGAAGATTACCATGTTGCTTCATCTAAGACATGTTTGTTCAGAATGGTTTTCTGTAGAGGAAACAGGGAAGAAGTGCTAGGAAGGAATGCAGAAGGAAATGACCTTCCAAATCAGAATACTGAGATGGTCAGAATCAAAATTGAGCAGTTTACTGCAGTGATGGCTCAGTTGAATCAGGTGATAAGTGGTGGTTTTCATTGATGATATTATGGTGTTTTCTAAAAGTAAAGAAGATCATGAAAGACATTTAAGGGTTATCTTGCAAACCTTAAAAGAAAAGAAATTGTATGAGAAATTCAGAAAGTGTGAGTTTTGGATGCAACAAATTTCTTTCCTTGGTCATATTGTTTCTAAAGATGGGATAACTGTTGACCCTACAAAAACAAAAGTTGTGGAAGACTGGCCAAGACCCACAAATGTAACCGAGATTCGTAGCTTCCTTGGTTTGGCCGGCTATTACCGAAGGTTTGTTAGAAATTTTTCACGATTATATAGTCCAATTTCTAAGCTAACTCGGAAGGGTGTTAAGTTTATCTGGACAAAAGAATGTGATGATTTTTTTCAGGAATTGAAAAGAAGATTGGTGAATGCTCCAATTTTGGCACTACCTTCAAGGAATGATGAGTTTGTTATATACAGTGATGCTTCATTGAAAGGAATTGGTTGCGTCCTAATGCATAATGATCAGGTAATTTCTTATACATCATGACAGTTGAAAACTCATGAGGTAAATTACCCTACACATGATTTGGAATTAGCTGCTGTTGTTTTTGCTTTAAAAATTTGGAGGCATCATTTGTATGGAGTAAAGTGTGAAATATATACTGATCACAAAAGTTTAAAGTATATATTCACTCAGAAAGAATTGAACATGAGACAAAGGAGATGGCTAGAATTAATAAAGGATTATGATTGTACAATTCATTACCATCCGGGAAAAGAAAATAATGTAGCTGATGCTTTGAGTCGAAAAAGTAATGCTTCATTAGCAATGTTGTGTTTGGAACATGATTCTTTGGGTAAGGATTTGATGAACCTTGGCATAGAAGTTGTTGGTGCAGGAAGTTCTTCTGTTTTGTTTTAGGTATCAGTGAGATCATCTCTATCAGATAGAATCAAGAAAGCACAGAAGCAAGACAGTGAGTTGCAGAAAAAGGTAGAGCTGGTTCAGAAAGGTAAGTTGCCTGAATTCAACATTGATAATGATTGGGTTTTGAGATTTGGGAAGAGATTGTGTGTGCCTTGTGATTCACAGTTGAAGAGAGAGTTGTTATGTGAAGCTCATAGTTCTTCGTTTTCTATTCATCCAGGCAGTACTAAGATGTATAGAGATCTGCGGGAGCATTACTGGTGGGATGGAATGAAAAGAGATATTGCTGATTTTACTGTGAAGTGTTTGACATGTCAATAGGTTAAAGTAGAGTGGCAGTTACCGAAAGGGATGCTTCAGCCTTAACCAGTGCTAGAGTGGAAATGGGAGAATATATCCATGGAGTTTGATGTGGGATTACCAAAGACATCTTGAGATAATAATGCAATCTGGGTTATTGTTGATCGCTTGACCAAATCTGCTCATTTCCTTGCTATATGAGATACTTTTTCCCTAGATCAACTTTCCCGTTTGTATCTTAAAGAGGTAGTCAGGTTACATGGAGTTCCTTTCTCCATTGTATCTGACCGTGATCCCAGGTTCACTTCTAACTTTTGGAAAGTCCTTCAGATGTCGTTGGATACAGAATTAAATTTTAGTACAGCTTTTCATCCTCAATCAGATGGGCAGTCAGAACGAACAATTCAGACATTGGAGGATATGCTACGTTCTTGCTCTTTGGATTATCAGGGAAGTTGGGACCAACATCTTCTTTGGTTGAATTTTCATATAATTATAGTTTTCATTCCAGTATACATATGGCACCATTTCAGGAATTATATGGGAAGCGGTGTCGAACTCCAGCATTATGGGATGAAGTGGGTGAAAGAAAGTTGATAGGGCCAGAATTGGTAGAAGAGATGGCAGAAAAAGTTCAGCTGATTCGGAAACACATGAGAACAGCTCAGAGCAGGCAGAAGAGTTATGCGGATAACCGGAGGAAGGATCTATCTTTCGAGGTAGGTTATCGTGTTTTTCTCAAGGTTTCTCCTTGGAAAAGTGTGATGAGATTTGGTAAGATAGGAAAGCTGAGTCCAAGGTTTATTGGACCATATGAAATTCTGGAGAGAGTTGGATCAGTTGCATACAGAGTGGCTTTACCTCCGAGTTTATCTCAGGTACACAATGTTTTTCACGTTTCGATGTTAAGAAAGTATATGCCAGATCCATCTCATGTTTTGAGTCCAGAGCTAGTTCAGCTGGAAGAGAACCTATCTTATGAGGAACAACCGGTCCAGATTCTTGACCACAGGGAGCAAGTGTTACGAAATAAGGTGATTAAGAAGGTAATGTTTTTGTGGAAAAAACCTCATGATGGGAGAGGCAACATGGGAATCTGAAAATTCAATGAGGGATAAGTACCCCCATTTATTTGATAAGTAAATAAATTGCAAGGACGCAATTTTTCTAAAGGGGGGAAGGATGTAACATCCCATGTAAGTAATTAATAATAGATATTTTTTATCTATGCCTATTAATGAATTAGATAGTGTTTTAGAGGCTTAATATGAAAATAAATACAATCTTAAGCATGGAATACACTAATATTTTTAAAAGATTGTTTTACTACCTTTTAATGGAAACCCATTTTTAAATCTATATTTTGACAATTTTATAAACTATGTTTTTCAAAATAAACTTATTCTTTATTATTGGGACATCAAAATTTACTTTGTGTGAATTTTTGGTATTTTTCTGACAATGTTCATTTTTTAATGAATAGTGAAAAATACTGCATTTTACATCAAAACTGCTT
Organism: Viscum album; assembly: GCA_963277665.1. Lineage (NCBI taxonomy): Eukaryota > Viridiplantae > Streptophyta > Magnoliopsida > Santalales > Viscaceae > Viscum > Viscum album. The sequence goes on along the minus strand of OY728137.1, from coordinate 1,400,648,621 downwards.
CTTAATCTAATTTATTTAAATGATTAGATTATCTTTTGAATTGGTATTAATGTGTAATATGAATATATTTTTACCATTTAATCCAATGGTGGTCATTGGAATCAATTTCACTTTGAAATTAGATTTAAACTGGTGTCAATCTTTTGATACTTATTGTTTTATAAAAACACGCTATTTGCTCTGACAACGGGAATTAATTATTAAATTAATTAATGTGACTTATATGTTTTGAATTTTGTAAAATAGAATTCATTTTTGAATTCAGAATATGAAATATAGCTTACGGTGAATTTTTGGTAATTTTCTGAAAAACATCAATTTTTGATGAATAGTGAAACCACTAAGAGGTACTTATAAAAACTGATTTTCCGTTTAAATGAAATTTTACCATCATTGTGTTTTGAATTTCAAAAATCCGACATACATGGTTGTCATTAAGAAGTAAAATGTGGTTCAATGAGATTAAGATAATTTTTTGGTGAATAGTAACTTATTAAGTTTTTAATCACGATTAGAGGTAATTAGTGTAATTTAAGGTAAAAATGATATTATAAAAATATGAAAACACCATGACACATGTCTTAACCTCATTGTATGTGTCATGGCCGACCAAGACAACCCATGGGTCAACTTGGGGACCCCATGAAGCCACTTTGGTTGGAAAATGACATTAATATTTTTTTATTTAAAGTTAAAGTAAAAATGAGACAAACATGATATGGTTTACTAAAACAATTTTTACATGGGGTTATAAAGATCAGATTTTTGATTATAAATAGTAATTAGAAAGATAAAAATATTTCCTACATCATAGTATTTGTTTTATAATTTTTAGACTTTAAATAAATTAAATTATTTATGACATCATGATGATGCAGCGATGACCTCATTATTTAACGATTTAAATAAAATGAAACGATAATGTAATATCTATGACCTACACATGTACAAAAACTATTGGATGGGAATATTTCAAAGCCTTATCATCTTATCTTGGAAATATATCAATGTGGGACCTTATAAATTCGAAAAACTTTTGAAAATAAAATAATAGTTTCATGATTTCCAAAAGTGCCCCTCCTCTCCTCTTATAAAAGGCCCCCACCTCTACCTCATTTCACACACTCCTCAAGCCTTTGACTCGGCCATACCCTGCCCATTTACTCTCTCCACATCCCTCTACTCATACTAGAGGATTCCCTTTGGGTCGAATCCTTTCAAAGGAAGCCTTTAGGCTCAAATCAAAAGGGGTTACACTTTTAAAGGTGATTCATTCTCTCATGTTCATTTGTTTTATTTTGCTTCTCCAACAGCCTAAACTCTTTTTATTTGCTTCTTTTGTAACAAAACCAGTATATTCAATATACTAGGATGTTTTTATAAGATTATTCGAGCTACACTCTCACACAACTACATCATATAGTTAAAGAACATACGGTTTCTGTGGATGGCGAAATTCTGCCTCCCGAAACGATGATTGTTCAACACTCTTTTAACACCATCAAAGGTGGCCATTATGATGTCACTATTTTTATATATGACATATAATATGTTTATTATTTCCTTAAGCTTCTGTATATTTCATTTATGGCATACCATTATTGTTTCCATTATGGATAAACACGATATCTTCATTTTAGGAAGTGCGGACTACCGCCCCCTGAAAGTGATTTGATTCGTTAATACCATATGTGGGATGTGTAAAGGATAAATTTAATGATATTATATATGTTATTATAATTAAATCATAATATACTCTTAAATCATTATGATTCCATTCCAGAAATACGAAATAGAAATGGAAGTAGCATTCATGCGTACGTACGGCTTACCGTCTCCATGAACGGTGCATTTCATTTCTTACCTCTAAATGTGATGTAATATTATAAATACATGTATATGCTGAATATATATGATATATATGTTATCCAAATAATTAATATCATTCTGGATATAAAGAACCTTTGACCAAATTAACAACATGTAAGTGTAAGAAGTCTATTTTTGACTTTAGAACCAAATACCGACAAAATGAACATTATTAACTTAAATGATTACATGATGTTCATAACATGGTATAAAAGGAATAATGAACTTGAAAAAGGTTCTTAATCAAGTAGTGATTAACTCAATTTTATTATTCAGGAGATTAAAGAACGGTCGGGTCAAGTCAGATACGAGGTATGGGACTTCGTCTCAATCTCCTTTCATTGAGGCATATTTTGTTTTATACAAAACCTTCTTTTATACGGTGTATAAACCCCTTTGACATTTACATTTATTCAAAATGAATCTTTTATATACGAAGAGTTTACTAAATGACAAAAGGGAATGTTCTTGTCGTACGTATGTGGCGACAACAACTTCTCTTCCGCCGTGACCATTATTTGAGTTTCGACTTCCTCTACAAGCCATACCTTCTTTTTAAAAGAAAAATAAATACCATGTTTTAATTTTCTTTTATTTTGGTATTGAAAATGGTTTTCATAATGTTTTTATATCAATGTGTTGTATTGATATCTTGTGATTGAATGGTGGAAATGTTATGTTTCCTTTATGCATGTTTTATGTGATACGATTATATTGAGATTCTTGGGCATTATTATGAAGACGGGTGGTTCCGTGATAAACTAAGGGTGGGTGAGCCCGATATAGCTCTCCAATGCATTGGGTAACGCGAAGGAGTGAAACGTTAAGATTTCTCCGAAGAGATTTAGGGAATATACTATGATGGGTATTCCAAACGTAACCAAGAGGGTTACTCCCTACATAAGAATGTTATGAATGCCTCAAGTTACCTTTATGTTTTATGATTTCTATGATTTATTCATGATTTTATGGGGTATGTTAAAGTTCCTATGTTTTATGGGTAATGTATGATTTCATTCTTATGTATATATGAACTCATGTTTCCTTTCCATGTTTTTTTAACCCACACTGAGCTTTTTATGCTCATCCCAAGTTTTTTTGAAATGTTTTTCACAGGTAAAGGGAAAGGTACATGATATGATGATAGTGTCATGGAAGTGTCAAGAAAGAATCCATGTTTATATTAAATATGTTTCCATTGATGGGAATGAAGAATACTATCATTATGTAACCACATTGTTTATATGTGGAATGTAATGCAAGTTTTATGATATAAATATTTAAAACTCTAAACCTGAAAAGATCCTCAACGTGTAATCCTGTAATAACTCAAGATTAAGTGAGGTTTAAGGCTGGGGCCTTATAAGTAGTCATCGCTGTCAAACCCACGAAGGATTCCAGTACAATTTCCGTCATCGTTGAACCGAGAGATGATTCCAATATGGTAGTCATCATCATCGAACCCACAAAGGATTCTAGTATGGTAGTCGTTGTAGTCGTAGCCAGCTCTAGGGGTCCCGTACTCAGCTCGCTCGATTTCGGGAGTGTCTACTCCTCGAGTGAAGTGTTGATACCTCAACTATCACTAAGACTCATGTTGATGTATTCCAAATAATCACCATGTCAAAGGGGGATAATCAAAACAAAACATATCCAGGATATTGTGTACAAGATGACCAAGCCTTTTACCAAAAAGTACACGACGTGTTGGTATACAATACATGTCGTGTAGTCAGACCTAGGGTACTGCCCATGTGAAACGGACCGTGTCGAAGGAATGGTCTTGTTGAAAAGTATGTACTTGTTGTGTGGTGTGGTTACACGCCACGTCCTAACATCTGGGGTTAGCTCCGTGTACGGTGGCCATGTGCCTGTATACGGCCTCAACTCATGTTCTCTAACCTGCTTAATTGGTACACGAGTTAGCCCATACCACTATCCATGTCTAGACATATGGTAGAGTAGATGAAGATGTACTCTACACTGTGTCCCTGTATCCTCAGGATGCACGCTATGTCTTGGAAACCATTTTCTTCCATTCTGCGTAGAGAGTAAACATCGTGCCTCTTGGCCATGTATTTCTGTCCCTGGCCATGTATTTACTAGAATACACGTCGAGTCTCATGTATCCGCCTCCACCTTGCTGTGTGGTGAGTACACTCCGTATGACATAGGTCAAACACCGTGTGTTAGCCGTCTGACATTCGAAACCCTAGCAACAGAATGCTCGCACTACACGGTGCGTTCTTCATGATTATACGATGTGTAGTCTCGAATATTCCAGAAATGATGCCTCTGGCTAGCGTGCCTCTCGTGATGCTCGTTCTTCATTCTGAGGGTTAGTTCATCACCAAACATCAGAATCTAGGTCACCTAGATGTCCCAAAGTTGATTCTGGTGTATTTCGGCTTCCGATCAGCTCCGAAAACACATTTTTAATTCTTGCTCGAAGATTAGTCGAGGAACGGTCCATCCTGTTCTGGTTCGAACCGTCGCCCGCTATCGGCGTCACAACTCCGCTAGGTCTTTATGATGTTGAGTAGTCAATTTTGGGTTCATTGGATCACATAATGAACCCATAACGATTAGTTGTTCGTCACCCATGAAGAACATGAAGAACCACCCACAACCACAATAATGGAGGAGAATTCGGACCGTGTTAGTTTTGGACCTATCTCTCTGCATTAGTTCGGTAGCAGGTGGTTAAAGAGAAACAAAACAAGAAAGAAAAAAAAAATCAATGATGATCCAATAAAAACACACCCCAACATCAAATTAAGGTTCGTTCATAGATGGGGTCACGAAGGATGGTGTTGCGGAGAACGGTGTCGTCCCATCAACATTGGAGGAAGAGTCTTTGACATAGGCGACGCTTCTCGCAAGCAGTGTCTTATCTCTTGACGCGGAGGAAGAAGATGGTAGGACATGTCGTGGAGCGTTCTTCACCGAGAGAGGATGCTGTTCTTCATGGAAGAATGATGCTTCTCTAATTCTCCAAAGGTTCCCCATGAAAATATTTTCTAAAACAAATATTCTAATAGACTTCTCCAATTTTAATGAAATGAAATGCCAATCAAGATAATTTAAATGAGAGGCTCCAATTAATTAATTTATCATTAAATGAAAACATGTTGGAAAAATTTATGGGATAGAGAGAAGGAGGTGAAGAATCAAAATTAAGGAGCGGAGTTAAATGGGGGTTTCAAGGGAGTTGAGGGGAGGTGATAAGTTAGGGGCTCATGTGGGCCCCACCACCAATAGTTATATCCTCCCATGGGAAGTTAGGTGAGGTGTGGGCCACACCCCAACATCCCTTTTGAGGAATTAACTTCCACTTAAAATAAAATTGTAACAAAACAATTTTATTTAATTCTAAATGAATCCCTAAATTTTAACTACCATATACGACAAAATGCAGCTGGGGTAAAGGTCCCCTTAAGAAAATACCGGCGCTGTGAGTTCATCGGTACCCTCAGATTTCAATTCCGAGAAACGTTTAAAAAGATATAAAATACCGCATGTATGTTTACTAAAGGTACTCGAACAAAATTTCAAGAATTGATACCGGGCACACCGGGCGTCGGAAGCAAGTGTTGTCAGAAACCGTAGACTCGTAAAATTCCAAAGCATATATGAAAATACATTTCTTGAAATTTTTGGGTATTTACAGACTTAGATGGTATATTATGGCCCAATTTATCATATTTTTGTAGATAATGTTTTCTGAAACATTGAATGAGGTTGTTTTTTATGAGGGGAACATAAATGAGGTTTCTAGTTAAATTCAAGTGGTTTAATTTGGGTGAACATGAGGAAAATATTTATAGAGTATGAAGAATCCCTATGAAAACACCAACTAGGGGGAATAAAATATAGTGTCCAGGGAAAATGACTAATTAAATAAAGAAGTGACTAAATATACTACATCATGTGTGGTAAGTTGGGCCACATTCAAAGTTGTTTTCCATGACTACCAGCGTAGTTCTGATCAAGTGGAAGGATGGGTTGCTTATAGATGTATTACCAAAATCCTTGACTGATGTGTAATGAAGTAGGATCCATGTTAAAATAGAGAAAATGTTTGGGGTACTCCAAAACATATTAGTCAGTTTGTTGGACTTCTTCTAGATGTGGATGTCAAGGGCGTGGATGTGGTAAATTGGGGATAAAATGGTTATATTAGAAGAGTGGTGTAGCTGCGGGGGATTAAACAACAGATCGTGGAAGATTTGTAGGATAGTTTCATGATATTCAGTATGCACTTGTCGATTACATGGATTGACCAACAATAGTCATATGTATTATTCTTGTAGATAATAAACACTCTGGTTCATTATATGATACATGAGAATATCATTATATTAATTCTTATCAGCATGTGAATGGTTTGAGTCTGATGGTTGAGATTGTGAGTGGTGTTACGATTATTAACAAACCATAGTAATTGTGATCGAGGGTTACCTATTTCTGTAAGGGGTGATCTCACATGGTTAGGTAATATCATTTCCTTTGGGATCTTTATAAACAAGACATTTTATGTTTTACATGATTTTCAGTGTGTACATGTTATTATAATAATGATCCAAGATAGATTTTTATACAAGTGGACTTCCCTTTATTCATCCTATGGATAATACTAAACTCATTATGGTGAGTGGTATATCTCAGAAGGCCATGAAATCGAGATCATTAGGGAATATAGGATATCAATTTTCTAGTATCATGTATTTTTTCAAATGAGGGTGTCGAAATGATTGATTTTTTCACTACCATATTTTATAAAATTTATGACATATTTCATCAGGAATTCCTAGGGCTTCCATTAGAGAGGATTTTTTTGTTTATAATAGAACTCAAGCGTGGATCTAACTAGTTTTTATCCTGCTATAATTAATATAACAAACATAGATTCAAGATGTTATGACTCATCCATATGATCTTATAGATGTGGGATTTATCTAATCGATTGAATCACCTTGGGGTTCTACATTCTTTTTCGTAAGAAACCTAATAGTAAAATTTGTCTACGTGACGTGAAAAAAAATGAAATGAATGATAGTGAAAAACTGGAATAGTATTCAACATATCGACGTCATTTTTGAATAGTTTATATGAAAATGTGTGTTTTACATTATTGACTTTACATTCGATTATAATCCATTGAGAGTTACACATTATTATATACCACAAACATTGTTATGTAGTCGGTATGGTTAATAAGATTTCTTCCAGATGCAGATCTAGTAGAAGAATAATTTATCGTTCATTATGTCACTAATTAATTGATTCATTCACCTGTACATATATTTTTTTCTGACTAGATTGGTTGATGACATTGAACCACAGCTGTCAGAGTGCATGGAAAATCAATTTTCTATGTTTCCCTTGTGTAGCAAGGTGGCTGACCAGGGTCATCTCACTTGAGGAGAATCGCAGTTGGTTCAATCACTATTTTTAATTTGAAATAATCTAATTATTTTTTGTTTATTTCATGAAAACAATGGTTATGGGGTTTTTGGATAAAATGAAATTAAAATTGGGAAATTATGAATTCAAAATCAAAATGAAAATGCTAAAAAAATGAAAATTACATAGAATGGTATTGGTCTAGGGTTTGATAACATGGGTTCATTCATTATTTAATTATTGTGTAAATTAAATTTTATAATTCAACTAATTAATACTCATTAATTAATTAATTTTATTTTATATATTGAGTGCATTAGTTTAGCATACATTCGGCACACCAAACGACACCTCCTCTAATAGTCAAATAAGATAACACATCAACTGAGTTTGTTATTCCTATAAGATATAGATCCACCATATTCTTTTTCAACCCTTATAGAAACCCTAACTCTGTTTTATGGTGGGTAACACTATTATATAGGACATAAAATTAATTAATCATGGAAAATGAATTCATTTGGAAATAGTTTTATGGTGGACGACCACTACACCCACAAAATATTCTTCCCACCAACACATATAGAAATAATTTTTTTTCAATTATAAAAAAAATAATGAATAACACTTTGAAAATCTCTCATGTACATTCCTAAAGATAGTCACATTCCTTGGAAATGTGAAAAGTGGTCATGATAGAATGATGGAATATAGTGAATGAGACGAAATTTGAATGAAAAATAATAATTGATGAAGGAAGGGGAAACAATAAAATAACATGAATGAATATGTTACTTAGAAAAGAAAACTAAATTTAAAATAAAATCAATAAATAAAAATTTTAAATGGTCGTTGGAGTCCTCTCCATGGTGCCCCAGATAATTTAGGTATGGAATAGAATGCATTGAGAGGTTGGAGATCCCAAGCATTTTTGAGGATGAATTTGTCCTCTAGAGTTGAGTTTTTTTCAAAGACAACTTAATGGATCCAAATCTTCAAAAATGTTAATGTTTGAACTATCCAATTAGTACCGTTTAATACCTAGGTGGAATCACCATAATTAGAGGGGTGTAGACCTGGATGTTCTTCTATTACAATGGTGGGGTCCATGCTGTCTGACTGAAAAATTCCTCAACATCATTGATTTTTTATGGCCTTTAGATGCTTGAATAAGACCATGATCAATAAGATAATAATTAATGAATGAAATCCATTATTCTAAAAATAATAATAATCGAATTTGATATTATATTTTGAACAAAATTTCCAAAATACCCTTGATGTGAAAATCTATAAAATATCCAGTTTTAGGAAACATTCTAATTTTTTCTCAAAACACATCATAAATACAAAATTGATACATATAAGCTCAAATTGATGAATTGGTTTTAATTAAATCATTTAATTTTTTATAAAAATGGGGAAAATATTAACTATATCAATTCCCCCACACTTAAATTATGATTTCCCTCAAGCATAAAATCTCAACATTAAATTTTAAAGTGAACTAATGTTACCAATATTTGATTTCCAAATCAATATAAAGAAACAATATTCAATTTACAGTCAAAAAATAATTAATCCACATAATGTTCGAGTTAGGAATTTTTTATTTGTTGTTTCTTTTTCTAGATTTAAATTCCATTATGCTACCTTAATGTTAGTTTATTAAAAATACACCTTAATTGCGGACAAACATCATGTACGTTATTGGGTGGACTCACCCTTGAGTCCCCTTTAATATCGTAGTTTAATAGAGACAATTGGAGGTTTTTCTTCCGACATGGGGTTCCATTATGATTGTGGGGTCCACACTGTCAGCCCAAAAATTCTTCAACATCATTGATTTTTAAGGACTGTAGATGTTCTAATCGGCCCCTGGTCCAAAACAGAAAGGTGATAGAAATAAATAAAGCATTCTTAAAAAACAAATCATTTGATTTGGAAATATATTTATCAATAAATGAAAAAAACCCTTGATGTGAAAATCTTTGGAAATTATAGATTAACGCAACATTACATTTTAGCTCAAAACAAATCATTAATCCTAAACGGATCCATATAATCTCAAAGTGACACTTTTTTTTGGATTAAATCATTGAAATACATATAGAAAAGTAGAAAATATTAGATTAATTAGACATGATGGTGTAATCCAATAATCATGATGATCATTACCAATATCTTTACATCATGTTGTGTATACTAAAGGATCATCATCTATATTCTAGGAAAAAAAGTTTCATTTATAGGATAATAGTGTAAATTTATTACGTAACATCATCATGGATGAATTTTTGTTAGCTAAAAATAATATTGTTCCGGAGGGTGACTCATATGAGAATCCCAATAATGTTTCTTACAACCCTAGATTACTATTATTTCCTTTTCATTATTGAAGTTTCATCCATGACTTGTTTTGTTCAGAATCACCACATTCCTGATTGACCATAAATGGGATCATATTTTAATGTTATATAGACAATGTGAATTATTTCAATTAGTTGAAAAAGAGTTTTTTTCCACACCTATTTTTATCCTAGTCGAGTTGGGTAAGGGGTATACAATGTTTTGTGATGCATCCAGTATAGGACAATGAGTAGTGTTAATGTAATGGGATCAGTTTTTAGCATATGGGTCCTAACAGTTGAGTCCATATGAATGAATTTACCCGATGGGTGATATCAAGTTGGCTATGATGCTTTTTTCCTTAAGTTGTTGAGGAAATTTCCTATATATTTAAATTTTTATAATGTATACCAATACAAATATATTAATCTATTTCTTCACAATGCTTTTTTTGAATCTCCAATAGTTGAGGTGGGATGATTATATGAATTCTTTTTATTTCTGGATACCATATAAACGTGGGAAGGTAAATATTTTTGATATAACTGTAAATGGGAAATCACATACTCAATAATTTCAAGAGTCTAGTTATTAGTTGACTATGAAGAATATTTTTGAATTAGATGCATATTAATTTTTAGGAGTTCCAATAGAAGTTTCAAATCGTATTAATATCTAATGATTCCACACTTTTTAGATTGATAATGTAGAGGCTGGGTGAGGATCCAAAGTGTTTTTATTGGATAGAATGATGTGAAGGTGGGGAGACACCTACCTATTTGACTATCGATGAGGATGTGATAACATATATCCAGGGTTTTATGGGTTTTCTTACAAGCATGTTTGAGGTCATAAGATGTTACTTTCATATCTCAAAGTGGGTGGTAAAGCCTTGTTTAAAAGAATGTATCGTGACCTACATTAACAATATTAGTGGTCAAACTTGGAATGTGAGATTTCAGGATTAACAATATGACGATTCACCATTCAAATGGTAATGGATGAGCATCAATGGCTATATGTTTTGATTCAAAAGTTTCTTATTCAGAAATGTATGTGGTATGAAATCACCAGGGTCATCATGGGGGTTCCTCCTTAGATGCTTCAATATAATTGAACTATACAAGTTATTTTGGACTGAATGAAGAAATAATCTCATTTGTAACATACTTGGTAGACTATAACAGTGGATTGTTTGGGGGATATGTTCGTTCAAGTGATAGCATGTATACAAACGGTATGGTAGATAATTTTTTTCAAATAATGATTTCCATTTTAGATCATGCTTCTATAAAGGCTTACAAAAGGGGTTCGGTACAGAAGTATTTATGACAATGAGTTTCCAAACTAAAATATATTGGTATTTAGAATGTACTATATTAGTATTGGAGAGTATGATTTGGGCCAGAATAATATAAATCGATGGGTCTTCATAGAAGAAATTATCACTCATTGAGTTTTACAATAATTGCAGTTATCTTGATAATATTCAGATGGAACAATATAATGAACATTATGGTAGGCCACACATATCACATCTATGTAGGATGTTAGTAGGTGATTCAAATTTATATGGACTGAGTCTCATGCCATAGAGATTAGAGTAGTCCCTATTGATGTAGAAATTTATGTCTATGAATTTAAGTAGGATGAATTTTAATGTGTATTGATGTCGTCGACAACCTATGTTTAAAATGGGTGATTTTTTATTCTTTGGTGTTCTACTAGATCTGGTCACTATATTAATTAGAGGTAGGTAAATTTTGTTTTGATGTTTATTTGAAAATTTAGTATTTTTTATGGACACAGGCCCTAGGAAAACTGATTGGATATTCCATAGATTTATAGTTTGATACACAATGTTTATCAAATTCTCATATTTGGTAATATCAAAAAAGCACTTCACATGTGATGAACATTGATGACATGTATCTTGAGGAATATGTGTACACTGGGGAGAATTATGATTCTTGTTATAGTTCATAGTGAGGAAGTGTTTTGGTGAAAGACCATGTTGATAATCTTGCTTTTTTAACCATGGCTATGATCAAGATGTAATCTGGGAGAGGGAAGCATATCTGTGGCCTAAATGGATAAATGGCCCAACCTTTTTACCATGGAATATTAGATATTTTGGATGGTATATAATAAGGGTTGACTAATATATGGTGGGGGTATTGTGAGATCTTGGTCTGTTTAGAGATCCATCTTTCTTGTTTTTTGGAAAACTTTTACCATTTTAATGTTTATACCATTGTTGGTTTCTTATTTGGGGTTACATCAGTTGAAATATGACTTATTTTGAATCTAATGGGGATTTTCATGGTTGGAACACAGTTAGTGAAAGCAATATAATTTTCTCTAAAAAACCATTAACCCAGATTTAGAGGCATATTAGGTGATCCAAAATTATAAAATGGTTTCAGATAATTGTGAATCTGCTCTCCCAAGTCTACGATGCATAAAAAAGAGTAGATTTTCTTATTTGGAACACTATATGGAATTATGTGCACCTCAACATAGTAAAATGTAAATATTGATATTAAAACAATCAAAAAATTTATTAAAACTGATAAACAACACATGTTTTTCCCAAAATCATCCCTAATCGACCTAAACATATTTATACTGTTTTTGATGTTTCACGATAGGGTTCCAATGCTTTAAAAACATTTTCTTGGAAAATTGATTATCTGATTAATGGATTGGATCCACGTTGGGAAGTTATTTCCCAATCATTTGATTTTCTCTAACTCTCATATCTCATTCTTGACTTAGTGGGATGATTTTACCTCTTTTCAAAATTTCATTAGATATTGGATTGAATGGATAATGTTTCATTGGTTATATATCCTTGTTTTGTTATCCTAGATCTTATGTGTAGTTGTGATTTTGTCTTTTTTATATAGAATTGGGGATTATGGATTGGAAGGCATTCACCAACGATCATGATGTAGGTGGTATGATTTTTTAGTACCATAGTTTTGATTATATTTTGGTGCATGTAATTGTGAAATTAAAATAACCATGTTGGGAAATTTAATTCTAAATTTAATTAATATATTGTCCTCTTATTTCATTGAGACACCCTTAATCGGAACTATTAGACCCATTGTTGATCTTCAGACCAGACGTGATGGAATGTCGTAGGGTGTGCTAGTATAATTTAAATAAAAAATTATGAATAAAGCATGGTTGATAAATGGGAAATTATTAACACAGTAGTTGAATTAATTAAGAAATTGATTGAATAAGGAATTATCGAAATGGTTGATAAATGGTGTTGTGAAAATAGGACCTTTGTATAAGATATTGTTAAATGAGTTTATAAATGAGTTTTTGGGAAGGGATTCCTACTTCAAAAACTCACATGGTTCTAGGATACCCCTTAGGGACCTATAGATATATACATGTATTTCATGTTATAATTGAGTTATGGACATGTATTTATACTCCAAATACCCATGGGGTATAAAACTAATACTCTAGTTTCCAATTTTATGAATCTAAAATTGTAATTGAATTATTAATGATAACCCAGATAGAATGAAATGCGATATCCCATTAGTCAATGTTTAAGACCATGAAATGTGTTGAAGAAGGTATTGTCAGTTTTGGCATCACCATAAATATGGCTTATTTTAGTGGTTAATTAATGGGTAACATAATTTGAATTTATTAATTCATAATTTATTATTTATTATTTATAAATCAAAATACCTAATTATAGACTGGATATTATTTTAGATGGAATTTTTTGTAACTTATTGAGTAGTACCAAAACCCAATGGATAAGGTATGATTTGTGATAGGTAATGGATGAGGGAACCAAACATGATGACATGAACCACATGGGAGTTGTCAGAGTCCTTATTTTGGGTTTACATTTGACCCTTGGGAATAATATGACATAACATATATAATGGTTTAGTTTTTTATATTGTCTACCTATTTTGGGATTATCATGTTATGTAAGTACTTATTGTGGTGGAACGACATCTTGTTATTTATTATTATCATTTGGATATTGGTTAAATATTTTCTTTTTTGTGATTCTTTTAGAAAATTATATAATATCCCCAATTTCTATATTTGACCCTCACTTTTAGTCTATATCCATTGGCATATAAAAGGAAATTCTTATCGTTAAGTAACCAATCATTTTAGGGCACCGTCCTATAACATCTTATTTGAGATGTTACAGAACCCCATTAATAAAAAAAGGAAAAACATAACTCTATGGTAAGGGGATAGCTGAGAGAATCTACTATTTCCTAAATAATTTTCATGTACTATTCACATGGAAATAAATTATTATATTCTTGAGATGAATGAAAAGGATGATTAATTCATCAAAAAATACAAGGATAACATTATAGGACTAGATATATACACCTTATGTTTTCTACTCACACAATAATTAAGATCAAGAGATTATTTACAGTCATAAAACAATGACATCAAAATTTTTAATCCATAGTTTAATTTTTTAGCTATGAATTTATTAATTTATTTTTCACTTAAGGTAGAAATAAATATTTTAGAGTCACATTATTTCAATGATATGAAATGGAAAATAGAGTTTCATGTACATTCAAATGATAAATTGGAAGGTGTAAAAATTCAAATTTCCAATTGCCAATAAATTTAGAAGAGAAACAACTCCACATGATTTTATGATATATTTCTCTTAAAATAAAATTTCTTCAATATCATATGACAAATATGACAGTGACTCTAAATTAATGGTTATATTATATTCCATTATAAACTAGATTCTAAATATACAGAGTCAATATTAATAATTTGTTTTGAAAAATATATTTTTATAATGGGTTTTTATAGTGAAATAATATTGATAAATATGTACATATTTTTAGTAAAGTCATTATATGCAATGAAAACACTTTTCCTTAAATTTATTTGTATGAGATAATAATAAAACTAATTAATACCACTTGTGAAAAAATTATTTTAAAAAATTGTATTTTATTTTTGAAATAATAAATAAAGAATTATCTTAGGGTGAAATTTTTAGATTTTTCTAAAATTATTTTTTTAACGAATAATGAAAAATGCAGAACTTTATAAAACTGTTAGTAATTTTTTTAAATAGATTAATAATAAAGTTACATTATATTTTGGATTTGGAAGTAAAGTGATATGTGGTATATTTAATTAATAATTATCCAATTAATTTAATTTTAATCAATAATATTCATGATTTTTATGTATATTAATTTTATGCATGAAACTCATTTTTCTAGAAATTTTTTTTCATTGACTTTTAAGAATTCATGTTAAATTTAATTTCGATCACATATATGTATATAATCATTAATATAATACCATATTTTGAATCCAGCAGATCTTATTTGTTAAATTGGTCTTTTTTATTTGGTCATTAGGAAAAGTAAATATGGTAAATATATGTCTCATCGGTAATGGTAAAATGGGTAAAAATTAGTTAAACCAAAAGATATGGTCTGAAAATGAATTTATCACTAAAAATATAATTTTTTCCATTTTATATTGATAATGATGTATTTATTATTTTATGAAAAGTAAATTCACAAATTTCAATTTCTTGAATTTATTACATTAAATGGTATTAAAACATATACAAAGTGGATAAGTTAGGAATGAAATGATTAATTATAAATATTAATTATTATTTTATACAGTTAATTTATTCTTAATTTATAAGGATTTAATAATTACATTAAATTCATTCTCATCATCTACATTTTATTTTAAAAATTAATGAATAATAAAATAAATTTATTTATAAGTAATAAATGTAAAAACAATTTGGTAAAATATTCTTTTCAATGAATTATCTAAAAAAAATTTAAATTATTGTGGTTTTAAACATTTATATTCTAATTACATGTATATAAGGATGCATTCAATGTGAAATAAAATAAATAGTGTCAAAATTGACATTAATAGAATTTTATGTCAAAAAATATATTGACATAAGATTTAAAAATATAAACAATCATAAAACAGGACAAGAAGGATTTGAAATTGTTGAAAATTTCCCCAATTTGAATTAATGATGTATTTTTTAACATATATGTGATATTATAATACTTTATGATTGATAATGTTGTTTCTGTAATTAACATTAAATTGTGGTACTAAATAGTTTAAACAAAATGATATGGTTTTAAATGGCAGAAATGTTTATGTAAATTAATTTTTATGGTTAAACATAGACCTTATCATATTTTTAATTGAATGTCTGGATAATTATAATAATTTTTAGATAGAATATATTAGTTATTTTTTTCTATTTTTTATAAATACATTTGTTTTCTTTCAGGACCTTAAAGTGGACACACCTTCCATCATTACATTAGACCTATTTGATTCATCTGTCTTAATAAAACAAGAGACTGGTTTGTAAAATTAATATATATTAATTATATACATTTGAAATCATGAATTATTGTTTAAGGGGTCCATTTTAATTGATCTAATAGAGGCCATAAAAAGTAGAGGAGATTTATATACCTGACTTATATCAATTTATTTCCTTTTCAAAATTCTGAAAATATATTTAATTGATATTAATTAAATAAATAAGGATCTATATAAAAAAATATTTTCATAATGAATTTCTATCAACCATTATCTTCCATATATTCTATCAATGTGATGTGAAATTACCACACATGCATTAGTGTAGACTGCTACCTCCACGTAATGAGAAAATTCATTTTTCATAAAAATTCTTAGTGAATGGATATTATTATGGTTTTAAGATTATTTATTATATTTATTAACTTATTATATTTCTATAATTTTAATATTTTATATTCCTTCTTACCATAATATCCATTTGAAAATCACAACATCACTCATCTGTACGTGTAAACTATCACCTCCCGGAAGCATTGGGTATCATTTTTCAAATACTTATTACATGGATTGTAATAATGATAGAATTAATAAAAATGTTATTTATATTTATTATAATAATTAAAATAAAAATATGCATTATTATTTACCATTATTTCATTTAATCTAATGAATAGTGAAGACAATATTCTGGTGTACTTAGGACCGACCACCTCTATGAATATTGCAATTTATCTTTCTAATAATAAAATTTCTTGTTAAATATGAAAATATTAATATATATAATGAATATATATTTTAATTATTTCATAATTAAAACTCATAATATAATTTAATGATGATAAAATTACAATGAAAAATCTTATTAAACAATAATTCTCATGATTATATGATACTGTTTATACATAGAATCAATAATTTCTGAAAATAATTATTAATACTTTTTTGTTGAAATTATATAAGTTCATAATATAAGTTTTATAAGAATGAATATTTGTCTGGAATAGTATTATATAGATTTAAATAAATTGTAAAATCATTTAATTTGATTTTCATGGAATTCAAACATGAGGTAAGGGATTTATATTAGAATCTAAATTTAATTATGATTATTGATATCTGGATTTAGAAAAAAGTTTATTTGATAATTAACAATTAATACCCTATAATTTTCCTATCCTATAGTTATTTTTTAGAGATAAATTTCTTTTTATTTTCCTCGCATTAGTTACTGAAGAAATAATTAAATTTTAAATGAAAAAATCCATTATTTATATGCTTGGTCTAAAGTCCGTTTAATTCAATGTAATTGATTTTTAAAATATTTCTCAATGATAATTTACTATTATAATATTATTTATCAAACTGATTTTATTCGTGATTTTTTTTACTAAAAGGTTAAAAATGAATATTTATCTCATTGTAATAATAAAGAACTTTTGAATTTTTATAAAAAATGTGAAATTATTAATTATTTTAATGCAAATGTCAAGGGATAAATTTTACATAAAAAGAAAACCCCAATGATTAAAATATACCAATATAATTCTCCCAATATATGTTAAATTAAAAAATCATAGTAATTTGGAATTTTTTATATATTAATATGTGATTAGAAAAATGAAAATTGTATTTTTCAAATAAATTTTTTGAATAATTATTTAATGGAATATTAATTATATGATGACATAATATGATATTAAATAACATTTACATGTGATATCTCCAATTATACAATAATTATCCATTCCCTATATATTTAATCGTTATGATGATGATATATCAATGGTACACATTTTATTCCTCACATGTTAAGATACAATGAATATTTTTAAAATCCAATTGAATATATATTAATTTATTGATATTCATCTGACTGGTGAGATTGGAATTATATATGCCACAAATGAATTATGTAAATATTAATGATCTATGGGATCAATGTGTATATTTGAGGTTATCCAAATCCCTACAAAACATATATGGAAGGTAATCCGAATTAAAAATAGTTATGTGGGAGAATATCCAATGCCATAAGTAGTTTCATGAGTAGTTTTCCAATACTTAAAAGTTTAAGAATTTTCTTTTGATTATGATTGACATAAGATGTATATGATTATGATTATGCCACACTTATGAGACAAACATATGACTTGATCTTATGATATGTTTTGGTTCTCATAGATATAATTTATTAATTTTTTTATGGTTCATGTCTTACGTACTACCAATAATGATTTCAGGCCTCATGTTTATTATCTATGAACTATTGGATATGACTATCTAGAGATAATATAATTTTTTCACACCCATTATACTCTTTTTTTCTTTATATTGTTAATAATACCTCCCATGTTTACTTTTACTAAATATCAAATCTCTTCCGTTATAAGGCTTTATTTTCCCAATGATATTTTAGATTTTTATATTTTGATGTTTTAATGATAGGGGCCACATTGATGATCTATGTGGTAGATGATGTAGAGTTTTTACGAACCAGTTGTTTATTTATCCAAAAATGAAAAAATAATCTTTTATTATTATTTCATTTATCAAAGGTTATATACTGATTATTCATATAAAAAGAGGTAATATATATGTATGAAGAGTATGTATTTCTATAGTCTGTATCAGATAAATATTTAGTAACCTTTTTAATAATGTATGATAAATAATTTGTGGGTACCCATTATGTTAATCAATTATAATGGATAAAATATTATTTCATGTTAAATAATATGAAGAGGTTTTCCAATAAGAACATTACATTATAGATTTTAAAAGTGTATACGGATATGAAATAAATATAGATATGGTTAATAAACCTGAAAAAGTTTTCTGAGTATATACCGACACACATTTTGGTGCATGGTATGTGTTCCCTTATTATGAATCAGTTTGATGCCATTGAGGGATATGATTGAGTTAATTAACATATTCATTATAAACCATCATGATGTACTTTAATAGATGATGATAATGGATGACCTATGATAAATTTACGGTGACTTAGATTGGAAAACATATGTCATGATATAAACATCCTATAAATTATTTTTCGTTAATTTTGGGATTCATAGAATGATTATTATTATTCAAACTATAATTTTTTGTTTGAGTTCATTGTTATAATTAGAATGAGCCAAGGAAATTTTTAATAAGAGTGACAATGAATGATTTTTAATACTAGTCTACAAAATCTTATGGGATATAGAATGAAAAATATCATTTCTATGATTAGGAACATTTTTCAATCCGTGAATCATTACTAGATATGAAATGTATAATGGAGGATCGAGCATTATGTTGAGTCCATCGTTAAGAAATGTCCACCTAATATTAGGGGTTTTACTGATCAACTAGTTGATGAGAAATGGGTCAAGACCAATGAAAAAATATATTCAATTTATAAGAGTCTATATCCTGAAATTTCATTTTTGATATCAATAATTTGGATGATAAAGTACATCAAGTGTGGAGAAATATCAAGAACATGAGGATATAAAAATAAATTTACTCTATGTAGTGGGTTTAGTTTAGAAGGTTAATTATCAATAAGTACATTATTTGGATTCTTTATAACAAATTAATAAGATGTAAATTGAGTATAGGTATTTAAAAAAGGAATCAATTAGTACATAAAAATAATTTTTACATGACCTGTGATTTAATCCTATATTATTTTCATTTAACGAGAATGTAATATTGATGAATTATTATGTAGATTAACCCAAGTCTATGAAGGTTTTAATCCACAAGAGAATATTGTATTTATGAAAATGTATTGTGATGTAAAACCAAAATTGATATACAAATTAATGGTACCCAAAAATCAAATGATTTTTATAGGAAAAGAAATATTGGCTTCAATGTAAATTAAAATAATTAAAACCATGTATAGAAATTGTGATCCTTCAATTATTCGTGATGTGTTGAAGAAAAAGAAGATGATATTTTCAATAAGGAAATAATAAATGAATGATAAGGGGAATGATTCAACATCAGGAAATAAAAAACATAAGTGAAGAGATGAATTTTGCTAAACAAGGGGAAAACCAACAAAGGATTCGCCACATTGAATATAGTGTTCAGAATTCAAATTTTATGGGAATAATGTTTAACAATTGTCAAATATGTTGATTAATGATAATGATTGATGTCAGAAACCTCTTATTCTTAGAGGAAACCAAAATAATCTCACATTATCAAAATTACTATATTGAGGTATGATTATAATTTTTTGAATGGTATAGATATAATAATATGTAAAAGTAATGATGTTTTATTTTTTCTAGATTTGACCTCTCTTTAATATATGATAAATTTCCAATTTTAATTACAATACCACCCCAATAATTAGATGATAAACTCATAGTGAATGAATTTAATGGTATGATATTTTCATCTCAAGTATATGAATCTTGTTTGATTGATGTTTTTGGGAATCTGATTCCTCTAAATATTGTTTTTCACCCTCTAAATGAAAATGATCTTATCATGGGTAGCGATTCAAATAATTTTCATCTATCCCACTTCAAGTTTATATTATGGGATGTTACATTTATATTCTAAAACACACTATTATTGACTCTTTGTGTGATAATAATATTGAAAATATAATTGAAATTTCATACATTTTATTGTTTCTTGATTCCTATTCAAAAGTTGTGTTTATCTATTATGGTTGGAGGGAAAATCAACATCAATGATATACCTATTTTATGGTAATGATAGATATTTTTCGAGAATAAATTCTTTACAACCACTAAATTATATAGATTATTCCTCAATTAAAATCACACCACATGCAACACATATATCATATAAACCATATATAATGGACATGAATAGATAATAGAAATTAATGAATCTACTCATTTATAATATAGATAATGGATTTATTCCTCCATGTTCATAACATAATGTTTCACTAATTAATTTTTTAAGAAATATAAATCAATGCAACATTACATTGATTATAAGGAACATAAAAATATCAATAAAAATAATAATAATAGTCTGGCCATTTTTTGAATTTTTTTCTATCAATTACAATGAGAATAATATTTTTTCAATACTGAACTTCAATATACATACTATTAGTGGTGGGTGTTATTTAAATACATAATGATGGAAGCTTTCTATTTTATTTATAGGACTTATGAATTTATAGTGAATCCATTTCATTTTACTAATGCGCACACAATATTCAACGATTTAATGAATACTATCATTAAAGATTTCATTCATTAGATTGTGGTAATATTTATTGATAAAATTTTTATATATTCAATGATAATGGAGGATAATTTAGTTCAATTAAGGAATATACTGAATGGGATATGAAAGGATTATAGTATGAAAAATAAAAAATTTCTAAATTTTGGATGAAAAAAGTTTCATTTAATCATCATATATTATTAACAGATGGTAAATCGATGCCTCCAAAAAATAAAAAATTTACTAAACATTATCCTATGAAAAAAAATGTGACTACTATTATAATTTTTCATGGATTTACATTATTAAATCTGTTTTTTGGAAAATATTACATGTTTTTGGTTCCAGTAACTATGTTAACTTATAAGGGAGATAATTTCCATTGGATGGATGATTATAAAGAAAATGTCAAGGAACTAATGTGAAAGTTAGTTAGTGAACATATTCTAACATTACCTTATAGTGGATAAGTTCTTTTAATATATAGTGATGCATCATAGATGGAATTTGGATGAATACTCTTATATAATTATTTGGTGATAGATAATGCCTCTTGAAAATTTATGGTTTAGGAAAGAAAACTACCCAAATCATCATTTGGATTATGCTGTCGATGTTTATTAATTAATTATATTGTGGAACTATATTTATGAAAAAATGTGTGATATATACCCTGATAGAAAAAGAATAATTTTTATATTCAATAAAAATAGATTAATTTGAGACATAATGTTTGATTGTAGTTAATTAATCATTGTGACTTCTCAAAACATTACCACACTTAGAAAATAAACAACATGTAAGATTATATATGTTGAAATGATCACACTAGAATATTTATTATAAAGGAGGAAAAAAGATGCAATATATCGCTATTTTAAAAGGATAGATAGTAAAATTTGTAAATAAGGGTAGAAATCCTCTCTCTGTCAATTGAGTGTTCACTATTAGTCCATTTAAGGATTGACGAGACAAAAAATAAATATATAGTATTTTATATGGATATAACTATTCAATATTTCAACCTTGGTATTGATGGAAGAATGAGTCTCATGAACCATTTATGTTTCTCATCAATACTAGATGTGAAGAAATAGATTTTGGATAAATCCAACAGTTTGGAATTCAATATTATATTTTAATAAAATGATGTATGCAGATTTGAAAGAATATTTCTGGTGGGTCAAATTGAATATATATATTACACAATTTGTTTCTTGGTTCTATTTTTTACGTATATTATTTTTGGGATATAGATTTATAAAGGGATATTATACCTATTAACCATACTCAATATAAAATGGAAAACCATCAGTTAATATTTTTTCATCAAACCCCAAAATCTTATAAAGGAAATAATACTTTTTTAATTGTAGTCAATAACCTTATGAAATAATCACGATTCATTTTTTTCAGATAATATTTCTCTACTGATTAACATTCTTGACAGTAAATTTGTGAAGTTTTAATGTTTATCAGGTAACATATTCTGTTGATGCGGGCTGATAAATAATGTTTTAAATTAATGATGAAGTATTAGAGAGGCTCTTCTTATAGAGTTATGTTTTGTTACTACTTATAATCCTTTGAAAAAAATTCTACATGTTTGATAAATTGAAACAAAATATTATATTTGGACATTTTGTTCCATTAATTTCAGTGGTGGTTGGGTTCAGTATCTTCCCTAGTAATGTTTTATGACAACAATTTCAATCAGGAATGAATTTATCTATATTCTTATGAATCCCTATTTGGATGTATGTTTGTAACTCAAATTTACTGGGACAAATTAGAAGAATTAATGTTTATGGTAAATGAGCTAGCAATTAAATGGATGAAAATGTTATAATAATTCAACATCACATTAATGTATTTATGGTTCCATAGAAATAATAGGTTCATAATATATAGGCTTATATATATATATGTATGTTCATGAGATGTAATTTTTGTTAATTTAACTATGGAATAAGGTTACGAAACAAAGGTTGGAGTGAAATATATCAACTATGTATATTAGCCCTATTAGAAATTCTGGATTATGTTGGGAGGGTAATTAATCACTTGATGTTTGAAACAAAATTATTCCAAGTACATGATGCGTTCAATGTATCACTTTATAGGAAGTTTATACCTCATACAACACATGTACTATAAATATGCCTATACTATTGGAGCTTGATCATTCAGATGGAGAACAATCTGTAGAAATATTTTATCACAGGGATACAGAGTAATGGAACATGACTTCTTATTCGGTAAAATTTCTATGGGGGTATCATAATTTCAATGAATTTATATGGGTTCCTAGTGATTTAACAAAATATAGATATACTCATTAAATAATATCATACTAAATTAATTTTGAATGAAAATTTCATTCTAACGGGAGTAGAATGTGAAACACCAAAATGTTATGATATATATCACATTAATTTTTTTTAATTTAATATCTTGTGATACACAAAAAAAGAGTCTAAATGAACTATAATTTAGTATACCATTATAAAATAGATTATAAATTTGTTTACTAATTTTTAGTAGACGCGTATATTTCAAAAAAATGGAAAACTGTATTAGATGAAAAATGTTTTTTCAAAAACAAGAACACAATTTTTATTAAATTTGTTATATTTATATAAAATTATTTTATTTAAAAAAATGTTTTATATGAAAAAATAATAAATTTAATTTAATCTAATTGTAGAAAATTATTTTAATAAAATCATTTTTATTTTTTAAAATCACCGAATTTAAATTACCATGGAGTGAAATTCTGGGGGTTTTTTTAAAAAATAATTGATTATTTGTTAATTATAAAAATATTTAGTTCTCATATACGTTGATTTATTTTCATTAAAAAAATAATTACAAATTAATATTATATTCTGGTCAATTTTAAATAATATTTCATATTATCGATTTAATTTTAAATAATAAAATTTATTCTATTGAAGTTTCATTATTCATGATTTTTATATATGTTTTGTTTACGCATAAAAACACATTTTTCTAAAAATTATTTTTATTTTTCTTCTTAATATTTATATAAAAATTGATTTAATACACTTCTAGATATTGAATATTTAAATGAATACGATCTTATAATTTAGGGGGATAAAATTTGTTAAAGAGGCCCAAATTATTATTGGTTATTATGAATAGTAATAGTGGTATATATTTGTCACGAGGGTATGGGTAAAATATGTTAAATTGGGATAATACAGTGAGGTAATATCTAAAAAGAAATCAAAAACCAAAAATTAATTCCTTATAAAGAGTATAATCGACCATAGGAATCCAAAATTAGAATATATTTCATTTCATTGACATTATCCCTTAACAATGATGTTTATATCATTTTATGTAATGAATGTTCCTAAATTCCACTCTATTAAGACTAATATATGTAAAATTATTAAAAAATGATTAATATAAGATAATTTTGGTAATTTTTTGTATTTTAAATATAAAATAACCTTTCCATGGTATTTTATTTATAATTTTTTAACTATAGAAAAATTAAATTAAATACTGACATAACAACAACAAGATTTTAATTCAATAAATATTAAAGTAAAAAAATTATTTACAAATTATAAAATGTAATAAATATTTTGTAAAATTTACCTATTAATTTTTATTTGAAAATAAATATATGATAATATATATTTATTAATGTTGTATATAAAAATTAAAGAACCACTAAGATATGTGTAATTTAAATTTAAAATAATTGTAAAAATGATAATAATCATATAATATGTAAAATAATAGTTTTTAAATTTTTTTTTATTTTTAAAATAAATAAATAGGTAAAATAAGAATATAAATGCATAAAAATGTTTCCACATACCATTAATTAGATAATTGATAATTTCTTTGTAATATTATAACCCATTCCTTTAGAATATTTAATTACTGATGTTTAGGATAGAAACTGTTAATGAGAGGGAAAAAACTAAATAAAATAATTTCAATGAAACCTGTACATGTATAAATATCCTAGTCTCATGATATTAATACATCATACAAATTTTCATTTAATATCTATCAATTCTGAAAAAAAAATTCTTCAGAATTACTAATTTTTAGTTTAATATTATTTATAATTTTTTGTGGATCCTTCCCCATGTAAAAGCATAACCCTTATATAATTTTAAACAAGACATTGAGATATTTATATCAACCAAACCCAACCCATATCATTTAAAATATAAATTCTCACGAATTAGAGGTATTTTTATTTACTAAAACTAAATACAATGGATTTTATAAATGAATCTAAACCAGGCATATTGATGAAATGGAAATAATCATACTTGATCTATTTCAATATATTTAATCTTCTACCTCATCCAAATCTATGGTATTAACCATAAAATAATAAATGTATTATCAGTAACTAAATTTAAATTTTATTATAAATATGTAATAATGATTATTTTTCCAATTTTCTATCAAATGAGTTGTGAATGTTTTAATTATGCATATGTTGGACTATGTCCTTAACATAGTGATACTATTTATTTGTCGTCATATTATTAAATGGATTATTATTATGTTGGGTTTAATTTTTTATATGATATTTCTTAAAAAAAATTATTCTATATTTCTAATTTTATATATACCTTATTACCATCATATTTTCTTGAAAATGATAGTGTCGCTCATGTGTACGTCTAGACTAATAACTCCATGCAGTGATGTTAAAATTATTTTTATTTTCTCTTTAAATGTATTGTAATAATGATAGATATAATGAATATATTTGATATAAATGATATAATAATTATTTGTTTATTTTAATTACTGCACAAATTATATTCGTTCCATCCATCGAAATGTGTAAATAATGTTTATAGGTACATGAAACTTATCATCTCCCGCAACAATGTCCTTAATTTTTTAAATATATTCTTCAAAGATAAATTAAAATACATATATAACAAATATTTTTGATATTTGTAAAATAATTGAAATAATTGATATTATGGAACCGTGATAAATGTACAAGGACCAAAACTACACAATAGAAATTCTCAAGAAAATAATAGTTAGAAAGCACATGAAATCAATGACTTTAAAAATGACTAATTTATAAATCATTTTTGAAAGGTTATAAGAGGCTATCATAGTTTGTTATAAGTATGTAAATGAATTTATTATTGATTTATTATAGATTAAAAAAAATATACAGGAGGCTAATGTGTTTTCAATGAAATACCATTATGAGGTAATGGATTTATGTTTCATTCTCAGTTTAAGGGTAATTTAATATTAATGAAATTGTATTAAAGAATGTTATAATATTCATTATCAATAAATCCATTTCATTTTCATATCCTCTGATTATTTATAAATATTTTTTAATTACATTTTCATCACTCTATGTATTTAATTAGCTAAAAATGTTTTGTTTGTATTATTGAATTTATTTCTCTCTTCAATAAAAAATTATTTTCCCGTGTTATTTTTTTCTAAATGTTCGTCCGATGATTTATTTTCTATAGAAAACTAATTTTTCAAATTACTTTCTTTCCAAGATATAATTTTTATTAAAAAATCATATAGAATAATTTTTTTATGAATGAGGTAATATAAACATTTGACAAAATATTTGATATGAATGTATATTTTAATGTACATTATATAAATAAAATGTCTCACAATCACAAATTTTCAATTAATAGAAGATTAATTTATAGTTTTCCAAGATTATTAGTGAAGTGATATTTTGGATTAAAGTTTCATAATTTTTTATATTTCAATACATTCATTATGAAAAAATTTCATATTGTATAACTAATATATTCCAATGATCATTAAAAAGAAAATTTTAATAAATTAAAAGAAAATTTGATTTTAAAAAGTATTTACCAGTTATATGAACACATGATACCATATTTATTATTTATTAGGATGTTTTCTGGTTATAATGAAGAAATATCGATGAGTCCAATTTTATTTTCCCTAGGATAACTTTTGAAGAAATATTTCTGTATCTTGTGTCACACATAAGAATATATTCAAGATTATATAATGTGTATATAGCCCTTGAATACATTGGGAAATTATAAATTTCGATGATCACAATAGATACACATGAGGTTACCACAAGCCCAAAATATGGTTCCAATGAGGTAATCCTAAGCCTCAAAATGGAATATAGGAGAGTATCTAAAACTTTCTCTATTCACAACAATATTTATCCAAAGAATAAATTTTTTATTGATATATTATGTATCCTTCAAATAATATCAATATGGTAATGATTAATCCATTATTATTACAACAACATACTACATGATCTTATGCCAATTTTATGTTCTCACCGAACATTTTCATAGAAACCATTACGATTCAAGTCCGATGAACATGAAATCATTAATATAGAACTCATGTTTATATTATATGATTTTTGGGGGATAATTTACAGTTTTTACCATTTTATATCATTTTCTGTTTAAATTATCATTGATATCTCCATTATTTACCCTAAATATTAATCACATGTCACCATTTACATTGTTTTTCACTTAGATAAGATGAAGTTCATTTATTAGGGTGTTTTTAAGAAGAGTTATAGTAATGTATAATTATGTGGGAGTAGATTTAGATGATTTATGAAAAAGTAGTATATGTGTAATTTTATTAAATGAAACTAATCCTTTATGATTATTTTTTAGATTATAATTAATATAATAAATATGAATCTAATAAAATTTAAAAAGTTTGTATTAAAAGTATTGGGCACTAAAGAAAAACCCAATTGATTTTTTGGAATTGTAATATAATGTTTTTTATATTTGAAATCTAGGTACATTGATCTCAGGACCTTTGAATTCTGGTGAATAGGATAATTAATTAAATTGTTGATGAAAATTCCCCAAATAATGTTTCACCCACACATTACAGCATAAAATTAACGAATTTTTATATTAATGAATTTCAATGCCATAATTCAAGAAAGAATGTGGTTAATATACCACAGTAACCTGCATGACCAAGGGAAAAAGGAATATCCAACATATTAAGTACCACTAAAGTGGATTTTGTTAATTAATTCACCCTTTTACCATACTCTAGAGTGGTCTGTTCCATGTTAGATTTTTATTATAGGTACCCTCATTTAGTTAAGATGTTATTAAAATCATTAAATTACCATGTTGATGATTTAATTATCATATAAAAAATATATTTAATAAATAATTAAATTCTTAAATAATCATTATTTGAATATATATTATGCAAATTTTTTTAATCCTTCTGATTGATGAATTTAATGTAATTTTTCAAATGAATTGTTTATATTCATTTAATCAGTATTAATTTTCAAAATAGAAAATTTTCATTTCAAATTTTAAACCAGAAACCATCAATTATTGCAATGAAATATAGCTATTTGAAAGGAAATCTAATTTTATTATATTATCCATGATAGATTCTCCTGATATTTTTTTGGAAAAATGAAAGGAGTAGAACTAAACATTAAGGTTAAAACAATTAGAATGAAGAATTTTATGTTTCCTAGGTTTGTGAGGCTGAAATATCAATAGTAATTATAAAGTTGGTCACTTTGAACTGTTGGAAATAGTTCGATATTTTTCATTAGAGAGTGATTATTGAAATTGTGAGGGTGAAATTTAATTCGGGGGTGAGAGAATGTGAAACCCTATAATATTATTAATAATCTTCTTTTAGATAAATATTATTTTTAATCACTTTTTACAAAATAATCAATGATCTAAAATTAATTTGTGATTTATTATAATAAAATCATTAAATTTAATCATTATAATATAGTTGATAAGATAGTGTGTCTAAATAGTGTAAACATTCTATGAAACATATGTGATAAAAATGAAATAAATAGAATGAGTTTTTAGAAGTTTCCCTAATAATGATAATTATCCATATCATGAAAGGAGGTATCCTCTTTTCGTATATTTCCAAAAAAATGATAAATCATAAATTCAATAATTATTGTTCCAAAAAAAATATATATAGGTGAAGATTATAATCATGGGTACATTCATGAGATTCATAACAGCTAAACTGTCACCCATGACTGGATGTAGATATTATTTTATCCTCAAGTCTTCTATTGTGATTTTGAGGGGTTATGATAGTAAAATATAAGATTATAAAATAATATAATAATTAATAAAATATTTTATTTATATTTCGTGATTATATGATACATTTATTATTTTAATGTAACCAAAATTTCACTTTTAAGATATATTCACTGATATATGTTAAATGGTATGACTAATAACTAATAAGATCTTTTAATTCCATTTTTTTTATTTTAGGAAAAGGATTTTTGAACAATGAATTTTAATTTGATGATAGCTTGTATATATTTCATGATAAAATACTTATTCTATATGAATAAATAAATAAAGATATTTTAATTTGTAAATAAAATGAAATATTAATAATAAAAATTGATATTCATAAAATTAATTTTCTTATAAAAAATTCACATTATATATTGTGATTTAAATTTAAATTTAAGCCCATAATTTTAAATTTAATTTTCTATAAATAACTGATTTTTTTGATTCATCATAATAATATTATCATTGAATTATTTTTTTTCTTGATTTTAAAAATATTTATTTTTTTGAAGCGTGATCATTATTAATTTTATAAACACTAAGAAGATAATGAGTTTATCATAATGTAAACATTAAATAAAACTTTTAGAAATACATTTATAATCAATAGGTATATTTATAGAGTAAATTAATTTTTTTTAAAACACTATTTGGAATTATATAACATGTTTTTTATATTTGGGAACTCAAATAATATTTTATTCCAATAAAATTATTTTTAGTATTTTTTATGTTAAATATACACTGCCTGATTTTAGTTTTTCATTCTTTAAATACAACATAAAGTATTTATATTTTATTAATATTATATTTCATTTTATTAATGCAATGAAAAATATTTTCTAATCAAAATTATAATTTTTTGAATAAAAAATAATATTTTCTAAAAATAATTTTTAAATTTTTTTAGAATATTTAAATGAAATTATGTCACCACGATTTCTTATTAAATTAATGTTATATAAAAAATTATGTTTTTGAAATTAGTATGTAACTTCAATTTAATTTATTTCATTAAAAATAATTATTGTGTTTAAAGAATGAGTTACTGAGGAAAAATAGAAATATATTATACTTTTAAAGCTAATCGTAAATGTCAAAATACTCCACAAAACATTAGATAATATTTTTAAAGTATTTTTCAACCTATAGATCACATGTTCTGAATTAATATCAAATTTTAGACTTATATACCTAGAATTGTGACCTTTATTTTATATTACTACAAATGTATCATTATATAATCTAATAAAAGAATACTTCCACCAACACATCAAAACATTATTAAAAAAGAATTATTATTAATTATCTCTTTATAGTACTTCTCTTAAGAGCTAATAAATTAATTTCTTCCCTTTGTCCAATTAAATTCCATAAATTCTTGATTTCTAATAGTTCCTCACTATGAATGTTCAAATTCTCATCATGATTACTAATAAATTTATAACCTTCTTATTAAAAATCCTTTGAAAAAATATTTCTTATCATTCTAATAGATTTTAATTATTGTTGATATAATACTAAAATGATATTATTGTAATATATAACCATTATCGACCCTTCCCCCTTAGAAATAATAAAATGCTCTTCGTCTTAATACACATACTACCTCCACAATATAATTTCGTCTTTCATTTTTTATAACCATGATAAATGTATTTAATAGAATTTATTAATATAAATATATATTATATTTTAATAAAATTTTTATTTTGAAATTTTAAATGAATTTCAACCTTCTTTTCATTTAAGATAATATTAAAAAAAAATTTGTATTTTTGAAATACCACATCATTTTTGTGATGTGTTTCATTTCTCATTACCAATATACATTGATGGTTTTAGAATATATATGATTAATATATATGAAATAATGAATTAATATATTTCATTAGTATGGTTATTAAGGAATATCATAAATTTCATCATTATAATGTTATTCAATTTTTTTAGTACTGTTACTCAAAACAAGGTCATCATAGAGTCCATTATCATGAACTATTACAATAAAATATTAAAAATGATAATTAGAATAACTAAATTGTTGAATAATAATTATTTGAATATTTTTTATAAAATTGATATGATGAAAATTAGATCAAATAACATGATTTAGTTTCTCCTGTATAAAACAGAATTGAAACAATCCAAATTACTATTATTAGATGATAAAAATAAGAATTTTTTAGATAATGAAATAGTAATATAAATTATAATTATAGTGTCTACATGTTGACACAAATTTATGGATTTATAAAATTTATAATTGATATGGTTATATTTTTTATGCAAAATTTTACTGAACTCTTATGGATGTAGAGAGTAAAGGTAAGTTGTTTTTCATACAAATTTATTATTCTATGAGACATTTTTCTTTTTCCCAACATGTATCATTTTGGGGAGGTGGGGGTCATATAATACCCTGTAGACTTAATTAAATTAAAAAAACTAATTTCAATAATTGGATTTACACAAAAAATTCACATTATTATTTTCATGGGAATTTTATTCCAAAGGGACAGAAGCCATATGATATTTTCTTAACTCGATATCTTTTATTGATTCATAATTATTGTTCATTTAAATTTTCATTGAATTATTATTTTATTATATCCTCCAATTCTTCAATATTTCATTTCATTATTATTTTATTGGGAATAACATTTTCAAATAAAAACATATTTTTTTTGTAGAATTCATTATTTAGAATAATTGATGATGAGAAGAATAATTACAATTATATCAAAATGTGATCCTTACACACAATGTCCATTTTAAATATTTTGAACAAAATTTCCCTTTTTTTTATTTTTGAATCCAATGAATAATTTTTTATAATGAAATTAAAATTTATATAAACCACATTTCAAATGAATTTTTTATCATTGTTTTTATAATGTCATTTTTAAAAATAGTTCACATTATCTTTTAGAAAATGAATTTTAAAAATGATACAAATCATAAAATTTTACCAAAATATTACAATTGTTTTCGATAAATTTTTTTTCGCCTTCTAGCTTCTAATTTAAAATAAAATTATATACCTCATATAGAATCATGTCACTAAAATCACTGTATAAATGATAATATGTAATTATTCTTTCATTTGAATTATTTTCTCGTATCAAAAAATCTACTTTTGATATCATGTTATATGATACCATTTGGATATTATATGAATCTATTTACTTTTCCATGGGTATTCTTGAAATAGAAATTATTTATATATTATAGAAAAAATGTGTATGGATGGTTATTGTTAAGGTCCTATAACATCATACAATTTAGTTGTTTAGGACTTATATCTCAAATGATAATGATGTTTTTCATTGAAAATGTGTTTTTAACCTTTTTCACACAAATTTTACTTGTTTATAATAGGATGACTAGATATTTTTTATATTCATCGTATGATATATGATGTAACACACCATGATTTCATAGTACGTTATTTTTTCACAATAATTCAATAACATGAAATACACACAACACCAAGTTCGAGCGCACCACAACTTACCAAACTAGTTGTTCAAAAGCGGTTATGAATAGTATTATCTGCATTTTTAGTTTTATATATTACATATAAATTTTCACATTCATATTATGTGTTTCTTATACATACTATAAGAAAAA
The DNA here is from genome assembly GCA_963277665.1 of Viscum album. Taxonomy (NCBI): domain Eukaryota; kingdom Viridiplantae; phylum Streptophyta; class Magnoliopsida; order Santalales; family Viscaceae; genus Viscum; species Viscum album. Next base: position 1,400,615,652 of record OY728137.1, on the reverse strand, counting down.
ATTCATTTTTTCAGATAAAGTAAGAATATATTAGAAAATGAAATTTTATAACCTTTTCATGGAGAACCTTTTTTAAATCCAATATTTGACACTTTAATCTATTCAGTTTGACAAAATAAAATTTTTCTACAGAATTGGGACATAAAAAATTTGTTTCAATAAATTTTTTGTGTTTTTCTAATAACATTCATATTTGGGTGAGTACTAAAAAATAATAAATTTTAATTGAAGACATCATTTTTAATCAAAATATTTTATTGTGTTAAATTATTCATTTTAATTGTTTGGAAGTATAATTAGATTATATTTTAATAATTAAAAACAATTATGGTCAGTATAAGTTATTTCACATTTAAATATGACACAAACACACGTCGAACTTATGATAGTTTTTTCCTGTTTTAAAACCCCCTTTTTAAGTTTGACAACGAGAATTTAAGTTAAATTAATAACTGAAACTTCTATGTTTTTAATTTGGAAAAATGGTCTTTATTTTTAATTTCATAAAATTAAAATTAAATATGAGTTAATTTTAGATATTTTTCTAAAAACATTCAATTTTTGATAAATATTGAAAAACCATACGTTATTAGTTAAAAACCACTCTTTATTTAAATAAATATTTATTTTATTTAAATTTATTTTATATAAACTTTGATATTTAATATTTATATATGTGCAATTTAATTCATTGGAGTCATTTTATAATAAAATTAGATGTATAATATTTTAATTAACTTTTTAACGTTTTTACCCACTTTTTAGAAGATGAATATATTTTTTTATTAATAGTAAATTTGACTTCTATTTTCTTCCGTTAATGGTAAATATATTAATTTAGTGTAAAAATGATATTATAATTTCTCTATCACATGTCCAAATTCTATAAGATAAGTGTAATTAGACCAAAAACAACCTTAGGAATAAAATATGATCATCTGTAGCCACTTGGACTAGATTATGAAATTTATTATTATTTTACTTAATGAAGAGTTAAAAGTGTTAAATTCAAATATTAATAATGATAAAAATATTTCATACATAATGGTATTTTATTTATAATTTTTAGACATTAAATAATTTAATTTAATTTTGATAGAATGACGATGTTCTAATTACCTTATTTATGATATATTAAATTAATTGATATTATAAATATTGAGATAAATGTAAATTTAGAATATTTATTAATTAAAATATTTTTAGTTGTTAATATGACATGTTAGGGTAGATTAGAAAAGTTTTTTCTAACTTGTTAAAGATGTTATGACTTTCAGAAAAACAAAATACCCAATAGTGTCAAAATTGACATAAATTAATTATAAAAACAAACACTATATTATTGGTCGATATAACATAACTAAAAATCAAAGTTTTGGGAAAAGGGAATAAATAATATTATATAATTCATTAATGAACCACTTGAGGTTCACTTGGAAGTTTAATTGTATGTTTAATAACCATATAGTTTAAAAATTCAAGAAGACACAATAAAATTTATGATATTTAACTAGGAGTTATATAAAAAAGATAAGGTTACAATAGTAACCTAAACATGTATAATTATTTTGGGAGTATTTAGACACATAACCACCTAAGGCTTGAAATATATTCATTTGGATCCATTATAAACTGAATATGATTGTATAATAAAATAATATTTTAATATTTTCCTATAGTGACCCTCACCCCTCTTATAAAAGGGAACTTCCCCATCTCTTTAAATCACACATCCAAAGATATTTGTCTCGGCCAAACCCTAGACAAATATCCTCCCAAATTACATCACATTATCCTGGAGTCTATACATTTATCATAAATCCAACATAAGGATCCCTTTTGATCAACTCAAAAGGAAACACTCGAAGAAGTGGTCATAATTTCACCACCAACTATCAAGTTCTTTTCTTTGTCCACTTTATCGTTATTTGTAGTTTCCATACCAAAATAATAAATCTTGTACCTCCTAATTACTGTGATGTTATTATAAATATGTTAGAACCATATTCTTTATTCAATCCATCCTATTAATGACAAGGTCTATATACGTGCGTACGTACGGCTTACCGTCTCAACGTCGTGGTGTCGTTTGTTATTTAGACACATCATTATTTGGATAGGTATAATAATGAGTATAACTGATGTAAATAATAAATATAACATTTTAATTAATCTTTATATATGATATACCATCCAATTACATAATATTACAAAATAAATATAATGATATCATCGCTCATGCATACATACGGATCATTGTTTCCATGAACGCGATGAGATTCATTCCCTATCATAATCATTTAAGAATAATTATTATATTATGAATAAAAATTATGTATAAGAACTTAATATAATTATGTATGTGAATAAAATACATCCAATCCATTACAAACATCTAATACATGACAAAACATATAAAGGAAAACTGATCAGTTAACACCCAAAATGATGATACTACAGAAATATTATTAACAAGGAAATATTGAATCATCATATATGAAATCATATTTATGTATATGATTCATGAATAATTTAATAAAAATTATTTAACAATTATACATGATATTAAATATCCCTCAGCCAATGAAAATTAAAAGGTAGTGGTTAATTTCACAATCTATTTATTATCTGAAGTGGTTTTTACATAAAAATCTTCTGGGACATATTTATAATCCAGGTCCATATTTCATTATTGAGTTTTCAAAGGGATTCGTTTTAAGGCAATTTTTTTACTAGAACATCATATTAAATGTTATAAATATTCATTCTTTTAATCCTTTCTCAATAATGCCCATATTTTCAAAATGGTTTTAAGGATTTATTTTTATTGACATGAATGTTTTAAAATGTTAATTCCTTTCAAAATATTCAAAGTGGTATGGGAAGCTTTGATTCAAAACTATATGTTTAATGACATCCTTTATAAATTATGTGACTTCTAAATTATTTAATAAAAAAGTGATATTTCTCTCAATGATTAGTACTGATCATTTCCATCTATGTCAATATTCTTTAAGAGATATTATTCTTGATCGAGGTTGATTTATTATGATACCAATATTCAATATTGTATTACTGTGTTTGTGATATGTTTGAATGTGGATGTGTTATTTTTATAACATTAATGGTTTATGGATAAGGTATTGAAATTTCATATGTCAGTTTTAATACAAATGATTATGTTATGTTTTAACCTTTTTATATGAGGAATGAATTGGACATAGTAAGTAAGAGATGGTGTTTGATATAGCTTCTCAATGCATCGAAATGTCTCATTAGACAAACTAGTGTTATGGAACAAGGCCTTGAAAAAATATTATTTGTTTTATGGGCACATGGCCTTGACTATGTATTTATGAAGTCAGTTATTATGCATTCCATCATTGTGAAATTGGCTATGGATATTTCATGTGACTATTTTAATAGTAGAATATCCATGTGACTAAGTAAATGAAATTATTTGATTTATCTTTTCCATATTATGATGAAGTTTTAGTATAAAAGGATTTTGTTTTAGTTTTATACATTACCTTAAATATTAATTCATATATAGGAATGTTTCTACTATATTTTCATCCTTACTAAGCATCTGAGCTCACCACTTTCTTATGTTTAATTTTCTAGGGATTTCAATATGTGTATTCTAATTAGTAAGTAGGGTTAAGCTAGGGGATAAATGGAAATCTCAAAGGATCATTTATTTTGTGTTTTATTTTATAATGTGTAATTTAATGTTCGTGTATATAATATATTTTACAAGACTGCAAAAATAATCTATCTTTCGGGACATGATTCCTTGTAATAAAGCAAATGTATTAATATAATGCACTAACTCTAGGCTTCGGGGGTCGGGGCATTACAGTTGGTATCATAGGATATTTAGCAATAACCTTGTTAATAGATTTAGATAATCTCTATTTATAGAAAATTAATCTAAGATAGCCTTTGAGGATTAGTAAAGAAGAACATGCTATAATTTTGGTAATGTAGTGATTTTGGGTATTTTCCAAGAAATACATCTCTGTCTAGATACGGGAAGGTCATGGAGGCTCTGGTTCAGATGTACCTAGGAGTAAAAAAATTGAGAAGAAATTTTGGGCTTGGCCTAGGGTATCCTGGTATTTGACAATGTGCCTTTTTCCTCTCAGGGTTATGAGAGTCCTGGGGGATATTCTTAGGATAATTCATATTTTTATTACAAGCCATTGTGAAGGATTTAGGAGAAAATACTTCAACAAAGAAAACATTTTATGATTATAGATCATAAGGATAATCTTTTCAATATAATTTAGATATTTTACAAGCTTGGAATTATGCATTGAGATTGAAAAACTAACCTAGTGTATGCCATTTTTAGAAAGGGCGCATTGTATAAGTAATGATAATTCCAGCAATGAAAATGATCGAATGATTAAGAAGGATCATATATTTCATGGTATTAAGACAAAATTTAAAATGGAAATAATCTCCCATGTATTCTCATCATATGAAGTATTAGTATAATGTGTTAATAAGATATGTAATTAATTCTATAAGTCATATGGCTTTGAAGGGAAGCAAGATAAGAAATGGATGGAAGAGAGAATGATTGATAATGGGAAGAGCAGAAAGACAGATTTTCACATTTGTGATAATTGTGGAAAGAATCACCTTGGTAAATTCTAGAAGGGAACAATAGATTGTTATGAGTGTGTAGAAATAGGACACCATGTATGTGATTTCAGTGGTAATAAAAAGGATTCAAATGTACAATTCTTCATCTACAAGGAGTTTGGACACTACGTGAATCAATGTCCAAGTCATCAATGTATACCCCAAATGCTAATATTGTATAATAATAATGTTATGATACTACCGAAGATAAAGAGTAATTATTAGTGTTCTTATGTTATTAATGTATTTTGACATTCGAGTATTGTGTTAATGATGTTCATGTTATAATAATTATAATGTATATACGTATTTTACTACAATACTATTTTTAAGTACATGATATTGTGTAGAACCATGAAATGTGACTTAATATTTGGTTAATTTTTTTTGAAAATATATAGTTTAGAGAAAGATAAACCATAATATGGTTTTTCTACTAAGGTAGTGATTTTGGAATAATATATGACTGGTTTGGATAAATTATATAGGATATTCTAGACTACCTTGAAACTGATTAATGATTTGTATAATCATTCATTGTTGGAGTTTACATCATTTCTAGATAGAAGCTGTATATCCAGTATTCTATAAAGAACAAGGGATAATGAATGTAATCAATATGGTTTTATGGTAATTCAGGGTCTTACGGTGTTTTAAAAGAATACACGATCAAGGTATTAACATGTTATTACATGGAAAAAAGGATCTTCATTGTGTTTACCTTCCTTAAATAATTTGGATTGTGAGTTTGGACAGAAGTATTTTGGATAAGTCTAATGGTTGGAATCAATTAATTTTGATATTGGATACTACTGTTAAGGTTAAATCATATCATGAGATTATTTTTGGATTGTCATAAAAAGGAAATCACAGTGGTCGGGTGAAAACTTGTCGTGTCTGGCAAGGCTGCGAGACTTGAACCCACAATCGAATAGAGACAAGGGTGGATCACCTACCACTGGAATACGTGAAGTCCTGGTCTGAATAATGTAGTTTTTCTATTCTAAAAAAATGAATTATAAATTCTTTATTTTTGGATCCATATACGATTAGGATAAATAAAATATTTTTTATTTCTATTATCATTTGGATTGAAAGATGGGTTTCTACGAGGTGGTAGTGAAAAGATGAAATTGTACTTGTAATGTATAATTTTTCTTCTTATTCAATGAACAAATCAATACTTAATCTTCAAGGATGGGATCTTAAAACAAAAATGTGTTATCATAATACCTTATGTTTTGTTGAACCAATGATTTTTTATATCATCATAGATTATTGGCTTTGAGGCCCTCAATTTTACATTTGTCTGTGATTGATGACCTCAATCAACCTCTATGAATATTTATTTTTTTTCTCAAATTATGTGTCTCTAATTAACAAAAACTTTATCTTAATCGAGAACATAATTTTGGTGACTTTTTCATTTCCTGTTCCCTCTTATAAAGACAAAATTTTTGAACTCAATTCTTGATGTGGGGTTTCCACAAATGTATTTTTCTATTTATTAACTTTAATTTTAGAATAACAATTTCCAATTTATAGGATGAAATTTACTGAATAAAGGGGGAATTTAACCCCCAAATATTTCATATAAATTTATTTCTTCAAAATAATTCAATAACTTGTGCTACACGCAACACCGAGTTCAAGAGCCCCATGACTTACAAAATTTGCTGTTCAAAAGCAGTTATGAATATTATTATCAGCATTTTAAATTTTATATATTTTATGTAAATTTTAACATCCAGATTATGTGTTTCATAAATATAATATAAAAACAAATTCAATTTTCCAGATAAAGGATGTATTTTTCTGATAATGCAATTTTACCATCTTTTAATTGTGAAGCCTTTTTAAATCCAATATATGACCCTTTAATAAATTTAATTGAACAAAATAATAATCTTATTTGGAATCAGAATTAAAATTTTTATTTTTGATATATTTTTGGTGTTTTCCTGATAACATTCATATTTCGGTGAATAGTGAAAATACTAAAATTTAATTGAAAACCATATATTTAATAAAAATAAATTATAGTGATAAATTATACATTTGAATGTTTTGAAAGTATAATAACATTATATTTTTATCATTAAATACAATGTATGCCATTTTAAGTAATTTTACATTTAAATTTAACATAAACACTTGTCAATCTTTTGATAATTTTTACTTTTTAAAACCCCGATTTTTGGTTCTGACAACGCGAATTAAATTCAAATTAATAAATGAAACTTCTATATTTTTAATATGGTAAAATAGACTTCATTTTTTAACTCATAATATTTCAATTTTATTAGGTTGAATTTTAGGTATTTTTCTGAAAACCTTTAATTTTTTATGATTAGTGAAAAAAACTATATTAATATTTAAAAAAGACATTATATTTTCAAAATTATTTATTATATATATATATTTATTTAATGTAAAAACATATATATAATACCTATAAATGTTAAATTTAATTCATTGGAGTCATTTTATAATAAAATGAAATGTTTTAAATTTAATTGAACTATTTAACAGGGTTTTATCCACATTCTTGAGGCATTTACAAATTTGCATAAAAATTAATTTTACCGCATCAGTGAGTTGAATTTCAAAAATCCGACACAAATTGTTGGAATCAGTAAGTAAAATGTGGTTCAAAAAGTTGAAAATAGATTTTTGTGAATAGTAGCTTTTGACTTTTATTTACCCCGGTTAATAGTAAATAGGGTAATTAAAGGTAAATATGATGTTATAATTACTCTATCACATGTCCTAATTCTATTGGATAATGTAATTCGACCAAAAACAACCATATAAATAAAATATGATAATTTCTGGTCAACTGGGATTAGATTAGGACATTTATTATTATTTTATTTAAAGAAGTGATAAAATTATAAAATTCCACGTTTAATAACTTAACTAATCAAAAAAATTGTTTCGAAAAATATAAATTCGACTATAAATAATCATTATAAAGATAAAAAAATTTCCTACATAATTTTATTTTATTTATAATTTGTAGACATTAAATAATTTAAATTATTTACGACACAATGATGATGTAGTAATCACCTTATTAATGATATAATTAAATAATTAATATTATAAATATCTAAATAAATTTAAATTGTGATTTTGGAGGAATTACACTCATTTTATTGGTTAACATGACATGTTAGGGTTGATTATATAATTTATTTTCTATGTGATAAGGTTTTAATGACATTCACAATAACAAAATACAAAATAGTGTCATAATTGTCATATACTAATTATTAAAACAGACACTATATTATTGGTTGATATAATATTCCTAAAATATAACGATTGGACATAGGGCTTAAATAGTATTATATATGTCATTAATTAACCACTTGAGGTTGTCTTTAATGTTTATAGTATGTTTATGAACCATATAATGTAAGAATATAAGAAGACATGGTAAACATTAAACTATTTAACTATGAGTTAAATCAAAAAGATAATGTTAAAATAAAACATAAACATGTATAAAACCTATTTGTTGAAATTATTTCGACCCATAACCACCTATGGATAAAAATAAATTCATTTGGAGCAATTATAAACTGAATATGATTGTATAAAAAAGTAATATTTTAATGTTTTCCTAAAGTTACCCTCACCCCTCTTATAAAATGGCACTTCCCCTTCTCTCAAAATCACACTGCCAAATCCATTTTGCCTAGCCAACCCCTAACCGAATATCCTACAAACTTTTCTCACATCAAACAAGAGTCCATACATTGATCAGTAATCCGTCCTAAGGAGCCCTTTCGATCAACTCAAAAGGAAACATCTGAAGAAGAGGAATTAATCTCACCAACCACTTTCAAGTTCATTTCTTCTTCCACTTACACTTTTCTTTGTTTCTATACCAAAATAATAAATCCAGTACCTCATACATACTATGATGTTATTAAAAATATTGTTCAAGAATATTAATTATTCAATCCATCCTATAAATTACAAAGTCACCATACGTGTGTACGTACGACATACCGTCTCCATGTCGTGGTGTAGTTTGTTATTCAAATAATTAATCATTTGGATGGGAATAATAATTAGTATAACTGATGTAAATAATAAATATAACATGTTAATTATTTAGTATATATGATATACCTTCCAATTTAATAGGATTACACCATCAATATAATGATATTGTCGCTCATGCATATATACAGATTACCGTATCCACGAACGCATAGAGATTCATTCCCCATCGTAATCATTCTAGAATACTTTTCATTTTATGAATAAATATAATTTTTAAGAACATATTATCATTCTGGAAATGAATAAAATATATCTTATCTATAACAAACATGAATTACGTAACCAACCATTTAAAGGAAAACATATCTGTTAACATGTGAAACAATGATAGTACAAAAATATTATTAACAAAACAATATTAAAAGGAAATATATGAAATCATATTTTTGTATATGATTATTTTATAATTTAATAACAATTATTTAACTATTATACATGAGGTTAAGGAACCCTCGATCAAGGAAAAGTACAAGTTATGGTTTAATATCACAATCTCTTTATTATCCGGGGTTGTTTTTAAGTAAGTATCTTCTGGTACATATTTATTATCCATGTCCATGTTTCCTAAAATATTTTTCAAATGGATTCTTTTTATGGGATTATTTTTACTAAAACATCATTTTAAATGTTTTGATGATTTATTTTTATAAGCCTTTCCCATTAATGTCTATGTTTTCAACATGGTTTTAATGATTTATTTTTAAGGACATGAATGTTTTAAAATGTTAATTCCTTTAAAATGTATCAATGTTGAATGGGACACTATGATTCAAAACTATCTTTAAAATGAATTTTTTTATATTATTTGACTTTTAAATGATTTCATGAAAAAGGAATATATCTCTCAAAGATTTTTTCTGATATTTTTCAACTATGTCAACATCGATTATGGGCTATTATTCTAGATCGAGGTTGATTTATTATGATACAAATATTCCATATTGTATTAAAGTTTTTGTGATATGTTTGAATTTGGATGTATTATTTTTATACCATTCATGGTTTATGGACAATGTATTGACATTTCTTATTCTAGATTAAATACGAATGTTTATGTTATGTTTAATCCTTTTCATATGAGGAATGCATTGGACTTAGTAAGTGTTAGTTGGATCCCGCTATGGCTCCTTGATGCATTGGTAGGCCTCATGAGAAAAACTAGTGTCTTGGCACAGGGCCTTGAAAAAATCTTATTTGTAGTCTTTCCACAAGGCGTTGACTATGTGGTTGTGTAGTCTGGCATTACGAATTTCATCATTATAATGTTGGATATGGATATTTCATGTGATTATTCAACTAGTAGAATATCCATGTGAATAATTAATGGACATTATCTGTTTTACCATTGTCGTATTATACTAAAGTTAATGTTTAAAAGTATTTTGTTTTAGTTTTATACATTCCCTTAAATGTTTATTCTTATTTATGAATGTTTCCACTATATTTTTATCCATACTGAGCATCTGATATCACCCCTTCCTTATGATTTATTTTCCCAGGATTCCAAGAAGTGTATTATGATTAATAAGCAGGGTTATGCAAGGGGGGGTAACGACATTCTTAAACGATTATTTATGTTGTGTTTTCTTTTTTAAATGTGTAATGTAATGTTCATTAATGTAATCTACTTTCTAATACTGCTAAAATAACTGGTCTTTCAAGACATGATTCCTTGTAATCATGATAATACATTAAAATAACACACTCACTCTAGGCTTCTGGGGTCGAGGCGTTACATGTGACATTTATTTGTTTTTCAAAATTTTTATTATTTAATAATATTATTCTAGTGCCACAATTGTTTTTAATTTATCTATCCTATGTTATGCTCCCATGGTTGACGATTATTATTATATACATGTAATAAATTTTATAATTTTTCATCTTTAATGATGATCATTAAATTGGATAATGATCTTATATATAGTTACAAAATTACATAAAAAAGTTTTTTGGTTATCCTTTATAATTACATTTAATTGTAAATACTATATTTCCCATTATAATGTTTCCTCATAAGCATATGGTCTTATATATGAAGATATATTGAAAAAATTTACAATTACTAATCATATGAACTAACTATTTATTATGATCCAATTCCAATGGTTATAAAAATTCGTTTAATTTATTAGAAATATATAATAGATTATATTATAAATTAATTATAGATAAATTATCCAAATAATTTTAAAATAATATTTCTATATCTATATTACTCAATTATAATAAAAAATAAATTCATTGTATTATAAAATTATTCGTGATATTTAATGTTTAACATATAGAAATGATGAAAAATGAAGTTATGTACTTTTTATGTCACTAATAAACCATATATACATAAAAATAATTACATTAATAATGAAAAATTATTATATATAGAATTGGGTAAGTAAAATTGAAGTCAAATTAGGTGGAAGAATTCATCTCATAAGATAAATATAATTCTAGTGATATGAGGAAGGAAATAAAAGAAGGTAATAAACCAATTATATTTTTTCATATATAGATATCTCAAAATAAAATTCCAAATACATTGGTAGAGGAATATATACATTATATCTGTGTGATACTATAGAATACACTCATTTATCTCAATAAAAAGAACCTTCCATATGGGGAGTATTCCATCTACAATAATGTGATAAGATAACACTACAAGAAAATAAACTAATTGTCTCATTTTGAGAAATAAAATCCAACGTTGGGAATATAGGGTAAGAAGATCTCACATGAATTAATCCTTGATTTCCGGACTTTATATAGATTTGTTTTTTCTAGAACCAAAATTTCATACACATCAGCGATCAGGTTAAACATGTTATAAGAAATATTATATAAATCCACTTTTAGTAGAGTCTATTTAGAATGAAATAATGGAATTTTATTACCTAGGAAAAATTATCTATACAGGGTTCATTATAATCCAGATAGTTTATCATGTAGAATCAGAACATCTATAACGATAAAAAATTGAATACTTAGTGAGTGTGGGGTATTGAAAGGATCAAACACCTAGCTACAAATGAAGTCAATTATTTATCCCATATACAGAAAACAAAGACCATAGTTATAGACAAATATTCCATGGAATCTAAATCATGGTTGAAAAAATATAATAAATATTCAATTATCAAACAAAATCATACAAAAGCCATAAGTCATTTTATATCGACACATCATTATTGAAACAACAGTTGATGACCTCATGGATATTAGTGTATTTTTATCACCACCACCACCCCTAAAATCATCAAATCCATGTTCATAAAATATATGATAATTATGGAACCATGATAACCCCACAACACAAGGTTGTGGTTATTTATATCACCACAACCTATTCAGCATTGAAATCGGCCTTTAATATACAAAGGTAATCTTCACAAGAAAAGCCTCTACAATTCCTCACATAATGTGACTCGTCAAACTCTAGAAAGATCAAATTATTAATTACAATTTATTACACTTTCAACAAGAATCAATATATATAAATTACCGAGGGCCATTGTGAAGTAATAATATAACCATATGGGGTAAAAATTGAATTTCTACCTTAATAATAAAAACATTTTGGAGTATTATCAATTAAACCATTGAAAAATATTCAAACGGTTACCCATCACATTATCATGAAGATAAATAAAAGGATTATATATGATTATATTAATTTATGGATTTTATTATCCTAGACCCCATAAATAACCTAAGTCAGGATTCCAATATATAATGAATGAATACAGAAACCACTTTTGGGTTTATTTTTCTAAATGAAATTACTTAGGATGTTTTTGAATACTGTATATTAACTAAAAAATCATGCCCTAAAAGTTCCACAAAATAGAAATATATAATAATTTATATGGATTTTAGATAATAAAATTATTTATGGTGTATAAATATACCCTACACAATATAAATATTTTGTTTCTTGTATCATAAAAGATAAATATTTAAAATATAAAATAGATATGTGATAAATAAATAATGTTGATTCAAAATCACCCACTGAAAATATTTTAATTAAATATAACTTCTTAGAAGAGGCCAATATTGCTCCATAAATGGATCTTCCCTATGATTGAAAAAGTTTTACACCCATGAGGGTTGTGGTGAACTGTATAATGGGCTCTATGAATTAAAAACCAATTTATCTTAACATAGTGGAAACTGAATATCAATAATTTTTTATAATAGGGATCAAAAAATATAAAATATTCATGTTTCACCAAAATATGGTATACTATAAATAATAAGTAGATATTGGTGATCTCATAATATCATAATATACATGTATGATGAAATCTTGTATATTTTCATGCGACTATCCAACTAGATCAGTTTGAATCTATTGTGTACCTACATAAAATAATGTAACCAATTGAAGTACATTATAATTCAATGTTGTTATAATGGAATCCCTATCATGAATAGGATTATGCAAATCCTCCCCCACAATTCATTATGATCTGAAACATCCTAAACATGAATTGGACTATAGACTATTAAAAATATTTTTTTTCATTATGTCTCTTATTATATTCCAATGATGGCAGTACACTACTTAAATGTGTCATAAAATAAAATAAAAATCATAAAAGACATTTAGGGAAAAATTTTCATCTAGTATATCAAATAATTAGTCGAGTCCATCACGGTTTTGGAAGATCCTCATCAATAATTCTTCTATCAATTTTTCTCTACTTTGAGAATAATGATGAACCACAATAACTCCAATTATTATAATGTGAGAATGATAGGTTCTTAAATTTCATTAATATATTAAATAGTCTAACATAATTTATAAATATTTAACACCAATAAGAATTATTTATAGATATATGTATATAAAATATTTATGTTGTGTTATAGACACTATTAATACCATTGAAATACATCAATTGATATTGTGATTTTATAAAATTAACATATTGGTTAGATGTTGTTATTAATCATTCATAGGAAAATACATGGATGGTTGTAAAAAATAAAAGAAGAAGGAAATTCCAAATATAAAATAGAACCTTGTATGATAAATTTATCTCTAACATCATCCTTGACACCTAAAATGAAAAATATAATCTGGTGCCTACTTCAAAATGGAGATAATAGTAAATCATTAAAAAAATAATGGGAGGAAAGAGAATATGAATTTTATATTAATGTCTCCAAATAATAAGGTATAATATTTTTTTACAGTGTAATGTCATGGGTTACATCATAACATTGATGGAAAAAAATTCCCAAGAATAGGTAAATCATAACAAACCCAATGGGATTAATCTCAACTACCATATCAATTATTTAACAAACAATAAGTTGTTACGGTGATGCATACAATAGTTTCTGATCTTAAATTATATACTCTATAATATATATTATTAGGATATGTAAATTTGGGGAATCCTCTGGAATAACTAGCATCCATCCCTATGATTCTGCTAAAAGAAAAAGGATAATGAATGGAAATTTGAATAAAACATATGAATTGTTTTATGAATGGATTACCAATAAATCAAATAAATGATAAATTTAAATACAAATATAAAAAAAATTAATAGTTGGTACTGAATTTTCCTCAATGAAGTCTAATTTAGCTATATCATAACCACATTAATTAAAAATTTTGGGCAATTGATATTAAAAAACAAGAAACATGATAAAAAAAATTTGGTTTCCAAATCGTTTTAGAATCATAGAAACATCCTAAACCCATTATTCGTTGGATATATACCACCCAAAAAATTAAATTTTTATCAGATAAACATCCACCATATTGTTATTTTAGTATGGTCCACATAAATAATCATTTAATTAATGATGAAGATAAATAGTAATCAATGTTCCCCACAATAACAATGGATATGGTTGTAGATGCCAATGATTTCAAAGAAAAATGGTTGAAAATTATGACAAACCTTCTATTTATTACCGATTAATTCATAATTTATTAAATAATATTACACATAATATAACTTGGAATATTGAGAATTATATTCTTTTTTTTGGAATTATGTTCCTTACATAATAAAATAAAATAAGAAATACATCAACTTTATTGAAAATATCCTTAACATGATCATAATATTCCATGGATTTTAAAATGTAACTTGATAACCTAGAGGCATACCTTAGAAAAATGTCAAATTTAATTCTTAATAATGGAATATTACTATATTTAGTTAATATGTGTTACAAAATTGGTATATCAACAGGAATAAAAGGAAATTTGGGAATAAGGCATGATATAGCTTGAAAATAATAACATGGAATATGTGGAAACTACTTAAATATGTTCTTCATAGACATAGGTAAAAGATAACATCAATTAAATATTGATGGAAAAATACCCATAATGTAATTAGGTTCACGTCCAATACCAAAATAACATTTCAAGATTCATAACATTAGCCATTACATTTAGCACTATATAATAATGGGTGCAGCTGTCGCTTTACTTTCATTCTCATGCTTAAGTGTTCCACATCCATTATATGACATGAAATATTTTTTCATAAAATTTAATTTCATGATAATGAATCCAGGAATATATACATTTAATTTTTCAGTCAAATATATATGTTAATAATGGTTGACACACTTTATAGTAATTAGGAATGGGTATTCACTACAAATTTTTTTAGCATGGAATACCATGGTGAAATTTCGGCAGCATAATTGGGGAACACAAATGACCATAGGAGTGATTAATAGAAGTGAATGTAATCTATAATAATTTATAGACCAATACTGTAGTATGGGGGATGTGGGAAATCCAACCCCAACTTTGAGAATTGGAAATAATGGTGCATAAAATGAAGAATATTATGGAATTAAGGGGTGAAAGAGAGGATACCTTACATTAGTGTGTGTGTCTAGATGCATGGGGGGAGATTCTAAAGATCTTTTCAAACCATGAGATGAATATTGAGAGGGTATATAGGAGTAATGACATGATAATACGAGTTTTAGTGAAGATTAATGGGAGATTGAGTGGGTTTGTATTGGAAATTAGTGGGAATTTTGTAATTGTTTCTCAAACTATGCTTTTAGAGTCTATTTACTAAAATTACAAAAACCAAAAATCCTTCTAGAGGGTTTTTACCATAGTTTCTAAAAAATCATTGTTTTTTTAATTATTTAATTATGAATTGGGACGAGAATAAAAAAAATAGCACCCTTTCTTATGTGGACTTCATTCATACTTTTAAAAAATTATTTTAATTCCTAAAAATATATTATTGCTTTGGGAGGTCCTATAATGGATTTATAAAATTTGAAAATAATCATATTAGACAATTAATTTAAATATAAACCATAAATGTTTTCACATATCTCTTTTAATGTATTTATTAGATCCCATTTTTGTCATTATGATTTCATAATAGGAAATTTATATTAAAATGGTCTTTAATATTTTCAATAAAAATTTGACTGTATTTTAAAATTTTGAAAAATTCCATAACAGATAATTTCAAAATCATGATTCAAAATAAGTTATTAATTTATCAAAATAATTTTCGTAATATTTTATTTCTCACTATTAAAATAAAATGGACATTTTTTAAAAATTGTTGTATTTTTTGACAATAATATTTTTTAAACAATTATAAAAATTACATTTTACTTCATAAAAATTATATGATTACATATAGATAATAAAAATTATTTATAAATATTTTAAAAAAAAAATTATTTAAAAAATTAAATTAATTTATTTACATAATTTCATTAATTAAATTTGGATATAATGCAAAAATACTATTTCAATTTTACTGTTTGAAAATATAAACCATTTTTAAAATAACATCTATATAATGAAAAAAATATTCATTATTCAATACAAAATAATTTAAATACTCATTTTTCTAGATTCATATTTCATGTCCCATTAATAATCTAGCAAACGATAATAAATTATGGGGCATCAATAATTGATTTTCACTTTGTGGTTTTCCAAATATTGTTTGGCCCGAGATCTCGATTTTCATGAAATTCTATCATAAAAAGTTTCTCCCATTCATAAAATGGTGGATCTCAACAAATGATTGGATAAGGAAAATTCACAATGTTTCTACCTTCCTCATAATATATAATAAATTGTCTTCATATTGTGTGATCCTAGTAGTTGATTCAATTACATCATTTTTGGGGTCAAATGGTTTTTTTAGAAACATATATTTAAACTTATCATTTCATCTTTCTTAATCATCTATATAATCAATTGTAAAAATGCTTAACGAACATTTAAATCGTATAGGCTATAATAAGACTAAATATGTTCATTGGTTTTCTATAATCATATTATATACTAATGGATTTAATTAAATTTAAATGGAATAAATTTTATTTATAATATTTTCGAATGTTATAATCTCCCCCAATTATGAAATTCCTCCATTGAAATGATTACTTCCCACTCTAAAACAGACGAGGGTTACTATATTTTTTAACTATTTCTAGTTTCGACGTCATATTCTCAATATTTTTATTTCCCTATAACACATTGACCTGGTTCATTATCATATTTGATAGAAATTTTTCTATATTGTAAGAAATTATCATCTATTTATCTTTATAGAATGATCATTCTCAAACGGTACCACATCTATATTGAGTAAAGGTGAGGGTTTTGGTGCGTACTTTCTCCATAGGGGTATATAAAATACATCATTTAAATTTTATTGGTTATGTGGGATTTAAATTCAATAAGTCATTACTCCAATGAGGTAATGGATCTAAAAGGGGGAAGTGTATCATGGACTAAGCATTCCCTTTTATTCCAACTTGAGTCAGTTTCTTCTATGGGGATATGTGAAGTAATTCCCCCTCTCTAACATCAAACTCTATGTCACATCATTGATTTTTAGAATAACACTTATATATACACTAAGTATCCTTGATGTGATTTTAAATGGTCTAGTATATTCCACCATTTATTTAACAATTTTAGGACCCAACAGTTTTCATTGTCTAAATTCATCCCAACATGTCGTCCCATAAAGGGATTCATATAGATCCATTTTTATGCTTGATTGGAAACACTGTTTATAAGGGAACATGAACCAAGGAAAATGTTGGTCCCATCCTACATTAAATTCCATAGAACATTCTCACTACATATATTCCATTGTTTGAATAGTCTACTCAGAATTGACATAAGTTTGAGGAATATATTCCCTACTAGTGTTTAGATGGGTCTTTAGGGAATTTTAGAGACTTTCCCTAACATTGACTTGATTATAGGATCTCAATAATATAATATTAATAGTAGTAATCCATGTTTTCTTAAAACATATCTCACATATATCGATGAAATCTTGTGAATGAGTTACCATATCAAATTTTAATGAGGTGTGTGTTTTTTAAAAAATGATCCACTACAACCTATATAATATTATATCCAATATATTTCATTGGATTTCTGGAAAAAAAAATTCAATGTTATTTTTCCCATTTTCATGCTGTTATGGTTAATGATTTCGTCATCCCCCAGTGTTTTTTCCTTTTTAATTTCATGTGATGACATACAATCCACATTGATGTATATTCAGTTATCTATTTCTTCACATTGTCACCCAAATACTCATGTCAAATAAGTCAACACATCTTTGTTCCTCTTTGGTGAATGGATAAAGTCAAACTATGTTAACCATCAAACAACTTGTTAATTATCTCAGGATTTCATGGTTAATATAGTTATGACCCAAATCACACAAATATATCTTTATTACCATTTATCTTTGATGATTTCAATTTTCTAATGTTTACAATTTATTTTGAATCCCCACATCATTTATCATATCATTTTTTAACTTCTTTATAAGGGATGGTAGAGTAGTCATTTATGAATATATTGATTGTGTTCGGTCGTTTATGACTTATATGTCAATCATTTTCAAATATGAGAATATCATTTCCCTCTCAATTATCATGAATTATAGAATTGTTGGACCCTTTAATCATGGAGAATCCACCAGTTTGTTTTCCTTTCAAGGATGGTAATTGATATTATACTCATTTTCCATGATCATCTCTAACCATCCACATAAGTGAATATTGATCTATTATTATTTTAATGTATCTTTAAGGCTTTTGTGATGTGATATATTCAACAATTCTCCACAAAGTGATAATTCTTCCATATTTTCAATGCAGAGATAATTGATTCTAACTCTAGGTCATGGGTTTCATAGTTCTATTCATGAACATTCAACTCCCTTAATGTATATGATATGAATTTATCATTTTTCATTTAGACAAATCCAAACACATTATTTTCAGAAACAATTAACACCACTGAATGCTCTCCAATTTTTGGTAGGGTCATTGTAGGTGTAGTGATAATCCACATTTTACCCCATTGTAATCGTTCTATGAAACAATGACCCCCTTCCGAGTTATCTTGGTGATCGGGTTTTTCAGTCTCAATAAAATTCACAGAAATATACAATAAAACCCAACTAACCTAGGGAAAAATTCTACATCTATCATAGATATTTTCCTTGGTCATCCTTTGAATACATATTCTATATAACTGTACACCGATATCCCATATATTATTATGATATACCCAAGGAATGAGACTTCATTCAACTAAAAATAATATTTTCTACACTTCACATAAATATTTTATTTTTGTAAGATATTTATCAATAATCTTATATGTACCCCTTTGTCCTTTTTTAAAATATATTATAATATAATCTATAATAAATACCAAATATTTTTTGAGGTAATATATAATGACAATATATTGAGTATATGATGACTGCTGGAGAATTAGTTTGTTCGAATAGAATTAATATAAATTCATAGTTCCCATAACTTTTATAAAAAATAGACTTGGGTATATCTTCTCTCTTAAAACTATCTTTGTAATATCATGAATGTTGATCCACATTATATATTTATTGTGATCGATATACCTAATCTAAAAATTACTTAATCTGACGCAATGTATACTGTATCATTATACTGATCTTTTTAAGATCATGATAACTAATTAAATGGTACATTAGGACATACTTCTCCTTAATGAAGATGACTTGTGCACCCCATGTCTAAAAACAGGTGTGAATTCACCCTTTATAATCATTAACCTATAGTTATTTCATTAGAAATTCATGTTACATAATAGAAATTAAATATATGGTACTATATTCTAGAAATTTATCAGACATACGATCGATTAAGAATTCAACCTCTCATCAACAATGAATACTATAAAATTCATTCAGAAATAAATATGTGTATTCATTCATAATAGTTAGGTGTTCAAGGCAGATTCTATCCTACAACCAAATCATTTGATATAGACACATTTTCCTGAAAAGAATAAAATCCATTATTGATAATTTGATTCTAAATAAGGCTCATCCTCTTCCATGAACATATACAGAATTAGGGTCATTTTTCATTAAAGAGGGTTTTTCCTTTCTCAAGAATCATTATGTTGGATAAATATAGAGGAAGTAAATTCATACCAACAATTGCATAAAATTTCACCGAAGGAATCATGATAAGGTTTAACAGGGATATCAACCCCAAAAACATTATAGGGGAGGAGTTCTATCCATAAAATATAATAATTGACACATTTTCCATTTTCACTAATAGTCCTACTTGAATGATTTGTGGTGCTGTTTTAATAGTTGTACTAATTTTTTTTTATATTATAGATTGTGTATAAATGAAATCAAAAAATATATTCCCTATTATTTCTTGAATAACTAAAATACTTATCACCACATCTTTGTCAGGACCATCCTTAGATGTTGTAATGGATGAGGATCTCCCTTATTACTCTGGAGGTTGTTGGTCTCTCCAAAAACACATATCTTAGTACACTTGTTTACAATGTTCCCATATTCCATGTAGTTGAAGTGATGAACAATGCATTATGGGTTTACTGGATAATTCATTTCCTCGGTCACATTGGATAGTTTATCCTTCCAATATATTCAAGCTAATTTACATTTATCTCATCACCTAAAGAATTTTCTCTTCGCCTTAAGGAAATTTATAGTGTGCTTCTATCTTCACCTTTGACAAGTGGGATGTTGAATTTTTTATCATTGTTAAATTTATCCATAGGAATTCTAGGGTTAAATTAAAATTTAATCTTATCATGATTGTGATACCCCAGACATTCCATAATCGACATATTGATCTTGAGGGGACATCAGTATATTTCCTCATGGCTATCAAAGTCCCAGATCACTAGGGAAATTCATAGACTTGGTTTTATTCCACCAATGAATCGGAAAAAAATTTACTCTGGAGTAAAGATTATGTCGAAGGCACATCAAACTTGTATTGTGATGTCCGACTTATATTGCATGATATATTCATTATCTTTCGTGTTGAGGTAGAGAAAATCCCTTACATATTATGTCAATTAGTATAAAGAAACAATTTATCATAAAATCTAGAATTATATCAACCCTATAATAGAATCCTTTTCCACCAGCTTCATATTTTTTTATCAATGTCCACATCTTATCCTATTCTCTCTCCATTTGATAAAAACCCAGTAAAACCTACTATTTTTTAAAACATTAAATGATAAAGATGATATTATTAATGGATTTTATCTTTTGTTACATTATAAATGGATCATATGATCCCTTTAAGTTTATATGAATTGGTTGCATAATGATATAAATTGAAGCTTGTTCATTAATATGGAGTTTTATAAACTCATAGTGATCGTGGTTTCTATTTAGAACATCAGTCAGCTAATAGAGTAACACCATGATGTTCAAGGTTAATATTCTCTTCGGATTGCAAATCTGGTTGGGGGATTCATCACATTTTCCTTCACATTTAATGTTTACCTTATTCTTCATATTACTATCCATAGGAAATAATTAAATGGACATTATTGGTGGTTATTCATCTTTTAAACTATGAAACACATAATGGGTAGTCCAATTAAATTATATACTGTAACATATAAATTACATTTATTTAATGTCTTATAAATTTCTATGATTAAATATATATTATCTATGATAAGATCAATAAAATATAATCTTATGGGAAAATTTTTCCCTTAACAATGGTTCATAATGAGAATATGAATGTACAAAATATTCTCCTCTTGATGTATCTATCTAAGTGTGTATTAAGTCATGTTATCAAGTACCAGGTACCACCAAGTCAAAACTGGAACATCTTGTCACAGTTATTACCCATAGGTACATCTATTCGAGAACAATATCCAATTATATTGTCAAAAAATGAATGTATTTTCTCGATAAAATAATTACACAATACTATGAATTTTTTATGTTTTATTTTACATAGTATTATCATTATGTAATTCTTTTTTGATATTTAACTTGAATCCATAAAATAACTAATCATTTCTTATGATAAAAAATATAATAACTATATTCTTTATTAAACATTAATTCATGATTTATTAAATAATACTACACACAGTAAATTATAGATGATCAATAATTAGAGTGTCTTATGGAATTAGGTAAATTACATAACAACTTGAAACATTAGTTACATCAGCATTATTGAAAACATACATAATAGGATTGTAATACAACGGTTAATTTCAAACCGCACATCATATCATTGAGACATCCATAAGAAAGGGGGGAGCTATCAATACTACTAAATAAAATGAATGGAATATAGTAATAATTTTTAGAAAATAAGAATATTAATGAGTAATAAGATGAATATGAACAATAAGGCATGGTATAAATGACAATAATTACATGGAAAATGTTCTAACAACATAAAACACTTCATCACAAACATTGGTCAATGCTAAATTCTCAGAAATCATGAAGGTAAAACTCTCATAATGGAATATTGTTCACTTTCTATCCCAACATAATATTTTAAGAGACTACACATTTTAGAATGAAGTGTAATACTATCTAATTCTACGGGCACCTTCCATTTTCATTTCAATCTCTTGCTAATGTGTTCCAAAAAATCAAACAAAATTGAATCATTTTTCTTCACATTGTATTCCAATATCACGAAATTTGAAATAAATAAACATAATTCCTCGATAAAATATTTATCATTCCATTAAGGTGAACACCCTTGATAGAAATTGTGAACGGTTATTAACTACATATTTTTTTATCATGGAATCCCACTGTGAATTTTATGTCACACAACTGAGGATATATAAATGTCCATAATAGGGATTAATATAATAAAATGGGGTATCTCATCATTTATATAATAAAATGGATGAATTGGGTATGTTAAAAAACACACCCTCGCATTATTAATTTAAAACGAATGTGTATAAAATGAAGATGATTCTTGAATAATGGAGAGAATGAGAGGATCCCTTACCTGAGTGTGTGACTCCCAATTAATGAGAGGAGCCACTTGAGAGCTTATTGGAAACATGGGAGGACACATTTGAGACAAGGTATGTGAAATGAAGCACTCCACTGAGTTTTAATTCATATTAGTCTAATCTTGTGAGCGTTTACATATTAAATGAGTGGATATTTCTTTATTAATTCTCAAACATAGGTTCTTACCTCTATAAAATAAAATAACAAAAAACAAAACAAAATCCAATATTTTTTACAAATTTTTTAATATTACAGTGTATTTTATTATATTATATGTCCATGGGATGAAAATAATAAAATAATGACCTTTATTATTTGGAGGTGAGTGATATTGATAAAGAAATGATTTAAAAAACTTCAAATATATTAACGGTTTTGGGGGATTAAAAATTGATTAATAAATTTAATAAAATAAATTAAAATATTGATTATTTTAAATAGAAAAGATATATTCATTCTTGTATTCCTTTTATAGTAAATTTTACATCCCTTTTGGGTCATCGAGATGTTAAAAAATGCAAAGAATATTTATATAGTATTTATTTTTTGACAAGAAAATTCAATTGTATATGAAAATTATGAATAATTCACTACAAGATAATTGAGACATTATGATTTGAATCATATTATTCAATTTAAATAAAATAATTTATTCTACATTATTTTTGACTATTAAAATTAAATTGAGATTTGTTATGAAATAATGGTTTTTTGACAATAAAATTTTGATAACCCTTAAAAAATTACATTTGACTACATAAAAATTATATAATGATATATATTTAGTGAAATTTATTTTATACAAATATTTTATTAAAATATTATATATTTCCAAAAATACATTAATTCATCAAAATATGTTCCTTAATTAAATTTGAATATTATAAAAAAATAGTATTTGTTTTTTATTTTATCAGATTAAAAATAATCTATAATGTAACCATAATGGGTTGAAAATATATTCATTATTCTTTGAAAATTAATGACAAAAATAATATTTATTTTCTCATGAAACATATCCATTTAATAAACTGTAAAATTGTCTAAGAGAAACTGTTATGACATAGAGATTTTCAGGGGGTGGTTTGGTGATCATGGTTTTGGTTGTTATATTGATTTTCATGAACATTTCACAATAATAAACGTTCTCATGATATGTTGTCGGTTATTAGTTTGGGCATGGTCTAGGTAAATTACCAATGATTATTTATCCCTAATAAGCTTTGATAAATGTTCTTCATAAATTACAATCTTAAAGGATGAGGGAATCACTTCCATTGTCAATGTTAATTGGATTAGATAATCCCTATATTTATACTAATAATTTGATCACTGTTCAATGGATTTATTACAAATGGTAATGCTTTTTTGGGGACAATTAATTCGAAAATGATATATCATGTCCAAATAATGGAATTACTTTTATATAATAATATTACACAATATAAAATTTAATTAATTTTTAGGGGAAGTACATTATTTATATAAACTCTAGTCGTTTCCCACATAGATCATGGAATTCATGAAATGTCTTCATTCAATACATATACTCTAGAAAACCCAATTAAAAGAGCTTCAGTTCGCTCAAAAAATTGTTAAAATTTATTCCTATATTATTGAGATGTTAATGAAATATACTTATTTAGAAATATAGACAGAGGAATGTGTGCTTTTTATCCATATAAAAAATTATTATGACCATCTTAGATTAGATAATGAAATATAAGGATGCACTAACTTTCATGTTATGGAATTGAAACACAAAATGAAATAGCCTGAGCCTATAAGACTCAATCTAAAGTATATCATTATAATAAGATACATATACACTTATTCTATATATATAAACTTTTTTAATAAATTATTTTCCATACCACTATATTTTTAATGCTGATAGCCCAAGATCATTCAATGAATCTCTTTGAAGTTGTCATTAATAATCTTTTAATATCCAATGAGTCTACTATTGGGGTATAATTTTTGATGGTGTATCCGACAAATAATCACACTATTTAATAATATTAGTAAAGAAAAATATCATGAAGATACTATATATGGGAAAATAAACCATTATACATTTCTTAGAATATATATGATTTTTTTTAAATTATGATATTTTTTTAAAATAGATTCAAAATCAAATTTATATAGTTACAAATCCACTAATTCTTTTTATATAGGTTGGTTGTCTTGTCTCCCACCAATTTGATTACAAAATGGAATAGTAAGAGAAAGAAATAACCAACCATCTAAATCATTATGAAATATCATTTCATACACCCCCTCCATGGGTCGTTATTCATAGTCATATAATAAGTTATTGTATTATATTCCATTTAAGGAATTCAATGTATTTATTTTCATATGGGAATACATTTATCATAAAATCAGTGCCCCATTTTCTATATTAATGGGAATGTGGGTCAGTCTTTTGTGTATATTCTGGCTTCGAGTTTTTTGAATAATTATATAATGAAAAAAGTTCTACAAAATTTAGAGGATAGAATTATTGATAAATCGTTCCAACTTCATTGTTTACAATAACGTGTTCGATATAGTTCCAACAAACACATTGAATGTATGTGAGGAATAGTTTGTGTTTCTTATCAATTGAATCTGAAAAATAACTCTATATTTTGTAAGAAACATGGGTATATGAGTCCCATTTTAAACTGAATATCATTTTATAACCTTCATATATGACTATAAAAATGTATATAATCTTAATGAGTATCCACTTCCATCTTTACAAAAGACCCGATTCTATCCATGAAAATAAATTTACCCACCGTACATCACAGAATGAATATAATTAAATACTATATTCAAAATAATAAAAACAAACACATCAATAAAATAGAAGCAAAACATTATATTAGGAGGAGGCCACAAGGAATGGTACCATTTATTTCTATTATTTTTATTACAATTGAATTATTTAAATCCATTCATGTTATATAATAATGTAATAATGGAAAATATAATAGTTTCTTAGATAAAAATAATCCCTTATTGTCATCAATACATACTGTTGTCCTAAAAACATCATCAAGTTATACAAATAATTCCAAAAAAATGAAAACAAATATATCATATAATATGTGATAGGATGTAAGTATAAAATTTCACCCAGATAAAAGTGCAGTTTTATAAAAAAAATTCTATGATTGCCAAAAATATTTATTCTCTAGCATTATGACCATAAATATCTAGAGAATAATCCACTTCATTAATAAGAGAAAAATTAATCCCTAATACATTTTATTAATAAAAAATAAAAATTAGTCTCCCACATCTATATATATTTTGATATATTTACATGAGAAACAATCTACCAATGATTACAATACAACATATGATAAAGGAAAATCCTATAATATTTATAATATATGAAATGTGAATTCCAGTATTAGGAAATATCAATATCTTATAGTGATCATTTCTACATTTACTCATGAATAGAAATAGGTGGATATACCTTTCTTTAAGTAAAATAAGTATATATTTTTATGAGTTATATAGAAATTCATATACTGGACCTTGATGTGGAACCCATGATTTTTTTCTACCATAGGAGAACTATGTTTTAAACATTTAATAAGAAAAATTCATCAATCCCACACTGCTAATGTGAAAACAATGTTGATAATCTTATCAACGAAAAAATCATTAATGAAATCTAATACATAAAATTTAATTCCAATATTGTCCATTATGGTAATAATATATGTTTTTAATCGATTAATATACTTTATAGATCTAAATTGGAACTCCCTAAAGAAATATTTTCATTCCTTGATCATATAAAAATTGATGGATGAAAAAAACAACTAACAATTTCTCTCATACATAGAATATTTTTTAAGATAAATTCTGATATAAATAGCCTTTAATGTCGTGGGGTAAAAAACATTTAGTTAACCCTAAGGTTAATATTTTTGAATGTTTATGAACATTGATACGAAGAATAATAGCATCGTTTAACCAAATCATTACATAATATATTTATGGTTGTTATGGTAAAAATTGTTTAATTTATTATTTTTGATCTGTTAATCAAGAATAAATAGTATATAGATTATATTATATATATATGGTTTCTAGTATTCCAAAACAATGCAGACGTATATTTAGTATATTGAAATTTGATTTCGATGAAACATTAAGAACATTTAAGGAATTTTTGTGCACTATCATGGAATCGAAGTTGGACATCTAAAAAATATAGAGATCTTTGAAACACCACTAACTCAAAACATTAATTCGGTGAGGTGGATTGAGGTATATATTACAAGCATACATAAATTCATTTCTATCCTAAAAGGAATGTTTTTAAAATCTATAGATCCAGTGTTTAGATAAATAAGACTGATACTGAGTGATTTTGTGGTCAAACATTTTTTTGGATTATCATTATTCAAACTATTATAATTTTTTGAGTATTAATACACTTATTATTTAATTAAATCATCCTCAACACATATGTAATAATACATAGAGAAACTATAAGAAACATGGATTTACATGGCACGATCATAAATTATTACTCTTTCTAGTGATCTGTTTTGTAACAAATTATGGAATATAAACTATAATCAACTGCTGTTACAATATGAGCATTCATAATTCTATCATAAAAAGTTTTAAATATACACCTACTCTATGTTTTCATTCAAAAATGATTCTTCTCACACCAACTATAAATTCATGATCCAATCTTAAATATAATGTTTTTATATAATATTCTTCTATAAATATTTATAATGATTTCAGTCAATAAATAACCTAATCATTTAGACTGATCATACACCTTTACAAAACATTAATGAAATATATCATATTTTGTTATGATTTATTTACACACTCTAACTTCTATAATAATCTATGACAACATGAATTATACTTTTTGATTATATCAAATCATTGATATTTGTTTCATTAATGATGCTACAAGATATGTAATTATAAACCTCTTACTTATCGTGAAAAAATTATATTTATTTTACGATAAATAGACATCAACTATGAAAAAAATTATTATCCCAATATAATTGTGGAGACACTAGTTTTTTCAGATGTAGTAATATCATCTTTATAAATTAGTTATAAAAATACTGATTTCATTCTCTTATTCAAAATATTTTGAATTATCATTATGTATCCACATTTAAATATAATATTAAATGGGATTATTTGGATCATTTATTTTTCATAAAACCAAAAAAAATTAAAATCAATATATATTTAAACCTTGTGTGAATGAATCCTTTCAACGTTTCCATTTGGCTCTAATCCCTATGTGTTGGATGTTTTCTCATCACAGGCTTCTCCCATTAAAGATATTTCTTTTATTATTCAATTGATTAATGAAAATTTTATGTTTATTTTGAAATTTAATTCTAGTTTTTTAGATTAAATTATCATTATATTTAATTCTCAATTTTTTAGAATTTTTGAAACAAAATTTTACTAAATAAATATGATATTTATAGTTTTCCAATCTTTCAGATAGTTATCATTTATCAATGTATATACACATACAAATTAGGTATTACCCATTAACATTTACGTTTATATACTTATAATATATCTAGTAACTTTCTCATGGTCCATTATTACAATACTAAAATGTAACATGTCTCCTCGGATCTAAGGGTTTAGCTCTATAAATTTTTATTTAGTCTTTTAACCTCTCTATGTTGTAATTCAATATAAATTGTGACTCATGGTTTGTGGATTTTTATGATTCCATTGAAAACATGAACATAATTATTATATTAATTAGTGAAAATATTAAATTTATAATAATTCCCATGAACAATAAGCATTAGAGTAATAGAAATTTTTAAAAAACATTAAATATAAAATTCCATAGTTTTCAAATATATAATTTATTTATTAATGAATAAAAATAATTCAACATCTTTATACACTTATAAATAGAAGATAATCTTCTTTAAATTTCATACACTTCATATATTCATTACTTGAAAAAATACATACATCAGAAATCAGTGAGATCAGGTGCACAACAAGGTCAAAAGTACATGATAACAATCCGTGATCATATGTGAGAATATGTTTAAAATATGTGAACATGATAGATGTAAAGAAAACCATAACTAGTAAATTCATGGAAGGAATCATGAAATAAAAATGGAAATGAATCATGATATTGTAGATTCATGATTAAATAAAAATAAATCTTGATAACACAACATAGTTGTAAAAATAATTAAATGATCATGGAATATTAATTAGTATATGAGCATGTTATGAAAAATTCTAAGTTTGTGCACACATTATATTGTAAAAATACAAAATATATCTACCATTATTGATTTGATAAAATATGGGTATAACAGAAAATCATTATCTAATGATATAAAGACATATACCAAAATAATTAGAGGTCGACATATAACCCATCACGTCATCATACATAAATATATTTTCCATAAAAAATAAAACCTGTTATCTAATCATAATGAACCCACATAAATAAAAATTGTTTTGTATATGTTTTAAATGTATTTAAATAAGGAAACAATTAATAATAATATATATTATTGAACCAATATATATATAATAAAAATAATTATGTATCAAAATATATTCAATATCATTCATAGAAAATTACCTTCAATCAGGATAATTGATTAGATAGTATTTTCACTATATAGATTAAGGTTAAAAGGTTATATCAATAATTTTCCCAATCAATGGATTTTTGGAAACTAGGATTGTACCCTCCAATTAATTTCATTAAATAAGGAATATTCATATATGAAATACATTTTAAGAAGGAAAAAATTCAAGGACTAGGAGAGTCAAAACAATTGCATATTTTCATAAAATAGATCCTTGAAAAAAGTCTATGTAAATTAATAGTGTGGATTATGAAAAACAAATTCCAAATAATTATTTTTTTTCTTAATGAGGAAATTACAATAAATATAGAAAATAAATTCTATAAAATATATTTTTTCAATTTTCATAACTGAAAATATTATTAGTCACTTTTAAAAGTCATTTTATTGATATAAAATTTCAATAAATATGAAAGACTATACTTTTATAAATTATTACTTATTAGTTGGTCCATAAAAATAATGAAATTTTAGTTCATGTTAATGTGGATTCCATAAATTAAATGATCATAAAAGGAAAAAAATTTATTTTCTAATATTCCTTCATTGAAACCCAAATCGTAAAAAGGGAAAACCATATTTTTATATGTGGAAAAGGGAAATTTCATGGTGACATGGGATAATAAATTTATTTATACCAATATAATGGAGAACATGGTATGGAAATAACATTATGTAAAATTATGGGAAACCATCATTATAGAAGATGTAAAATATTTTCAATACTGATATAATTCTTGTGAAATATATTATATAAAGACGAAAAATTATAATTGAAATGTAAATTCCCCACAAATTGGAATATATGGTGAAATGAAGTTAAATATTATAGGTGAATAGAATATTATTGTAAGAATGATATTCAAGAAAAATATTATAATTTAATAGATGAAGTTGAGTTTACAGATAAAATTTAAACATTAGTATGCTTTGAATAAAAATCTAGAATAACAAAGGACATTATAGATATCATTAAACACCACGAATTAGATTAATATTCCCAAATAATGTAATTGCCTATCAATTAGAAAATAAAAATGATGTCATAGTTTAATATAAGTTGTATTTATAATGAATTTATCTTCGATACACGAACCTATTACCTAGCTGCATTTCTTAATCAATTGTGGCCTAGCCAGCTTTATAACTAACATATGTATCTTAATACTCGATTTTATTAAAATATTCTAATATATTACATCTCATATAATTAATTTGAATATTTTTTAATAATAATTTACATATTTAATGATTATTTTTAACATCAGGTGTATGAAAATATAATAATTTCACATGAGCATTATATTGTTGATTTCAGTATCCATTCTTTAATAATAATTTCATAATAAATTTATCAATAAAGGGGTTGGAATTGATAATTTATATTGATTTTTAATTATGTTATTTCAATGTTAAATATAATTAATAATTATTTTCAGATATTTAATCAATTTTGGCTTATTTCGATAATT
Organism: Viscum album; assembly: GCA_963277665.1. Classification (NCBI taxonomy): domain Eukaryota; kingdom Viridiplantae; phylum Streptophyta; class Magnoliopsida; order Santalales; family Viscaceae; genus Viscum; species Viscum album. Next base: position 1,400,584,449 of record OY728137.1, on the reverse strand, counting down.
TTTTAGATCAAAGATGATATATTAGTAATTAATTAAACATATATATCAAAAATTTTAGAAAAATTATATATATTTTTTATAATAATGTATTATTTTAATTTTTATATTATTTTAAAAATTCCTCCAGGTTATATTAAAATATTATTTTTAAATAGGTGGTTTTTTAAACCAATCATGGACATACTATAATGAATTGATGATTGTTGTCCTTCCTGTGGATTCATTGAGAATAATACCATTTAGAAAATATAAAAACAATTTTTCCTTATATGTTTGAGGTTTTGAATAATAAATTTATCTATTTTAAGAACTATTTAATCAAATATATTAATTATACATGTTAATTCATGGAGGTAATTTTTTGTATAAGGCATAGTTTACATTCACATTTCCCAACGAATAAAAGAGAATAGTAACACCATAAGTTTCTATGAAATATATATTTTTTGAATAATTTAAATTTATGTTATTGATTGATCTATATAATAACCCATTTCATACTTGAATTACATGAAACAAAGATTTATCCTTCACTACAGAAAATAATAGGTTAGGTTCCATGATAAACGACACTAACTAATAATGTTACTGGTATTTATTATCGTTATTTTTTCTTGAATGTGACCATGATAACCATTATTCGAAACATAGTGATGTGAATAATAATGAAAAATACAATATATTAACTATAATACTTCTATATAACGTAAATAAATTATTTATTATAAAATACATAATTGTTTTTGCAGTTTTAATTTTTTTAGAAATAATTGTTTTCTCAGAAAATGTATTTATAATATATTTTTCCAAAAAATAATAAAATTTATTAATAAATATTTTAGAAAATTAATTTGATAATTCAAACATAGTTATATAAATTTTAATCTGAAAATTATATTATTGTTTATTTTAGGTATTTTTTGAAAAATATTTAATTTTTATAAATAGTGAAAAATAAAGAATTTTAATTGTTAATGGTCATTTCTACATAATTACTTACAATGTAAAATAATATATTACATATTTTTAAAAATATATTTATTAAATTATTCATATATTAGACCAATTTAGTTCATTTTAGTCATTTTAATTTTGATATTAGACATTAAATCATTCAAATGTTTTTAACATTTTCACTTTCAAAAACAAATTTCTCATCATGTCTACGGGATAAATTTTAAATTAAATTATGAAACATATTTGAATGTAATTAGGAAAAAGAATATTTATTATTCTTCATTATTATAATTTATATTTTATAATATGTAAAACTCTATTTTTACATCATGATTTTTGAAAACAATTAAAATTAATAAACATTTTTAATGATAAAACCGAGGTTTCCATATTAAATGCAATTATATTTAAATTAGTTTTACACAAAATCATATTTATTATTAACTTAATTGTAATTTAAATTAAATTATATTCGTAAAAGAAGAGTTTCCTCTGTAAATAAAAAGAAACAATTTACCTTTGTAAAAATTTAATTGTAAATGTCAGTAAACATAAATACTACAGAAATAGATAAATAAAATAAATTTAGTATATTTACATGAGTTATTTATCCTATAATTAACTCACCCATCTATTATGGTTATATTTTTTAGGCAGATGAGGTAAGCTAGACCACTAATAGTGAATAATTTTGGGAATTTACAAGAATGCCACTCTAGAGTAATAAACAGCCACTCACCCTCCCCTCTTAATTATGTCCTATCAAACCATTTGGATCAAAAATAACCAAAAAATAACTTTAAAATCCACCTAATAGATTCATAGAATTAATTTTTCATATAAATTCATCTATTAAAGGGATTTAGTTTAAACCTATATAAAATACCTGAAGAAGAGGTAACATTATCAATAGTCATTTATTTTATTTATTCCTGAAACCCATGTAATTCTCATAATATAATTTTTAGATAGTATTATAAGTATATTAACTATTATAAAATTTTCAATGATAATTTCATTTTTTTAAAATATCCCCACTTATAAAAAATGTTTAATGATTTCATTGTTCATTTGTATAAAGGAAAACCATCTTGTGAACCAACGTCGTTTGTATTTTTGTTACCTCCTATAATGACGGGTCGTTATGATGTATTTAATTTTAATATATTAAATAAATAATTTTCTTATTTTATTATTATTTTAATTGGAATATCACACATAACCTCCAGATTTCTACTTTATGTGAACATGATAACTTCAATCGTGTGTATGATGGAGTACTGCCTCGCAAAGCGATGTGATTTGTTCAATCTATAAATGGAATGAAAGGAGGATGTGTTTAATAAATATATGTGATATGAATTAAATCAAAATAATTTATTAATAAAAATATATCTTATATTTTTGTACCATATTATCTGACAGGAAAATAAAACTAGAATTCATGTGTCTGCTAAATCTACAGTCTCCCGGAACGATGTATTTTATTTCCTATTTCTATCATTTAAATATTATTGTAAAAACATATATAATGAATATATATGATATTTATATCACTTTTATCATTATTAAATGTATTAAAAAATTATTAATGTAATAGAACAAGACATATTACAAATCAAAACTTCTATGAATTATTATGTCATTATAACAAAAAACATGTCATTAAAATTATATTGTTAATAAAGAAGTACGAAAAGGTCATAATAATACTATATATGGTATGATAAATTAAAATATGATTCCTTAATATTAGTAAAATAATATTATAGTTATTATATAGTTGGTTTTAATGTGTATAATGGATGTCAAGACTTCTATTAGGGGATTTATATCTACTTTTTTATATCTGTGATACACATGCCACATTCACCACATATTTCATTTACAGGGGTCATATAATTCACATGAATTTATATTATTAATATTATAAATAATTATATTTTGGATTACATATCCATTTAAATATCTAGCTTTCATGAAAATTATGTTTCAAAATATTTCAAATCAAAAAGGAATTTTTTCCCAATTTCCCTTCTTTGAGATGTACATTATGATATGAAACTATAATCTTTCACCAGGTGTATATACAACAAAATGGACATGTAATATCATGAATTTAATAAATTTAATGCTAATTTAGGTTATACGATATGTTGTTACATCATGGTTATTAAGATTCAATGATACCAATGGGGTGATGATGCTATGTTACAATTTCATCATTTATTAGGATTTTTAGTAAAAAGGTATTAGATTTTGAAATATATTGATCTACCTATCAAGAAGTATTCTGAATTATATTCACCAATATTTATTACTTACAATAAATAATGTTAGAATTATCAAAAAAAAATTATAACATCCCGAAACTGATCCATCAGGTACACATTTTTCTCTGTTATAGTTTTCCATCTCTCATTTTCTAAACTAGGCTGAAAAGATATTGAGTGGAAACCAATAGTGTTAAATTCAATGATTTTTTGGACAATCACTAAGAACCAATAATTTTTTTATATTGTAGAATTATTTCAATTTGTGTAACTGTGTTACACACTGTGTAACAGTTGTTGGGTATAAGTTGTGAAATGGGATTCATGCTCTGATAGTAAAATGTTGTAAAAGATGGGTTCACCAAGTGAATTATTTAAATAACATATTTTTAATATGATAATATGGGTATTTCAATGTAATTATCTAGCGTATAATTCACGTGCTTTATATGATTATAACACTAGGAAATTCACCTCATTCTGTTTTAGAACACACTCATGGGTTTTTTTTTCAATACATTCTTTCTCAACATTTCACCCTCAACTCGTGTTGTCTCCAAGTTATTTTATCAAGACACCACTCCACCTCGAATTATCGTTCTCGAACATGAAATATGTTATGCCTCTGGTTCATCTCTTTCTTTAAGAGACCGTTCTGCCTCTTCACTTTTTTGATCACGGTATCACAATTTTGAGGTATCTTTAGATCTGTTGGGTTAATATCATGTTTATTCTTGGTTACTTCAGGATCCATTGTGCAATATCACTCTGGAGGTCAATTCCATTTTCAGTTGTGTTAGATGAATAATTTATTATCGTGGTATGTAGGATTATAACATTCATCGAACACCCTATGTTCATATTTGTATAATCCATGTGTTTTAGAGTGGATTCTAATGACATTGTTGCAATCGTTGGTTTTTCATTTCTAGTGGATCCGATTACGGGCATATGTGGCCCTATAATTGAGGTAGGTGATCTGTATATAGCATGTGATAATTTATATTGTTGTTTTTCTTTATAAAATTATTCATTATTAAATATAATTATATTTATTAAATTATGTTTAATAGAGTTTTTATTGAAAAATGGGTTTTCCCTCATTACATAAAATTGTATTTGAAAAATGGTTTTTTCAATGCATAAAATGAGCATTGAAATGATTTTTAAATTTTTTTTCAATGAATTGAAATGAATTTTGAAGAAGATAACTTGGGTTACCTTAGGTATATAGGTTTAAGGTTTATCTTGGGCCTATCATCTATTTTTTTATTACCAATGAGGGTTTTCATGGGGCAATCCATTTTTTCTAGGCCCATTATTCTAGGGGACCGATATTGACATTATTAAGGGGTTTACTCTTGGGGTATTCCACAACTTCTAAGAACTTTTGTACTATGAACTATTTTTTCCACGTGATTATTACAGAATGAGTACTCTAAAGCCTGGACCTATTGTATTTCGTGGCATTGTGATACATGTACTTTTGTTTTTTATTGTTTGGATTTATAATTTAGCCATGATATGCATGTTTATAATTATGAAAAATTGTATGGGAAATTTGAAGTGAAACCGGTATACCTACTTTTGTTAATAATTTTTGGAAAAGGAAAATATTTACCATGTTTAATATGAAACTTATTTACATCTTATCAAGCAAAGATTTTACTTAAAATAAGAAAATGAGAACTGTTATACAGAGACTAGTTATGGACCACCTAGATGGGATCCTACTGATCTTGTTTTCTCGTACCCTATGCACCTCTTCGGTGGTGCGTAGACTTTTTGTGTATTCTAGTTCCGAGAAAGAAGAGGTGTCATAGTGAGGTGGTGAGGTTCAGGTCAGATAGTTCTATAGTCGGTGGTGAGATGGTATGAGTTTTACACGATCTAATTTGCATTCGTTGTTTGGTTAGTGTCGTCTACCGATGGACTTATCCTTTAGAGTTTTCAACTATTTTTGATGTTGTCTATTAATACAATTTTCTTACATTTATGGTATGTATATCTTATTAGTATTCCAATTTCCCTTTTTATAGTACATGTATTCCATGTGTTTGATCAGGTTGGGATAAATCGTCCCCACTGTTGTGTTCTTCGATGCCAGGGTGCTTGCCACAATCCCATGGGGATCTGGAATGCCCTTCAGTTTATAACGGAATGGGTCGTCTATCATATATGAGGGAAAATTGGGTCAGTTTTTTATAATTTGAGATTAGAGGAGTTATTTCTTCAATAGTCTTTATATAAGGTCCCTTGTTAAACAAGAGATTAGATTTACAATAATTGAGATGTATGTTATGATAAATCTATGGCCATCTCTTTTCATTACAAGACTCACGTACAATGGGAAGTTGGGGTGTGTTTATCTAGTGTTGAGTTTATTTTTGAATATAAGTTTTTTACTTATGGTTATTCTAGTTTCGACTGGGATTTTTTCTTTTATATGATTTTTCTTATGTTTCAGTGGGTAGATATATGCCTCTATGATTTATTCCATGACTTCCTCTGGAAGGAGAAGCTAATGATTCTCAAGGGAACCAACTAATAGATTATATGCTTATCAAAACTACCGTACATGAAATTTGTGTTGTAGATCAGGATGTTCCACAAGTTCAAGAAGGTAGTTCCTGATGTACAGATATGAGTTGGGGGGGGGGAGAGAGAGATCGCAGGAGATCTTGTGTGTGAAAACATCATCCTTTAATATAATGACATAAACTCTAGTGGAGGATGATTAGCTAGACATGATCGATCAAATCTACATCTTTCTGGAGACATGTATGAAAATAAATGTTATGCTTCCATCATTAAAAATAGAGGGTTCCATGAGGTGATGGTGTGATTCATTGGTATAGGCTGATGGAAATTTGTACTTCGGTTGGATGGGTTTCGTTACCCTGTTCTCAAAAAAAATTCTTAGAGTCATAGTTATTGCACATTTCTTTAGAGTTCATATATTTGTAATAGGGTGATCATTTGTTTTTGTCAGCCACCAATTATTTTTCTATGCTTTTCCATTCTCCCATGTCATGATGAAGAATGACTAGCTGAAGGCTCTGAAGTACCTACAGGGCATCTGAACTAATATCAAATCGCAAGTAAATATGTTGGAAAATTATACATATGCCGAGATGATAGACATAACTATCATGTAATAAATGAATATAGAAGGAATGGTTTTATTTTCTACCTCTTCTCTTCCATTGTGTGGTGACTTCAGTGGCTCACATAGGGTGAAGGGGATTTTGAAAGATCATCACATGAGTAGTGGAGGTGGATCTCAACACCGAGCCTCCTATTCACTATCTTTTATAGCAGGTAATGTGCCTTTGACTTGTTTTTAGTGTGGAAAATGTGGACACACAATTCATTCTTATCCTATTCCCACAAAGAGGTTAAATAGTTGTGGACATTTTGGTAGCATAAAATGGTTCTTTTTGGATATTAATACCCAACATTATGTTTTGGGTTCTTCCACTCTAAAATCTATTATGACAGAGTCAAAAGAATAAATTTCTATATAGATCCATCCATAGGATTTAGGAGTGATGAATTTTCACATAGTAGATGAGTGTCCAGCTAATGTTGAGGTAGGTCTGGAAACCATGAGATGTACTATACATATTGAATCATGAGAATTAATTGCAATATTTGATAAAAGTTCCTCCCACTCTTTAATATCTTTATATTGATTAAATGTTATTAAAAATCTAGTGGAACTCATGTCCATTTGAATTGAGTTAGAAACACATATTAGAAAAAGGAAATAGTAGGGATTTTAGTTTAATTATTCATTAGAAATTGAAAATGATGATTTGGTCTGGAAATTATTCATCATTGATTAAGATCAGCTTGACATCATAATTATTATGGATTGTCTAATAACTCATTGTTACATGTTTATTGTTATCATCGGTTTTTCTATTTCCTACTATAGATAATATTTCATTTGCGTTTTAGCGAGACATAGATCTGAGATTAGGCTGTGAATGGTGTTCCCACATAGAGCTTAGAAATATTTTATCTACAGTTGTGTTTGATCTTAATGACATCATTCATATCGTTGATTTTATTGTTTTTGTCTGTGAAATTCAAAATTATTCCCATATATCTTTTCTAGATTTCCACCAGAGATAGGGGTATAGTTTATGACTGATATGGTTTCATGTTCATAGTTGATATCAATACCTTCTTATCGTATGGAACCAATAAACATAAAATATATCAAGATTTTGTTGGGTGAACTATTGGAAAAAGGTTGTTTTCTCGATAATTGTTCTCCTTGTGTATCCCCTATGCTCTTTTCATAGAAAAAATATTGTTCGACTCAATTATTTAAAGAATATCAGATGTTGAACTCGCATGCAATTAATATCAAATATCATATTCATCATGTAGATGATATGTTTGACTAGTGAAATGGGAAGAAGTGGTTTTCATTGTTGAATATTCTGTTGTGTTTTCATCCTCTAAGAGTTCTAGATTCTGATATATCGAAGACAACCATTATGAGAATGTATGACCATTTTTTATATAATGGGATGCTTTTTGTTCGTACTAATTCTCATCTAGTTTTTATTTCCTTCATGAATTATATATTCCATTAATATATTTACACTTTTAGGTTCGTTAAAATGGAAGATATTCTGGTTTATTCAATATCCATACATGATCACGATGACCATCTGAGATTGGTTCGAGAAATTTTGAAAATTCACCATTTGTATTGAAATCGTTCGAAATGTAGTTTCTAAATTCACATAGTAAAGTTCTTTGGGAACATAATTTTTAATCATGGCTTGTCAGTTGATTAAGAAAAAATAACAGCTATTTTTTCAAAGACGGAACCAGATAATGTCATTGACATACGAAGATTCCTTGATCCTGTTGGATACTAATGATGGTCCATCAATGATTTATATATGTTTCCTTCTCCCTTGTCTACTCTTACTGTGAGGTTTGTTAAATTCAAAAGGGATGGGAACTATTAGTCTTATTTTTGATAACTAAAATGGCTTCTGACATAGGCTCCTACTATTATCTATCCTAATCCCAGTAAGGGGTGTGTGGTTTTTTTATTCTTCGTTTTTTGGTTTGGGATGCATTCACATTCAGGATGATCATTTGGTATATTAAATCCCTCATCATCCTTGACTACAAGAAAATAATTACCCCATTCATGATTTATATCTTTACATATTCATTTATGTACATAAAATTTGGTAGCCCTATATTTTATAGTAAAAGATCATAGTCTTCTCTAATTATAATAGTCTGATATATATATTTTCATATATGAACATGAATATAAGGATAAAAGTATGGGTATAATACCTTCAGATGATTGAATTTGATATCACCTACATCGCGGGGAAGGTAAATTTCATTGTAGATGAACATAGATATAATGTTTCATCACATGATATTATGTAATCAAAGGAAGATTGGAACCATGTATGAGGTTTTTCTCAGTTTTAACTAGATTCTTAGGTGGATGTATTTGGAATGGTTCTATCCATCATTTATTTTTCATCAACTCTCATAGAGACTATTTTACATAGTCAATAACCCGATTATATGTTTCCGAAAAATAAAGAATGACTTTATTATTGGGAGACAATTTTCGATTTGTATATTTTTTCAAATGGTATGCATTTGATTGGGAACGGGATTGTCTCCTAGCATATGTGAGGTGTTTAGATTTTTTGATTGTCACATATCTTCATGGTAGGTTCATCAAGGAACTAAGAAGATGTATTATGACATGAGGCGGTGATTCTGGTGGTCTTGTATGAAGAGTGCAATCATGGAGTTTTTATTTTAAATTTATACCTATGAATTTATCAAGGTAGAGTACTAGAAATCATCTGGTTTTCTTGTAACAATTTTGGTTCCAATCTATAATTTGGCCGTGGGTACCATGGACGTTTTTTGGATATCTATGGACTCCTTGAGGGGGGAATGAAATATGGGTAATTATTGATCAATTGATGATGTTTGGTAATTTCATTCTGACCAAAGACAAAACTATAATTGACGATTTTTCTATGATATATATGAAAGAGATAGTGAGGTTACACTATAGTCATTCCATCATTCTTTTAGATAGGGATCCTTGGGTTACCTAGAGGTTTTGGATGAGTCTCTTGGAAGAAATGGGATCTCAAGTGAAATTGACCACAACATTCAATCCATAATCAGATGGCCTAACAGAATGGGTAATTCAGATCATGGAGGATATGCTCTACACCTATGTCTTGGAATTCAATTGATAATGTGATAATCATCTTAGACCAGTTGCGTTTTTTAGTAACAAAAATTTTCAATCTTCGGAATGAATGGATCCCTTAGAGGCATTGTATGGCGCCCATGTAGATCACATATTTATTGGGATGAGGTGGTATATGTATCTCTTGTAGGAAAAGGATTGATTCAAGAAATTTCTGTGATGATTCAGGATGTACATCAGCATCTGATGAGAGCCTATATTTATCTAGAATTGTATGTGGGTTGGAGACATCAACATTTGGAGTTTACATTGTGGCTATGGATTTCTGAAATATTCTCCTCGTTTGGGTAACCATCGGCTTGGAAAATGGGGAATGATGGATCTTAGATATGTTTGACCTCTTGAGGTTACAAAGAAGCTCAAACATGTTTTTTATCGGCACAAACTGCTAGTTGAGTTGATATGTATTTTTGATGTTTTCCATATATCTAATCATAGTAAGTATCACCATAATCATGTTCATATTTTTTTCTAGTAAAAAAATTGAGGTATAACTTTATGCTTCTAATCTTCTGAAACTAGTTGAGATCATTGACTCTTACGAGAATGTCCTTTGTGGGAAGTGGATTCCATTGGTATCAGTGCTATGACAATAAGGATAATACTCTCATGAAACATGAGAATGTGAGTCAATTATGTGGGATTTATGGACTCATAATTTTTTAGCGATTACATCTTCCACATGACTTATCGGGGATGAGATGTCTTTATGGAGGAGAGTTTGCAACATCTGTTATTCAGTCTGTTAGGTACACCTTTATCTATTTTGTTTTTTTCCATCCATAATCGTTACAATATTCAAAAAATGAATTGGGAGAAGACATATAATTGTGATGTCAGATATTTTTTAGACATTCACTAAGAACTGGTCATAATTTTTGTCTGATGAAATATATCACACTGTGTAACTGGTATAAAAAACCTGTAACTGTTGCTGGTTATAAGCTGTGAAAGTGGATTCATGAAGTAAAATTTACAAATTGTGAAAGATGGTTTCTTGTCTGGAATTATTGAAATAATGGATTTCTAAACCAAGGAGATTGGTTTTTCAGTATAGTTATCCAGTGTGGACTTCATGACATGAATGGGAGTTTCAAAATGAGAAATGGACTGTGTCAAATTTTAGTAGATGATTTATGATTTTTTCTCTGTCCTTTACTTCCAATGTCCTTCACCGTAAATCCAAGGTCTGTCATAGCTCATTTCGAGAGACATATATTGTCAAAGATTGATCCATTCAGCATTGGAAATCGGTTGCAATTATGGTTAATCTCCCCTGTTATGTGACCTACCCACTTCCTCATTGATTTTGATTTCATTATCACTATTTGGTGGAGTATTTAAATCTATTGGGTTAAGATGGTGGTTCTTCATGGTTTCTTCTTGACCTGTTCAAAAATATCTATCAGGATTCCATTTCCTTATTTATTCATGGTGTAATGATCATTTTTTCTTGAGGTATATATGTTTCTTCCATTCTCCAACCCATTATATTAATATTTGGATCCTACATGTGATGTGGAATGGATTTTAGATCCTTCATTGTTTTTGTTGGGTTTTTATTGTTTTTCGATCTTGTTTCAGGTGTGTGTGACCAAAAAATTTAGGTAGGTGGTTCTTTCTCTATCCTATGACAATGTATCTTATTGTTATTATTTACAAACGGATTCATAATGAATGATTTTCCTGATTGTTTTGTGTGTGATGAAAAAAAATTCATTGAAAAATGTGTTTTCCCTGGATATTGACAAATTTAAATGGAAAAGGGTTTTTTTGAAGAATTGAAGTCATCTTTTAAATGGGTTTTATATGGTTTTTAAATCATAGAAATTAATTGTAAAAAATAACACATGGGTTGACTTTGGTACTAATGTGTAAGGAATAGCTTAGTTTTTTCACCAATGTTTTTATTATCATGGAGGGTTGTGGTAGGGATATCCTCTGTTTCCTTGGAATTTTGTTTTGGGGGGTCTATATAGACATTGTTAAAGGGATTACTCATGGGTTATTACTATACATCCTATGCAGGTTTATATAAAGAACTAGTTTGTGCACATGATTATTATTATATGAGTAGTATATGGCTTGTACCTATAGTAATCCATGGTTTTGTGATACATGTACTTCTAATTTTTATTGATTTCATTTTTGAGTCACCTGCGATATGCTTCCCTCTAATTATGTAAAATGATATTGAAAATGTACTTTGAAAACAATATACATAATTAATTTTTAAAACCGTGGATAAAGGTAAATGGTTATAATTATTTCTATAAAACTGATTTACTAATTATCATTACAAATTATTACGTGAAATAATTATATGATAATTGTTATAATGAGGATTGTAATGGAACACCCTGGTGGGATCTGAATGAGCCTCTTATCTCTCACTGTATGTACCTCTTCGATGGTGTATAAACCTTTGTTTGTCATCTAGTACAGGAAAAGGGAAGGCACTATAGTGAGGTAGTGAGGTTCGTGTCAAATTGTTGGGTAATTGGTGGTGATATGGTGAGAGTCTTCCATGCCATCATTTAGAGTAGCTTTCTGGATTGGGTACTTTGATGTTGGAGTTTTCCTTTGGAGTTTTTGATTATTTTTTTTGTTTTTTGTTTTCATTATTTTCTAACAGTTATGTAATATATATCTTATATGTATTATGTTGTTCCTCTTTTATCTAGTACATATATTCCATTTGTTTGATAATTCTTATAGAAATCATTCCCTATACTATGTTGATCGATCCCAAGGTGTTTGTCAACAGCTTTTGGGGATCGATAACACCATTCTCATATGTAACAGAATGGGTCCGGTTTTAGGTTTGATGGACACCTAGGTCGCTTTGATACATTGTTTCATAATACTGTTATGAAAATAAAATTATGTAAATCTTTATTTTTTTTATCTTCATTCAGAAACATACTTAATTTAAAATAATTTAAAAAAAAAATTTCTGCACTCTTTTTATTTTTGAATTTCATTTTTTCCCATGTTCTTATTTTTACATTTTTTTTTTAAAATAAAATTCATTTTGTTTTTGAATAAAGTGCTCATTGGGTTTTACAAAAAATGTGAAATGAATATTAATTTTAATATGTATGTTATGAATAGAATTTTCTGACATCATGACCAATCATTTCATTACAAATTATATTATATTTTATCAGGTTTATTTTCAAATAAAATGTTTTAAAATTTGTTTTGGGTTATATAAGCTTTTTGTTTCCAATAGGAAATCATATTTTTCACAATAAATCTTTTAAATGATGTTTCCAAATTATTTTAGATCTATGATTAAAACCATTGATATTATATATGACTTACTAAGGATATGATCTAATGGTAAAATTGTTATTTTTTCTATGAATGGGTTTTTATGAAATAGTGGGAATGAAACCAAGTTCACTACCATAGGTTATACCACAAAAAATTAGTATGAATCACACGTATTTTCACATGTTTTGTTATGATGAAATGGTTGTGAAACTTATTTATTTTACACAATTTTATATATGGTTTAATTATTACGATTCTCGTTTTATTTGATGGGTAAAGAAATGATGATTTTTAGGATATTTTAGAACACGTAAATATGTTTATCATTATGATATGGGTGGGAACTATATCTTTGTTTACATAATTGAGTAAATATTTATATATCTCATGAGATAGATATGCCTTTAACGAGGGGTAAACCAGATATAGTAATACATTGATGGAAAAAGGAGTGATACTAGTACAATATGACATTGATGGTATGTGTATTGAAATTGGTACAATGATAAAAATTTACCACATTGATGGCCTTAGTAGTATGCATTCGATAATATAAGAAAATATATTCTATTCTTATATGTTCTCCTCAAACGCCACGACTTATTATAATATTATTATCTTACACTTCAAGTTCCATAATAATCATATGATTAATGTATTAAGAATTTCATATCATTATTCATTTATTCATGAATATTATATTGGATTTGCAGGGTATGGTTTTAAAATGTTGTTCCCATGTTATAATATCCATACATTCATAGAATGCCTATGTATGTCCATTAATTACCCATACATAGCATATGAGTTCACCCATTAATATGGTACCTATCCCTTGGATGTAAAGATATGTATTCCATTTGATATGTATAAAAATGTATTCAGTTATAATTATCTGAGAGAGTGATTATTTAGTTTACTTATGGGTCATTTTTTGTTTCTCCAAGATTCCAAATGCAATAAACAAATATAGACCTCTGAGGTTTTTTTATTTCATGTAATTAGTATTCATATGAAATTATTTAATATATATTATTCTTAATACTAGGTCTCTATATATTTTAAAAAAAATTAGTTTTTGTTATCCTTTGGTATTTAGGATGAGAAAATCCTAGTGAGATCCCAAAATACATGTCGAAGGATATGTATTAGGATGAGTCAATGTATAGAAAAATGTAATGTAATTTTTCTAAAGCATAGATATGGTGGAGTTTGTAAAATTACATCACAATATGGATAGTTAAGTAGAGGTATCGATTTATTTGATGTAAATATGGATAAAATACCTGACAACACTATATTATGTTAGAGTTGATAGAGAAATTTTACATGAAAAATATCTCTTCTTGCACACATGGTTTGACACACATAGGGGATATGATTTGGAAATTTAAAAGCACTTCTATAGCCATGATTTATTATACAAATTTAATATTACTATGAATTACCATGGATAATTATATGATTTTATATATGTATATGATGTTTTCCTGATTTAGACATCTTATATGTACTTTCCCATGATTATACGGTTCTCCACTATGCTGATTATTTCATATTATATGTTTTAAATTTATAATAAGAGGATGTAACCTAAAGGAACAATGTTAATGATGAGTGGGAAAGATAATGAATGAATTTTAATCCTTAAAATGAATGTTTTATGGGATATAGAATGATAAATCTAATTTTTATGCTCACACAACATTCACAAGATTTGAATCGTGCCGACATTCCAATTGAACAAATGAGGGAACAACATTCTATTGAGTCACTTATGATGCAGTTTCCACCTTCATTCTAGGGGTATTATGATATAATAGTTAATAAAAATTGGACTAGTACAACTAAAATGATATTACACATTCTCTAGTGTTTGGAACATGAAAATGAAATTTTTGATTACTATCACTTGGAATGTGAATAGGATCAATAGTGGAATAGTATAAATAATAAAAGAAAAAAATATGAAACTAACTTCCTGGTTTGGGATGCGTTTGAAAAAAAAAATATTCCAACAAGTAAATTAATAATATTCCATAAATAAAGTAGTTAATGGTGTTCCATGATTTAAACAAATGTATGATGAACCTTTTGCTACTTATGTGGATAATTTTTATGGAAATACAATTTATGATTATAGATTTATTATCAAACCTCAATTTTAGGATGATAAAATAACCAAGGGCCTAAAACCAGGCCTCCAATGTCTATTATCCATCTCATAATTTTGAAAATATGAATATATTGTTATAGTTATATTATATTTCAAATAAAGGTTTTATTTATTCGTCAATCTCATTGTTTTGATAAAAAAAATTACAATGGGGATAAAAGAAAAAAACATGGATGAAAGAATATGAGGTTTTTATTATGTTGATTGTGTGGATTGAATAATGTAAAAAAATTTCTTAATGGGACTACTAATGGTTTCTAGTGAGGATTGAAAACTTCATCAAGAAATTGATTTCTGAAGTGGTGTCAACAAGTTATCTAACAATTCAAATCGATAGAAAGATACACAGAATATACTTCACCCACTTTTGTTCTTAAACTGTAGGGAGATTGTCCCTTATGTTATCCAATTCCCAATATTGGGGTTTAATATTGACGATGGATCATATAAACCATGTAAGCCAATGGAAATTGAGAAATTTCATGTAATCCATATTTCAGAAAATGGGCGTGCAAACTATTTGGTGGAAAATACAATTACCATGGACTCATAAAAGAATATTATGTGGTTTTACCCTAGAACTATATTTTATTTCATATATAACAATTATTAATTGTGTATTAGGAAAAAACCTAAATGATTTGAAATAGAATTTCTAGTGGAAACCCCTAAGGGTAGGATGATTTCATCTGAAGCCTATTATTCCCCACTGGTCATCTTTGGTGGTAACACACATCCTATAAATTATATAAATCATAATTAGGATGAATTCGATATCATTATATTTATGAATTTTAATTCTCAACATATATCCTACATCAATTTTCAATTAAGGCAATTAAAATTAGATCATCCAAACTACAAATGGGTATTTATCTATATAAAAAGTGTAAAATTGTGATGGATATAACTTCCATTTGGTGGGTCTTAATTTCCATTCAAAAGAGGGGTTTGAATTAGATATTATGGGAGTAACTGGGCATCAATGATATGAATATGGAGAACAACATTTTGATATATTTCTTGAAGAGTTTCATAGCCTTCCACAAAAACATGAAGTTGAGTTATCAATATAACCCATACCTGGTTCCACACCAATATTGAATTCTTCATATCTAATTTAAATTATTGAGTTCATCGAATAGCAGAAGAATCTCTAGGAAAAATATTTCTAGGTATTCTTTCATCCAGTTGTGTCACCGAAGGGTGCAACAATTATTTTTTTATGAAATATGGATCAATGTGACTCTACATTAATTTTTGTGATAAAAAATTATTTCCTAATTAAAAAGTATCTCACCGAAGGGTGCAACAATTATTTTACAAGGTTTACCTTCATTCTAGATATCATTAATTGAGGGTAAAAATGGATGATATATCCTTGACAACATCGAATAAAATGTATGAAAATTATAATTATTTTTTTATTCCTTCTAGTATTACTAATTCATGTCCCATCATAATGGATTTAATGAATAGATTCATTAAATATTTACACAATCCATTTGTGGTTGTCTTTATAGATGACATTGTTTTTTTAATCTATTTGATTGGAATAACATGTATATCACCTGATAATATTATCAATGACCTTAATGAAAAAAAAAATTCAAAAATTTATAGTGTGATAATTTTGGCAATGAAAGGATTATTTTCTGTGACATGTGATCTCAAGAGAATATATATTATTAGATCCATGAATTATGGAGGCTATTTAATGATAGAACAAACCAACCATAGTTGTTGACATCAATTGTTATCATTAGTTTTCCTAATTTTATTAATGTTATGTGGAGAATATATCCCGACTATCTAATACTTTGAAAAAGATACCTAAAAATGAATGTAAGTTCTTACAGATTATGTAATCTGAAGAATATTTCAATGAACTAAAGGTTTTATTAGTGAAACCTCATTTTATTACATTACCCTATAATATGTAAGGGTTTTTAATAAATAGTGATATATCCATGAATAGAACTGGTAGGGTTCTTAGGAAAAATTATATGGTTCTAGTTTTTTTCTTATGAAAACTCATGATTTATAAGATAAATTATCCAACTCATGATTAGGATTTAGATGTTGAAATTTATTCATTAATGATATATATGCATTATATTTTTTGTAATAAATTGAAATATATATATATATACATACAGATCATATGATTTTATTTTATATATATTACAACAAAATGAGTTGATAATGAGTTACATAAAATGGTTAGTGAGGATTAAATATTATGGCTTCTGAAAATTTACCACCATTGAAAAGTGAATAAGGTGTCCAATGAATTATATCAAAAAGATCAAGCTATCTTATCCATTCAAAGGTTGAATAATTATCCAATTTTTTTGTAAATTCTAAATATAGAATGAAGAATTCATAAAAAAGAGGGAAAATATTCTCATAGTCAATAGAATGTTCAACCATCTATAAATTGTAAAATTAAATAGGCACCTGAAGATGATGTATAAATAAAAAATAATGATATAAATTTTTTATTTTTTTACATGACCATGATAGATAGACAATAATTTAGAACCATGTATGTCTTCCTTCCATACTACACAGTACAAAGGAATTTTTAGGGGAATATCATTGTTCTACATTCAATATTAATACATGAATTATGAAGTTGTATAATGATTTGAATGAGTAATTTTGGTGGGTTAGAGTTAATAGAGATATCATATAGTTTATAGATATATTATTTCTATTCCTACAAGATAATTGTAAATGAAGAAATTAAAATGTAATTGTTCATCCACCACCCATTATAAAACAAAAGTTGGAAAACATAACCATGGAATTTCTCATTGGAATCCACAAATACTATAAAGAGAATACTATTATATGGGATTTAGTTGATCATCATGCTATGACAACACTCTTCATCTCAATTATATAATACATCACTCTGGATCATCTTTCTAGTATTAACATTATGAATGTGTTATTGTTGCAGGGAGTACCACATTTCATTATATCTGACCATAAACGAAGGATTACCACAATGATCATGTGTTATATTTATAAATATCATCACATAGGGATTATTTCTTTCACACTATATCATCCTTATATGGATCATCTGTTCTAAAGTAAAATTCAATCCCTATTGGTTATATTGAGATTCCCTTATTTGTATTTCAATGAGGTTTCAATCAATAACATCATCTTCATCAGTTTTCTTACCCAAATAGAATATAGTTAAAAATTTATAAAAAACATTTTGAATCCATATATGTAAATAAAATTTTATCCCCAATTTTCTAGAATTATGTTAGAGAAAAAAATTTATTTGGACTTCAGAAGGCTGATGAAATGGATAATAAGGAAATTTCCTTTTAGTTGCGTATTGAGGCACTTCAGAGTCCGTAAAGAATTTATCTCAATAATCCCATTCCTGGCCTATAATTGGATTTTGGTTACATGGTTTTTATCTACATTTATCCATGTAATATTTTTATGATATTAGGGAATAATTTAAAGCTAATCCCTTTGTATATTGGTCTCATTGAATTTTATGTTCTTATCGGGATGGTATCCTTTCTCTTGGAACTTCAACCGAACCTTTCTAAATAAAAATTTGTGTTCCATGTTTCTCTCCTAATAATTTACATATCAAACTATCACATGAACTAAACTATATGTCATACCAGAATAGAATTATCTTCCTAATTATGAATAGTTGGTGGAGAATCTAGATCGCATAGAAATGACTGATGAAACATGAACTCTCACCTAGTCAATGTTTTGTGGTGAAAAATTGAATTTCAGGAAGCTATGTTTAAACTTTGGGATAATCTGATATATTTTTATCCTCACTTTTTCT
The DNA here is from genome assembly GCA_963277665.1 of Viscum album. Taxonomy (NCBI): domain Eukaryota; kingdom Viridiplantae; phylum Streptophyta; class Magnoliopsida; order Santalales; family Viscaceae; genus Viscum; species Viscum album. The sequence goes on along the minus strand of OY728137.1, from coordinate 1,400,565,634 downwards.
ATCAGTGTGACAAATTTGGAGGGTGGAATTCATTTTAAGTGGGGTAGAATGTGATAACCATAGTTTTTATGTAATAATTTGTTTTTATAATAAAAAAATTTAATTCATTGAAAAAATTAAACACAAAACAAGAAATTTTTTCATCAGACACATCATGGGGTTTTTATTCACTAAACACAACACTCATTCAGCTTTTGTTACACAGGAGACTGATATTTAATAGACCAAGACCAATTATTTATATGGTTATTTAAACAATAATGTTAATAAATATATTCTAGACATATTGATGTTAATAGAAATTATTACATTTTAATTAATATTTATAATGGTTCACATTAAAGTGAAAAATATTGATAATAGAATACATTATTATAAGTAATGAATTTAAATGATTTGAAAACAATATTTTCATTAAATTGGGTTTTTATGTCTTTTTGTGAATAATAATAGATTTAAATAATCAGAATATTAGAAAAGTGGGTTTACAAAAAAATAAATATTTTTGAAATCATGATGTAAAATTTATCTTAAGAATAATTTTTGATATATTTCTAAAATGTTTCATTTCATTGATATATAATGAAAAATGATGAATTTAAACTGAAGGTATGATTTTTGCCAAAATTATTTATATATTTAAAAAATATTTTATATTGGTTTTAAAAAATTATTTGATTAATTATAAATTTACTAGGTCAATATATATATTTTCTTCTATTTCATACTGATATTTTATATAAAAAAATTCTAAACTACTTAATATATTTATACTAAAACCCCTCTTTATCATCACATTTGCTGGATAAATTTTAAATATAATTATACCAATTATGTTAATTTAATTTGGAATATTCGATTCAATTATTGTAATAATTATAATTTATCTTATTTATAGAGTCAAATTAATTTTTTAACAAAATTATTAGCGAGAATAGTTAAAACTAATACACTAGATTCAGTTTAAAACATGGTTTTGGGAAATTCATATGTTTGAGTAAAAATTCTATTTGGACACACAGAAGATATTAATTTAATTAATGGTAATTATATTTTTAGTTTGTTTGGATAAATTATTTAGTATAAATACTTTTAATTATAGTAAAAAATTATTAATTTCGTAGGTATATAAATCTAAATAAGTTATTATAGAACAAAACAATAATGAAAAAATAATTAAATGTAAAAATTAAAAAGTTATTTAATAAAAATTTATATTTTCATCATGGATGTATTTATTGACCAATTAACACCTCCCCTAAATTAATTTTCTAGTTTGGACTCACATGAGGTAAGGGAGACCTTATAATAGCGAATATCATTTTGTATTTGTTGGGGTTATATCCACCGCAATTATAAAATTGTACTCAATTTATCACATTCTTCACACATCTAAATCCATTGGTGTATACCATACCCTGAAATTTTTACATTACATAGTCTCTCTCCTATCAATAATATCTATTTTATGTGAAAAAATCCATCAAATGAATGATTTTCTTGATAAACTAAGGAAGATACCCTTAGTATTGTTAATGTTCAACAATGAATGTTTTTGTTTATATCCTCATCAAAAAACATTAATTGTTTTTATATAATTATTATATAATAACGTATATATCATACATATTCATATTATTTTTTGATATTTTTATTATGTAAATTCATCACCACCTCAATATAATGTATTTGGATATCAACATTCATATTAATGCAGACAACCGCCTCACAAGTCGATGTAGTTTGATTTTACATTAAAAAGTATTAAGGATGGTTATAATGATGTATTTATGAATTATATATTATTTATATTATTTATATTATGTTATAATGAATATAATTGTTTATACCACACACACATTCAGAATTTCCATTTTATTAGAATACGATAACGTTGTTCATGTGTAAGGAAGACTATTGCTTCATGATACAACAAGTTTCATTCATGAAATACATGGAACAAATTAAGGATGGTTTTAATAAATGTTTTCGATATAAATGACATAATAATGTTTCCTAAATTATTATATATCATATAAATTTCTTTCAATAAATCTGATAAGAAAAATAAAAAAACAACCATGTGCACGTACAATCTACCATCTCCTTGAAACATGTATTCCATTCCATATTTAAATTATTTATATATTATTAAAAATACATATATAATAAATATATATTACATTCTTAATTTTTTTACCATTATGCCGATGATTAAATCATCAAAAATGTAATGTGAAAAAAATATACTAAATAAAAACATATATGAAAACAAAGTTATTATCGCCTAAAACATGAATTTAACATGATATTTTTAATAAAATGGTAATAAAATATCATAATGAGAACATATATGGTTTGATATATATGAAAATGGTTCTCAAATACATTTATTAAATTCTAAAATATATTATACATTACTTCTTAACACATATGATGGATGTTAAGACATAATATTATGGATTTTCATCTCACTTTTTTTATTAGTGAGACACATTACATATTCAGTATCTATTTATTTAATGTGGTGTATAAAAAATCCATGAATTTATATTTCTATTATTATAATTAAAAATATTTTCTTATGGATATACATTTTAGGATATCTATTTCAGAGTATTTACCAACAAAATGATTACAAACTGCAAAATGATTTTCTATCAATTTTCTTCTATTGAGACAAACCTTATGTTATAGGGCTATATTATGTAACATAGTATACATATATACCTTTTGATAGGTAATATCACTAATATATTATTACTAATTATTTTTTATGTTCCATTATATTTATTTATTTCAAGCTATTTGGGATTCATAGTTTTGATTTTGATAATCATATATTTAACAATATCATCACTCATAAGAATTATTTATGATTATGTCTCAAAATATTGAAATATCATGATATAACTGTAAAAATATATATTTAGTTTTATTCTTCTCTAATTATTCATGATATTTTCCTGTAATGGTATAGTTTTTCTACTCTTTGGTACATAACAAAATTAATAAATAGTTTTCATTAAAATTAATCTTTATTTATATGTTAGGTCGATTTTTATTTCTTTTAAATACATGTTTTATAAAAATGCAATCAGAAATGTTTTCATACACTCATATTATTTTTAAATGAAATTTTTATCTATGATTTATTAATAAATATTTTTTGAATGGAATCTTAGTGGCATTTTCCAAAAATAAAATCATGTTTGGGATTATTAGAAATTCGAATTAAATCTCAATTTTATCACGTACATCATGAAAGAAATATTCTAAGTTCATGAAACTTCATTGATTATAAGAATAATTTATATTTTTTCAACATTATATTCACATCAATTAGTTTTAATTTTTTTAATGATTTTAAAATTGTTTTACAATAATAAAATTATTGTTTTCTCCTGAAATGGATTAAATGACATATCAAATTTATTTTCCCTCTAGGATAAAAAAATAATAGTATTACTTATTCCCCTATAAGGGATATAATCCAATGATTTCATTCAAATTATTTCATTGAATGGTTCATTATTTGATGGAATATGTTTTGTGAAATCTGTTTCTCTTTAACAGGATATACCATGCTAAAAGTCATATGAAATTTGGTTCATTTATATGGTCATTCATGATGAAATGATAATAAAAATAGTATACTATCCTCCAGAAAATATATGATGAAAGTTATATGAAACCAATTATATCTCATGGGTTATGAAATATTGAATTTTTATGATCTTTTTCTAAACATAAATTTGTTTTTCCATATTATTTGTGTGGGACCAATATCTCTTTCTAATTCATTGGGTATTGATTTATATATCTTATTTGATGAATATGGATGGAATAGGGACATAACCTTGTAAGATTATAAAAGGATTTAACATTGACTGAAAGAAGTACTATTATAATGGGATGGAAGGAAGATTGAAATGGGTATAGTGAAGGACTCGTTCCACTATGATGGCATTGGAATTAAGTGTTTTTCAATATAATGATTATGTTCTATGATTATGTTTATGCCTAAAATTAAATGCCTTATTTCAATATTATATTCTCAGGGCCCATGTTAATTGATAATATTATGGTTCATTATATATAAACTACAAGTATTTATTTCTTGAAAATTTTATATGATCTTTTAAATTAGTTTGTTTTTTTATATGTTATGCTCATGTCCTCATACCCATACATTCATCTTATGCTTATATATCTACCTTGTTTACCCTTTCTGACAATCTGATCTCACTCATTATTATATTACCATTCCATATGTTATTAAGATATATATGACATATAATAAATATAAGAAGGGTGACTGTTATTAACATCATTATGGGAGATAATTTACCTTACTTATGATCCAGTGTAAATGTTTCATTGTTTACAAAGTCACTAAACTATTTTTATCTTTAGGATTTTGTTTATGTAATGTAATGAATGTCAAAAAATTATTTAATAAATATTCAATTAAATACTCTGTCACTATATGAATTAATTTTTTTATAATTGTTTCTCAAAAAATACATACATGTATTATATTATTTATTTTAATACATTAATTCATTAATTATTATTAGTGATGATAGGTGGTGTGGAAAAATATAATTCGTCACTTCGTAGGAATGGTAGTCTTCAAAAATGAATTATCAACATTATCATTTTCTATATGGATATTAAGGAATTAATATTGGTTGTTCCATAAATATAACAACATTTTAGTGTATTAATGATAGATAGGTAATTATATTACTATATTGTGGTTAGGTATATAATGTAATTTTTAACCTGAAAATGATAAGGATTATGTAATACACATATTGGTTCTTTGAAACAGAACTTATAATTTTCCATAGAAATGAATTTATTGAGATAAATTAGTGTGAATTGGGGATTTGGTCCATGATTGTTTTTATATTTGAGAGGGATTAGTTGGGATAAATTTTTTTTATGGGGATGAGAAACATTGACAGAATTGAGGTGATATCTTTTTATGAGTGATGATGATGGATCTTTTGTGAAAACATAATAATTTTTAATAATGGAATAATAATATTCAAGTGTCAATGTTATCAATGGTTTAATGTTATTTTTATTGGGGATTTATTTCAATAAATCAACATTTATGAATTTCCACACATGTTTTATATATGTATTAATCATTTTACCACTAGATTTTTAAATTTCACCATTTTTTATTTTACCTTGGTAACTAATTTTTAAGCTAGTAATACTTATTTTTATTAAATATATATTGAAACTACTCAATATAATTATTCATTTTATTAAAAATTTATGTTCAATTTAATATATTCAAATTTCAAAATCATATGTAAATTAAATTTATTTTAAAACATCTTATATTTTGAAAAAATAATTTTTATTATAATGGATTTGGATAAAAATTTGGTTATTACAATAATGTTACATCATCTTAATGTATTATCAATTAAAAATTCAATAAGTTTTAATATTTTTATATATGATTTTTGAAATTATAATTTCTTGAGAAATGGTTAAATTATATTATTTGACAAAAATTTAAAAATGTAAGTAAAAAAATTACTTAAAAGTAACATTTTAATTAATATCATTGTAATTTACTATATTACTAGTAATCATAAATTTTTACCCAAAACATAACATCCAATTTTAGATAATATGAAAATTATTATATAAAATATAGAAATCATTTTAATTTTTCTCAAATAGATCAAAAATTTTATTTTAATAATAGCACACATAATTACTTACAAAATCATTTTTAGAAAAAAATTGTTATTTGTTATATGATTCATCTAATGTATAAATTTTCCATTATAGTCAACATTAGTGATATAAATAAAATTTATATCACTTACATATTTATCTAAAATTAAATATCACCCTTAAAATGTTCATATTAATTAATATAATGAATTTAGTTTTTAAAGTAGAATTAAACCATACTTATGTTTTAAAATTATGAACATTGATTTTATATAATTAACATATTATATCAAAGGACATAATTTATCTATATATAAGATTATTAAATTAATTTTTTTATTTATTAATCTTGTTGTACATACACATATAAAAATTCATAAAATGTATAGTTTGGTTAAAACCATATTTTTCATGATTGACCTAAAAAATAATTATTTTATAAATGTCTCTAAATTAACCCTAAGATAATTGTGACATTAAAAATTAAAAAATATAATTAGTTTTACATAATTATGATTATAAACTTTATAAATTCATCATTTAAATTAAAATATAATGAACATGACATAAAATAAAACCCTACATTTTGAAACATTAAGTGTTCCTAATAATATGTAATATAAATATATTATTAACATAATAGATAATATATTTAAATATAATATAGTAATATAATAATTATTTAAAACTAGTTATTTTCATTCATCTAGGTATATTACATAAAACATTAAAAATGGTATCTCGAGAAAACATTATTAAATATTTGTCGTCTAAATGTTAGTACTCTAAATTGATTAATATATATTTTAGCCACAATAGTCTTTATTTATAATATATATATCATTATAATAATGATATAATACCTGAGGTATTCTCTATGTTCATTATCACCTTTATATAAGTTTATCTGAATTGTGTTTATCTATAGGAACTATTATATAGAAAAATATTGGGATGTCACATTCTACTTTTTTAACTAAATAATATCCATACAATATTATATATTCATAAAAATGTAACTATACAAAAACAATATTAATATATAAAATAGTAAACCATAGAATAAATATATAATCATATAAAATATAACACTCTCATTAACCCTCCAATGGTATTAATTTCATGTTCCTAAAATCAATATATATATATATATATATAATCCACAGTCACTGAGATGTAATGAACATCCCATAGAATATTAATAATAACTCTTATGGTTTCCAATACATTCTAGCGTACATTTTAATAAAATATTATCATATTATTTACTGAGACTCAAGAATATATTAAACATATGATTTATCCATACCTCAATCATGTATTGTAAATAGTTATCCCTAAAAATATTACCATGTCAACAAATAAATTTTTATTTTCATTGATAAAGTATCACTTTGTTGAAAACCATTAATCAAAAAATACTAATGAACAATCATAATATGTTCCAAATAATCCTCATGAAATTTAGAATATACCGAAATATCATCAATAAATATCACTCACTAACGAAAATATGAATGAGTATATAAAAATAGTTTATATTATCATACTAACCTTATTTCCCTAGGTAAGATAAGAAAAGTCACATTTTCCATTAGAATAGAAGTACGCTAATATTCTATCATATTTTGTTACGCAATATTATTTAGTTATAGTACATCAATGTTTTTATGTAAATACCAATGTTAGTATCAATATTGGGATATTATTTCGTTCAAATTATAAAAAAACATGGTTGTTATAATACTCAATAAACAAATCTAAAAACATTAACATGATGTTGTCCTCCAAAAAGATAACAGATTTTTTAATATATTATTATATATATAAAACCTATAAATCTATTTTCTATCCTTATTTATCAATTTTATTTTTTTTAATAGGATCAATAAATTAATTAGTTGACACCAAAATCAAACCTCTATTAATGTTGTTTAATGATTGATTTATGAACCAAATCATATCCCCCTGGTTTGTCATGCTATATTTAATGTATTAATCCCACTCATCATTCACCATAGTGAAACTTGATTTGACTACAAAAAACCTTTTTAAATGTTATATAAACTTAGGGAATTTGGTTCACTACTGTATCCAGCAGCTAGAATGTACTCTGAGATGTAATTTATAGGAGGAAAACACAATATCTAATATAACCAAATAAATTTCTGTTATAAAAAACACTGAGATATCTGTTGAAATTCCCATAATGTATTCATAACATTTTACTTATCATAATACATAAAATATACAATATTTAAAAAAATATTTATTGCTATCTATACCTTCTAAATTATTATCAACTATAACTTATCATATTTTAATGATAATTATTACTATAATAAATAACATCCTAATCTCTAATGTTATCCCAACCATTCTATAATACCAAATATGGTGAACCATGGAAGTGATTTTTTAAAGGTTGGGGACGAAGCCTCATTTTTATTAATAAAAGAAAGCAAAGACTTCTTTTAACTGGGTAGAGGGAGACCCATTACATAGCCCGAAGGCCCAGTGGGCTTGAAGCCCATTAGAAAACCCGTTGGCCCAAATCTGTGACCAAATTCTTATTCTGTGAATAGTAACCCGGCTGCTACAGTATTCACACAGTATTGCCGCCACTATAGTGCCCTGCAACCGCTACAGTACCCGCTGATCAACAGTACCACAGCTGCTACAGTACCTACTACAGTACTGCTACAGTACCCGCAACAGTATTGCTACAGTATCCGCTACAGCACTGCTACAGTACCTACGCTCAATGGGTTTTAAACCCCTATTTTCCATGTAGTATTATGGGGTGCTTACCACTACGCCAAACCCCAACTACCATGGAAGAGATTATCTTAATTACATGACTTAAAAGAAATATATCATTATTATTCATTCCCAAGACAATCTTCGTTCAGATTTTTATAGAATTTGGATAAAACATTATATTTCAAAACCCATGTATGATTGAACTAATGAAAATTTTATCCATTAAAAATTAATATGATTGATATATAATTAGAATTTAACATTTCCCAAAAATTATCCAGACCAGAAACAATTATTGGAATTTCATACATTTATTGTCTTTGTATGCAGCCTAAATAGAAATAACGAATGGGGTGCGCTCAAATTCCATGTATGGATAAAAATAAGTGAAAATAATAAAATATAATAAGTTATAAATATATAATCATATTGGTTTAATATTTATATGTATGAAAATAATATCAAATAAGGATTACTTAATAAAACATTATTAATAGAATATGACATGGAATAACATATGAAATGAGTGAAGATAGTGGGGAAATATGAGGTGTTAAACATGATCCATGACTGAATAATATATTTATTAGTATATAAATATGGCCATGGAAGAAGAATAATCATAAGAACACATTTTTAAAAAATTAATGCATGTCCACCATTATTGGTGTAAAAAATGCAATGTGATTCCACCTAAATTTTGAATAAATACGTGTTTGTTATTTAATAGTTATCTCAGGTGATATAAATCCTTATCCAATATATTAGAGGGATATATTGGACAGAAGATTTCATTATCCATATATATGAGATAAACATAATATATAATCATTCATCATATCATAATCCATACATTGAAATAATATTGATTCATATACTTTTTTATAGAATTACTTTATTAATAAATTCATAATTCAACTAATAATATTTACATTATATACCCTTGAAAATTAAATGATTATCCAATATTAAGTAACATTCTTGTATAACACCCATCAGTATAGATAATAAACAATGTGATTTTATTGTCTTGATGATATTCGATATACAAATAAGTAAATAATTTCCTCATTAAATATATGTATTGATTCCTAGTGAACAACCTTCAATTAATGGAATGAAATATATTTTATTTATAGAGTAAAAATTGTGTAAAAAATTAACATACAATCAATAAATAGGAATGAAAAAGTTACTTATATATTTAAATGATTGAAATTCTCATTATATTATATTTGAATATAAATTGTACTAAATAATAAATTTTTAAATTTTTAAAACAAATATATCTTTTGTCAAAGATTATAATATTTGTGGAACATAAAATATTTTAGGAATATTATTTAATATTTTCTTATAATAATATGTTACATATCACCATAAAAAGATATTATTTTAATGGGTAATGAGACAATTGTATAAAATAAAAGCGTATAAAAAATATTACAAAATAATGGATCCCTAAAAAACACATAAATGTTATTACATGGTGATGTGGATTGGAAGATAAATCACATGATCATGTAAGGTAAACTATTTAAAATATTAAAATACCTTTTTTTAAACACACAACAATAATAGGGATAAAACCATACACATGGAAATGGAAAATGGTAAATTTAATGTCACTCCAAATAGATTTTAATTTGGTTTCAACAAACAACTGCTCACATTTTTGTTAATGGATAAAATACACAATTAGGGGAAAAATTCATTAATGATTCTTAGAATTAATAGCATCAATTATATCAAATTTATAAAATAAATTTTATGAAGGTAAATTATTTTAATTTAAATATAATATTCCACCAAAGAAGAAAATAATAAAACAAAAAATGCAATCCCTTGTTAGATAAAACTAGCCTTTGAAAAAAGAATCTCAAGATAAGCATTATAATTCAATAATGGGATTTGAGTTAATGAACATGGATGACCTTGAAATAATCTAAATTGAATTAAATGTAATGATATAACGTGATTTATCTCTTAAAACACAAAAACATTCATGAATATGGTAAAATGAAATTATTAGGTAGTATTCACACCAAATTATTTATATGACAGTGTATAATATGAATTGTCTCTCAATGAAAAAAATTTGAGACAAGAACCCCTTACATTGTTTCCATGACAATACTAATGAACTCCTTACTACGTTAAAAAATCAACTCGATTTTAAATTTCAAAAAAATATTCATGATTATTAAATTTTAAATAATTAATTTGACATAATTTATTATGAATATATTAGTTCGTAGTAACTTATTTTTACTGGCATGTATTAGTAACATTAAATAAATAATTAAGGCTTTATGATTTCGATTATTGTATGCATTCTTTAATTTCATGTTCATAATTAATATGTTCATAATGGTGATTTAATATAACATATATACTTATTTATAATTATTATATCTCATTATTTTTGAGTCCTAGTTATTTTTTTAAGGAAAAATGAGTCAGTGTTAGAATATATTTGTATTTTTTTTATCAAGGATGATAATTAAAAAATAAGTTAATAACATAATAATAAAATTTATAAAATATAAATAATCATTACTTCTGTAATAAATTATAACTATATTAGTATTTTACTTCCCATATCCATCTATTATAGAGAAATATATTATTATACAAGTTGGTGGTTAGACTGACCAAATCATGAACATAATAAAAATAATTGATTATTAAGTATAGAGATGCGGTTTATTTTTGGATAATATAATTAAAAAAATAATATTATATATATATTACTTATTTTTATAATAAAATATTTATATATTTCAATAAATAATAATGAAACATGATGAAAAATAAGATGTATTACTACATGGAGGTAGTATTCTACACAACAAACAGTTAATGTTTCCATGTCTCAATGAAGAACATATATTTGTTGTGGATTATACATTTTCAATTTTTAACTATAATCTTATTATGATTTAAATATTTAATAATAAATTAAATCATTATAATGTTTTTCTAGAACTGGTGGTTGAAAACAAAAAAATTAACTCCATATAGGAGGTAGTCTCCTCTAACACAATATCGACATACTTTTGTTTTTTAAAATTTGTTGTACGAAATAAATAATTGGTTGTAAATTAACATAATAACTATTATGTGTAACAATGACATATGAATAATTTTATTTATATGGTTAAAATAAGTTATGATGTGAAATATGATGAAAAAATAGAAGGATTAAGTAACACTCACATGTTTCTTACTTGATCATCTTAATGACAGACTCCTTAGGATTGATGTGATTATGATAACTTCTTTGAAATAGGGGCTTTAGGTAATGATAATTAAATAAAATAGAATATATTATTTTTGCAATGAAATTTATCAAGGGATGTGTATCTTTTAGATTGTGGAAGTGATCCCATTATTTAAATGATGAAAATGGATGTTTGGTTGACCCCCATTATATTAAATAATAAAATGACATAATTTATGATGAACTATTTGAAAAAAATTTCAATAATGGATTTTGGGGTGATAGTTGATTTATAAATACATAAAAACTAATTTCCACCCATTTTTTAAACATGATTAAATCCATTTACCACTTGATCTATTAATTTTTTTAAAAATTGAGTTTTTACCATGTTAAATAATTTTTACTAAGTATTCAATATTTTTTTAAAATACAATTTAACCATTATTTATAAATTTTGATGTTATTAAACCATTTATAAGATCCATATCTTTTAATTAAATATATAAATAGGGTAAAATTAATGTTTTAATTAAATAATTTAATATAACGATTACACGATTTGTTTAACAATGTTTCTTTTACCATTATGTGTTTTTTATCATAAAATGTATTTATATCTAGTTTAATGATTGTTAATTTATTTTTATATTGTATTAAAATTATATTATTTTAATTTTTTGTGAATGGGGTATTTTATTTTATAAAATTTATCCAATGAAAATAGTTTTTTTAAATGGCTTCTAATTATTATGATAATTAAAATTAATCCAAAAAACTCAAATTTTGATTCCTAAAAATGAAATTCTAATTAATAATAATTATTAATAATTATATCTCAAACATGATAATAAATTTTTTTTAAAAATATTTATCAACAAGAATGTTAATTTTAATATTATATCATATAACACCTAAAAATCAATTAAAAAACCTTGATTTATAGCATAAAATATAGTTTTAGTCAAAACTTCTGTTTTTCATTAATATTCATGATATAATTTTTTTTAATATGTATTAAAAAAACTTCCAAATAGAATATCGACATTAAAATATTTAATTAATATAAAATAAAAAAATAGATCTAAAATTATCTTGAAAATTTACTTATGGAATAAAATTTTGAACATATTTTTTTTCAGATTAAAATAATTTTTAAAAATTAATAATTCTAATAATTATTTATATATTTGATCTATTGAAATTTTCAATTAATATATATATATAACAGAAATAATAATAATGCAATAAAATGTAATCCTTTTGGAAAATGTATTTTCAATAAACATTTAAGAATTAATTATTCTATAAATATACCAAAACTAATCCCTATGATAATATTTAAATTATAATTTCATTAATAAAGTACTAGGAATAAAATCATGTTTATAAAATTTATAAAATTTTCTTTTAAATAAAAATATTTCATTTATTTATTAAAGTAAAATTTATAATCATTAAGGGTTATGAATATTATTTTATGACAATCCATCATTAAAATAATTTAACTTATTTGATAATATATAAAAATATTAAATATTTGTATCTTAATACATTGAAATTGGTGAGATGAATTTATTAGGGAAAATTACAGATCACGTAAAAAAATATTATCCCATATAATGATCTTTTTAATATGAATTATTTATCTCCTAAATACAATAAATTTAAATTTAGTAATATATTATTATTCAGTAGAGAAATTATTTTTCTTTTAGATTCATTTTTAATAGTCATTTAACAGGTCTCATATAATTTAAATTATTAGATACGGTTGGAAATAAATACCAACATAGTGTTTATCTAATAAAATTATCCCATAAATATATTGTATTGTTACACATCTCACTCTTATAAAGTTAAAATTACCTCCTCAATAGTAATTGAAATTTCTAATTTATAGGTCCCATGTCATAATTATTTTTATCACGATAAGAAATTGAATATTTTATAATAAGTGTGCTGACACTTATAGGGTCACTGAAGCTCCCCATCCAATGTTTATAATGTTATTATCTACATTAGATCCAAATTTCATATTTCATTCAATAGAATATCAAAAAATATCCATTTAATCAAATTGATCTCTATATATATCAAAATCACCTACATCCCTTATACATGTATTCTTAATAACCTAATGAAATGATTTTTTTAATTTCTAATCAATGAATGCACTTCCCCACATCTGTCTAGATTCCACCATAGAGAATTTTTGCGTTTACTATCCGAATTTTATTAGATGACATATCACATGTTAAAATTTTGTATAAACTGTAAACCATTCCATTTTTATCTTCAAAATGAAATTATTAAAAACTCAATAAAAATAAAAATAATTGACATCCTCTTATAATACTCCCACACTAGTTCTTTAAGGTAGCAACACTATATAACCTTTTCCGTTTAAAATAGAATTATCAACATCATCTCTTTATAGTCTCTCTGTGACACATCCATAGCCTATTAAGAGAAAAGTTGTCATTAACATAGAAACATGACATCTAATGAACCTCCATTTATTATATTCAAAACTAACCAATTTTGAGAATCTATAGTGGTATGAGTGGATATAATATCCTCGTACAATATATCAATAAAACCATAAATAACTACAATACCACAGCTCATATAATTAAAATAGATTACATAATGGTAATTAAAAATAAATTAGATAACTCATTAAATATAAAATTGAGGCTTTATAGATTTTATACCAGTCTTACATGCGATGATGATAAAAAACAAATAATCCGATAAATGTAAAATGTAAATAACATAAAAACATCCAAAATTTAGTATTATTTCAAAATATGGCCATATATAAAATACTTCACACCAATTAATAATAATTCATAATTCAAAAGAATCATTCACTTATCCTTACATAAAACTATAATGTATGGCCATGTAAAATAAATTACCAATGAATGGTTTGAGTATAACATATAAATCCACCTCTAATTAAATCAATAAACAAATGAACTCTACGAGATAATATATTGAACCATTAATAAAAATAATAATGGTATAATATATAAAAATCCATCAATACTCATGTAATATAGTTTAAAATGGGTTCTACTATACTAGAATTAGAAAATTTTGGATTAATTTGGTGAATGTTTATCTTGTGAGTAGGCTGAAATAGAAAAGTAAGCTAATTATTTAAGAAATTTCTTATCACTAGGCCCATGGTTGAATATAGGGTCTACGTCAAAGTACTTCCACATCACTATTACATAGTCAATGTACATAGACAATACACAATGTGTTCTCATAAAATATGTTTAATTATTAATCTATTAAGTATTTCCAAGGGATTCCATGAAAATAGTAATTTTGAAAATAATTGGAATTTTGGAGGAATACCATGTCAATATGAATAATGTCAAATATCTGTGGATTTCCAAATAAATTCCCTGTCACACTAATAACATTAAATATTTGTATAATATCCTAGAAATTAAAAGTCATTAGGATCAATTCGATGTGAAGGTAATATATAGAATTCATTAATAGTCAATAGGTTCCCAAATGAATCCAAGGATCATATCCCAAAAATTCTTAGTCAATGAGATCAATGTCAAATATCAGTTGTATTTTTTATTGATTTACAGTTAATAGGAATAATAATTCATCAATTGGGAAAACATCGTTATATAGGGTGTTACATTAAAATATTTCACAATAAATCTCATGATACATCATAGCTATCCTGTAAGGAAAACAATATTCACAAACTAGCATCTATGGAAACCCTAGGGACCTTTAATTTAAATGTAACTTTCAAGGATAGAACCCCATAGTTTGTGGATATTTTTTTTGGACTACACATACCAATCGGATACACATATCCCATTTGAAGGTTCAATTTATTTAATTATGGTCACAAAATACTTATTTATTTAATTATAAACGAACACATTGTTTAGGTTGAATAAAATTTCTTAGGATCATTGGAATCTATAAATATTTAAGGAACAATGTTAAGATAACATACTTTGGGCAGATAATAGTTCACTCACCATGTGTTAGTGACTACATCAAGCTATGATAGAAGGATTACATTATGGTAAATAAAACATGAAATAGTAAATATAGAACACAAATAGAATATGACCAAAATATAAAGAACATAATTTAATAGAGGATGTATATGGTGTGTAATATTTACCTTTAGAAATCTAATAGCTAAAATAATGACATTAAATCAATGTATGTACGTTAATATAGCATGAAAGGGTTGGATTCTCCTAGTTTGAGTAGAGTTTTTTACAAATAATTAAGTAAAAGGAAATGATATATTAAAACCATATAAAGTTTTTTTATAAAAATATCTAACATAGATATATCATGAAAATACCTTATGAGCCAGAGTGTGGTCTTGTCAATTATTTGTCCCTTACTCGTGGCTGGATACAGTCATGGTGAGACCTTAGGTCATGGCACGACCTCAATAAGCATTAGAGGCTCAACTCTTAATAAATGTAATGGAGGACTGAAAATCATCTATTATTCCTTGATTGACTATATTATGACAATATTTTAGGTTCAAACCACCAAATATTATCTAAACCCACTATGTTGGCATAAAAAACATTCCAAACATTTAATTAAAATGACATACATGAGGTTTATTATGAAAAAAGGCATTATACCTTATAAGGGACCGGTATTTTATAACCACTCCAATTTAGATGTTTATACCAAAATGGCATTTTTAACATCCCAATGACCTATCATGGTATAACTATCGCCTATGAAACTTCTTATCAGACTATATCCCAATGACGTATTCTCATGTATAAACTAATGATTACAATATATCTATACCAAAAGAATAATCTTCTCAGGTAGTTCCTTCTAACATGAATCTATGATTTAAAACACACACTCATTAACAAATGTTTCCTCTTCGTGAATGATATTAAAAAAAATATATCATATGACAAGGATCATGAGAATATAACTGAATCCAAATTTTACAGAATATGTCATGATTAGAAAAAAAAATTGATGTGTATCCAATTATTATTGTAGTCGAATAGTCCTCACCATGATATTGAATTTTCTCACTTACATAAGAACAAAACCTCATTCCCACAGATCATGAGAATATTTGAACCTCACCGACACCCATAAGAATACCTAGACATTTTACTCATACTTTAGAGCATGTTGACACTTATTCAAATATATGTTGGCTTCTTTTAGGATGTTTCATTTAACTTTTGAAATATTTTTTCATGCTTTTATATCTCATGTATATGGATATATCCAACAAACATATACTAAATAAACTATATCCAACCTAAGTGTGAATGAAAATACATTCCATATAAGGATTTGAAATGATCCATCTGAATATAATTGTAATTGTTATTACTCTTAGAAAATATTATTATGGTCATGTGGTTCTCCTAGGAACTTATCGAAAATTAAGAATTAATTCCATCATCATTTCCTCTAATATTTGAATATTATTATTGTATTTTCCAATATACATTGGATGATAAGTAGTTCTTTGATGAAATTATATATGATGCACTTATAAATATCCCGTATAGAAATGTGATTTATTTTTTTCAGACATATATTAGATAATACTTTGAGGAACCCCTTGTTTGATTAATATCTACCTAACATAGAGAATATTCGGAGTATCCACTGAAATGGTCACTTGGATATATATAAATTGATCTTCCTTTTACCGACCTCTACCTATAGTGATACCCCTTATGGAATTTAAATAAAGGACGTGAGACAATGAAAACCCGGCACTGCCAGTAGTGGGTCCCTTATTGGTTATATTGACAAAGGGTATAAAATTTCACATATATGAATCATATCTCTCTAATAGAAAACATGATTATGTGATATGACAAATAACCAAAAGATTAAAAATTACATATTATAAAACATAAACCCAGAACCATCCCCTAATTAATTATCAATCCCAACAGATAAAAATATTATTCTCTAAAGTAAAATATAAAAATATAAGCCATATCCCAATGATAAAACATATTCCTTAAATCCCATTCTAGAATATTCCATCTCTGCCTACAATGACCATCTGGAAACATGAAAAATATTTTTTATACATTGTTAAGATAAAAAATATACTCATAAGGATAATAAAAAAGGTATCAAGTGAACATGTAAAAATATCGTCCTAAATAGACAATGAAAAAATAGAAAAAACAATGACGAATAAAATATAGATACAAACCAATACTTGATTCACCGTACTTCTATAAATATATCAGGCATCCAATATAGTAATAATGGAATAAAAAACACACTAAAAATGGTTTCTATATACTTATTCCAGGTTGATTTTCCACTCTCACTCCCAATTTCGAACATCCTATGCTTGGATCCCTTTCATACACATCATTTCTTATAAAATCTTATTACATAAAACAGAAAACCACTCAGGAAATACCATCAATTCTCATACATAATTCATAGTCTATGATAACCCATATCATTACCAAACCATTGGAAAATGTTATCATGAATGTGTATAACATCAAAATTGTAGTGACACTAGACTATTAAACATATTGTTACATGATTTTATGAAAAATAAATCATTATTTTACAAGGGAATGATCATAATGTCTAGTTATTGAAGGACTAGGTATATAAAACTGAAACATGGGAATAAATAAAACATTTCATTATTTAAAATTCATAAGGAGATATTAACATAAAATTTTCTCATACTTCCTATTAGGTTAACCTGGGAAATGAAATAATCAAATTGATTAGATAATCACAAAGTAAGGGAATATTAATAATAATAAAACTTTATCACATGGGTGAGAAAACATGATGTAATGATATAAAAAAGCATAGAACATATGGAATCATAACATATAAACAAGGGATTATATTAAAGTGGTGTAATAATAATGTGTAAGAAACACCAATAATAAATTTACAATGTGTCAAGTCAAGTTTCTCATAGAAAAGCACAAGTAAATGTCAACCACCATGACCGTTGCACTTGGTATTATTTTCGAAGGCTAACTGCAAAGATTGCTGCACATATCGTCTCATGAGAGTAAACATTATCCAATTTATTAGAGCCATATATAGGTGATACCATCTTTTCATGTTCATGAATATGCTTTCCACATAATGAATAAAACATTATCAATCGTATGTAAACATATGAGTATCCATTGAATGAAATGGGTATCATAATCATGTCATAAAGCATAATAAATGGGTGTATCATACAAGTAACCATGAAAGAAATAAATTAAAATGTATATAGAAACACATAATAGAAAAATTTAACAGATAATGTTATTTTATTTTAAATATAATTGATAAAAATTAAGAAGGTAATTTCAAAATATTTTCGAATAAAAATATTTTAGTACCATTTTACGGAAAATACAAAAGATAATTTAAAATAGAAAATAAGAATAATATTTTATATAATATCAGAAGTAAAAAAAATAATGTTTTCTTAAAAAAATTAATGAATTTATAAAAACATTAGTTTTACAAGTCAAATGATATAGTGTGCTTAAAATTGGGTAAGAATTAGTTAAGTTCCCTTAAACGGGTTTGCTTATCGGGATGTACTGATGATGGAACCACAAGAAAACATGTATATCCAAAAAAAACATAATGATTAATGGACATTGATAAATGAGTCATTATAGTATAAATATAATTTCTAATATTTACATAAAATTAACAAATTACTTTATTTTTTAAAAACTAATGATAGATCAACCTGAAATAATAATGGGGGTTCTTGTAGAATCTCATGAAATAAGTCTAATGTTGTCTTTCACTCATTCATAAAGTCGTAGATTACAAAATAAAATTAAATAATTAATATTTATAGAATCTATTATTCCTGTAATTTCTCTATTATAACCTTATTATCTTCATTCATGTCCTTTTTTATGGGTTAAGAGGTTCAATTCCATTGTTGGGGATCGTTTGATTTCTTGGTTTTTATGATTGGTTTACTTATATATATATAGGGATAAACATGTAATATGATAATGGTTCTCTAGAATTGAATTCCTATGTTATCTGTTATAATATTTAAGATTACATGGTTGTAAAGTTTAATTGGTAATTTGGATTAAAGTTGAATCATTATATAAAACATTAATGATAACCATTTTGGTTAATTGGTGGGTTTTTTATCACATCAAAAAAAATTTACATTATAAGTATATATCATGTATAAAAAAGATTCCAAAACATTAAATATGATATAATACATATATTATTATCTGGTTCAGTCATAAAAATTGTTTCATGACCAGAATTGAGGATGATAATAGAAATTTGAAACCAGACATCCATGTATGTGATAAATTAACACATCTCGTATGTAGTTTTCATTTCTAGTATCAAATTGGGGAGGGGATAGATGATGATGATTTATTCCATTATCAAGAAAAATTATATTGTAAATTTATTGTACTTGAGCTATCATAACATTTTGATGATTGGAGGAGAGGAATGAAACGAAAAGAAAGGACCTTTATTGAAAATAAATGAAATGAAAAGTTGAATTTACCTCTTGAATATATCTTCTTTCAGAACCTAGTTATGACAGATGATTTTGAATTTTGAACATGAAAAGGAATGATGGACGTGGTAGAGGTATTAATTAAAAATATGAGAAGAATTTGGACTAGGAAAAAGGTGTGATCGGTGTGATGAGAAGAGGTAATGATGGGTGGTATTAATGATGGTGGAGAGGAGGGGTTTCCCATTTTTTCAATCATTATTTTACTATATTTTCAATATTATTAATTGTCTTTATTACTGTGATAAAAAATAGTAATTGGAAATGTGAGTTCGAGATAATGTTCTTTCATCATCCATACACCAGTTGATGACTTCATAATTCATGTATTTAGCATTTATCGTATATTATATTATTTCACTATTTATCGAAAATTACTGTATCATAGAAAAAAGAAATAAATTCACCCTAACATATTTTTAATGTGTAGACTTAAAAAATGAACTCCAATTTTATAAAATAAATTTCTATATATGAGAAATTAAAATTTTAATTATAATGAATATTTACTTCAAGAATACAAATACTGAAATTAAAATAGCATTACTAACACTTTGAAAAATTTATTAATGTCTCATAAAAATATAATTTGACCCTAAAAATATAAATAATAATTTATTTAGAAATTTTATGAAAATAAATTTTCAAAAAAATTTATATTAATCAAAAAATTGTAATTTAATATATAAGTCTTAATAAAATACCAACAATTAATCAATATTTTAAAAAATATTTATTTACTCATGCTATAATATAATTATACAATATTTTCACTTAGAAGATGGATAAATGTTTTACACATTCATTATTGAGGTTACTATAAGAGTGTATGATTTACTATTCATAAGATCCACATTACTATTTTAAAGGTTAAGTTACCATTTCATCATTATATGTTCAATAAATTCAAGAGATACATTTTATATTCCACATTATTTATTGATAAATTATTTATTGTGTTATAGTTGTAATATGATATTATTATATTACAAGGAATAATTAAAATAATGGAATTTCATTGATAAAACATTGTGTCATTACAAACCTCATGCCCTCTTCCTACCACGGCTGGCCCCCGCCGCATATCACATCATATCATAGCCTCCTCACAGCAAATCTTTCCCAATTATATATAGTCTATCACATAAGATATATCTTAAATATACATGTTCTATCACAAAATATCACTCATAAATACACATAGGCCATCATAGTTCAAGGAAGAGAGATAAAGAGGGGTTGCCAACTATATGTATCACTGATGTTGTAGATGCTGGGGAAAACAATCAGAACCGAAAACCTATGAGTGTTGGTAAGTTCATCCATCTTAAGTAGGGAGTATAATGAAAGAATATTAAATTAAAATGATATATATATATATATAACACAATATTAAACTCATGTGTTCATAACCACTGCACTACCTCACACAAAAACACCACCACCACACCTCACATTGATCATGTCATCCAATACCATCACTACAAAAAATAAATCACATAACCATAAAAAATCCACACCAATCCATATAAATTTACACCACACAAATAAATTTTCTTCAAGATCGTCTTAATCACATTTACAAATAACACTCCATTTTTTATGTCAATTATTAATATCACATGGAATAATTATTTATTTTATTTAAAACTAGGAAGCAGTAACAAAATTGGAACTAATATATCCCCCCAAAAAAATAAACACTTGAATAACACCACAAATACACCGTAATCACAACTTCATACCAAACAATAAAACTCACTAAAAACCCCACAAATCACATCCCATTCTCACCCATAACTATTGTGCTAGACAACCACTTCACATAACAACCACCATACAACCACAACCTGAATGAGTTATAATCGCTACTCATCGTAGTAAAAACCCATTATAATGGACACATAACCACAATCACTACACACCACAAATACTGTTCAACACATCCACATTGAATCACAAATTCTATGTAGTAAAAATAACTATGCACCACAACCAATATTCAACACAAAAGCATCAAACCATAACCACTGCCCACAAAAACAATGTTGCATGGATACCACAGCACACTATAGGGAAAAAGAGAAATAGACCAAAATTGGGAAAATCACTATGAAACTAAAAATAAACCTTTATCACAACAATGGACCAAAAAAACAACCTAACTAACAACAAAAATGAAAAAACATCCCCAAAATAGATTTATTAAAAAAAGAACATTATAAATTGTTGAGAATTAGTGAAGGTATTACTGTATAATTCCAATACAGCAATTTTAAAACAAATAGATTTATGTGAGTGAGTATGGTCTAGGATGTCTCTCAAAACACTAGTATTAATTCATAAATTGATAAGAATAAATGATAAACATATAGAATTTTCCAAGACCTCATATTATACTTATGCTGAAAGGTGGCCGCTTTAAATCATACATTTCAATTTTTTGGTGTAAATTACACAAGACACATTAATTAAAATTTATAAATGAAATTTAGTCAAAAACACATTCAACAAATCAACACTTGAAAATTGTCATAGAACCTTGGCTAGAATTTACATTTTATTTTATTCACAGTTATTCGATGTAAATTCTTGTCACACCCTATCACTGACTAAAAACATGATATAAACAAGTCCTCCATGCAAGCATTAAAACACAAAATCATATCTTAAATATATAATTTCTGATCTGAATGATTATCGATTGTTCCAATGAAACTCTGTAATCAATATAACTTATTATATCCTCATCTAATCACTCTCAAACTAAAAAACATCAAAGTCTAAATCCCAAAAGGAACACACCATTAACACCTTAGTTCTATGATACATGATTCTTGTTACTACATTATTAAATCACTGTTATTTTAGAAACACAAAAATGAAATATTCTATCCCATCATCCAATTATTAATAAAGAGTGACGAGTGGCTGTAAAATTATTGTTGGTCACAAGATCATTTCCTACACATACCAATAGGTGGATAACATCATTGCAAACCCACTATATTAAAATTCATCCCCATCCGCAAGTATTTTTAATGTATTTTAAATGAAATATTAGTCTGATCTTAGTGTACCACCCTCCATTATGTATGTGATTATCACATAAACTCGTCATTAATTCTTGTGGGAACTATTCAAGGACCCAACCCATTAATTATTTGATCTTTGTAGAGAAGAATGTATTGAGGTGCCTCCACACAATATATGCAGTCTCCAATAACTATATAATCAGAATAAAATAGATAGATCCTATTTAAAAAATAGGTAAGTTAGGATTAGGTAAATATGGATGTAAGGGCCCATTAGTCATGATAGTATCGAATATCTAATTGATTCTCAATAATGAGAGTGTTCAATATCCACTCACAACACAAATTCAAAAAAAACCATTTTCTTTCTACTAAACAAATATACAACTAAATTTCTCATATTTAGGTATATAATAAAGGTTTAAGTTGTATGTATACCACCAATTAACCAAAATTAACTACTAATTTTTTAGGTCCCACTATGATAATATAAAAAATACCCTGTTATGATCTATATACACCATAAAAATATCATCTAAAATATAATTTCCCCAACACAATAATTCATTTATATTTTTTTGTAAATCAGATTCATGTGTTTTGTTACACTATTAATGGTGCCTTAGCTACGTGAACCCCTAAGCTATGGCATAGTAAAAATACATTATTACTACTCCCATATTGAACCATGATGCATCATAATAAATAATACACTCTCTAACTAGATTATGTAATGTGTTGATCTACATTATATTCAACACATCATTTATTCTAGAAAAGAGCATTCAAATGCATCCAAGTAAGAGAAAAATATTCCCTGCATGGCCTTGGCTATAACCAAAATATCAAATTTGTTGACATTCTAAATAAGTAAACATTAATAATAAAATAATCCTAGTATAATAGAAATGTTACAAATATTCATGGGATTCTCCCAAGAAACCACTAAACTAATCTTTTCAGTCTCTACAGATAGTCTAACTTTAGATATGATATTCTCTATGTATACGAAGTCGATCCAATAGTGATATATTTTGATCATATCATATATTAGATTAAACAAAAATGTGTCTAATATAACATTAAAATTTCACGTGTTATTTAACTTCGACAAATTGTATACAAGAATTTCATAAAAACCCCATAAAGGAGTATATATATTTGTTGAATACAAAATTCATGATGTCCATTAACATAGGTGGAATTCTTAAAATATGACATGTAAACTCCAAATACATATAACGACCATAACTCATTATAAATGTGGTGGGATGCATGTTTTATGGTCCCACCCTAAACGTGTCATATCTTCAACATTAATTTGTCATATATAATACATAGATACTTAAAATCTAGTCAGAAAATTCTTTTATATTAGTAATTGAGTACATTTACTTGATATTCACTTAGGCCTTATATTGATATCGATGTCACAGCCACAATGAAAAATATACCTTTTTAAAAATATGATCAAATAACATCATGGATAGGTACGCATCCTTACATATCACTTCGCATCTATGTCCAATAATGGATTATTTAGCTCTTAATGTTCAACTAGGGTTATCTGGCATAAATGAATCAAAATTGTCTCAACACCCAACTTGATCATGATAATAATCTTGATATATATATATATATATGATTATATCTATTCATCTCTCTATATATCCCTCTATTAGAATATAACCCCAAAATATTTTCATGAATTAATACCATCATCTGACCACCAAAAGTGGAAAAACATATTGTAACCCCCCCTTCATCACACATTATTATGGAAAACCTAAGCAACAATCCCAACAGTGTTCCAACTGTGTAGTGGTGAATGACCATCCTATGAGTCTCACTCATCAATATATACATAACTATTATATAAAAGTGCATATAAATAATTTTTTAAATTGTAATAGTTGACCAGGAATTCAAGATACATTAACTACTCCATATTAAAAATAAATCATTGTCCTTACTCTAAAATATAATAATATCCCATAAAAATATATATCCCATAAATTCTTAATAACACTCTTGAAATCATTTAATTCCCTAAGATCACATCCGTATAGTTTTTTTACTGGAAATAAATCTATATAGATACTCTATGGATATCCCGAAGACTTAATTGAGTTGAGTATCTTTGAAATAGTTTGTATCTCATTTTTCAAAAAAAACATTAGACAACATATATGAAACTAAAATCACAACACATTTAATATAAATCATATCCTTTTGATAAATTGGTTTAGGTTTAATGATATGTAGATTCTTTTTAAAATAATCTTATGTCCATATATGGTTCCCCTAAGATTCCCTATCAAATAGTTACTATTTTTTATACAGCTATGTTTTACCTACTCAACTACAACCCATGAAGATAGTTAATCTACAACGTATATCCAGTGATATCATTTATCAACCTTTAATAATTGAATTAAATTGTATTAAATCTATTATTAATATGAAAATATAATATATTGAACATATATTATGTATCCCATCCCCCATAATCATGTATGTCTAGTATTTTCTGACAAAATTAAGAATAGATGTGAAAAATAATGACACACATGTGTATCAATTATAAATAAACTCAAATAGGTAATATTCAAAATGTCCACTCATCCCACCACAACCATAAGAAATACCATTAAAATATAACATTCAACATCTTGATGACCCAATTTTGGTCTCTATAGTAGAATCGAGATTCCTTGAACATCGAGATACCATAGGGATCCTCTGAAAAATGTCATCTTAATTCAAAGAATATGACAATGTCATTATTAAAAAAACACTTGAACACATATCAAATAAATGAAGACATCCTCAACATATATCACTCATATAAATTCATATCCTATCATTTTAGGTAAAATCACTAGAAACCCATAAATTCAGAGACATTGTCTTTTACTACCATTTGTACCAAGATAAGGTGGATGAAATTCAAAAACTTCTTTTACATCAATTATATGGGAATAAAATGTTCGAGAATCCATATTAAAAATTAATTTCCTACAATCCCCACATATTTTCCCACTTAGAACAATAAAATTAATAAATCAATCCATTTCTAGTGAAAATTATATAATGTGGTGTTTATCATCTCTTCTTTATGTATCTAAATATGGTAATATATATACCATTGAAAGTAAATAAAAACATAGCAACCTACGGCTACCCTTATATATTAATAATGGTGTATCTAGAAAATAACTATAAGCGGGTTATTATAAATACAACTGTATTTGTGATATAATAATTTTTCATGCATTTATTCTTATAAAACACGTGAAACCTCCATAGAACCATTCACCATATATATTATATAGTCATCACTAATAGAATAAATAAATAATGTAAAAAGAGAATGAAAATTCATTATAGGATATAAATAATGTTCTAACATCCCACACCCTCTAAATTCTTATCTACTCATAAAAATATCCATATATATTAATTGGAGATACATTATTTAATTTCATTTAATTTATTTCCAGAAGTTAATAACTAATTCTGAATTAAATAAAATTTAAATAATATTTTATTATTGGAATTAATTGATAAGTTATTGTTTACATTTCATCTAACTAATTCCATTGAGTAATCAAAATTTTTGAACCCCATATTTAATTTCTTAATGCATTTATAAAATTAGATATAGAATATATAACCATCATGTTATATTGGAAAAATTATCGTAATTTTAAATTGATATTTTAAATATAATACACATGTAAAATAGTTTAAAACCCAAAAAAAATAAAACATGAAAATTTATTATTATTCATATATGCCTAAAATAATGTCGATAAAAATTCCATCTTATTATTCTAGTGAGGAGATATTAATATCATAAATGAAAAATTCCAAATCCAAACATGAAATATAAGGTAAAATATGTTATTATTTACTGAAAAAAGTGTAATAGAAACCCTTATAATGTTTACATTCCTTGTATATGGTTTGGTTACTCAATGGAAATTTTCCATAACATGCATTAAAAATTCCCTATCTCTTCACCTCATTTTTGAAATAGTTTGAAAAAATAATGATCCCTAATAATATATTGTGACATCCTCTACAAACCTCAATGAACAAAAATACGATAAAAGTAAAACGTGAATATATGTTTAACCTTCAACATAGTAGAGGATGATGAATACTAGAAATGGTATATGACTTTATGGTAGAGAAAAATAGCCTTATAATTGAATGAAATTGTTTTTCAAACAATACCAATACTAATCAACAAATGAATAAAATACCAGAGATCAAGAAATATTTCATTAAATTATAAAACTCTTGTTATATCAAAAAAAATTTATATACATTTCAATCAATTCATTCATACAAGGATGATTTAATGTTACTCCTGATCATTATTCAACTAAAAGGGGGGTTGGGTTAATTAACTATTAAAATTTATAAAATTTTTCAAAACCTTTCAATTTAATCCTTGAATGTATTTCGAGTTGGACTGCATATAAAACATTATTGAAAGCATACAAGAATAAAAATATGGGATGTAATGTAGGAAACAATAAAATTACAATGTTAAAATGCATTGTGAGAATCCACATCATTACCATAGACACTCTCAAGGGTCCATATAAATTCATTAGTAGATAAAATTGAATGAAAATTCAAGAACACTCCCAATATACTCCATCTATATGTAATTAAGAATGATTAAAAAACTGTCCATAGTTTACAAGTTTTTAATATCAAATTGATCCCTCGAGAAGTATGAAAAAAGGAAAAAATAATATTTTTTTCCAAAAAAGTCATATTGACCCTTCATCATGTAATGCATATCCATTGTGGGTGTATTCATTCGATTAACTCTATCCAATGAACTTTTATAAACATGTAATTCTTTTAATAAAATTTGATTTTTCAAAAAACAAAATCAATGTACCCAAAACTCTAATCATTATTTCATTTGAATTTCTCTTTTAATGTTCCGAACTTCAAATCTGACCAATTCTTTGATCGAATACTTATTATAGTAATTTTATTCATTGTAACATATATTCAATAAAATCTCACTTTTAACAGTAAATATAGGGGGGATTAAAATTTTTTTATAGTGTAAATAATGTTTTTAATATTTGTCTTGTCACCCCTATTTATAGGTAATATGAGAATAAAAAATTTGTCATAGAAAATTCATTTTCCCACTCATTTAAATTAGAGTACCTTATTTCTCACAAACTGTAATATTGTTGGACTATTATATACTTTTCAATAGTCATCATGAATATTTATTAATGTTCATGAAATCTATACGACTTAATCTTATTGAATCATCTATAACATTTGACATTCTTGAAACTCATAAATATAACATAAAAATGAATCATCCAAAGATTTATAAACATTACAAATTTATATTTGGAATCTAAAGAATAATCATCCACAAAATTTTTTTCCAGAGACCATTATCATATAAAAAATAAATTAATCTACACTTATTTCATTATTTATTATACTCTATATAGTTGTTATAAATCACATTATAACATTAAATGGCACTTAAAAATGATCATCTCATAACATCATAAAGCTTTGGGCGATGTTCCATTTGAAATTTTTTTGTTCGATGAATCATACCACATTGTACCATTGAATTTTCAATCTATACTCAGTCTATAATAAATTTAATCTCATCAAAATCCAGAATTTTTTTTTTAAAAAAAATTCCATTTTCCAATATGATATTCTATTGACCATATTAAAAGGAACTAATTATTACTTTGTTTAATAATTTTGTAGAACTGAATTTTTGTAGCTTGTGAAGACTACATGAACATGAAATATTTTGTTCCTAATGTCGTACTCTATCTATTAGAAACATTTCCATTTTTTAACAACATAGATCAAAATTTTCATAACATTTTATTTTTATTTATATAGTGAATTGAAATCAGAAATAATGGTTTATAGACATTCTATAGAATTATTTATTCCATATTTTTATGTTTATTTTTCATGAATCATAAAACAAAAAAACTAAACCAAAACAATTGATGCATTTTTATTTTTAAAAGAATACTTATAGTGATTTGTGTCTACATTCCCATGTCCACTAATAACATCATTAATTTCATCCATTTGACTTCATAACACTATTCTCTATCTACTCAGGCTTTATCATCTTAGATATTAGAAAAACTATCCTTGTTTATTATTATTTGGTACATCTAGTGGATAGAGGTATAACTACTCTTTTACACACTAATAAACAATCCACACGAGGCATTCTATCCAAAAATCTGCCCGATAACTATAATTTTTTAGATATGGGGGGGGGGGGGTTAGAAGAAATATAAAGATAAAATCTATTTGAAAAAAATCATATTGTTTCATTAGTATTTATCCAGAAGAAAAAAACGATAAAATTGGAAATTTATGTTTATTTATGTTATAACATCCTTTGAAAATGATAATTAAACATTACTCCATTCCAACAAATTCTTATCAAGAGGATCAAGACTCCATAATAATATTTAATATAATGTTTTAAAAATTTATACATTCAATATTGAGGTTAAAAACACCATAATGATATATAATTTAATTTTTCAAGGAATTCAATCACTAATTGAAAAGAAAATTTTCATGCAGGATAAGATAAACTCCCCCATATTTTTTCTCTAATTTTGTTTAAATGTTTCAACCCAACATTTCATCATCAATTATTTATTATAACTACAGCTTTAAATTTATAATTTTAATAGTTTTAAATAAATTATTCAATGATTGACATTCACTCCCCATTTTTTCACGCAAAAAAATTATACTGGATGCCTTCCTTATATATTTTAGGATGACTTTTGTGGAGGAATAATACATGGTTGATTCGACAATTCTAATATTATATATTTTGGTAGAGATTTTGGGAAAGAATTATTTTATAAATCATTTTAATATTTTAAATCTTGAAATATCCATTATGAAAATTATATTTTATTATATGATACATTATATTATTATTCTTCTCAAATATTTTATATTATTTTTAAAAATATTTGTTTTAATTGGATTATTCTATAGAATATTCAATGGTGAATAGAAATTCAGATTCAATTATTCTATATATGGTTACATCGAATCTATTTTTGTATAAGAATTTTTTGTGTAAATGTATTATTCATCCATATTACGCAATGGTTTTGAGCCTTGATTCATAATATTTCATCCCTCGGAACATTTTACCAAGAGAAACAATCAACCTGATGTTGTTTTCTCTAATTTCAACATCCACACAAATATAAAATGTGTACCAATTAAAGTTTATATAATTGCATATTTTATACATCGACCAATAAGAAGATCCAACATTCACATATGTAAAAATTCATTTGTACTTCTATAATATGTGATTTGATTGGATAACTCTGTTATTTTGAAAATAATTTAACAATATAATTGATTTCAATCAATGATTTTATAAGATACAGAAGACACCATATCAATATTTAGAAATCATTATGATTTTCAATTTTTCATTACCATGTCTAATCATATCCTTTACCAACTATATAATATTACAATCTTATTTGGAATAATCCATGACAAATAAATGTTTCAACTCCGTAGAATAATTTTCATGAAATTAAAGAATGTACACCGTTTATTGTTGATCTTGTAATCAAATGAATAATGTAATTTTTATATGAATTAAAAATTGAATATTCTTATTCATTTCAAACACAAATTATATAATAGAATGTTTTCTTCCCCCAACAAAAAATTATGTCCCCAATATACTCCATTACAATCAAGGTAATTGAGTTCATATAATTTGCAATCAATTTAACTTTGGGTAAATTTATGATTTTCTGGAAACTATCATAATCCAAGTATAATGATCCAAGAGAATGTTTTAACCCCAAAAATGAATTAATCAACATAAACAGAAAGGTTTCATATTCCAAAAGAAGGAAATGACATGGTCGGCCAATATAAAATTATTATTCAATTTCTCTATTTAAGTAGAATAACTTTATGTCCCAAAAATTAACATTATAACAATGATGTTGATCCCCAAATAATAACATTTTAATGGTTCCCAATATCATAATGAGAGTAACTATTTATTAAAAATCATCACTTCCACATAAGATTATACCTTAAAAATTCATTCTTTTTTTTATGAAACATCCCCATACTTATTTATCTTTTTTCTATACAACCACTTTTTCCCAATTATATTCAATATAATTGCACATGGAACACATTCCTAAGTATAAATTTTTAACAATTATATTTCATCCTTAATTCATTAAATCTACCAATTCATTATATTAAATATCTTTTTTATCTAATTTTTTAAAAAATATCATTCGAGTTATGTTTTAGTTTATTATTATTTATCCAATTTTGAACCAAATATTTTTTATTTAGAATGATAATTTCAGACTCAACCTATTGTTTTGGAGTATGAAATTACATAGATATCCCCCGTAAATTCATTCACCATAGAAATCATTTTAATATACATTAACCTATTTTGGTAGACTTTTTTATTCACTTTTTTAATTGTACTATTAATAATTTTAGTTATCTTCTCCAAAATTACAAAAAAAATCATTTATTATGAATTGTTTTTCATATAACTTCTACATTTCATGATTTTGTAAAATGTATTAATAATTTATGCCAAAAAATATAAATTCTTCCATTGGTTCAATATTACTAGAAAAATTTATCCCCATATTATTCATCTTGTCTTCCAAGATCAATAATTTTGATATTTAGTAAAAGGGGACATCTAAAAACCTTTAAATATTTATCCAAATAGTTTTTATTAGGAAACATGTTTCCTAAGCCATGTTGGATCATAATATATGTAACAATATTTTTATACATATAATGTTGTAATGATAGGTTCTAAAAAAATAGATTGTTTATATTCAAACTTCATGCTTCTTCCCATTTTCAGTAAAAATTTATTTTTCTTCAACTCTATTTCATTATAATGTTTAAGAGGATATTTTTATTGTGTAATTCAATTTTTGATTATATACGAAACAAAATTTTATTTGTACACTTTTTTATGATCTAATCTTAATTTTAGTATTTAATATCCAAAATACATTTCATTGTCTCTTCTAAAAATTTAAAAATATACATATCCTCTAATTTATTTTTAAAAAAATTAATTTTAGTAATCCACATGAAATAATTAAAGAAATTCCTAAAGTAAAAAAATCCCATTTAATTAAATGATTTATCATTACACTACATTAAAATGAGTGAATAATCTCAATAGGACCTATCGAATTAATTTTAACTATTTTTTATTTTGAAAATCATCTCAGCTTCTTGGATCATTTTATAAACATAATATTTGTGTCATTTCAGAAGAGGAATATTTCTTACAATATATAATTTAGTACTTTTTCAAATTCTTTTTAATCAATGTTAACTCATCTTTTGATGTGATTACATTTATTCAACATCAGTACTAAAATAACTTGAGTTATTAATTTATCAAATTTGAAAGATATTTATGCAAGTTCCTTCTCCCATGGTAACATCATTACCATCCAAAAAATATTTTATGATGCAAGAATCCTTTCTGAGGATATCATACTTTCAGACATCATAGAGATAGATCACACTATATAATTTTTATCTTAATCTCATATATATGTAAATATTATCTAGATTTTAGTTTTATAGGTAAAAAATCAACAATTTTATTTACTATAATACTTAAAGATCTATCAATTATAAATTTAACTAGCCCTCTATCCTAATTTTCACCATATTTTTATATTTTTATATTTGACATAAATTTTTAAGAGTAAACACTATCAAGAATCCATTATATTTTTCCTTATTCTTTCTTTAAGAGATGAATCAATAATGAATTAACATTCATTTTTTTATTTCCACATATTTTTTATTACATAAGATAATATTACAGGATTATTATTGATATATTAATCATTAATTTTTCTTGTTTGATTATATATTCAACAAACATATTTCATAAAACCAAACTGTTTTATGTGGGATATATTCTAACATCATAGGTATTTGTTTTTTCAATATCCTATAATATAAAAAAGTTAAATATATTTTATTTTACTTATCAAAATCATTTAATACATTCTTCTAGGAAGATACATTTTTTGAAATGAATTTTATTTTTGTTGCTGAAAATTAATATTGGAGAAAAAATAGCAATTATAACTTTGTCTATTGAATAAATATAATTTTTCAATATATTTAGCTTTCTCATGTTGATATAATCATTATTATTTTTTATTCCTCTTGGAATATGTAAACATTTTTTAAATTTTTTTTCACAATATTTGATGTTTTCATATATTTATCAAATAATTTCATAATAGAACATTTAATAACATTTATCTAATCACATACAAGGTTAGTAAAATTATATGACCCTTTAAATTTAGTGGTTGGAGATTTCACATATTTATTGTAAATATATATCATGACATCTTTAGATGATTCATCTTTTGTAATTGAACCTTTTTCTAAATGTTTATTCATCATTATTAGGGTAATTTATTTATAATT
Organism: Viscum album; assembly: GCA_963277665.1. Classification (NCBI taxonomy): domain Eukaryota; kingdom Viridiplantae; phylum Streptophyta; class Magnoliopsida; order Santalales; family Viscaceae; genus Viscum; species Viscum album. The sequence goes on along the minus strand of OY728137.1, from coordinate 1,400,531,763 downwards.
AAATTTTAATTAGGTTTTACAATCCAAATATTCAAAAGATCATGTTTTATTAATCAGTTCATTAACAATCTTTAATGGATCAAAAAAATCCTTTTTTAGGTTTTAAAACCTTTAGAATATATAAATAATATTATTTAAATACACAATTATTTAATTTAGTACCCTTCATCAATTATTTCATAATTTTTATCATTTTTGGTGAGTTTTAAATTTTTATCAAGACTTGTTACAAGTTCTAATTTGTAATGATGTTCACTAAAATATTTTTCACCACATACATTTTCTTATTTGTATGATGAATCCTCATTTTTCTTGTCATTTGAAAAATAGGATTCTGTATTATTTAGAACTTTCTTCATTTGGTAACTTATATTCAATAAATTCATTACTAATTTTCATACCTAACATTCAAGTTCTATATCTAGTGATATTATTCTCAGTAGTAGTTTATTTATTATCTTGTATATAATATTTATTAAACAACTTCCAATAAGGTTTTTCTTCATCACGATCATCATATTCCCCATAAATCATCCTGGGGAAACTAATATAAACATATGCATCTCTTCCATTCTACCATCGTTTGAGTTTTTGTTTTCCATCATACTTTCATATAACTTATGAATAGTTTTCTTGGATAGGAGAAATGATATTTTCATACATTTAATTATTTTATTTTTCTTTAAATCACTATGATAACAAATATAAGAATCTTTCATTTTCATAATTATCATTACTATAAAATCCATATTATATATGATGTTATATATAAAAACTAGAACTTTTCTCATTACATATGAAACTAAATATTATAATAATAATTTAAATAAAAAACATCACTATCTTATAATATAAACATTTTATAGTCAATCCTTATATGAAATATTCTCATGTGCATCTTAAATTTGACGAATCTTAAAACATAAATCAAAATCCAGTAATGTTAAAAGAACATGAATGAATATGGTGAAATAATCATCAATATATTCATTCACACTCATTCTAATATGTTAAAATAAAATTTCCCGTAATTATGAGAATATATATTTCACTTTTCAGATTCACATAATGATACTTTTGAGCTTGTAATAAAATTAAATTTTTATATTGAAAAAAAAAATTAAAAAAAAAATCAGATAATAAAATAATATTAGCTTTTTTAGCTTTTCCATAATCCTAAATCATTCCACAATCCTTACAATTTATATGAGAAATTTTTTCATTTGGTGGAAACCTAATAGTTACTTCATCAATAACATCCTTACTATGTGACAAAAGATGAGTTGGGATTTTTTATCCATCCATGAAGAAAGTTTTCATTATGTTTTGGAATATAGCTAGTTGGGAGAATATTTTCTTTTCCAATGATAATGATTCAACTGGGGGTTGGTTCCCTTGATACAAATTTAATTACATATGGAGCTTTGGGCCATTGAGATGGGGATATAAAGAATTAGAGGACTTCTAGGAACATATTTTATTACATTTAAAAAGATACCTCTATAAGATGTATGAGTAACATTCCATATCATCTTTTTTTACAAAATTATAAGAATAAAAATATGACAATGTAAATAGGTAACATAATATTTTCTTGGTTTAGCCTTAGTGCGAGAATAGAAATCCTTTCCTTGGAAACCCCTTAGGAAAAATATAAATTCACTTTTATAAATACATGAATAACATATTTATCTAGCCTCTATTTGGTTCATGTAGTCATATTATATGAATGATTGTACTAACTGCCATCTGATTACATTTTTTTCATTCAATGATGAGCCCAAAAACAATATTTGATACATTGTAAATAAAAATTTAAAAAACCATTCCAAAATGTTCTCATGATTCCTCCATTAGGTATGATTTGTTCAATGTTCTCATCATCATTCGTAATACTCTATCTAATACAACACAATAATCAAGTTAATTTTTAAACATTTGTTCTGTCTAATTCAACAAAATAACATCACTTCAAACCATACTTGGAATCTTTTTCATCATTACCAATCCAACATTATAAACTAAAAACCTAAAATATTATCTAATTGATGTATTTTTATTGTAAATGTCATAAAATAGAAAAAATGAGATCAAAATCACTTCTAATAATAATTTTATATCATTTCATCTTTTTTATTAGTTGACTAGTTTTTTTACATTATAAATATAAAACTTATTTTTAGGTTCTCTTAGAATAGAATAAGTAGGAATGAAAATTCATTTTTCCAACCGTTAAAGTTCTAAAATAAAAATTATTTCCAATTAAAAATTTTATAGAATATTGTCAACTCTTCTATATTTTTCATTATTATTCATTTAACTTCAAAAAGGATAAGTGTCACCACTTGTTTAAAAATTATTTTCCCTAGTCATTAGGTAAACTCAAAAATAAAAACAAAGAAATTAAAATAAACACATTTCACACCACTATAATATAATTGTAAATGAAGTCATGTATGGTATCTAATAAATATCAACAAATAAATTTTTATTCTAGAAACATTTTCCAAATGAAATAACATTAATTCACCTTTTGAGATAACTATTTATAATCATCCTTTAATATTTCAAAATAATACAAGAATCATAAAAAATAACTATATAACATCATGATTGTTTTTCTAATATTCCATGGGATGTTCTTACCTCCAATAAAAAAACTCACTTAATAACATTGAAATATAAAACATCACTTCCATTATAATGATATTATACTCAAAAATTGTTCAAATTACTTCTGAAAAAAAACTTCTTCTTTACATGTCCCTTCTTCATGAAAATATTAAAAGAGAACTACATTTACCTTTATAATTTACTCTTTATTCATTGAATATGGTTAAATTAGTTAATGAAACATGTAATTACTTAATAAACATGAAATGTTTTACACCTAGTGGCATGATCTGTCTAATAGAAACATCATCAATATTTAATCTTTGCAAATTTTTATTTTTAACCATATTTTTCATTTAATGTTGAAATATGGTATCATTGTTTCCTCCCAAAGTGATGTATCCGATCCATTTTGGTTTTATTTCAAGTATTTAAAAATATAGAAACTCATGAAAAATAAATTCTTACAAATCTATATGAAATAGACTACATTAAGTGATATGTGTGGAGTTTTGTATGTTTAGTAACAACACTATTCATTTCCCCACAAAGAATTCCAACAGTTCTATAGGGTCATAATTTTGTTTCTATCTAAATTCATGTATCTACTTCTATATATTTGGTATATTAGATTACTTGATGTATAACTACTCTTTTAAAAACAGAACACCTGCATTACACGATTTTTTTACTAAAATTATATAAAATAATTATCATTATGTACGTATAAATTGTTTATCCAGAACACAAATTCACTTCTCTTTATTAATATAAACATAAACTTATATAATAAAATTTTCATGAAATTGAAAACAATGATCATGATAAAAATAATGATCACATTATGTTCTAATGTTCTCTAACAATTTAAATGAATATTTAAGAATTTCTAGAAACATTATAACAATTATTCTTAGAAAACACTCTAAATCAAATTTAACAAAAAACATTACAAAATAATTTTTTATTAAAATTCAAAACAATATTAGTAGAACTACCCAAAGGATCAAAATATGAAATATACACTATTAATATTAAATTGAATAGAATTATTAACTAAGAAACTAGTCATAGACAGCCCCATGTCACATTCTTGTCCCATATCCCATGTTGCACAACAAATAACAATTATGGACTGTCCAATTAGTGATTTACCATAACCTGACTTGCAATCATGACATATGGTCATGAAACAACAATGGTAAATATAGAATGTGGGTCCATCTACATATTCTATCGTGGACCAAATCTATAAATTAATCCATCAATATAAGTACTATTTTCATATATTCATAATAATGAATTCATAGATAATAAATAATCATCATTGATCTTCATACTATAAGTTGAATCTCATTACTGATCATACCATCTTTGGACTACTGATATTGTCTTTGATATTTATGTATCATGTGTGTGTATGATCAGACAAATACTCAATGATCATATCGAAGGAATTTTGAGACACTCGAATCATGGTCGAATGGATTTACATGTTCTTTGAAATTATACATCATAACAACCATTGAACTTTCGAGCGTAATATCCATGTAATTCATATTCATTGATCATAAAGATGAATAAATGGGTTTTATACAAATAATTCCATGAAAATTCGAAGTAGTAAAAATTTAAATTTATAATTATAATATTTTTTTCAATAAATTTAATTTCTGATCCAAAGGGATTTCTCAAATAATTTATACGAACTATGATACCAAAAAAACTAATGGGAACATTCGATGAATTATGAGTCAGTATGATAAACATTGACTCAAATGATTATGTAAAAGGTATTCCATGCTAATATTTTCATGGATGCATAAAATGATAATCTAATATGAATTATTAGTTTCTATATTTAATTTCAAATCCATTGTAATTCTCTGAGCCTAGTTACCTAGATTCGGTGTATTATTATATAACATTGTCATGATCACAAAAGATCAAGTCCCGAAAGACCAATTAGTTTAGTATCCTTGGAAGTAATAGATACATTCATAATGTTTACATTACATCATTAAATGGAAAAACTAAAACAACATTTTTACATAGAAAACACTAAGACCCCATAGATTATCCATGTAGGTCAGTTATAATATACTTCATGGCATCCTTGAAAAAAATAAAATGTAAAAAGGGGTGAGCACATATGCTGAGTAAGTATACCAATAAAGTGGAAACATTCATAAATAATCATAAACATTTATGGAAATGTATAAGACTAAAACAAAAGAATTTTAAAAATTAACCTTAGCATACTATAGAATAGATAATGTCAAATAATGCCATATACATATTCACATGGATATTCTACTAGTCGAATAATCACATGAAATATCAATAGTCACTTTCATAATGATAGAATCCATAATTATAGACATTCATAACAATATAGTCAAGGCCTTATTCCAAGACTAAAAATAAGATTTTCTCAAGGCCATGTGCAAAGACACTAGTTTGTCTCATTAGACATACTAATGCATCAAGGAGCTATAGTGGGTTCCACTTGTAACTTACTAAGACAAATGAATTCCACATATAAAATGGATTAAATTTAACATTAACATTCCTATTAAAACTACAGTACAAAATTTCAATACGTTATCCATACACAATTAATGTATGAAATAACACATCCATTGTCAAACATATCACAAAACATTCAATACAATATAACAGTTTTTTATCATTATGAATCGACATCAAACCAACTTAAAATCCATCAAAGGATGTAGACATAAATGAAATCAGAACTTTTTTTTATAGAAATATCTCTTTGTTTTTTGAAATAATGTATTTTTCACATAATTATAAAAGGAAAAAATTATATTTGAAAAAATTCTTATAAGCTTTTAGGGGATGATTCGACGATGTTATAATGATAGAAAATAGCTGGACCCGCCATATATATTAAAAAAACATTTATACCTTAATTTTGTAGAAAAGGTCATAAAGTACCATGTTTGGAAAACAACAAAATAGATTCCTTTAAATCCATTTTATAAAAATTCAAACAAGGGTATAATTGAATTTAACCCATAGTCTAGTAAAAAGAAAAAATGATTTGGAATACATTATTAAGAAACAAGTATGTTGCTGATAATGAGGTCCCAGTAGATAATTACGTATAAACAACCTCGGATAATGAAGTGATTGTAAAATTAACAATTACCTTATACATTTCCTTGATCGAGGGTAGGTTAACCTCCTATATAGTGGTGAAATAATTTTTTTTAAATTATAAATGAATCATATACATTAATATGATATCATATATTATCTTTTAACATTTCTTTGTTAATAATAACATAGTATTATCATTGTTTTGAGTGTTTATTGATTCGTTTTCCTTTATTTTTGTTGTTACGTAAGTCATGTTTGTTATGGATATGATGTATCTTATTCCTATTTAGAATGATATCAATTCTTTAAACATTATTTTTTACCATCAAATAAAAATTAGTCTTGAATGCATATAATGGGGAATGAATCTCATCGCGTTCGTGGAGACGGTAATCTGTACGTACGCACGAGCGACAATATCATTCTTTTGATATTAAAATAATAGATAATAGGATGGTATATCATATAGATAGAATCATTTTCAAGTTATATTAATTATTGATGTCAATTATACATCATTATTAAACCCATCCAAATAATAATGTATTGAATATCAACTACACCACGACGTGGAGACAGTAAGGCGTACATAAGAACATATGATGACTTGTCATTCAAAGGATGGATATAATAATGAATATGGTTGTACCATATTTATAAAAAAATCATATTATACAGAAGATAGTTGAGTTATTATTTTATAATGGAAACAATAATGAAAGAGTAAGTGGAAGAAGAAAGAAATCTAAAAGAGGTGATAAAATATTTACCTCTTCTTTGGGTTCTTCCTTCTAATTTGATAAAAAGGGATTCATAGGATGGCTTTATGACTAAAGGAATGCCTCTATGATGAAGGGGGGACAATTTATAGGATATTTTGGAAGGGGTTGTCTGAGCCACAAGGCTTTGAAGGTGTGAATTTGAGGGAAGGGGGAGTTCCCTTTAATAAAAAGGGGGAGGGGCACCTTTGTAAAAGTTAGAAATAGTATTTTATAATAAAATAATTTTTGGTTTATAATGGCTCCATATGGTATTATTTAAAGGATAAGGTGGGGATGGGTCAGAAACCACTCATAGAATAGGTTTTAGACTGGTTTGGTTCACTATATTAACTTTATCTTTTAGATTTTACTCTTAGTTAAATAGTTTGACATTTACAATATCTCTTTTTTATTTTTATATTATATGGTTAATAAATGAAATATATAATTTCATGGGAACCCCAAGTGGTTAATTAATGATAAACCTATCATTATATATGTCATTTGGCTGATCCTAAGAGTTTATGAATAGAATATCAATTAATAATATAATATTTTCATTAAATACTCTTTTATGTCAATTTTGACGCTCTTTGGTATTTTGTTTCTTATAAATTAATAAAAGCATTAATAATTCTAATAAAATTCATCTAACTAACCCTAAAATGTTACATTAACCTATAAATTTTTTAATTCATAAAAATTGTCAAATTACATTTATTTGGATATTTAAAAAATCAATTATTTTAATATTTCATTAATTAGGTAATTACTGTATCAACATTGTGTCATAAATAAATTAAAATATTTAATGACTAAAAATTACAAATAAAATACCATTATGTATTAAATTTTTTTATATTTCTAATTAATATTTATAGTCGAATTTATCTTATCTGTAACCCTATATTAAAAATAGTTTAGTTACTAAACATTGAATTTTACAATTTCAACTCTTATTTAAATTAAATAACAATAAATGTTCTAATATAATCCAAGTGGGACAAATAAGTTCATATATTATTTATAAGGTTTTTTTGGTCGAATTATAATTTTTTCAATAGAATTAGAAAATGTGTTAGGGTTATAATAATATCATTTTTACCATAAATTACCGTATTATCTTTTAATCGTGCTAAATTAAAGTAAAAAAGTTACTATTCAACAAACATTATTTACATCTTATTGAACCAAATATTACATACAGATGTCAACTATGTCTCTCATATTCTTTAAATTCAACTCACATAAGCGGTAAAATTATGTTTTATGTAAATTTGCAAATGCTTTTAAGTGGTGGGTAAAGACGTCAAAATGTTCAATAAAAATTTTATATACCTAAAATTAATATAAAATAACACCAGTGAATTACATTGAAATTATATAGGTTTTATGTAACAATTTTTAACTAAAATAAATTTAAATAAAATAAATAATTATTTAAATAAAAATTCTATTTTAAACTATAACCCATGGTTTTTCACTATTCATCTAAAATTGAAAGTTTTCAAAAAAATACCAAAGTTTCACCCTAAGAAAATTTTGATATCATGAATTAGAAAATTAATTCTATTTTCCAAAATCAAAACATAGAAGTTGCATTTATTAATTTAAAATTACCTCTCATTGTCAAAACCAAAAAGCGTATTTTTAAAAAACAATAACTAACAAAAGATTGATACGTGTTTATGTTCAATATCAATGTGAAAATATTTCCAATGAATAACATAGATTTAAATGGTAAAAATATAAACTTGTTATACATCGAAACCATCAAATTTTATATGTTAACACACTAAATTATATTGATTAAAAAAAATTGTTTTCAGTTAAAATATAATATTTATCACTATTCACCCAAATTTTAAATTTATCAGAAAAACCCAAAATATTTATTGAAACTAAATTCTTATGTCCATGTTATAATGAAAAAGTTTATTTTGTCAAATAGAATATTTAAATGTTTCAAATATTTTATTTCTTAAAGAGTTCGTCATTAAAAGGCGGTAAAATTTCATTTAGAAAAAATACTTCTTCAATCTAAGAAAAATGAATTTGTGTTTTCATTATGTCTAATAAACTCTTAATATGGATTCTAAAATTATAAGGATTAAATAATGTTGAAAAATTAGATAATACAATTCATCACCTCTTTTGAATGGATAGTTTGGTATGTCGTGGTTCGTTGAACGTGGTTTTACGTATAGTGTAAGTTATTGAATTACTTTGAAGAAATAACATACTATGAAATCCTTGGGCGTTACATACATGGAGTATTCCAATGTAAATAAAAGTTAAAAGGAATTATTTTTTTCAATAGGATCATTTTAATTATTAATGATGTCACATAAAATAAAAAAACCTTAGATCCCCGGATACCGCTTCACTATCCCCAATAGTATACATTCTCACTAGCTCCAATCCATTTAACCCATTATGTCACCAAATAATTTCCATGTAAATTCCAATCCTAGTGCACATTAATTTTTGGACATAGTTTATGTTTATAGTCACCAATTAACTATTGATGACCCATTGTATGTTTATAATTCACAAATTATAGAAATTATATATTCATTTATATTTTTAGGGAATAAAAACCATATATTTTATCTACCACAAAGTACATGTATAAAGAAATTAGGGACGAATTACGGTATACCATAATGAGAACCAACCGATGATAAATAGACTTACACTAACAATGTATCATCTGTTAATTCATGATTCAATTGAATAATCAATAAAGACAACTAAAAAAATTAAAGTGGTTATAAAAAATCATTAATATTTTATAACGAAAAAATTAAAAATATATAAATTATATTATTTGTGAATAGTAATATATTTATATTTAACTATCTCACATATTGAACTATTAAATATTTATTCAAAGGTATAATAAAAACAACCATTTAATTGGTGGAGTTTCAATGATGGAGTAGATTGTGATGTATGTACATGATAACTAGGAATTAAAAGTTATAACCAATATAAAAATCAAGAAAAATTTCAATCCAACATTAAAGGAATGAAATTACAGGTCCTAATATGACCTTTTCTAGGGTATGACACTAACTCCATCCTTGATAAAATCATTACATAACCGTGGTCCATGGTGCACGTCATACCAATGTTCTATTCACATTAGTCAATTATACATTAAACTGAACTATTACTCCATGAAAAACCTTATAAAAGTGAATTTTAACCTAACATACAAAGGCTTTAATAATAAATTGAAATTAATGAACCCTTTTTTGTGTGGATATTTATAACTATAATTTAAAATAATTTTTTCTGCTTCTATATTTTAAATTTCTAAAATGGTCATCTACAATTTTGATCAGTAAGTTATTTGGATTCTAATGGAACCAACATGATTATTGGTGAATAGTTAAATTTCGTTTTGAATATTAATCTGATTAGTAATATGACCATAATGTATAGTAAAATCGAAAATTATTTTATTTTCTTCCGGATTTTAGATTATGACAACTTGATTAATTTTTCAAGTTGATGAAAAATGAGTTAAAAATTTAAAATTGGTATTTTTGTATAACTTATGATTTTATATATAAAATTCAAATAATAATATTCAGATAATTATTTTCAAAAATTAGATGTCATTTAAAAATTTACACATCAATAAATTATTAAGGTTATTTTTTTGGAATTTTTTGAAATTCATGTAAATTTGATGAATAGTAAAATATAAGAAATTATGATAAATGCTAAGTACATTTTTGACTGCATCATAAGTGATGCATGGATGATATAATCCATCTCAGTTTGAACTCAGCTGAATTATTTACTCTTTTTCATAACATAAATCAATACTATTCATATTAAATAGCCAAAATATTAAATTAATGATTAAAATAATTTAAAATCATGCTTCCCTCTACTATAAAAACTACCCTCATTCCACTCTTACTCTCACAACTATCATTCCTTGAGAATTCCGTATGTTCTACAAAATTACTTCCCCAAGACTATTTTCAATTTAAATGACCTAATGGTTTTACCAAATGTCCAAAAAAATTCTTAAGGAGGATCTCGAGGAGAAGAGATTAAGATCTAAGAATACTCTTCCCTTTTATGTGTTTCCTTTCCAATTACTTTATTATCTTATACTCTATTCCCCTCCTCTAATCAATGAGGTATGAAATACCCAGAATTCAAGATATTATGTATATTACTATGATCATGTAAACAATTCATCATCTTCCTTCCACTCCTTTACCTCTTGTTCTATAATGAAAAAACATTGTCTATGATGTGCCGATTTACCAAAATCATTGACAATGTGACTGAAATATCCATTACAAACTTAACATCTGATCATACACCTATATTAATGGTTGAAAAAGAATTTAAATTTTATTTTTAACATATTTTATGTTATATAATTAACATTTATTAATGAAAATTAATTATATAATGAAATAAATTCATGATTCTCGAGGAACCACCAAAATTGATCAAAATAAATATCATTAATGATTTATTTAATGATCAATCATCATATATGAAAAAAAATAATTTATTTTATAATTATATATTATCGAAACATATAAATACCATTTCTTTCAAATTATGTAATTCTATTTCAATAGAATAAGAAATTCAAATACAAATTAGTTATAGAAATCATGTATAGAATGCACACAAAACAATTGAAGGAACCAAAAACTGATAAATAAAATGTGAAATATTGTTATGAATTGAATATATATGGTGTTATAAAAATTTATATTTTACATTATGTTATTAATAACACTTTATTAACCATTATACAAGTGTTTTATGCACATATATTGTATGATTAACCTGAGGTAAGGGAAATATTTACCTAATTTCCATTCATTGGGTTACTATTATACTTTACAAATTATCTAGTTTTAAAACTACTTCTATGATGAATTTCATTTATGTTATGTCTAATTATCTGTATTTATTATTTATATACATATTACATTCACTCTTTTGTGTCTCACATTAATTATATGATATTGGTATGGGGTTTTTTTAAATCATCTCTTAAAATTCAATTTTACAAAATTAATATGTAATTTTTTTTGAATTTTTTCATATTTTATGGTTATGTTATAGTTCATGGATATTTTTAATGATCAAGGGTGGGACTGATATGTACCTATAATTCATTGTTTATGTTCATGTTGGAGGTCATCCATATAGTTACTGCATGTGTAACAACGATAGTTACAGAAATTGTATTGTAGAAGTGAGGTTTAAAAATTATAATGTGACCATGCCATTTACAAGTTTTGTAAGTAATTCCCCAAGATACCTTTATGGTTTAATTTATGTTCATAATGGTGTTTGGGAATATTTTGTTTCACAAAGTATGTATATATGGGTGACACGTATATATTTTTTGAAAATGATTACATGTCATTTCATGTATTTATAGACTAATGTTTTCTTACAGTATTTTTATATCCTCCAGTGATATATTTGATCTCATCCTTTGTTTATAAGTTATTTTAACATGTTTAAATGTTTTTAAGACAATGAAGGAATCCATGTAAAATTTTATGATGATTATCAAGGAAATTATTTTTTATTTGAAAATTATTATATTTTGAATGAAATAGATATTATTTATGTGGTTTCTTTTCTATATGAATATGGAATGTTATGTATGAATTATATCTCAATTATCTAAAAAACTAATCATGAAAAACTCATAAATATGAAAGTATGTGAGTTCTTGGCTAATATTCATGATTTGATAGTGTAGTAAGGATGAGTCTTTATATATAATCTTTAGCGACATGAATTTTTCACACAAAATCTTTTTTCATCCCAAAACACTTGAAACACTCTTTTTCTAAAACAATACCTTTTTTCAATAAATGTATATGTGTTCATTCTGCACAACAGTATAAGATTTAAGGCTAGGATCATATAGATATATTTTTTCCATCAAGCATCGTTATTGAAAATTAATTCAATTAAACTAATAAGAATATGACATATCATAAGGATGATAATCGAGTGATTTTATGATCTGTGTGTTAATGTTTATTTTTTAATAATTCAATGATATTAAGAAATATATCCTATATATACCGATAATTATAATAATGGTAGATGTAAATATACTTATCATATATATAGGATGTAGTGAGCAATTTCCTAAATTCTCTATCACTTAATGATATAATGTAGGAATAGGAAATAGTGTCTATTATATTTGGAGTACTATGTTGCATACATAGAAATAATAATCAGTGATTGAGAAGAACATTCTTTTATAAATCTATTAGGTGTCCCAATTCCACCACTATCTATAGCATCATGAGGCTCATTTTGTCTATTATACTTCTCCAATAAAATATATTTTAAATAATCTAATACAACATTTTTATCTATCATATTGATATGTAATCATAATGAATTTCAAAACAATCATTATATCTCCAAAGGATGTCTAAGGGTTTGAATTGGTTGATTTTTATTACAAAAGTACTACCTTATAAACTGCAATATTATTTTACTATTTGGCAGGTGAAGTTGTTTTCACTATTTAAGATACTCGCCAAATATAGAAAATGTAATTAAATAGTTTCTCATTTTCCTTGATTGGTCAAAATGAGAATTTGATGCTCAATTGAGTTTAATTTCAAATTTATAAGTGATCCCTAAAAATATTTTATTTTATATTCCTTCTTACAATTAATGGTATGCATTAATAATGAATCATAATTTCAATCATTCATTTCCTGAATGGAGTTACATCCAATGATGTAGGTGTCCCACTAAAACATCTAAATGGTATTTATCATTGGTGATTATGTTGTCTTACGGTGAATAGTACAATATAGTTGAAGATATTATTCACCAACAAGAATATGTATGTGTTTTGATGAAAAAATTCACATATGATATGAAACTATATCACATTTTATTTTTGTTGACTTCTCAATATAAAAATTATTCTAATACAGCCTCAACCATTGATGATCCTGATCATATGGAAATATTCATCTACATCATATACTATAGGGGGTCTCTCTATTAATGTTCAATATTTATGAATAAATCAACTAGATGAAAATATACCTTAACAAAGGAATAATTTTTTTCAAATTTATACTGCAATTATATGGATGTTTTTGATTGAGTAATTTAAAAATAATTGATTTATTCTTTAGAATAAATATATTACGGAGAATATCTAGAATCATATAGTAAACTAATTCCCCTTAGAGAACAATAATTCCAAAACATTACATAAAAAAATTATTTATGGATTCTTCCATAAATAAATTATATAGAGAGCCATGATTAAAAAGCAAGAATATTATATAATTTTTTTAATATTATTCCTATTACAACAGTACATACCATAGAAAATTAATAGATTTCTGTTTTGGAAACATGGGAAAAAATATTTTAACATGGTAAAAGATATTAAATTATTTACCAAATGAAAATACTGTTCAGTACATATACATTAAATCATTCTTTATAACCTACATAATGGAATCGAAATAAATGAGTGATATCAGATTGTCAATAAGGGTAATAAAGGGAGATATGTAGGAATAAAAATAAGCATAAGACTATTAGGATGTTATAGTAACATTAAAATATCATATCATAAATATAAAATATCGTAAACATAAATTATTTCATAATGATTGGCTATTTATATGACATGAATCATAAGGGAATCTGGAGAATAAACAATGGAATCGAAACATATAAATATGACATGAATTTTTTGGTATACAAATTAGAATAGAAAATCTTATGTCAATATTACCAACCAAGACAATTAAAACATTCTATTCATGGGAAAATAACCTTTGTACCTGCATTGGGAAGATTTTTCACTTCCATGTACCATATTTTTTTAGGCATTGGATGTCATCTTGTATCGGGATTGAGATTCCCTCCGGTATACCCTCTTATTTCAGTCATATAAGGAACTCTTGTTTCTTACATGGGATATCCTCATTTGTAGCCCATTTTATTTGACTTAATATTCCCTCTAATTTTTGGATTTGGATTCCCTATGGTGTACCCTCTTATTTTGGTCTTATGATGCCCTCTTATTTCAGTCATGAGATTACATCCTATTAACCATCTAATATCGAGCTTAGGATTCCTGTTATTCTAGACATGTGATTCCACATATGATCCATTTGAGTCATGAATCATTTATCATTACCCAATGCACCCATGTGATTGGTACAGCCCATTAGATAATGAAATTATACATTACTATTCCACAAGATAGCCAAACATTCATCAAATAATAAACATTGAAATTAAATGGTTATCATGAACATTTCACCATAGAATTACCTAAGAATAATATATAGGATTTATATACATTTAATTAAGGTATAAAAAATGTATAGAATAGGTTTACAAAAGCATATAACCCACGGAAAAGAAACAACTGTCTTAAACATCATTCCATAAAAACATAAACCATTCAATAATTGATATCAATATTATTATTTCATAATGTCCTTATAAAATCTTAAACTATATCAACGTAATCAACCATATTAAGAGAAGAATTTTGAAATATCATATTATGAATTTCATTAGGTAAATAACCCTTATTTGGAATTCACATATTAACATAAATATCATATTAAAAATAATTTGAATAATTTTTTTAAAAAATATAATGTTTGATTTAAAATCATTTAAAAATTTATTAATGAAAATATATGTTCCATTTTTATAAAATATATTTAAATGATATATAATATTTAAAAAATTCATTGAAAATTGCATTGAAAACATATAATATAATCCACAAATCTTTTTGAAATCCATTTTCATGGAATACATGTAAAATGAGAGCGAACAAATTTAAAATACTTTGAAAACATAATTTTTAAAAAAACATATTTCTGAAACACGGTTTACCAATAATAATAATTTCGAATCGAAGAGTGAGATAATTTATTATTTTAGTAAAAAATTTATTAATTATCTAATATAGAAAAGATTTTAAAAACTACACCACAAAATGATGTTATAATTAATAAGTACTGCTTAAGAAAAATCTGGATTTTTCATGATAGAGAGATTATAAAAACTCATAAATGAAAGAATAATCCGAAACAATACTAAGAAGTGATGATATTTATTGCAATAGACCATTACAACATTTCAAACATTGAATAATAATATATATGACATAAAAAAATGATGATTAATATATCATGGAATAATGAGATTCGTGATATTACATGTCAATAAGAATTATATACACCCAATAAAAAATATAGGTAAATAATATGTTGTGTATCTCAAAGGAAGATGAATCATGCAAAAAATACATTATATATTTGGTATGATTTGACCCATAAACCCCAAGAAATATATATCAACCAATTTATATGAATGAAATATAAATCTAGGTATATTAATCATGTGATACATTAATGGGTGATGTATATGTTGAGTCAAAAGTTCCCTTTTTTACTTATATATCTTATTTTAGAAATCACAAATGTCTTTTTAATCGTACTGACTTTATCAATAGTATCGTACTGACCTTGTCAATCGTATCGTACTAACTCTGTCAATTATATCGTACTGACTCTGTCAATCGTATCGTACTGACTCTGTCAATCGTATCATACTGACTCTGTCAATTATATCGTACTGACTCTTCTATTAATACTTTCATTAATTGGTTGTTTTGGTACAAAGTAAAAAACACATGTTTCATATTAATCGTACTCTTGTTTACCATCTTCACATTTCTTTTAATCAATACGATGTCGTTGAGTTAGTTACAAAATAATCAAAACGTTGTCGTACTTTCTATTTCAATATGACCGTTATAATGCCAGGTGTCTAATTCCCTTCGAGTTTTTTTGGAGAAATATGACCGTTGGAGGAAATGTGACCATTTGAACCAGAGGCCTATAAATAGGAGGTCATTTGAAGCTGAGAGAGTACAACTGATAAGAGGGTGAACAAATGTGATAATTTGCTTCTATCAAGTTCTAGAGAGAGATGTTGTGACTACTCTAATTCTTTGTGCGTCTGATCATCGTATCGAGGGCTTTCAAGTAATTGAAAGACAGAGGTGTCGATTACCTAAAAAATCGAGGGCTGTCGGGGATAGGCAGACAGGCGTTCCAATCATCGTATAGAGGGCTGCTGGGGATAGGCAGACATACGAACAGATCATCGTATCGAGGGCATACCAAGGTGGTGGTAAGACAGACCTCTTATCCTAGGTGAAAGGATAACCCTTCTCTTTGGGTCAAACAAATTGTAATACTTTTACTTTTCCGTAGCTGTTTCTATTAGGAAGGGATTTGGATTGTTTCTTTTCTTCTTTATACTTTCAATTGTAATTGTTTCAATTACAATTATTATATTACATATTTTATTAATAGATTCTATATGCCTTAAGGTAGAATCTCTCACACTTGTATTACTCTGATTATTGTATTGATCTTGAATACGATTACTTTACTTTTCTAATTGTATTACATTACTTCATACATTTATATTCAATACAATTGTGGTTTTTTGAAATGTATTAGTTTACGATCTTTTAAACTAATATCTTTAATTGTTTAAATTCAATGTTTTTAAACATACAATTCACCCTCCCTCTTGTATAGTCCCATCTAATATACATATACATCTACATTTTCGATCCAACAGTTGGTATCAGAGGAGGTTTTCCACTGACTTGTATTACTTATTCTATTTCTTTCATATTACTATTTTCAACTACTTACTACACAAACGTGTGGAGTGGAAAAGATATTGTTTCTTTAGATAGAAGGAATGAATATTGGGTCAATAGACAATCTAAATCCTTCTAGACCACCTATCTTTGATGGGAATGATTATGAGTTCTGGAGAGATCGTATGAAGACTTTCGTGATCAATACTGGTGTAGACAATTTTTTTTATGCTTACTGGAGGTTACAAAATTCCTGACAAAGAAGTCAATACCTTCACTAACCAAGAGAAGAAATAATATCAATTGAATTACGAGGTACGCAATACATTATTATGCTCTATAACCAGGAATATATTCAGTCAGATATCTTCATGTGAAGCATCCAACTGTATTTGGATGAAATTAAAAGTCACCCATTTTAGTACATCCAAGGTTATAGAAACAAGAAGAGCAATGCTTCGAGCAGAGTATCATGTATTTTTTTTTCGTATGGAGAGCCAGTACGTAATGTGCAAAAATGGTTGATGACAATTTTCAACAGCTTAAAATCCATGGGTGAAAAAGGCCTTGAAGATGAAGCTCTAGTAGATATGATTATAGATATAATTCCAAATGAATTGAAGTAAAAAATGACAGTTATTGATGAAAATAGAAAAGTTTCTCAGATTACTCTTGATGAACTTTTTGGAACTCTTCTACAGCACGAGACAAGAATGAAAAGAGATGTTGATCTCAACAAGAAGAAGAATGGGAATGGATTTGTAGCCTTTACATCTAAATCTAAAACACCTGAAAGGATTACAAGATCCAAAGCCAAGAAAGTAGTTTTATTAGAATCAAGTGATAGTGATCACTCGGATAATGTGTTAGCCAATCTTGATTGAAGGATTAACAAGATTGTGGGAAATAAAGACTTACAATGTAGATTCAAAAAGAAATATAAGAAGTATAAGAAAGATTCAGAGGTAACTTGTTATGAATGTCAGAAAGAAGGACATATAAGGCCTAATTTTCCTTTACTGAAGAGGAAAGACAGAAAGGAGAAACACTCTGAAAGAAACAAGGAAAAGTATTAGAAGACAAAAAATGTCTTGAAGGAAAATCATACATGGAGTGCAAGTGGTAGTGAATCTTCAGTCAATTCATCATAATATGAGTCCTCAGGATAGAGAAATATTGGAATTATAGACAGATTACCAATTGAAGATCATTTTCTCATGGCTAAGGTACATAATTCTGAAGCTATTACAAATGTCTCTTTAAATGAAAGTCATACTGATAATAAATATTATGAATCTTCAAATGATGAATCTTCATCATCAGAAGATGATACATTAATTTCTTAAGAAGAAGTTTATAGATTTTCTAAATTACTCAAAAAAGATAATTCTAAACTCAAGGAGAAGCTTGAGAAATCAAACTCTCTAATTTCAGTTTTAACTAAATAAGTATCGGATCTTTCTAATGATCTTGATCTGAAAACTTCTGATTTTGAAAGTATTTTAAAAACCCCTGAGAAAGTCAAATCTGATAAGGATAAACATTCTAAGGACCTAGAAAATGTGATTTCAATGAAAAATTTTTAGATCCTAACTCTAGTTTAAAATTAGATGTTTCAGATGATAAAAACATAGTTTTAAAACTAAACTCAGAAATTTTTTCTTTAAAGAAATTTTTTTCAAACTTTACTCGTGGCAAAGAAAATTTTGGCAAAATGTATTCCCAAATCTGGCCTTTGAGAAATAATTCTGGACTTGGATATACACATTCCAAACCTGTTTTTAGTAATAACTATTGTGTTCCAGAAAAAACCTCTTTTGTTCTAAGTTCCAATGTGGTGGACACTAAATAAGAGGGTGTTCTATTAATAAAACTCAATATTTAGGATTTGATAAACCTCATTTTGTAAAAAAAATGTGGATTCCTAAAATTCTCCTATCTAACCCATCTGGATCCAAACAAGTTTGGATTCCAACAAACTAATTGTTTCATTCTCGGGAAAATGATAAGTGTACCAACAAGAATATTTGGTATATGGATAGTGGTTGTTCTTGACACATGACCGGAAACAAATATCTCTTTGAAAAGGTTATCAAAACAAAAGGTGGAAATGTTACCATCAGAGATAATGCTCAAGGAAATATTGTTGGTATAGCTAATATTGTTTTTCTTGGAAATTTTTTTATCTCAAATGTTTTTGATTGTTACTGGTATTAGGCATCATCTCATCAGCAGAAGTCAATTATGTGATGAAGGTATACTTGTTAATTTTAGGAATGATAAGTGTTTAGTTCACAATTCCAAAGATGAGTTCATTCTATATTCTTATAGGGAAGAGAATCTATACACTATTAACTTAAAAGTCCTTAGGAACCAAAATTTACCCTGCTTAAGTGCAATAGAAGACCATTCATGGCTATAGCATAGAAGACTAGGCCACTGCAATCTAAGAAACCTTTTTAATCTCTCAATTAAAAGACTTGTAATGGGACTACTAGATCATAGATATGATTATTCAAATGTTCGTGATGCTTTTTAATTTGGAAAGAAACATAAAACCAACTTTAAATCAATTAATGAAGTTTCAACTTCTAATGCATTACAGTTAAAACATATGGATCTTTTTGGTCCTTCACAAACTAGAAGCATTGGAGGAAAATACTATGTATTTTTTTTAGTTGATGACTTTACTAGATTTACAAGGGTCTAGTTTTTCACAAAGAAATCTAAAGCCTTTTCCTATTTCAAAACTTTTATATCCCAAGTTAAAAATGAGAAATATTTAACATTGATAATTATTCATAATGATCATGCTGGTGAATTTCAAAATTCAGTTTTTGAAACATTATGTAATAATAAAAGTATTACTCACAATTTCTCCCCTCAATGGACTCCTCAACAAAATGGTGTTGTTGAAAGAAGAAATCGTTTTCTTCAAGAAATGACAAGAACCATGTTGAGTGAATACTCATTTTCTAAACACTTTTGGGATGAAGCTGTTAATAATGCTTGTTATACTATAAATCATATTTTAACTAGACCATTTATTAATAAAACACCCTATGAGGTATGGACTAGCCGGAATCCTATAGTTTCATACTTCAAAGTTTTTGGGTGAAAATTATTCATTCTGAATACAAAATATAATCATCACAAATTCGCACCAAAATATGATGAAGGAATCTTTATGGGCTACTCCACAACTTCTAAGGCTTATAGAGTTTTTAATAAAACCACTTTTACTGTTGAAAAACAGTACATGTAAAATTTTATGAAACTGATCCTTTTGTTCTTAAACCATCCCAATCAATATCCTCAGATGTGTTCTCAAAAACTGATTATCAACCTTTGATATAAGATCCTCCTGATAAAGAAAATATTAAAGAGGATAATTCTAAAACATTTACCACAGATGATTTTCTACCATATGTTTATGAATAGGTTTTACAAAACCCAAATCAATTGATTCTTAGGAATCATCCCAGTGATAACATCATTGGTGATGTAAATCAACCTGTACGGACCAGAAATTACTTACGAAATGAAATAGAACATCGTTATTTTCTTTCCCAATTTGAACCTAAAAGTCAAAGTGAGGCCTTAGGTGATGATGATTTTATCAAAGAAATGCAAGATGAAAAAAATGAATTTGAGGGGAATCAAGTCTGGACTTTAGTTGAAAGACCTAAAGAAACAACTGTAATTGGTGTAAAATGTGTTTTCATAAACAAATGTGATGAAAATGGAATCATTGTACGAAATGAAGAATGACTTGATGTTAAGGGCTATAATCAACAAGAGGGAATAGACTATGAAAGATCATATGCTCTTGTAGCTAGACTTGAATCTATTCGTAATCTATTAGCCTTTGTAGCATACTTTAATTTCAAACTTTTCCAAATGGATGTTAAATGTGGTTTTCTAATTTTTTTTGTTCAAGAAGAAGTTTCTGTCGAACAACCTCCTGGTTTTCTAGACCTAAAACATCCTGATCATGTTTTTAAACATACCAAGGCTCTATATGGTCTTAAACAAGCCCCTAGAGCATAGTATGATAGACTTAAAGAATTTATTTTACAAAAAAATTATACAAAAGGTACAGCAGATCCAACCCTTCTTGTAATAATGGAAAATAAAAATGTCTTGATTGTTCAAATCTTTGTTGATGACATCATATTTGGATCAACTCTGAAATCTATAACTGATTCTTTTGCTAATTTAATGAAATATGAGTTTCAAATGAGTATGATGGGTGAGTTAACATTTTTTTTAGATTTTCAAATTTCTCAAAAACCATATGGAACATATATATCCCAAAATAAGTATATTAAAGATCTACTCAAGAAGTATGGTAATGACAAAACAAAAAGTATCAGCACTCTAATTGGTACCTCAAATACACTTGATATTGATGAAACTGGGAAACCAGTAGATCAAACAATATTTAGAGGTATGATAGAAAGTTTTCTATACATGACAGCCAGTCGACCAGACTTATTGTTTTCTGTATGCTTATGTGCGAGATACCAATCTAATACAAAAGAGTCTCATTTAAAATCCGTAAAGAGAATCTTTTGGTATTTAAAAGGCACTATGGATCTAGGTCTCTTTTATTCTTCTGGAAATGATTTTGTTTTAAAATGTTTTTCAGATGCTGAATTTGGCGGTTATAGAATGGATAGAAAAGGTACATCTAGAACAAGTCATTTCATAGGAGATTCTCTGGTTTCTTGGTCCCGCAAGAAACAACACTCTGTAGCACTTTCCACTGCTAATGTTGAATATGTAGCAGCTTGAAGTTGATGTTCTCAATTGATGTGGATTCAACACACACTCACTAACTATGGATTGAGTTTTTTCAAAACACAAATTCTATGTGATAATAATAGTGCCATAGCTCTTAGTAAGAACCCAGCACATCACTCTCGTTCAAAACACATAGATGTTATACATAACTTTCTTAGGGATCACACACAGAAAAGAGATATTATTTTACAATTTATCTGAACGTAAGAACAACTTTCTGACATTTTCACAAAACCATTACCTTCGGATAAATTTGAGTTTATAAAACGGAAGCTATGAATGATTACATTAAAATAATCATTCATATCCACTTCCTATTTTACATTTCTCCTTACATCAAACAACTCCTCTAGAAAGGGGGAGAACATTTCTTACAATGTTTTTCTTACTGTGTTTTTTTCTTATCTTATGATATTTAATTATTTATTCTCTTGGTATTTTTTTTCTTTTCTGTTTATCGTATTGATAGTTTTATTGTATCATTTACTTTTATGTTTATCATATTGAAAATCTTACCGTATCATTTACTTTTCTATTTATCGTATTGACAATTTTATCATATCATGTACTTTTCTTTTTATCATATTGACAGTTTTATTGTATTATTTATTTCTTTTCCATCGTATCGTCTGATCATGGTAATGAGTTTCTTTTCCATCGTATCGAACGATCATGGTAATGAATTTCTTTTCCATCGTATCGACAGTTCATGGTAACAAGACTGTTTTCCATTAGCTTGTCAGTTCATGGTAACAATTTTGTTTTCCATCGGCTTGTCAGTTCTTGGTAACAAGATTGTTTTCCATCAGCTTTTCATTTCATGGTAACAGGATTGTTTTCCATCGGCTTTTCAGTTCATGGTAACAAGATTGTTTTCCATTGGCTTTTCAGTTCATGGTAACAAGGTTGTTTTCCATCGGTTTGTTAGTTTATGGTAACAAGATTGTTTTCCATCAGCTTGTCAGTTCATGGTGACAAGATTTTTTTCCGTCGGCTTGTTAGTTCGTGGTAACGATATTCTATTCTATCAGCTTGTGAGTTCATGGTAATGACTTTGTTTTCCATCGGCTTGCCAGTTCATGGTAACAAGATTGTTTTCCATCGGCTTTTCAGTTAATGATAACAACTTTGTTTTCCATCGTCTTGTCAGTTAATAGTAATGATTTTGTTTTCCATCGGCTTGTCAGTTTATGGTAGCATTATTGTTTTCCATCGTCTTGAAAGTTAATAGTAACGACTTTGTTTTCCATCGGTATGGAGATTGATATTTTTCTTTTACTTCGTACGCTTGTGTTTTCCATTAATACTATCTAAAACCAACAATTACCTTATGATCTCCAGTATGTACATGTTTTTTTAAATTTCTTTTTATTGTTTTAATCCTATCTATTGATAATATTTCATCTAATCTCAACCATAGAAGATCAACAGTCACCCCTTTTCTGCCTATAAATAGACCCCCCTCCCCAAAACCACATTGGGTTTTCAGGTTTTGTGGCGAATCTCTAATCCACTATTTTTATGTCATCGTACGATCTTTCATTGGCAACACCTATATGTCTCAGTCTTCTGGTAATACTCTCACCGATATGTCTTCAAAGACTTTTACAGAGAATGATTTTTCATAGAAAGGTTAGTTTCTCAGGGCTTTTTTGATTCGTATGATTCCACATTCAGAAGAATCATTTTGTTTCAAGGATGGGAGCATTTATGTGTTGAAAGACCTGTTTCTCCAGATCCGGTTCTCTTTGATGTAGTCAGTCAGTTCTATAGAACTGTATCTTTTGACAAAGACATGACTATCAATTTTTCTGTGTACGATAGAAATTTGTCTATGTCTGTGAAACAAGCAGCTCATTTTCTGAATGTCCCAATAAAAGGGAATTCTTTCTATCCATCTCATAAACTACTAAAGGAGGTCGGTACATTTAATATAGAAAGTGCTAAGAAGTATTTGTTTGTTATAAATGAAGAGAACAGAAAAGCGGCTCATCTGTCTCTGGACAATAGGTTTGTGACAATTTGGATGAAAGGATTTCTTATCCCTAGGAAAGGAGATAGAGAAACTCTAAAAGTTTCTGATGTTTTTATGCTTGACTATCTTATAAATATGAGAAAAGTAAATCTCATGGGATCTGTTTTTGAAACTATCAAGAATGTCAAGACATGAGGAATTAAGTCCCAAATGATTATGTATCCAGTAATCCTTACAATGTTTATTCTTGAGAGCATGACGTTTTGCAACATTCCTTTGAAAGGGAAATTGATATATCTGAAGCCATCCTAGATTAGTAATATTACGATGAAAAATTTGAATGTTTGTTTTGATCCAAATAAAAAAACTTTTTATAAGATATTTAGAAGAAGAATCAGCTCAAAATCAATCGGCACCTATGCCAGCCAAAGACATTCCTTCTATTGGTGTTCCTCAAAAATTTGATCTGCAAACCAGCTCAAAGCCAAAGAAAAAGCCTAAGTACAGTAATGAGGTTTTAGATAAATGGAGAAAGGATAAAGAACAGAGAAAGGAAGGTGATCCAAAGTATGGACTTGACCCACCCGAAGCGTTTGCTGAAATAATAAGGGTAGAAGAAACCCTTAAATCTGAAAAGAAAAAGAAGACCGTTTTGAAAAGAAAAGCTCAAGACATTGATATCTCTAAAGTCTTGAAAATGGTTAAGGATGCAAGTTCTCAACTAACAGATGAAGTGCATGAAGAGAACATCATACAGAGTCTTCCTAAGAATGAAAAAGGATAACAAATTTTGGAAGAGATAGAAGAAGTTGAAGAAGAGGAATGAGATTTTCTTTTAGAATTCCTTCAGAGTATGAAAAAGAGTAGAGAAGAATCTTATCAAAAGTAGAGTAAAGATATTCATCAAACCCCTCATGCCGATCAAGAACCTATTGAAACTTCTGAAACTCCGGATAAAACACCCCCTCAAGAAAACCAAGGTGCTCAGTCTTCTCATATTGAAAAAGTTATTGTCATTAGTGACAAAGTAGAAGAAGAAATAAAAGAGAAAGAAAAAGAAAAATGGAAACAACAAGTTGTTGACTCAAGCCGAACAAATGAATTTCCTTCGTACGATGAGGATACTGATTTAGAACACACAATCTCTCTCAAGAAGAGTGATTATATTTTTCATGTTTTATGAAGGGTTGAAAATACCATTCCTTACTTTCCCATGCTTGAAGGAAAAATTGATTTCATTTCAAAAATCAGAGAACGAAGGATGGTTCTGTAAGAGAGTTGAGAAAAAAAGATTTGTTAGTTGAAGCCGATTTGAAAGTTCTATCTGAAACATCAGTTGCTCATAAGAAATCTTGCAATAGGATGACCAAGTGGTCATATAAAATAGAAATATTGGCGAATGACCATGAGATAGCAATTGAAGATATAAGGATATTTTTAAATGATCTTGCGATTTCTTTTAATAAGATTGTCAAACAAACCATTGAATGGGTGAATAAGATAACTCATGGAGCTGATATTCCTTCAGTGAAAGAATTGCAAGAGAGAATGAATTCTTTTCAGTTTGAATTCTCGAAGGTTTCATCCTTCAAAGATGAAATGGTTTTATTGAAGAAACAAAATTCTATGATATCCAATGATAAAAAGAATCTTCAAGACAGAATTGATACCCTTGAGGAAGTAATCAGAGTCGAGGAGGAGACTATCAAGAATCAAGATCATATTTTTTCTAACCAACAAGATCTTCTCAAAGCTTAAGGTGATTGAATTTCTAAAGACAAGAAAGAAATTAAAAAGATAAAACATGTTCATTAAGAGCTGATAAAGACGGAAAAGGAAAGTGAAAACAAATTACGGTTGGATTTGTCTTTCTTTTCTTATAGAACCTATTTGTTTTGTAATGACATTAATGTTACACTCTCTTTTGTCCTACAATTCATTTCTATAACCCTTTCCTGAAACTCAGAGTTACCCCATTCTTTTTGTAAACCACAAAGGGGGAGAATGTTTTACAAAGGGGGAGAATGTTTTATAAAGGGGGAGAATGTTTTACAAACGGAGAATGATTTAATCAAATACTTCTAAAGCAAGAAAAATCTGCAGATACAATCCTTAGCAAAGTAAATAACTATGGGGGAGTTAGTTGTATTCAAATTCATATTCAAGAGAGTTTCCAATAACTCCGGGGGAGATATGTTTTTCTTGTTGTATTTACTTTGTGTTTTCCAAAATGGGGGAGATTGTTGAGTCAAACGTTCCATTTTGACTTCTTTATATTGTTTTGGAAATCACAAATGTCTTTTTATTCGCACTGACTTTATCAATAGTATCGTACTAACCTTGTCAATAGTATCATACTGACTCTGTCAATCATATTGTACTGACTCTGTCAATTGTATCGTACTGACTCTGTCAATCGTATCATACTGAATCTGTCAATTGTATCGTACTGACTCAGCTATTCATACTTTTATTACTTTGTTGTCCTGGTACTTAGTCAAAAACACATGTTTCATATTAATCATACTATTGTTTATCATCTTCATATATCTTTTAACAAATACGATGTCGTTGAGTTAGTTACAAACTAATCAAAATGATGCCGTACTTTCTGTTTCAATATGACCGTTATAATGCCAGGTTTCCAAGTCCCTTCGAGTTTTTCGGAGAAATATGACCGTTGGAGGAAATGTGACTGTTGGAACCTGAGGCCTCTAAATAGAAGGTCATTTGAAGTCGAGAGAGGAAAACTGATAATAGGGTGAACAACTGTGATACTTTTCTTCTATCACGTTCAAGAGAGAGACGTTGTGACATCTCTCGTGCTTTGTGCTTTTTGCGTCCGATCATCGTATTGAGGGATTTCAAGTAATTGAAAGACAGAGGTGCATATTACCTATAAAATCTAGGGCTGCCGGGGATAGGAAGACAGAAATTCTGATCATCGTATCGAGTGCTACCGGGGATAGGCAGACAGATGAACCAATCATCATATCGAGGGCTTACCAAGGAGTTGGTAAGACAGATCTCTTATCCTAGGTGAAAGGATAACCCTTCTCTTTGAGTCAAAAGAATTGTAATACTATTTATTTTCTGCTGCTGTTTGTATTAGGAAGGAATTAGTATTGTTTCATTTCATCTTTATACATTTAATTGTAATTGTTTCAATTACAATTATTCTATTACATATTATATTAGTAGATTCTATATGCTTTATGGTAGAATCTTTCACACTTGTATTGCTCTGATTATTGTATTTATCTTGAATGCAATTACTTTTCTTTTCTAATAGTATTACATTACTTCATACCATTATATTCAATACAATTGTGGTTGTTTGAAATGTATTAGTTTAAGATCTTTTAAACTAATCTCATTAAGTGTTTAAACTCAAGGTTTTTAAACATACAATTCACCCTCCCTCTTGTATTGTTCCATCTAATATACATAGACATCTACATTTTCGATCCAACATTATACAACATTCAAAGGATATCATTATTGTATATGGTATACATCTATCATTTATAAAAATTGAGAAAAGAAAACCCAAACCATAAGTCATGACAGTATTTATACATGTGAAAAAAATATATAATAAATATAATATTATTATAAATGAATAAAATATTACAATATATGATACGACATATTATTATCATACGACTTTATATTTACCAGTTTCTAAGAATTCCAGTTTAAAACAACATTTCATGTAATAACACTTGTGATTATCATAAGTGTTTTGAATTCCCATTACTAATCCTCTTATTGAAATGATAATTTAATTTTTTCCTGGATTTAAAACAAGATGTATATATTATATATTCATTTACTAAATATTTATAATTATTATAGAAATATAGGAATATTAAATTTCAATACATTGTTCAAGGAGAATATAGGTCATGCGTATGGATAGACATTGTTTCCGTCTTATTGTTGTATTAAAAGAGTGAAAATAAATAGTATAAATGTATATATACTATATCAACAACATAATTAATTAATTTTTCATTTATATCATATAATTTAACAAGACCCATCCTTAATAGATTCCATGTAATGTGTGAACGAATCACATCACTTTGAGGTGGTGACAGTCCACACGTCTACAACTGATGTAATCATTTTTAAAAGGAGATAGAAATCATGATTTTTAAATAATAATTACATATTAATATATAAATAATAAATATCATATATATAAAAAAAATATAGATTCTAGAATAATTACAACCGATGAGACGTGGTAAAAAATAATGAATAGCTTCATTTTTTGAGGAAGTAGTCCACCATAAAGATAAAGAATCATATTTTTACCCAATAAATGCATGTGTGTGTTAGTTTAGATATAAAAAATATATTAAAGATATTATTATATTGATAATAATACTTTTATTATATAATTATTTTATAAGAATGGTTAATTGTGTGGGAAAAAAAATTAAACAAAATAGCTTGCGGAAGGATGCAACCACTTATTTGGGTAAATCCTATTGGTTTTCACCAAAGGCAATCCTTGATTGTAATTATTCACAATTATTTTCTTATAAGATGAATTTAAGGATTCTGGAAGTATATTTGGGAATTGTTTTTTTGATTTACTAGTATTGAGAGGTGTGAATAATTGAGAGGTGTGAGTGACTTTTTATAATGGGGGAGGAGTGAAATTATTGTAAATATTTGGAATGGGAATTCCACCCTTGTTTTGTCCATGAAATTTTGCTCTATTAATATTCAAAATATGATATAGGTGAGTCCAGATTCAAAATATTAATCTCAATTTTCAGGTCATTTTGGACCGTATATTTAATTTTTAGTCCTTTATTTGGTTTATTTTTCTCTTAGTTGTTGTAATTAATTTCAGTCACGTTCACTAATATTTTTGGTAAAAAACAATGTCGAACTTATTATAAATTTTATATTATTATATTTCTAAATATTCAATACATTTTTAAAAAATCAAATACAAAATTTGGGCGAAACTAATTTAAATAAAATTCTGTAAACGACACGACATAACGAGTTTTTAATGTAAACATGTTAAAAAGGGTCAATTGTTTTTATATCCATGATCAATGTGAAATTTATTAAAATAAACTAAATTTCATTAAGTCAATAAATATTTTTCTAAATAAAATTTAAAACAAATTCAAAATATAATTTCACCCTACAAATTATTTATATGAAAATTAATTTTTAAATTATAATTTTGTTTTTTTCTTTATTCATCATAATATAAAACATCCACGAAATATAAAAAATACACCAAAAGATAACATTGACATTCCAAATTAAAAAATGATATTTCTTTTTTGAAATATATGTTATAAATGTGACATTAATTATATTTATAATGGGATCTCTATTAAGAGATTGTAAAATTACCTAATAAAAAAATAGATATTTTATGTCATAGAAATTGATTTTTTCTTATATTATACCCATGGAATATATTAAATGTTCATCATAATCATTTATTATTTAAATAATATATAATATTTATTGAAAAAATTAGTAAAAAATGCTTTTATATATTAATTAATATAAAATGTATCTATACATAGAAAATTAGTTCTCTTAGATAAGTAATTTCATTATTTTCAAATAACTTATTCATTCACTTATACTAACTGATAACTAGACAAAAAAATTTATATACATATGTAAATAATATTTTCACGATTAAGTTAATCTGATTTATTAATCTCATAAAAAATATTGTTTTTGAATATAATAATATTTTAATAATAATATTAATAATATATTGTAGATTTATAAAACTCGGTCTTATGTGTTATGAAAACTATCAAAGAAACTCGAGAATGAAAAAAATGAAATGATTACTATTTCATGTAATGAAAGTGAATATAAATTTTTCATGTAGCACAATATTAACTTCGTGTTTCATTTAATGAATGAAAAACATAGTTCATTTTGTATAAGAATATAAATTTTTTGTTAAGTGAAATGAAAAATATCTAATGGATTAAATTATTTTGAATAACTAATAATTCAAAAAACCTCTATGTGTTACACTATTTGCCCATTAAAATTAATTTCCCCATTAAACTTTATATGCTTTTCAATTATTTATATAGAACCCATTTCTTTTCATATAATAATATTAGATCATTTTTTCAGAATACTTACAAAATTACGAAAATATACAACCAAAGACCGCATTTCCCTACTGCATTTGGAAACATGGAAACATGAAAACTAGTACATCTGTGAGATACATTATACTACAAACTGGTTATTCATGAATAAAAAACCATCTTATAAAAAGGATGAGATCAAAAACTCAGTATGAGTAAACTAGAAATATATGTGAGCATAAACATGAGCACAAGGGTATGAGAATGGGATAATGACTTTATAAGATAATACTCTATATATATAAAAAATAAAAATGAATCATAGAATAAGGATTGAAATTTCAGGATAAATTTATCATAATGGAATCATGAGAATAATCCACGAAATAATAATATTGGAATACGACATTAAATTGTGTCATATAGATAAACATGTAATATCATTTTCTATAAGTCGATATACATTTATAGAACTTGTGAGGCCACTTCATAAAGGCTACACATACAAGGAGAGACACACCACCATACAAATTTGTAGTACTCTCTTTATAAGGGATCAAACCTCCCCATATTCTCATTAGGGACCAGTTTTCCCCATCATCAAATCATCATGGGGACATAAAATACTAGATTGGACACACCTAAATCCCCAATATTAGTCATTTCCTTATAAGGACTTCGGGTTTCCCATATTCCTATTGAGGATCATGTTTATCCATCATCTATATTGGGTCAATACCATCAATTTTAATCCAATCAATTTATAAGTATAAATAAATGATTACCAAATGCATTAGAGTGAGATATATGTGCCAAACTTCTCATAATGAAATCATATATAAATTTTCCTCAAGAACATATATAGGAATATAATATCCCCTGAAATTCAATAGGTTTAAAAAAAATGTATTCGTACATTAAAATTTTGAAGAAGTGAAAGGTTTTATAATTATTTCAAAAAAGAATAACATTTGAAATAAATTTTGTTTCATAAGCATATAACCCATGCATGTTTAATGAGAATCATAAATAAATAATCCAAGAAAGGAAAATTGGTTTTTTAAAATCAATATAATAACCATTCATAGAAATAATATAAATGGATTTGAGGGATTATTTTAACCAGAAATAAATGGGTTACACCAAAAGACACTATCATAGATGGAGTATAATTTTGAAATTTATTTTTTAATAAATTATTGAGGAAAATATCCTTTCATATTTTTAAATATATTTTTAAAACATAAGAAAAAATGAAAAACATTATTTCAAAATAAACTATGAAATGTATAAAGACATCCAGAAAACATTTTGATAACAAATTCAAAGAAAAATATTAAAAAAATATAAATAAATATTGAAATAATTTTATAATATAATTTCTTTGAAAAAACATTGAAAATATATATATTCATTCTTGAAAACCACAAAACATTTTAAAAATACCAATTTCTGGAAAATTATATTAAAATATATTATTTAATAACATTTTTGAAAACATTTTTAAATAATAGTATTTAAAATTTCTTGGAATCTGTCTCAGAGAATGATTTTTTACACAAAACTAAATTCTGAATTTGGTAACTTTGGAAGCATAAATCCCATGAAATAGATATCAACAAATGGATTTGTAAATACCCATATATTTTAGAATTGTATTCATAGAATATATGTCATGACCCATCCCCTGGGGCCGTATCGTGACTACCCCTAGCCCGCCTTCCATAGTACGTGGGTTGAAGACTAGCACCAAAGGCGTAATTCTCTAAAAACTGGGAAGACATTGCCTGTATAAAACATAAATACACAAAACCAGAGTATAAGTGAAAGAACACTCTATGTGAAAGCTGTATAACAAGTGTACTGAAAGTAAAATGGCCGGAAATACAAGACCCATAGTAAAGTACAAGGAAAGGACAAATAGGTACAACCAAATAGATAAACACCTAGAAGGTGTCTAGCAGCTCCTGGATCGTCCACCATGGATCCTACTTGAAGGATAGGTACAGATAGCCTCCTCAGTTCTACACGTCTGTCCGTCTTCTCCGGGTATCGACTCGTCGTGAGGGCCACCTCTTGGTACCGTCCAACCCTCATACACTCTGCCTCGGTCATCGCTGTCTGTCATCTGCATCCAACACAACAAGGTTAGGGGATAGCCCATGCAGGGGTGAGTATTAAGATACTCAATAGGGACCCCAAGACCCTCAAGGTCTCACTAAATCTATCAAGGATAACCCACAAAGAAATATCTCAACAGATATCCTTTACTTCGGTATATTCCCTTACATATACCTAAGTTATCAAATAACCAATCTCAATCATGAGGAAAACACAAAGTACATTGACTCAGCTCAAACCAGGATTTTATTCATGATGTCAAAACCATAGTTGTTAGAGAATTCCTCCTCTATCAAGCATAGTAGTCCTTTCATGACCCTGAGGTTCTACTCACTAACCTTAGACTGCTGAGGTACTCCTCTTATAGAGTACCGCGGGTCTACCGCCTCACATAGTAGCGTTCCCTGCCATGGGTCTACCGCCTCACACAGTAGCGCTCCCCTAGATATCCTATAGAGGTACTCCTTCTATCGAGTACCACGGGTCTGCCTCCTCACAACGTAGCTCTCCTCCAACATGGGTATGCTACCTCACACTATAGTTCTCTCCACTGGACTAGTCAAGTCACTCCGAAACGAATCGGACAAGCAGTCATCAGATCTCAGCCAGCTACTAGGTCTACCAAGTCTACTCGTTTGTCTCTGGGAGGGTCTTTTCCATGATCTACAAGCCGATACTTCAATTTTCACTAAGTCTCATGAAGAATTATCTCAAAGGTCTGCCACGTCATAGGTGTCTCAACGCAACACACGACACATCAATTGAACACCCGACCTTTGAGTTATTATCATTTTAATCCCGGGGCCCGGTTGGTTTCGTGTACGAACCAACCCTACTATTTCTCAACTATACCCCGAACTCCCATGGGGTATACTCAAAGGGATCATTTCTCAACGAGATTACAAACGCTATTGATGGTTCATCAAACGTACGTCCGGTCTGAGAGTTATTGGCTTTTCTGTTCCAGGGGCTCGCTTGCTTTTTATGCTAAAACCAACCCAAATGTACTCCATCTGCGTCCAAACCTCAAGAGGAGTATTCCAAATGAACCGTATAATCAAAAGGAAACCAACATAGTTGATGGCACATCATTCGGACGTTCGGTCCTTTTGTTATAAGCGTTTCTGCTCCGATAGCCCGTTTGGTTTCGAGTTTGAACCAACCCGGACGTACCCAAACATCGCCAGAATGTTGAGTGTAATATAGCAAAACGGCCTAATAAATCAGAGGATTCCTACTCAACTGACGGTGCACCAATCGGAGGTCCATAACTGAAGATATTGGAAATTAACAAAAAACGGCCCAAAGAGGGGGGTCTGGGACCGGTATGACCCAACCCAACCCACCATGGGACATCCCGAACCGGGTCAACCCAACCAAGGTCCGGGTATTTTCGGGTAGTGATTTTCCCCCCGGTTCTGCGTAACGGTGGTGCTTGGCTGGCACCGCCTGTCTCTCCGGATCCTGCGCGGCGCGGGATCCACTCCACCCCGCCGCGGCTGGTGCCGCATGGGACTCCTGTCGGGGGCACGCTAGGGTGCCGCTGCCTCTAGGTGGTCGGCCACTGACTCCAGTGGCCGGTGCTGCCGCAATCTTCAGCGGGCTACCTGAGTCCTTAAAGTGGTCCGTTTTTGCTCTTGTCTACTCCTAGAGCCCTCTCTAGTTCTGTTCTTCACTACGACAGCATGATAACGTTATTGCCCTTCCGTTCACCCATCACCAACCAATCCGCACATCAACAATGATATAGCGGTGGGTCCTAACTTGTTCATTAGCCCGTACCCACCACGTTAGAGGTTAAAACAATTATTCAACAAATAATCGCATAAGTTCATGGGTATAAATCACATAAATAAAAATATTTAAAATCCCCCTTCCCTGAGAATTGATGTCGCACATCGTCAAACCACGGAAGATGAACGTCGCAGTAGTCGAGCATCGCAGAAGAACTTTGTCGATTCTGTTGAGGATGAAGTGCGCACGAAGAAGAAGCCTCGTTGGTGACTTCTCATTCTTCATCCATGATATTATTCGTCGAGTGAAGAACGATGTTCTTCAATTTCTCCAAAGTCTTCTCATAGCTCTCCCAACACAATGTGTGCCAAATAAAAATAAAAGCGTAAGATATTTTTTTATTCTCCACATGAATCTTAAAAATATCAAACTCTTGAATTAATTAATTAAAGGGTGTTGGAGAAATAAAATGGAGGGATGTAGAGAGATCTTAATAATAGGGGAGTTATCATAATAAACAAGGGGTTAAAGGGAGATAAGGGGTGATGAATGGTTAGGGCTCGTGTGGGACCCACATCAAAAATATTCTCTCATGAGAGGTTATGTGGGCCTGGGTATAATGACCCATACTTTACATACATTTTTAATACTTCAAAATTAAAGGATACTTACTACAACATATAACAAAACCTCGAAAGGACCGTATAGGTATAGTGTCCTTAGAAACTGGGAAACATAAACAACTGGTTCATAAAGCATCTACACTGTCTCCCATTTATTTCATCATATCTATAGTCCCTTTTGGAATATCTTACTTAATAACCTTCTTCCGGACCTGGGGAAAGAAAACATACAAAACGGTGAGCTCAAATGCTCAGTAAGGGTAAACAAAAGAAATATCAATCACATCATATACATAAGCACATAACTTTTGGAAATCATAACCTGCAAAAAAGATCATAATTTCATAAATGGGATAAATAATGGCAGTGAAATGTAATCACAATAATCATAACATAAAACATGAAACTTTGTGGCATAAACACATAATCATAGAGAATCATTTCTTGTGAGTCAAGACTCATTGCCAAGACTATCCTAGTGGACAAAGTCCCTTTCTGAACTGAGTCACCCTCATTTCAGTCCTGTTTCACTGAACCGGTATAACCTACCGTTCCAGCCATGTCTATCTCATGAGATATAAAATCATTACCCAATGCATTGGAGGGAGATATAGGTCCCACCCGTCTCATAATGATACCATTCTTATGTGTGCCACAAAATCACAAATCATACATCATTTCATAACCCATGTAATAAAAATGGGAATCTTAAACATCGTGACATCATAAAAAAATTCATATAAGATAATGGAATTCATAAATATATAATTCCATCACAACATAATCAAATCAATGTAATAATATGGATAGAAACAGAACCCTATATTATCTTAGATGGAAAATAATTTTGATAAAACACTTGAACTCCATTCTTGAGGAAAATATCCTTTCTGCTTCAAAAACACTTTTCCTTTCTTAACATGTAGTACAATTATAAACAAAAAGAAGTTGATTAAAAATTAACTTGAAAACTTTTAAAGGATGCTTCTTGGAAATAATGTTTTAAAAATCCATTCATGCCGTATAAGTTAAAAAACATTCTTCTCATACTTTTGCCGGAAAAGTCAAAAAGTACCTCGTACGAAAAACGACAAAAGATTCCATTCATATCTTTTACTAAAAACTCAACGAAGGGTAAAATTGGATTTAAACAATTTTAGGTGGATGGAAATAATATTACATATTGAGGAAACATGGATTTGGATGATAAAAGACACCCTAGTAAATACCTAAGTATAAACAATCTCAGATAAAAATGAGATTGTGATATTTCCCTTACCTTAGGTCCGACTTAGTTTGTAAGTTTCTGAACCTCCTGTATAATGATTTAAATAATGTTATTGACTTATTCCATAATCATAATTATTTATATGATATCATATATGGTCATATTCTTAGCTTCATAGTAGTAATATTTCATTTATACTTGTTATTCGGGTGTTTATAACTTTTTGTTCTTATGCGTGGTTTGTCGAATAAATTATTATTCTTATCTTTAGGTTATAGATACCTCATTTCCAAGATGTTATTAGTGTAATATATATCATATTCATTCATTCAATTCATTTATATAATCATTATGAAATGAAGATCATGTAGAATGAGTCGCATCACATCGTGGAGACGGTATTCCGTACGTACGCACGAGTGATGATATCGTTCCTATGATCGTGGAATTGTATTGGAGTGTATGTATACTATTTCAGAATCAGTATTACTTTATAATATTCATATATAGTAATTATTTTCACCATTATACCCATCCAGGTAAGGTGGTGGTGGAAAATAGATTACACCACGGTGTGGAGACGGTATTCCGTACGTACGCACGCGCGGTGATTTCTTTTTCCGTAGAATGGATAGATGGTGAAATATGGTTGTTTCATACTTATAATAAAATATCAGTATATGAGTGATACTGATGTTATTACTTCATAATGAAACAACTAAAGAAGAAGAAGTGGAAGAAGAAATAAAGATGAAAGAATCGATAAAGGACATTACCTCTTCTTTGAAGTGCTTCTTTGAGACCTTCTTTTAGGGCACTAAAATAGGTCTTTGAAGAAGACCAGGACATCTAGGATGTCTCTAGGGAAGTGGATAGGAGAATGTGGAAGGGGTTGGCAGAGCATGAAGGCTCAAAGTGGTGTGAGAAAGAGAGGGAGGAAGTGCCCTTTTATAAGGGAGGAGAGGGGCACCTTTGGATTAACTAAAAATATTATTTTATTATAAAGTCAAGTTCGGTTATAAATAGCTCCAAATTTATTTATTTCGAGGCTAAAGTAGGGATGGGTCGAAATACTCTCATAAAATAGAATTTAGACAAGTTTAGGTTCCTATTTTAACCTTTTCATTTAGATTTAACATTAAGTTAAATAATTTTACTTTTACCATGTCTTCTTGTGTTCTTATATTATAAGGTTAATAAACATACTATAAGAATCCAAACGAACCCCAAGTTGTTTATTATTAATATATATATCCTTATCCAAGTCATTTGGCCGAACCATAGATTTTTAGGAGTAAAATAACAATTACCAATATAATATTTGTTTTAAAAACTATTTTATGTCAATTTTGACACTATTTAATAATTGATTTTTTTGAAAATCTTAACAGAATTATTAGTTGTAAACAAGTTAATTAAATCAACACTAACATGTCATATTAACCTAGAAAATTAGTGGGATTCATTAAAAGTCTCAAATTACATTTATTTTGGTGTTTATAACATCAATTATGTCAATATTTCATTAATAAGATAATTACAGCATCATCATTGTGTCATAAATAAATTAACTTATTTAATGTATAAAAATTAAAAATAAAAAACCATTATGTAGGAAATCCTTTTAGATTTCAAATGAATATTTATAATCGAATTTATCTTATGTATAACCCCATATTAAAATTTATTTACTTATTAAACATTGATTTTAACTATTTTAACCCTTCTTTAAATAAATTAATAATAAATGTCCTAATCTAATCCTAGTGGGCCTAAATGGTCATATTTTATTTTTAAGTTTGTTTTTGGACGAATTACACTTTTCCAATAGAATAGGACATGTGTTAGGGTAATAATAATATCATCTTTACCCTTAATTACCCTATTTACTTTTAACCGCGGTAAAAAATAGGAAAAAGTTACTATTCACCAAAAAATTATTTTCCTCTCATTGAACCACATTTTACCTACTGACATCAACAGTGTCTCTCGGATTTTTGAAATTTCACTCACAGAAGCGGTAAAATTACGTTTTATGAAAAATTCAGTTTTCTAACTACCACTTAGTGGTTTCACTATTCATCAAAAATTGAAAGTTTTCAGAAAAATACCAAAATTTCACCCTAGGCTAATTTCTATATTCCGAATCCAAAAATGAAGTCCATTTTGAAAAATAAAATTTATAAAATTTCAAAAAGTGGTTATTACTATTCATAACGACTAGTTTTAATAATATTTTAATAGCATATCGTTGTTTAGTGAAACTCGGTATTGCGTACGACGCAAGCTATCGAGGAAGGTCGCGATTTCGTGTAAAGCAAGCCAAAAAAGTGTTGTGTAGAAAAAGATTCCTTTAATGATTTATATAACATAAAAGTCTCGGGTGTTACATTCTACCCCCCTTAAAATGAATTTCTCCCTCGAAATTCGTCACTTTGTAACAAACAGATGAGGATACCTCTCCCTCATCATATCCTCAAGTTCCCATGTAGCTTTTTCTAATTGGTGGTTCGTCCATAAAACATTCACCAATCGAGTGGTCTTGTTTCGTAAGACTTTTTGGCTACGATCCAGAATCTCTATCGGTTGTTCTTCATAAGAAAGATCTTGCTCCAGCAGTACAACTTCTGAGCTGAGTACATGTGAAGGATTAGGTATGTACTTTCTCAGGAGGGATACATGGAACACATCGTGAACTTGAGAGAGATTTGGTGGAAGCACCAATCGGTGAGATACCTTCCCAACACAATCCAGTATTTCTATAGGACCAATATATCTAGGGCTCAACTTCCCCTTATTTGCAAATCTCATAACCCTCTTCCAGGGAGATATTCGTAAGAACACTTTATCACCCACTTCAAACTCTAGGTCTTTTCTTCGGTTGTCGGCATAATTTTTCTGTCGACTCTGAGCTGCTCTTATGTGTTGTTGAATATATCACACCTTTTCTACCATTTCATCAACGAGATCAGGTCCTAATAGTTTTCTTTCCCCAAATTCATCCTAGCAAGTTGGAGTCCTGCATTTCTTTCCATAGAGCGCTTCATAAGGAGCCATCTGAATACTGGAGTGAAAGCTATTATTATAAGAAAATTCCACCAAAGGTAGGTGTTTATCCCAACCAACTTTGAAATCCATAGAGTAAGCTCTCAACATATCTTCTATGGTTTGAATTGTTCTCTCAGACTGACCGTCTGTCTGAGGATGATAAGCAGTGCTGAAACTCAACTCTGTATCCAGAGTATGCTGAAGACTTCGCCAGAACTTCGAGGTAAATCTCGGATCCCGATTAGATATAATAGAAAGTGGTACTCCATGCAATCTTACCACTTCCTTCACATATATCCTGGCAAGCTGATCCAGAGAGAAATCCTCTCTAACAGCAATGAAGTGTGCAGACTTTGTAAGACGATCAACTATGACCCAAATACCATTATTTCATTTGGATATTTTAGGAAGTCCTGTGACAAAGTCCATAGTGATGTTTTCCCATTTCCATTCGGGTATGGGTAATGGTTGTAACATCCCCTTAGACTTCTGTCTCTCAGCATTAACTTGTTGTCAAACCAAGCATCGAGAGACATATTCAGCAACATCTCTTTTCATGCCATCCCACCAGAAGTACTCTTTCAGGTCCCTATACATCTTCGTGCTTCCGGGATGAATAGAGAATGAAGAACTATGAGCCTCATCCAGCAGCTCCTTCTTTAATTCGGGGATGGGAGGAACACAATCCTGATACCTGAACTTTATTATCCCATCACAATCAAGGTTGAATTAAGGAACATTCCTCACCTTATTTTGTAACACGACATCTTCATTCTGTGCCTCTTTAATCTTCACATGTATAGATGGTTGAACATTCATTTGAGAAATATAAGATTTTTCTCCTTCCATTATAATTCCAAGATCCATCCTCTGTAAATCCATAAATATTGGATCTTTTGTGATCCTCATCATGGATAAACTAGCATGGTCTTGTCGACTTAATGCGTCTTCCACCTTGTTTGCTTTCCCAGGGTGGTAATGGATTGAGAAGTCATAATCCTTAATCATCTCCAACCATCTTTTTTGGCGCATATTCAGCTCATTTTGTGTGAAAATATACTTTAAACTTTTATGATCAGTATAAATATCACACCTTTCACCATAATGGTAATGCCTCCAAATCTTTAATGCAAAGATTACCACAGCTAACTCCAAATCATGTGTTGGGTAATTTGGCTCAGGGATTTTCAACTGTCGTGAGGCATAAGCTATCACCATATCATTTTTCATAAAAACACACCCCAATCCCTTCATGGATTCATCACTGTAGATCACAAACCTTTCTCCACTACAAGTCAGTGTGAGAACAGGTGCACTGGATAACCTTCTTTTCAACTCCTTGAAATTCTCTTCACATTCTTCCATCCGGACAAACATAACTCTTTTCCGAGTCAACTTGGTGAGTGGATTAGGTAATCATGAATAATCTTTCACAAAACGTCAATAATATCCATCCAAACCAAGAAAACTTCGGATCTTAGTTACTGTTGTTGGTCTTGACCATCTTTCGATAACCTCTGTTTTTGTTGGATCCACAGATATCCACTCTTTTGAGATTATGTGACCCAAAATGAAACTTTTTGAAGCCAAAATTCACACTTGGTAAATATGGCATAAAGCTTCTCCTTTCTCAGGGTCTTCAATATAATTCTCAAGTGATCTTGATGCTCTTCCTTTCTCTTTGAATAGACAAGAATATCATCTATAAATACTACCATAAATTGATCAAGATAGTCTCTAAAGACTCTATTCATCAGATCCATGAAGATAGTAGGGGCATTAGTAAGACAAAATGGCATCACTATAAATTCATAGTGTCCATACCTTGTACGGAAAGCCGTCTTTGGTATATCCTCCCTTTTGACCCTTAATTGATGATACCCTGAACGAAGATCAATCTTGGAAAAGTATTGAGCTCTGTGTAGTTGGTCAAATAAGTCATCAATGTCTGGGAGAGGATATTTGTTCTTGATAGTGATCTTGTTAAGTTCTCGATAATCAATGCAGAGTCTCATTGATCCATCTTTCTTCTTAACAAATAGAACACGTGCTCCCCAAGGTGATGCACTAGGGCGTATGAATCCATTATAAAGAGTCTCTTGGAGTTGCTTCTTCAATTCCTGGAACTCAATTGGGGCCATTCTATATGGTGTCTTTGAAATAGGCAAATCACCAGGTACGAGTTCTATTGAAAACTCAACTTCACGATTCGGGTGTTTATAACTTTTTGTTCTTATGCGTGTTTTGTCGAATAAATTATTATTCTTATCTTTAGGTTATAAATACCTCATTTACATAATGGTATTAGAGTAATATATATCGTATTCATTCATTCAATTCATTTATATAATCATTATGAAATGAAGATCATGTGGAACAAGTCGCGTCACATCGTGGAGACGGTATTCCGTACGTACGCATGAGTGATGATATCGTTCCTATGATCGTGGAATTGTATTGGAGTGTATGTATACTATTTCAGAATCAGTATTACTTTATAATAGTCATATATAGTCATTATTTACACCATTATACCCACCCAAGTAAGGTGGTGGTGGAAAATAGATTACACCACGGCGTGGAGACGGTATTTCGTACGTACGCACGCGCGGTGATTTATTTTTCCATAGGATGGATAGATGGTGAAATATGGTTGTTTCATAATTATAATAACATATAAGTATATGAGTGATACTGATGTTATTACTTCATAATGAAACAACTAAAGAAGAAGAAGTGGAAGAAGAAGTAAAGATGAAAAAATCGGTAACGGACATTACCTCTTCTTTGAGACCTTATTTTAGGGCACTAAAATTTGTCTTTGAAGAAGACAAGGACCTCTAGGATGTCTCTAGGGAAGTGGAGAGGAGAATGTGGTAGGGGTTGGATGATCTTGAAGGCTCAAAGTGGTCTGAGAAAGAGAGGGAGGAGGTTCCCTTTTATAAGGGAGGAGAGGGTCACCTTTGGAATAACTAAAAATATTATTTTATTATAAAGTCAAGTTCGGTTTTAAATAGCACAAATTG
Organism: Viscum album; assembly: GCA_963277665.1. Taxonomy (NCBI): domain Eukaryota; kingdom Viridiplantae; phylum Streptophyta; class Magnoliopsida; order Santalales; family Viscaceae; genus Viscum; species Viscum album. The sequence continues at coordinate 1,400,489,887 of OY728137.1, read as the reverse complement.
ATTTTTTTCGAGGATAAGGTGGGGATGGGACGAAATAATCTCATCCAATAGAATTTAAGCAAGTTTAAGTTCCTATTTTAACCTTATCATTTAGATTTAACATTAAGTTAAATAATTTTACTTTTACCATGTCTTCTTGTGTTCTTATACTATAAGGTTAATAAACCTACTATAAGTAGCCAAACGAACCCCAAGTTGTTTATTAGTAATATATATAACCTTATACAAGTCATTTGGCCGAACCTTTGATTTTTAGGAATAAAATAACAATTACCAATATAATATTTCTTTTAAAAACTATTTTATGTCAATTTTGACACTATTTAATAATTGATTTTTGTGAAAATCATAACAGAATTATTAGTTCGAAACAAGTTAATTACATGTATAATAACATGTCATAGTAACCTAGAAAATTAGTGGGATTCATTAAAAGTCTCAAATTACATTTATTTTGGTGTTTATAACATCAATTATGTCAATATTTCATTAATAAGATAATTACTGCATCATCATTGTGTCATAATTAAATTAACTTATTTAATGTCTAAAAATTACAAATAAAATACCATTACGTAGGAAATATTTTTAGCATTATAATGAATATTTATAATCGAATTTATCTTAATTATAACCCTATATTAAAAATTATTTACTTATTAAACTTTGATTTTAACTATTTTAACCCTTCTTTAAAGAAATTAATAATAAATGTCCTAATCTAATCCAAGTGGGCCTAAATGGTCATATTTTATTCCTAAGTTTGTTATTGGTCGAATTACAATTGTCCAATAGAATTAAGACATGTGTTAGGTTAATAATAATATCATCTTTACCCTTAATTACCCTATTTACTTTTAACCGTGGTAAAAAAAAGTAAAAAGTTAGTATTCACCAAAAAATTATTTTCATCTCATTGAGCGACATTTTACTTACTGACATCAACTGTGTCTCTCATATTTTTGAAATTCCACTCACAGAAGCGGTAAAATTATGTTTTATGAAAAATTCAGTTTTCTAACTACCACTTAGTGGTTTCACTATTCATCAAAAATTGCAAGTTTTCAGAAAAATACCAAAATTTCACCCTAGGCTAATTTTGATATTCCGAATCAAAAAATGAAGTCCATTTTGAAAAATAAAATTTATAAAATTTCAAAAAGTGTTTATTACTATTCATAACGGCTAGTTTTAAAAATATTTTAATAGCATATCGTTGTTTAGTGAAACTCGGTATTGCGTACGACGCAAGCTATCGAGGAAGGTCACGATTTCGTGTAAAGCAAGCCAAGCAAGTGTTTTGTAGAAAAAGATTTCTTTGATGATTTATATAACATAAAAGTCTCGGGTGTTACACTGGGCCCCACCAATAACTTCCCATGTAGGATTTAACTACCCAAGAAAAATAAAATTGTTCGGAATAATTTTATTTAACTTTTTTATTAGTCCCCAAAAATTAACTCTCAATCGCATTAAAATGCTACTGCAGTGAAGGTCCCGTTATGCGAATACTGGTGTTGTGAGTTCATCGGTGTCCTCAGATTTCAATTCTGAGTACCAGTTCAAAATATAGAAAACCTCGCACGTACTTTTACTGAAAGTACCCGAACCAAAATTGAGAAATTGATTCCAGGCACACCGGGCCTCAGAATCAGGTGCCATCAGAAACTGCAGACTGGTAAAATTCCAATGAATTATGAAAAAATATCCTTGAAATTTCTAGGTCTTTACAATACTCCCACTTCATGGATTTACGTTCCCATAAAGCAATAACACACACTAGGGAAACTAAAGGGGTGATGAGCACGCAACTGAGCCTCTTACTCCCATGTGCTGCCCTGGAGGTTCTTGTATTGCTAGTGAATGTGCACCAGAGGAATCGACTTCCCACGTAGGACCTGCTCCTGTCAATCCTCGATCTCCACCGGGACCTCCATGAATGTTTCCCCATCATCGATGTCTAGATCCCCAAGGACGATGCTGTGGGATGGATCGTGCACACATCTTCTCAACTGAGATACTTGGATGACATCGTTCACATGGTGCATCTGAGGTGGAAGGGCCAGAAGGTAAGCCCCCTCACCTACTCTACAGATGAAGTGGTGGAGTGACTGTAAGAGACTGAAGTTAGGCTGCACCATCTCTATCCACAATGATATATGTAAGGTAGCCAACTTCCCTATTTCCTCTCCTAGTAGCCGAATACCAGTCCTCCTGCTGAGTGCATCCACAACAATGTTCCCCTTCCCAGGAGTCTAGACTATCGCAAAGTCATAGTCCTGACGGAACTGAATACTCAAAACTCTTACTGCCACGAGCGTAAGGTTGTTTGACTCCAGAGTGATCGAAGACACCCTCCTAAGCATGATTTTATCCTGTACTTCTTGGGTTTCCCTTTTCACCAACCAAAGAAAAAACCTCATCCCAATATTGTAGATAAACTACAACTGTTTTTCCTAACACAGTCAAACTGTGTAGGAACTATGGTCGCCCAGTCCATACCCAAACTAACGTCGTAAGGCCTCGACGCTCCCACCAAGAGGTTCCAACTGAAACTCTCACCTCTAGGGTAAGATCACATCGTTGATGTAAGTGTGATTATCGAGTCTCCTCCAAAAGTTATCTCCAGACATCAGGGTCAAGTCAATGGTTCTAATAAGAAACTCTAGGTCTGGGAAAAGATTCATCGAAGGAAGGAATGATTGGTACCTATGTCAATTGATACGGAAGCAAGCAGTAGACATAGACTGTACCTTGAATCATTCTTATAGCCCTTGGGTGACACTAGTTGACCGCATGAAACTATTCTATTCCCCCTCCATCCAACTCCCTAAGTGTGGCATGGACAACAATGGTGGGTGGTTGTAACATGTCGAAATTTACACCACCTCATGCTGCTCTGATGGCTTGCCTTTTATGTCTACTTCTTAGTAGATTAATCTGTCCTTAACACTTCCTCTTCTAGAAACATTTTACATGCCAAAGTCTCTGAGACTGGTGCCATTTCCCTGCTTTCCCACAGCTGACATTCTATAGCTGTATCCATTCATCCAAAGAACATTCAACTAAAAAGGTTCTTTCTAGCACCCTAGCATAAGTAGGAATGCATAGAGGAAAAGTGTTGGCTCAAATATCTTTTAAACACACCTCTCCCTTAGTCTGATCCCAAAATCACTGATCTTATCATATTCATCGAGTACCCAAAACGATTGGTATACCTCGATGAATACTCAGTTACCGACATGTCATCTTGACGAAGCTGTATATGTTCTAGAGAACTCTTAGCCACCTCCTCAATCCAGTCCATATCCACATGTGAGTCAGCTCACCTTAGAACCTGAGAGGTATCTGATACTGAAACACATCTAAGGAACTAAGCCTACAAGTGTCCTCTACCAGTACCGCCCATCGTAACTACTGATCAATGGGTATTGAAATAGCTGACACACTACCCAAAGGCACTATTTTAGGCATCAGACCACATACCGAAGCCTCATCACTAAGTGGGCCAACCTCGTGATCACTCATGGAAAATAGCTATGATCGCCATCATCTCTACAGGTGTCTTAAATATGAAGAAAACTCTAGAAATTGCCTCCATCTAGCGCTCTACATCATGGGTATCTGTCTCGCCTTGAAACCTCGGAGGCCTATACCGTTGGGAGTCGTTATACAAGCTCAGTCGGAATGCACCGTCCGCCAGTGCGGGTGGTGGTATCTGCTGCCCAATGGGTGGTGTTGCTACTAGTACACCACCCGAAGGTTCCAACATAGTAAGAGAGCCCTGCACTAGAGCCTCATCACTCGGTGGGCCATCATCGAGTAATTTCTCGGAACTCCAACTGTCTATCTGCGTAGAGGCATCCTGAATAGATGTGACACAGACAAATGATTTAAACATGGTGAGTTGACCTGGTTGAGCTGACATAATGAAAAATTTTGAAAACAGACATGAAATAAGTGTTTTCGTTCACTATGTCAGAAATCGGAAGTCGAGGTCCTAGTGTATGGATACATTGGCCGCCCCACCAATACTAGACTCCCTGAACTGAAAACCACAATTGGAACTCTTAACATTATTGCTTCACAGAAAGAAAGATCAGAGTCCTGAGTTCTGTGGTAGAACCGACTCCTTTGATTCCAATTTTTCAAGACTCGTCCCACGGGGCCTATATCGTGACTACCCAAAGACCGCCTTCCATAGTCCAGGGGATGGTGACTTCCACTTAAGGAGTAATTCTTTAAAAACGTGGAAGGGATTACCATTATAAAACATAAACACACACAACCATAGTACAGGCGGAATAAAACATTATGTAATAGCTATATAATAAGTGTACTGAAAGTAAAAGGGCCAGAAATACAAGCCCAATAGTAAAGTACAAGGAAAGGACAAATAGGTACAACCAAAAAGAAATACTATTATAAGGTGTCTAGGAGCTCCGTGATCGTCCACCATGAATCCTACTAGATGGGTAGGTACAGATAGCCTCCTCAGTGCTCCACATCAATCCATCTCCTCTCGGTACATACTCGTCGTGAGGTCCACCTCTGGGTACCATCCAGTCCTCGTACACTCCGCCTCGGTCAGCGTTGTCTGTCGTCTGCTTCCAATACAATGATGTGTGGGCATAAACCTTGCAGGGGTGAGTGTAATGATACTCATTAGGGACCCCAACACCCTCATGGTCTCACTGAATCTTTCAAGGATAAACCACAAATAAAGATATCAATTGATATCCTTTACTTATGAGAATGCCCATACATATACCTAAGTTATCATTTAACCAATCTCAATCATGAGGTAAACACAAAGGTCATTGAATCCGATCAAACCAGGATTTTATTCATGATGTCGAAACCATGGCTACTGGAGAACTCCTCCACTATTGAGCACAGTAGTCCTGTCGCAACTCCAAGGTGCTACTCACTAACCTTAGATTGCTCAGTTACTCCTCCAGTCAAGTACCGTAGGTCTACCGCCTCTCACAGTAGCGCTCCCCGCCATGGGTCTACTGCCTCACACAGTGGCGCTCCCCCTGATAGCCTACAGAGGTACTCCTTCTATTTCGTACCACGGGTTTCCACTTCACAAAGTAGCGCTCATTTTCCATGTGTCTTCCACCTCACACAGTAGTGCTCCACACTAGGCTAGTCTGGTCACTCATAAACGAATCGGACAAGAAGTTTTTAGGTCTCAGCCGGCTACTAGGTCTCCGTAGACTGCTCGCACATCTTCTGTAGGGTCTGCTCCATGAGCTACAAGCTGATACTCCAAGTGTCATGATGTCTCACGAAGAAGTATCTTGAAGGTCCTCCATGTCATAGGAGTCTCAATGCAATAGATGGCACGTCAATCAGACGCCCAGTCTATGAGTTATTAGCCTTTTAATCCCAGGGGCCCGGTTAGATTCGTGTACGAACAAACCCGACCGTTTCATAACTGTACCCCAAACTCCCATGGGGTATACTCAAAGTGAATATTTCTCCAAGATATTACCAACGTCGTCGATGCTTCGTCAAATAGACATCCGGTCTGAGAGTTATTGGTTTTTCCGTTCTAGGGGCCCGGTTGGTTTTTTAACTTAAAACCAACCTGACCATACTCCATCTGTGTCCAAACCTCAAGCAGAGTATTCCAAAAGAACCATCTCATCAAAAGAAAACCAATGTAGTTGACGGAATGTCAATCGGACGTTCGGTCCTTATGTTACAAGCGTCTCCACTCCGAGGGCCCGATTGGTTTCGGGTTCGTACCAACCTGGCCGTACCCAGGCTTCACCATAACCTTGAGTGTAACATACCAAAAAGATATTCTTGATCCTATTATTCTTACGCAACTGACGGTGCATTGATCGGAGGTCCGTAGCTCAAGATATGGGTAATTAACCGAAAACATCCCGAAGAGGGGGGGGGGTCTGGGCCCAGTACAACCCAGCCCATCCCACCCTGGGTCGGCCCGAACTGGGCGACCCGACCTAGGTCTAGGTCCGGAACGGCTGGCGCGGCCTGGCCCGTGGCTGGAATGGCCCCGCCTGGCCGAGCGAGGGGGGGGGGGGGGACGCCGCCCCCCCTGTTCCGCGTAACAGCGGCGCCAGGCTCGCGCCACCTATCTCCCCGGATCCCACGCGGTGAGGGATCCGCTCCATGCCACCACGGTTGGTGCTGCGGCGGACTCCTTCCGGAATCACGCAAGTGTGTCGTCGCCTCCAGGCGGCAGGCTGGCACCGAACGCCCCCTCCAATCGCTAGCGCCGCCGCACCGGTGCCCGCACCGCTGCAATCCTTCGCGGGCCACCAGAGTCATTCCGGTGGCCCGTTTTAGCTCCCATCTGTGCCTACGGCCATCTCGGGCTCTTCTCTTCACCACAACGGCCTCAAAACATCAGTTACCTACCATTCACCCATCTACAAGCAATCCAGACATCAAGAACGCTATGTCGGTGGGTCTGAACTTGTTTGTTACCATGTACCCACCGCATTAGAGGCTCAAACCATTATTTAACAAATTATCGCCCAAGTTCGTGGGTATAAATCACATAAATGAAAATATATAAAATCCCCCTACATCAAGAATTGAATTTTCACATCTTCGAACCATGGAAGATGAACATCGAGGTGGTCAGGCATCGCGGAAGAATGGTATCTATTACGTTGACTTCAGAGTGCTCCCGAAGAAGACGCCTCTTTGGTGACTTCGCATTCTTCATCCGTGATATTCTTCGTCGAGCGAAGCACGATGTTCTTCTATTTCTCCAGAGTTTTCTCCAGGATCTCCCAACACAATGTGTGAAAAATAAAAATAATATCATAAGATATTATTTTATTCTCCACATGAATTTCAAAATTTCAAATACTTGAATTAATTAATTAATGGATGGTGGAGAAATAAATGGAGGGAGGTGGAGAGATCTCATTAATAGGGAAGTTTTCATAATAAATAAGGGGGTTTAAGGGAGTTAAAGGGCAATGAAAGGTTAGTCCTCGTGTAGTCCCACATAAAAAATATCCTCTCATTAGAGGTTATGTTGGTGTGGGCCCCACCAATAACATACCCACGTAGTATTTAACTACCCAAGATAAATAAAATTGTTCACAACAATTTTAGTTAACTTTTTTTATTAAAAACCAAATATTAACACACAACCCGCATAAAACAAAACTATGGTAAAGGTCCCATTAAACCAATACCGGCCCTGTGATTTCATCGGTGTCCTTAGATTTCAATTCTGAGCACCGGTTCAGAAGATAGAAAAACCCGCACGTACGTTTACTGAACATACTTGAACAAAACTTCAGAAATTGATTCCGGGAACACCGGGCCCCGGAATCATGTCCCGTCTGATACCACAGACTTGTAAAATTTCAAAGAATTAAGAAAAAAATTTCCGTGAAATTTCCAGGTCTATACATTATATTATTCAATAGTCTAGAGACCATAGAAACGGATTTACCGGTGAATATTGCATGAATATTATATTAAATAAGATAGAATAGAAATCTCTATAACTATTTTCTTGATTCTTATCGTACTCATTCAGGACTTCTATACATTAAATGTATGTTTATTATACATATAACATAAAACCATATTCTTATATCTTACACAATAATGGTATGTTCAATTCCCATTGGATGGAAGTATGTGTATGTGCAAGTTGTACCCTGACAATTAAAATATCAGTTTATTGTGGGTACTAGTTTTATTAAACAATCATCGGATACAAATTAATTAGTTGACGGAGAATGAAAATAAATTAAAGGATCATGAGGAATGATGGTTCATCTTAGTTGGAAAATTTTTTTTCCATGTACAAAAGAGATTTCTTAGTTGAATTTCATTCCAAAGAATGGATTCAAATTTGAAGGGATGGATACTGGTAGCTTATTAATGCAGTGGTTGGGCGATACAAATGGAAACAAATGTGTGAATAAAGGGGAGGGGTTTGTTCCATTTTATAGTGAATTATTAGAGGCATTCTTGAAAATTTATAAATAGTAATTCCTCCAACATTTTTTCTTCGAATGTTTTCACCAATACTGGATCCAAATTCATAAAAGTTAGAATATGTTAAAAATATGTCAATGTAATATATTTTTTATATGTTTCAAGGGAATTTTGGTCATTATTTGAATTGTGTAGTCCCTTGTTAAGTTAATTCTCCTCTTGATCATTTTAATTAATTTCTATCCCATTAAATTATTTTTTTGGTAAAATTATTAGATTAAATTAATAATAATTAATAATTAAGAGGATTCCAAATATGGTATCCATTTATATAAATTAAAATCATAGAAATAGTTGAAATAATTTTAAAATTATTCCCATAGATGCAACCCGACAATTTTATTTCTAAGAAAAAATAATCAAAAGTTTCATATGTTTTGGTATATAATTTAAATCTAAAATAGTTTCAAAAGACCTTAATTGTATTAAATTATGTAAAATAACTATCACTACTGATTAAAACAAAATAAAAAATAATTTTACTATGAATATAAATTTAAGGACAAAAGTATTTATGAAATAAAATATTGTAACCTTCACTTTAAATCTGAAAATGTTGTTTTCCCAAAAAAATCATCATCTTCACCCAATGATAATTTTAAAATTATGAATTAAAAAATATGATATTAATTTTATAAAATTTTTGTTCTAAATGCCTCTAACAATAATTTCATTATTATTAATAGAATGACATAAAAATATAATCTTTAAATTAAATAGTAATTTTCAAACATATAATGACATTACTAAACATGAAATTATTATTATCAATATGACTAATATATATAAAAATGTTAAATATAAAATTCTGTTAGTAATATTATTTTTTATAAATTCAATTGATCATTTATAACTACATTGTTTAAATAATTATAATCAAAAAAAATTCTTTTGCAGAAACTCTTTGTTGTGTGCAACGCAAGTCAAGTTGGATTTTTTTGTGGCACAACTTTAACATTTAATTTATTGTAAATTTTTAAACATACTATAGTAGTATTGAAATAGACTAAAATTAATTAATTTATATCTTAAAAATAATTTCACAAAAATTCAATGTGTTAAATTGTTTTCTCATAAAATGAATTTCTGTATCAAAATTCATTATTCTGATACAATAAAATGAGCAAATTTATACCACAACATATTCTAAAGTTCTACTATAGCTTCCTCAAACCAGTTATTTCTCCTCAAAACATTATCCAGCTGACTATTCTTGTTTCATAGAACATTCTATCCATGATCAATAATTTCATCTAGTTGTTCCTCATAAGAAAGATCTGTCTCCATCGATATGAACTCTAAGTTTAGTACTTATGAAGGGTCATGTATATACTTCCTCATGAGAGAATCACGAAACACATCATGGTATTGAGATAAATTGGGAGGAATTACCATGTCATATCCTACCATTCTGATTTGATCAAGAAATTAAGAGGGGCCAATATACCTAGGGTTTAGTTTAACTTTTTTCTGGATCCTTATTAAATTTTTCCATGAAAAGATACATATAATCACATTCTCAAAAATATAAAATTATAAATCCTTCTTATGGTTATCAACATAACTTTTCTATCAACTTTCTAATTCATTGATATGTTGCAAAATTATTGTAACCTTATCATCCATTTCATCAGCTATCATGGGTTATACTAGCTTAAATTTCCCAACATCATCCTAGAATACTAGATATCTATTGTTATTTTCATGTGGGAATACATAATTATCTACATAGAATCATGAGTGAATGATATTGATGTAGGAAGACTCAATTAGAGGAAGGAGTTGATCCCTACGACCTTTCAAATCCAACGAAAGAGTCCTAAACATATCATCTAGGGTTTGAATTATTATTTCAAACTAACCATACACATGAGGATGTTATGTAATATGTAATCTAAATTCTGTATCAGGTGCTTCCAAAATACATATCTATAAAAATGATGTGAACCTTAGATCCTAATCAGATATAATGGTAAGGTGAACTCCAAGAAATTTTATGACTTCCCTAATGTATTTACAAGAAAGATGATCTATATAAATGTATTATCTGATAGCAATGAAGTTATATGTCTTAATATAGTTATCAAATTTCACCCATATATAATCAAACCATTTATAGATTTTTGGTAGTGCAATGGAAAATCCATAGTTATACTCTTCCATTTTCATTCTGGTATGGGTAATTGATGCAACATACCTTTAAACATATTACTTTCTCCCTTAACTAGTTTTCATACAAATAAACAAGATACAAACTATGTGACAACCATATTCTTTCCATCCCACCATAAGAATTAAATAAAATATCAATAAATCATTGTACTTCCATGGTGAATATGGAATGATACTATTTGAGTTTCCTATAACAACCCCTTCTTCAAATCTAGTATTGAAGGAAATCATAAATGGATCAAAAACCATAAAATGTCAACCAAATCATTCTTAAAATTAGAATCATTTAATACTTTCCTTTGTATCTCTATATAATTCTTATGTGCCTCTTTTCTATGTAGGCATAAACCTGAAATACTAGATTCGAAGAAGGGGTGGTAATTTATTATGTAGCAATAACCCTTTATAGTCTCTTAACATATTCATGGGTAATTTTTCTACTACATCTGTGTGAATATATATTATTTACTTTTATGATGAGTATATATATAAATGTTTTCTCAATATGGATAATTACTACATATCTTTAATTCATAAATTACCACTTCTAAATTGAAATCATGTGTTGGGAAATTTGCTAGTGAATCGTAAACTTCACCTATGAATAACGGATAACAATGTTATTAGTTAAATATATAAATCCCAATACCTTTTTGTATTCACCACAATAGATAACATCCCATATCAACTGTAGGGTAATGTTACAACCTGTGCGCTGACCAAACATCAATTTAGTTCCTTGAAATTTTCCTCCCAATCATCTTTCAATTTTCACATGACACTCTTCTAAGTTAACATGGAAAGATAATTTTATGGATATGAGAAATTCTCTGAAACCCACAGATAATTACAATCTAATCCAATACTCTGAGGGATACATGTCACTTCTCTTGGTCTATTCCAACATTAAATTCCCTCCAGCTTTGATGGAACTACAATTAAACCATCTCTAGAAATTATGTAACCAAAAAATGACACCTTTTTCATCGAAAATTATCTCTCAGTAAATTTTTCATTCTAATTCCCATTCATGTAGTCATCAATACAATTATAAATTGATATTCATGATCTTAGTTTCGATTTGAATTGATATGAATATCATATATAAAGGCTACTAGAAACAAGTTGAGGTAATATATAAATATAGTATAGGTAAAATCGACCAAGATAATATGGGAATTCGTAAGACGGAAATGAATCAGTATGTATTCATAAATTCAATTTGTTATATTACATTTAGTCTTGTTTATTTAATATTTTTTGGCTATCAATTGATGATATATAGAATGAAGGGTTATCATGGAAAATTATAGAGCTCCACAAAATTGAGCAATGAAGTCACCATAACACGTATAAGGATAAATTTTATATATTATGTACTTTTTGTACTGTCAAAAGTCAATAAAGAATCATATTGATACATCAATCTCTTTCACAAAGAGAAAATGTTCACCCCATGGAAAATCACTGGCTAAATGAAACTTTTATCAATGTTTTCTTTGCGTTTATTCTTCAATTCTAGCAACTCTACTTGGCCCAATCTATTGGGAGTCCTTGAAAATTTTGTGAAACTTGGTATGTGTTCCGTCATTAATGAAATATTAATTTTTTGTGGAATGCTTCTAAACTCCTCTATAATGAAATCCGAAAACCACCATAAAATAGGAATATCATCAATGTCTATTTACTACAAAACTATTTTAGATAAACGTTAATTTTGAAGGGGAACTATGATCCATACACTTGATGTAATCACTATGAGAAGTTTATATGTATTTTCACATTAATATGTGATCATATATTGGATTGAAATAATAAATTTCACATCCATTACAAGATAATTGATATTTTTTTGAGGATAATCTTATTCCATTACTATTATTTCATAAATGTAATGTAGGGGAATAATGACAAATTTTATACGATGTACAATCCAAGAAACATCATTCGAAGAGGAATAATTTTTTTAGATTAAATCATATTATCATTATGGGGTTTCACTAATAATTCAACATATAATAATTTTGTGGAAATCATAATAACATTAGAATATTCTGTATATATGAAAGAGTGGGTTGAACATGAATCATATAAGCAATTATTCATTCCCGAGATGATGGAAGTGTACCTTTCACCATGTCATTATCAGAACCCTTATAAAAAACAAAAATAACATGATATTTCCATTTTTGCCTTAATATAATATCTTTATTAATCCAAATATAATCATAAACCCTTGGGTTTGGTCACTAGTTATCAAATTTACTTTACTACTTACACATTAAGCACTAATGTTTGGGAGGTGAATTTTGTGACTTTTTTCCTCTATTTTCATCACTACTAATATTTTTCTGAGTAGTGCGACAATAAATTTCACTATTGGCTCAGCATATACACATAAAACACATATTATAACCCACAAGAGAATTTCATATCTCCTTCTTACCACTCAGGTAGTTTAAATGAGGTCTCATATTATTTCTCTAGGTTGATTTTAATTTCCATTCAATTTCAACATCCTTTTCATATTAAAATCATGAGACTGATATGTAATTATAACATGCATTTCAACATTGAATGTACAACATAAAATATATTCAATGATTCTAATTTCTATTATGTACAATACCATTATGAGACCTAGATTTAAGAAAGTGTAGAATGTATCAACATTACCATATACCTGGATGATAATTCTAGTAGAAAAACATTCATATATCGTGAAATTAGGATCATAGTTACTGATGGAATCATAATTCATTTTCATCAAATAGTAGAAATAATTTCCATATTAGTATGAAGATAACTAAAAAATTAAATATTGAAGAATAATTTATTTAACACATTCTGATCAAGGGATTCAGTATCAACTTTCTTCTTCTTATTCATGATTAGAGTCCACAATCAATTTGTTTCCCCAGCTAACCAACAAACATCCATAATGGATTTCTCATTACTCCATCATTAAAGATCATATAATATATTATCAATGGTATAGATCCAATGTTCATAAAAATGAGGATCTGAAGACCCACTAAAATAAGTAAGAAATTGCCTCTTGAAGGACTCATATTGTTCCCTCTCATTCTCATTTTGAATCTCAACATGACTAATATATTTGGAATATATTATGTTAATATCATCAAAGATTTCCTTTACAACTCACATGTTAATTGGATAATCAAGATGAATATTGATGTATTTTTTGTTTCAATCACCATTAACATGGTTTATTTGGGATACTTCAATTTACTATAATAAAATGTATATTATAAGAAACATTTTTTATAGAGGGAACCACATTTTCAAGAGAACCCACTTACATGATGTCTAAATTATGATACCTTACTTAATTAATGAAATCAAATGTGTATCCTGGGTAATTAATATCCAACTAACTTTTATGTCCATCATGGGGGTTCATAAAGAATTTTTGAATTATCAAAACATGTCACCCATGTGTGTCAAACCAGGTGTGATGTAAAGCCAATTACTGTTTACCAGGTTATGCTATAATCAAGAACGATTTACCATTTCATAGTTGTTACTGCTTAGAACATATATTATATAACCCCATAAATATTTATTATTTAGACATGAAATTATTACTAGAAAATCAGCCACATTACCCTTTCCCAAAATTCCACAATATTATTCTATACATTTTCTCATCCTTTGACTTCTTTATATGTAAGTTGTTAGAGTTAACTTATTAATGTTTTCCTATCATAATTTTGAATGTTTATCTATAGATTTTGATTTATAATTAAAATATTTCCACTAACTTTTGACACAATATCATTACATCATATTTGCGCAGTACTTAATAAATTGCAAAAATATAATCATATAGTCTCTATCTATTAAGTGCCTTTGGAATCATTGAAACATAAACACTCTTATAATGCGATCTACAATGTCTCCCACTTGGATTTTCCAGGCTATAACCCTTTTAAAATACATAATACATAATAGAAATATCCATAACCTGAGGAATGAAAACAAAAAAAAGAGTTATCACAAATGATCAATATGTTTAAAAAAGGGTGATATGTAATCATAAACATGATAATATGTATATGAGAATGTGATCATGAAATTAGAAGATCATACCCCACATATCAAAGATCGTAAACCTAAATCATGGTATATTGATTTTCTTTTGATAATAAATTAATAGTAGGGGATACTATAGGATAATCACGGAATGAACAATATGTGAGTAGGACATTTAATTACTAAATAAACATAAAAATTTAACATTTGGGTCATTTACCTCGAAAAATTAATGACTAAAACCAACATATTCAATTATTGGTTGATTTTCTTTAAATATCAATTAAAGAAATATTTTAAGAATATATTCCCTATTAATTGTGAAATTAATTTTTTAAAAATCTTTTGAAAACAATTTTTATAAATATAGATGAAAAATATAAATAAATCCATAAATTTATTTGGAAAATAATTCATTGAAGTCTTTTTGGAAACCTATATTGAAATCTTGTAAAAAATTCCGAATAAAAATTCAATGAAAAAGCATTGAAACCCTATGAAATATTATTTGAGAATCATAAATAATTTTTAAAATAATTGTTCTGTTAACAAAAATTAAAATATAATATCTATATATATTTTCCATAACATTTTTGAATACATTGTTTTTGAAATTCAAGGCATGTTTATCAAATAATGAAAATTGAGAAAAAATATACTTTAATGATTTCGTAACTACTAAAACATAAACCACTAGAAATAGATATCATATAATGGCTCTATAAATGCCAATATATTTTAGTCTAATAATCCTAAAATATATAAATGGTCAGTATATGCCCCACACAAATGGAATGAGTGGTGAATAAGGCATAACTTACAAAAATATAAAAGTGAGTCTATAAATCCCCTTACCATATGTTTAGACTCTCACTGTAAACTTTTAAAACTGAATTAGAATAAATATAAGATTATTATATATATAACATATACTCATATTATTTTAGATAATAACACATATGGCTTTATATTACCAACTTATCAACACTTCATGTTAAGGTTATGTTTTAGGAAATATCTGTATTGTTTTTCAAAGGTGTCATATTTATTTATATTTTTTGTCCTAATACATATATAAAGATTTCGTGAATGTAATACATGATATAAATATCATTTACATTGAGTATATATTTATTTATAATAATTTATGAATTACATAAATATGAAACGGTGTAAACAATTCATGTAAATGGTAGGCCGTACATAATCATGAGTGATGATTCTGTTTAAATAACAGATTGAATGAAAAAACATAAATTAAATATATATATATATATTATAATTAAAATTTAACTATTATTTAATATATATCATATAAATTCACTGAAATCATCTTTAATACATTCAAGTCAATGTTTGAATGAATCACATTGCTTCGAGGATGTGTTAGTCCACACATCCCCCAAAGAATTATCATATTTACACTAAATGGGGAGCATGAAAGTATGTATTATATAGTAATTAGAAAATAAGAATACATCATATAATATATAACATATAAATATATATTTTTTCAATTAAAATTAACAACTCTAAGAGGTTGTAAATGAAAAACCAACAACATTGATTTGGGAGGCGTTAGTTTGGTGTACAAAAGAATATTAATTTTGTTACCCATTAGATTGATGTGTATGTTAGTGATGAAATATACATTAGCATAAAAACATCTCATCATATTTAGAGTAATGTTTTTATTATATAAGAATAGAATAAGAATAATTGAGGAAGGGGGTAATGAAAATAACTGAAAGGATCTAGAGGAAGGGTATAACCTCTTCTTTGGGTAACTATTTTGTTATAACAAAAGGTATTCCATGGTTCTATTTTTGACAAAATTTCTGACTTATTTAATAATTAACAGATTCTTATAGATTATATGATCATATATTTTGTTATCCAAATTTCATGATAGGTGTGAATAAGTGGGTGGGATTATTTCCTTTTTATAATGGAAGAGGAGTGGAATTGTTGTAAATTTTGTAAATGGGAATTCAAAAGATTGTGTTCATATGAAATTTGGATCTGATAATTGATTAAATATGACACATAGGTGTATATATTCTAAATATTTCCATTCGTTGTATTTTGGATAGTTAGCTAGTACATTTTTCACTCAAGTGTATGGTTTAGGCCATTATTATGCAATTTTTTTCTTAATCGTTGTAATCATTTTTAATCTGACTAAATATATTAGTTTAAAAAAACAATTTTTAAATTATTATACAATATAATTTAATAATAATAAAACTATTGAATCCATTTTCCAAATTTCTAATAACCTTTGTTTCGTAAATTAATTTAAAATTAATATTGCATAAAGGTTGTGATAGTTGGTTTTTTATAAAAAAATGTTTAAAAGCATGGGATGTTTAGATATCCAATTTAATAGTGAAATAGTTTTTAGTAACAAATTTTTATTAAATTCTATAAATTTAATCCCATGAATATTTATAGTAAAATTATAATAAAATTTAACTATATATATAAATTAGAAGAAATTTTAATTTTGAAATAAAATACTTTATTTTTCATTATTCATCCATAAATAATGATTTCCAGAAATATATATAAAATTTAACCATATATAATTTTGAAATTATGAATTCAAAAATAATTTTTTTATGATGTTCAATTTTTAATAGTTTCTAAAATTTATTTTATTATTTATCACAGAAGAACTTAATAATATGGTATTTTATATATATAATAATTTCTATTTTATAAAGAATTTTCTAAAAATTTATTTATTATTTTCAATATAAATAATTTATACCCTTAAATTAAGAAAAATATTTAAAAAAAGAATTTATATTTATATTAGTATGTTTAAATGCTATTTTATAACTATCTTTTATAAATAATTATAATAATAAAATTTCATATCGTATAAAATCGATGTTGCATGAAATGAAATGGAAGTCATTTTTTCATGTATCAAGTGATAAATTTGTGTAGAGTATAAAGAAATTTATATATACTATATGTGAATTTAATTAAATTAAATTAAATTTATTTAAAAAATTCAAAAAACATGGGGAGTTACATTATAATATATGAATGTTCCATTATTATAATCCAACATCCTAAAAATGAGTACATAAATATAATTTGACTAGGGATAGTTGAAAATATAGTTGTTACACAAAATATCTCATAAATATGTTTAGACATTAGAAAATATAGATTGGTACTGAATGTTGGACATTGAAGAAAAATATAAATAATAATGGAGAGTTATAAAGATCATTGATCAATAATTGCTGAATAATTAATTGATAATTATTGGCCTCCAAAAAATAAATCTATGGTGATGTATAAGAACATAAGAACAACTAAAACTAAGGTATTTGGATAAATATTTTTTATTAACCTTTTCCTATATATTATCAATTCTTTTTGTAATTTAATAATACAAGGAATTATAGTTACTTTATTTCATTACATTTCATATGCAGAATTTTTTCATTTGGTTGTGTCTTTACAAATTTCAACATCATCTCTTAACCCTAAATATGATTGTAAAATTTTTATACAAGACCCCTAATAAATCATAACAACCACATGTATAATTATAGTACATTCAATGTATATTTAGTAATCTTCACAAGAAAAAAAATTATTATAGGTTATCTAATATGAATAATCCCAATATGGGGTAATAAGAATATTCTCTCTAAAACCTGATGTGAAGTATAACTTATAAAATTCCATATATTTTCAAACATATAATTCTTAAATAAAATCATATTAAAATATTTAGAATGAAGTTCACTCAATCATCATACCATTGATCCCCCATGTATTTTAAATTATTTCTTCTTTGTCACATATTAAACATGTGAATAAACCTATTGTATATTCTTTTAAAATATGGTAATAAAAAATTAACATAAATCCTTTTATAAAACATGTAATATTACATATTATCATTATTACTCGATAAATTAATTAAATCGAAGATGTTTTAAACATTATACATGAAAACATAGACCATATTTTCAACAAATTTGTTATCAGTTCTAAGTCAATAAACAATATCCTAGTTACATTATCCAAATAATATTATCTTTATCAATATAAAATGGGTTTTTTTCATCCTATGTAACATGTTAATGTAACATCCCAAGGTTTTCTAAAAATAAATTGAAAATGCTTGAAATTTTGTTTAAGGTATATATTTATAAGTATCCTTTAAACATAATTTTATTTCTTCTATGTTTTGAATTTCAAGAAACTGTCATCTACAATTGTGTTCAGTATGTTATTTAGAGTCTGATGGAACAAACTTGTTTTTTTGGTGAATAGTAACATGCCCTTATGAATAGTAATATGAATAGTAATATGACCTCATGAATAGTAAATAATATTATTATATTATTTTCCCATGGCAATAGGATAATGGGATCTTAATTAATTTTCCAATGTCACATAAAACTAATTGCACTTCAATTTTGTTATTTTTCGAATTAACTGTGACCTTATTTAAAAATTAAATTAATAATATTTAGAAAATTATTTTTGAAAAATGTATTTCATTTTTGAATTCTTCACATCGAAAAATGGTTGGGGTAAATTTTTGGTATTTTTCTGAAACACTTGAATTTTCGGTGAATAGTGAAATATGGTAAAATACCGTATAATCAATTTATCAGTAAAAATGCACTATTTATGAAATCATAAGTGATGAAAGGCCACTTTCTTAGAACTCACTTGATATTTTCACTAATTAAGGCCACTTGATTTGAGATTATTCATAGTCTTGATAAAAATATTATAATAATAATTAAAATAATCTAAAATACCTCCCATCCTCCACTATAAATACCACCCTCACTCCCCTCTTCCTCCCACACCTCTCAAGCCTTGAGCATTGTCTAATTTCTGCCAAATTCCCTCCCCAATCTTCTTCTCCACGTCCTAGAGCTGCTGGTCTCACCAAAAGACCAAAATCAAAGCCCTTAAGAAGGATCTCAAGGAGAAGAGATCAAGAGGTAAACATCCTCTTTCATTTTCATTCTTTCCTTCAATTTTATGTTATTCTCTTCCTTTCCCTTTGTATTTTGTTGGGATATTTCATTTAATATATCCCCTTAATGTCCAAATTTTGTATGATTGGTGAGATATTCCATTCCTCTCATCAATCTTGTTTTTATGAAATTCTAAGAGGCGCCGTTAGGCTGCCGAATTTTTTTGTAAGAAATTTCTCATGTTTTCTTCATTTCAAGATTCCCTTCTCTTCGTTCTTCACCCCCTATTATCCAAGAGGCATGAAATCTCCAGAATAATGTATATTCTGGATGTTGTCATGTTTATGGAAAATTAAAAATCATTATTCCTCTCCTCTCTCACTTATTTAAATAATCAAAAAACATTGTCCATTTGTGTCGAATTACCGATATCGTGGACGATGTATTTTCAATCTCCATTAATTATTTCAAGTCTGGTCATGAAACCATTTATATGGTTGAACCAGGTTATAATATATGTTTTATGAATCATATAAGGTTCTGGAATTATTATGTACTCATGATTCAAATTTATAAGACTAAATGAAGTTGTAATTATCAAAGAACCAATTAAATGATCTAAACGAACATAATTAATGTTTTAACTTATAAATCATCATCATATAAAGCATAAAAGTGAAAAATGGTATCATTTATGGTACTGTAAATATGTAAATACTACTCCATTACAATTCTTGAGTTTCACTTCCAATCAACAAGAACGATTCATCATGAACCGATTGTGAAAATCACAAAAGAACTCACCCAAAATAATGCAAGGAACCAAATACTAACAAATAAAGGATGAAATGAGGTTATGAAATGAACATATAAGATGTTATAAACATGAAAATGTTTCTGTAAAATACTAATAACACACTTTTGACCATTATACATGAGGTTTAAACAATTTTGAAGTAAGACAAGCCCAAGGTAAGGGAATTCTTAACCCGATTTCCATTCTTTGGGTTAACCTTCTACTTTATAATTTATGTGCTATTTAAATTGTTTGTTTGATGGGTTATTTTTATATTATGTTTAATTATGTGTATTTACAGAGTATATACATATTCCATCCACTCAATTAAGTCTCACTTCAAGTAGATGATGTTTATAATGGACTTTTCTTCTAAAATCCTCTTTTAAAATTTTGTTTTATAAGATTCAAAGGCAATGTTTTTTTGCTATTGTTTATGTTGTATGATTATGTTTTGGTTATTGGGCATTGTTTATGATGAAGGGTGGGACCTATATTTCCCTCCAATGCATTGGGTATGATTAAGTTGGAGGTCGGTCGTATGGTTACTCCAAGTGTAACTGCGATGGTTACACAAAGTAAGGTAGCCGTGAGGGTTACAAATTTTAAGGTAGCCAAGATGGTTACAAGATTATGTAAGTAATGCCCCAATATACCTATATGATTATAATTATGTTTGTGTGGATCTTGTGTAAATCTCATGTTACGCTAAGTAAGATTTTATGGGTGGAAAGCATGTCTTTTGAAAATGTTTTCATACGTCATCCGTATTCATGGACTAATGTGATTTTTCCTTCTTTTTCATACCTTACTGAGCTTTTGTGCTCATCCCAAGTTTTTAAATGAATTTTCACAGGTTAATGATGAGTAATACAAGGAAGTAAGACATGTTAAATGTTGAAGAATTGTCAAGGAGTCTTGTTTTGTGATTTAATGTTTTATATTCTGAGGATAATGGAAACTGATTTTATGGTATCCACTATGTAACAATGTGTAATGTTATGAATGTTTTGTCTTAATTATCTAAAGCTCTAAACTTGAAAAGATCCTCAATGTATAATGAAGTGTTTTCTTAAATAAATTCAAGATTATGTATGAAATAAGTGCGGGTCCTTATAGTTGGTATCAAAGGTCGGTTTAGACAACTTTAGGGATTCGGAGTTCTTGTGAGACACGTGATTAGTCCCTATATATATTATTTCAGTTAAATCCTTGTTTTATAATTTTTTTTTCAGGTCAAGTAAAGTCGGTTACGAATGGAAGAAGAAGGATCTCAAACGACATTCCTATCTCTTCCTGAGGACATGCTTTCAATAATTATTGGAAAGTCATCTTCGGCTGATTGTGAAACTTTTTCTAGCATACAACTCACATGCAAGCAGTTTTTTGAGATATCAAACACCTCCTCTATACCTCGTTATCATCGTAGATCATGGGTTGTTTTTAGACAAATACTATTTTTACAATATTCACATAATTTCAAGAAAGGTAAATATTATCAAGGTATTTTCAAATATTTTACCTTATCACAAGAATTTGAAGCATATTATGATTTTAAAAATGGTGCTGAGGAAGGAGACCCTTGTGCCACCTATTTATATTTTCTTTTAAACTATAGTCTCACATCACATACTTATGGTATTTTAAAAGGACCAATAATAGAAAGTTTCAACTCAATATCGGTCCGACTATTTTATAGAAATCAAGTTTTATCCGATGTTTTGGAATTATATGGCATACATGATTATTTTCCAAAACTGTTTTTCTGTGAACACCCATATGACCCATGTTGTACGAGGTGTATTTGGATGGAGGAAGCAAATGATTTTGAAGGATCTCTAAATCATTGTTGTAATGCATGGGACTTCTACCTACGTGAACAAGATGATGATGAAACCGAGTGTACACCTTGATCAAGGTACCCTCACTTGTTTAATAAGTAAATAAAATTGCGAGGACGCAATTTCAAGAAGGTGGGGATAATGTAACATCCCATGGTTTTCTAAAAATAAATTGAAAATGCTTGAAATTTTGTTTAAGGTATATATTTATAAGTATCCTTTAAACATAATTTTATTTCTTCTATGTTTTGAATTTCAAGAAACTGTCATTTACAATTGTGTTCAGTATGTTATTTAGAGTCCGATAAAACAAACTTGTTTTTTTGGTGAATAGTAACATGCCCTTATGAATAGTAATATGAATAGTAATATGAATATTAATATGACCTCATGAATAGTAAATAATATTATTATTTTATAGTCCCATGGCAATAGGATAATGGGATCTTAATTAATTTTCCAATGTCACATAAAACTAATTGCACTTCAATTTTGTTATTTTTCGAATTAACTGCGACCTTATTTAAAAATTAAATTAATAATATTTAAAAATTATTTTTAAAAAATGGAGTTCATTTTTGAATTCTTCACATCGAAAAATGGTTGGGGTAAATTTTTGGTATTTTTCTGAAACTCTTGAATTTTCGGTGAATAGTGAAATACGGTAAAATACCGTATAATCAATTTATCAGTAAAAATGCACTATTTATGACATCATAAGTGATGCAAGGCCACTTGCTTCGAACTCACTTGATATTTTCACTAATTAAGGCCACTTGATTTGAGATTATTCATAGTCTTGATAAAAATATTATAATAATAATTAAAATAATCTAAAATACCTCCTCTCCTCCACTATAAATACCACCCTCACTCCCCTCTTCCTCCCACACCTCTCAAGCCTTGATCATTGTCTAATTTCTGCCAAATTTCCTCCCCAATCTTCTTCTCCACGTCCTAGAGCTGCTGGTCTCACCAAAAGACCAAAATCAAAGCCCTTAAGAAGGATCTCAAGGAGAAGAGATCAAGAGGTAAACATCCTCTTTCATTTTCATTCTTTCCTTCAATTTTATGTTATTCTCTTCCTTTCCCTTTGTCTTTTGTTGGGATATTTCGTTTAATATTTCCCCTTACTGTAAAAGTTTTGTATTATTGATGAGATATTCCATTCCTCTCATCAATCTTGTTTTTATGAAATTTTAAGAGGCACCGTTAGGCTGCCGAATTTTTTTGTACGAAATTTCTCATGTTTTCTTCATTTCGAGATTCCCTTCTCTTCGTTCTTCACCCCCTCTTATCCAAGAGGAATGAAATATCCAGAATCATGTATATTCTGGATGTTGTAATGTTTATGGAAAATTACAAATCATTATTCCTCTCCTCTCTCACTTATTTAATGAATCAAAAAAACATTGTCCATTTGTGTCGAATTACCGATATCGTGGACGATGTATTTTCAATCTCCATTAATTCTTTCAAGTCTGGTCATGAAACCATTTATATGGTTGAACCAGGTTATAATATATGTTTTATGAATCATATAAGGTTCTGGAATTCTTTTTTACTCATGATTCAAATTTATAAGACTAAATGAAGTTGTAATTATCAAAGAACCAATTAAATGATCTAAACGAACATAATTAATGTTTTAACTTATAAATCATCATCATATAAAGCATCAAAGTGATAAATGGTATCATTTATGGTAATGTAAATATGTAAATACTACTCCATTCCAATTCTGGAGTTTCACTTCCAATCAACAAGAACGATTCATCATGAACCGATTGTGAAAATCACAAAAGAACTCACCCAAAATAATGCAAGGAACCAAATACTAACAAATAAGGGATGAAATTAGGTTATGAAATGAACATATAAGATGTTATAAACAAGAAAATGTTTCTGTAAAATACTAATAACACACTTTTGACTATTATACAGGAGGTTTAAACAATTTTGAAGTAAGACAAGCCCAAGGTAAGGGAATTCTTAACCCGATTTCCATTCTTTGGGTTAACCTTCTACTTTATAATTTATGTGCTATTTAAATTGTTTGTGTGATGGGTTCTGTTTATATTATGTTTAATTATGTGTATTTACAGAGTATATACATATTCCATCCACTCAATTAAGTCTCACTTAAAGTATATGATGTTTATAAGGGACTTTTCTTCTAAAATCCTCTTTTAAAATTTTGTTTTATAAGATTCAAAGGCAATGTTTTTATGCTATTGTTTATGTTGAATGATTATGTTTTGGTTATTGGTCATTGTTTATGATGAAGGGTGGGACCTATATTTCCCTCCAATGCATTGGGTATGATTAAGTTGGAGGTCGGCCGTATGGTTACTCCAAGTGTAGCTGCGATGGTTACACAAAGTAAGGTAGCCGTGAGGGTTACAAATTTTAAGGTAGCCAAGATGGTTACAAGAATATGTAAGTAATGCCCCAATATACCTATATGGTTATAATTATGTTTGTGTGGATCTTGTGTAAATCTCATGTTACGCTAAGTAAGATTTTATGGGTGGAAAGCATGTCTTTTGAAAATGTTTTCATACGTCATGCGTATTCATGGACTAATGTGATTTTTCCTTCTTTTTCATACCTTACTGAGCTTTTGTGCTCATTCCAAGATTTTAAATGATTTTTCACAGGTTAATGATGAGTAATACAAGGAAGGAAGACATGTTAAATGTTGAAGAATTGTCAAAGAGTCTTGTTTTGTGATTTAATGTTTTATATTATGAGGATAATGGAAACTGATTTTATGGTATCCACTATGTAACAATGTGTAATGTTATGAATGTTTTGTCTTAATTCTCTAAAGCTCTAAACTTGAAAAGATCCTAAATGTATAATGAAGTGTTTTCTTAAATAAATTCAAGATTATGTATGAAATAAGTGCGGGTCCATATAGTTAAGGTGTACATTACCATAATGAAACCATTACATTACATCATGTTTACAGTTCTTCAGTATCATTTAAAAAATTATTTAAAATCCTTGATGTAAACATTGTACTGAGAAGTCATATTTATATCATGATTTCTATAACATAATCATTGAATTCAAAATATGAATACTTCTTTTGTTCGACTTTATTACTAAACCATTACTCAGAAAACATAATCTTATTACTCAATATCAATTTTATATAATATGAAATTTCATTCTTTTATTAAGGTTCAAAACCTCAATTTAATAATGTTTCTTAGGAATAATTTTAAAAATATTTGTGACAAATCTCATTCCATTCACAAGTCATTTACTGTCTCTTCTTCCATAACAGCATAACAAATACCTGTGAATCATCATAAATCCCTTTGCGAGATTTCCACTTAAGAAATAGAATTACATCATCCCCATATATTCCACATGTGAAACATTAATTGATAACCCAAGATCCATCTAGTACATTCTTCTTACTAAAACTATATATCATAGTATGAGAAAAAAGTATCATAATGGAAACCGACATAAAAATGAAAATTTCATATATTATTATTAAATCATGAAACAATATTTTTTATACTATGAAACATTATTCTTATCTTATGATATTCATAGTAATATTTTATTTAAATCATTCATGATGGTTCATAAAGAGTTTATGAATTCCCCAAGAATATCGCCTGTGAGTTTCAAACATAGTGTGTATAAATCCCCATTACTGTGACGAAATTCCCATCAGTTCTATCTCAATATAGGGTTTGGGGTATTTTAACCCTATGTACATATTGTTTTCGGTCCATATACTCTATAAGTATCCATAGAGAGGTATGTAGGAAAAAAAAATCGGATACATGTACAAGAAATGTTTATAACATGATAAGATAAAACCATTTATATCATAGATCATAAAAATAAATCATGGAATAAATATTGGTGGTTCATAAGACATGAATCATACGGAAATAATGATAATAAACCATGAAATTGTAACATATGAGAATTTCGTGGAATTTTTTGCATACACAAAATCATAGAAAATCATTTTACAAGTCTACCTATCAAAACCATTGAAACAAGGTAGGATTAGACTATTAAACCACACACATTCTTAGATCTTGGGATTACCCCCACCCCCCCATGTAACATCCAATTCCATGCTTATTATTCCCTCTTATTTGAGGTTTATGATTCACTCCCATGAATTTCTTGTTTTCGGAATAGAATACGTTCTTGGTTTGGTCTTCTGATACCCTCAAGATCACACTCAATTACAAGGTTTTTTATTCCCTCTTATTTCAATCTTGGGATTCCCTCCCATGTACCCTTTTGTTTTGGGCTTATGATGCCCCTTTATTTTGGGCATGGGATTCCAGCTCATGTAATGTAACGCCCCGACCCCAGCTACCCAGAGCCGGTGCGTTAATTCGTAACATTTGCATCATCACAAAAGATGAAGTCTCGAAAGACCGATTAGTTTAGTAGCCTTTGAAACACTAGATACATTCATAAGTGTTACATTACATCATAAAGTGAAAAACTAATAACAAAGTCTTCATAGTCCACACTCATATCCTCTTCTGACTATCCCTGCAGGTCATTCCTAAAATACTTCTTCACATCCTGTAAAATATTAAAACATTGAAAGGGGTGAGCTCAGATGCTCAGTAAGGATAACAATATTGCGGAAGCTTCCATAAATAAACACAAACATTTAATGCAATGTATAACTAAAACAAAATCCTTTTAAACTTTAACATCAACATAATATGGCAAAAGTAAAATGAGATAATGTCATTTACTTCTTCACATGGATATTCTACTGGTCGAATAATCACATGAAATATCAATAACCACTTTCATAATGATGGAATGCATAATGCCAGACTATCATAACCATGTAGCCAAGGCCTCGTGCCAAGACCAAAAATAAGATTTTGTCAAGGCCTCATGCCAAGACACTAGTTTGTCTCATGAGACCTGCCGATGCATCGAGGAGCTATAGCGGGCTCCACTCGTCACTTATTAAGTCCAATGCATTCTTCATATGAATAGGTTTAAACATATCATAAACCATAACATAATCGTATCACATAAAACATGCATAAATGAAACATAACATTTACACATTTCAATCACAAGATATCAATACAACACATTGATATAATAAAAACACTTTCAAAACCATTTTCAATACCAAAATAAAAGAATGTTAAAACTTTGTATTTATTTTTCATTAAAAAAAAGTGATGGCCTGTAGAGGAAGCCAAAACTCAAATAATGGTCACAGTGGAGGAAGAGTCATTGTCGCCGCATAAGTATGGAAAGAAAAACATTACATTTTTGTTGTTTAGTAAAATGCTTCGTATAAAAAATATTCCTTTTGAATAAACGTAAAAGTCAAAGGGGTTTATACACCGTATAAAATAAAGTTGTGTATAAAACCAAATATGCCTCAATGAAAGGGGATTGAGACGAAGTCCTTAAAAAGATCATTTTTTAAATGAAATTGATATATTATGTGTATTCACTATAAATACACATAAAGACAGTAAAAATAAAATATAGTACATAATAATATCATGACATAGTTTGAAAGTAGGAGATTAATCCAAAGAATGGAAATTGGGTTAAGAAGTTCACTTACCTTGCGTCTTGTCCTGACTCGACCGTTCTTTAACCTCCTGAATAATATACTAGAGTTAATTTATATTTACTTAAGAACCTTTTCATGTTCATTATTCCATTTATATCACTTATTACCATGTTATGAACATTATTTAATTATTTAAGTTAATAACGGTCGTTTTGTCGATCTTTGGTACTTGAGTCAAAAATAAACTTCTTATAATTACAAGTTGTTCATGTGGTGAAATATCCATTATATCCAGAATTATATTCATGATGTAGATATCATATATATAATATATATACATTATATACATTCATTCATAATGTCACGTAACATTTAGAGGTAAGAAATGAAATGCACCGTTCATGGAGACGGTAAGCCGTACGTACGCATGAATGCTACTTTCATTTCTATTTTGTATTTAATGGAATGAAATCATAATGATATAAATTTATAATATAATTACAGTATAATATAGTGTATAATACCATTTACTCCATCCATTATACATCCCACATATGGCATTAACGATTCAAATCACTTTGAGCGGGCGGTAGTCCGCACTTCCTAAAATGAAATTATCGCGTTTACCCATAATGGAAATCATAAAGTATGAAATAAATGAGAAATACAGAATCATAAGTAAAACATAAACATATTATATATCATATATAAAAATAGTGACATCTTAATGGCCACCTTTGAAGGTGTTATATGAGTGTTGAACAATCATCGTTTCGTGAGGCAGGAATTCGCCATCCACAGAAACCGTATGTTCTTTAACAATTAGATGTAGGTGTGTGTAAGTGTAGCTCTAATACTTCTTATAACAACTTCCTAGTATATTGAGGATACTGGTGTTGTAACAAAAGAAATGAATAAAAAGAGTTTAGGGGGTTGGAGAAGAAAAATAAAACAAAACAACATTAGAGAAGACATTACCTCAAAATCGGGTAACTCTTTTTGATTTGATCCAAAGGCTTCCTTGTGAAGTGTTCTGCCCAAAGTGAGGCATCTAGGAGTAATAGGGGGAAGTTGGGAGAGTATTTGGGCAGAGGTTGGCCGAGCCAAATGGCTTGAAAATGTAAATGAGGTGGGAGAGGTGGGGGCATTTTATAAGTGGAGAGGAGGGGCTCTTTTGGAAAGATTGAAATGTTACATTATTACACAATGATTTTCGGATTCTAAAGGTCCCACACATATATAATTCGTGGCTAAGGTGATAAGGGTTCGAAATATACCCATAAAATAGTATTTGGACAAGTTTAAGCCTTGGATTTTACATTATCTTTTCATTTTATTAAAATCGTTAAATAATGAGGTCATCGCTGCATCATAATGATGTCATAAATAATTTAATTTATATAATGTCTAAAAATTATAAAAAAAATACTATGATGTATTAAATCTTTTTAGCTTTTAATGAATATTTATAATCAAAATTTGGACTTGTGTAACCCCACTTAAAAACTGTTTTAGTAAAACAACTCATGTTTCTGTCAATTTAATTTTAACATTAAATAAATATATATTAATGTCATTTTCCAACCAAAGTGGCTCCATGGGGTCCCCAAGTTGACCCATGGGTTGTCTTGGTCGGCCATTACTCATCCAATAGGAGTAGGACAAGTGTAAAGCTCATATCATATCATTAAAACATTATTTTTACCTTAAACTACACTAATTACCTCCAATCGTGATTAAGAACTTAAAAGTTACTATTCACCAAAAAATTATTTTAATCTCATTGAACCACATTTTACTTCTTAATGAAAACCATGTATGTCGGATTTTTGAAAATCAAATCACAGAAGTGGTAATATTTCATTTTAACGAAAAATCAGTTTTTAACAACCACTTAGTGGTTTCACTATTCATCAAAAATTGAAATTTTTCAGAATAAGGCCAAAACTTCACCCTAATCTATAATTGATATTCAGAATTCAAAAATGATGTCTATTTTACAAAATTCCAAACATATAAGTTTCATTAATTAATTTTATAATTAATTCCCGCTATTACAACAAATAGCGTGTTTTTAAGAAACAATTTATTTCAAAAGATTGACAATTGTTTATGTCCAATTTCAATGTTAAATTAATTCTAATGACCACCATTGGATAAAATGGTAAAAATATATTCTAATTATACTTTAAAACCAATCAATAGTATAACTTATCACTGTAAATTATTTTGATTAAAAAAGTTGTTTTAAGTATTTTTCACTATTCATAATATTTTTGAAGTTCTCAGAAAATTACAAAAAATTCAAAATAGGATAATTTCAATATTAGGAATACAAAAATGAAGTCCATTTTGAAATATAAAATTTCTATAAATTTAAAAAGTGGTTATTACTATTCATAACGGCTACTTTGATTAGTTGCAGTGTGTTAGGACTCGATGTTGCGTACAATGCAAGCTATTGCATTATTGAAAGAGAGGTGTATCGTGGAAGCTCGGGGTGTTACATTCTCCCCTCCTTTAATAAATTGCGTCCTCGCAATTTGAAATTTTTTCTTTGAAAATAAAAGGTTGAAAATAGAAAATACCTTTGTGGAAATCCCACATCGGAAATAAGGTTAATAAAATTTAGTCTTAATAAGAGGGAAATGGAAATAAGAAAGTCACCACCAAATTATGATCTCGATAAGGAGAACATTGGTGGAAATTAGAGACATATAATTGGAGGAAAAACGTAAATATATTGTAGGGAGTGATTGAGGTCATCAATCACAATCAACTGTCAAATTGAGGGCCTCAAAGCCTTCAATCTATATTGATTTAAAATATCATCAGTTCAACAAGACATAAGGTATTAGGGTAACACATTTTTTTGATTTAATATCCCTTTACTAAAGTTTAAGAATTAATTTATTCATTGAATAACAGATAGGTATATATATATTTATGCTTGACAATTAGAGTTTCAACCTTCAACTCACCTTTCACTCAAAAAGATAATAGAACCCAAAAATATAATACTTATCCTAATTGTATAAGGTTCCAAATGTTAACACATACCATTTAGATTAGTAAAATTATTTTGTAATAACCAGGGACTTCCTGTAGGCTAGTGGTAGGAAATAAAGGCATGTCGCACTTTGATTGTGGGTTCGATTCCTGCAGCTTTGTCTGACGCGACGGGTTATGCCCCACCCTGCAGGTTGTCCTTTTCCTAAAACTATAGTATCATAATATTTCAAAAATAATCTTCATAAATTATTTAACCTTAAACAATACTATCCAAAGATCAACTTAATCCACTCCAACCTTTATAGTTATCCAAAATACCTCTGTCCAGACTTTCTCTAAAAGGTCTCTTAATTCCAAAATCAATTTATCAGATTCCCCAAACAAAGTAAAGTTTCTCTTATTGTCACATACTAAAAATATAATTACCTTCATCATATTAAAACCTTGCTGAAATCAACAAGTACTTCAGTACAATCCATATATATATATCATATTATTCTAATAACCAGAATATAATCCATGAGTCCAAAAGCACCAATACATTAGTTATTCTGCTTCAACTGTAGTAATAGCATAAGATTGTCCTTGATCCCTTGGCCTTTTCTGAGGTAAGTTTCCTTGACGCTTAGGACATTCATTTGCATAATGCCCCATTTCCCTACAATTGTAGCATTCAACTTTGATAGCCTCTTTCTTTCCCTTGCAATCACGATCCTGGTGACCATTTTCTCCACATTTATAACAAACTCCCATTCCTTTTAGGCACGTACCAGGGTGATTCTTCCCACAATTATCACATAATGGAAAATCCTTCTTTCCCTTTTTCCCTTTATCTGTCTCTTGTTCCCCCGTTCTCTTCTCCTCTTGCTTTACTTTGTTGTCATAAGACTTAAAGAATTCCTTTTCTGTCTTGATAGCACATGAGACAATATCTTCGTATGATGAGAAGGATTGTGATACTAAAGCTCGACGGAGAAATGGTTTTAACCCATCAAAGAAACGATCAATCTTACTCCTTGGGTTACGTATATAATCGGCAGCATGCCTCACTAACCTTGTAAAGTTAGCCTCATACTTTGCGACATTCTCATCCTCCTTCTGCCTCAAACTCAGAAATTGCCTTTCCATATCTGCTCGATGGTCACGAGGAAAGTATTTTTCTAAGAAAAGATCTTTGAACTCCCTCCATTCCATATTCGATACGTCATCATCTTCCTTTGTGTTTTGAATCAGCGACCACCACTGATCGGCATCTCCAGTGAGGCAGTAAACTGCCATGACAACCTTCTCCCTTTCACTACTCCCCAAGGCATGGAATATTTTCTCTAAGGAATTTATCCATTGCTCAGCTACTATTGGATTTGTACTCCCATTGAAGGTTGGTGGTTGTTGCCTCATGAAACGGTCTAGCATTGATCCTCCACGTTGCGGATCAGGGTGCTCCATACGAGTAAGGTTATTATTCATAACCTGAGTGAGTTGTCTCAGTATGGTAATAAGTTGATCAGCACCAGTTGTATCTCCAGATCCACAATAATTATCTTGAGCAGGAGGGCAATCCCTACACGGAGTGCGTGTATTGATACGGTTTCCATTCCTTCCACTAGGCGCCATTTCTAACAATGGCATAAACTAGATTAGTTTATGAATCAAAATACATAATTCCATACTTGTAAAATACTTAACATAAATTGAACTATTTATGGATATAATCCATAATCATAAAAAGGTTTTCATTGAGGAAGTATATACTCATAACCGTTCATAGTGGTTTGTAATGAAAATGAGAATTATCCTAAGCATATCCCCCGGGAGTGTCATAACCAAGAGTGCAGCAAGGCCCGTTGTCGTGCACCAGTTCCCGTTCGAGTCTATCTCAAAGCGGTGTTTTTGGGTTTTACCCATAGGTACATCTGTGCCAAAGCCTCCTCTACCTGCTCGTATCCAGACAGGGATGTATTGCTCGGAAAACTCACAAAATCTCTACAATAACAAAATTCTAGGAAGTTCTTCTATACTAATCCTGATCAAAGTCTATCTTTGGGCTATGTGCTCTAATCAGAGTTTATCTAAATCTAGCATCCAAGGTTAGTACTAAACTGCCTCTGATACCAACTGTAACGCCCCGACCCCAGCTACCCAGAACCGGTGAGTTACTTCGTAACATTGGCATGATCACAAAAGATCAAGTCTCGAAAGACCGATTAGTTTAGTAGCCTTGGAAACACTAGATACATTCATAAGTGTTACATTACATCATAAAGTGAAAAAATAATAACAAAGTCTTCATAGTCCACACTCATATCCTCTTCTGACTATCCCTGCAGGTCATTCCTAAAATACTTCTTCACATCCTGGAAAATATTAAAACATTGAAAGGGGTGAGCTCAGATGCTCAGTAAGGATAACAATATTGTGGAAGCTTTCATAAATAAACACAAACATTTAAGGCAATGTATAACTAAAAAAAAGCCTTTTAAACTTGAACATCAACATAATATGGCAAAAGTAAAATGAGATAATGTCATTTACTTCTTCACATGGATATTCTACTGGTCGAATAATCACATGAAATATCATTAACCATTTTCATAATAATGGAATGCATAATGCCAGACTATCATAACCATGTAGGAAAGGCCTCATGCCAAGACCACAAATAAGATTTTTTCAAGGCCTCGTTCCAAGACACTAGTTTGTCTCATGAGACCTGCCGATGCATCGAGGAGCTATAGCGGGCTCCACCCGTCACTTATTAAGTCTAATGCATTCCTCATATGAATAGGTTTAAACATATCATAAACCATAGCATAATCGTATCACATAAAACATGCATAAAGGAAACATAACATTTACACATTTCAATCACAATATATCGATACAACACATTGATATAATAAAAATTCTTTCAAAACCATTTTCAATACCAAAATAAAAGAAAGTTAAAACTTTGTATTTATTTTTCATTAAAAAAAGTGATGGCTTGTAGAGGAAGCCGAAACTCAAATAATGGTCACGGCGGCGGAGAAGTCATTGTCGCCGCATAAGTATGGAATGAAAAACATTCCCTTTTTGTCATTTAGTAAAACGCTTTGTATAAAAAAGATTCCTTTTGAATAAACGTAAAAGTCAAAGGGGTTTATACACCGTATAAAATAAAGTTGTGTATAAAACCAAATATGCCTCAATGAAAGGGGATTGAGACGAAGTCCTTAAAAAGATCATTTTTTAAATGAAATTGATATATTATGTGTATTCACTATAAATACACATAAAGACAGTAAAAATAAAATATAGTACATAATAATATCATGACATAGTTTGAAAGTAGGATATTAACACAAAGAATGGAAATTGGGTTAAGAAGTTCCCTTACCTCGCATCTTGTCCTGACTCGACCGTTCTTTAACCTCCTGAATAATAAACTAGAGTTAATTTATATTTACTTAAGAACCTTTTCATGTTCATTATTCCATTTATATCACTTATTACCATGTTATGAACATTATTTAATTATTTAAGTTAATAACGGTCGTTTTGTCGATCTTTGGTACTTGAGTCAAAAATAAACTTCTTATAATTACAAGTTGTTCATGTGGTGAAATATCAATTATATCCAGAATTATATTCATGATGTAGATATCATATATATCATATATATACATTATATACATTCATTCATAATGTCACGTAACATTTAGAGGTAAGAAATTAAATGCACCGTTCATGGAGACGGTAAGCCGTACGTACACATGAATGCTACTTTCATTTCTATTTCGTATTTAATGGAATGAAATCATAATGATATAAATTTATAATATAATTACAGTATAATAGAGTGTATAATACCATTTACTCCATCCTTTATACATCCCACATATGGAATTAACGATTCAAATCACTTTGAGGGGGCGGTAGTCCGCACTTCCTAAAATGAAATTATCACGTTTACCCATAATGGAAATCATAAAGTATGCCAGAAATGAAAAATACAGAATCATAAGTAAAACATAAACATATTATATATCATATATAAAAATAGTGACATCTTAATGGCCACCTTTGAAGGTGTTATATGAGTGTTGAACAATCATCGTTTCGTGAGGCAGGAATTCTCCATCCACAGAAACCGTATGTTCTTTAACCATTAGATGTAGTTGTGTGTAAGTGTAGCTCTAATCCTTCTTATAACAACATCCTAGTATATTGAGGATACTGGTTTTGTTACAAAAGAAATGAATAAAAAGAGTTTAGGTGGTTGGAGAAGAAAAATGAAACAAAACAACATTAGAGAAGACAATACCTCAAAATCGGGTAACTCTTTTTGATTTGATCCAAAGGCATCCTTGGGAAGAGTTCTGCCCAAAGTGAGGCTTCTAGGAGTAATAGGGGGCTGTTGGGAGAGTATTTGGGCAGAGGTTGGCCGATCCAAATGTCTTGAAAGTGTAAATGATGTGGGAGAGTTGGGGGCCTTTTATAAGTGGAGAGGAGGGGCTCTTTTGGAAAGATTGAAATGTTACATTATTACACAATGCTTTTCGGATTATAAAGGTCCCACACTTATATAATTCGTGGCTAAGGTGATAAGGGTTCGAAATATACCCATCCAATAGTCTTTGGACAAGTGTAAGCCTTGGATTTTACATTATCTTTTCATTTTATTAAAATCGTTAAATAATGAGGTCATCGCTACATCATAATGATGTCATAAATAATTTAATTTATTTAATGTCTAAAAATTATAAAAAAACTACTATGATGTAGTAAATCTTTTTATCTTTCTAATGAATATTTGTAATCAAAATTTGGACTTGTGTAACCCCACATAAAAACTGTTTTAGTAAAACAACTCATGTTTGTGTCAATTTAATTTTAACATTAAATAAATATATATTAATGTCATTTTCCAACCAAAGTGGCTCCATGGGGTCCCCAACTTGACCCATGGGTTGTATTGGTCGGCCATGACTCATCCAATAGGAGTAGGACAAGTGTCAATCTCATATCATATTATTAAAACATTATTTTTACCTTAAACTACACTAATTACCTCTAATCGTGATTAAGAACAAAAAAGTTACTATTCACCAAAAAATTATTTTAATCTCATTTAACCACATTTTACTTCTTAATTACAACCATGTATGTCGGATTTTTGTAAATCAAATCACAGAAGTGGTAATATTTCATTTTAACGAAAAATCAGTTTTTAATAACCACTTAGTGGTTTCACTATTCATCAAAAATTGAAATTTTTCAGAATAAGGCCAAAACTTCACCCTAAGCTATAATTGATATTCCGAATTCAAAAATGATGCCTATTTTACGAAATTCCAAACATATAAGTTGCATTAAATAATTTTATAATTAATTCCCGCTGTTACAACAAATAGCGTGTTTTTAAGAAACAATTTATATTAAAAGATTGGCAGTTGTTTATGTCCAATTTCAATGTTAAATTAATTCTAATGACCACCATTGGATAAAATGTTAAAAATATATTCTAATTATACTTTAAAACCACTCAATAGTATAACTTATCACTATAAATTATTTTGATTAAAAAAGTTGTTTTTAGTATTTTTCACTATTCATAAAATTTTTGAAGTTCTCAGAAAATTACAAAAAATTCAACATAGGCTAATTTCAATATTAGGAATAAAAAAATGAAGTCCATTTTGAAATATAAAATTTCTATAAATTTAAAAAGTGGTTATTACTATTCATAACGGCTACTTTGATTAGTTGCAGTGTGTTAGGACTCGATGTTGCGTACAATGCAAGCTATTGCATTATTGAAAGAGAGGTGTATCGTGGAAGCTCGGGGTGTTACATGTAACCTATTATATCGGCCATAACACACCCTCTTAATTTGGGAACGATATTTCCAACCATGTAGCCATTTATATCGTGAAGTATTTATAGTTACCTAATTCATTAGAGAGAGATATAGGTCCCAACCTTCAAAAAACGAAATCATACATGCATGTGACACTATATTTCAAAAAAATATCATATAATGACCCATGAAAAAATATGGGTTTTATAAATATAAAATCATAACCAACGAAATGAAATGAGTGTCATTATAATTTCATCACATCATATTTTATGGAAAATAGATCATATTGTGAATCATTTCAATAAAACATAAACTTTTAAATGAAGTCGGTTCCAAAATCATAAAACCCATATAATATAAACATATTTTCTAAACATTATGATATCAAATCAAAATCCATTCATGAAATAATAATAATTGTATATTTGTATTATAAAAAATTAAAATTGAAACAATATGAAAATATTTGATCTTAGATGCAGAATTATTTGGAAAGATCACATGGACCATTTCTTAATGAAAATAACCGTCCATATAAATTAACTATTTAAAATGTATAACATATTCTAATTAATTCTCCTAAAAGAATATTAAACAACTATATTATGTTTAATAATCATTTAAAAAATATCTTTAATATAATTTTTTTTCTTATTTAATAAAGACTCTTTAAAATATATTTAATTTTATTAACAATTATCTTTGAAAAGAAGAATGAAAATTCAAAAGGAATCATGATGATATTTTTATAAAACATTTCATTGAAAAAATAATAAAATGTCTTCAAAACATTTGGAATACAATTTAAAAATTAAAAAATTTTGAAACCCTTTTTTAATAAACTGATTTGAATAACCGAAAATTTCAAACCTATGGGAGTGGTAATGTTTAATTTTCCTAAAAATTATTTATTAATAATATAATGTTCCAAAGAATAGAAAAAATGGCCCTAATAAATGGTAATATCATTGATAAAAAATGTAGAATAAATTTCATAATATTTCTTGAGAGACGGATTATAAGGTATCATCAATGGATGTATAATCAAAATCCAACCCAATAAATGGTATAATTGTAACCATAAACCATTAAAAATTATTAACATTGACTCAAACATTAAATGAAAGAAGAAATTTCATGAATCATATAATGTCATTAAATAATGATATTCATGACAGAACACATAAAATTTAATTATATACACCACATAGAAAAATATTGGTCTATATCAAGTCATGTTTCACATCGAAGGAAACCTGAGAAATATATTTTTTAGATTTAGAAACCTTTGATCTATGAAATCCATGAAATAATCACCCGAAAAATGATATTTAAATATTAAAACATTTATGTTTAATAAATATATAAAACAATATTTGGATTTATGTAAGCCTAAAAAATAGAACTATTGGTGAATAAGGAATATATATTATTGATGTAAAAAAGGAGCTAATAAAACCATTATCTTAAGTATTGAATTTAGCTATACATATTACAAACTTCTATATAATAAATATAAGTTTATTATAAATATGAATAAAACCTTATTCTGGTATGACATACAATATATGATTCATTTATGAATTTATATTGACCATTTGTTAATAATTCCATGTTGAAGGATTGTTCAGGTAAGATCCTCTTTGTTTATCATTCCTGTTTCTGAGATGTGATTCTAATTCTTCATACATAGATCATGACATAATTATTTCCGTAATATAATGCTTATATATCATATATATATTTATTTAAATATTTATAATAACCAATTAAATATAAAATATGAAATAGAATACACTAATCATAAGGACGGTAGGCCGTACATATACATGAAAATTGTTTCTGTTTAATTATGATACTAAAAGAATGAAAGTAAATATATATTTATATATATTATCAAGAAAATTAAAAATATTGTTTAATATATATCATAAAATTCACCAAAACAATCCTTTATTAATTTCATTAAATCTGTGAATGAATGGCATCACTTCATGGAGGACGTAGTCCACACATCCACCAACAGAGTTATCATTTTTACAAAAAATGGAATGAATGAATTTATATTTTATAGAAAAATTAAAAAACCATAAAATATATTATATATATAATTAAATTGGATTTAAAATCATAATTTCCACCCATAAGAGGTATTAAAGGAATAATGAACTACATTATTCATGAGATAGTGGTCTGTTTGTACAAAATAATGTTAAGTTCATTACCCTTTAGACTGAAGGGTATGTAAATGCAGTTAAAACCCATAGAAAAAAATTATAATTATAATTATATTTATGATAATTAGTATATTATATAATAATTGAATAATAATATTTTTGGGGTGGATAAAAAATTCTGTGGAAGGATTTCAGTTCTTAATAGAGAAACTATTCTAGGTTTTTACCAAAGGGCATCATTTAGTAGAATTTTTTTTTGAATTGGTGATTCTAGGATTATTTTAGGGATTTTAATGCATATTTGGGTAGATTTTTTCTGAGAATAATATCTTTAGAGGTGTTAAAATGTATGGGGGTAGTGCTTTTTTATAATAGAGGAGGAGAGGTATTTACATAAATGTTTGAATGTGGAATTCCACTGACATGTTTCAATATAATTATGATAAAATAATGGACTAATTAAATTGAAAGGGATGTATGGTCTAAATAAGAATTTAAAATGGATTATGACCATGTGTGTCTGTCATTTGTGGCCTTATGATCATGGTGTATTACATTGTTAATAATAAATATCTCTTAATATCTATAAATTTTATAATCACAATCACTAATATTTTGTTGGTAAAGAAAGTTGAAATTATCATTAATTATAAATTATAATAATTTCAAATAAGGAATACATATTTCAGAAGTCAAATCACATAATAAGAATACATTAATTTCAATTTTATCTTGTCGGTGGGACAATATAGGGGGTTTTAAATGTTAAGATGATCAAAAGAGTGAAGTGTTTTTATATCCAATTTCAATGTGAAAACTGAGTTCAATGACATAAATTAGATTACATGGTTTAAAATTTCTCTTAAAGAACATTAAAATATTAACAATATAACATAACCCTATAAATTGTTTTAATGAAAATGAATTTTTGAATTAAGATTCAATATTTTTTCAGTATTCATCAAAAATAAAACTTCCCTGAGAACTAAAAATATTTCACCAAAATTAAATTTTGATATCCCACATTGAGAAATATTGTTTATTTTTAATTAAAAATTTATAAAAGAACCACAATTTATTTTTAAAATGGGTTTACCATTATACCATTTTGAAAATATTTTTTATGAAAATACATATTTTTATTCACAAATAATGGATTACATATTATCTTACACCTATAAAATTTATTAGTTGAGAATCCATAATTTTTATTGAATAAATAATATTTAAATATTTTTTTAACATTAATAAAAAGTGTGTTGTTTAATTTATTGATATATAATATTTTTTAATGATAGATAAAATGTTTTTTCTAAATTTATTTTCATTATTTTTAAATTATTATTTCATTGATTTCTATTAATTTATTTCCATGAGGTTTTTTTTCTGTACATGTGTAAATAATATTTTCAGAATTTATTTAATTTTATTCATAAATTAAATTCAAGTGGATTTGTGGTTTCTATAATAATATTATAAATACAATATTAATAACATATTGTAGTTTAGTGAAACATGGTCTTTCATGTTATGAAAAATATATATGGAACTCCACTTTGAGTGTAAAAGAAACTAGAAATAGAGTTGTGTGTTTAGAAAGATAATATAAATTAGTTTTGTAGTAAAATATTGATTTGGTTTCACATATAATTCAATCCAAAGATAGTGCATTTATATATATAAAAATATATTTTCTGTTGTGCGTAATGAAAAATATCCAAAAGATTAAATAAAATTAATGAAAAAAATTTCTAAAAATCTTGGGGGTGTTGTACATTGAATGAGGATCCACATCGTTTTTGTTTTCCCGAATTTTTTGTAAGAACCCATTGTGATAATAAATTGAGGAGTATTAAATATCATCAAATATATATGATTTGATACTTTTGTCCAATAATTACCCTAGAAATAATATAGTTCACTATAAAGTCTCATGATTAAAATAAACAATCTAATTTCATATATTATCACTTTAAGACGATACATATTAATTTTTTTTTCAGTTTTTTACCATTTATGGAAAGTATTTCATAGGGAACTATCACCCAACCATATGAAGGATGTTTAGTTATATCATTACTCCACCCAACTTCTTTATTAAATGGGATGAGGAAATATCCCGTAACAATGATAGGAACAACATTCTCAATGATTTCATAGTGTGAATCATTATAACAAGAATTAGTGTCCCCCCAAATATTGTAAAATAAAAAAACCATGTAATACTCTTCTTAATTGTTAATGATACATTATAAATATAATATTTAGTTAGACAGATCATCTGTCTTATTTTTAGAGGAAAATTTGAAGATAAAAGCTTTCAAAATGATAATATCCAACATCATTAAAAATATTGAAGATGGATACATGTGATCATGTATAATTATAATCTTGTATGATTTTTTAATTATTTCAATAGAGCCCATAATTATATGCATAGGACAACATAATCACAATTATATGGGAAAATAGATGTCTTTCAGTTGATGTTTACAATTCATCACGTCATTTCATTATCTACACGCAAAATTGTTAATATCAGAAATCATAGAAAAATATTAATTACATAAAACTAATTAATGAGAAAAAGTTCCGCATATTATAAAACCTATAGTTCGAGAAAAATTTAATTTTAATAAAATATATTTATAAGTGTCACCTATATTCCTACATTAAAGGAGAAAATGATATGGAAGCTAGAACACTTATTATAGTGGTGATGAAACATTCAAGACTAAACCATTGTAAGAGGGATATTATTCTATACACATGATAAACCAAAATAGAGAATACTCTATTATAATGATGGATAAAGATAACATCACAAAAGCCACTAGTGTAATCTTTCAAAATTTATTTTATTCCATAATTCATGTCGAGTTCAAATCAAAAATTATACATAATGTTAATTGGGATATGTGAACATCATATTATATGATATAAAACTATATATAATAAAGTAAATGATTAATTATTAATAATTTAATTTTAAATACAATTTTGATACATGAATAAATACATAAATAATTGTTTTATAGATATATCCTGGAAATTTTATGTCATACATTATGAGTAATTGAATAACTGCTTTTTATTTCCCTCCTTAAGAATTTTTCATGTGTTCATAAATGTACTAACTAATTACTTAGATTAACCTGATTGATATGGGATATTTATAACACCACAAATAACATTCCAAATCATATAAAATAATATATTATGATATATGTTCTTCAACAAATAGCTTTAAATATATTTGGGATGGCATGTGAATCATATATACATATATAAGAGAAAAAATACATTTATTATTTGATGTTATTTATTCCATTTTTATAGAAGTTGTAAAAAACTAGGATATAATATATTATACTAAGAACAACATGAAGATGTATTTATGTTGTTTAATATATTCAAATTTTGATATTTATCTGGAAGTTCAGTATTCGGAACCAGATAAACCTTGGTGGGTGAATCTGTGTGATGTATAAATTTAAAATTTTCTCCATAGTCTGGATAAAAAAATTTAGGAGCATATTCTGATATTAGTAGGAACTATATTAATCCTTCTGCTTATTTAATCCATAATTATGACAATATAGGATGATAAATAAGTTTTCAATAACATAAACTATCAATAGTATTTAGATAATTTGACATCATTCACTAAAAAGGGACAATCCAAGGAGAATAATAAAATTTTGTTTCATTTATACAATAATTAACTAAGAGATACATTTTTGGTATATAAAAATGAATCTAGAAAATAAACACCATGCATACTGGACAACAGTTTTCAGTTTTAGAATTTGGAATCATCTCTCAAAAGGCACGCTGCCTCCTCCCCACATCTATGCACTTTGTTGGTCAATGTAAATATAAATTTATATTCATATAAAAAATATTCAATATATAAGAATCATGATACTATATATCTGATTTTAACATTATTCATATTAATTCATATTCACAATTGGATGATCATTGGATGAAATATTCACTGAAAATAAAAATTCAATATGTTCTAT
Source organism: Viscum album (assembly GCA_963277665.1). Lineage (NCBI taxonomy): Eukaryota > Viridiplantae > Streptophyta > Magnoliopsida > Santalales > Viscaceae > Viscum > Viscum album. The sequence continues at coordinate 1,400,447,438 of OY728137.1, read as the reverse complement.
TCTGAAAACATCTATTTCACAAAAAAAAATTCATTCATGAAACTAATATATTATAGAAACTCTTACCTTTATGAAACAATTCCATTATATGTTAAACAATTATTATTTTCAAGTAAAAATTAATTCATGCAAGATTAAACTTCATGTCAAACATGGTTTCATAGATACATTTTGTTCTCAAAGCACTTTGATTCACGAAAGTTATCTTTTAGAACTAAGTGGTTATAATGAAAAATTCACATAACTTTAGATATTAAAAAATTCATTTAGTATTTACCTCAATAATCACTAATTTATAGGTCTATTCATTCCTCATATAAAAATATTTATCTTCTTCTTTATGTATCATTTATTTATTAGGAAATTATGATTCTTCACATAACTTGTAAATAATACAATCTAGTAATTTAAATTGATGTAACATTATCAATATTCATAATTAATGAATCATTTCATATAAAAATTATATTTCTAAAAGATCCATAAATCATGACCCTACCCCATATCAAATTGCAATGATGGGATAGGTATTATGACATCTAGAGTCTGACCTATATTAGGCCTTGGGTAGGAAAATTTCATTAAGGGTATAGTAACCATGAATTTGCGAAGAATTTTTCTCTAATAGAATAAATTATATGTGAGATACCCATAGGATAATAAAACCATATTATGTGAATATATATATATAACCCATGTGTAAACAATAAATGTCAGGTATAAAAACCCATTTTAATGGGAAACAACAAGTTCCAAAAAATTAATGACAACAGTGACCATAAATCCTAAATAACTCATACTGACCAACAATCAAGTAATACCAATCATAATAACTAACCAGAACCAGAGGAACTAAAGATTATTTGTATGTACGAAGTGTTATTATAACATTATATTACTTCCGTTCATCCCTAGAACCTCTAATGAAAGTGATAACGAAATATTTTTATATTATAGTGAGGAAAAGTGTTACTAAATCATAACGTAAACATGTATCTTATTTTCCCACCCACATCATAGCTAAAAATCACCATTTATCACATATAAGAGACCATATAAAAGTATAATTAAACATCAAGGATTCCCTTATCACATTTTCTCAATGGACTCCCCCTCTTCCGCAACATCACTTGCCTTGATAATATCTTGTAAAAAGTAAACCTTCCCCAAAAAGAACCTAAGAATGAAACCACCACCTGAAACTCATGCATCAATTAACCATAGAATACAATCAAAATTTTAATATAGTGAAAAATCTGTTTATATGAACCAGGATAATCCATAGTATGAATATCAATCATAATGTATTATACCTCTAGTCATTACATCCCATACCCCTAGTAAGTACCTCAATCCATAACTTCTTATAATAATCATAACTAAAATAATTCTATGGATACTATATCTGACAAAAAATTTATGTTTTACAAAAACAGTCAATTACATATATATATATATATGGGAAATATAACCACCATGTATACTATCACATGTGACTACCAGGAAAAGAGAGTGGGTCAGGGTAGGCTATCATCCATCCATACTCTGACAAGAATGTTGGAGAAAACACCATCCCAGGGACCATTGGGTTTTAGTTTCCCATTCCGATATGGGCGAGGTATTATTTGAAATCACAGATTATACATAAAATATTGTGCCTCACAACCACAATATTGGAATAATAAAATCTTATACCCAACTGCATCTAACGTCACTCTAACTCATAGATTCCACTATTTAGACTAATTATCTTATAAGAATATAAGAATGTAAAAGATATACATTAACATATACTTTCCATTGAAGAATTTACATTATATAATTAATTCATTAGAAATTAAATAACCATTTTGATTATTCATGATCATGTTTTATTATATTTCATGACATTATTTAAAGTCCGAGACCTCCATAAATAAACCCAACAATGTATATGGATTATCAATTATAATATAAATAAACAATTTCATTTGATCATTAACCATCCCTAGGGGTAAAAATAAATTTATTCATTTTCCTAATAATTCAATAGATATGATGTTATGAAAAACCATCATATTTTACCACCAAGAGAAAAAATAATTCCAACAACTTCTTTCTACCTCAAGTGGTGTGGAAGGAAAGAAAATTAACATGAAACTCATCCTTTAGTCATTATATTGTTTCTAGAGAAAATACCATCTGTTTGAATCTCATCAACATTAATCCAAACATTAACACACTGCATCACATCTTGTGCCATCCCCAACACCCCCATGCATATTTTGAAACATCTTTTCAACACATGCATCAATTTATACAAACTCATTTAGGCCTCCCAGGCCATATATCACAACATATATCGTAGCTTCCTCTACACTAGGATGATAAAATAAGGCTCATATCCAGATTCCATCACATGATTCATGATAAAACATTAAATTAATAAGTAATCTTGGACATTATAAAAATTCATTATTCATTCTAATATAATTAAAAACGCATCCCTTAGAAAAAATATTTTATCCCATAACATGTTCATATTCCATATTAAATTAAAAAATTCATTCATCAATATGTTACAATTACGGTAATCATAATGAATCATTCAAAAAAATCATGTCAATGAAAAAAATGTTGTTAATATTTATTCCAGTTTAAAAATACATTGGGATGTGCCATACATAAATAAAATTCATTATATTAATTATTTCCAACAAAAATAACAACAATAATTCACATTATCTCTCAATTCAATTAAAAATATGAAAATTAAATTACACTTAAACATCTTAATTGCATCAATTGTATTTTCATCAAATTAAATTATCCACTATATTTCTGACATTCCAAGTCATTATTTTGTCAAGATAATTAATTATCAATTATTTTATTATTCATATTTGTTACCAATATCCATTTATAAAAACATGATAAAAAATAATGTAATATATGTAACACAATCTAAAATTTCATGAGGCAACCCTCTATAATGTTACAAAGAAACAACATAATCCACACATGATCACAATAAAATTTCATTAATCATGATAAATAATTTATAGTTCAATTATATTTTCTTCCAAAGGGTTGAAACATGATCAATTTATGATTTCACAAAAATAAAAGAGAATAAATGAATCTCGTACCTCATAAACATTAATTTTATAAACATGGGAACTGACCATGTTACGAATATCCAATCACCTCTCTAACAGGAACTACATCCAGATGAGGATTCAAAGGCAAAACCACACCAATAAAACCCAATAAATCTACATTAAAAACAATATAGAATAAATCAAATTACATGATGATAAGTTACAAGAGAAAAAATATCAAATGAAGGGGACATATCCTAATATGGAGGAGGAACAAACCATATATTGGCTCAGTTCAATGAAAGATACCATGAATTGATCCTGAGGAAAAGACATCTCAACTGTATAATTAGGGAGCCGGTGGTAAAATGGAATGAGAGACAGATGAACTACCCATGAAGGGTTTGTGAAAAAATTCCTTTGGCTTCACCCATAAGAATTTACAAGTATTTGAAATGATTTGTACATAATATAATTGTTGAGGTATGAAAACATTGAAATGATCATAAACTTTTGAATTAAAATAAAAAACATCTACCTGATGCAATATCCATTGAACTTCCATTTATATGAAGTTAACCTAAAATAAAAAGTGTTTAATATTTGCACATTTTGTATTCCCCCAACATCCATCATATCTCATCCAAACCCCTGTAGACCACTTCGAAGCCTCGTTAGGGAACCGCAAGCCTCAGCAACATGTAAATGGTTTTTCCAACTAGTTTGAGGACCTTATATTAGATACCTATAAAACAATTCTCTTCCAAAAGAATATAAATACACACTAGAGTGAAATAGAAAATGGGTCATCTGGACACGTACACCGTGAGATACCTCTCAACGATATCACCACAACATTAGCAAAACCACCAAACTATAGAAACAACATTGAATCTACTTAGTAGAAACAAACTACTAAAAAATCTAATATACAAGATAAATCTCAATTATAGTTATGTCACAAATAAATCAAAGTAATCTATATGGTAAAAAAAGGACTTGATTATACAATATAATTATGTTATAAGAGAATAGATAAACCTAAAACATACCAAGGTACTGAGTGTAATTCAACAAATCATGTTCCATGGTACTCCCTAAGACACTAGCATGTCGCTAAAAAACATGAAAACATGGGATATCGTTCCCACACAACGCTTTTTTGTGGTGGTCCTGGATCACTGAAGGCCTATCCTTAATGGTCACATTATCATCAACATCAATATCGATCCAATATATTACAAGTGAGTCATCACGATTTAAATGAAAGCGATTCAACACATCAAAAACAAAATTTATTTAGATCATCTACAAGGATGTTATATCTGATATTCCATGACTACAATGTGACCCATCAACATGAAATTACTAACAAATTTGGTAGAATTCTTAATCCCATGCCCAATGCTTCACATACCATTATTTGGAATCAACTTCAAGAACACACAGTCTCCAAAGTAGTAATCTAGATGTCCCCACATTTGATTAGAATATGATTTATGCTGATCAACCCCTACTTTAATACTATAAAAAATTTCAAGAAACATCTTTGTTGAATTCAATATCAGCTCGGGCATGATAATTATTACGGTCGGAGATATGTTACATCCCTAAACCTCGTCTTGAGAAAAATATTAGGATATGGATAACTATATAAATCCTAAAATTGTTCAAATATAATCATGGAGTGGAAGTTATTGTTGTTTGTGAAGTTGTCCAATGGAAGGTTCCTCGTTCAAAAACATCAAATGGAACATATTATCATGATTTAAGATGTTCCACTTTTTCTAACCATCCTTCATGGGATGAAAAATATTTATAAGAAAAAATAACGTCCAAAATCATTTTTTATACCTCTCCAAAATCTATAGGTAAAAATTGGATCTCAATAAAAATTTATCATCCTCATAAATTCATGGATTAACACCACAACCTCCAGATACTACCAAAAACATCCACTACATATCACAAGTCACTAATTTCAATAAAGTGGGATCATTTCAATGTATTATACACTATCACACATATATAATTATATAAAAATTTAATTGTTAGTAAAACAATAACCAATTCCATATATATGTCCTCCAACATCAACTGGGTATCATATAAAGG